>OX328104.1:35673808-37028808 GCA_946811185.2 Hippopus hippopus
AAGGAGGAGGAGGAGGAGGAGGAGGGAGAAGAAGAAGAAGAAATTGTTCTTTTTTTCCTTGTTCTTCTTTGGATAACTGCCCTTATAAAAAGGGCGAGAACAGCATAACCAAAAAGCACAAGAAGAAAAGAAAAACGAAAAAGAACAAGAAAAAAAAAAAAAAAAAAAACAGGAAAAGAGAAAAGAAGAATAAGAAAAAGAACAATTAAAGAAAAATTCAGGAAGAATAGAAAAACAACGAAAAAAACAACTACGAGGAAAAAAAAAACAACAACAACAACAACAGCAACAGCAGAAGCAGCGGCAGCAACAACGACGACAGCAACAACAACAACGGATGAAAAGCAAGAAGAACAACAGCAACAGCAGAAGCAGTGGCAGCAACAACGACGACAGCAACAACAACAACAACAACAACAACAACGGATGAAAACCAAGAAGAACAACAGCAACAGCAGAAGCAGTGGCAGCAACAACGACGACAGCAACAACAACAACAACAACAACGGATGAAAACCAAGAAGAACAACAGCAACAGCAGAAGCAGTGGCAGCAACAACAACAACAACAACAACAACGGATGAAAACCAAGAAGAACAACAAAAACGAGAAAATGATTAAAAAAAAAAAAATAGAAATAAAAAAGAGAAAAATATCAATGACAGAAAGCACAAGAACGCAGCATTAAGATAACACCAAGAACAAGACGAACGAAAACAACTGAACTTGTAAGACCAACAAGAACAAAAGGGAAAAACTACAACATCAACCACAACAGCTATAAAGAGAACGATAACAATGAAAACGAATGTAATAAATACACAACAGAAAAACAAGGATGACAACAAGAACAATAACTTAAAAAAGGAAAAGAACAAATACATTTATATTTGAACAAGACTACTAAGAACGAGAGCAACAAACAACAACAACATGAAAAAAACGAAACCCACGAGCAATTAAGGGAAAAAGAAAGACATGGCGAACAAGAAGAACAAAAAGGCAAGACAAACAAAATCAACAAGAACAAAAGCCAACATAAATATGCAAGAGAACTAGCAACAAACAAAAAACGTAGCCCGACAGTTTGAATCTTTTAGTATTTACCAGGCCACAAAACTTTAGCCTAGTTCTTAATGAAAAAAAAAAAAAATGCAAGACAACAAAATGAATATGGCTCCAATGATTGGATTTGTCTTTGAAATAATGGAAAACGATGTGGGAATAGGAGAAAATGGTAAAAAATACGAATGAGATACTTTCCATATACATGTACATATTGTAAACAAATGAGACGATTTCAGCAGATTATTGTGCAACTTCATATCAATTAAATTTTAGGTCTAGTATTTTTATCAAACAAAAAAGTAGTTCTGGCAACTGTTTAGTTTGAAATGGTGTTAAGAGATAGACAAAATGTTGCTATGATATCTTTTTCAGACATTCATAGGCAAACATTTCTCTATTTTTACGAGAGGCAGAGCCAGTAAGTGTATGAAATATTAAATGAATTGTTAACCGTCAGGGTGAAATTACAACTTGATATCACATCAAAGCGAACAATCATACCATCCTACAGAAGCCTATTCAGACCATAAAAAATGGTGGCCCAAATTGGATTCTATACTCAACAAAAAAAAAAAAGTTAAGAAAATTGTGTTTGACGGGCTATGACAAAAGATCGAGAACATTCTGAGAATTTTGAATTTCACAGTATTATAAAGCGTTAATTTTTCTTTAAATGGATGCTTTATTTGAATTTATAGCACCAATAGCAGCTTAGATAATCACTGTCAAAGTTGACTGGTCTTCAAGTCATTTTTCGCAAAATTGCAATATTAATTGGTTTGAGTAAAGAGTGTCACTATAGAGTCTCACCAAAAGAAGCCTTTTTAAAATTGGCCCTCGGGCTATTTACTTATCTCATAATTTGAGCAATACTTTCAAGGCTGAGTCGACATTTCAATTTTCAAATTGGTTCAATATCTCCATTGCTATCATCCAGAAATATCCAAGATTGTTTCGTCAGAACAACGCCAGCGTGCTCACCAGAATACATGTATCTCCCTTTGAACATGTGTGGGACATTCTGGAACCGATGGTTCAACGCAGAATACTGGCACTACCTCCAGGCTCTTGCTGTGGTGCTACAGGAGGAATGAAGACTGGTTCCTCAGTTCCAAATCGCCAGAATTATTCAGCGTATGTGACGCCAGTGCAAGTCCTTATTGCCGATGAAGGGGGGACACACTTGTTACTGCAGGGATATTTTGAACATTCTCAACTTCCACACATGACATTTGAGGCTATCATGAGAAGGGAGTTACGTAAATTTCATGTGACAGTCAAGGGAATTGAATTCTAAGTTATAAAAACTTACAGTGTATATTCATGACTGTATTTTGCATAAAAACAGGGAATACTCTGGAGACGCTTATTTTGCGAAAACTGATTTTGACCCCTGGGTTACTCGACACAGTGCCACAACAAGGATATTAGTGTTATAAAGCTAAAGGAAACATTTTTTGTCAAGCAATGAAATGTATCTAACAAAATTAATAAAAACTGAATAACTGTTTGTTTTAGCAATCTTTTGGTCCATTGTTTTCTGAGTTTTCCTTAACTTTTTTTGTTGAGTATATAATATCCACGTACCTGTTGTTGTTTCTCTGATCTCTTGGCTGTCACGGTTTCGTTTTTTGGAGCGGCAGCATCCGCAACATATTATTGTTGCGTAAATATACCGAAATATGTCGGCCAGAACGTCACCTATATTGGCCAAGAAGAGCAACATCAGAGGTATTCCCATCATGGCGTATGAAATACACAGAACACGCCCCCAGATTGTCTTCGGGGCGATATGTCCGTAACCTGAAATCGATGTATATAAATGTAAAGACGACATCATGCTTTATGATCATGTAATTGTAAACCACCCTTTACCCTTTTCACTCTTACTAAAAACATGTATATCTATGCAACCATGTACATATTACTTCTAGAACTCGTCGATTTTCTCCCGCGTCTAAGTCGTAGCTAATTTCTTTTACCGTTTGCGTGTTACATGCAATTTATAGAAATACCACGGAAATTGATTTTTAATAGCCTAGACCTGCTAGAGTGAGAGACTTGTACAGCTGACAATTTCACTGTATACTCCAAATGACGAAACAAGGTTTGCATTCAAATGGCCTGGGTCCTAATTCACCAGCAATTCTTAAGAACATTCTAAGTCTTATTATCAAAGATTTTGTAAACTTGAAAGTAAAACAACTTCTGATTGGGTAAACCAAATAGTTTAGGCAATCAGAAGTTCCCTTACTTTTGAATTAAGAAAATTCTGGAGAATAAGATCAAAATACAATATTTATTTATAAAAATGGTTGGTGAATACAGGCCCTGGAATTTTTTTATCCGGATAAATGACCCATATAAAATTCAATATGAGTTACTTCCCCTGTTTTGTTATCAAAATGGACGCAAAGAAGAATACAATGATTTCTGTAATTATTGTAGCAATTATGTCAATTTATCATGATCTAAAATAACGTTTTTCAAGAGGACAATTATCCTCCAACCCCAATTATACACCGAGAGGTTCTTTGATACTGTTAGAAAATTGTGATAGATATCGTATAACAAAAACGATTATCGGAAGCGTAGTTTTATTTATTCGGCTTGCCTCTTTTTTTTATACTATTTACAACGTATGGCGAAACTTTAACCCTTTACCAAACAAACCCCTATTTGGGGCAGAGCTTCGTTTGAAAACATTGTTGAAAAGGAGAGAAAATGCTGGTAACCAGTCATTGTGACAGGAATCATTCTTCCCTGAACAGTATTTAGACGATACATGTGCGAGAAAGCAGCTTGTGGCTTGGACAGAGTGATATGCAAACCACTGGTAAAAGAAACTCCAGGAGGGGGTGAAAAATTGGACTAGCCGCCGCCATATACAAATAAGTGTTATAAACGGCTTTCAACATTAAACAAACAAACAATCTTTTCCTCTAACAAGAAGGCCTTGGAAAACATCGCGGGTAAAGGAGGAATTGCTATTGACCGGTATTTTCTCTTTTTCAACGGTGTTTTCTACTCTTTTATAGACATATCCATCCATTTAATTTGTCGTCTGCGGATGTCTTCAAAATGAACGAGTCTACAATTCTAACGTCTTGTATGTTAATCGGCGGAATAACTTCAGTTGACGCACCTATATGACGCACTAAGTTTTAGGACAAGCGTACTTGTGCATGCAATAAAATTAAAAAGTCCTCGTCCCAATATTCCTCAAAGGCGAGCAGTTAACGTAGCCAGACATGTTAACCCTTTCGGCGCCATGGGCGAAAACAGGGACTTTTGCGGACGGCATAGATTAAGATCAGACTTCACAGAACGTGCTGTCTGATCTTTGATCTATAACGCCCGCTTGTATAGTCTAGCCTATATAATTAAAATCTTTGTAACTTTGTGGATTGTATTTAGAGCCGTCGAAAGAGGTCGAGTTTATTTATTTGGCACTGAAAGAATTAAATCTTGTACTCTTTACGAGATGACAAAATTTAAGCCTAGCCCTAAATGAAAAACATTTATAGACGACAAAATGAATTCCCTCCAAGTGAACGCTTGGATTTGTCTTCGAAACAATGGAAAACAATGTGGGGGAAAAAGGGAAAATGTCGGTTTACAGCATTTTCTCATATTCACGCAATGCTTTCAAAAGTTTTTCTTTCTGAGAGCCGTCCAAAATCGGTATTGTTTGGTACAGGATTATGCAAATTTAGTTATGAAAGTGTCAAGCGCCGGGTATAATTGTTCTTTGACCGATATTCTGAGAAGACCAACCTCTGCTGTATTAAACCGGCATAAAGCAAAATTTCATTTTCAACTCAACTCAACTCAACTTTATTACGTATTCGGCAAACAAATATGCCATTGGCCATTTACAGAAAAAAAAAAACAACATGGATATATGGCAATGACAGACATACAAACTATACATACATATACATTTAACAATAACTACCATTATACGAAAAGATTATTCAGAACTAGACGCCGCGATTAAAAATTTCCTCCTGTGTAAAGCTTCATTTATGAATTTTGCTGTATTGATTTGTATTCTCTTGTTTTTTGCCGATAAGATGCGGATAAATTTACTGATATTAGGCCAAGTACAGGAAAGGTACTTAGTTCTAAGATCACTAAATTTACTTCATAAGCAAAGAAAGTGATACTCAGATTCAACTAAAGAACGATCGAAGAGGTTACATGTTCTTCTATCTATATTAAGAATTCTTCCCGTTTCAATTTCGAGTTTGTGGGATGCTAATCTGAATTGTGTAAGTTTTATTCTCAATGTTTCATTAAACACATTATTCAAATATGATTCGTACCCAAAACAATCTTTAAACTTGCAGTAATACTCTAATTTAGAACAATCGTTTATACTGCTGTGCCATTCTTGTATAAAATTATCTCTCAGGCGACCTTGTATTAGCGAAAAATCCACGTTATTCAAATTATTTTTCTCTAAAAGGTATGCTAGACCTGTATTATTCAAAATCTGCCTGATCTTATTGGCCCATAAAGTATGCGACTGATTGGAGATTAAATTTTGCTCGCTATATATTTTACATATTAGACTTTCATCACTTCTTCTTACCCTTACCCAATATTTCATAGCCGTCTCTCTTTTGCTATAATAGAAAGAGGATACCTACCGAGTTCATCATATACCGCAAAGTTTGGGGTCTGCGTATGTACACCTAGAATACTTTTGTAGATTTTTATGCAAATTTTTGAGAAAATCTTCGAAAATAAGATTACTTTAATATTTTTTTCCTCTGCATAAACGACCTTATAACTAAGCTATACACAGAAACATATGAGCAGTGTTCTGTGAAAAGGGAGCTTAATGCATTTACAAAAAGTAATGGCCCAGGTCAACCTGCGCAGTCCAAATATTTTTGCTCTCGGTCAAATTTCTGCATGCCAAAGGACCAGTCTACCTCAGGAAGCAGTCGGTTGTTAGACAAAGTAGATATTACGGATCCCAATTACTCGATGCCTTGCTTGGTCCAGTGCATAAGGATTTTGAAAGCAGGCCAGGAGGGGGGGGGGGTTCAAGGTCTTAGCTCTTTGACCTCGAACTGAAATCATCGAAAACCAATAGGCCAGTCAGTCAAGCCCAAAGTATGCCGAACCGAAACATAGCTGCAACAGAAATAGTGTAGTTTTCACCAAAAATATCTAACTCTGTTGCAGTTGTCACTATTACAAAAATAAAATCACGAGGCTTGCCAGAATGAGTAATAATATATTTGAACTGTTAAACCCTGAAAATGTTGAATTAATGAAATGGACCTTAACTCTTTACCAAACGACAAAATTTTAGACTTGTCCAAATTGAAAGCATTTGCAGACGACAAAATAAATGTGACTCAAAAATTGAAACTTGACCTTAGAAGAGTAGAAAACATTGTGGGAAAAGGAGAAAATGCTGGTTACCAGCATTTTCTCCTTTTCCCACAATGTTTTCAGAAGGCTTCTTCCTCTAGGTCGTAAAAACCAGGGACTGTTTGGCAAAGGGTTAAACATCCGAAACGTTGCTATTTCAAGATTGTCATGGCAGAATATGTGATAAAGTAGCCGATAATGTTGATCAGAGATCAGACTGCTCGTTCTTTGTTCTACATACCCCACAACAGTACCATAAGCGCTTCAACAGAGATAGAATTCCGTTAAACATTTTGTGCATTCAAATTAAGTTCAGTACCGTCTAATCAATTTGTCTGTGCATTTTGCTGATTTCTCTATTCTTTGCATGTCATTTCTTTAGCACAGAGTACATTGTTTCCATTTTTTACCTTCAAGTATCCATGCACGTAGTCAGGCGGGGGCCTTTAAGCACATGGCTTCAACAGAATATTTTGCAAGTACACCTTTTTAAGGGAAAACAAATCCAAAAAAAAAAGGTGCTGGGAATGGAAAAAATGAATACATGAAAATTCGACCCTGGTCAAAGTTATGGGCTTCATCTTTGCTACATTTCTAACTACGCCCGTGGAAGTATCAAAATTCATACAGTCTGATCTTGAACGTCGACTTTCCTGTGGCAAAGTACAAAAAGGTCACACTACGCAAAGTATAATTCTAGAACACTGTTTTGACCATCATCGGGTTCATGACATCGTAATCAGGTGATGTATTTCTGCATACTTTAAAAAGTCACTAAAGCGTGACGTAGGCACTAAAGATGACATTCTGCATGATACCTGATAACTAACATTAATTTTGTTACCTACAAATAAATTATCACCCAACCTCACTTGTTTTTAGTGGAATATACCCATTACGAAATTTATTATGTTTGACATGTTTGAGAAAAGCATTGTTTGGCTATTGCGTCTTTTTATACTTCTTTCAGAGAAGTGAATCAGGTTTTATGCATGGAAACATCAACTTGTACATCATAAAGTGACATCATATAATCCGACCTACAATTTCCTAGATTTCGTTATGTGATAAAACGAATATAGCATTCTAAGCTTTTGAATAAAATCTTTTTTAACCTCGTCTACGAGGATGTTATTCAGCGAGCCAGA
Organism: Hippopus hippopus; assembly: GCA_946811185.2. Classification (NCBI taxonomy): domain Eukaryota; kingdom Metazoa; phylum Mollusca; class Bivalvia; order Cardiida; family Cardiidae; genus Hippopus; species Hippopus hippopus. Next base: position 35,681,416 of record OX328104.1, read on the forward strand.
GGCTATGTGCTTTAATTCTATCTGAAATGCCAACAGATGTCAGACTTTATATATCCCGATGATGTTAACGATAGCGTACTGAGTTTATACTGGTCTTGAAAAATTCAAAAGTAAACAGTTATAAAATGGTGGTAATCGATCCTTATAAAAGTTGATGATACTGAACCCTTTCAAGTGTAATAATACGCTATCTTCTAAAACGTTTGTGAAAAGAAATATGAAAGCACGTATTGATTGCCCTTTGTAAAATGTGTGTTGCGTAAGTATCTCCTTTGTGACTGTTTTGTTTTTATGCCCTCTGTATCAGACCAGAAACTGTATGGTGAACGCCGAAAAACTGTTATCTTTTGTTGATAAAATATGAGAACTGCAAAAATATAGACCGACATTTCTTTATACATAGACCGACATTTTTATATGAACTCAAATGAGACTCTCTGCAAATGTTTTTTTTTTCTTTGTTTTTTTGTCTGTCATGCAAAAAAAAAAAGTCCTATTACACAAACTTAAGCCCTATAACAATATTTGTGGCTTAAAAAGTCTCGACCGAGATTAAAATATTTTGGTCTGAATTATCAAACAGAAGCAGGCTAACGTTTCATTTTCGCTTTACCTTCAATTTGCTCATGAAGTCAAATGAAATATTCTGCTAACGTTTTTTTTTTATGTAAAAGTTTCTACGCCAACACTTTAAATATCTGTCAACTCATAAGCTTATGCCCCATTTAAGTTTTTATTACGAATGAAAAATAGTCCTCATTTTAGGTCAAATGCTTTAAACACCAGATGATCTGATATTTAACGACATCTGTCAGATTCCTCAGATCATACAGACATCCTGGCAGCCAGACAGTTATCGAGAAAAACAAAAACAAAAGCTGGCATGTTCTCGTCTGCGGGTATTTGTTGCTATCCTCTATTTACCTGGCTATAAAAACTGATTACGCCAATTATCACAGATATTGATTTCACTTTTCACTGGTATTGGCTACTTTCATATCCACCAAAATGTAGTGCAAGGGCTATAAATCAGAAACAGGCGAGGGAAAAGATAATACTTTTTTTTTGGAGGGGGGGGGGAATAAGGGAAAAGGGAACGCGTTTTAATTACAAGCATCTGGTCCTTTTTGCTCAATAAAGGAACGTGAAGAACTCAATTTAATGTCAGATTCAGAACGGGACGGAGCTTGAATATGTTAAATATGATATTTCTACTCAGTTCTTTATTGACAGAAACTACCCATGTATTGGTAGAGGATCAATTACAGTGAATTGGTCCTTTTTCGTAATTGTTTTTTGAACAGTAAACAAGAATCGAATACCAGTCTCACCATATTTCATGGACTGATATACATCGACAAAATATTTGAGATAGATCAGTATCATCATCATCCAAAATAGCTATACTTTATGTGTCTGCGACAAAACATTCTATTCTTCTCAAGGTTTGCTAAGCTTTAGATATATAACGGAATATAAGCCTGGCTCCAGCTGTGAGCATTTACATTCGACAAAGAAAAAATTGCTCAAAAAATGAAATGGTACAAACGATTGTGGGGAAAGAAGAAAATGCTGGTAACCAGCATTTTCTCCTTTCCCCAACAGTGTTTTCAAAAGCCGACTTCCTTAAGACCGTTGAAACTTGGGATTGTGTCGTAAAAGCTAGATTACCTGAACTTTTACGAGTCAAATAAGGCAAAATACAAATATAAACATGAGCATCGCATGCGGGTGCCAATGCTAGGCTGCAGTTGCTCGATTTAAGTTAAAATTGTAAGTCGAAAAAGGGGCATAACTGTATCAGAATACTGTGATGCTTACCTGCTCTTAATCTATGGGTATATTTTTTGATAGTTACCTTGTCAAAGTCTGAAGTAAATATCTTCAGTAATAGCAGAGATATTATAAGATGTCAAAGTTTTTGCATGACGATAACGCAGACGCAGACGAAGACAGGGCTATGACAATAATTCGACTTCTTCTTCGAAACAGCCCAGCTAAAACTCTTTCTCGGAATCAAAAATGCTGTGGGCAAATGGGATGGTGGCGAAAAGGCTACCCATTGTAATGTTGGCGAGGCCCTTGGTGTCACGCGTGGCACCATACAGGTACATCCAGAGCCATGTTACAAAAATAAGGTACACCTTTCAGGCAGCATTATGATGGCAAAGAGGGCAGCGTCGGTAGCTGAAGACCGTTTCTAAATAACACTCAAGCTCACTGCAAGTGTTTATATCCAAGAAAATCATCCATAGAAGGGTTTATGAGAGTAATCTTCGGTCGAGAAGCCCGTATATATGTTGCAATAAATATGTATGAGTAAGTATAGTTTCTGAACACTTTCAGTATCGGCTAATTGGACATATGAAAAGTAAATTTTAAAAATATGTAACATGGAAATTTGATTTTCAGATAGAGTTTCAAAACACATAAAGGCATCTAGTAAAAAAGGCTCATTTGTAGCGTTATTTTCATTTCTCACACTGTACGAAACAACTGGTCCCATTTAAAGTAAAGGGGTGAAAAACACTCCATATGGCTTGCAACACGCGAAAGGGGGCTTTCAGACATTTGCGTAAAGTGTCGTCTCGGATCAGCCTGTGCAGTCCGCGCAGGCTAATCCGAGACGGCACTTTACGACTACATTAGATTTTGTCCTACAGTAGACTTGCGTGATACAGAAACTCACACACGATCGGAAATTGTTGTCTCGGATCAGCCTGCGCGGACTGCGCAGGCTGATCCGAGTCAACACTTTACGCAAATGTCCGAATGCCCCTTTTCGCGTGTTGCAGGCCATATATGAAAGCTAATCAATGTAATCAAAGCTTCAGTCCTTTTTTAACAGCAGTGGAAAAAACAGTCAATTTTTACAATACCAATTCAAATAACTATTGTGCCCCTGTGATATATGGTCTCATACGGGTACTTTCTATGTTTACAGAACACAAAACAAAAACAAGGTCAATGCCGATGTATGGATTGTGACTTCATATAATCTACATGGTGTTGTAGAGGGAAAGTTGCCAGGGCGTAGTGGTTTTACAGAAGAGGGTTTTAAGTTACTCCTTGATAAACAACGGGGGTCATCATCACTCATGGGTTCGAATCTAGCTTTAGCCTTTTTTTTTTTGTCTTCAGTACGAATTTTAAAATTTAAATTCTGATATCAATATTTGTATGGTTTTGTAGCTATAAGAAAATCAAATCTATTTTCATCTCTCACTGTTTTCTGCAAATATGGTGGTACTGAAAGTGCCCGTATGACACTGAATATCTGTGTACTTTACAGCCCACATTGTGTCAGTTGTATATACACAAACAATCCAAAACAAGAACACAGATCGGTTATAATATGAGATCCGAATTATTATATATGAACATTTAGGACTGTAGTTTATCATTTATAAAATTTAATTACGTTTTATTTTATATATACTATTTGGTTTAACTCTTATCAAGTGACAGAGTGGCCGTTAAACTATAGTTAGCCCCCTATCCTAAGTATATACAGAGACATACATGAGTACAAAGCTGGAACATCGGTCTCTAACATCAGTGATTCCAGGGCCGGTAATCACCAACCATTCTGAATAATAATCTTTGTCTTACTTTCCAAGATTTTCTAAATTTGGTTTAGGTAATCAGAAGTACTGTTGTATTACTTTCGAATTTAGAAAATTCTGGCGAATAAGAATAAGAATGCTCTTAAGAATAGTTAGTGAATACGGACCCAGGTTCAAGTCCCGTGATGAGCGGAGTCAATCTCTGAAACGACCCACGTCACAGCACGGGTACTAGTCAAGGTTTCCAGTGATTAATATCAGTTGTAAGGACCTGTTTCACTTTCGATGTATGTTCAACGCTTAACCAAACAATCCCGTGTTTTAAGGACCCCGAGGAAGAAGGCCTGTGAAAACATTGCAGGAAAAGGAGAGGATGTTGTTCACCAGCATTATCCACTTTTATCATAATGCTTCCATCCTTTTCAAGGACAAGTCCCCATCTATTGAATTACATTTTATTTATTGTCTTCAAATGCTTTAAATTTGGACAAGTCTTGAATTTCGCAATATTACAATGAGTTCAACTTAACTAGAACCTTCGTTGTTCAACGAACTGTCTCCATCTTTCCCCCCCCCCCCGCCCCGTCGATGGATTTAAAATAAAAGAGTCACAAACCTTCTAATAGTCAACCAATCATACTAAAAACTGCAGGTGAACAAGTTCTACCTAAAGAAAAGTTTCCATTAAAATTTTAGTTTCATTGGTTGAAAAATGTAGAAGAAAAAGAGGACACAACTTTGCGTCTACGGCCGACAATGTTGAATATACGATTTGAACATACCCCCTCTAACTTTTTTGAGAAGGTTATGTTTGTTTGTTTGTATGGTGCATGTCAAAGGGAGTTTTAAACTTTATTGTAGTTATATCGCGGCCAATGCACCTATTCATGCTTTCTTGGAGATTCTTCTAACCAATGCTTCACACAAAATTCTTTCCAAGCCACTGGCTGCTTTCCCACAAAAATCTCGAAACAATGCTCAGCGGCAAAAGAGGAATAAATCCTGTCGTAATGGCTATTGACCGAGCTATGGAATCGAACCTGCGACCATCCCCGCCTTCTGGTTTCAAGCCCATTCTTTGGGTATCAAATTAGGTATGATTTACTCACCAATCGTCGTTATTACAGTCATAGAGAAAAACAGCCCGCCGGCGAATGTCCATTCGTGAGTAGGCCCATCTTCCAATCCGTAACCTTCACACCAACTTCCATCGTAATCAATGGCAATTACATTATTTCGGAACGACTCGAAAATCCCGGCAAGCTGAGCGTCCGTCGCGTTCGATTCGGGGGGATTTTCAAGAATGACGTCCAGCAAACTGAACAACGTCGAGTTTTCCATGTCGTCATATTCCTTTCGAGCTTCCATACATGTCGCTATTTCGTTCTCCTTTTCGAGCAGTTCAAAAAGAAAACCTCCCAAAACGCAGTAAATAATGACAATGCAACAAAGTCCAAGATGGGAGAACGCTATTTTCGCGATTACCTTCGCAAGTCCTCCATCTTTCTTCTTCTCCGTCTCATCGGATCCCATGTTCTTGTTTTACGGGTGTGAGCTGGACGGAACTGTTGAAAAAAAAAAGGGATAGAAACTTTTACCCTTAAAGGCTGCTAGGCACACCATTTATTTTTTGCTTTGTAGACAGTATGGATCAAGACCAGACTGTCATTCGCGGACAGTGAAGAACCAAAATCAGACTGCACAGAATGTGCAGTCTGATACTGGATCAACACTGTCCGCAATTCGTGAAATGTTGTTGCAAAAGCACGCTAGAAATTACAATTGTTTAGACTGATTTCGTGATTAATAAAGACCATTACATTTATTTAGAGCCCTAACTCATTACTGTACAGACATGGCTTTCTTAAAAACCTCTATAGTATAATTTATATAGTTACCATGCTCCAGAAACAATAACAATATAAATCAGTCATGCTCTGTGAAAAGGGGGGTTTAACGTATCTGCAAAACTTTAGGCCCAGGTCAGCCTGCACAGTCCGTGCAGTCCGTGACCTGGATCTGAACCTTTTGCTACTTGTCAATTTTTTGCATGTCAAAGGACCAGTCCTCATGATACAGTCGGTTGTTACGAGACAAGAAGGATTTTATGGATCAATAATTGAGCCATGCTCTGTGAAAAGAGGGCTTAATGCATCTGCGAAAAGTATCGACCCAGGTCAGCCTGCGCAGTCCGCGCAGGCTGACCTGGGCCGAAACTTTTCGCTACAGGTCAATTTTCTGTATGTCAAAGGACCAGTTTACCCCTTGATTAAGTCGATTGTTTAAAAATGTGGCAATTATGGATTGATAATTATGTGATGGCTTTCCTGGCATCATTTATCACGGTGATGCATTAAGCCCCCTTTTGCCAGAGCATGGCTCAATTATATGATGACTTGCTTGGTGTAATGCATCACGGTGTAATAGATTGTTTTCTTTAAATTGCAAAATGACACAGTTTCTGATTGGCTTAACTATATTATGTCACTTTCTTGATACAAAGTTAGAAGAAGAATGAATATTTTTGTTAGCCAATATTATTTTGTATTGCCTTTTCAGTTTTGAATTATTTAAGCTTATAAAGCTATTTAGAGTGGTTGGTGACTATGGACCATGAGGTCAAAGGAGAATAACAGAATGACTGGCCCTTTAGATAGTATAAATTGTAAAAGTAATGGCTCAAAATTATCACAGAAAATAAAGAACTGAAGTCTGGCCATGAAATGATTAAAAAAAAAGAATGTTGATACTGCGTTCATACAACTTGAACTTACTTATTGCCTTTACGAAGCAATTTTATAGCAGACGACTTTTAAAACAACCTTGTAATATATTGATAATCAACATAAACTCAAGTTTAATATATGGATATACACTGTATTAGAAAACTTCGTGCTCACAGGAGATTCTGGTCAATATAAGTGAGCCATCTTCTTACAGCCATATATATGCCATGCTCTGTGAAAAGAGGGCTTGCATGTGCGAAAAGTATCGATTCAGGTCAGCCTGCGCAGTCCGTGCAGGCTAACCTGGGCAGAAACTTTTCGCTATTGGTCAATTTTCTGTAAGTCCAAGGACTAGTCTACCTCATAATTAAGTCGATTGTTGAAAAAAAGTTGCCGTTGTTGATCCATAAGTATGTGATGGCTTGCTTGGTACCATGGACTACCGAGATCCTTTTGCCAAAGCATGACCCAATTTTAATTGTCGTCTACCCAAAGGCAAAGTAAGTCGTCTGTCAAAGGTGGTGAGTTAAGCAAAAACAAACGAACAAGAGAAAAAAAAAAAAAAAAATGAGCAAAAACACAGAAATAAACTTACCTAATCAGTCGACAAATAAAAATCCGGAGAAAGTACTTTCACACATTTTTCAGAAAATCTGTATCCAAATACCTAAACAATCGAGCGCTCCTATTGATCCACGTAATAAGGCCTGATTTGAACGTGTCACTGGTTTCGGTAAAACGCCGCTGCGAATGAACGTAATTTAAATTTTCATATACCACTCCGGAACCGATCGATGCTAGGCAATCGTTTCCACATAATAGATACAGATGAAAAATCCTACCCCGATCAAAACGGTGATAAGAGCCTGGCCGTGTCATTAGAGAACAATGGTTAACTGGACTAGAAACTTGCGAGGTTGACTGTCTTGTTTTAGCGCACAAGTTTAGTTTTAACCTATTTATTTTACATCGACTGAGAAACAAGTTCTTACAACTTATCCTAATCTATCTCGATTCTGCTTCCTGGGAACTGCACCAGTACTCGCGCCGAATATGTTGGCTAATGAAAATCTCAAAGTTGACACACGCTCCCGGGTCTCAAACTCAGGACCTTTTGTTTACGAGGCCGACGCTCTGCCTCACAACCACGGACACCACACAAATTCATGCGGTATTTATTTTGACTGGTACAGCATTGTCAAGACTGTGTAAAGGTAGTGCTTAAAATGTGTCCATGTTATACGTCGATGTTACATGTCAATGTTATGTAGCACATAGGGGTCCGTAGTTTGACTCCTGTCACCCATAGACTAAAACAAGGGATTTAACTGTATGCAGCCCGTTACTCGCCCCCGGTTACAAAAAAACAACGTATCTTTTCTACCCCATCAGTTATTCTCCTAATTTTTTCTACAGCTGAGAGCTAAAACATTTTTCTACCAGAAAAACACAACTGTTTGTCAGTGGCTAATGCAGTCTGGCTGATACATTCGCTCGAACTTGTAAACTCGCTCAAAAATCTTCGCCATTGACACGGGTTCGTACATTCGACACTGACGTTAGCGCATATAAACCAATGAAATTTCTCGTTCCAAACAGTGTCACCGTACTGTCACGTGACAAAAAGGTGTGAGCAGCTGTACGTAATTTCATTGGTTGAATTCACGACTGTTAGTACATATCAACCGATGAAATTTCTCGTTCCAAACAATGTCACATGACAGAAGATGGCTGCAGCTGTTCGAAATAAGAACGTGGATCACAAATTCAACGAATTCTGAGGCGTTTCGTCGTTATTGAAGATAAAGGCAATAGGTCAGTAGTATTTTTAAACATGTTTAAAGGGTGGGTGCCGCTAATGCTGCGTTTCATTGGATCTAAAGTGCATTTTATATCTTGAAAACGGATGTACGAACCCGTGTCAATGGCGAAGATTTTTGAGCGAGTTTACACGTTCGAGCGAATGTATCAGCCAGACTGCATTAGCCACTGACAAACAGTTGTGTTTTTCTGGTAGAAAAATGTTTTAGCTCTCAGCTGTAGAAAAAATTAGGAGAATAACTGATGGGGTAGAAAAGATACGTTGTTTTTTGTAACCGGGGGCGAGTAACGGACTGCATACAGTTAAATCCCTTGTTTATAGTATATAGTCTATCGGTGCCAGGAATCAAACTACGGACCCCTATGATGTAGCACTGCCATGTGTCAAGGTTATGTTGCGATGTTTTGTGCCAGTGTTGTCACTGCATTGTGTCAACGTTATTGGTCAAGGCTGTAAGTCAATGTTATGTGCCAGTGGTATAAGAATTAAGATGTGTCAATTTTATGAGTCAAATACTCAGTTCCATAAATAAGTGTGCACTTAATTTTCTTTTATTTCTCGTCGCATGTTTTACTGAAGACCAACAAATTTGGTATCATACTTTAGTTCAGAGTCTGTAGAAAATGCCAGGCTAATCAGATTTTGACTAAAAGAAAGTTTAAGTTGTGTTTTTGCAGTTTAAATGAAGGTGGTACTAAAATCAAAGTTGCAAAAGTACTCAAAGACTGAGGTAACATCAAAGTTAGGTTTTGGCCACAGCTCTCGTTCAGGAATGGAATAACATTTCTGATGCAATGATTTTACGTTATGTAAGGTCTATGCGACGTCGAATAATTGCCTGTATCGACAGTAGAGGTGGCCATACAAGATATTGATTGAAAAATTACAAGAACTTTAAGAAAAACCTAACTTTAATGTTACCTTAATCTTTGAGTACTTTTGCAACTTTGATTTTAGTACAACCTTCATTTAAACTGCAAAAACCTAACTTCGACTTTCTGTTAGTCAAAATCTGATTAGCCTGGCATTTTTTACAGACTCTGAACTAAAGTATGATACCAAATTTGTTGGTCTTCAGTAAAACATGCGACGAGAAATAAAAGAAAATTAAGTGCACACTTATTTATGGAACTGAGTATATAGTTATCTTTCATTAGTATGTGTGAATTTTACGCGTTAATGCAATTCATTATGCCAGTGTTATGTATCAGTTACGTAATAATGTTAAGTGTTAAGGTAATGTAGACTCAACATTTTGTGACTAGGACACGATTGACAAGGTTATGTGAAAAGTTTGTGTGTTAACCCTTATCCTGCTAAATACATGAAATGAAACTTTTAGGCCGATAATAAAAACCCAAATTTTGCTATTTTTTTAAAAGGTAATTTTTAGGAAAAAAATATGTACTTATCGGACAGTGTAGATCAAAGATCAGACTGCACGTTTTGTGCAGTCTGATCTTGATCTACACCGTCCGCAAAAGGTCAGTGAATCGCGCTTAGCAGCCGAAGGGTATTTTTGTGGCTGAAGTTATATTGCAATAGTTCCTGCCATAGCGACATTCCTCCATGATGTTTTACGAAAGCTGATTTCCGCCGGGTCGCAACCAAAAGATCGACCGAAGGACGAGCGGATTGTTCGGTAGAGGTGAAAAGTTTGTAAATAACACATAAATAAAAATAAGTAAAATAAATGTGATTTCAAGGTTTTTGGCAGCATATTGACGTTGTAAATCCGACACTAGGCTGCATGTATTTAGTCTAATCTTAATTAAGACTTTTGACGCGATGGCAAATGCAGATTCGTGTGTTATTCTGAAAGTGTAACTTTATACAGGATGAGCTCGTTGTTTTACTCTCCCAAGAAAGACATTTTTTGAAACCAATATCTGCAAACCAGCATTTTCTCCTTTTCCTACAATGCCTTTTACCCTTCAAAAAGACAGTTGCTCAACCATCAATTGAGACACATCTAATTCAACGTCTGCAAATGCTTTCAATGTCGGCAAGTGAGTCGTCTGGTAAAGTGTGAACATCCGATTCCAATGACAAAGGACGACGATTGTTGCACGCTCTACTAGCCACGTGGTTATGATATTCTATAATTCATTGGCGTTATATTTATCTACGCTGGATACATGTAACAAGTTGTCATGGCGAGAGAGAATACTCCATGGCTGAGTGCCTGCTAAAGTGGGATTGCTATATTGGCTCTTGATTTATTGATGTATTAGTTTTGTATTTGAAGCTACTTAAACTAGATTATAATTGAATTGACTGATTGGTCAAGTGAATGACTGATTGAATAACTAATTGACTTATTGATTAGGAACATCTCATTGATTGGGATCATCTTACTGATTGATATATTAATTGATTGATTGATTGATTGATTGATTGATTAATTGACCGACCGACCGGCCGATGGATGGATGGATAGAAGAATTGATGGATCGATCGACCGACGGATGGATAAATGGATAGAAGAATGGATGGATCGATCGACCGACGGGTGGATAGATGGATAGAAGAATGGATGGATCGATCGACCGACGGATGGATAGATTGATAGAAGAATAGATAGATCGATCGACCGACGGATAGATAGATGGATAGAAGAATGGATGGATCGATCGACCGATGAGTGGATAGATGGATAGAAGGATGGACGGATGGAAGGATGGAATAATGTTTTACACCGCTTACAACAATGGTTTCAGCGGACTTACGACATCTCACCGACTCATGTGTTTCCTGAGTCTCACCAGGCATTGCAATATTCTACCTATCGAATAACACAGGATTATGACCAAAACGATTTTTCCTGAAAACAGCATCATTGAAACGAAAGTATATATCAATATGTCATGACTATTTACTCTCAGAGAGGGAAAGAAAGACACAAAATCTCACAACAAAAATGCCATCAAGAGGAGATGAGCTTAAGATCTTAAGATTGTCAGTCAAACTCTTTTCCGACTTAGCTACAATGATTTACCACACTATGTATCATTGTAACACTTTTTGTCAATGCGCTTCAATCTTTCTATCGGACAAGGTAGATCCAGGATCAGACTGCACGTTCTATGCAGTCTGATCTTGATCTACACTGTCCGCAAAAAGGTCGTTGAGTCGTGCTCAGCAGCCTAAGGGTTAGATTTTTGGCATTTCGGCTTGAATCTTCGCTTGCTAGCCTTTGTAAAGGGCGCTCTCTCAGCGCAAAAAATATAAATCCTTTGGATTTCAAAGGGTGTAAATACAATACACTGAAACTCAGAAAAATCTTATCTTATAGACTTGATTAAACAAAGCGGACGGTATAGATTTAAGATCAGACTCAGATAAAGATTACATCATTATCATTTTCGCGATGCCGATACCCCTCTTGTGCATTATACCATGCTTCTTCCGTCTACAGATACAATTGTACAGAAGTCTATAGTTAGGTGATAACATACAGGTCTTGTAATCCAGCGATCTCAGCTTCAGTTTCCATCTCGGCGATTTTTTCCCCTCGGAATGATATAGTCATTATGACAGGGCTCATTTCTAGCTCACAACTGAAGATTATTTCGACAAATTTGATAAGGAAAACCAACCAGTGGCTATGAAAGAATGTTGTGTGAAGCACCTGCAGAAGAAACTCCAGAGCAACGGAACAGGTGCACTGGCAGTCGCAAAATATCTGACATAATCTTGAAAATTTCTTTACACATCAAACAACCTAAGAAAGCAGTAACAGTTGTATATATCATTATTCCGCTTTTTTTTTTTTTTTTTTGTTGACCCACATTTAAAGAAATTTGTACCAACTTCCTGTGTGCTTTTAGGTCGATCGACTTCCCTTGCAACATAATGCAATACATCACAGTTTTGGATCCATACTCTAACTCTCCCAACGTCTTCTTGCACAAGTGCGTTGACTTCACAGATCTACATTAACAGGCACGTGTAGCAACTTCCTGTGTGCATTGTTATTTCGACTGACTTCCGTTGTAACAGCATGCAAAACATAATAACCTTGTATTCACCGCCTGTACAGTTTACCCATTACTGCACGTTGACTACTTTATTTTTGCATCTGATAGGAAACCTCTATAAAAACGTAGTGGCAAAAGGATAACGAGTAATTTTCCTTTTGTCACGATTTTTAACATGCTTTGTTACGTTTAGCCTGTAACTATATTGATTATCCACATAGTACAAGGATCTTAACGAAGGAAATTTGTTCAGTGCGTAATGGGTGAACTCCTTACTTAAGGTCAAAGGGAAGTAAATCATGAATTCTCTATGTACCGTATGTTTCGCAAGTGAAGACAATGTAAAAAGCAATTAAAACGATGCTTATTAATTTTAGAACTTTATTGCACAGAAAATAAAGTATTTGGCACAAAAAGGAAAAAATGTGGAATAAATAACAATAGACATTTGAATATTGCAAAGTAAAAAAAAAAGTTTGGTTAATGTTCTAATATTCTGGATTGCTGTATATTATGCCATCTCAACATCTCAAATAAACTGTTTTTATGAACTACTGCAGAAGAAAGTTGATGAAATCATTGTGGAAAAAGAACGATATGTTACAGGCAGAGTTGTTCCTTTACGCAATTTCCTTTATGATTCAAAAAGTAATTATATTTTTCACTTTTCTTTGCTTTAGATATAGCTTTTTAGCCATATGTATGAGTTTCGTGTTTTAATCCCTTAACCCGTTACCTCATAATCTCGAGATTTAATTACTCTGACAGGAAGGGATTTGAAAACATTGTAGGAAAAGTAAAAAAAATGCTGGTAACCTGCATTTTCTACTTTTCCAACAATATTTTCTATCCTATCAGAGAACTGCATCTCATTTATAAGAATTTCAAATTTGTCGTCTGCAAATGCTTTCAATTGGGAAATGTCAAGTATTCGTCGTTTGGGAAACGTATAAGGCACCATATAAAGACACAGACACTTCTAGCCAATGATAAAAACTCTAAACATTACAATTTTAAGAATGTTTATCAAAGAACGATCATGAAGTAGCAGAAAGTGAAGATTTAAGATCAGACTGCACGTTCTGCGCAGTCTGGTCTTTGACCTGCACTTTCCGAAGACGGCAGTCTGTACAGTGTGTGCAAAATCAACTTAAATTGTGCTTATTGCTTTATTGGTTATGTTAAAAATAGTCTAAATAGTGTAGGGTTTATCAAATGTTTTCTGGCGAAGACAAACCGAGGAATCGATCCGAATCAATGACGAATTTTGTATAACATAAAAATATCTTACATATAAATATGTATTAGCCATGTTCTGTGAAAAGGGGGCTTAATGCATCTGCAAAAAGTTTCGGCCAAGGTCAGCCTGCGCGGACTGCGCAGGCTGACCTGGGTCGATACTTTTTGCAGATGCATTAAGCCCCCTTTTCACAGAGCATGGCTCACATATACGTGTTCTGGAAGCCAAAGATATCTAATAAATAATGGTTACCAACATCCCCCCCATTTTCCACAATTTTTCGATCCTTTCCAAGGCAAATTTTGAGTCACTTTTTATTTGTCGTCTGCAAGCGCTTTCAACATCAAAAAGCTGAAGATTTTGTCGTCTGGTAAAGATTTAACTCTTTTCCACGAAATCCCGAGTTTTAACGACCCTTGGGAAGTACCTTTTAGAAAACCTTGTAGGAAAAGGAGAAAATGCTGGTAACCAGCATTTTCACCTTTTCCCACAATTTTTTTTTTTACACTTTCACAGACAATTACCATCATTTCAGCTAAATTTTATCATGTCGTTTGCAAATGCTTTCAATTTCGACCAATCTAAAATTTTGTCGTTTGTTAAAGAGTTAAACTGGCGTAAAAGGAGGGATATTTATGAAACTTGTTTGAAAATAGCGACATAATTTTTCCAGGGTTTCTTCCATTGCACCATCTAAATCTCTAAAAGAATTCAAGTGAATGAAATTATTCTTATCGAATGACTTTGAAAATTGATGAATGACATGATTATGACCCATAGCAACAACAAATAATTCGGTGCTATTGGCTAGTTTTTCAGCCTCGTGAAGAGCTTTGTTGTCAAGGGAATCCATTTCAGCGTCTAAAAATAGAACACCGACTTTGGCCGAATCGTTACGGGCGCCATATTCCGATGTAAACCCGGAACGAGCAACTGTCTTAATCATGTGAGAAACTGTCGGCAATCGAATTCCTGAGAAGTCCGCAGACGTGATTTTACTATCTAATGGAAAGTTCACTCCTGTTGGACAGTTATCGGTGATCCTACCAACATGAAGGTATCCAGAAAGTAGGTCAAACTGGGATACAATGGCGGACAGGAAGACAGAGACGGCTCGAGACTTTTCTTCACCAAGTGCTGTTATATCATAGATGAACATCAAATCTGTGTTTTTGGTTACTTCGCAAGCTAGAAAAGACAAAAAAAAATTTATTATAAGATTATGACATGTATAGCTACACAGCGACTTAACCAGCATATCAAATTCATTACGCATCCCGGATTGAGACACGTGTTTTTTTTTTCCAAAAGTCACTAAAGTGCTTAAAATATGAATAACTTTCCCCGTCGTAAAAAAAAAAATCGCTGAACAGTGACACAATCAAGTCTTCTTCATGCAAAAGGAATTTTGTACTTTTGTTACAGATTAGTTATAGCGAAGAACAGACGTGGAATGATTCTGGTATATTCTTTAACCAAGACAGGACCTATGAGGTTCACCAAGAACCCGTTCTGTCTATTTGAACAAGCGAACCCATAATCATACAAAGAGAAAACAGGGAAAGTATCCACACGGCATTATAGTCTGCATTACTAGTATAATTCTAAATTTAGAAAGTGACGCAATTTTGATTGCTAAAACTCTGGTATACTCGTAGCCAGTCAGAAATTACATTAATTTTAAATCTAGAAATTTCTTGAGAAGTGAAATTGAGATGAAGTTGTGACTGGTTGGTGAATACAAAAAGAAATTGGTGCCCGTTTTGACAAATCGTTTGTATCTGAATTCTTAGTCGTAGTCTAAATTAAGAAAATAACATAATTTCTGATCGGCTAAACCGTATAGCTTAGCCAATCATAAATTGAGGTACTCTGAAATAAAGAAAATTATTGAATATTAAAATAAGAATGCAATTAGGATTGATTTGTGAATACGGACCAAAACAGTGAATTAATTACCTGGTGCAACAACAGGTTTTTCCTTGACATCATTTGGTTTAACGCCACAAGTCTTGATGGCAAGAACATCTTTAATGGAATCCAGAGAGTTAAAATCATCAACTTGGAACACAAAGCTATCATCAGGGTCGGAGGCAATGCGCTTGATTTCTATCAGATCAATACCATCTCCTATACCGATAGAAAACACTGTGATTCCTGCATCATGCGTTAGGTTTGCTTCTTTGGCAGTTTTCTTTTCATCCCTTGATAGACCGTCGGTTAGAAATATTGCTATTTTGGGAACATTTGGACGCACGACATCCTTCGCAAAACCAGTCTTCCGCATGAGATTGAGTGCTTCAGCAGTGTTGGTACCCTGCGCTGCATGTTTAATGTTGTCGATCTGTGTAATCAGCTGATCTTTTGAGAGTCCATTATCTAAACCAAGAATCATTTGAGCTTTGGTACTGAAGCTGATGATGCCAACTCGGGTGGTGTCGTTATTGATATCGAATACTTTGACAACTTTCTTCACAAAGTCGATCTCCTTGTTGAAATCTTTCTTGGCTATACTTCCTGAAGAGTCGATGACGAAGAACACCTCGGCAGGCTTTCCACTACAATCTGAAATAACGTTAAGGGAATATTCTGATTTCATGTCAACTCTACTTTTTAGTACAAAATCACATGAGCCATGCTATTTATAAAAGGGGGCTAAATGCATCTGCAAAAAGTGTGGACCCATGTCAGACCAGGCAAATGTAAATATTCTGCATGGCAAAGGGCCATTCTACCTCCAGATTCATTCGATTTTTAGATTAAATGGATGTTATGGATCCATAATTATGTGATGACTGACTTGGTATAATCCATCATAGAGATGTATTAAATCTCTTTATAAACCTATTTGTAAATCTTATGCATGTCCGAGGACAACTCCACAGCCAGAATCAGTCGGTTGTAAAACAAAATGGATATTATGGATCCCTAATTATGTGATGCCTTGCCTTGTGTAATGCATCACGGGGATCCATTGAGCCCCCATTTGCCAGAGACTTACCCATATATAAACGATATTACACGAGTTTGAACTTGAGATAAAACTGTATTAAAAAAGTCCAGAAATGTTATATTTTCAAGAATGTCTTTGACAAGCTTAATAATGTTTTTACACGAGTTGAATGAATCTTTAGCTTAAAAACCTACATATCTCAGATTCTTTTTAACATAACTGTATGACAAAATTTGCAGTTGATGATATGGGAAAACAAAGGTATATAAGGATAACTATCTATCCATTTACGCGTCCTCTGTGCTTCTTTGACAGGTGTGAATGTCCCATACAAAAATAGCTTCAAAGAAGCTTACACAAAACAACTTTGTCTTAAATTTTAAGGTAAAAAGATAAAATCATAGTTTGTTTTTTTCAGGACCATCAATTTAGACGGTTTAATTAACAGAGAAATCTAGGTCAGCTATAGTATAGAAATAAGACGTATGATTACAGAGCTTTCCCTAATGACGGGACCATTTTACAGAGTAAACAGGGATAGTTGTGATACATGCAAATACGAAAAGGGATATTCATAATCCTGATTCTCTTCATGCTTTCCAAAAAAAGTTGGTATTTAAACTCTCTCAAATTTCTTAACCCTTAAACTGCTAATTAGATAGAATAACGATTTCTAGCCACTGGTGTATACCGGTACAGAAACATCGCAATTACAAAGTGCTCGGTGCTGGAAAACATGTCACCGCAACGGACAGTGTAGATCAAAGGTCAGACTGCACGTTTTATGCAGTCTAATCTTGATCTACACTGTCCGCAAAAGAGCATTAAGTCGGGATTAGTAGCATAAGAGTTAAGGGGGGGGGATGCAAAGCGAAGTAAGGAATACCTTTCTGTGGTTGATCAGCTGGTTTAGTCTCTGTTGTTGTCGTCGTCATAACTTGGGTGGTTGTTGTGGCTGCTGCTTTTGTTGTTATTGTCGTCATAACTGGGGTAGTTGTTGTTGTTGATGTTGTTGTTGTAGCGGTTACAGGCGCTTTTGTGGCTGAAAGTTATATAAAGCTCTTTCATTTATCTGTTTATATCAGTCATGCTCTTTGAAAAGGCATTAATTGCATCTGTAAAAATTTCAACCCAGGCCTGCCTGCGCAGTCCGCGCAGGCAGGCCTCAATCGATTTTTTTGCTACTGATAAATATTCTGCATGCAAAACGACCATTCTACATCATGATTCAATTTGCTGTTTGAACAAAATGAATTTTATGAATCCATAACTATGTGATTACTAGTGTGGTATCATGCATCACGGAGATGGATTTAACCTCCATTGCTCTCATGTATATATCGAAACGTATTGGGTCATTGGACATTTTGAGCATCTTAATCCTTGACTAGATGACAAATCTATAGCCTTATCCAAACTGAAAGCATTAGCAGATAACAAATTTAATGTGGTTCAAATGATTGATTCTTTTAGAGAGAATAGAAACATTGTGTGAAAGGGGGAAATGCTGGTTTCATTTATTTCAGTCTAGAGGATGAATCCTCTTGACAGCTATTTTTGTTATATCTTTTCATTTTTTACTTCGAAGAATAAACAGCCATTTTCCCAATGATGATATTACTTTAAAGCACATCAAAGTTCCTAAAAAATCATTTTAGGTAAACTCTAGTCTTAACCATCTTATTCTTTGGGTGCCATAGATAAAAGCTGGGGCTTTGCGGACGGCATAGACCAAGATCAGACTGCACAGAACATGCAGTCTTGATCTTGGACTCATACCGCTTGCTTTGTTAGTCCAGACTGTACGATAAAAATCTGTCTGAGTTTCAGTGAATTGTATTTTCAGCTGCCGATGTCGGAGTTCATATGAGCCATACTCTGGAAAAAGGGGGCTTAATGCATCTCCGCGATACATGATACCAGCCCAAGTCATAACATAATTATGGATCCAAAATAGAAATTCTTTTAAACAACCGACTTAATCATGAGGTAGACCGGTCCTTTGACATACAGAAAATGGACAAACAGCGAAAGATTTTGGCCCAGGTCTGCCTGCGCGGACTGCACAGGCTGACTTGGGTCGATACTTTTCGCAGATGCATTAAGCCCCCTTTTTCACAGAGCAAATATTTTGGCGTTGTAAGGGTGTAAGCTTTTCACTTACCTTTGCATGTCTTGTCTGTCAACTTTTCAGTGATGGTTGGGAGAGTGGTATAGTCACTGACCACAAACATATGATCCACGTCAGGGTCGCTTGCAATAACTCGAAGTTCGCCATAGTCCAGATTTCTTCCAACCCCAATCGCAAACATTGTTATACCAGAATCATGTGCCTTTTCAGCTGCAATTCTTGTGTTTATGGTATTTTGTGAACGGCCGTCAGTGATTACAATGGCGATGCGTGGAACTTTTTGTCTGTTACCAGCTTCGGGTGTAAACATTTTCGTTACAGCATACTTAATGGCATCGCCTGTGTTTGTCATTTCTCCAAAGTCGTGTTTAATGTCTTTGACGGCTTTGATCATGGTGTCTTTATCCATAATGTCTTTAAGATCAAACTTTTTCCACACGTCATGACCGAATGTCACAACTCCGACTCTTGTTTGTAGTGGGCCAGGTCCAATGTCGAACTTATCAATGATCTGACTGACGAATAAGGTTTGACTTTCGAAGTGTTTTGGCCAGATACTTCTTGAGGAATCCAGAATAAAGACGATGTCGGCCGGGGACGAACATTTCTGCGGACCCTGAGGCCGTGTAAACACTGTACCGCTTAGTGTAACCAAAATCTATGAAAGGTAATAAAAACAAAATAGAAAATTATTTTATTACATTTTCAACAGCATTAGAAGTATTTTTTGTCGTAATCAAAAAAGCAAGTGAGGGCAAACCGTCTTTGAGTTTAAATCTGTTACCACATAAACGGTTTGGCAGTTAACATCTTTAACTCTCCACCAGACCAGAAAATTTGACATCAACCCATTTTGAAAGCATTTTAACACGGCAAATTACATGTGAATCAAATTATGTAATTTAACTTTAAAGGGTACATATACTGTGGCAGAACGGAAAAACTTTTTGTTAAAATGGCAGGAAAATTAATAACGAAACAAAGAATTACTAGATAAAAGAAACAAAGTTGTTAAATGATAAATAAAGAATAAAAAAACACCCCACATTAATGAAAAAGATAAATAAATAAATAAATAAATAAATAAATAAATAAACCATCGATTGTGGTATAAGAAGAAATCTCAATCTTTGAAATAAATAGTATACAAGTAATTTGATTAAACAAGATTAGACATAAATGAATAGGTAAACAAATAAAATCTTACAATAATAATGTACGTAGAGCTCTCCATTTTTGGATTCGATTGTCAGTTCCTTCAAGGTGGAAATCGATTATAAAAATCAGTCAAATTTGGCAGCGTTTTATACATCTATCTCAAGTGGGATTTCAAGTGTTATAGATAGGGCCTAATAACTTTCCCACAAATATGCGCAATGATACAATCCGCTTCAACCCACATATCATTTCATACTACTCGGAAATACTTCACTAAGATTAAAGTTATGACATATTGACGTTGTGATGACACACTCAGTTGAACTCTCGGACTTCAATCTTTACAAGAGGACACAATTTTATATTTGTCGAAATTGAAAGCTTTTGCAGATGACAATTCGAATGTAGCTGGAATGATGTAAATTGTCTGTGACAGTGAAGAAAACCTTGTGGAAAACGGAGAAAATTCTGGTAACCAGCATTTTCTCCGTTTCCCACAAGGTTTTCTTTCTTTGAAAGTGAAGAAAACATTGTGGAAAACAGAAAATGCTGTTAACCAGCATTTTCTCCTTTTCCCGCAAGATTTTGAAAAGGCTATTTCCTTAGGGTCGTAAAACTCGGGATTATGGGGCAAAGAGTTAATCTTTAGCAAACGACAAAAATTTAGACTTGATCATATTGAAAGTGTTTGCAGACGACGCGGTATATGTGGCTCAAATGATGGTAGTTGTATTTGACTGGGTATGAAATATTGTGAGAAAAGAGGAAAATACTGTTTACCAGCATCTTCTCCTTTTTCAAACAACATTCTCAAGAGCTTTCTTTATCAGGTTCGTTAAAACTTGGGATTGTATAGTAAAAAGTCAATTCGAACTATTTCGATTATTGCCCAGGATTATCCTGTAGGTTGGCGAGCAAGACTCCGGGCACATTTTGCAGATTATGTAGATCAAGATCAGACTGCACAGAACGTAAAATGAAGCAATAAGGTTAAAAAAAAAAAAAAAAAATAAGTATATTTGATTCGTTTACATAAATAGCTAAATTCTAATTTTGCTCTTTAAACATGCCCATAGCGCTGCTGGGTGTGACTCTAGGCACTTTTATAGATCAACGTCTGACCTCACTGAACGCAACATTATGCAATATACATATAATTTAAAAAAAAAAATCCCTTAAGTATATGAATATTTAAAAAATAACGTAAAATGTTTAAATGTTTAAATGATAAGGAGGCTATATGCGAAACCTGGCGCTTTCAATGTTAGAGCAGATCAAGATCAGGTACAGAATTATTGAGTATGGGCCGCTAAATATGAGTGAGTGAGTGAGTGAGTGAGTGAGTGAGTGAGTGAGAGAGAGAGAGAGAGAGAGAGAGAGAGAGAGAGAGAGAGAGAGAGAGAGAGAGAGAGAGAGAGAGAGAGAGAGAGAGAGAGAGAGAGAGAGAGAGAGAGAGAGAGAGAGAGAGAAAACGCCATGAAAAAATAGATCAGTATTATTCATAACTCTGTTTCTTGTTTGCAGCAAAAAAAATCTGTTAACGCGCCAATGAATCAAATCAATTTCTAAATTTATCTCAGACCATCAAAAATCAAGTCAACTAACACCCATTAAACACGCTGTTGGGCTTTTGACTTCTTTTCACTCGGGCGGCGACATACATAGAATGTTTAGCATTCCAAAGGGATTCATATGCAAATCTAGAAGCAAATCTAGAAGCAGATTGTGAATACTGTCACATCCTCAAACTATTTCTACTAAAGATGACTTGAATAGCTTTTGTGGACGGCGTAGATCAAGATCAGACTGTATAGAATGTGCAGCTGATCTTTGATCCACATCGTCCGCTACACAATACTAAACAGTGACCAAAAGCATCTCCAGATATACAGGAAATCTACCTGTATAATCTCGTAAAAGGTACAATGTATTTTTTTGGCAGCGAAAGACCAAATAATTTACCTGTCGCTACGAATTGTGGTTTCTTAACCATTTCTTAATCTTTCCGTGTTTATGTTTGTGGTATCTGGGGTTGTGCCACAGTATTCACAAAAGGATATAATATGAACCACACGCATTTCTTTTAATGGCCACTAAATGATGCCATATACAATAATGTCAAAGCTTATATTTGACCTCAGAAAAATCATTTGATCGAAACTGAACAATAGCTAAAGAATAGTACATAAGGCTACATTATAAATATACAATTTCTAGGATTGTATCTCTTTTAGGCCAATATCTTGGCCAATGTACTCACAAATCTCCAGGTCAAGTCTTTTCTTGAAAAAACTTTAAGCTAAGTGGTTCCTGACAAAGCTCTACGCCGAGGATTTTCCTGACAAATCTTTAAGCCTAACAAAGCTCTATAGTGATTCTAGTCAAAGCTCAAGGCCAAGTGGCTTAATAGAAAGTTCCTTGCAAAGTGGTTCAAGACAAAGCTCTGAACCAAGTGGCTTGATATAAAGGTCCAGGCAAAGTTGTTCCAGAAATAAAGTTCTAGACCAAGTGGTTCCAAACAAAACTCAAGACCACGTGTTTTCTGGCATAGCTCTGGACCAATTGGTTACGTACAACGCTCTAGGACAGATTGGTTTCTGACAAATCCAAAGGTCAGGTGGATCCTGACAAAGGCTTAAACAAAGTGATTCCTGAGAAAGCTCTAGTCCAAGTCTTTCAGACAAAGCTCGAGCTCAAGTGGCCATTATAAAAGCTGTAGTCAAAGTGGTCCCAGGCAAGGCCCTAGGCAAAAATTGAATGGTTCCAGACAAGCTCTTGACAGAAAGTGGCTTCAGACAAAACAGTAGGAAAAGTGGTTCAATTCAAAGCTCATGGCCATTTGGCTCGAGACAAAGCCATATGCCAAGGACAAGGAGTAGATTACAAACCTTTAGGCTTAGTAGCTAAATACCAAGCGCATCCTAACACGTCTCTCGCTATGTGTTTGTAGACATAGCTCTAAGCCAAGGGGCTTCGGACACAACCCTTGGCAAAGCGGTCCCCAACAAAGCTCTAGGCCAAGTGATTCCAGACAAAGCTCCAGGCCAAGTGGCTCCGAATAGAATCCTTGGTACAGTGATTCCTAACAAAGGTCTGAGCCCAGCGGTTCCAGACAAAGCTCTCTACCAATTGGCTCAAAATCCTTGGTACAGTGGTTCCTAAGGATGGTCTATGCCAAGTATTTTCAGTGGGTTATTTTTTTCGCCCGTTGAAAAAAAGCCGATTTTATTTCTGGCTGTGAAAGCGTTAAAGGTGGCCCTTCAGATTTTGAGACGAAAATTTTACAAAAATACAAAAAAATCATCGTTATACTCCCAAAGCCTTTTAATTTTCATTCATAAAACCCCAGTAGTCGAAAACCATCCGACAATAAGAGAAATTAGAGATTTACTACGGCCCAGGTCGACACCTACGGGAAACACGGTCTATTTTTACATGAGCAACTCGCTCATTTACATACCGGAAATACACAGACGAAGCTTCAAACATAGCGTCCGAAGAAGACATTATGGAAAATAATTACATGTTTGTTATGTTATGGAATTTAAGGGTCATTAGTCACGTGCCAGTCATTTGACATTCCCACAATGCTTTTTTGATTTCTGGCGCGAAATCTTAAAATACCTTAAGAGGCTACGTAGCCTTTTAACTCTTTACCACACGACAAATTTTTAGACTGGTCCAAATTGAAAGCACTTGCAGACGACAAAATAAAAGTGACTGAAAAATCGAAATTTGATTTGGGAAGGGTAGAAAACATTGTGGGAAAAGGAGAAAATGCTGGTTACCAGCATTTTCTCCTTTTCCCACAATATTTTCAAAAGGCTTCTACCTCAGGGTCGTCAAAAGTCGTCATTGTGTGGGAAAGGGTTAATTAAGGGAACACCATCAAAAAAATTTTTTTTTGTAATTTTATGATTCTTAATTATTGATGATTTATATTGTTTTTTCATATAAATTTCAGTGATATATATATTTTTTAATTTGGTGAGATGTGAAAAATCTAAATACCCACCTTTAAGTAACTGGTTTACTGGAGCCTGGCAGATTATGACATTGCTAATATTCTTACATCTGTAATATAACCTCACACCATGAACTCATTTAGCGCATCAGTGATGTTGAATGCCATCGTTGTATATAGAAAATTACATTTCTATAGCACTTTGGCCCCACGTGAAAATTTACCCGTTAACCCTTCAACAGACGACAAAATTTTAGACTTGTCCAAAATTGAAAGCCTTTTCAGCCGACAAGTAGGATGTGACTCAAATAATATCACTTGTCTTGATATGAAGGGAAGAAAACGTCGCAAATGAGGAAAATGCTGAATTTTCACACAATATTTTTAGATGCTTTGTCCTAAGGCTTGTTAAAACTTTGGATCGCTTGGTAAAAAGGTTAAAATGCTAAATAAAATTTATAAAAAAGAATAAATCCAAAAGTAAAAACTCAAATATTGCGATTTCGAAATTCTTTTTTCGCAGGATAAATGTCACCGGATTGGTTAGTTATGATCCAACGTAAGACAGCACGTTCCTTGCAGTCTGAATCCATCCATCCATCCATAAGTCACCAAACAACCGACCCAACCATTCAGCAATTTCTTCGTCCAATCGGCCAACTGTTTTTTAACCAACAAACCAGTCATCAAACAAAAAGGCTAACCAATGATTAGTGCATGAACCTGTTATTCTATTATTGCGAGGGAAAAGCATTTTCTCCTTTCTCCACACACACAAAAAAAAAAAAAAATCATTTTGGGGTCAATGTACGAAAACTTATAGGAAGTATTGAGCGTTAGATTAAAGTTTACCCTGTGCCAAACAATCTCTTTTTATCACCAATAGAAAGAAAAAAAGGGCTTTCGTAAAACATCCTGGGAAAAGGAGAAAATGCTGGTTACCAGCATTTTCTCCTTTTCCCAAGGTGTTTTAACCCTTTCAAAGTCAAATGCCATCAATTGAACCAGAATTTAATTTTACGTCTGCAAGTGCTTTGAATATGGCCGAATGTATAATTTTGTCGTCTGGTAAAGGGTGAGTCGTGTGGGTGTACAGAGGTTTTATTTAAAGTACTTCGTGACCCAAGAAAATGGAATACTGTTGCAAATAAAGTAAAGTCTAATAAAATTTATCATTTCCTTTTCTGTATATATATTTTCCACTCCTAACAACGGTCGGCGAGTTCTATGATGATGTCCTAATAGGATAAATAAATGCATGAACGAAATAGAAAGAAATGAATAAATAGCAAGATAGATAGATGGATAGATAGATAGATAGATACATGGATGGATGGATTGACGAACGGACGGACGGACAAATAAGGAGTCAGTCAGTTTTGTTGACTTTTTTTCGTAGTAGCTGAATGAGTAGGCTTTTTACCTACTTTTTAGTACTGATAGCGAATGAATAAATAGCCATTTGTAACTGGTCATATTAAATGTAGACAATTTTATTTAAAGGGCCCCTGCTTACTACCTGGCAAATTAACACCGTCTATCATTTTTTAAAATGATATTTCTCGTTTCCATTGTCCTTGTTCATTCTGTCACATAAAGGACATACCGTATACAGACCGAAATCGAAAATTTTATCATTTATATTTCATTCTGAGCTGATTTCTTTGTCTTTTATTCCTTCTTTTCGTTTGTATGTTCAACCTGATCATAGAAACCACTTAATGTTGTTAGTGGCCGACGGATCTCATGTAGGTAAAATAGCATTGCCATTTGAATACGAATTTACAATTCAAGATTTCAAACTAAATTTCCACAGTAATGGTTCTTCGAACGTTACCAGGCTTCAGTAACAACATGAGTCATTTAGGACATTTCAGTATATACGTATAGGCTTTTACTCGCACGACTCTTCCATGAATTTGGATCTCACACTTGACTCAAAACCCACCCCCTCTTCTTTATCTGTGTCAGTTGAAATAACTCATCAATGACAACGTAAGAATCGTGGGAAATGTAGTAAAAATATAACTGGATAGATACTTTGGCTGAGGACCTTTAAAGTACATTCACGTGTAATGACGTCATTTGTTTTAAGTGGTCCATTTTAGCTCTTTAGCAGAAAGTAAAATTTTAGGCTTGCCCAAATTGAACGTATTTGCAGGTGAAAGATTAAATGTAGCTCAATTGATGGGATTTGTCTATTAAAGCGTATAAAAATTTGTGAGATAAAGAGAATTAAAAGAGAATAAAAATACTGGTTTCCAGTATTTTCACAGTTACCCGCAATGTTTTCAAATGCTTTCTTCTTCAGAGTCATTGCAACTCGGGTTTGTTTTGTACAGGGTTAAACCTTATCCTGCTAAAATGAAATTACCAATTCGATGGTAAAAAGCAAAATATTGCTATTTTGAAATTATGTTTTGGGGAATAATATCTCCTTATCGGCCAGTGTAGATCCAAGATCAGACTGCACGTTCTGTGCAGTCTGATCTTGATCTACACTGTCCGCTAAAGGTCAGTGAGTCGCGCTTAGCAGCCTAAGGGTTAGGATGCATTTTTTCCTGCTTCTTTTGGCCTTTATCTTCACTTTCCTGAGCTTGAACTGTACGTTTGTAAAGGTCATCGGGCGCATGACTACTCTGCGATAGAAAGTTTGGTCTTGCCGGTGTAATGCAGAGAAATGACCCTCCCCTACAAAATGACCCATGGGTCATTTCTCTACGTAGAGGAATGACCCGGGTCATTATTCTAATTAGAGAAATAACCCATGGGTCATTATTCTACGTAGAGAAATGACCCCAGAGGGTTATTTCTCTACGTAGAATAATGACCCCGGTCATTCCTCTACGTAGAGAAATGACCCATGGGTCATTTTGTAGGGGAGGGTCATTTCTCTGCATTACACCGGCACCCAAACATAGGACTTCAGAATTACAAACTACTCGCGTTATCATTTAGCTATTTTGATACTTAAGGCAAACGGACCAACGTTTTTTTTTTCGAAATGGTCGTTTGATTTTCGATAATTGGCTTGCCTTTGATATGGTAGAAAATGTTGGAAAATGAGAAAATGACGATTACTATTTCTACAGCAAATCGTTCGAAGCTTGAAGCAAGTTTAGACAACCCCAAACAGTCTATCGGCCAATGGACAAGTTGAGAGATTCAACCGCACATTAGCGGATTTGTCAGGTTTTTTTTTTGGGGGGGGGGGGGGACAAAAGATAAATGAAATTTAATCATTCAGTAAATAGCAATCAGGGCTTCAGTAAAACGAAGCACTGGCTACATCTCTAATATGCTATTACTTGGTAGAGAAGTAATTGCCTTAGCGGTTGAGACCTCACAGATCTAGTGAAAAACATACATGATAATTATATTCAGGACTTTTCTTTCTTCCTAACATGTTTTCAAACGCTTTTCGCTCAGTTTCGTAAACAGCCTTTTTATAAAATTAATGTATTAAGCAGCCGGATTTGATGTTAGTGTTTCTTGTATGGTCAGATGCCATTTGTGAAGGTTACCTGTGAGCCTTTAACAAACCGATATTAATGTTACCTGTGAACCTTTATAAGCCAGTTTTGATACTACCTGTGATGTTCTGATGTGATCACTGAACCTCTCGTTGTCTGCGCATGTCATATTCTTCGAAGATTCGACCTGTCTGCTATGACGCATCACCCATCCCATATACTTGGGCAAAGTATAGCTTATACCGAAGCTATTACCCAAGCCTGTACGGGCTGTTTTAATAAATGGCCGTAGCATAGGTTACATGCTAGCTGATCATAGCTGAATGAATGGCACAAGGTAGCGTTTTGTTGAGTAAACGTTTATCTTATTTTGAAATTCGAAGTAACCGTTGTCGTTTTGAAAAGTAGTCCGGTTCTGTACCCAGAATGCCCAAATTAGAAAGATGTGTATTTGTAGAATCGGAAGATAATGCTGAACCTCGGTAAAATCTGGTTTTGATGTTACATGTTACTGTGAACATTTTAACAGCCGGGTTTGATGTTGCCTGTGAGCCAGTAAAAGCCGGTTTTCGCTGTACCTATGACCATTTTAGGAGCCGGCATGTTAAATGTGACTGTTTAGATGCTAGTTTTGATATTACGTGTAACGAACAATTTTCTTCTGTCGATTCAGTCTTCAGAACCACGAAGGCTTTGAAAATTGTAAGGTGTCATGGTCTTACAGCTATGCAGTTTCTAAACCTTCATCATCGCAAATCACAACAAACATCTGAACCAACCATCGTCTTGAATCCAAGTGAAAATTTAAAATTGCATGGTAAGGTCTAAGCCATAAAACAATTATGGTTCGACAATCATAAAGTAATTATGGTTTGACTGTACTTAACGCCTTTTTAGACTGTATTTCAGTCATATAGCAGGATAGTTCCCTTATCCAAGCTACCCGCATCATCTGCCAGCTCTAGATTCAGCAGGTGCAATCCTAGGTTGAAAATTGAGGTACATGCAATTTACAAAGCAAGGTATGGGTGGGATGGGGATGGGTGGAGGGGTCTATAATCCACTATAAAGGTCACTATCAAATCTCTAAGACGAAAAGTGTCGTTCTTGGATGAATGTTATACACTCTGGTGATAAAAATTGCCTTGAAATTAAAGTTTTCAGTCTTTTTCTCTTGAATGCAGAGAGTCAGTGTGTTCATTGGTCAGTCAAAGAGTTAAGGTGGTGATCCAACTCAAAAGCTGTCTTCAAGATCGGCTTTTTAGGCCGCTTTCAATAGTCCTTTAGAGATAATTCGGGATTTTTTCCTGCCTTTGACCATGTTGAAGCCACGACTGTTGAAATAAAAATAACTACAGAAGGCGTACATGAGAGTATGGGAAGCAATTAAAAACATGAATGAAATGAAGACGTAGGCTGAACATTGAATATGATGTCATTCATTGGCTAATTTTGAATTCAGTTATTAGACTGTTAAATAACGTAAACACGCAAAAATAATGTGAGCGTTACAACGTTTTTGCTACAGTCTACCATTATTGCTCTATATTTAGAAGATGATTTGCTTTCCCGATATTAAGTCCTAAGTGGGTGACATTCCGAAGTTTTACGTTTTTAAAATACTTGTTTCAAGTGTTCAGTTTCACTACGCCTTTTTCGGTGTATATATAAAACTTTTAAAACCATGTTCAATCCACAGATTTTGGACTCAACGATAAACAGACATCTAACTTCAAGTTTTAGAAGAGAAAGAAATAAAAGATGTTTCTGATGCTTTCATTGGTAGTTCTGGTATGTTACTACTTGTCCATCGATCATTTATTGTAATTTCTTACTTAAAATGATTATTTGTCAACATATACTCAAGTTTAAGGTCGAAACTGCTCAAATATTTTCTAAAGTTCTTGGCAGCTGCAACCGTCAGTAGAATCTTCGTTTTTCATTTCCAGAAAAATGACGTGCATGCAAAGTTTTCATCCTTGGCAGTTGTCAATTAGTTTGCGTCTCACTGAGATTCGAATATCTCGATAGGCTTCAATTTTTTGAAGAGTTTTATTGTTGTTTGTTCGTCTGTGCTGTTCAATTCCCTACCATCAAGCATTACAGGAAACTTCATTCTGAATTTAAAATGTTGTTATGGGCCTGTGTTCATCGACCATACTTATATAGTACTTATCATTCTCAGTTTAATTCTCATAAATTTTCTGAATATGAAATCGACATAATTTTTGATTGGCTAATAAGAAAATGCTCTACTTTCTAAATCTAGAATTAGAGAGAGAATGCAATCCAGAATGGTTGAAGAATACGGCCTAGGTTTGTGTAACACTTATATTTGTGCCAAGGTTGAGAGTTTGGTTCCTGTATATAAGCACTGCTATCTTTTTGTAGGTTTCAGCCGTGAGCACAGAGCTTGTCTTCGGATTGAAAAATGAAGGTAAGACATTAATACGTTTGTATCTCTTAAGAAATTTATGACCTCACTCTTATTGTGATTTCTCTTTTTGAGACTTTAGATGTTCTTGGTGGATTTAAAGGATGTTTTGGACTATGTAATTAAGATCAGACTGCACAGATTGTGCAGTCTTATATTGAATCTACACTTTTCGATAATGTATGCGCTGTTCCAATAATGTATGCGCTGTTCTGCCAAATATTCTTTAATATTGCACTATTTTCGTTTGTATGGACAAAAGATGTCTGCGCATTACGAATCTTGCCCAACCCTGCCAGGTTATCGATAAAATATTCCTATACCAATATGCATTTAAGATCAATTTCTTTTTTTAAACAGACTTTGGGCTAAAGTTATTATTATTAGTAGTAGAAGTAGTATTAGAATTATTATTATCACTACTACTACTACTAACCTTTTACTATTTACGCCTTTCGCAGGGTGCGGACAGAAGCCGATGGAATTATTCTTCCTACTCGACTCCTCGTCGAGTATTTGGCAAGTTGACTTTCAGAAGCAACTTACATTCGTCAACGGGGTGATCGACCAATTCGACGTTTCTCCAGTCACAACTCGAGTCGGTGTGGCTTCCTTTTCCCATAGTTATCGAAAAAATATCGATTTAGCAGAAACCACGGATAAACACGACTTGAAAACGAAAGTAGGAGTTATTCGTCAGATGTTTGGGGGCACAAATACAGATGTTGCTTTAGATGCTATTCGACGGGATTTAAGTCAAACAAAAACGAGGCCGGATGTCGAAAGGATAGCTATTGTACTGACTGATGGTGAATCCTTCAATCAAAAGAAGACTGAGGTAGCTGCAAGAAAGTTGAAGGTTTGTTAACTTGACATGTCCGGCAATGTTTTTTTTTTAATCAATTTACTTTTTCAAAATTAGATTCTCAGATACATTTGATTCGGTATGAAATACAATAGGTGATAATTTAGCACACTTGTGACATTATGAGTGATGAACTTTATAAGCCAAAAGCTTCGTTGCATTCCATTTCATGTAATTAGCTTCAATGTCTGCTGACCAATTTCTACTTTTGTTACTTCCACCACCCGGAAAACCACAATTCCTTTCATCATCATCGTCCTCTTCCTCCTCCTCCTCTTCTTGTTCTTGTTCTTCGTCTCAAAAACCTTCTTCGAAGTCCTAAAAACCCGGCATTGTCCGGTACAGTATTAAGACAAACTCACTTTGATTGTCACTTTTACAGACAGACGGTGTCACAGTGTTTGCGATCGGTGTCGGTGGTAACACTAAACAAAGGGAACTTAAAGCGATTGCCAGTGAACCCACGGAAAAATACACGTTCCGTGTGGGAAACTATGGTTTGTTGGAGACAATTAAAACAAACTTAACAAGATACGCATGCGCAGGTAACTACGACCCCTTTCATTCTTCAAAAACTGGAAAAATTTTTGACGTTGAACACAGAAAGTAGATGCTTTGTAAACTATGTAGAAGTAATGAAGATGAATTTAAGTGAATGTGGAAGTATTTCGTTAAGGGGATAGGTGTCTCGTTGAGATATCTTTAATTTCAGCGCTAGAATCTAACAAAGCCTTACAGTCCTCGTTAAGCCTTTATCAAAAAATCCAAACTCATGTTGTCATTATTTTGTCTCTTTGACCGCTAAGTGCGACTCAATACGCTCTTGCAGATATTGATGATTCAAGATCAGTGTGAAGTTTCTAATTTGAAAGTAATGCAATTTCTGATTGGCCAAAACCTTTTGGTACCTTTTGTTTTGAAGTTACGTTACTATCTAATTCTAGAAATGACTAAGAATGTTTTTGAGAATAGTTGGATGATTACGGTCCCTGATTGCACAGATCGTGCAGTCTCGTTTTAGATCTACACACCAAATTACGGTGAGATATTTTCCTTAAAAAAAAAAACTTGAAATTGTAAAAGATTTCGGTTTGAAGATTTATCTTAAAATTTTTATTTAATCAATTAAGCAGTCGTTGAAAGCAAGGAAGTTCCTAGACAATTTAGGTATTAAACCGGCAGCCTGTTATCCATCTGCTACAAAGCAGAAAATTTCCTTATTTGGAACTTCATGAGATAACGCGAGATTTGGAAATTTAAATTGTATTATCTTTTATGCACAAAGATAGTCCTTATCACAAAAGATTAAATTCTTTATCGAGTTTGATAAAATTGATCCTGGTCAGCATAATCTCTGTCTTGAAGATTCTAGTTGAGTATAGGAAAAGTAGATAACGCTTGTTACCAGCAAGTTCTTCTGTTCCATTGATGTTTTCTATCCATTTTATGACAAATCCCATCATTTCAACATTTGATCTGTCATCTGCAAATGCTTTCAATACAGGCTAGTCTAAATGTTTGTCGTCTGGTAAAAAGTTATGGGTGAATGACGATGTTTGTTTGTTTCAGATCTTAAAGACGAACCAGTAAGAGCGCCAATTTGCGGCAACAACAACGAAGCAGACGTTATGTTTCTGGTCGACCCTACAGAACTCGGTTATGCCGACACTAAAATTGTCTACCAATTCATTGGAAACCTAACACGCGAGTTTAACATGGCTGACGGCAATATTCGTATTGGACTGGAATCTCAAAGATGTTCATCCGGTGATGTTCGGTTTGGATCGTATAAAACAAAGACACACGCATTGAGTTTAATGGGGCCACCGAAATTCAAAGGATTTAGTCACATGCTCAAGAGACTGCGCACGCACTCGTTTAAACCTCAAAATGGCGGAAGAACTGGAGCGAGACATATGGCCGTTCTTTTTGTTGACGATAAACTTTATAATACCAAGGAGATTTTAGATGAGGCAAGAAGGTCAAAGAATTATGACGTAGAGATATTTGTGGTTGCTATTGGTGATCACGTGAACGAAAAAGAATTGAAAACTTTGTGCAGCAGCTCTGTCAACAGACATTACATACGGGTACCTTCATACGGGCATCTCCACGCTACCCAATCAGAATTCTTGGAGAAATTTTGTCACGGTAAGAATTGAAGAATTCATGTTCGCCTTTTAACTCTCTACCAGAAGAAAAATTTGGACTAGTAGTTTAAACATATTTTATTGCCCATAATTTATATATACAGTTCGTAAATACAAACAAGAGAGGCGGCAAATGGGTTGAGCCACAAGTTCATAAACTTAGTTACGGCTCTCCCCATTGGTCATTGAAATAAACATGCCTTACTACATGGCAGAGAAAAAGAAATTTGGACAAGTCTATCTTAAAAGCATACGCAGACTATGAATCAGATGTGGCTCAAATAATGATAATTTGTGTTTGAAAGGGTGGAAATCATTGTGAGAAAAGGAGAAAATGCTGGTTACTAGCATTTTCTTCTTTTCACACAATGATTTTCAAAGCCTTTTACCCCCGGGTCTTGAAAAAAGTGTGATTGTGTGGTGAAGGATCATGCAATAAAAAATTCAAATATTGAAGATGTTCAACCAATGGCAAATCAATATGCAACTCGCAAAACAATACTTTTCTATCTTTCACTCTCCATATGAACAAAACGCCTTGATCAGAACACGTTCACTTCAGCCTGTTTTAGAATTATGTGTAGTGGACCAATTGACTACTTGGTACATGAATAAAATAACCTTCTTATAAACAAGATCCAAAATATTTGAGCCTTGCTCTGCTCTGCGCAGGCTGATCTGGGTCGATACTTTTTAACAGATGCATTGAACCGCCTTTTCACAGAGCATGGCTCAATTAGAAAGAGCGTTCTAAAAGAAGGATTTGTCCACATTTCCCAACGATAATATAAAGAATCTGGAGCCTGATCTTTGTCTACATTGTTTGTAAAAGTAGTTAAAGGTGTCGAGGACCCCATGGTAAGCTATAAATCAAATCATGACGGTGCTTTTGCTTAAGTCTTGACCAAACGATAAAAAATTGGACTTGCCTTAATCCAAAGCATTTTCAGAGGACAAACTAAATGTGGCTCCATGTTTGAATTTGTCAGTTAAAGGATAGAAAACATTGTGAGAAAAGGAGAAAATGCTGGTGACCAGCATTTTCTTCTTTTCTCACAATGTTTTATAAAGCCTTCCTGACTGAAACCCGTAACTGCGTGGTACGCTTGTACATGTATATAAGGCACCCGTGTTTAAGGATTTCATCGCGGCTTACCGTAAAAAGAACAATTAAGTTTTTTTTTTTTTTTTAAGTTTTGTTGCTTAAGTTTATGTATCATTTGTCTTTTCAGGTCTCTAAGTCCTTGGGATGGCATCTCTATTCTTAACTATGTTATGAAGAAAATTACTTAATGAGATTTTTGTAAGACAACGCAGCAATTCGTTCAACCCACATTGCTATTTCTTGTCTGTTTCGGCCGGATCTTCTCACTTAATAGTGGATAGAGTAGATCCTTGATGACACATATTCCGTTGTGCAGTCCGATCTTGATTAAAAAAAGAAACTGAGAGAGAGAGAGAGAGAGAGAGAGAGAGAGAGAGAGAGAGAGAGAGAGAGAGAGAGAGAGAGAGAGAGAGAGAGAGAGAGAGAGAGAGCGGGAAAGACAGTTGGTTTGATTTCCAGTAGCGTAAATGTTCACGTATTTATTGGAATGACTGCATTATCTTAATTTATTTTGAGAATTTTGAAAAATAAAATTTTGAAATCTAAATACTGTTTAGGTATCATGGTTTTCATTTCATCGTATTTGAGGTGTGTTCTGGCAAAAGGGACCAAACGCATCTCCGTAACCCATCATACCAAGCATGTCATCACATAACTATGGATCCATAAAATGTAATTTGTCGAATAACGGACTGAATCATAAGGTAGACTGGACCTTGGACACACAGAAATTTGACCAATCGCAAAGAAGTTTTAAACCAGGTCAGCCTGTGCAGGCTGCGCAGACTGACATGGGTTAATACTTTTTGCAATTCATTTAACCACCTTTTTACAGAGTATGGCTCGTTTGTTTCTGTCGACTTTTTGAATTGTCTTTCTCTAAATATATTTGGAAAAAAATGCTTAATGCATTATGGACAATCAACATCAGTTAAGGTACAACAGAAAATATTATGGCGCAAAGATAAACTGCTCGATACTATTGTCTAACCTACCACACAGGTAACGAAATTGACTTACTTTTGGGACAGCTACCAAAGCCTCCTATCCTCAAGCATCAGTCTTCGTTAAATCTAGACAATCGAATATTTACGTCTTTACTGCTTGGAACTGTACTGTTGAATAATCCTATTTCGTAGCGCGGGAACAGGGGTTCTACGTAATAGCACAGGGGCCAGCGGCCAGCCGTATTGTGGATTACTATTTTTAGATTTCTAGGGAATTCCACAACACTACCAAAACCTTCTCCTTTTGCAACTACCTTTTCGCACAAAACAAATATACCTGAACAGTACTTGTTTCCTTTGATGGTTGTAATTAAAACAGAAACAATGAATTATTCTTTAAAACTAGTGAAAACGGTTCAATACGTTATCCTTTGTTGTCAGTCTAAAACAAATACACTGGTCAAAACGAGCCATCCCGTCGTCATATACACAAATCGTGAAGTGTCAAAGATCATACATTATTTCATGCTTTCCGGTAGGTTACCGAGAATTATCGGTGAAATATTTTTCGATATTTCGTGGTTACGACCAGTGAAAATACCGATTTTTTATATTCTAATTCTTCGATTTGAAGGCGGAAACAGTTGTTTCCGCGCAGTAGTTACCTATGTAAAGGATTAAAACTCATACAATAATCGACCAATGCATCAAATGAAGCAAAACGCAGTCCTCTTGGTTTATATACGCTAGTACAAGAGAGGCAAGTCGTAATTTAGTCGACAACTTCTGTACAACAGTTGTTGTTCTTGTATGAATCTTTTAAACCTAGATAGCTTTTTTTAGTGTTAAACTCATTGTGGGAAAAGGAGAAAATGCTGTTTACATATTTATTATTCTGTCATTAAGATCACTTCAGCTATGTCGTTGCGGTCAGTACACCTATCCACAGGCTCCTAGAGCTTGATTTACCAGTACATGTACTTTGAACATTGGTCTTCTAACGTCACTGATTGCTTTCCCACGCAACAATTGTTGAATCACTTATCAGCGTTGAGAGAGAAATGAATCTTGTCTCAAAGGCTCAATACTCCAGAAGAAATTGGTCGAACTAGGAGATTCGAACCGGTGCCCTGTGTGAGTTTTTGACTGACCTGCTAGACTGATCTACAGTTAGTCAGACATCTGCTGTTTATTAAAAAAGAAAAAACGTTCAAATATTTGAAACATGCTCTGTCATTAGGGGGTTCAATGCATCTCCGTGATGCATTTTACCAAACAAGTTATCTTATAATTATGGATCCATGAAATCCATTCTATTTAAAAACTTACTGGATCATGAGGTAGACTGGTCCTTGGTCATGCAGAAAGTTGACCTATAGCAAGAGGCTTTGACCAAGGTTAGCCTGTGCAGAGTGCGCAGAATGACCTTGGTCAATACTTTTTGCATATGCATTAACCCTTCTACTCACAGAGCACAGTTCATTTAGATTTTGTGTGCGAAATGATTTCGAAGACCTTTTCGAAAACGACAAAGTGTATATGTAACAAGCCCCTTTTCTTTTAAAAAGACATTTCTTCATCAATGCATGGATAGCTTCCTCTTTAGCAGAAGACAAAATTTTACACCTATGAAAACTGACAGGATTTGCAATCCACAAATTGAATTGGATCAAGTAATGGTATCTGTCTTGAAACGGATAGGAAACACCGTGGCTCAAGGTGAAAATGCTGATTACCTACAGCATTTATTCCTTTCCCCACCACGTTTTTCAAAAGCTTTATTCTTCAGGATCGTTTAAACATGGGGTTGTTTGGTAAAGGGTTAAGATATTATCAGCTGTATAATAAGTTGATCAAGATCAGACTAGGTAGAAGAGGTATGAGTAGGTCTGAAAGTAAGACTTACGGTTATTTGTGTTAAACCTTATTCTACTAAATAAGTTAAATAAATCTTTCAAGCCGATAGTTAAAACCCGAATAATTCTATTTCAAACTTATTTTCTGGAGAAAAATGTCTCCCTATCGGACAGTGTAAATCAAGATCAGACTGCACATTCTGTGCAGTCTGATCTTGATCTACACTGTCCGCAAAAGGTCAGTGAGTCGTGCTTAGCAGCCTAAGGGTAAAGGGCCGTTTTCCACACTATTTCAGTCACATTACGGCAGTCAGTGCGCCGAGCTATCCGATCCTTCGATTTCTTTTTACCAAGTAAGTCAAAAAGTGAAAGTCTCAAATGAATTAGAATCTGAATACCGTTCGGTTTCTTTCGCCTTGTCCGTAAAGAAGGGAAGCAACTTGTACTTTATCCCTTTATCCACCATGATTGTATCTTGTTCAATGCTGTTTTCAACAGTATTTCAGTTATATAACGCGGCGACCAGTGCAACTATCCATGCTTTCCCGGAGTTTCTTTTACCAGTACTCCCTACTATATTCTTCGCAAGCCACTGGCTGCTTTCCCGCATAACCATCGTGGAAAAAGTGATCAGCCCAACTTTTAGACAGAATTTATTTGTGGATGACGTTGATCTTTTCATACAGAAGCCTGTGCCTGCCCTCTGCCTTTAAACATTATCAATAGTAATTGCTGGATAATATCTTTAGTCTCTATCTCTGAGTCTGTCTCTGTGTCTGTCTGTATGTATGTCTGTCCGTCTGTCTGACTGATAAATTCAGTTCCAGAGTAACAGACGGAAAATTAAAGACTTGAAGGGAAATAATTGCAAAGCCTGCTCTCATCACTGTGGCGTTGCTTTCCGTTTCCGGTAAACATGAACTTCAAACAATTATATTTGAGTTCGGATTATGTATTGTGTTTAGGCTGACATTGAAAAGCATGGTTGCGAATGGACAAATTGCTCATAATGAGCAATTACTTCTTTGCAAGTGTGCTTTTAACGTTACATGTATTTATTTTTGAGTCTTTACTTTTCTTTTAAAGGTCCAATAGCGACCAAAAGTAAACAGTGCGGGTGTTAAAATGCATTTGAATTTAAATCATACCTTTTATTAGAATTAAAAATGTCTAAAAGCTGAACATTTGTTAATGTACGGTCGGCCCAAGTATTTCTGGCGGGCAAAAAATAAAAGAATTTTAAAACTAGGTAAAATGTAAACAAAAGATACACCGACCTGGCAACTTTTGACCTAATTTTAGTATTCAATATCCTTCAAGCGACTTACACTTTGACCGACTTACAATAAAAGATTGTCACCTTCACAATAATTCCCATATTTCTATATGGTATGAATTCATTTTAAATGCATTTTAACACCCGCCTTGTTTCTTTTTGGTTGTTATTTTGCCTTTAATTTCAGCACGAAAACAAGAGTACAGTGTTAGCGGTATTGAGCTACACTCATCATTTGCTTTTTGTTGTAGGAGAAAACTCCTTCAGGAAAGTGCTTGGTTATACAGAAAAACTTTATATTCATAATCGGGTAAAGAAGAAACAATATTCGGGTTTATTATTCAAATTTATTTTCAAATTCAAAATAATCTCAAAAACAATGTGAAAAAATGTTCAATAAATATATGTATGAAGAAAGTGAAACATGATTATCACAAAAAATGAGTCATGCTCTGTGAAAAGGGGGTTTAATGGTTTTGCAAAATATATCGATTCAGGCCAGCCTGCGCAGCCAGCCTGATCCGAAACATTTTTTATATTGTTCAATTTTCTGCATGTTAAAGGACCATCTACTCCAGATTCAAGCGATTTTAGACAAACTTGATAAAACAGATCCGTAACTGTGTGATGGCTTGCATGGTATGATGCATCATGAAGATGATTTAAATCCCTTTTTACCAGAGCATAGGTCACATAATTTACAATATAAAGATAGTATCATATGGCCTTCAACACGCGAAAAAGGACATTCGGACATTTGCGTAAAGTGTCGTCCCGGATCAGCCTGCGCAGTCCGCGCAGGCTAATCCGAGACTCCACTTTACGACTACATTAGATTTTGTGCTACAGCAGACTTGGGCAAAACAGAAAATTACATAAAAACGGAAAGTGTCGTTTCGGATTAGCCTGCGCGGACTGCGCAGGCTGATCCGAGACGACACTTTACGCAAATGTCCGAATGCCCCTTTTTGCGTGTTACAAGCCATATAAGAAACTCACCTAGCTTTTGAACATGCTTTGAAAGATTGTAACAATGCATTACACTTGAAAAGAACATTTTCTTCTTTTTTCATTACAATCTCTCTCTCTCTCCCTCTCCCTCTCCCCCCCCCCCTCTCTCTCTCTCTCTCTCTCTCTGTCTTGTCAAAGTTACCTGAGTGGCGTAACACTACTTAAAACCTTATTTCAAGTGTTTCCGTGTATTGGATTGTTGCCGCCATGTTATGTTAGAATAGAATCATAATACATGTTCTCATTAAACGATTAAGTAATAAAAAACAACACACAAACGCACACCGTTAGTAAAATATTATTCATCCAACGCTCAATAAATGGAAAATTTATATAGCAAACACACAAAGTCTTTCAGACAAAATTGCACAAAATATACTACTATAAACAATTAGATTTTGATTCCGTCTTGTCATGGTGTGTTGAATACCGATTCGAATTTCCCTCCTCCAACCGCACCCGTTTATATGTAACGATAGGTTACTGGCCTTATGTTTGTTCAGTCCTTACCAGTGTCAGGCTCTAAATAAATTCTTTGTCCATGGAAATTCTGTTTAGAAGTAAAACTTGTTTAAATAAATCATACCCCTTTCTCATAACCATTAATCCTTACGGTGCAATAGGCGAAAACAATGTGTTTCTGCAGGCGGTATAGAACGGGATTTTGGATCTATACCGTTCGGTCGTTTACTCATGCTTGTAAGATAAAAACTCGTTGAGTTTCAGTGGATCGTAACTTCAGCCAGCGAAAGAGGTCGTGATTGTATATTTGGCACTGATAGTTAAATGGATGAATATATGGCCTTCAACACACGAAAAGGGGCATTCGGATATTTGCGTAAAGTGTCGTCTCGGATCAGTCTGCGCACTCCGTGCAGACTAATGCGAAACGACAATTTCCGTTCTTATATGATTTTCTGTTTTGCGCATCAGCTGTGGGACAAAATCTAATGTAGT
Source organism: Hippopus hippopus (assembly GCA_946811185.2). Classification (NCBI taxonomy): domain Eukaryota; kingdom Metazoa; phylum Mollusca; class Bivalvia; order Cardiida; family Cardiidae; genus Hippopus; species Hippopus hippopus. The sequence goes on from OX328104.1 coordinate 35,721,030, forward strand.
CGTAAAGTGGCGTCTCGGATTAGTCTGCGCGGACTCCGCAGGCTGATCCGAGACGACATTTTACGCAAATGTCCAAATGCCTCTTTTCGCCAATTATATTGTTTACCGGGGAAAAAATAGTTTTCCTTCTGGAATTGTAGATGTAATCAGACTGATCTTGGTTGCGATCCTGTACAATGTTCACCAAAGGTCGCAGGATAAGGTTTCCGGTAAATGTCTGAAACATCTGTGGCTTCGTTTAACACTTGATACGCCTGTTGTAGCGGGTTACATGTATCTGTCATGATTTAGGGGTCTGATATCTTTGACATTGTTTGAATGATCATTGAACTGAGCGACTCTCTGATCATTATCTGTTTGAAATACTTTGTTCAGACGAGATTCAAATAACCATATCGACACTTCAGCAGAGAATAGAGTTCAATTTTCTTTTGGCGATTTTTATCACAATCCTGCAAAGAAAGAAGATGAAACATGCCTTTAAAATTCTTAGTATTATGACCCCATATAAACTTCATTAATAGAGTAAACCAAAAGCAGATTGCACATCCGTGCAGTCGTATCTTGGTTCTTGGTCTTCAGTGCCCAAGTGGTGTATTGGTTGTTTATGTCAGTTTCCCAAAGAAAAGATCAAATATTCGATCACGTATTTTACCTGGACAGTTTAACAAATATCTCGTAGAACAGCGAGACCAACTTCCATGAGCACTTTAAACTTAATTATATTTTCTCCCTAGTCTTTCACTACGTTCATTGACATCTGGGCCAATACTCACCAACTATTCTAAATTGCATCCCGAGTCGTTTTTCTATATTTAGAAAGTAACTCAATTTCTGATTGGCTAAACCGAATGGTTTAGCCGATCAGAAACTGAGTTACTTTGAAATTTAGAAAACTCTAGAAAATTAGACTGAGAATGATCGTAAGAATGGGTGATGAATACGGACCAAGAATTTGTCAAAACAGGAACAAGCCAAGGTCGTTATTACGATAAGAGATTAAATTATTGCGACAGATATCGAAAGAATTCACTAAAAGCTTCCACTCCATTTAATCCTGAGATATTTCGCTGACAGCCTTTTTTTTTTTCTATTTCTAAATATATTATGTAATTTTAGAATTAGTCTAGGGATGCAATTTAGAATGACCGATCAAACACGTGGCCCCCAAGGATTCAAATGAAAGTTTGTTCATATTCCTTAAGCAGTGAAGAACTACTTTACAAAGAACGGGAGGCATTTGATTTGATTGGTATGTGTTTGACGCCGTTTTCAAAATTATTTGTTATATCCCAGTGGCCAGTGCACATATTCATGCTTTCCTGGAGTTTCTTTTACCAGTATTTTGCACAATATTCTTCCGAATCCACTGGCTGCTTTACCGCATAACCATCATCGAAACAACGATAAGCGGTACGAAGAATGGGAGACAGATAGACCAGAAAAAAGGCGTAAAAGTAAAATCATTTGCTTACCATGACAGAAATGACTGAGGAACTTTGGCTTCAAATTCTTTAGGTCATCATATGAATCCACATAGATATAATGTCTGTCTTCAGGTCCACTACTTATAGCTTTTAACTCTTCTTTATTCACCCTGTCTCCAATAGCAACAACAAACAGTTCAATATCGTCAGCCTTCGCCAACTCAGCTTGTTCCAATACTGCCCCCTTATCACTAAGTACATTGTCAACAAATATAACAGCCATGTTCCGCGCTCTCGTTCTTCCGCCATTTTTCGCCTGGTAACCGTGCGTACGGAGGCGTTTTAGTAGGTGATGTAGACCAAAAGTTTTGGTTTTTTGAACAGCATTTAATAAATCTATTTTGTTGTCGTATCGTCCGAGCCTCAAGTTTCCGGATCCGCAATATCTGGTCTCGATTCCAGTCTGAATGTTGCCATTTTCCGTGTTAAAGTCTTCATTGACATCAGCGATAAAATCAAATATGTCTTCCATACGAGATTCATTGAGTTGTGAAGAGTCCGCCACGAAAATGACGTCAGCTGCGTTCTCAGCGCCGCATGCGGGACCCTGTACTGGAGCATCTTGCAGTTCGACTGGAAAGGGGAAAGGAAGGTATTAATAATAATAATGAGGATGATGATGATGATGATGATGATGATAAAAATAGCAATAATAAACCTTTAACAAAATATCACGCGCTTTCATCTAAGAACCGAGGTGTTTAAACACAGTGTGAAAGCAGAAAATGCTATTATCCGAACGACCCCGTGTTTTACGGGTCTGAAGAAAAGGGTCTTGAAAAACAACGTTGGAAAAGAATAAAATGCTAGTAACCAGCATTTTATTCTTTTCATGCGATGTTTTCAGCCGATTTAAGACATACTCCAACATTTGAGTTGAGTTTTGATTAGTCGTCCTTATATGCTTCAAGTTTATAACCAGTCTTCACTTTTGTCCTCTGGTAAAAGAGTTCAACAATCTGTTGCTGACATTAGCAAACAATCAAAATAAACAAAATGGCGATAGTATATTGTATTTCGCTGGGAAATGTTTTAGAGGTGAATTTATTTAATACAAGAAGGTCAAAAGACCTACATGACACAGTTAAACAATACAGAATGTTCAAAGTTATATTTCATTTCTACCATCTTTTCCTCTTGTTGCTTTGTTTGTGGTAAAAGAGTTTTGTCAAAATCTATATCTATATACTTACTTGCGCAGGCAGACATAGCTAGTTCTTCTCTGATACTCTGCAGTAAGTCAAAAATTCTGACAGTAAATACAAATTGTTCTGAAGGTTTACTGGCTATAGCCTTCAGTTCCTTTGTATCCGTTTTTCGGCCGATTCCAACTGCAAACACTGTTACGCCGTCTTCCTGTGAACCGTAGAAATAATGTTCTGTTTATATTCTTTGGTTTTTATAGGTCACTTGCAAAACTGTTACTGGTATTTCTTTATCTCGTTATGGATCTAGAAGATACCCCTACTGGGTGAAATCAGTTGAGACTCTAAAAGTCGACTGAAAGAACTTTGACTGCAGTAAAAGGACCAGAGTTCTTACTCTAGTTACTTCATTTCACATCTAACGTTTACATTAGTCTTATCCTGATTTAATGCCCAGTGCTTCGAGTTTCAAATTTACGACTGACAAAGGAGAAACGAGCAACAAGTAGATCAAGCAAAGAAAACAATACGTTATCGTAGTTAATATCGAAATCTGAAGCACCCAAGCGAAGTTGCCTAAAGGCTTACAACAAATTTTGCATTTTTTTCCTCACAAATTATGCACAGGAACCTTATTTGCAGCTTAAATTAAATGTGTTCATTTAACTAATCGACCCATAGAAAAGTCAACTTGTTGATTCAAAAGATCACTCAGTGAACACACCCATGTACTGCAATGGGGGTCGCCATGTTGCGTAGTACTTGATTGAAGATTTGACATTAAGACAAAAATATTCATAATTTGAATAACATTTGGTAGGATTTCTTGAAATTTGGAGGATAAATGTAGAATATTAGAATACGATTGTAATTATGAGAACTGATCAACTGTACCTGTTGCTTGTATTGTTAATGATAGACATAATTACTTGCAAATCAAACTCATATAAGTGATATCCTTCAGGTGAAAAAAAATGAAAGGAGAAATATATTCGAACCAAAAATTACACATGTCACGTTTATAATTGGCCGGCGTCCCCCTTTACGGGCGACAAAATTTTAGACTGGTCCAAATTGAATGCATTTACAAGCAACTAGTAAAATGTACTCAAATGATGGACTTTGCCTTTGAAAGGGTAGATATCAATGTTGTTACCAGCATTTTCTCCTTTTTCTACAATGATTTCAAAAGCCGTCTCTGTCGGAGTAGTAAAAAACTCTTGACTGTCTGCTAAAGGGTTAAGTAGTAGCTTACCTTTAGTTTTCGAGCCGCTTCTTTAGTTTTCTTTTTGTCATTAGACTCGCCGTCCGTAATCACAATCGCAATTCTGACAACGCCTGGCCGGACGATATCTTTGCTCAGACCTTGGAGCCTCACGCCATCGAGTGCGTCGTACGTGAACGTCCCGCCTAACAATTGTGAAATCTTTGCTACCGCCTCCATAGTTTCGGTTTTGTTGCTATAGCTACTAAGGTTGAAATCTTCCCGGAATCCGTCTGAAAAGGAGCCCACGCCAACTCGTGTGTGTGTCGGTGAAACATCAAAGATGTTGATTACCTCGTTTACAAAAGTCTTCATTTTGGTGAAGTCGAGTGACCATATACTTGTGGAAGAGTCCAGAAGGAAATAAAGCTCGGCAGGTTTACCATTGCAACCTGTGGGAAGTAATAATATACAGTTCAGGGTTAAAATGAATGTAAATCAAATGATACAATGGCGCCCTGTGAAAAAGGTGTTTAATGCATCATGGTGAAGCACCATATCAAGCAAGTTATCGCATAATATAGATTTATTTTGTCTTAAGCCTGATTGAATCGTAAGGTAGAATGGTCCTATGGCATGCAGAAAATTTACTGATAGGAAATAATGTCGACCCATGTCATCCTATGTTTCAGAGACTTCAGAGGCATTTTTTACCACCTTTTCACAGAGCATGCAGTTATTATTCATGGACTGAACAGGGACAGAGTGCAGTCAAAATGATTCAAAATGATTTTTCAAAGCTTAACTATACAAATCTAGGTTTAAACGATATAGGAAAGAAGACTTTTGAAACTAGCATTTTGGATCCTTTGTCTTACTATGTTTTACTCTTTCAAAAACGATTCTGATAAGCTGAGTCACAAGTATTTTGTCGCCTGAAATCTTGAACAGTCTTATATTTGTTCACTAAACAATTTTTGCTTTTTTGTTTTCTTCGAAAAAAATATTTTGATTTGTAGCATCAAAATTTAATACAAACAAGACAAATAAATAGGAAAAGCGGAAGAAGAAAGAGAGAGAGAGAGAGAGAGAGAGAGAGAGAGGGGGGGGACGGGGAGAGATACCTATATCTGGTGTTTTTTCCTTGTATCTAGGAGCGGCTAACGCACCAAGCACCTGAAATATCAAAGGATTTAAATTGGAAAAAATAGTCATAGTTCTATTTGAGAAGGAATGAAAAACCTTCACACCCACAAATTTTATAATAATTATAATAAAAATACTAACAAAATAATAATAGTAAAATTAATGATAATGAAAATAAACATAAAGAAAATATAATAATAATAATAATTCCCTTCGTTTTTCAGTTCCATGATGAATAAATAAATAAATAAATAAATAAATAAATAAATAAATCCTACCATCAACGCCATAATAACCAACTGTAACGCCATTTCTTTTGTGTCTGTTTTCAATTAATCAAAGTATCGAATTATTATTTTTTTTTCAGAGTGCTTTAAGCTGAATTCAAAATTCTATTTTGATAAAGAAACTTAAATTAGCCCGCTATTTATATACTTTCTCACAGGGTGTGAGAGTGAAAACTCACGCGTTCAAATATTTCAACTATTTGTCGGAGATGACCGAACAATCCCGATTTCTTCCTTATATGGTAAGATAGATTTTATATCGCCACACTTGAATCACTATCTAATCCTTCAAGCGCCAAATAAACAAAATTGGCATTTTAAAATAAAATAATAATAATAAAAAGCTAGCAAAGATTGCAATGTGCATGCTGCTTTTAACAAGACCACCCCAGCATGACGGACAATATAGATTAAGATCAGACTGCACGTTTTGTGGAGTCTAATGTAGATTTAGACTGTCTGCGAAAGCGAATAAAGTTGTGTAAGGCGCTCTCAGGATTCAAAAGGCAAACTTAAGGATTAGATTATTTGCAGTGAAGTGTGCAACTCCCGCTGTGACGTCACGCTTCAACCCCTTTCTAACGCTTACACCATTTTGTATAACACTGAATTATTTTGCTTCAAACTTTTCTAAGAACAAACCCTTTTGTTTTTAAACGAACAAGAAGACTGAAAATTTTGTAAACATCATGTGAGAGAGAGAAAGTGTCGGTCATGTTGTGCATTTTTTTTTTTTTGTTTCAAACTTTTAATTCAAATCCAGATAGATCTATTTGGCCCACATTTAAATTCTCGTCTGCAAAATATTGCTTTCAAAATGGACGAATCTACACTTTTGTCTCCTGGTAAATACTAATATCGCCGTTTAAGTTTTTATCCTCTCTCACAGCTGAACGTTGTTTCGATGATGTCTTTGCAAAAAAGCAGCCAGTGGCTTAAAAAACTGTTATGGGAAGCTCTAGGTGCACGCGAATAAGTGCATTGGCCGACGTCATATGACTGAAATACTGTTGAAAACTACTATAAAAATCAAATCAAATAAAATAACTACTTTAAAATTACTAAAAAAAAAACCGAACGAAAAAAAGAACGAACGAACAAACGAACGAACGAACAAACGAACGCACAAACGAACGAACGAACGAACGAACAAGAAGAAATCTTAGGGGAGGAGGAAATAACGCAATTAAATATTTTATCATTTTACAAGTATGATTTATAAAAATATGCAGTTTAAATTGAGTTTTAACATTCTTTGTCGATTAGTGCGCATCTATTCATCGATGTTGGTGTGCGAAAATAATTCACTTCGCCAGACTTTATCGTGTAAATTGATAAACTAAAATGGTCGTGCTAAGTTTCTTTTTTTGTTAACTTAACATTTATGCTGCTAAGCGCGACTCGCGACCTTTTGCGGACAGTGTAGATCAAGATCAGAACTGGAATTCGTTTCACTTCTTTTAACCCTTAGGCGACTCAAGGAACTTTTGCGGAAAGTGTAGACCAAGATCAGACTGCACAAAACGTGCAGTCTGATCTTGATCCACACTGTCCGATGAGAAATATATCTTCCCAAAAAAGATAACTTTAAAATAGCAAACAAATTTGGGTTTTTACTCTCGGCTTGAAAGTTTCATTTCACTTATTCAACAGGATAAGGCTCAAACGTTTTCTTTTTCAAATGATAGAAATGTGGACGTACACAATTTCAATACAATAATAAACAATGCGATATTGGTATAAATAAGCATTTCAAACAACTACTTCATTTTCTTTGCTGATCGTTTCAATTAATCGTTTGCTGTAGATGATCAGACATTTTTTTTCTTTTAAGCTTTAACCTGCTAAAGAAGTGAATTCAAAATTCCAAGCCTATAGTAAAACCCAAATTTTGCCATTTCATAGGTATTTCTGAGGGGAAAAATCTCTTTATCGGACTGTGTAGATCAAAGATCAGACTGCACGTTGTGCAGTCTGATCTTGATCTACACCGTCCGCAAAAGGTCATGGAGTCGCGCTTAGTAGCCTAAGGGTTAATATAGCTCGAGATTTTTTGGATTATGACTGGAGGTCATATAAGTTTAATTGTTTTTACGTATGTCACTAGGTCAGTTGGTTACAAAAGTATTTTGTCTCAATTGGGCCACTTAAAACATGATGAGCTAAATCGTTTCAGCTTTGTGTAGTGAGAAATCGAATGCCTAATATGGCATTTTAACCCTTGAAATTTGGAAGGAAAAGAACAATTACTGAGGTATGGTCTGGCAAAAGGGAGGGTTTGATACATGTCCGTGATCTGTATTATACCAGGCAAGTCATCACATAATTATCGATCGATAACATCCATTTTTTTGTAACAACCGGCTTAATCCCGGGGCAGAATGGTCCTTGCACATGCAGGAAAAATGTACCGAAAGCAAAAAGTTTTGATCCAGGTCAACCTACGCCAAATGCGCAGACTGACATGGGTCGATAATTTGTGCAGAGGCGTTAAGCGCAGATCAGACTGGTTTTCTTCAATTACTCCCTTCTCTCACAATGTGTCAAATGTTTTCGTCGCCATGTTGTCACTAAAACATAGGATCGCTCGGCAAACAGTTAAACTGCTTTAAATCAGAATGAAAGTTTCAAAGCCACTGGACATCCCCCGCCCCCAATTTTGCAATTTTAAAGCTCTTTTCGCCAGAAAAAATTCAAACTGTATTGGCCGTTGTAAATCTGAGATCAGACTGCACGTTCTGTGCAATCTGATCTTGATCTACATTGTCCGCATAATCAAATTGAGTCACGCTTAGCACTCTTACATTTAACAGCATGAATAACAATAACGTATATCATGAGAAGTGTTCTAATTATAATAGGGGCAATGGGTCAAAACGGGATGGTAAAGAATGCATGAAAAATGAGATACAAATGCACACAAATATTTTATAAATAATGAGATAAAAGGAATATTCGTGACCATAATTTATCTACTGACCTAATCAAAGTGGGGCTCTTCCTTAATACTAAAAATGTAAAGGGGAAGTAACTTTTGGGCCATTTTTACAATGGTATACACTTGTTATATTTAATTTATAGCAAGAATTGTTTATAAGTAACAAAGATCTCGGCTCAAACTACATGAACAATATTGTTAGAACGAATATTTTATCAAACTTTGAGGCAGTCTATCAACAATACCACAGAGCTATCATAATGTTAAATTAGTTTAGTTGGCAAAAGAGTTTTATAAGATAAAATAGACAATGTCATCTTATGTTTGGACATGAGAGGCCTCTTCAGTGAAGTGATTTCAACCCATATCAATGTACCAAATACGACATCTGCGACACAGAATCAAACAGTTTTTTGAAACATTGTGAAAAAGAGAATTGGTTGGTACACAACGTTTTTCCTCTTCTCTTAATATTTTCTGATGATGTAAAAATCTCATTTGCCACATTTTATCGATATTTCTGTCGTCTTAATATGCCCTCAATGTAGAAAAGTTTGATTTTTTTTCCGTCTTGTAACGAGTAGAATAAAGTAATCGCTCACTTTCACTGAGTAACACAGATACTCAAAGCTGTTTCCGTTAAAATATCTCTCTTAGTTTTTTAACCGCGTAGATCCAAGATCAGACTGGACATCCTTGTCGATCTGATCTTGATCTTCATTGTCTGTGAGAACATCTACGGTAGAAGAAAATATATATAAAAAAAAAGGGGGTAGCACTTTACAGTTAAACGAATACCAAAGCAATCAGACACATCGAATGAAGTCTCGAAGTGCTTCTAAATATAGATCGATCCTCGGGGTGCGTACAAAATATAAATGAAGTCACGCGCATGTTGTAAATCTTTAAGTGACATTTTTGTGGTAAACATTGTTGCGGAAAAAATCAATCGATTGCAAGCATCTCGACTTACAGATTTGCACATAATACCGCTCCTTATGAAGCAACTCTCCCTTTAGCAAAATTTTGTGGTTAGAAAGGGATTTTACCTCTTTACTAGACAACAATATTTTAGACGTGCCCAAATTCAAAGCACTTGCAGACGACAAATTATATGTGTCTCAAATGATGGAATTTGTCTTTGGAAGGATTGAAAATAGTGTGGGAAAAGGAGAAAATGCTGGTTACCAGCATTTTCTCCTTTTCCAACAATGCTTTCAAAATTTTTCTTCATCAGGGTTGTTAGAACACGAAATTGTTTGGTAGAGTAAAATGGTATATCGATTCACTATTTGATGGACAGGACGCTGTAGATATCACTTATAATATCCCTCAATAAATTTGCAGCAGACAGCCTCTGAAAACATCAGTTTGAAATATGGTAAAATAAACAACACGTATTGTCGTTTCATACACGAATTTATATAAAATATCTTTGTGAAAATAAGAATGCTTAATATTTCTCCTTTTTTCCAAAATGTTTTAAAAACGCTGTCTGCAGCTGGATGGAGATGGTCGTTTGCTGAGTTAACGCATTAACGTTCCTTAACGTTCCTTATCTCTTTACCAGACGACAGACTTTTAAACTTGTCTAAATTGAAAGAATTTGCAGACGACAAATCAAACATGGCCCAAATGAAGAAATGTTTTACCTTCAAACGGGTAGAAAATATTGTGAGAAAAGGTGAAAATGTTGGTTACCAACATGTTCTCCTTTTCTTGCATTTTCTCTGGTTCAAGGGGTAGAAAACATTTTTAGAAAAGAAAGAAAATGCCGGTTACCAGCATGTTCTCCTTTTCTTGCATTTTCTCCTTCTCCCACATTTTTTTCAAAAGCCCCTGTCCTTAGGGTCGTCGAAACACGGGATTGTTTGGTTAAAGGGTCACTGTCTACTTCCATAATTGGGCATGATGTCACTCATTGACAATATCTGATAGGACAAAGATTTCCAGATTATCTCAAGTTTTGCATTTTAGGAAAACCACAAGTTAGTCATCCAATAATCATCGAAAAGGACGATCTCAAACAATAACCATTGACTTGTTCCTTGTCTTAACGAACAAAACTGAAAAGAAAGTAAACAAGAAATAACTTTTAAAAAGACAGACGGCGTATGTTTGCCAGCAAATAGGGAGGGGCCCTTAGAATAAACATGTCTAGGCCTACATTTTTGACCAATCACAAACTTCTACTTATTCATTTGTTATCAGTACCAAAAAGTGGCTACACCAAATCAGAAAATGCATTACTTTCCTTAGTGTGAGACTACAATGCTTTTAGTGTTCTCGGGGTCACAGGACGAAAATGTCCCATAAGTGAACGGCCTGATTGCCATTGATACAAATGGCTTTATCTTGACGCAGAACTTTTATGTCATAGATAAAGAACAAAAGCAGACGGTTTGTTGAACTTTCATACCATTGAATGATTACACAATGTTGTATATTTTCAGCTATATATATTGTAAATATTGTTTTGGAAAACAGAGTTTGTAAACAACAATTGAAAACTACAGTTTTTATTTAATACTTTATGTAGATATACTTGTTAATTTACTTTTGGAAGAATCTCAACTGTTTACCTTTTTTTATTGAAGGTATTTTCTTTTTAATTATCATGACTTTAAAGGTGATTCATTTAAGTTCTGTTGAAGGAATTGTCTTGATTCTAAATGCCTACCATTTAAAATGGATTTCCTTGTGTGTGTATTAAATGCTAATGACAATAACAAAGAACAGCAACGATGAAATTTTTATTTGCTTCATTCTTGAAACTAAGTAGTAAGCGTAGAATCATTTCTTCAGAAAATTTGGGCCAATGGTCTAAGATACAGTGCATGTAAAACAACGCTCTACTCCTAACCACACAATCCTAAGTTTTAACGACCTTGAGGAAAAGGCATTTTGAAAACATTGTAGGAAAAAGAGAACATGCTGGTCATCAGCAAAAAGAAGAGACCAACGACAAGAAGTATCATTTCTTCAGAGTTTGCTGTGGTGTTTATGGGCGTTTCAACATTATACACTGCACCTATCCATACTTTTCTGGATATCGTGTAATGCATCTCCGTGATGCATCATACCAAGAAAGTCATCACATCATTATGGATCCATAAAATCCATTTTGTCTAACAACCGACTAACTCACAAGGTATACAGATCCTTTGATATGCAGAAAAAAAAAGCAAAATGTTTCGACCCAGGTCGGCATACGCAGGCTGAATTAGGTCGATACTTTTTGAAGATGCATTAAACCCTCTTTTCACAGAGCATGGCTCTATGTCATTTATTTGTCATAGCCTTTATTTGAGACGTGCTCTGGCAAAAGGGGGCTTAATGCATCTCCGTGATCCATGGTACCCAAGCAAGCCATCACATAATTATGGGTCCATAATATCCGCTTTTTTTAACAACCGACTTTATCATAAGGTAGACTGGTCCTTGAACATACAGAAAATATACCCATAGCGAAAGGTTTCGGCCCAGGTTAGCCTGCGCGGACTGCGCAGGCTGACCTGGGCCGATACTTTTCGCGGATGCATTAAGCCCCCTTTTCACAGAGCACGGCTCATTTGTTTTTTATTTACTTATCTATTTCAGGGAAAGAATCTATCTTATCAGCGCTGTAGAAATGGTGCCACGATTCTTTATATTTATCATTTTTGCTGCGAAAATCTCAAAGTTTGCTTCTGGTGACTACCAGTGTTTATGCAACTACAATGTAGAACAATCGATATATGCCTCACCGAGCCCAAATGCCAACATCCTAGGCACATTGTATGAGTTCGACTGTAAATCTCTATACCAGTCACCGGACACATCCGGTACCAGTCCGGGCTATACTGCTATACAGTACGAAAAACAAGTATGCACTTATTACTTCTGTCCAGTTAACACTATAGGTATCATAGACAGTTAGTTAAAAAGCTTTTGGCGGGATAGATCAAAGATCCAACTGCACAAATGGTACAGCCTGATCTTGGATCTACTCGTACACCGTTTACAAACAGATAGTAAACTGTACCAAATTAAACTATACCAAGTAAAACTGAGTTAGAGTGCAGATGTACTTTTGGTCACTTAAAAAAAGTCGAATAGAACTTTGTTGGCAGCCAAAGAGCGGTGTAACGACCAAAGCAAAAAACACTGAAATTAAAAGGAACATTACTCTAGATTTTGTCCCAAAGTTTCTTTATTTTTAAAAAAATCATAAGAAAGACAGCTAGCTTTCATTCGCATGCAAAGATAGCATTAAAACTTGAATTTGATAGAAAGACGTGTAGAAAACACGAGAACGTACACATTCTTTAAGATAATTTTACTGTAAATTTCCCTATTGTGTTAGTTACAGCATGACCGTTATTGCATAATAATGGATGAATAAATGTTGAACACGGAAGAAACACAAAGGAAAATCTGGATAGCTTGGTTGGTAGAGGTGCTGAGCTACAGTTTTGAAGGTCATAGTTTCGTATACAAGCGAAGACAAATGAACCAAGCCCTGTGAAAAGGGGGCTAGTTGCATTTGCAAAAAGTATCGACCCATCTCAGGTCGAAACTTTTTGCTATTGGTCAATTTTCTGCATGTCAAAGGACCAGTCTACCTCATGATTCAGTCAGTAGTTAGATAACATAGAATTTATGGATCTATGATTATATGACAACTTGCTTTGTATAATACATCATGGGGATGCATTAAGCCCTCTTTTCACAGAGCATGCTACAAATCATTTTTCAGTATTAGTGTGTGTGTGTGTGTTTGTGGTTTCCAGACTAAGAGTATAAACTAAACTTAGATGAAATTAAATATATCAGAAGCAAGCAAAAAAAGCCAAACATGAAATACAGGAAATCAGAAAACCCTGAACATCTCCAACAAAAAAAAACAGGGCTTGTATATGAGCCATGATCTGGCAAAAGGCGGTTTAAGGCATCTACATACGAGCCCTGCTCTGTGAAAAGGGGGCTTAATGCATTTGCGAAACGTATCGACCCACGTCAGCCTGCGCAGTCCGCGCAGGCTGACATGGGCCGAAACTTTTGGTAATCTTTAAATTTTCTGCATGTCAAAAGACCAGTCTACCTCATGATTAAGTCAGTTGTTTGACAAAATGGATCCTATGGATCCATAATTAGGTGATAGTTTGCTAGGTATTATGCATCAAGGAGATGCATTAAGCTCCCTTTTGCCAGAGCATGGCTCATATTAATGCATAATACCAAGCAGCTCATCACAGTATTGTGGTTCCATAAAATCCATTTTGTATAACAACCGATTGAATCATGAAGTACATTGGTCCTTTGACATGCAGAATATTCACCAGAATCAAAAAGTCTCCACCCAGGTCAGCCTGCGCAGACTGCGCACGCTGACCTGCGTCGATACTTTTTGAAGAAGCATTGTGCCCCCTTTTCACAAAGCATGGGTAATATCTTTTCTTGACAGATAGGATATGTAAAGACAAACGATAAAATACAAGAACAAGTATGTCAGGGGTCTGTCTCGCCATACGATCTTGGTAAGTGTTTTTTTTTTCTGATCCTCCGTCCCTCTCTCCCATCCTCCCTCTTGTGCAGTGTGAGGTTGATCTATACAGTCCGAAAAAGCGCACTGACTCGTCTTAGGATTGAAAATTGCATTTTTGACGTTTTTCTTGCTGAATCATAGTAACCCTTTACCATAATATCCCGTATTCTAACGATCCTGACGAAGAAGTCTTTTAAAAACAATGTGAGAAAAAGTTATCAGCATTATATTCTTTTCCTATAACGATTCTACCCTTTCAAAAAAAATCCCATTATTTATGCCACATTTAATTTGTCGTCTGCGACTGATTTGGATAATTCCATTTTTTTCGTTTGTTAAATAGATAATAAACGGGACAGCCATCTTTTTGGATCATCTTCTCTGATTTAAACGAATGTTGTCATGAGTAGACATAAAACATAATGGTATCGAAGATTAGACTCCCAGAACTTGCAGGCTGATTTTAAGCTCTACTTTCTCGGCAATGGCATCAGAAATCAAGTTACCAGTTGCGAAGTAGCAACAGATAATGCCTTAAAGATACATCTCTACTCGTTTTCAGGCAGTTTTCAGGCAGTTTTTTGGGACATTTCATCCTTATTTATGAAAATATAATCATTCTTTATCTTCATGCCACAGGTTATCTCTGATGGCTGCAAGATTGCACATATTATAACGGATAGAAAATGCATTTCATGTTTTGGAGGCTTTCAAAGCAATCGCTGTTGTCATTTCCGGTTTAAAATTAGGACAAACGCATTGTGTTTTTTCTATCCTTTACACCATATGTATTGGTAATTTATCTATATTTATACAGCTATTATGTACTCTTTCAAGTTTTTACAGCGTTTTTTCTTTCCAGCCGTAAAGGTGTATCTTTAATGTTTCTTTTTTACTGTTCTTTTTTTCAATCTGCCATGAAAAAGTGACGACAAACGCTCCGCCACTGACGTCGACAATAAGAGCCACGCCTTCAACGCCAACAACAACGTCGACAACGACAAAAAATAAGCCTACAACGACAAGAGCTGCACCTTCTACAAGAAACACAATGCCTACAACGATAAAATCAACGCCTACAACGACAAAAATCACGCCTACAACGACAAAAACCACTTCTACAACAACAGTAGCTACGCCGCCGCCTTTCACTGACAGTAACTAGTAGTTTTTGTAACTTTGTTTTAGGAATACAATTAAATTTAACTTAGCCCAGGCATAGGACAAGTGCGATAAAACCTCGAAAGTTCGAAGGACTCAAAAGTCATGTCAGATAATCAGTACATTTGGATTATCGAAATGTCAGTATAAATTTCAATATGTGAGGATAAATGCACTTACCTGTTTTGTATATTGTCTTTAAATGGTCATTATTGATACACTAATTATTCTTGGAAATGATGCAGAACTTCAGATTGCTCGTATGTAACAATCATATTTCATACTACGCTGTTTCCCTTTGATATTGGTTCTAACCATTTCTTCGGATTAACAAAAACGTTCAGTTACATGTTCGAATGCATGAGATATCTACAGTATATGCTTATTCATTCAATACATAGAAAATACAACATTCCCCTACTGTTTTATTTTCAACGAAACTAGTACTTTTACAAACATCCTTCTCCTGCAAGTGAACCGTTTATCTGTTTTACCAGGTGACTTGATAAGAACAGAGAATATTTTAAAACTAGAGTAGTTACAATATCACTCATAGGCTAACTCACTTACATGGCGCACAGTCGTTTATCTGTTGGCCATAAGGCGAAATTTTAGACAGGCATCTACTTAACGAATTTGCAGCTGACATGGAAATGCCGATAACCAACATTTCTCCAAATATTGCTGTCAGAAGCTTTCTTTGGGTCGTTGAACATGGATGTTTGATAAGAGGTTAGTTAATTCATTACATAGGTATGAAGGTTACTGGAACGCCTCTACAATACATTGGGGTTGGTTACAATCTATTGCACGGTAACCCGGACGGTAACCCATATGGGACGTCCAACCTTGACGAGGGATTCAAACTTAACAACCGTATATTACAGGTATGTTTTTGCTGTGCCAAATACCTTGCAAATATTAGTATTTGTCGCATAACTTTAAGTCCCTGCCATCGTATTTACAGCTTCTTTGGAACTATTTACCATCCCCGACGCGCACTCCTACCAAAATAGTGTGTAGGTCTTACGCATAGTTTTGCAATACTGATTAAACCGACGAAACAGAAAGCCAGTACAGCGCTCTCTCTTTGCTACCGGAAAATTTGCGATGGACCTGAGGCATTGCAGTGCACAGTAAATGTCTAAATATGAAAGGAAGCACCGTAAACGTCTCATTATTGAGACTAGTGATATTTCATATATTCTGTTGGAAAGTCTTACGACAATCGTTAAGAAATTTTATTGCTCGCTTGATAACATTTTTGATATTCCTTTTATGGATATCTTAAAATATACCAATGAGGTCAGTTGCAATACGTGTGTATGCCCCAATAATGGGCAGTTTCTGTAACAGTGGGAACTATTTGCTATAGCATATCGCAAACCAACCGAGACGGTAATACATATGGGACGGCCAACCTTGATGATAGATTCAAACTTACCAATCATAGATCTGTCTTACAATCTATTTTTTTCGAAATAACATCAAGTTAAAAAAAAAAAAAGGAATAAGCAAATGACAGAAACTTTGTCGGCGGAGGAATATCAAATATATATAATTTTTATTTACAGTTAACAAAGGGAGACCAGGGCGACGTACAGGAAGTACAGTATGCCATAAACAGCACGTCGTGTTCAGCAGAAAAACATGCAAGTATACTAGTCGATGAGAAGTCTTATCTGGATCAGTTAAAGACATTCGTTAAACCATCCAGTAAGTAATTATATGACATGGGTTGATAATTTTTGCAGATGGATTAAGCCCCCTTTTCACAGAGCATGACTCGGATCATCTGATTTGTTAAGCTCTAACGGGTTCACGCGACTATCACACAACAAGAAGTGAAGTACAAAATTACTTTTTGCAGTTACAAGTACAGCACTGGTCACTTTTATTTAGCAACTGACCTGCATTAAGCAAACATTTACATGTATTAAGTTCCCAAAAAAGATAGAATTAGTATCGTGAAATGTATTTAACAAAGTCAGTCTTACGTATGCAAAAATTTTAGTGTACCGTTTGTTCTAGCTATACAAAGGTTTGACTCCATCTTTATCATTTGAATCATGATTGTCATGTCAATTGTTTTCGCTGCAATGAGTTGTTGGTTTAGTAATCAGTGAAATGCTTTCAGAAGGTAACAGGAAGTGTGCATTTTATTTTACCCTCAGACTGCAGATCATGTATACAGAAAAACATCATAGTGTATTAAAATGTATTTAAAACATATTAAGAATTTGACGTACTACATGTTTAGTATTTTATATATATAGATCTGTGTATCTTTACTTTCAACATTTCAACAGATTCTCACCCTACAGAGTTGATAGATAAGGCATTTACCCTGAGCATAGGTAAGAACAATCTACACATATTTTTAAACTGATTACTGTTATCAAGATCGCATTTAGAGGATATAAACTCACTGCTTAGAGTCCACGCAACTCGTTGATAATAAAATTTGGGGATCACGACGAAAGTACATAGTATAAGACATACGTTAGCATTTAAACTAAGATTTCGTTGTACGATTCTAGCAAAAATGTTTTTGAACGAACGTTTGGCAGCTTAATAGGAACGAACTTAATTTAAAAAGAAAGACTCTAAACCTGACGAATGTTATATTCTTTTTATCACACACATGGAACTGTATCTAGAAGATGAACTTAATACACAATGAGCTAAGACACTAATTACATATATGTGTGTGGCAATTTCCATGAATGATATATGCTTGAGACACCCTTCCACGGACCTGTTCGTCAACGATGAAAAATAGTTCAATAGAATCTTACAGTTATATCTACTTCATTGTCATACTGAAGATGCATAAATACAGCTACTTGACAGTGATATATGCCAGAGAGCTCCTCGAAATAAATCGTATGAAAACAGAGGTTCGATAAATGATGTCACATTGGGCTTATTTCAAACTTGTGCAAGGTGAAAAAAATATAATGAGGAAATCACACGGAAAACCAGGGTAGCGTTGTGATGAATATCGATCTTACAAATCAACTAAAACTGACAGAACATTTACATAAAAAGTCTCAACAGTATGATGTGAAGTTTAAAGACCCTAACTACTCATTTTAAGCCAAATATAGAAATATATTTAAATCAATATATTAGCAAGATCTATGGCCCAAAAGAATGAAAAGAAGTTTTAGATTTGTTATTTGGAAATGAATCTTGGTCGGGGGAAAATTACTTCAGGTCAAAATTGTAAACAGTGTGGAAGTTCATCGCTAGAGTCATTTGCATACCTCCCATCTAAAAATAAAAAGCTACTTGCTGTTTCAAAAAGGGAAATGGCGACTAGTGTATTTGTAGAATCATGTCTTTTACCCTTCTTCCAGCAATCCAAAAACGCTAAATATTCATGTACACATACGAATTCAACATTTGTACTGGCTTTGAAATCATTTCACTACAGTCTCTATATAGAATTCAGACATCCTCGAGTAAATTGCTGTTGGGTTCTCGTAACATGAATTGTTGCAACAGTATACCTGTGTAGTGTATCTCGACTCCACTGTCTTGCCAACTGCATGAATATGCAAGGCGAAGGTCGTACACAGTCACGTGACAAGCATCATGCGATATCCTGGAATGAATGAGTGGATAGCCGCTAAGTCAAAAATTGCATTTTCTGTCCGCCGTAATCTATGCAATCTCGCAACCGCCAGATGTAATATTTGTCATGAAGCTACAAGAATGACTATAGTTTGATAAAATATCGACAAAATTGGTAATACTTGGCTTAAAAAATAGTAGTTAGGGATCTTTAAAATATCATTCGTTTATTTTGCGCAGAGTTCAAACATCTCTATCCAATCACTGTGACCAATATGAAGATATATCGTGACGTCCTAACTACGTGCTCTGAGGGTTTTGCGACATACAATACCGCCGATGTACAAAATAACGACTTCACCGTTACAAAGGAGTTTGCCACTGCCGTTTGTCAGCTGCCACAAACTTACGAAATTGTTCAATACATCAAATTTCTTGAAACCTGGGGAACAGTAAGTAAAATTTTGTCATACAACATTAATTTTGTTCATCTTTAAATTAAAAGAATCAACAGAGTCGTGAAAAGTGACGGTTTGACATCTAGTCATGGTAAACGTGATAGCTTTGTATTCATTGGACCAACTTTCGGTAAAATATCTATAATTCTAAGATTTGATGGATCAAGAAGTAAAATCAAACGACCGGACAATTCCAATCGTTCAAACATTCCTGTCTTTAAGCTTAGTCTTCTTTTTATTTTTCCTAAGGGAAAAACATTGGACTTTTCCATACCGAAAGCATTTGCAGTCTTCATAGTGAATGTAGCTAAAATGGTAGGAATTTCCATCGAAAGGGTTGCACAAATTGTGGGAGAGAAAATGCTTGGGCATACAGTATTGTCAAAAGTCTTTCGGCAAGGTAGTTAAAACAGGGGACTGTTTTGTACATGGCTACGCATACTGTTTTTCAGAGTATTGTCGTATCCAGTAAGTTTGGACAAAGGACAATCCAACGGTATCATATAAGTAAATTGCAGGCATTCGACCACGTGCAGAAAACTGTAAGTTACTTAGCCTCTTGACTATAAAAATCTCTGGCAAAAATTCTCATCGATAGACTTTATACTATATATTGCTTGTGTGGTGTATAAAGTGTATAAAGCAGTTTTCATCATAGCCACTGCACTTATCCATACTTTCCTGGAGTCTTTTTCACCACTTCTTCCTACAATAGTCATTCCAAACCACCGACTGCTTTCCAGCATAAACATCTTCCAAACCATGTTAAGATTGACGAGCTGGAAATGGTTGCACCACTCTGAAACATGTAAATTTATCGACAACAGTCAAAATAATGCTTACAAGGCCGGTGCCGTGGTATAACGGAGTTAAATGTACTTCGTGATGCATTCTACCAAGCAAGTAATCATATAATTACGGATCCAAAATATACATTTTGTCCAACAACCTACTGAATCATGAGATAGGCTGGTCCTTTGATATTCAGAAAATTAGCCAATAGCAAAACGTTTCGACCCAAGTCAGCTGACCTTGGTCAATTCTTTCTGCAGAGCATAGCTCAAATGTATCAGACAAATTTGGGGGAAAGCCGTACCTAAAGCCCGTCTACACTAACAAACGTTTGTTTGCAATTACAGTCAAACACCATGTTTGCTGATGTTTGTAAACAAAAGTTAGCTAGTGTAGACCAGTCAGCAAACACAAGTAAACATCGCCAAACAGTGTTTGGTGATGTTTGGACATGTTAATTTTTGTTTGCTCTGTTTGCTGATGTTTGGTGGTGTCTAAGTATATCAACCAGTCAGAAGCTGTCTTTTTATCATGTAATGGGTGCATTACATGTTTTACGAACATCACCAAACATTGTTTGCCATTGTTGTAGTGTAGACACTCTACGGACAAGCATGGCCAAACTTCATCAAACAAAAGTTTGCTGGTGTTTGCAACCAAAAAAGCAAATGTTTGCTAGTGTAGACGCGCCTTAAGTTGTGAAAACTTGCTAGTAAACCCCTTTGCCAAATGTGTATAACCTGTCATGCTCTTGAAATTGTCGGGGTTTTTTTCATGGCAATGGAAAATGTTAAAACTAACAAAATAAAGTAATTTTTGATCCTTTATTTATTTATTTATTTATTATTATTATTATTATTTAAATCTAAAGTGATCTTAACATGAATGATTTCCCATTTTTTACTTACAAAACCGATACAATGCCCATTTTCGGCCTATAGAGAATTATGTTGTTTCCGCATGAGCAAATACAAAGCTTTCTCCCGACAGGCACCCAACCTGATACAACGAACAGGAACATATCTCGGATACGCCTCGTCCTTATCGATTGACACAGACAGTTATACAATAACACAGTCCACGATATCGGATATATTTGGAAGCCTAGAGTCCACTATTGATATTGGGACGCCAAGTGACCCAGTGACAATAAATGCCGATGTTGTTCCCATTACATTTGCATTGGATCCAACATTGTGGAAGAAGGTGAAGATATTTTTAAACGTGTACCCGTCCGGCAATTATATATTTTACTTATTTAAACTGAAAGCATTTGCAGACAACAAATCAATCATGGCCCCCAATGATGGGATTTTTCTTGGCAAGGGCGAAAAACATGCTGTGTGAAATGGACAAATTGCGAGCATTTTGAATAGTATGTTTTCAAAAGCCTTCTTACTCAGGTTTGTTAAGAATGGGTGCATGAAGAGTTCAGTGGGAAATATGTTGTCATTTTTTTTTTTCAGATTTCAGTAAGTCAACAATCATTAATTCTAAGCCTATCAATTCTATTTGAAACTTGCTGTGTCTCATCTGCTTGGTCAGTAGCTCACATTACTAATGCTGTAGCAGTTGGAGATTTGAAACGTTCTGGGTCAACGTTCTCTTCGTAATTTGATAAGGAAAAACGATTTTAAATATTTTTTCAGTCTTATCCAGTATTAGCCTCTTTAAGCTAAACTGTGATATATTTTTTTTTCTTACTCAACCAGTTGAAAGACTCTGGCGTTTACGATCTTATATGTCCATCATCGTTCAACCTGGCCATTACCAGAAGTTACTTGGAGACAGCTTTGAAAGCCTATCCAGGAGCTATGTTGGCACCAAGCGCTCGCAGTAAGTACATGTAACTTTTTCTGGTAAATTTACTAATGATTTCATGGGAACACGTTTACTGACGTAGGCCATACAAAAGTGTATTTCATTTTAAGTAATTAAACCTTCAGTCAAGATCTCAACTGAACACATGAAAACAAACTGATATTTATTTACTAGGTGGATGACGTACCAATCTATATATATTTTATCAATTTCATTCCATTGCTTACCCATTCAAAAATGGCTCAAAATATGCATGCCAAACGGCTTATAAATAGATCTATCTGGAGCTGACGAAGACTAGAATGTATGCTTTTTTTCTGGAACGGACTCTGAACATATATAGATCTACATGTCCGTGGCCAAAATTGACAACTGGTCTATAACAAGTATGGAACTAAACACCTAGGAGTCATGATAGCATACCTCCCCCTTTTTTTTTCTATTAAACATAGTTTATTTTCTTTTCAAAGCCGATTTGCCGCGCATACCTATCACATGGCCTACAGGCACATATGGTCTAATGCGAAGTAACACAGGGTGCCCAGGGGATCATGTGACGTGGCTCGAAGGTTGGAGAAAACAAGACACTGAGGATCATGATCCGTCAAATCATTTTTCTCCTGATATTTTGAACTACATGTCAGGTAATTGACTCGACCTTAAATAGCCTCTGTCTTATGTCTTTCTTGAAACATCATCCTCTCATGGGTCATAGGATAGAGTCAGACATTTGCTGTCAACAACAGGGATCAAATTTAGCCTGTGCTGGTTAAGCCTGCTGAGTCCTTTAATATCATGGTTTATTTTATGGTGTATATATATCCGGATAACCTTGATTTTAGGGACCATATTGATTGACTTTTGAAAATCATTTGGCAAAATACAAAAATGACATACATACTCTGCATATCTAGGGCATCATCGAAGACATCGGGGATCAGGTGTTCCGCATAAGACACGTGTTGCCCCCAAATTATTGGATATGAAAAATGTTGCAAAACTATTTCATATTAAAGTTCTTATGGAAAAGTAAACTGCAGAAGAGAATGGTCCTTAACGACGTACATAACAAATGTTCGCACGCATCCTACTGGGCATGTATTTTTGTCGTGGATATTGAATCAAAAGTGCACCTATGTATTTTTTGCACATAATGGTAACACTATTGGTGCAGTGAAACAAGTAGCACTTTCTTCGGGTAGTGTTGGTGAAGAGAAAAAAAAAATGTATCTATAAATTGTCATTTGAAATAATTAAAATGCTGCAGACACGGCGTTACACACCAAACAAGGAAACAAAGGCAAGAAATTTAAAGCTGTGGAAGTATAGCTGTTTCCACTTTGAAAATTGTTATTGGAAAAAGGAGAAATCACTCCTGTTGAGCAATTTCTCCTTTCCCCACTATGTTTGCTGAGTTTTTGTCCTATTTTTTTCCTTGAAAAAATAACTTCCACAGTGACCCTCAACCTTGTTTTCTGACGAAATAAGCACGGATAGGTGCCATTTTTATTTTTTTTTTTTTATTATTGTTTAGAACTAAAAATACTATAAGTGTGGAAATTTTAAGAAAAATCTGTCCGTTAGAAAGTATGTATTTATTTAAGATTAACCCTTAATTCGGTCAAATTATCTACCTTTTTAACTCAATGATCCATATATGACATGCATATTTTTACATTTATCATGCTCAAAACCAGGCTTTTATATATTTTTTGTGCAAAAATATATGAATTTTCATAAAAATAATGTATATTTTTTATATTTTTCCTGTAATTTTCCTGTTTAACTGACTATTAAAGAAAAGCGCTTTAACCCCAATATAAGCTGAATTTTGGAACTGTATATACCTTTTTCAAAGGTAAATTTCTCAGAAACGAGCACGGTGACCAATATCTTTTATTACTGTAATCTCCTAGAGACATTATGAGCTTTGTATGTGCAAAGTTTTAAAGAAAATCTATCCGTTAGAAAAATTTGTAACATACGTCGTTAAATGAAATAGGTACTCTTTTTTATTCATTTTCACACTTTCACGTCCTTCACTCCAATGTTTTCCGAAATGTATTTCGACTACCATCAGTGCGCATGTCTCGCTTTTTAGGAAAAAATACATACTGAAAAAAAAAAAAGTCATCTAAAATGGTGCCGCGCGTTACTACTCCATCTTTGTTTGCAAAGGGACGCCAATACTTCTCTTTATATTGTTAGCTGTTGTATTGTGTGTTAGAGTCACTTGTTTCCAGATAAGTTATGATATTTCTCCATCTTCATGAATCAAGAGACGATAAATTGCGCCATAAAAGAAAAACCTCAAGTTTGTTTCGCTCAGTTGTTTCCTTCTCGGTCAATTTTCTAATATCTTAATATTGTGTTTCCCTTTGCAGAATCATGTCAAAGACATCGTGATTGTCATTGCAGGTTCATTTTTTTAAAAAAATGCAATTTTCATTGTAGGCTCCTTTGCGGCGAACAATCTGGTCACACATTTCTGTATAAAAGTGAAAGCCACTGTTAGTGAGTACGATCGACCCTGGCCAGCTGGACAATACTGTTTGCTTCAGTACAACAACTGTCCCACAGGTTTGTCTTCAGACTTATTCTTATTAGCCCATATCCAGCTAATAAGTGAAATGAAACTTTCAAGCCGATAGTACAGCCCAAAATTTTGCTATTTCAAACTTATTTTTCAGGATAAGATATCTCCTCATCAGACAGTGTAGATCAAAGATCAGACTGCACGTTCTGTGCAGTCTGATCTCGATCTACAAAGTTCACAAAAGGTACTTGAGTCGCGCTTAGCAGCCTAAGGCTTAACCTATTTACTTATTTTTATGGGTAAGGTGGGGGAGGAGGTTGGACTGCATGCAATCTGTGCTCATTAGAGTGTCAGCCTTGAAATAGCCCCGTAAGGGTCTTGTGTGGCTCCGTGGCTGCGGAGGTGGAGGCTCGATATCCGTCTCTCGTTCATGGTAGTATCCTAGAAGAAGGCCCTACAGTCTTAACCTAGTGCTGGTGAATTCCATGAAACACAAATAAAAGAGATATCTGTGTGATATAACTGGGAAAAAAGTCAAAAGCAGCGCAAAACACAGCTCAAACTCGAAGAATGGGTGACGTAACATACCAGGGAACACTAATCAAAACGATTTAACGTTTTTGACAAGCCAAGTTTCAAATTTTCTTTTTTTTTTTTTGTTCTTTCTTTCTTTCTTTCTGTGTCGTTTTTCATACTTGTCAAAAAGAAGTTAAGGTTTATCGAAGTAAGGTCATCCATCTATTCATTATTGTCATTTTTTGCCTCATAACGCTTTTAACTCCTTTGGCTGAAATGTTCATGAAAACTTCCCTACCACAGGAACTTGTGCACCTGCAATTTTCAATATTAATTTAAAAAACTGTGTGACTGCATTTATATGACGAAAGCGGTCGGTTCACTACTAAATAATAAACTGGCCATCAGCAGCGATCTCGGTCAATACGAAAAAAACTCTGCCAATACTAGAAAAACTCGTCCAATATGACTCGGCCAATATCAAATCCAAAATGAAAGACAAATCCGCACCGTTGATTAATAAAATTGTCATTAACCAAGTTTTTTCACATAAGCCGAGTCACAGGTCTAATGTCTGCAGTATTAGATCTCGGACCTGTGGCTCGACCATTACGAAATTACTTGGTTAAAAACATTACACATCATGATCGGTTGACTCTCACAGGAGTTATTGCCCTTTTATTTTTTGGCACCTTCATTCAAATCGTCAAAGGTCGACTGGTCATAATTCAACTCTTTTGACACCCTTACCAGACGACAAAAATGTAGACTAATCTAAATTTAAAAACTATTTACAAACAGCGTATTAACCCTTCACCAAACGATCCCTGGTTTTTACGACCCAGAGGAAGAAGCCTTCTGAAAACATTGTGAGAAAAGGAGAAAATGCTGGTAACCAGTATTTTCTCTTTTTCCAATAACGTTTTTTACTTTGTTTTCAAGAGCATAAATTCCAAGGATCGTTAAACCTCGGAAATGTCTGGTAAAGTATTAAATGTTCAAATGATAGGATTCGCTCGTAAAAGGGTAGAAGACATCTTAAGAAAAGGAGAAATTGCTGATAAATTTTATTTGCTTCACTTATTTAAGTATTCTGATGGATAACATTAGTGCTGCTACTACTACTTCTAGTATCATAATTAGTCTTATCATCATTATTTTACTGTAGGTTTTCACCGTGGTTATTTGGTCTGGGACGACGAAGACAGTGGCAACTCAAATGAAATGGGAGGTACTTTACCGACAGGTTACTATGACAGAAATACCAAAATATACTACTGTTGCAGGTTTGTTTTTGACTGTCTATCTGTCCATCCCTCCATGTATCCATCCGTCCACCAACATACCATCATTCATCGATCTGTCCATCACAATCAATTCACCAAAATCTTAAGCCCACCCAACCACCCTCCCTCATCTGTCTGTCTGTTATGAGGCGGTAGCAAAAGTTCAGATGTACCGGTAAAGCCCTTTCTATCGTTTGTGTTACGCCACATAGCCAGTTAGCGTTTATTTGTTTATCAACAGTCCCAAATTCATTACACAAGCATTTCATTAATAAATACCAAGAAAGGGTACTATTTTACGAGTCATTCTATGTGAAAAGGTGATTTGATATATCAGCAAAGAGAATCAACCCATGTCAGCCTGCGCAGTCCGCGGATGCTGACCTGGATCAAAACTTTTTGCTACTGGGAAACTGTTTGAATGTCAAAGAGCCTTTCTATCTCATGATTTAGCCAGTTTTTAGGGGAGCGGATGTAAACATACAAATTTTACTATGCGATGACTTGCTTTGTTAAATACAATAAAAAGTAGCACTTAACCCTCTTATCTTAGATCGCCGCTCATACACATATATAGATACGTACAGGGTCGCAATATGGCTTGAAACATGCGAAAAGGGCATTCGGACATTTGCCTAAAGTGTCGTCTCGGATCAGCCTGCGCAATCCGCGCAGGCTAATCCGAGACGGCACTTTACGACTACATCAGATTTTGTGCTACAGTAAACTTGTGCAAAACAGAAAATTACATAAAAAACAGAAAGTGTCGTTTCGGATCCGTGCAGGCTGATCCGAGACGACACATTATGCAAATGTCCGAATGCTACTTTCCGCGTGTTGCAGGCCATATATCACAATTAATCAAAATATTGAACAGGTAGGTCTGCTACCTTGTTCTGTGACGTCTGTCTATGATCTGCACAGTTCGTAAAAAGCGACCTAAGTTGCGATAGAAACTTACGAAGATTTAACTATCGTTTATATGATCAGCTTTAAATGCAGAGATCCAAATGCTGGTGTATAACAAGGCGCCTAGTTTTAAGAACAAACTTGTACTTTTCCCCAATGAGAATTATATTGGAACAGAGTTTGCACTTTTTGAAAAGGATTTTAATATTTTTCATAGCATTCCGAAAGAAAGAAAAAAATATTTATTGATCAGTATGTTTTAACTCTGCATCTAACCACTTGCCCGCGTCAGCACAAAACAATCGAAACAGTTTAAACTTTGTCAAATCATCACTCATCCTGTTACCTTCTGTTTATAGAACTGATGGCGTCGCGTCCAGTCCGATTTCGCTACCAACGGATCATCCGTTCATACTACTCCAGTATGGAAGCGCTTGCCAGTCTGTCTACGGAATGAGAATTAAACAATTGTACGTTAGATGGGACGACGAAGATACGGTTAACTTTGCCCTGCGCTCGGGAACCCATCCTTTTGATGACGGGGGTTCAAAGGACCACAGGTTACACTTTTGTCACTACCAAGCAGTTAAAGGAAATGACTATGTACCGGGACTTGTTGGATGATCAATGTCGCGTGTCTTTTCTTTTTTTATTTGTAAATTTGTTCTGCATATTTGTTTGTTGTTTAGTATTTAAGTATACAAAAATACTGTATATTAAAGAAGACGTTTAGTTTGGTTTTGTATTAATACTTCTTATCCCGGTCAGATGGAGTTATCTTTCTTTGAGTCCTCTACCACAGCTTTGGTAATAATACAAGTTGGCTTCTTTACAAAAGAAGCCAGGAGAGGTCAGCATCATTGTTTTCCAATAGTTTATTGGCTTTTAATTTCAATATATTTTGGTACATGCAAACAAACAAGTAAAAAAGCCGCCGCGTAGAAACCTCATATGCTTTACATGACGCTCATTTGACCTTCTTGTCGCGTTTTCAAGTCGCATGATCTTGTCCAGCGGTCTTCTTTCTCTTTTTTTTAACGAAATTCTTCTTATTTTTTCTTCTGCTTAGATTTATATGCTTAATGAAAAATTACAATTATTTAAGAGGTCATTTGCAGCCATGGCAAATTAATATAACAAATATTTTCTGAAATTCGTTACATAAAAATAAACCACGTCTATTTCCTGTTTCGGTTTTTTCATTTTGCTTTATTTACAAAACCATGACGAAACAGGCTGTGTATCAGTACATTTCGCAAGAAAAATGGATTTAGACAGCAAATTCTGTGGCAGTCTGCCTTTTAAACTCACCACTGTTGGAGAGGTCTGATGATCTTTCCAATGAACAAGTCTCTCGAGACAGTGCAAGATAACTGTGACATCCACAGTTAAGTGTAAAGCAAACAAGCCGTGAACAACCGCATGTCGAGAAAAACAATCTAGAAATGAAAGTCGAAGTGTGCAAGTTACACACAGCATCGTGGTGAAATGTGATACCGTTAGTGTAAGGATAAGAACAACGTATTTCACAAATGTTTGCGCGCATCCATACAGCGCATGTATTTTTGTAATACATATTGAATCAAAAGTACACCTATGTATTTTTCACACATATGGTAATACTATTGGTGCACTGAAACAAGTAGCACTTCCTTCGGGTAGCATTAGTAAAGAGTAAAAAATGGATCTGTGAACTGTCACTGTGAAATAATCAAAATACTATTGACACGGCGTTACACACCACACAGGAAAAGCAGGAAATTTAAAGCTGTGGAAGTATAGCTGTTTCCACTTTGAAAAAGGAGAAATTGCTCTTTGTGAGCAATTTCTCCTTTTCCCAGTATGTCTGCTGAGCTTTTATCCTATTTTTTCCTTGAAAAAAAAAAAACTTCAACAGTGACCCTCATCACTTTTCTCTGGCGAAATAAGCACGGGAAGGTGCCATTTTTATTTTTTCTAATTGTTAAAAATTATAAATACTATAAGTGCGGAAATTTTAGGAAAACCTGTCCGTTCGAAAGTATGTATTTATTAAAGATTCACACTTCATTCCGTCAAATTATGTCTCTTTTTAAACTCAATGGTCTATATATAACATGCATATTAGTACATTTACCATGCTCAAAACTAGGCTTTTATATATTTTTTTGTGCAAAACTAATGAATTTTCATTAAAATGATGTATATTTGTATATTCTTCAGGTAATTTTCATGTTTAAATGACTAATAGAGAAAAGCGTGTTAAATTCAATATAAGCTGATTTTTAGAACTGTACATGTATAACTTGTTCAAAGTCAAATCTCTCCGAAACGAGTGCGGTGACCCATACTTTGTTTTACTGTAATCTCCTAGAAATACGATGAGCTGTGTATGTGCAAAGTTTTAAAAGAATCTGTCCGTTTCAAGAAATTGTGATATACGTCGTTAAATGCGACTCTAGACAGTGATTAGTTTTTTTTTTTTTTTTTTTAACCTCGGAAAAGGTAAAAATCATTGAAGGGAAAACAAAAAACGCTGTTTACCAACAGTTTCTCCTTTTCTTACAATATTTTCATAGGCCTTTTACATCGGGGAACGTCAAAACAAGGATATGTTTGGTCAAGGTTTGGATTTAAAGCATGATGTACAGCAATTTCACCGTGTCCTTATAATGCATCGGGTATCGTTTGTAAAGATAACTTTAAGATTCAAAAGAAGGAAACAGAAGAGACCGGAATAGTTTAATGAAGTAAACTACAAAACTTTGATCAATTAAAATACATGTATAATCATCTACTTTTCATTGTTCAAGTCTATTTTGTACAATAGCTATACGAAATTATTGATCTACTTTTTCATGGCATACTTTTATTTTGTTAGCGGTGCTGTGCTTCCCCGTTCCGGTGGAATAAAAACGTGATACATGATTAGAGAGTTAAACAAAATATCCCCAGAAAAATTGCCGTTTTGACTGTCAGGTCGGGTATGTCACCGCTATTTTGAAGGATCATATCAGTTTTAGTGACCTTTTTAAGCCCGGAGTCCTCTAGACAAATTATTGCAACTGTTTGTCCATTTTCGTCAAGGTCCACTGTGAACTCTCCGGTGAAGAAGATTCGATCCCCGTAGCTGAGAACTATATAATAGCTTTCTTGAAATGTACTATACTCATTTGGCATTAAAGCTACTTGTTCACAAAGGAACATTTTAGAAACAGAAACTTCTTCGAAATTACTGAATGGTTGTTCAAGCTTGAGGATTTTGTAACAAGGTTTGGTGATATTGAGTGAGTCGAAGAATGGAATAACAGGTTTAAGAGTGGAAGGTGTTGAGGAGCTGGGTTGGAAATTGGTAAACCTATCGATTGAAACTGTGAAATCGATCTGATTCGCATTTTTTACGAACATCCAAGATCGATCCGTAATTTTGATGATGGTCGTTATGGTCTCATCGTAAGGCACGCTTGAATCTATAATGAAGCTCAGTGTGTATTCTGGAACTTGTGATTCGAGATCGTCGCAAGGAGTCACTGCAAAAATGCCATTGTTCTCCCAGCTTGAAGGCACCTTCAATGCTTCGAGCACTGAATCTACAATGTCTTCGAATTGCATCGATTCCACCTCCGATTTGTCTTTAATGTGAATGTTTATCATCAATATGAAACGAACGCCGCTCCATGTCTGGGTGAAAAACACACAAGCCCCATCTCTATTTCGGATCTGCCCCAATGGACAAAGTATCTCCCGGCATCGAGATGAGTTTGAAATCTGAATATATATAGAAAAGCCATGCTCTGTTAAAAGGGGGCTTAATGCATCTGCAAAAAGCTTTGATCCAGGTCAGCCTGTGCGGATGCGCAGGCTGACCTGGGTCGAAACTTTTTGCTGTCGGTAAATTTATTGCAGGACCAATGTGACTCAGTCAGTTGTTAGACAAAATGGCTTTTATAGATCCATAATCATGTGATGACTTGCTTGGTATGATGCATCAGGGAGATGCATTAAGCCCCCTTTTGCCAGAACATGACTCAAATACATGTAGATAGATCAATAAATAATAGTTAAGAATATATACCTACAGAGTAGGCCTATATATAGTTGTAGACAGAACTATGATATACTGTGTATAGAGGATGAGTATCATGTTCTTTTTCAATGTTTTCAATATAATGCAGAAAGAAGAAGATATCTTTTTCATTGGTATAAGGGAAATACTAGCACTGAATGTTTCTACCGCTTAATGCAAAGTTCAAAAAAGTCTACCGTCCGAAAATTAGCAATCTATATCCATGCACTCATGAAGGTAAAGGCTGCTGAAAAATCATAGCTTAGAATCTATAGATCTAATAATATCAAAGTGTATTTTTTTTTCCAATGACTGTTAAGATTTGTTTATTTGTATCATAATGTATTTTGGGCCGGTGGCCTACATGTACAATAAAGAATTTGAATTTGAATTGATAAATAGAGGATAATCAACTGGTTGTGTGTGATATTAAAAATCTGTCATTAGAATGGGGTGAGATGCGGTTGAAAAAACGAGTCTGTCTGAGTGACAGATTTTTAATATCACACACAACCAGGTTGTTCTTCTATTTATTATATTCCTAATTCACCCTTTTTTATTCTAATAATTATCAAGAATGTTAAAAAATATGAGAGATATAGGAAAAAAATAGTTCCGGCAAATGTTTTAAAACTATATCGTCACTAGTGACGATAGTAGTATAGGGAGTCTCTTTGTAGACCAGACAGGCCCTGGTCTGGTGTACAAAGAGACGTCCCTGTAGTCCCTACGTTGCCTACCTTACAGAGAATTTGTCCCAGTTTGCCTACCCTGAAAGAATTTACATTATATCACTTTTACAAAAAATGCCCAAAAAATACCCAGTTTGCCTACCCTGATACCCGGAGTGTCTATACTCAGAATTCAAGATGGCGGACGTTGTGATGGCAAGATGGGGACAAATCCCTCTCAGGCTAGAACCCGGGGTCGAGTAAACGATAAAGTCCGAGAATCCGCATGAAAATGTTACTATAAATAGAACATTTATTTCGCAATAAAAGGCTAAGTATTGGCCACTGAGGGAGCCCAGCCTAACCATTGAGTTGGACTTAGTTTTTTCTGCATCTATGAATGATTTCTCTCTCTAAAAGCCTGAATACTGAGTTGGACCTAGACTTTTTTCTGCATCTATGAATGATTTCTCTCTCTAAAAGCCTGAATACTGAGTTGGACTTAGACTTTTTTCTGCATCTATGAATGATTTCTCTTTCTAAAAGACTGAGCACTGAGCCGGACTTAGTCTTTTTTCATCCTATGAATGATTTCTCTAAAAGACTGAGCACTGAGTTGGACTTAGTCTTTTTCTGAGTTTTTTTTACTCTTCGGAGTGTAACTCTCTGGAGTGTAACTCTTTGGAGTGTAACTCTTTGGAGTGTAACTCTTCTAAAAGAAATGACAATTTTGAAGAAAGATAGAACTTTCGTGGTAAATGGTTAGTCCTGAAAAGGACTGTTGGGTTAGCTCTGAAAAGAGCTGTGACAATTTGAAGAAATGACAACTTGAAGATAGAACTTTCGTCTGACAACTTGAAGATAGAACTTTCGTCTGGCATCTTGAAGATAGAACTTTCGTGGTAGATGGTTAGTCCTGAAAAGGACTGTTGGGTTAGCTCTGAAAAGAGCTGTGACAATTTGAAGAGATGACAACTTGAAGATAGAACTTTCGTCTGACAAGTTGAAGATAGAACTTTCGTCTGACAATTTGAAGAAATGACAATTTTAAGAAAAGATAGAACTTACGTCTGACAATTTGAAGAAAGGTAGAACTTTCGTGGTAGATGGTTAGCCCTGAAAAGGGCTGTTGGTAGTCCTAAAAAGGACCTGGTTTGGAGGTTGTGTTTTTAAGCACAACCTCCAACCTTTCTGCAGGCTGGGCAGCTACTCGCCGCCCGCCTCTTCAATCTTTTCAGCTGCTGTGCGTCAAGATTATACTCCAGCGAGAACGGTGGCTCGTTGTCATCGTCCCAACTTTCCGTAGAAGGCACAACAAACTCCTTCGTCTTCTTTATCGAAAGTTCTGCAATCTGCCAGAATTCCATATCTTTAAGCGCAACCTCCATTGTATCAACTCGAAGAAATGAACGATGTGCGGGAAATATCGCTGGGTTTTATAGCTTTTCAGACGGATTGAACTAGTTGACCCATGACGTCATTTTCTCCTATGTTTTTCCCGCGTCGGCGTTTCATGCTGTTTTGGCTCCAAATTAATGTTATCCAATCAGAATTATCGTTGTTTTTCTAATGGTAAATGTTTTATTGTTCACCAATCTATAGTTTTGTTACATTTTCTTGTTCGGGTTTAGAAAAAAACTAAGTTTGACTATCCTATGACTTTTTTGATTATGAGTCTTCTGACAAAATGAAAAGAAAGATGTTTATTTAAGATAGCTAACCCTGAAAAGGGTTGCTTTTTTTTGTGCAGAATACACTTTTTATCCTCCCCTCTTTTTTTCGAATGATTCCATTTTATCTAGCATTTGCATCAGATGCTCAATTTCATACCTGATATATCTGAAACGTTCTCTTTCTTCTAACCAGAAGAGCAATGAGAGAAAAAATGTCAATCCAAACATTGTGGGATACTGAGACAGCTTTTACAATAGTTAATGGTGAATGAGAAAAAATTAATCAAGAGTTTACTGTTTTATATGTGTAATGGGTCACTTTTTTAGGCTTTTTTTTATTTTTATCCCTATATCGCTGGACTTAGTTTTTCTACATCTATGAATGATTTTTTCTCTAAAAGCTTGAGCATTGAGTTGGACTTAGTTTTTCTGCATCTATGGATGATTTCTCTCTAAAAAGTCTGACCACTGAGTTGGACTTAGTTTTTTTAACCATATGCTATTAGGATTGCTTTATTGTTTACTTCTATCCACTACTTGACCTTTAAGTGGTTTCTCTCTAAAAAGTCTGACCATTGAGTTGAACTTAGTTTTTTCTGCATCTATGAATGATTTCTCTTCCTAAATGCCTAACCACTGAGTTGAACTTAGTTTTTTTCTTCACCTATGAATGATTTTTCTCTCTAAAAGCCTGAGCATTGAGTTGGACTTAGTTTTTTCTTCACGTATGGATGATTTCTCTTTCTAAATACCTAACCATCGAGTTGAACTTAGTTTTTTGCATCTATGAATGATTTTTTCTTTCTAAAAGACTGAACACTGAGTTGGACTTAGTTTTTTCTTCACGTATGGATGATTTCTCTCTCTAAATGTCTGACCATTGAGTTGGACTTAGTTTTTTTGCATCTATGGATGATTTCTCTTTTTAAATGTCTGACCACTGAGTTGGACTTAGACTTTTTTTACATCTCTATGGATGATTTCTCTAAAAGACTGAACAGTGAGTTGGACTTAGTCTTTTTCTGAGTTTTTTACTCTTCGGAGTGTAACTCTTTGGAGTGTAACTCTTTGGAGTGTAACTCTTCTAAAAGAAAGAAGTTTGACAATTTGAAAAGATAGATCTTTCGTGGTAGATGGTTAGCCCTGAAAAGGGCTGTTTTTAGAGAAGGGCTGATTTTTGAAAATATTTATTCAGTATCAGCATCAGTCGATTCGCTGTCTGACTCACTCCTTTCAGCGGCGATTTGCTCGCGGAAAAGACGGTCTACCTGCTCGGTTTTTGAAATAACATACTGAAAATACATTTCAAGCATGCCCTCAATAATGAGTTCCTTCATCCGAAGGTTATAACAGAACATCCTGTTATTAGCAAGCTCAGCCCTCTCGTATCGTCTTCTCACTCCAACTAAGCGCTGTTTAAGTAAAACGATTTGTCTCCTTGCTCTTGTTAGCTTTCGCTCGGCATCCATCCAAGTGACGAGGAATGATGGTCTTGAAGCCATTGTGAAAATGAAATGTATGGAAAATAACGCTGGGTTTTATAGCTTTTCAGACGGATTGAACTAGTTGACCCATGACGTCATTTTCTCCTATGTTTTTCCCGCGTCGGCGTTTCATGCTGTTTTATTTCTAATACTAAATGTTTTATTGTTGACCAATCTATAGTTTTGTTACATTTTCTTGTTCGGGTTAGAAAAAACTAGAGTTTGACTATTCTATGACTTTTTTTGATTGTAAATCTTTTGAGTTTTGACAATTTTGAAGAAATGACAATTTGAAAAAAGATAGAACTTTCGTGGTAGATGGGTAGCCCTGAAAAGGGCTGTTTTGTTTTGGAGGCTGTGTTTTTTCGTCTCACGTTGTTTTTTCCACTTCTAATGACAGCACCCGAAATTCGCCTGACAAATAGGGCATGCTTCAACTCTTTTTCTGATTACCATTGTTCCATTACCGAAAGTAATCTTCCTCCCAAATTCGATATCAACCAAAATGACATCCGGCGTTGTCTTTAAAAATAGTTGAACTAATCTTTCGCCGAGATCTTTGTATGGCTGTGTTATACGTTGTAGTTGGTTTTGTTCCTCCTCTCCTACGAAATGAGTGTTTAGTTGTAATAACTGTCGACCTGCATTCAAATAGTCTTGGAGAGCCTCACGTAGTTGATGATTTATCTCCTCCATTTTTATATTGCTTCCGAATATTGATACTGCTTTCGAAGTGATCGTTAGCTGAGAGTCAAAGAAATGGTGATTGTATGAAAATAACGCGGGGTTTTATACGTTTAAGGAGGATTGAAATTTTTAAAGAGCTCGGACCTGGCAGAAGGCATACATTTTTTTCCATGCTACGTTTCATGCTAATATAGCAAAAAAGTTATGAGCCGATGTATGGGAAAAAATGTAGACAGAACAAGTCTTGGGGAAAAACAGAATGAAGAGCTCTATTGTTTTTTGAACTTTTATTTATTGAACTTTCATTTATTGAACTTTTATTTATTGAACAGAACTAAACAATGAAACATTTTTTGCAATGCATCATAAAAATTCTCTTGACAATGAAAAAATTTCTTCACAATGAAAAAAATTCACAAGGAAACATTTTTTTACAATACAGCATAAAAAATTTTCTTGACAATGAAAAATTTTCTTAACAATGAAAAAAAATTCACAAGGAAACATTTTTTTACAATACAGCATAAAAAACATTTTCTTAACAATGAAAAAATTCACACTGAAATATTTTTTACAATGAATTATTCACAATGAAAAAAATCACACTGAAATATTTTTTTCATAATGAATTATTCACAATGAATTATTCACAATGAATTTTTTACAATGCAAATTCGCAAATACCACGAGTTTCACATTTGTCTTCATATTCCGTAATGTCTTTATGCAATTGGTCATACCCCAAAAACATTGTATACTCACTGTCCATATCGCCGAAATCTCGTAGTCCTATGAATGGGGCAACATGTCTATAAGCGTCTTTTGTTGAAAGAGCTGAATTCACTACTTCTTCTGTAACATCTCTATCAAATAGAATATACCCTGACATGGTTTCCATTGTTTCTCCGTAGGAATGAACAGATCCTTTTTTGTAGCGTAAGTAAAAGTCAAATAGAACTGATTTCGTTTTCAGAACGTTAAGAAAACTTTCTTCTGTTGTTCCTATGATAAAAAATGTCCATCGACTTGTGGATCGAAACAGTTTACTAATAACATTGTCTTTCAAACAGCTATCTGCTAAATGAGTCTTGAGATCGAGATCAAAACCCGAATCGTCCACCATCATCGCAATAAAGTTGATTATACCATACACTTTGTAGGACTTTTCTCCTTTTGCAATCCACTTAAACATTTTTTTGATCCAAATTTTCACACAGAAAAATTTAATGTTAAGCTGTGTTCGTTCATCAAGCGTATGCTGTCGAACAAATTCTCCATAAATTTTTTCATGTAGTTCTATTGGTAACGGTAACATGATTGTTATTTTTTGACCAACGGCTAATATTTTTCCCGACTTACTTTGACTGATTGCTACACAACAATGTGATATAGAATTATTTTTTCAAACTTTTATAACCATAGGGTACAGTGTCAGTACCATTTACAATAACTCTCTTGGTGTATACAGAGCGAAACGTTTTTGTTTGTGGTTCACTGGTAACCGTTCTATCTCTGTGTCTTTTAATTTTACAATCATATTGAATTTTGATTTCTATTGTGCGATCTAAAGCACATTTTGAATATGTATCGAAATTCAGCACCTGTTTTGTATTGTAATCCAGAGTAATCCCCTTTACTTTGCATTTGCTTACCTCTTCTCCATCTTTTGTTTTCATTTTGTAAGCATAATTCTTAGGTCCAAGTCCTCTGAATTGAGTAATTTTACAAGCAGGCTCTTCATCAGTCCATTTTCCTAGTCGGCTGTTAATAATAGGAGGATTCCATAATTCAGGGTTGTGAATGTACATACAACTATCTGTATCGAAATACAGAACTCTATCTTTTAACTTTTCAAGAACACTGTACAATTCCAACCTTGCATAAGCTGTTACGTAAGACCCTACTACCACATTGGCTGTAGCGTGGGTGTCAATATGTTCCAACTTTGATTCATAGTTAACCAAGATGAATGAACAGTCCTCGTCAAAGATTTCTACATGCTTTACAATGAAATTGGGATTGGTGACTAATTCAAAATATTTAGACGGATCACTGATGTATTCCGTCTGGGTCATTTTTTCACGCTGAGCTAATTTTCCCCAAAGACAGTTCAACATAATCTTAGCAAATGATCTTCTCCCAGGATTTCTTTGAATACAACTTGGATCAAGACGAACACCTTCCGACTTCTCATATTCACAAACGAACTGATCTTTTTCTGAGTCTGATTGACACCAATCTGGATAACCACTGGCTTCTTGCTTAATTTTCAAGAAATTGTCCACATAATCTTTAAAGAACTGATCTGATACAGAATTGAAATGCCAAATTTCATACACTTGCAATAATCGATAACCACAGTCAAGAGCCTTGAATAATTCAAAAGTAACCCAAGTTCCGACCAAAGCCCTCTCTTCTTTACCATGCCTACAAATGCTTGAACTTTCTTCTGCACATTTCATACAGAGTGGAAACATCATTTTGTTGTTACAGTGAACTGGGAGAACGGGGTGAAACAAATCAGTTGGAGGCAAAACTTTGCATTTGATTAAACCCTCATATTGTCGAATATTGTTCATGTCAATATTCTCAGCAGACAAAATTTCTGGCTGACCTACAGGATAGGATTTGTGTTTACAAACATAAGGGTACAGAGAACAGATATCAATGTACTTGATTTCCTTCTTGCTTTTTTCATCAACATCAGGAACGCGATAATAGACCACGGGAGCTTCGCATTTTTCCTGCGATCTCTTGGCACTCTGGGAACTTAAACAACACCGTGCCAACTCAGTGGAAACGCTGTTTAGTGTGACAAGGGGTTAGATCACAATAGTTAGCGTCTGTTGCTATAAATAGACCATTGGACAGAGGTACACTACGTCAGCGTCTAGTAGTAAAGCTTTTTTTTTATAAATACCTCTATACGCCGTACTATCAGCTACAGAGTTTTAGATCAAGCGACGCTCGACAAACGATATGGGATGAATGGTGAGAGAACAAATATTTGTTTTACGTGCAACGAAGCAGGACATTGGTCCAGAAATTGTCCAAAAAAGAAAATCAGACAGGAACATTTGTTTTTTGTCTACGTGAACCCACACAGTCATGACATCGAAATTTCACCATCGTTTTACAATGATACCGCTCTCCAACATACGAAATTCGTCGGGACACTAAATTTATTCTACAACGAAAATACATGGAAAACAAGTTCACTACAGACTACAATATCACCGGTTGAAAATCAGACCGTAGACATGCAGTCCGACACAACGGATATCACCGATTCAAAAAGATTTCAACACAATATTGAATTTAAACAAAATGTTGACACTCTGGGAACTTAAACAACACCGTGCCAACTCAGTGGAAACGCCGTTTAGTATGACAGCGTCTGTTGCTATAAATAGACCATTGGGTAGAGGTACACTACGTCAGCGTCTAGTAAAGCTTTTTATAAATACCTCTATACGCCGTACTACCAGCTACAGAGTTTTAGATCAAGCGACGCTCGACAAACGATATGGGATGAATGGTAAGAGAACAAATGTTTGTTTTACATGCAACGAAGCAGGACATTGGGCCAGAAATTGTCCAAAAGAAGAAAATCAGACAGGAACATTTGTTTTTGTCTACGTGAATCCACACAGTCATGACATTGAAATTTCACCATCGTTTTACAACGTTGTCGGTCTCCAACATACGAAATTCGTCGGCACACTAAATTCATTCTACAACGAAAATACATGGAAAACAAGTTCACTACAGACTACAATATCACCGGTTGAAAATCAGACCGTAGACATGCAGAGCGACACAACGGCTATCACCGAATCAGAAATCTGCAAAATAACAGAACAGGCAGAGAAAAAAATATCTACAAGCGATAATCTAAGAAAACAACAAACTTTGGATCTAAAAGAGGAGAAAAGGCAAAACAACGAAAAGAAGAAAAAACGAGTAACAAAGAACTGTTTCTTTTGCAAATCAACAAAACACAAGGGTAAAATCTGTCCAGATATGGTATTAAAAAACAAGGAAAGGAAAAGAAAACGTAAAACCAAATGTGAATCTGACATCCCGAAGAAAAAAAGAAAACATACTGAGTGAAAAAAGATTTCAACACAATATTGAATTTAAACAAAAAAGACTGACTTGATTTTTTCATTCATTTTTTGTCTTTAGAGTTCATTCATTTCTGTCTTTACAGTTCATTCATTTTTGTCTTTACAGTTCATTCATTTTTTGTCTTTTACAGATCATGACTTGATTTTTTCATTGTACATAAGTTCTTTTGAAAATAAAAACATGAAAATAATTACTTCTTA
Organism: Hippopus hippopus; assembly: GCA_946811185.2. Taxonomy (NCBI): domain Eukaryota; kingdom Metazoa; phylum Mollusca; class Bivalvia; order Cardiida; family Cardiidae; genus Hippopus; species Hippopus hippopus. Next base: position 35,760,713 of record OX328104.1, read on the forward strand.
CTTTTGACTTTTTTCTAGTTTTGACTGTAAGTCTTTTTACTTTTGACAATTTGAAAAGAAAGATCTTTCGTGCTAAATGGTTAGCCCTGAAAAGGGCTTTTTTAAGGATTTCACGATAACATCGAGCTCTACGACTCTTCTAGCCGATCCACTGGGGTGATTTCACACCCACAGTGTTCACAGCAAGTCGATGAACCTTCATCATCATCGTAAAATCCTTCATCTGTATCTGGACAGTTATGTTTCTGCCCAAGATACTCAAGTATGGCAAAACATTTTCCACACTCTATCTGGCATCTGCTTGCGCAGTGAGGACACACAAGAATTCGAACCATCCTGCAACAAATATGTTTTTATGTAAAATATCGCTGGGTTTTTATAGCTTTACAGGAGGATTGAACTAGTTGACCCATGACGTCATTTTCTCCTATGTTTTTCCCGCGCCGGCGTTTCATTAACATTGTGCAAGCAAATCGATGGTTATATCGGTGTTTTTTCACCACTCCTAATTCGGTGTCACACAGTACAATCCTGGTGTTTTCAGCCAGGTCCGCGCTCTTTAAAATTTTCAGTCCTCTGTAAACGTATAAAGCCCAGCGTTATTTCCATACATTCACCATTTCTTTGACTCTCAGCTAACGAACACTTCGAAAGCAGTATCAATATTCGAAAGCAGTGTCAATATTCGGAAGCAGTTTCAATATGAAGCACAACTTAGATGAAATCAACTTGGACGATTTTCCACCAGTGGAAAACAATGGAGACATTCTTTCATCAGTTATAAATTCGACAATTATCAACCCACCGACGGTGTTAGACAACATTTGTGAAGAGATGAAACAGTTAAATTCAAAACAAGATGCCATGATGACTCGGATCTTAGAACAACTGGAGACTTTTAACCAAAATTTGGAGGAGATTAAAACTTTAAACACAAACACCGAGCAGCTCAGTAAAAATATTGAGACACTACGCCAACAGAGTCAGCGCATTTCACCAGTTCCTGTGAAGATCCCTGTGGAGTTTGAGTTTGATAAAACCAATCTTCACAACTTAGTGGACTCTATCGTAACTGTTGTGAAGAAAAATCAGCCAAAGGAAAAACAACCAAGAACAACAAAGCCAAGAAAACGGAAATCTGAGGAAGACGATAGCCATCTCCACAAGAAACAGCGAGTTGATCAAAAGCCAACTACACCAATAATGACAGGCCAGGGCAAATACGGGAAAAACATAGATAATCACGTTGATTTCAAGATCCCAAAAAAGCCAAAGAAAAGCAGTCGGTAGAGAAAAACACAGCCTCCAAAACAGCCCTTTTCAGGGCTACCCCAACAGTTCTTTTCAGAGCTAACCCAACAGTCCTTTTCAGGACTAACCATCTACCACGAAAGATCTATCTTTCTTCAAATTGTCATTTCTTCAAATTGTCAAACTTCTTTCTTTTAGAAGAGTTACACTCCAAAGAGTTACACTCAAAAGGCTCACACTCCAAAGAGTAAAAAACTCAAAAAAAAGTCTAAGTCCAACTCACTGTTCAGTCTTTTAGAGAAATCATCCATAGAGATGTAAAAAAAGTCTAAGTCCAACTCAGTGGTCAGACATTTAAAAAGAGAAATCATCCATAGATGCAAAAAAACTAAGTCCAACTCAATGGTCAGGCTTTTAGAGAGAAGAAATCATCCATAGAGATGTAGAAAAAGTCTAAGTCCAACTCAGTAGTCAGACATTTAAAAAGAGAAATCATCCATAGATGCAAAAAAACTAAGTTCAACTCGATGGTTAGGTATTTAGAGAGAGAAATCATCCATACGTGAAGAAAAAACTAAGTCCAACTCAGTGTTCAGTCTTTTAGAAAGAAAAAATCATTCATAGATGCAGAAAAAAGTCTAAATCCAACTCAATGCTCAGACATTTAGAGAGAAGAAATCATCCATAGATGCAAAAAAACTAAGTTCAACTCAGTGGTTAAGCATTTAGAAAGAGAAATCATTCATAGATGTAAAAAAAGTCTAAGTCCAACTCAGTAGTCAGACATTTAAAAAGAGAAATCATCCATAGATGAGAAAAACTAAGTTCAACTCAATGGTCAGACATTTGGAAAGAAAAATCATTCATAGATGCAGAAAAACTTCATTTTGTCAGAAGACTCATAATCAAAAAAAGTCATAGGATAGTCAAACTCTAGTTTTTTTCTAACCCGAACAAGAAAATGTAACAAAACCACGGGTTGGTCAACAATAAAACATTTAGTATTAGAAATAAAACGGTGATTCTGATTGGATAACATTAATTTGGAGCCAAAACAGCATGAAACGCCGACGCGGGAAAAACATAGGAGAAAATGACGTCATGGGTCAACTAGTTCAATCCGTCTGAAAAGCTATAAATCTCTGCGATTTATTTTCCATACATTTCATTTTTTCACAATGGCTTCAAGACCATCACTCGACATGCGGTTCACTTGGATGGATGATGCACGAAAGATAACAAGAGTTAAGAGGCAAATCGTTTTACTGCAACAACGTTTAGTTGGAGTGAGAAGACGATACGAGAGGGCTGAGCTTGCTAATAACAGGGTGTTCTGTTATAAACTTCGGATGAAGGAACTCATTATTGAGGGCATGCTTGAAATGTATTTTCAGTATGTTATTTCAAAAACCGAGCAGGTAGACCGTCTTTTCCGCGAGCAAATCGCCGCTGAAAGGAGTGAGTCAGACAGCGAATCGACTGATGCTGATACTGAATAAACATTTTCAAAAATCAGCCCTTCTCTAAAAACAGCCCTTTTCAGGGCTAACTATCTACCACGAAAGATCTATCTTTTCAAATTGTCAAACTTCTTTCTTTTAGAAGAGTTACACTCCAAAGAGTTACACTCCAAAGAGTTACACTCCGAAGAGTAAAAAACTCAGAAAAAGACTAAGTCCAACTCACTGTTCAGTCTTTTAGAGAAATCATCCATAGAGATGTAAAAAAAGTCTAAGTCCAACTCAGTGGTCAGACATTTAAAAAGAGAAATCATCCATAGATGCAAAAAAACTAAGTCCAACTCAATGGTCAGACATTTAGAGAGAGAAATCATCCATACGTGAAGAAAAAACTAAGTCTAACTCAGTGTTCAGTCTTTTAGAAAGAAAAAATCATTCATAGATGCAAAAAACTAAGTTCAACTCGATGGTTAGGTATTTAGAAAGAGAAATCATCCATACGTGAAGAAAAAACTAAGTCCAACTCAATGCTCAGGCTTTTAGAGAGAAAAATCATTCATAGGTGAAGAAAAAAACTAAGTTCAACTCAGTGGTTAGGCATTTAGGAAGAGAAATCATTCATAGATGCAGAAAAAACTAAGTTCAACTCAATGGTCAGACTTTTTAGAGAGAAACCACTTAAAGGTCAAGTAGTGGATAGAAGTAAACAATAAAGCAATCCTAATAGCATATGGTTAAAAAAACTAAGTCCAACTCAGTGGTCAGACTTTTTAGAGAGAAATCATCCATAGATGCAGAAAAACTAAGTCCAACTCAATGCTCAAGCTTTTAGAGAAAAAATCATTCATAGATGTAGAAAAACTAAAAATCAAAAAAAGCCTAAAAAAGTGACCCATTACACATATAAAACAGTAAACTCTTGATTAATTTTTTCTCATTCACCATTAACTATTGTAAAAGCTGTCTCAGTATCCCACAATGTTTGGATTGACATTTTTTCTCTCATTGCTCTTCTGGTTAGAAGAAAGAGAACGTTTCAGATATATCAGGTATGAAATTGAGCATCTGATGCAAATGCTAGATAAAATGGAATCATTCGAAAAAAAGAGGGGAGGATAAAAAGTGTATTCTGCACAAAAAAAAGCAACCCTTTTCAGGGTTAGCTATCTTAAATAAACATCTTTCTTTTCATTTTGTCAGAAGACTCATAATCAAAAAAGTCATAGGATAGTCAAACTTAGTTTTTTTCTAAACCCGAACAAGAAAATGTAACAAAACTATAGATTGGTGAACAATAAAACATTTACCATTAGAAAAACAACGATAATTCTGATTGGATAACATTAATTTGGAGCCAAAACAGCATGAAACGCCGACGCGGGAAAAACATAGGAGAAAATGACGTCATGGGTCAACTAGTTCAATCCGTCTGAAAAGCTATAAAACCCAGCGATATTTCCCGCACATCGTTCATTTCTTCGAGTTGATACAATGGAGGTTGCGCTTAAAGATATGGATTTCTGGCAGATTGCAGAACTTTCGATAAAGAAAAAGAAGGAGTTTGTTGTGCCTTCTACGGAAAGTTGGGACGATGACAACGAGCCACCGTTCTCGCTGGAGTATAATCTTGACGCACAGCAGCTGAAAAGATTGAAGAGGCGGGCGGCGAGTAGCTGCCCAGCCTGCAGAAAGGTTGGAGGTTGTGCTTAAAAACACAACCTCCAAACCAGGTCCTTTTTAGGACACCCAACAGCCCTTTTCAGGGCTAACCATCTACCACGAAAGTTCTACCTTTCTTCAAATTGTCAGACGTAAGTTCTATCTTTTCTTAAAATTGTCATTTCTTCAACTTGTCAGACGAAAGTTCTATCTTCAAGTTGTCATTTCTTCAAATTGTCACAGCTCTTTTCAGAGCTAACCCAACAGTCCTTTTCAGGACTAACCATCTACCACGAAAGTTCTATCTTCAAGATGCCAGACGAAAGTTCTATCTTCAAGTTGTCAGACGAAAGTTCTATCTTCAAGTTGTCATTTCTTCAAATTGTCACAGCTCTTTTCAGAGCTAACCCAACAGTCCTTTTCAGGACTAACCATTTACCACGAAAGTTCTATCTTTCTTCAAAATTGTCATTTCTTTTAGAAGAGTTACACTCCAAAGAGTTACACTCCAAAGAGTTACACTCCAGAGAGTTACACTCCGAAGAGTAAAAAAAACTCAGAAAAAGACTAAGTCCAACTCAGTGCTCAGTCTTTTAGAGAAATCATTCATAGGATGAAAAAAGACTAAGTCCGGCTCAGTGCTCAGTCTTTTAGAAAGAGAAATCATTCATAGATGCAGAAAAAAGTCTAAGTCCAACTCAGTATTCAGGCTTTTAGAGAGAGAAATCATTCATAGATGCAGAAAAAAGTCTAGGTCCAACTCAGTATTCAGGCTTTTAGAGAGAGAAATCATTCATAGATGCAGAAAAAACTAAGTCCAACTCAATGGTTAGGCTGGGCTCCCTCAGTGGCCAATACTTAGCCTTTTATTGCGAAATAAATGTTCTATTTATAGTAACATTTTCATGCGGATTCTCGGACTTTATCGTTTACTCGACCCCGGGTTCTAGCCTGAGAGGGATTTGTCCCCATCTTGCCATCACAACGTCCGCCATCTTGAATTCTGAGTATAGACACTCCGGGTATCAGGGTAGGCAAACTGGGTATTTTTTGGGCATTTTTTGTAAAAGTGATATAATGTAAATTCTTTCAGGGTAGGCAAACTGGGACAAATTCTCTGTAAGGTAGGCAACGTAGGGACTACAGGGACGTCTCTTTGTACACCAGACCAGGGCCTGTCTGGTCTACAAAGAGACTCTCTATAGTACTGACGATACCATATTTACCATCACTAGTGGCGTGATTCACTGTGGAATGAATTTTTAGAATTAGATGTATGGTTTGCAGCCTCCGCCGTGATGGACGAGTTCAGTCCTTGGAACTACTAACATCACGGTGAAAGCAATGGTAAAGGCTCACAGAGGGTACTCATCCAGAGTGATTGATCAAAATTGGAGGACTTGTTATACAATTGATGTAAGATAACCGGCTTAAACTAAACAAATAAATATGGGTCATGCTCTGGCAAAAGGGGGCCTAATGCAATTCCATGATGCATTATAAGAAGCTAATCATTATACAATGATGGGCCCATAAAATCCATTTTGTCTAACAACCAGCTGAATCACAAGGTAGAATGGTCCTTGGACATGCAGAAAATTGACTAATATCAAAAAGTTCGACCCATATCAGCCTGCGCGGGAGCGGAGGCTGACATAGATAAAAAGTTTTTGAAGATGCATTAAACCCCTTTTCACAGAGCATAGCTCATAATACTTTAGTAGACAGGCGAATAGCTCCACCCGTTACCTTGTCAGTAGACCAGGAAAAAAAAAGTGTAAAGGGCCAAACCATATCCCCTGAAATGGTCGACTAATCATAACAAAAATTGCAGGTGGATAAGTCCTCATGGTATGAAAGCTTCCTTACCTGACCGCTTATTAACCCCTGACTTTATTGTAAGGGTAAAATTACGTGTTCTTCCAAACGGGTTCATAAAATTGCCGGTAGGGCCTAATCACAGTGTAGGATCGGAAGTATGCGTTGTATGCGACTTGGAATTCTTTACAGTGACGGTCTGTCACTTTGGTGTTAAAGATTGTGTTCACACGGTAAGTCAAGCTAGTGCTTTTTCATTTATTTTGATTGTTATTATGAAAAAATCATACCCAGTTACTTGTTATTATGTATAGACCATATCAGGAACACGTATGTGAGCTGTGAACCTTGCTTAGAGCAATGGGGATGGTTTGATCAGTTGACCGAGCTAAAAATACAGATGACTTTTTCCCAAAACGATGCAGTTAATTCGATTACTCAGCCTTAAAAAGCTGTTTTCTCAACAGAAAATGTATAAGCAGTTTCTTTATTCATATTTTGTGAAAATAGGGCAAGGTTTGGTAATAAATTCGACTACAATATCTTCCTTATACTTCGTTTAAAATGGCACGTTGTGAAGAGAAATTTGTACAGACACTGTATGCAGTTAATAAATCTCAGGCGACTGTACAACAGTAAGTTTCTCAACGTGCCTTTTAAAGCGAAGGAAAAGGAAGGTTGTATATAGTCGACTTTGTTACCAAATCTATACATGTCTTTCCAAAAAATATGAACAAAGAAACTGTTTATACATTTCCTTTGAGAAAACAGGTTTTTAACGCTGAGTAAACGAATGAAAACGGCATCGTTTTTCGGAAAAAAAGTCATCTGTATTTTTAGCATGGTCAACCGACCAAGGCATCCCCATTGCTCTAACGAAGGTTCACATTGCACATACGTGTTCCTGACATGGTCTGTACATAACAAATAAATAAATGGATATGAACATTTATAAAAACCATCAAAACAAATGAAAAAGCACCAGCTTGACAAACCGTGTGAACACAATTTTTAACACCCAAGTGACAGACAGTCACTGTACAGAATCCCAAGTCACATCAATGCATACTTCCGGTCCTACACAGTGCTAACAAGGCGACTTTCAATAGCTTCCCCCTGCACCCCTCCCCTGCCAAAAACTTTTCCTTTTACCACAAAATCCCGAGTTTAAACGACCTTGTGGAAGTAGGCTTTTGAAAACATTGTGGAAAAATGAGAAAATGCTGTTAATCAGCACTTTCTCCTTTTCCCACAATATATTCTTCCCTTTCAAAGTCAACTTTCATCAAAAGAGTCACATTTTATTTGTCGCCTGCAAATGCTTTCAATTTGAACACGTCTAAGATTTTGTCGTTTAGTAAAGAGACGCAAACAAACCTGTAGCCGGGCAGCCTCGGACTCATTCATGCAAGCGCGAGGAACAGACTCTGCATCGTCTACATTGTGTGCTGTTGTCATTGTATTCTCAATCACCTCCGTCCTCAACAATGTTGTTAATGCACTAACATGCGAGTTACGGATCTGCGAGTCGTCTACTCCGCAAAAAAGTTTCTCATCCAGATTCCCATCGATACAAATGTAGCAATACACGTTATAGAATATAAACGCGCTATTTCTAGTACTAAATGGAATTCTTGGCCCATTCTTGCAGGCGTACTCTATTTCAGAACGTGTCATGTTTAACTCCGCAGGGACGTCAAAATCAGATTTACAGTCCAAATACAAATCCAGGTCATAGTAACATCTTTCATCCCCTGAAAACGCCTCTTTACCTCTGTAAACAAAAGCCATGGCACAGTACTCAGAGAATTCCTGTGTTCGTAGTAAAGTATTGAAGAAGCTAAAATGGTTCAGATACTCTGGGGGCTTATAACACACAAATTCACTGTCCCAGTGCTCATATTCAGTCTCTGATAAACCATGGCACTCGGCGCATTGCGGAGTCTTATATACCAGATTGGTTGCTTTTGAAATAACCGGCAAAATGTCACCCCATACATAAGTCAAGGTCGCGTTACACGATTGGTCTATACTTGTACAACCGCCCTCTGGTGGCGAATCGACTATGTAGTATTTCTGCATTTCAGGCATGAAATTCCTCTCGTATGCCATGGGGTAAAGGCACGTGCTTTCCGGTCTACCGTCAGCTTCGGTGTCGTTAAAGCAACAGATTCCTGTTTTACAATCTGGGGCGCAGGAACAAGCTGTCAAAAGAGATGTGCACTCAATAATGGATGATTAAAGGAAGAAATTAGTATTTAAGTCAGATATGATTGTTTGGCGGTCTTGGAAAATGGGTTTTAAATGCTTATTTCGTAACGCATAACAAGGAATTCGATGCATGATGTATGTCTAATTTGTCTAAAACCGTTTGAATCATGAGGTAGAATGGTCCTTCTACATGCAGAAAAGTAACCAATAGTGAACAATTTCGACCAAGGTCAGTCTGAGCGGACTTCACAGGCTGACGTAGGTGGATCTATTTTGCAGATGCATTATAAAACCATCTTTTCACGGAGCATGACTAAATTATTTTTGAGGCATGCTCTGTAAAAAGGGGTCTTAACGCATCTGCGAAAAGTATCGACCCAGGTCAGCCTGCACAGGCTGACCCTGGCCGAAACTTTTCACTAATTGTTAAAATTTTGTGTGTCCAAGGACTAGTCTACCTCAGTATTAAATTGGTTGTTTAAAGAAAGTGACTATTACAAATCCATAAGCATGTGATGGCTTGCTTGATACCATAGATCACGGAGATGCATTATTCCCCCTTATGCCCATGTCATTTCAGTTAGCTGGTGATTTTTAGAACATACAGTTAACACGTAGGCTACTAAGCGCAGCTCACTGAACTTTTGCAGACTGTGTAGATAAGGATCAGACTGCACAAAATGTGCAGTCTGATCTTGGTTCTACACCGTGCGATAAGGAGATATTTTCCTTCAAAAATAACTTTGAAATAGAAATATTTGGGTTTTTAGGAAAACATTAAAATGCTGCATATCAACTGTTGGTTCTTGACATACTTTACAGAACATACAGCTCTGAAAGCTAGTACAGATCTGAAACTTAGCATTGCTCTGAGAGCTCATACAGCTCGGAAAGCTCATTTACCTCTGATAGCTCATACAGCTCTGAAAGCTCAATCACCTCTGAAAGTTAGTGCTGAAAGTTCTAAATGTTAGTACATGTATAGTTCGGAAATGTCATACAGCAAATGCCCTGTCGTACATCCCCTATATAGGTCCATACATCTCGGAAAGCGCGACCCACTGACCTTTTGCGGTCTGATCTTGGATCTGCACTGTCCGATAAGGAGATGTCTTTCCCGATAGAATACCTTTGAAATAGTAACATTTGGATTTTTACAATCGGCTTAAAAGTTTCATTTCATTTGTTTAGCAGGATAATGGTTAAACGCTCTTGCAGCTCTCTGAAAGCTCATGCAGTTCTGAAAGTTCGTAGAGCTGTGAAAGGGATTTCCCCGTTTGGTAGGTGTTCCCCGATTGGTTGGTGTGTATTCTCACAAAGTTCCCCGTTTGGTAGGTTTTCACACCCACCCACCCACCTCCCCCCCCCCCACCACACGTGTCGCTCTAACGGAATCCAGGTCAAAATAGCTCAGTGGTAAAAGTATGCGATTGAAACCTAGGGGTCCCCGAGTTCGATTCTGACTCGAGACTCTAAGTTTTCCGTTTGGCTTCTTTTGGCAAGACACTTCACAACACTAGCGTGGTACTGGTGAAACGCACGTCACACGAGACTAAGTAAGCTGTCGTCATGATAAACTGAAATAATGTTTAAAAAGGCTTAAAACACCTTTTAATCTATACGACTCTAACAACTTTGAACTGTACTTACACTTGCAGCAGGAAGTCAAAACCTTGTCGAAAATGACGTTTTTCGCCGGAGTAGAGTTACCACAGATATCTACGCCCGGACAAAGTATCTTTAAGCTCTCTTCAAGCTGATCCATTATACGTCTCTGCTCTGGACTGATTGCAAGAATGTGCGGGAATAGTATAAAGATGACACATAGTGTAGGTCGCATTGTCTGAAAAGTATGAAAACCTGTGTTTTCAGAGTATGTATGATTGACTTTATCATAAAATCTAAATCTCGTGAGAAATAATTCCGTTGGGAATTGGAGTGATATAGCACATAACTCAAGTCCTTTTTAATTTGTTTTTGGCGAACGGCCTTTATCAAGAAAGAAACATGTAACTTGGCGTAAATACAGATTGGCGTCGTCCGCCAATATTGTACACAAAATAACTTATTCAAACGATAAATTTAAATCCCTACATCCCTAAAACTTATTTTGGTTTCTTTTAGATCGTCTGTGAAAGTTTTACCGCTAAAATGAACCGGTCTCAATATTTGCTTCCGAAAACTTACAGTTTCTTCAGTCCTGGTGACCGTAGTGCCTGAGAGCTTAGTCACAAAAAATATGAGCCGTGCTCTGTGAAGCGGGGATTGTGTTCTGCAAAAAGTATCAACTCATGTCAGCCTGCGCAGTGCGCGCAGGCTGGCATGGGTCGAAACTTTTTGCTATTCGTCCATTTTACCTCTAGATCCAGTCAGTCGTGGATCCATAGTAATATGGTGACTTGCTTGGTATAATGCATCACAGAGATGCATTAAAGCCCCTGTTGCTTGATCGTCGCTCATATGTCTTCAAAAATATCGTTATTTTATAAGAATTAAAATTTGTTCGAAGTTAACATCTTAAATGATTTGTACATTAAAGCTTTACTGCTTACAAGCTATGCTGTTTTTCGGAAATTCTGTAAAAAAGTTGAAGTATAACGCCGGTTGGATCATTGTCAGTGAACCATTACCATAAAAACTGTCAATAGATGTCTGAGTAGGGAGACGGACCGAAGATTAACCAACAACAAAGATATTGTTTAAAAAAAACGGAATAATCTTACCGGCTATATCCTTACGCATGCAGCTTATCTTGCTCTAGAGATGCTCAAAGTTTCGCGCTATATTTAAGCATGTTTAGACCAACGTCGTCAACAGAGAAACCAATCACGAGAACCATATCGCTGTTCTTGGTTCCCCGTCATAAAGAGTGTGCCTAGGTTTAACTGACGCAGGTGGCGTATACACGCTCAATGTGTCACTCTTCATTTCTACATTTAAATACCATATGTCAAAGGTAAAGTTAATCACCAGAAAGGTACCTCAGTTCTTGGTATCCCTTCATCTGGAATGTGTCAAGGTCAAGGTTATACTAAAGCAGGTGGCGTATGCGTACCCAACGTGCAACCCTTTATTTACAAATTTAAATATCATGACGTCAAAGAAATTGCAATATCTGCCTCTTCGTAACCGACTTCAAATGTCCATTTCATTTATTAACGACGTTCGCGACATTTTCCATTTTCACGCTTCGTGTAACTATCACGCTCACCTTTTACTCGAAAAACGGTGAGCACCTAACACAACTGATCTTGCCACACTTGTCAATGTCTGCAGAATGGATAAACCAAGAACTAAAACGGGTCGTTTCATGTCGGCAAAATGAAGAAAAAAAGTATTTGAATCAAGCCAAATAATTATATGCGAGGCAAAATTACCCTTTCAATAGATCGGACTGAAAGTCAAAGTGAATCACCTAACTACGTCACCTAACAACGGAAATATGGACACAGATGCTACCAGGCAGACGTATCGTCGAGCTAAAGCATCCTTTCAGATGCAGATGCTTTCAGTTTGGCCTAGTTCAAAATTATGTCACTTGGTAAAGACTTGCAGAAAACGAGGGGCTGTACATAACTCTTTCTCCTTTACCAGGTTGTCCCTTAGCTTGATGAGTCTGCAGCAGACAACATTAGAAAACATTGATGTCAAAAGGAGAAATTGCTCCTAACGGTTGATTTCTCCTTTTCGCACAATGATTTCTGGCCCATCAAAGAACTGTGATACATGAATACCAGGTTTTGGTTTAGCGTCTGCAAATGCGTCAAATTTAGAAGAGTCTAAAATTAGTCGTTTGGTTATGGGGTAAATGCTAACATCAGTTACATTTATATGCTATGAATTGGTTTATTATGACCAACAAACTTGATTCTTATAAATATTGTTGTATTATTAAAAAAATTGAGATAATTTACTTCATATAATGTCTTTGTCTTTCACAAACTCTACATTTACTCATTAGTTAGTGCCCCACCCAAAAACTTAAAATGTATTTTCTTAAAAAATAAAGCTGGTGACCTGTTTGTTTTAAGCCTGATTCTTTTAGTTTAGTACCTGAATATTATTTATAGAAAAAATAAGAAAAATCTGAATGTTAGAACATTTAAAAAAATAACTTTAAAAGATACTGTTTGTTTTGTTTTTGTTTTTTTGGTTTTTCCAAAAAAAAGGTGTTTTAGCCATAAGTTAAGGGTTTTTTTTTTTTTTAATATTGATACTCAGTATACTCTAAATTATTTTTTCATTAAATTTGATGTTTCACCAATACAATGACATAAAATTTGCTTATAATTGTTGTCATTTGAAAAAATATACATAGACTTAGTTTTCATAGGTGAAATTTCATCCTGAACTGCCGCAATGCAGGGTGTACTAAAAGAAATATTCATAGAATTTTCCCACAGCCAATGACCCCCTCTTTTTATCTCCTATTTTTGTAGATCAGATAATAAATTATCACCAAACAAAGTTTCATGAAATTCTGAATGTTTTGAAAAAAATGGTGAAACTTTAGCGATCGTCTTTAAGGGCTTTGAGGGTTAAAATGTTTTGTGTCAACTCGCATTTTGCCTTGAGCAACATTGTAATATGTGTTTGTAAGTTCGAGCTTTTGCTCGGCCGAACTTCTCAAGGATTAAGCAACAAGATTCATTTATCTCATATCGCTAACCATTGTTTCGACTACGTTTCTTTTAGGCAAAGCAGTCAGCGGCTTTGAAAGTGAATTGTATTTAGAATTGGTTTAGAGGAAAACAACTGAATGCACAGGTAGGACGCGACTATATGTATGTAACTGCACTGTTGTTGGAACAAACCAACAAAATAATTATAGGTAGTACAATTAAGATTATTTACTACATGCAAACGGTAAAATTATTGTCTAAGAAACTTTTCTAATGTTATATTCTTGCATCAGTAAGCTTTGGTTGTACCTCGCAGGCTTAAAAACTTATTTACCCTCTACAGGCGAAGTTTTGCGTGAAGCGGACAAATTTCGAAAACGATGTGACAAAAAGAGGATTTGAAGTAGTAATTAATCCATATTTGGAGAAGATAGGTTGAAAATCGTCTGTTCTGATGCCAATTTGTTTCAGAATACAACACGTAGGAAAGTCTATGTAGAACACTGATTTCAGTTTGTTCAGGGATCATTATCTTCCGCTAGGTGTCATTTTTCATATCGAGTCTTCGAAGAATATGACATGCGCAGACAACGGTTTGGGGATAGCTTCATTCAAACGTCTTTTATTCGTTTACTTGGAAATGGATATTTTGAATAGTATGGTTCAAAATTTCTAGCCTGTATGACATAAGTCCATTTCCTGTTTAATCATAACGAGTCCCTGTGTGTTGCAAGGCAACTTGTTTATTCTACTTTGTTCAGGGGTCGATTAATACGTGTTCGTTTTACCGGGATTAAAGGGACTTTTCACCGTATTTTGTTTTGTAAGTTGGTAAGAATATCTCAACATAGGCTCTAGTTTTTGTTCGCGTGCAAAGATAGCTTTAAAGTAAAACAATGAAAAATATGAAGAAAACACGAGAATTGTCGATTTTTTTTTTTTTTTTTTAATTGTATTTTTAATGTGAAATTTCCTATTCCGGTAGTTACGATATAGCTGTTGTTCCATAACAAAAGATAAATACATTTTCAGCACATTATATGGCTCTAGAGTTCAGTGGTAATGTCGCTGACTATATGGTTCCGAAGGTCATGGGTTCTAGCCTCACCAGAGACGCATTTTTTAAAAACATTTTTCTCCTCAACTTAGGGTAGAAAAAATCACGCCCTTACCATCTTCCTGAAAAAATATCAACTTTTCCCTCTAAAACAAATTGGGTTAGAATCTAGTTTAAGGCCCCTTTAATCCTTAACTACACAATCGTGAGTTTTAACGACCCTGAAAAAGAAAGTTCTTGAAAACATCGTGGGAGGAGGAGAAAATGCTGGTAACCACCATTTTCTCTTTTTCCCACAACGTTTTCTAACTTTCCTAACTCGAATTTCATATTTTGAGTCAAATTTGTTTTGTTGTCTTCAAATTTTTTGCAATTTGGACAAGTTTAAAGTTTTGTTGTTTAGTAAAGGATTAACTTGTATCATCGTAAGAAAATACTGCGGATGAAGGTTAAACAGAAGATGATATCGTATATCTCATCCTCAAATGATTTATTTCAACATTGCTTCACGTTTCGGAAAACACTTACAATAGCTTTACTAGATTCTAGAAAAAAAATCCTAAATTTCAATGACATTCTTTGTATTATTATGTTGTATGACGAAAAACTTTGTTTAAGTCAAATAAATTCATTCATTCATTCATTCATTAAAATTATAGGGTAAATAGATAGAGTAACCTTAAACTGTGCGCAAAATAAACCCAGCGCACGCTTTTAGTTTAGAAATAAGACCCAAATAATTACATGTACAATATTAGAGGATGTTCTTGTCCAGAGTGTCTGGCAAAGCGGACAGTGTAGATCAAAGATCAGACTGCACGTTTGTGCAGTCTGATCTTTAATCTCCACTGGCCGTAAAGGTAACTGTGTTAGTGAAAGGTGCTCTAAGGGTGTATTTGTGCGTAGAAATTTTACGGATAAAGAGACATAACGAGCTTGAATTCAATCATGCATTTTGGATTAATAATCGAAAATAATACTTTACGGGTCTCACAACATCTGGGTACCAGTTTTTTTTCCTTTTCAAATACCTTCTGGAATCGATCCTGTTTCTGTTTATGAGACATGTTTAACGCTTCGACGCGAAGAAAAAGTTTGAAAACATCGTAGTAGAAAACGAAAAGCTTTAAACCAGAACCCCTTGACCTTTTTGAAGACATTAGATGTTTGCACCTTTTGGTCAATGCTTGCCGTCAGCCATACTAGCATATGTGATCCAGGGAGCTTTAATAGGTGTACAGAAGATGCCAAATCACAGAAATACTGTATTAACGGCCTAGACAAGTTATTGTCTGGGCTTTTTTAGACCAACCACAAAAATAGTTCCAAATTACACACATGTAACACTGGAACAGAATGCTTCCGGGTCACAGAATAAAATGCAGTTGTTTAAATGTTTATATGAAGCATTTTGCTACTCTGTTTCTTCCTCAAAATTCAAAGGACACCTTTAAAAGGGTTTCTGATTTTGATTTGAGTATTTTTCAAGAAAGTGAGTGTAATTTTGCTATTTTCAAGGCGACAGTTTTTTATCTTTCGTCACAAAAAGAAACAGTGGTCTACGACCAGCAGTGGCATTTTGACCCTAATTTTTAAACGGTAAAACTTTGTGTTTGAAGGGGAATAGCGTATAAAAAAGTTCATCGCTCATGACGCCACTTTCTCTGGCCTTCTGTTGGGGCCATTGGGCAAACATTTCAGACAAATTAACAGCAAAATTCTAGTTTTGTCGGATGGGGGAGGGAAGGTCAAAGGGTTAAGGATTGTAAACTTAACTTTATTTCAATGTTAAAACTTACGGGTGTGACACTGCATCGGACAAATACTCACAGGAAAGTGAAATATTGATTGTTCACGGTATAAGAAACATTTTGGAGGAAGGAAAATTTACTTGTAAAAAGCACCTTGTCGTGTTTTAGCAATAAATTCCATCGACTGTCGTAATTGTGCAGTAATGTTTTAACTATTTTAGTGTCAAAAAAGACTATGACAGCTTTTGCGGGGAAGCAGATCAGGATCAGACTACACAGGACGTGCATCTGAAACCTCCGATATTAATATTATCTCGCCAAGGTGCACACATACATGTGTGAAATATTTTAAAAATCAGGCCAGAGATATTGAGCAGCCAAATACGTGTCACCGATGGACAGACGGACGTACGGACAGACAGGGGTGGGGATTAAACAAAGAAGTGTCGAATGTTTCCACGTTGTAGCGAAAGAGGTCCACCGTTAGTTTCTCTCTCTCTTTTGCCTCTCTTAACAATGGAAATAATCCGAGTTGAAAACTTTCTAGTTTTAATCATATTTACCTCCTTTTAACAGTGAGAGAGTTTGGGTTCACAATGGAAGAAACATCTCGTATTTTGAATTATCGCGATGATGGAGATTTGTTTGTTTGTATGGTGTTTAATGCCATTTTCGGCTTTACTTCAGTTATATAGCAGCGGCCATTGCACCTACCCGTGCTTTGTTGGAGTTTCTTTTACCAGTACTTCAAACAATATTCTTCCCAAGTCACTGACTGTTTTCCCTATTTAACCACCGTCGAAACTATGATCGGCGGTGAGAGGGGAATTAATCGTGTCGCAATGATAATCATCCGAAAGAAATTCGCTGATCTTGGGGTTCGAAGCGGCGACCCGACCTGGTTTCAAGGACATTACGTAACCGACTCAGCTACCGTGCTTGACTTTTCAATCAGGAAAACAGCATTTTTACCAGGAAGTTAGGGCTATATATCATTAGCATTAATACCCCATTGTTTGACCGATAGATTCGAAGCTTCTGATTGGACGTCTAAAACTCGTATTTTCTTGACTTCCTCATTTTCTGTTTTACTCTAAAGTGTTAATCAGACAACAAGAACCTAGTCTCTACTGTTTTAACCCATTACCACACAATCCCTACTTTTGACGACCCTGAGAAAGAAGACTTTGGAAAACATTGTGGGAAAAGGAGAAAATGCTGGTAACCAGCATTTTCTCCTTTTCCCACAATGTTTTCTACCCTTTACAAAACAAATTTCAAATTTTCAGTCACTTTTATTTTGTCGTCTGCAAATGCTTTCGAATTGGACAAACCTAAAATTTTGTCGTTTGGTAATGAGTTAAACACATTTACAGACGACAAACTAAATGTGATTAAAAATGTAAGATTTTTTCCTTAAACCCTTTACCACGCAAACCCGAGTTTTAAGGACCCTAAAATGAAGGACTTTTGAAAACATCGTTGGAGAAGCAAAAAATGATGGTAACCAGCATTTTCTCTATTTCCAGCGATCTTTTCTGTGCCCTTTCAATGACAAATTTTATCATTTAAGCCACATTTGCCTTTTCATCTTCAATAGCTTTGGATTTGTACAAGTCTAAAACATCTTTGTATAGAAAAGGATTAAAGGATAGAAAACATTGCGGGGAAAGGAGAAAATGCTGGTTACCAGCATTTTCTCCTTTTCCCACTACCTTTTCAAATGCTTTCTTCATAAGGGTCGTTAGAATACAGGATAGTTTGGTAAAAGATTAATCTATTCAAATATCTTGTTAAAAACTTCAATATTTATTTAATTATTTATTTATTTATTCATTTATTAAATTATTGTTTTACTGTAACTAAGCTGCTTGTCTAGAAAAGTCGAAACTAGGCCTCATTAATGTAGGACGAAAATCAAACATTGTGTGACAAAAATTATTGACAATAGGCCTACAAAAAACGTCCACTCTTGTACTTTTCGAGGGAATACCTATAAAAGTACAAAAGTATGGTGACTAATGTGTAGTTTTCTACTTCCGCTTTCGTCGAAAAAAAAAAAAAAACCAGGGCGGGAACGTCCTTCTAAATGTAGTTTCAAAAACGAATATTTTTAGACAACAAATTTGATATGGCTATAATAATTATGAATAGGATTTGTATTCCATAAGGTTGAAAACTGGCAAACAGCATTTTCTTCTTTGAAACCCACGAGATTTTCAAATACATGTATCTGCTGTTTTTTAGTTCGTAGCTCAGTAAAGTATTAGTTAATAAGCGCATATGTGGCAGCTCCAGACATTTTTAAGTAGAAAAGTGGTAATTTTCAAGAATGAATTTTCCACATTTATCCCAGGTTATCCCGAAGTGCTGTAGGAAGAAATAGGGGTAGTTGGGGGAAGAGAGAGGGAGAGAGAGAGAGAGATTTTCCTCTCTGGTCTAAAGTCTCAGTATGTTGTCACACATGAACAAGTAAAAAGTTAAATATTCATATTCATGGTTTTTTTTTTTTAGTAGATCCTTGGACCACGCCGGTCTTGAATGGTTTTGTGGATAAGACGTACTGTAACTTTTTTTTATCGAGAGGATTTATGGATAGTAAGTGCTCTCAGGTATACTTTTAAATTTTAAAAGTATCTCTTTTGTCTAGACGATAATAGATTTTTAGACTATTCCAAATTGAAAGCATTTGTAGGCGAAACATTAGGCTATTGTGGCTCAAATGATGGGATCTGTCTTTGAAAGGGTAGAAAGCACTGTTGGAAAAGGAGAAAATGTTGGTTACAAGCATTTTTTTCCCTTTCATTTTTCAGCGTTTTCAAAGCGCTTCTTCCACTGTATCGTTAAAGTCCGGGATTATTTCGTTAAGAACTGGTACTTTAGTTTAAACATATTTTATTGTCATCCAAAATGTTTACACAAATCATACAATATAGTCTACGTACGTTACACGGGGGTGAGGGGGGAAGATACAGGTCGGGCAAGTCGGGAAGAGGGACTGTCCACAAGTTCTGACGACTTAGGTCCCGACCATTCCCTTTGCTCTGTGAAAAGGAAGCTTAATGCACCTGCGAAAAGCTTCGACCCAGGTCAGCCTGCGCAATCCGCGCAGGCTGACCTGGGCCGAAACTTTTCGCTATTTGTCAATTTTCTGTATGTCCACGGACAAGTCTACCTCATGATTAGGTCGGGTGTTAAAAAAGGTGGCTATCGTGGTTCTATAACTATGTAATGACTTGCCTGTTATAATGCATCACGAAGATGCATTAAGCCCCCTTTGGCGGAGCATGGCTCTATTGTTTCTTATCGTTCCAACAAAAGAAAATAGAAGACACTTATGTTCCAGCTATGAAATAAATTCTTTCATGTGTTCATAACTGAGAATTTACATGGAAAGGAATAGTAGATCTATACTTTATTGTCAGTCGAGGAAATGGAGGAGAGTGATAGGAGACAATTTTGGTAAAATAAGTGAAAGGCTAGAAAACATGATTATGTAAATTTCTATGTCGCTTTGTGGTAGGCCTGGACGTCGAAAAAAAAAAGGCAGGGAAAGATTCACATTAGAATTTTGTCATACGGCTAAGTTTTGAAAAAAAAAAATGTCCCCTTTAAATACTTCGGGTCTTAGGCTATCTCTTTGCAAATTGTATATTTTCGGGAAATAAGGTAGTTGTAAATTTGATTGGTTTTTTTTTTTGGTGGGGGGGGACAAAAAAAAAATAGAAAATCTAAAACCTCTCTTACATCATTGCAATCGTATCTCGTCACAAATTCAGAATGGAATAATGATTATTTTGTTTTTCATAGTGTAATTTTAGGTGTATTTTTCTTAATAATTCAGAATGTTTCAAATTATCAAACGAAATTGTCGTGTATAGGTTTGCAGTTAAGTTTTTTTATTTACCGGATTTGCAAAAATTTAACACAATGCTGAGTAAATCAAGACAAAAAAAAAAAAATTGATTCTGCTGAGGATTGAACTCAGGACCTTCCGCGTGTTAAGCGGATGTGATAACCACTACACCACAGAATCAGATAGTGTAACAACAGATTTTAACAATATTTAAAAAAGTTTTTTACTCGCATGTTCAATCGCAACATTTTGGTTACGCATCGTGCACACAAAATCGCTGATTACTCATGAATTTCCTACGAAATGGTGCACTGTGAAATGTAAGACGAAAGTTACAACTTAAAATACATCTGTTAGAATCTTTAACCTGATGCAGAGGTTAGTCAAAGTTCATGTATCGCTTTATTTTAAAGGATGTTTTTCAGGAAGTGGTTTTTGTAACGGCGGAAGCTCTGCTTTTCTTGTTTTCTCCATATGTTTCATGTTATTTTAACGTTAAGAAATGTGTGGGTGGGGAGAAATAAAATTATGAAAATGTGTTATTTTGGTGGGATATTTATGTTGGACTGTAAAGAACGGTCACTGATAGAAAATTTCCCAGTTTGGTTCGTTTTCCTGTTCCATAAAAGTATGTTACAGTTTTGACATTACTATTTATGAAAGTATGTTCTAGTTTTGACATTACTATTTCGGAAAGTAAAATAATAACATTTGTTTTGTTGTTAAATTCCTTCAGTATGGACAAGTCTTAAATTTTGCTGTGGGGTAAGGAGTTAAGCTGTCTTCCTTGTTCCATTTTCTCAGAGCTTTAAGTGTTAAGATTTGAAGATTTTTGTTTTATAGATGACTGACGTAGAAGTGAAAATAGAACTGGGACACAAGGCTATCCCAAGAGCAAAGAGAACCCCTGAAGGCTTCACCCATGACTGGACGGTATATGTACGAGGGCCAGATCAGACCAATATTGCTCATTTTGTAGAAAAAGTTGTGTTTTATCTTCACAGTACTTTCGAAAATCCAATGAGAGGTAACATCTAGATATACTCTTCACCTGTATTTCCATTCCCCTTAAACTGATCATCGATTGCAAAAAATATTAATTTTGGACTTACCTTAATTTTTTGCGTACACGGGTGTGTAGAACAATGATTTTTCTATCCAAGCATAGTGTTAAAAGTAACAAAACAAATCATATTCAGAAAGAAACCAACTTGTTTTAAACTTGCCCCTAGTCTGAAATTTCAACCATCATTTCCCTGCAACTCTGTTCTCAGGGATGTCATTGATCATTGTAGCTAGAGGCATGCACACAATTGGGTCATATCCACACTACACTAAAAAGATTAGGCATCAGGAATTTCCAAGACATGTTGAATACCTAAAATGATTTCGTATTTGTGTTAATCTGAATCATTTTCAAACAGACCATGAGAAAAGTAAGCCAAAAAATCCAGCTGCATATGATGAAAATAACTACCACCCAAATAACTTTCAATAGCTTAACCTATAACCAACATAACAGATTAAAAGTAAAATTTAAATACAAAATAAACATCAGGGTTTGACATTAAGGCATGTCCGAACGACACTGTCTAGCAAAAAATCAGCTTGGGCTAGTAGAAACTGCGTCCAGCTAGCCCGAATGGTCTAGCTCAGAAATCGAGACAATTAGATTAAGTATCAGTTTTAATGCTTTGCATAAGTGACGAAAATCGACCTAACACACCGTTCGTCAAAAAAAGATCGCTTACATAACTTGTGATTTTGTTCAAGCAGCGACAACTTATTGGAAGAAGGTAGCACATGCGTGGTAGTGAATATTTTCACTGGAAAAACCAAATCAAACCGAAAATAGATTTAGTAGTCTGGAGTCCATGGGCTGTTTTGTTGTCAAGGATATAAGTCATAATTTTTATCGTGATTGTTGTCATTTTGTCAGAGTATTTGATTTTTAAGCAAGAATTTCTTATGTCTAGCTCTTTTAGTTGGAATACCGTAGTTTCATTTTGATGACAACTGAAAATGAGTCGCCCAGACGTTTACATAGACAACGGAGCAGATGACCTGGAAGTATGCCAAGCTTGCATAACTTCAAAATAACATCTGATTGGAGAGGAGCAGAGTCATAATATAAAGCTAAAAAACAAATAAATGGATCGAAAAAAAATGGATCTATATGAATAGAATTAGATCTAGACCACAGAAAAAAATATCATTTTAGACCTTGAGTGGAACGCTGAATTTGCGCCGTTGGTTCCTGTTTGATCCAGGGGAAAATGTCATGTTTTCTCTGAGTTTAATAAACGGAAGATCTGTTGAAGGATCACATATCATTATACCATGACGTTTTTGTCCTTTTAAGCTCAAAGTCTGTTGTTTGAGCCTAAGTTAGACTAATGTGTGTGTGTGTGGTACTGTATTGGTTTCAAAATAGGTAAGTCTAAACTTTTGTCCTCTGGTAAAGAAATCATAATTGAAATAATTAACATGGAAACATTCATTGATCATTACTTAACATGACATTGCCATTTCTTTTTTTTTTTTACAATTTTGGTATGTTAACACAAGAAATAACATTGATTTATATCTATTTTATACTTTTCTTCATTTTGCAGAATGGTCTAGTAGAAATCTGAAGTGGTCTTGTAAAAATTTCAAATTACTGGTCCACTGGTCTAGTTAAAAAAAATGTTAATGTTGTTACGGGAGACCACTCCTTCATGCATGGCTTCGTCACAATTTAAATACAATACCTAACAACTGCGTTAGGGAGAATTCTCTTTGGCTCAGTGGTTATGGTATTGGCCTTTTGTCCAGGCGTTCTAGGTTCGAATCCTGCCCGGTCCCCATATTTCTGCTTTGCATTTGTTCATTTGTTTCTTTGTTACGGACTTCGTTCGTAAGATGGGGGGCTCGTCCAGGATTGGCCATTGAGCCATTAATCCGATTTGTTGTCCAAAAACGGACATTTGTTGTCTAAATAATAGACTTATTGCCTAATAAGGCTTTGAGTCATCAATAAATGATGACTTTAAGAGGGGGTGTGTTACGGGAGACCACTCCTTCATGCATGGCTTCGTCCCGATTTAAATACAATACCTGACAACTGCGTTAGGGAGATATCTCTTTAGCTCAGTGGTTAAGGTATTGGTCTTTTAAACCTCGAAAAACGAGGATCTTGTCCACCATGGGTTCAAATCCCGCCAGATGCGGTTTGCACTGCCGTGCATTTGTTACGGACTTTGTTCGTAAGAATGTCGAACCCTGTTATTTACAAATTGAAAATTTTAACAGGCATTCTATTCTAGACAATGAGGTTACCGTCATTTTCACTTTTTCCTAGCATTTGCAATAGCCTTTTTTTCTCAGGGTCATTCAAACTTGGGATTGTGTGGTAAAGGGTTAAGCCTGATTAAAATACAATATTGTTTAATTTTTTTAACTTTAAATCATTCATCTGGCTACAAGCACAGGCGTTTGTAGCTGACTTTTGGTGTTTCATTACTTGGCTCTCTATTGTATGTAATGGGACCATCTGACAGGTAAAAAAAAAAAACTGAAAAAACTTACAAATTATACCAGTGTGACAAAGCTGTTGATGTATATATTAATCAAACATGACTCAGTCTCATGAAATGCTCAGGCAATGGAAGAATCAAAGTCACAGTGATCAGGTTCATTGACTGAACCCGCATTTTGACCGACAAAGATTTTGGCTACTAAAAATTTTTGGCTGGCATCAACCTAGCTATAGTGATTACTTTGAAGGCCTCCAAAACATGAAATGCATTTTCTATCCATCGCAATCCATACTGTTGTCAGGGGTAACATTTGGCATAAAGATACAAGAATGGTTAGTTTCATAAAACAAGGATGAAATAGGATAAAAACGGGCTGAAAACTGGCTAAAAACGAGTATAGATGTACCGGTATCTTTAAAGTTTGTGATCTGGTAGAGAGTAAAGACTTGATAAATATAGTTTCTAGTTCTTTATTCTTATAGCAACAATTGCACCTTTCCTAGTGCAATTACAAAGCACAGCACTTATTCTGATTCCAGGCAATAGGCTGCTTTTCTACAATCATATATAGTGCAGAGAAATAAAAAAAAAAATAAAGGTTTTTGCTTTCAAAGAGAGTTGATGCTGGTTTAATTCACAGAATGTGCAGTCAGGTGTTACATTATCTACTAAATAATGCTTAATTCTTTACCAGGTGACAAAATTTTAAACTGGTCCAAATTGAGAGCATTCATATGCAGATGACAAAGTATATGTGACTGAAACAATAGACTTCGTCATTGAAAGGTTAGAAGACCTTGTGGAAAAAGGAGAAAATGCTGGTAAACAGCATTTTCTCCTTTTCCCATAGTGTTTTCAAAACCTTTTGCATCAGGGTCGCAAAAACTCGGGATTGTGTGGAAAAGAGTTAACGCTAACCCAAATCATCTTCAAACAACTTTTTGACCTTGAACAAATTCAAATTTACTTAGTTGGCAGCCAAAGATGTAATGATGTAATTCCTTTGTTGGTTTTTAGTTGGAGTGTCCTTTAGCAAGACAGTTCAGAGCCCCACTAGTGAAACCAAGGATACTGATCAGTATATGAGCTGTTGTCTTGATATGACTGAAGTAAGTAGCATAATACATCATACAAACAGATCAAAGTCTGTTAATTTTGACATTTATTATTGCAGTATGTAAGGAGCCACCATACCATGTGTCTGAGCAAGGATATGCAGGATTTGAACTTCCAATTGATGTGTACTTCAAGAGTAAAGCCAAACCAAAGAAATTAAGGTTTAATTACAACTTGTATTTAAAACTTGAGGAGCCAGTCACTCAATCCAGATGTGAGAAATTGACCTTCCAAAATCCCACAGAGGATTTCAAAAAGAAATTGCTGAAGGCAGGTGGGGTAAGTAATTGGATCAGTTACATTTTTTTGTTGAATTCTGTATGCAATTCATTTTAAAGGGAGCTGTTCAGAGTTTTATATGATGACTGGACATTCGGCCCATAACAATTTCGGCCTATAGCAAATTTGACCCATACAATTTTGGCCCATGATTGGTGTATCATAATTATTGCACAATCTGACAAATCTTTTTGCAAATTATTTGATGTTTAAAACAACATTGTTGACTTTTATTTCTTCACTCTTGAATATTTTTATTTTTGATACAACAGTACATAGTGTAGATTTTTGTGTTAAGTGTTGATAGGATGTCTACACAGGGTATGAGAGTTTACTTAATGAGTAATGAATGACCACTATAGTACCTATACCTATTACAGGTGTATTACTATCCACCACTGTAGACGGTAAATTACAAATATCTTGCGATGTACCGGTACCTCAAATTGCACACTGAATTTGTCTGCTACAAGTCGGTACAAGTTTTGGTAGTTTTCAGATACACACATACAAAATACATTTTTTAAAAAAAAGTTTCAATAAACAGATTATTTCAGTCTGTCTGCTTTATTTGTCTGTTAACATAGAGACGGCAGAGGCAGTGACTTGACTGTAGTGATCTCCCCTACTGAGATCATTTCTTCCCATGAGATTTGACTTGGGAATAGTAGTAGGTTTTATGAATGATTACCATAGTAACAATAAACAATAAAAACAATAAAAAGATACTGCTTACCTTAACCAAACGACAAAATTTTAGACTTGTCCAAATTGAAAGCATTTGCAGACGACAAAATAAACGTTACTCAAAAATTGAAATGTGACTTTAGAAGAGTAGAAAACATTGTGGGAAAAGGAGAAAATGTTGGTTACCAGCATTTTCTATGTTTTCGGAAGGCTTCTTCCTCTGGGTCGTAAAAACCAGGGATTGTTTGGTAAAGGGTTAAAAACCATTCTTTTTAATATGAATTCTCCACACAATATACTTACGCCCATTCTTAGAGAGGAAAGTATTACGCTTTAAAAAGCAGAACTTGATCTATATCCACTTGAACATGGTCATGGCTAGGATTAAAGCGCTGCTTTAAAATTACTCAGCTTTTAAGAAGTCTGTTGCTTTTGATTATGTTTAGTTGAACTTAAATCTTTTCTTTTTGCAATTTACATGTATGTGTATGGAAGTTTCGTTTTACATGATGATACTAATCCTTCCTTCCCCAAAATACAGTGCAGCTGTTTTTATTTGGCAAACTACATGTATCATAAAGAAGGTGTAAGACCAGTTTTTATGTCATTACTCATATCAGACTTCAATACATATTTTATCCCTGAATTCATTAACGCTTTACCACACAATCCTGTGTTTTATGACTCTGCAAGAGAAGTCTTTTGAAAACATTGTGGCAAAAAAGGAGAAAGTGCTGTTTTTTAACTTTTTATAGATAAACTCAAGTCATTTGAGCTACATTTAAGTTATTGTCTGCAGATGTTTTCTATTTGAATGAGTCCAAAATCTTGTGTAGTGGAAAAGGGTTAAGGCCATAGTTTGCAAATCATTAAATTAGAAAAAGAAGTGTAGAGAAAAAAATAGTAAATGATATTCCCTTAACCCGTTACCACACAATCCCGACTTTTAACGACCCTAGGAAAGACAGCTTTTGAAAACATTGTGGAAAAAGGAGAAAATGCTGGTAACCAGCATTTTCTCCTTTTCCCACAACGTTTTCTACACTTTCTAAATGAAATTTTGATTTCTTAATTAAACTTACTTTGTCGTCTGCAAATGCTTTCAATTTGGACCAGTCTAAACTTTGTTGTTTGGTAAAGAGTTAAAGTGATATGTAGCCTCTTGAGGTATTTTTGCTTCTGTATTTTGCAAATACTTGTGGGATTGTTACATCATTAATAATTAACCCTTTACCCGACGACACAATTTTAGCCTTGCACAAAATTGAAAGCATTTGCATACGACAATTTTACTGTTGCTGAAATGGTGCATTTTTTCTTTAATAGGGTAGAAAACATTGTGGAAAAAGGAGAAAATGCTGGTTACCAGCATTTTCTCCTTTTCCCAATGTTTTTAAAAGGCTTCATTCCCAGGGTCATTAAAAGTTTCATTGTGTGGTAAAACTAAAGGGTTAACATGTGTTGATTGTGTTGGATCATATTCAAATAGGTATATTGACATCGTATCTTAATACTTTCAGCAACTCATGAGAACCCCTGAAGAGGCCCAGTTTAAGGATCTCTTTGGACCCCCTATTAATACTTCAGAATCACCAAAAAAAGTTAAAACCTCATCCAGTAGCTCATCTTCAAAGGTAAGAAGTCTTAACCCTTTATCACATGAACCTGAGTTTTAACAACCCTGATGGAGACATTTTTTGAAAGCATTCTTGGAAAACGAGAATATGCTGGTAGCCAGCATTTTCTCCTTTTCCCACAATGTTTTCAACCAAGTTTTAACTACCCTGATGGAGACAACTTTTGAAAGCATTCTTGGAAAACGAGAAAATGCTGGTAGGCAGCATTTTCTCCTTTTCCGAAAATGTTTTCAATCCTGTCAAGGACAAAATTCATAGTTTGAGTGACCTTTCAGTTGTCATTTACAAACATCTTCAGTCTGAGCTAGTCTAAAATTTTGTCATTTGGTAAAGAGTTAATCCATTACAAAACAAGCTCATTTATAATCCTTTAGCAAATGACAAGATTTTAGTCTAGTCCAATTTGAAAGCTCATTCAGGGGACAAATTAAATGTTGCTCAAATAATTGGATAAGTCTGTGAAAGGGTAGAAACATTTTTGGGAAAAGAGAAAATGCTGGTTAGGCCTAACAAAAAAATATCACTCAGTGTTTAGGGTTTCGGTCTGAGATGTTGTAGGTAGGGTAGGTAGGGATTTCTTTTTTTTTTTTTTCAGATTTTTTTTACATGGACCATGTACTGAAATCACACTGGAAAAAAAATTTTTTTTTAAACCGTAGGGTAAAAAGTTTAGGGTCGGCAGCATTTTCTAGGTAGGGTCGGGAATCCCTAAACACAGATATTTTTTTTTCTAGGCCTTACCAGCATTTTCTTCTTTTCGCATAATATTCTCAAAAGCCTTTTTTTTTCCACGTTCATTTAAGCTTGGGATTGTGTGGTTAAGAGTCAGTGACCCTTCAAAAAAAAGCTTTTGAAAACATTGTGGAAAAACAAGAAAACGCTGGTAACTAGCACTTTCTCCTATTTCCAAGAATGTTTAAATATATGGAAAGACAGCTGTCTTTATTTGAATCATATTAAATTTGATTCTTGGAAATGCTTTCAAAATTCAATATGTATGAATATAATGTCTTGTTGGTAATTTTTATGGTAACGAAGATTTTCTTCCCTTTCTAACATTGTGTTCTATCCTTTTCAAATACAGTGTCCATTAGATGAAAACCAAGTTTTATTTCTTGACTGCAAATGCTTTTAATTTGGATAAATCTCAGTGTTCAATTTAGAATGTGGCCTAGGCCCCCTATAATCCCAAATGGCTCAAGCATTGTGGGCAAGGGGAAAAATGCTGATGCCGTGAGTCTCTCTTTTTCCAACAGTGTTTTCGACCCTTTGAAGACAAGTTTCGTACTTTGAACCACATTTAATATGACATCTGCAAATTTTTTGGATTTTGACAAGTCTAGAACTCTGTTGTCTAGTAAAGAGCTATGAGTTTTAAAGATACTGTTTATCCTTTACCAAACAACAAAGTTTTGGATTTGCCTAATTTCAAAGCATTTGTAGATGACAACATATCTGTGGCTCAAATGATGGAAATCATAAGTGAAAGGATAGGAAACATTGTGATTTGTCTGTGAAAGGGTAGAAAATATTGTGGGAAAAGCAGAAAATGCTGGGTACCAGCATTTTCTCCTTTTCCCACAATTTTTTCGAAAGCTTCTGTTAAGGTCTCTTGAGAATGTGTGATAAAGGATAAGAAGGTTGTTATAGATAGATCAACTAGACACTTGAGTTTTATTTGATTTTTTTTTTCCCCAGGAGAGAGCCAAATCTCGATTGAGTTTGGATGATAGAAATGGTAGTCACAAATCCAAAGATTCCCCGTCACTTAAATCTTCGTCTGTCTCAACATCCGCTCTTATGTCGTCATCATCTACTAAGTCAGAAATCAAAGACGATACTCATTCCAGTCGAGAGAAGTCATCCAAAGATAAACATTCAGGGAAGGATTCAAGTTCCAGGCACCAGTCAAATTCTCCTCTGTCGTCAAGTAAAAGGCATTCAGAATCACCTAGTCAGCATGAGCACTCATCTAAAAAGTTAAAAAGGAGTTCATCGTCTTCATCATTCACAGAAAAGAAAAGTAAAGAGAGAGATAAAGAAAGGGACAAAGAAAAGGAAGAAAGAGAGAAAGAAAGAATAAGAGAAAAGGAAAGAGAGAAAGAAAGGGAGAAAGAGAGAGAAAGGGAAAAGGAAAGAGAGAAAGAAAGGGAGAAAGAGAGAGAAAGGGAAAAGGAAAGGGAGAAAGAGAGAGAAAGGGAAAAGGAAAGAGAGAGAGTAAGAGAAGAGAAAGAAAGAGAAAAGCAGAGAGAAAAAGAGTTGGAAAAAGAAAGAGAGAGGGAGCGTTTGAAAGAGAAAGAAAGGGAGAAGGAAAAACAAAGACTTAAAGAGAAAGAAAAGGAAAAACACAGAGAAAAGCATCGAAGCAAGGAGCGAGGGGATAAAAGTTCAGCTCAACGATCTGAAAATGGTGAGAGATCTGAGAAGAGAAGGGAGGATGCAGAAAAGTCTAAGAAAAGGGACAAAATTGTTGAACGAGATAAACATGTTTCCCCTGTGCAACAAATTGAAAGAAAAACAGACAGAGACAGTGATAAAGGCAAGTCGAGCAAAGAAAAAAAGAATTCAATAGTGAGCTCGAGCCCATCAGTTTCTAAGCACAGAGAACAAAAAGACACTCGGTATGAAAATAGCGGGAAATCCAATCACATGAAAGATCATAAATCTGAAACCCATAGATCTTCAGAGAAAGACAGATCTATATCTGAGAGAAAGTCAGATAAATCACAAAAATCAGATAGAGATGGTGCAAGAGACATTCAGAAAGCCGAAAAGGAGAGAGATAAAACCATAAAAAAGAACCGTGAAAGTCCAAGATCTGAATCTCAGCATATCAAAAATGAAGAAACCATTTCTGTTAAAAAAGATGTGAAAATTGTTTCAAAACAGAAAAACTCACCACCTGTGCCATCGGACGAAAGACGGACAAGTAGCCCCGTATCACTTTCATCGTCGTCCTCAGATGACTCAACCTCCGGGTCGTCTTCTGAAGGCTCGGAAAGTGGGTCTGATAGTGAAGGTGAGGCAGGATCAAACAGCCCTGCTTCGTCAGCAAGTAGCAGTAAAGCATCTACTCCACAAACAAGTGTTCTTGGTAAGTTGATTAAGGCTTTACCCGATAACATTTTGGACTTGTCCAAATTGAAAGCATTTGCAGGTGACAGCATAAATATGACTAAAAAGTGAAATTTGTGTGTGGAAGAGTAGAAAACATTGCGGTAAAAGGAGAAAATGCTGGTAACCATCATTTTCTCCTTTTCCTGCAATGTTTTCAAAAGCCTTCTTCCTCAAGGTCAATAAAATTTGGGATTGTGTGCTAAAGAGTTGGTTGTGGACTAAGCTTAACATTAACTTTTTTAGTGCTGAATTCTCTGTCTGACATCATGTATTAGTGTTGTCCATCTTGGAAGCATTTGTAGTTGGCGATATTTATGGCATGGCTCAAGCGATTTTTTTTTTTTTTATAAGGGGAAGAAAATATTTAACTCCTTCCAACATGGGACTTGTCCAAGCCAAAGCTTTTACAGACAACAAATTAAAGGTAGCCCAGATGGTACAATTTGCCTCAGACAGTGTAGAAAACATTGTGGGGGGAAAAAGAGAAAATGCTTATTACCAGCAATTTCTCCATTTCCCACGTTTTCAAAAGCCTCCTTTCTCAGGGGTGTTTCAATGTGGGCTTGTTTGGTAAAGGGTAAAAAAACAGGAGAAAGTGATAATAGCCAGTATTTTTTTCATTTTTTCCACAATATTTTCTAAGCTTTCTACCTCTGTGTCATTAAAACAGGACTTTTTTTTTGTACAGTATTAGTTGTACGGTCAGGTGGCAGGGGACTTGGAAACTTGTTCACGGCTGTGGTGAATCATGAGCCGAAGGCGAGTTGGCGAAATTATTTGCCACAGCCATGAACAAGTTTCCAGGTCCCCTGCCACCAGACCGTACAAGGAATTTATTATACTGCAAAGTTTTACCATTCCAACGTGTGTTAAGCGAAATTTCTTTTTGTTTTATAGTCTTAAAAATTGAGTACGCTAACGAAATAGAATTTCCCTTCTGAGTGTCCTAATTCAATGAAAACTGACATCACTAGGAACTGACATCACTGAAACCTTGGTAAAACATGCAGTTTGGTGCATAATCTTGATGATTTCACTGCGATATACATTTGTTGTATTTTTTTTTTAACATGGATTCAAACAACTTCAAGGTAAGTAACTATGCATTTTAATGATTTGTTGGCAAAAGTAAACGACCGTTAGTTGCCTCAAACAACCATTAGGTAACCCTTTTAACGTTACGCACAATGTATGAGTTTCAACACTTCACAATTTGCTTATCTATTGACTGATTGACGCCGTCAATTGGGATGTTGTGTTGAAAGCGTAGTCATGTGTACGGGGCACCCGAAAGGGAAACTGTTTTTACGTGGGTTTTGCCAGTGTACATGATATATATGTTTGGGGCATATTATCCAATCAGATCACGAGAAATTTCTTTGCAGTATAATAAAATGAATTGTACCCTGGATCAGCATTGTCAGCAAAAACACATAGATTGTTCATTTTGCTCTTAGAGTTACGTGGACATCTGTTGTAGCCAATCAGAAGTTGTGTTTCTTTCAAATTTAGAAAATTATGAAGGACAAGACTAAATATGTTCTTAATAGTGATTGGTGAATAAACCCTGGAGCTATCAACTATCATGATGTCCATGGGCTGACAACAGTGTTTCAGACATCATGCTTTACCCTTTACCACACTCTTTCGAGGTTAAACGACCCTGAAGAGAAATGCTTTTGAAAATAATGTTGGAAAGGGAGAAAATGCTGGTAACCAGCATTTTCTTCATTTCCCCAATGTTTTCTAGCTTCTAAAAAACATTTTTTAATTTTTGAGTCATATTTATTTTTGCCCTTGCAAATGCTTTGAAGTTAATAACTCTAAATCGAGTCTAAAATTCTGTCAAATCAAACTTTGCTCAATCCTGGGTTTCATTTAATGACCTTGAGGAAGAACTGTCTTTCGAAAACATTGTAGGTGGTAACCAGCATTGTTTTCCTTTTCTCACATTGTTTTCTACCTTTTCAAAGACAAATTCTATCATTTGAACAACATTTCATTGGTAGCCTCCAAAATAAATGCTTTTATTCTGGATGAGTCAGAAACATTCTTGTTTGGTAAAGAAGTAATGAGTCCTATGATAAAGTCTGTTTTTACTCATATTGTAGGTACTCTGATTTCTGAGCTTGGAGACGATGATTCAGACGATGACATTGCAGAGCCTGGCTCGGTGTTCTCAAACTATTCATCCGCTTCAAGACCTTCACCCACCTTACAAAGTGATGCCGATCGAAATAAACACATAGAAACTGACTCGCAAGTACATAAAAGGAGAAGTGCCGATAAGGAAAATGTTAGAACAAAACCTTCAAAAAGGTCTAAAGATGAAACTGTAGATGTTAGAGAAAAAGGTACTAGCCGCTCAAGTGAAGAGAAACATTCAAGACTGAATGGTTATGAAAATAATACAAAATCAGAGGAAAGTAAATCTATAGTAGAATCAAATAAAACAAACATAAATATAGGTGAAGAGGCTCCAATAGATATGTTAGAGAGCCCCAATGGGGAAGACCTGACAGAGCTTGTGGCTTTACAGCGGAAAATCATGGGAACAAAGGACCCAATGGTGTTAGTGAATGTTGTGTCATTAATACAGAAAGCAGGAAAGTACAAAATAGGGGAGACAACTTTTGATTTTGATCTCTGTACTCTGGACAGTGACACAATTCAGCAGATACGGTTGTTTGTTAGTGAGAAAATGTAAGCTTTATTGTAATAAACACTTTATCAAACAGCCCTGTGTTTATACAACCCTTAGGATGGATCATTTTGAAAATGTATTCAGATTTGTTAAAGTCTGAAATTTGATCATGGAATAGATGTAACCCTTTACCATACAATGCCGACTTTCAACAACCCTAAGGAAGAAGGCTTTTGAAAACATGGTGGGAAAGGAGAAAATGCTGGTAACCAGCATTTTCTCCTTTCCCACAATGTTTTCTACACTTCCGCTGAGAAATTTCAGTCTCTGGGTCACCTTTAACCCTTTACCAAACAATCCCTGGTTTTTATGGCCTAGAGGAAGAAGCCTTCTGAAGACATTGTGGGAAAAGGAGAAAATGCTGGTAACCAGCATTTTCTCCTTTTCCCACAATGTTTTCTACTCTTCTAAAGTCAAGTTTCAGTTTTTGAGTCGCATTTATTTTGTCGTCTGCAAATGCTTTCAATTTGGACAAGTCTAGAATTTTGTTGTTTGGTAAAGAGTTAATTACCGTCTGCAAAGGCTTTCAACGTAGACAAGTCTAAAATTTTGGCGTTTGTAGAGTTAATACTCTTGCGAACATTAGATTTCTGTTGGGTATAGTTCTTAACCCCTTGGAACACACACACACACAAAAAAACCATGGGCATTTTCAGTCTAGAAAATAAGACCCAAATAAAATATTTGCAGATTACTTTTGTCTAGAATGCTTTAGCAAAGGGGACAGTGAAGATGAAAGATAAGCATGCACATTATGTGCAGATTAATCTTTGGTCTTCACTGGCAACAAAAGCAGCTATAATTGTGATAAGATCTCAAAGGGTTTTGATGGATGTCATCAAATTTTGTACAGATAGGATTTTACATTTATAAGACAGTCAAAAAAACATTATCGAAACAGATATAGAAACTCCTTAGTTAGAGAAGTTTCTCCATTTGTTATATTCATTTCAAGGACTATTTACTGAGAAGGTGTCTTTATGTAATTGAAGGTGAATTTCTAAAC
Source organism: Hippopus hippopus (assembly GCA_946811185.2). Taxonomy (NCBI): domain Eukaryota; kingdom Metazoa; phylum Mollusca; class Bivalvia; order Cardiida; family Cardiidae; genus Hippopus; species Hippopus hippopus. Next base: position 35,794,465 of record OX328104.1, read on the forward strand.
CATGAAGGACTTACAAAAAGCTTAGTCTCTTTTGCAGCCAATGTAGATCAAGATCATGTTATAGTCTTGTCTTGCATCCACACTGGTATATTAAATAGAGTTTATTTCATCAGCTTGTGGTTAATATGGGGAAATATTTGTCGAAAAAGGGAAAGGTATGCGAAAATAATGAGTGCCGTAAGGCACAAGTTATTTTCGCGGACCTTTCCTTTTTGAGGCAAATATTTCCCCATATTAACCACAAGCTGATGAAATAAGTTATATATTATATTTCCTCTGATTATTTTGTCAAAGAATGCCACTTTTAAAACTTAAAAACTTAAAAAAGTAGTTCCAGATTTTTGGCAGGAGGAAAATATTCACTGTGATGGGGAAATAATTCCCCCCCAGCTTAAATTACGACATTCCTTTACCCATAACATTTCTAAAAATAGACACATGAAATATAATATAATAAGCCTTGCTCTGGCAAAAGGGGGCTTAATGCATCTCCATGATGCATGATACCAAGCGAGTCAACACACAACTATGGATCCATAGAATCCATTTTGTATAATAACAGCCCGAGTCTTGAGATACACTGGTCCTTTCTCATGCAGAATATTGACCAATAGCAAAAAGTTTCGGCTCGGGTCACCCTGCGTGGGCTGCGCAGGCTGACCTGGGTCGATACTATTTGCAGATGCATTAAACCCCCTTTTCACAGAGCAGGGCTCAAATATTTTGGTCTTAAAATAGCTGTAATATGACAACATTTTGGACATTTTTCCCATCAGACTGAAAAGGTCCATAGTGATTGCCCAAAGGATTAAAATGAATTATTTCAGTGGAAGAGAAACAAAAATTTAACATAAATTTAAATAGTGGATGGTGTAGATTCAAAGTCAAAATACATTCTGTCTGTAATCTGATCCTAAATTACACTGTCTTTAAAAGCTATTTAGGTTGCCTATGGTTGTGAAAAGCAGACAATGAAACCTAAGAATGGCCATTGGTGAAAAGTCCAACAGAAACCAAATTAACTTTAGCTCAAAATGATGAGATTTGTCTCTCAAATTGTAGAATCCTTTGTGGGAAACAATGAAATTGCTGGTTGCCGATATTTTCACTTTTTTCCACAATGTTTTCTGAAGCCTTCTTTTTTTGGGGTCTTGTAAACTAAGAGATCATTTGGTAAAGGGGTGACTCTTTACCAACGACAAAATTTCACACTTGTCCAATTTGAAAGCATGTGCAAACATCAAATAAACTGTGCTCATGTGATAAAAGTTTATCTGTCAAAGTGAAGAAAACATTGTGGGAAAAGGAGAAAATGCTGGTTACCAGCATTTTCTCCTTTTCCCACAATGTTTTCAAAAGCGTTCTTTTTCAGGGCCCTTAAAACTCGGGATTGTGTGGTAAAGGGTTAAGGTCATAAGAGAGACGAAAAATTGTGTTGTGCCACTACATTAATTTTGTCATATGGTGCATTTTGTGTTTTGTTTTAATTTTATTAAGTCTTTTGTTAATGTTTTGTTTTCATTAAACTCTGGTTTTATGTTCAATTAGTTCAGCATGCAAAAATGCAGAAAAAATACAGTGATCATTTTAAATCTATGTGTTTATGATTATTTGTTACCAAGCAATTTTTCATTGAGGTATTCGTGATGAACTCTCATTTTGGGTTATTCATGATGCACCCATAAATCGAGGTATATATGAATTTGAGTTGAGGTATTTATGTTGCACCGTCAAATTGAGGTACTTATGATACACTCTTAAACTGATGTGTTGATGGACTCTCAATTGGAGATACATATTTATACAATACACACTCTTTATGATTATATCAAGTCCTATTCTTATACATGTATTAAACATACTGAACCCAGTAGCTCAACATACAGGGCTTGTAATCCTGTGGTTGTGGGTTCATTTCCAAGCTTAGCCAGATTCTTTCCTATGATTGATGTAATCATTGTGTTAATGTTTATTTATTACCTAGCTATTTTTCTGAGCCCAAATTAAGGTATTCACAATGCACCTTCAAATTAATGTACGATACATCCTCAATATGAGGTGCCCATATTTATGATGCTCCCGCAAATTGGGCTGTTTATGATTTACCGTCATATTGAGGTAATTATGATACACCCTCATAGTGTGGTATTTATGATTCAATCTCAAATTGATGTTTCTGATGCACCTTCAAATCAAGGTATTTATGATTCATCTTCAGACTGGGGTATTCATGATCATGCACCCCCATTGAGAAATTTATGATGCATCCTCATATTTAGATATTCATGATGCACCCTTAAGTGATGTATTTAAAATTCACCCTTAAACTGAGGTACATGTATAAATTAATGATTCACCCTCCAATTGGGGTAATTATGATGCACCCTCAAATTGAGGTGTCAAAGATACATCCTCAAATTGATCTGTTTATGATGCTCTGTCAAATCGAGGTATTTATGATACCTCAAATTGATGTTTGTAATACACCCTCATAGTAGGTACATGTATTTATGACTCATCCTCTGTATTATTATCAAGTGCTACTTTTATGTTAAACACACTGAGCCGGGTATCTCTGTAAGATAAGGGGGTCGTAATCCAGTAGTTGTGGGATTGGATCCTGGCTCGGCCTAATTCTTTCCAATGACTCATGTTAATCTTTTCCAACATGGTTCATTCCTCTCTCACTGCTGATCATTGTTTCCATGAGATCTTTGTGAGAAAAAACAATTAGTGGCTTGGAAAGTGTTGACTTGAAAGTTGCATAAAACAGCACACAATCGTACAATTTGAATTCAAAGTCCTGACAAGGCTAAATTTGTTTTTGATGTCTTGGCACTGGAATATACGAGTGTAGATCTCTCACCAGAAGCATACAATTCCATGTGATGTACATGTATATCACAAACTGCACAAGAAACAGTGCACCTATCCATGCTATCCTAGCATTCTCTTAGCACATTTAACTCTTTCAGAGCCAAGCTTGACTTCTTTCAGGAGCTGCCCGCCCAGGTAGCTCAGTGGTTAGTGTATCTGACTTCTGTAGTGGTTGCGAGTTTGATACCCGGTTGAGACAAACTTTCTTTCTGGCAAATTTTCACCTCTAACCTCTGATGTATGTGAGAAAAGCAGTCAGTGGCTTGGAAAGAAACTTGTGTCAGTACTGGTATGAGAAAGCCAGAAAACACATGCGTAGGTGCACTGACCACAGTGATACAACCTAAGCTGTAAGGGTTGAATTTTTACCATTCAAGCAAAATGAAGACTTGTCCAAATCAAAAGTGATTGCAGACAACAACTTAAATGTAGCTCAAATGATTGAATTTGTCTTACATAGGGTAGAAAAAACGTTGTGGGAAAAGGAGAAAATGCTGGTTACCTGCATTTTCTCCTTTTCCCACACTGTTTTTAAAAGGTCTCTTCCTCCTGGTCCTTAAAATTCACGATTTTGAGGTCCAGGAAAAAGTATCTCTAGCCCCTTAGCGAAAAATCCCGTTTAAGTACAACCCTGAGGAAGAAACTGTTCGAAAACATTATGTAAAAAAGAGAAAATACTTATAATCAGCATTTTCTCTGTCTCAGAACAGTGTATTCCAACCATACAAAGCAACAAGAGCAAAGCATGTGGGTCCCATGGCTCTACTGCAGTTGCTTAACCCTTTACCACTTAATGATGAGTTTTAACGACCTTGAAGAAGAAGTCTTTTGAAAACATTGTAGGAAAAGGAGAAAATGCTGGTAACCAGCATTTTCTCCTTTTCCAACAATGTTTTCTAACCAATCAAAACCAAATTCCCTAGTTTGAGCCCCATTAAAATTGTCGTCTGCAAATGCTTTCAATGTTGACAAGGCTACATTTTTATTGTGTGGTAAAGCGTTAACCTTCAGTGAAAATCCCTAAGTCAAAAAACGTACATAACTGAGTCGAAAATGCTTTGATACCTACCTGCTCTTGTCAAACAGGTTCTCCTTTTGATAGTTAACAACTTGTTCAAGTTTGAAGTAAATATCTTCAGTAATAACAGAGATATTATAAAATGTCAAAGCTTTTGCACAAAGATGACAACACCAGGGCTATGACATAACTTGACATTTTCCTTCAGAATAGCCAAGCTAAAAACACCATCATTTAAGCCACATTTAATACTTCTTAGGCAAAAAAAAAATCAACAAAGCATAAATAGGTGCACCCTTGCAATATTAATGAAATAATGTTGAACATGACTTTAAACACTAAACAAACGCACATCTTTGGCAGGGAAAGGCTTTTTGATTTCTAGGTGGAATTATCAATAGGTGATAGTTTTTTTATGTAGTAGTTTCTTTATTTACAGAAAAAAAATAAAATGATATAAAATATTTATGTACAGGAAAAAAAAATTAAAATGATATAAAATAAAGTTACTTTACAAAGACAAAGCACTAAAACAACAGCAAATTTGGGCACAAAATCAAATAAGCCATGCTCTAACAGAAGGGGCTTCATGCATCTCTGTGATGGATTATAGCATGCAAGTCATCACATAATTATGGATCCATAAAATCCATTTAGTCAAACATCCAACTGAATCTGGGGTTAGAATGATCCATTAACATGCAGAAAATTGAGAAATAGCAAAAAGTTTTGACTCTGGGTCAGCCTATGCAGGCTAACCTGGGTAGATACTTTTTTTCAGATGCATTAACCCTTTACCATACAATCCCTAGTTTTAACGACCCTGAAAAAGAAGGCCTTTGAAAACATTGTGGGAAAAGGAGAAAATGCTGGTAACCAGCATTTTCTCCTTTTCCCACAATGTTTTCTACCCTATCAAGGACAAAAACCATCATTTGAGTTACAGTGAATTTGTCTAAAATTTTATTGTTTGGTAAAGAGTTAAGCCTCCTTTACACAGTGCATGGCTCATTAACAAGGAATTTCATTTGAAACTGTGATTGTACAACATACATTGACCCTTAACCACACAATCCAAAGTTAAAATGACCTTGAGAAAAAAGCTTTTGTGAATATTACCAGAAAGGGAGAAAATGCTAGTAATCAGAAGTTTCTCTTTTTTCCCCCCAACATTTTAAATTTTTTCAAAGAGAAGAGTCATTATTTGTTCTATGATTGATTTTGTCTTCTGCAAATATTTTTAATTGTGGCAGGTCTATAATTTTCTAGTCGGGTAAAGGGTTGAGGAAGGTATTTGGGGTTCAAAAAATCATATAACATCAGTTTTACAGTAAAGCCTATATTGTGGGTACCCATTAAACTTGCCTTATCCAGACAATTTTAATGTGTACCAGCAACATGGGTTTTTAACTCTTTCCAAACAATAAGTTGTTGCAGACCACAATTCAAATATTACTCGATAGAATTTTTCTATGAAAGGGTAGAAAAAATTGCGAGAAAAGGAGAAAACTCTGAATTTAAAATGGTATTGTATGGTAATGGGTTATGGAGTATATTAATGGAATTATTTCAACCCTTCACCCAACAATCCCAAATTTTAACGACCCTGAGGGAAAAGCAGTTTGAAAACATTGTGGGAAAAGGAGAAAATGCTGGTAAGCATCATTTTCTCCTTTACCCACAAAGTTTTCTACCCTTTCAAATATAATTTCCTCTAATTAGGCCAAATTTGAATTGTTGTCTGCAAACGCTCTGTAATTGGACAAGTCTAAAATTCTGTCATGTTGTAAAGAGTTAATCCTTTACCACACAATCCCGAGTTTTAACGACCCTGTGAAAGAAGCCTTTTAAAAACATTGTTGGAAAAGGAGAAAATACTGGAAACCAGCATTTTCTCTTTTTCCCCACAACGTTTTCTACCCTATCCATGACAGAAATCAAAATTTGAACTACATCCAAATTGTCATCTGCAACTGCTTTCAATTTGGACCAGTCTAAAATTTTGTCGTCTGGTAAAGAGTTGAAGGGTAAATTAACATGATTATTTCGACTCTTTACCAAACAACAAAATCGTGGACTTGTCCAAATATAAGGCATTTGCAGACTCTGAATCAAGTTGTTTTTGAAAAGGTAGAAAACATGGGAAAAGGAGAAAATTCTGGTAACCAGTATCTTCTCCTTTTCCCACAATGTTTTCAAAAGCCTTGTTTCTCATGGTTAATAATATTCAGGATTGTGTGATAAAGGGTTACATGAGCCATTTCTTGTAGGGAACTATTCAGATTTTCTTTTAAGAATCAAATTTCATGTCAAAGATTGATAACTACTACTACTACTACATATGAGCCATGTTCTGTGAAAAAGGGGCATAATGCAGCTGCGAAAACTATCGACCCAGGTCAGCCTACGCAGGCTGACCTGGGCCGAAACTTTTCACTACTGGTCAATTTTCTGTATGTCCAAGGATCCGTGTACCTCATGACTCAGTCGGTTGTTAGACAAAATTGATTTTATGGATCTATAATTATGTGATGACTTACTTGGTATTAAGCATCATGGAGATGCATTAAGCCCCTTTTTGCCAGAGCATGGCTGATATATTTTACTAGGCAGTACACTAGGTAAAAAGATGCAATTTTAGGGGAAAGTTGTTTAGCAAACAATGATTTGATGAGATCTTGTTCTATATTCACCGACCATTCTCATGAATATTCTTTGTCTAATTCTCAAGACTTTTCTTGATATATATATAAGCAACAAAACTTCTCATTGGCTAAACCAAATTGTTTAGGCAATCGAAAGTTGTGTTACTTTCAAATTTAGAAACTTCTTCCTCATAAGACTAGGAAGAATCTTAAGAATGGTTGGTGAATAATAACCCAGATTTGACATCATCAAACTAATTTTAATCCTTCACCACACAACACCATGTTTCAACGAACCTGCAGAGAGGGTCTTCTGAAGGGACCTTCTGAAAATATTGTGGGTAAAGGAGAAAATGCTAGTAATCAGCATTTTCTCCTTTTCCCACAATGTTTTAACCCTGACAAAGATAGGAATCATCGTTTGAGCTGCATTTCTTTTGTCGTCTGCAAATACTTTCAATTTGATTAAGTCCAAGATTGTGTTGTTTGGAAAAGAGTTAAACATGATGCCACATGATTGAGACATGGTAGTGATCATGTGTCATTGCCCCTAGCTATTGCCCAACTAAATAGAGCTGATAATTATTACTTTTTAAGTGTGTGATTATAAAAATCTTAGCTCTTTACCAAACAACAAAATTGTAGACTTGTCCAAATTGAAAGCATTTGCAGACGACAAAATAAATGTTGCTCAAAAATCGAAATTTGTCTTGGGAAGGGTAGAAAACGATGTGGGACAAGGAGAAAATGCTGGTTATCAGCATATTCTCCTTTTCCCACAATGTTTTTCAAAAGGCTTCTTTCTCAGGGTCGTTAAAAGTTGGGATTGTGTAGTAAAGGGTTAATAGGTCCCTTTAACCCTTTACCAAACAATCCCAGGTTCAAACAACCCTAAGGCATAAAACTTTTGAAAACATTGTGGGAAAAGGAGAAAATACTGGTAACCAGCTTTTTCTCCTTTTCCCACAATATTTTCTAACCTTTCAGATAAAAATTTGATTAACTATGCCACATCAAATTTGTCGTCTGCAACAGTTTTGAATTTGGACGAGTTAAAAAAAAACAGAACTTTTTACATCCTTGCTGAAGGCGTCTGTAAGGAAAATGTAATGGATAGGGGTCATTTGCTTGTGATGAGCACTTGGTTCATTTTCCACAGAGTTTTCAATTCTTATCAAAAACAGGAGCACTATATGTGGGTGCCAACACTCTGCTTCAGTTGCGTTTCCAGTGAAAATACAGTTGTAACAGAGGCATACAGTAACTGTCAAACATGTTTTGAGGGTTACCTACCCTGCTGGGACAGGTTCTCAACTAGTCTTGGTTTGAAGTAAATTTCTACAGTGATGACAGAGATATTAGAAAATGCCCATTTGGTGATGCAAAAGACAAATTTCATCATTTTAGCCACATTTAATCTGTCCTTGGTAAGTGCATTTAATTTATAAAGGTCTACCTCTTGTCATCCTGTCAGGTATTTACAATATCCCCCAGAAAACTAAATGTTTGACTTGCTGAAATTAAAAGCATTTGCAGACAATTATTTAAATATGTACCAAATGATGGCATATGTCTTTGAAAGGGTAGGAAACTTTTTGGGAACAGGAGAAAATGTTGGTTACAAGCATTTTTTTCTTTTACCACAATGTTTTCAAAGCCTCCTTTTTCAGCTTTATATCTGAATTCAAGTTGATTAGCAATACTTTATAAGGGCATTTTCAAGATCAACTAATCTGCTAAAAAGCAACTTAGTGAACTCTTCAAAAGACCTCGCAATCAGTCCAAGCCAAGGAGCCCAGAGTCTTTATTCAATGACCTGTCTAAACTGCATTCTTAATCCTATTTCAAATTTAGGAAGTAACACAATCTCTGATCGGCTCAAACCATTCGGTTTAGCCAATCAGAAATTGTATTACTCTGAAATGTAGAAATTTCTTGAGAATTGGACTCAGTATGTTAATAAAAATAAGGGTGCAAAAATCTGGAGCATTTATCTAAAGTTCAGCTCTCTGTTCACCGGTTTTTGCACCTTCTGCATTTGTGATTTGAACTTCTGCTGGATTTCCTGCAAATTTATCATTATCAACAGCATCAAAATTCTCTGGATTACTCGCTTCAGTTCCCTGTGCAGTATTTTGATTGGCTGATTCCACTTCAGGTCCAGAATTCTGGGTAATTTGCAAATCTCCAATTTCATTGGCTAAACCTTTTTGTGTCTGCTTTTTACTGGCTCCCGTTTCATCTTCCAACACAATCAAGCTTTCTCTGACTTCCTCTGGTTTAGGCTCTTCTGAGGTTGCTTCATATTCCTGTTTATATTTCTCAGGGTTTACTTTCTGATCATATTTCTTGGGAATGTACTTAAATATGGACTGCATGCTGGTATAGTTGGTGAGTTCATGAACATCAGTACCTGGTAAATGATTTCAGTAACATGAAATTAGAAACTATCACATACACGAAATTACATACCATCTTGCAATTAGAGACCATATCAAACATGAAAGTAGACACTCCTCTTAACCCTTTACCACACAATCCTGAGTTTTAACGACACTGAGAAAGAAGGCTTTTGAAAACATTGTGGGAAAAGAAGAAAATGCTGGTAACCAGCATTTTCTCCTTTTTCCCACAATGTTTTCTTCCTATTCACTATAATAAATACTATCATTTGAAAAATATTTGAATTGCTGCCTCTGAACTCCTTCAATGTGGGAAAGTTCTTACGAACAAAGTCCGTAACAAAGAAACAAATGAACAAATGCATGGCAGATACAAAGGGACCGGGCAGGATTCGAACCCTAGAACGCCCGGATGAAAGGCCAATACCATAACCACTGAGCTAAAGAGACATCTCCATAACGCAGTTGTTAGGTATTGTATTTAAATCGGGACGAAGCCATGCATAAAGGAGTGGTCTCCCATAACAAAGTCTAAAAGTTTGTTGTTTGGTATAGGGTTAAACATCGGGTTAGAAAGCCTCTTGTACATCAAACTAGATACCATTTTGCAATAGGAAACCATCTCATATATAGTAATTGAAACTCCTCTTTAACATTAAATTAGAAACGTTCATGTACCTATATTAGCCACCTACTTATACATAAAATTAGAAACCATCTTGTTTGTATATTATAAACCTACTTATACATGGAATCTGGATTCACGCTGTAATTGAACTTGGGAACCATCTAGTACAGTATTTCAAATATGTATTCAGTTAATGAAATCAGACACCATCTTGAATATGAAATGAGAAGCTTCAAGGATATGAAATTTGAAAACATCGCCTTGTACATGAAATTAGTAACCATCTAGTTAACAAAATTAGAAACCCACTGTAGATGAAACTGGAAACAATCTTATTCATGAATTAAAAACTGTTGCTGACACAGGAAAAACATCTGTTGATATTCAAACTAGTGTAACATGCACATATTACTATTCCAGAAACAAATTTTAGTGAATGGCTTTGAAAACATGCTTGTAGAATATGGTTATTTAGCTGAAAGTTAATATATGGATGCATGAACACCTGTAAAACGTTACTGTAGAAGGAGAATGTCAAGTTTCATCTGTCTATCTTGTCTATCATTAGTACATTATTCGACTGAACACTATACAAGGGATATACATGGATACCTTAACTGAAATACCGCACTACTATCAAATGTTATTATTGGTTGGTTTCAGTCACATTTTGTTTGTTGAAATGCAACCAATGGCATTCTAGCATACTTTTGAAGAGTTTTCATGTTTAAATGAATTATACAGTACCAAAGCAACTATATTTTCTGATGGGACTTATCTTCTCTGAGTGTGCTAAGATTGTTCTAAAATTAGAGCAAAATACACCGTATAATCTTAAATTAATTTAAAAAGTTCAGAATTTGATTTAACCTTCAAACTATCACAACAGAATATCTGAAATGTTACAGTATCTCTAATAATTCAATGTTCTAAAAGTTTAAAATAAAAACCAAAGAAGACTTTATGTTTCCTGTGCTATGCCAGTAGGTTGGTTTACATTTCAATAAGAAACACCTTTTCTATAGATAGATATGTACCAGTGGAATAGAAGCTAAACATTTATGTGTGCATTTGTCTACTCAGTACTTGCCATTTTATGTCAATTCATAGGAATGCATGTTAGAGATATCCAATTTTTTGTCTGTTTTGCAGGACAAGTGTTATTAGATAATCATTTATAACTTCATAACCATCAAAGATATGCATTCAAAATTTTACGTTTAAGATAACGAGTACATTCCTTGCATTAACTCTTTACCAAACGACAACATTGTAGACCAGTCCAAACTGAAAGCATTTGCAGACGACAGAATAAATATGGCTCAAAAATTGAAAAATGTTTTGAGAAGGGTAGAAAACATTGCGGGAAAAGGAGAAAATGCTGGTTACCAGCATTTTCTCCTTTTCAAGAGGCTTCTTTCTCAGGGTCGTTAAAAGTCCGGATGGTGTGGTAAAGAGTTAAAAATGTTACGTCATATATATTTGATGAAGTCGAATTTTTGAGGTTTGTATAGCTGCCATGTTCCGACTTACTGAGAATGGCCGCCCAACTTTACTGAGAAAAAATAAGCTACCTACCAGCTGATACAGTTGGGCACTGACTTCTTGGAGTGTGTAGGGGTGCATCTAAGGGGTCCCACGCAGAGGCCCAATTCATGGCTCTCTAGAAAAGAAGAAAGAAAACAAGATATGGGTATGTTATAATTCACTTTCTAGAAACATGACAGAATCAGAAACTGCTTATTAAGCCAGTGGCATGGAAGGAAAGTTCTGTGCAGATATAGTACAGAAATACAGGGAAATATGGATACATGTAGGTACACTTGAGGCCATGCTATCACTAAGATACTCTTTATACATAAAAAAGGGCATGATTTTGTCAAAATTATAAACTTTTAAAGATGACTGATTAAAGTTTGGTCAATATGATGCGACTAATTTTTGAAAGGCTGAATAATGGTGGATAAAGGAGAAACTGCTTTCAAGAACCTTTTATCAAATGGTCATGAATTCATGGGGTTGTTTGGTAAAGGGTTAACTGCCAGACTAATAACCTTATTTTTCACATCATTCTTACCTCTTTGAAGAAATCTACTTGGCCCTGATCTTGTGGTTCTTGTCGCAGACCATGTACAGAATCTGTTAGAACAATGGCAAATACTCGCTCCTCAAATTCTCGGATGTGATTAACACACTGTGGAACATAAATAAAATTTACACAATATAGGATCAAATAGACAGTGGAGTCCTTCAAAAGAACAAATAAGTCAGATAATTTGATACATACAAATAGTCTGATCATTTGGGAGATTAATACACAGTGGAATCCTTTAAAAGATCAGCTTTAAAAGTCAAAAAGTTTGATACATAAAAATACAGTTTGATCATTTGGAAGATTAGTACACAGTGCAATCTGAGAGACTGCCACACAGTGCGATCTTTGGGAAAATAATGACACTGCTGTGTCATTTGAAAGATAAGGTCCATTGATCTATCATTGAACACTGAAATTTTCAAAGGTCGATCTTCAAACAGTGTGACTTAAAATAGATTTTGGCTCATCACCTCGATATTGTATACTATAACACTACATACTATATACCAAATATGATATAGAGGCCACACACCAATGTTCTATTTTTAGTTTAGTGACTGTGTTCCAAGATTGAATTTAATATTAAAACATAGTGGGATTATTTTAAAGATAAACACACAGTAGGATCATTTTAAAGATTAACACAGAAGGATTACTTGAAAGATGAACAAAATGGTGGGGTCATTAAGAAGATTAAAAAACAAAGTGGGATGATTTGAAAGATTAATACATAGTGGGATGATTTGAAAGATTAACACACAGTGGGTTTATTTGAAAGATTAACATACAATGGGATGATTTGAAAGATCATCAAACAGTCAGTTCATTTGAAAGACTTACACACAGTGGGATCATGTAAAAAATTGACAGTCTTAGATTATTTCAAAGATAAACACAGAGTGGGATCATTTAAGCTTTAAGTCCAGCAATTGACCTTTTTCTTGTTACACTATCCCACATTTTTGAGAGCATAGTTGCAGAAGTAGAAATTGTCCTAATGACCATTTCACATTTTACAACGATGTTTTGACACATATTCATGTATTAAATCTTAGTTCATATTAATTATCCATATTTTACAAAAATAACTTCAAAGCCATTGGGGGCAAACTTCTTTCATAAAGTAAGGAAACAACTCTTTACAAAACAATCTTATGTTTTCACAACTCCGATGTTTTTGGTAACCATTTTCTCAAAATACTTTTTATCCTTCCATGGAGAAATTCACATGTTATTTCTTGTCTGCAAAAACTTTAACTCTTTACCAAACGACAAAATTATAGACTGGTCCAAATTCAAAGTATTTGCAGACAACAAAATGAATGTGACTCAAAAATTGAAATTCCTTTTTGGAAGGGTAGAAAACATTGTGGGAAGAGGAGAAAATGCTGATTACCAGCATTTTCTCCTTTTCCCACAATGTTTTCAAAAGGCTTCTTTCTCAGGGTCGTTAAAAGTCGGGATTGTGTGGTAAAGGGTTAAATTTAGCCAAGTCAAAAATATTTTCTTCTGGTAAAGAGTTAACAAGACTTTCAATTTCATTTCTCAGCTTACCTGTAGATTTTCATTCATTTTAAACAATACCAACAATAAATGATTGAATTGATTGATTGTATGGTGTTTTAATCATTATTTTCCTGCATGCTACCAACTAAGCTACCGTGACTCAGCTACAAACAATGAAGGAAAAGATACTGAGCAGCTTACCAAGGCAGCAGTACAAACTCCACCATAACTGTGAGCAATGATGACAATATTTTTAGCAGGAGAACGTTGAACATATTCCCGCCACAGGGATTCCACATGTTCCTCTGGTGTTCCATTACCCTACAAACAAATTTGTTTATGTCCAAGTAAAAAAAATATGGGGATGGGGTTCTTAAAACAAATGTCTGAAGCACTTTTACCCTTTACCATACAATCCCCTGTTTTAATGACCCTGGAGAAAGAAGCTTTAGAAAATATTGTGGGGAGAAGATGCCAGTAACCAGCTTTTTCTCCTTTTTCCATGTTTTTTCTCCTTTTTCCATGTTTTCTTTCCTTCTCCAGATGACTTTCATCATTTGAGACACTTTTATATGTTGTTTGGAAATGCTTTGAATTTGGACAAGTCTAAAATTTTGTCAGGAGGTAAAGGGTTAAGGCTATTTATCTTGTATTGTGAAGGAAGTTCTTAATTTATATTAATATTCTCACAATCTTTTAATAAACCTTTGCTTCAATACCCAACTAGTACTCCCACATTGATGTTGGTAGTTTAACTCATTACCAAAAACCAAAATTGTAAACTCGTCCAAACTGAAAGCATTTGCAGACGACATATTGAATGTGGATCAAATGATCGAATTTGTCTTTGGAAGGGCAGAAAACATTGTTGGAAAGGGAGAAAATGCTGGTTACCAGCATTTTCTCCTTTTCCCACAGTGTTTTCAAAAGGCTTCTTTCCCAGGGTCGTTAAAACCTGGGATTGTTTGGTAAAGGGTAAAGAGATTGACAAACATGCCCCTATCCCCCTCCCACATACCAGGCTCTGAATTGTCAGATGGTCTTTAATAATAAGGTCGTCTTTTTGCTTAATCCTTTACCACACAATCCCTAATTTTAACCACTCAGAGATAAGTTATGAAAATATTGTAAGAAAAGGAAAACAATACTAGTAACCAGCATTATTCTGCCCTTTTTCAGAAAAATCTCATCATTTCAACCACATGTGTTGTCTGCAGTTGCTTTGAATTCAGACTAGTGTAAAATTTGTTGTCTGGAGGAAAAGGAATAATAGTATTTTTTTAACAAGAGGACCATGATGGCCCTGCATTGTTGCACTGTCTGAAAAATACATACTGTACATATCAATCGTCTCACTTCTAAGTGAAATGCTTTTGAACATGATGATTTTCAAAGTTTTCACTATAAAAGCCAATGTGAAAGTTGTGACCCCAGGGCCTGGCCATTTGTGACCACAGAGCTATAACTACTTAAATCCTGATAGAGATCCAAAAGATAAAACGACCTACCAAATAATAAAGGTCTAGGCTGTATGGTCATAAAAAAGACTATTTACCAAGTTTAATCAATATACAGTTCACATACAACATGAGACCCCTAAGGCGTGGCCATTTGGATCCCAAAGCTAAATTTTGAGTAAATTTAGAGGTGATCCACTCGATGAAGATATTTACTGAATTTGGTAGCCATAGGGATTCAATTTGAACAATTTTGGAAAGATGCGAACTAGAATAAAACACTCATAAAATATTACAGCTGCTGCTCAAAAAAGAAACAAGCAGAATTTTTTAAAGTTTTCACTATAAAAGCCATTGTAAAACTTGTGACTTGCAGGGTGAGGCCGATTATGGCACCAGGGCTATCATTTGAACAATTTTGGCAGAAGTCTTCTAGAATATATACATCCAAAAGTTGGTACCTAAGGTTTTATGGTTAGGAACGATAAGACCATGAAAGTTTTCATTATGTAAGCCCAGGTAAAACTTCCGACTGCAAGGGGCCATGCAAAATTTGGCCCCAGGGCTATAATTTGAATAATCTTGGTAGACATCTAGTAGATAAAGCTACATGAATAATTTGGAAGCTCTTTGCCTTATGGTTAGGAATGAGAAGATTTTTAAAGTTTTCACAATGTAAGCTCATGTAAAACTTTGACCCCCAGGGCAGGGCCAATTTTGACCCCAGGGCTGTAATTTGAAGAATCTTGGTACAGGTCAAATAGATGATGCTATATTCCAAATTTATTTGCCCTTACGGTTTCTGGCAAGAAAATTTTGATAGATTTTCAATATTTTCCAGTTTTCTTGCCATGGCAACCAGATTCTTTACAGGAATCATTGAAAAAATTCTGAAGTAGACCATGGCAGGATCCTTTGTGAAGTTTGGTCAAAACTGGATGGGCAATTTCAGAGAAGAAGATGTTTGAAATAAAAGTTAACAGATGGACGGACACATGGACACAGGATAGACAAACGGCCATGACATAGCTTGTAGTCCTTCGGCCAGTGGAGATAAAGACTAAATTGCCTATGCTGCCATTGGTTAATGTTAGAGTGCATTCAATAGCATGAGGAGAAGATAGCGACAAAGATGATCCAAAAAGCTACTTCAGTCTAAAACAAGAGGGCCAAGATGGCCCTGGATCGCTCACCTGAATTTTTGAGAGGACCATAACCAACTTTTTTTAAAGTATTGAAATTTTGGAAACAAAATCAGTATTTTGCCAAGCAATTATAAAAAAGTCACCTGTAAAAATCATTTCAAAATCTGTCACCACCCCTACAATCATCACCACAGCCATGTTTTTGACGAATCAGAATTCTGCAAATAAATTTTAGGATAGGTCACCCAAAGACCTTATCTTGAACAAGAGCACATGCCCGACAGTGGCTAAAAATATTAAGTTGAACAAGAGCACCTCATGGGAGTGCCAATGATTGGCTGTTGGAACCTTGCTGGATAGTAAAATAAAATTCCAAGTTGCAAAAGGGGCATAATTTGGACAAAACAATTTTGGAGTTAACTGCCCTTGTTGTATGGGTTGCTTTTTACTAGTGAACAATTATTCCGAGTTTTCAGTACATGTGTTGAGTGGAAGCTGAGATATAACAAATTGTCAAAGATTTTGCACAACAACAACAACGCAGATGACGCCAACAGGGCTATGTCAATACCTCGATGTTTTCTTTGAAAACAGCTAAGCTATATAAGGGGTATAATATAAGGATCATTTCTGTGAAATAACTTCAAAATCTGAATAGTGGTTTCAGAGAAGACAAAATTTTTAAGAATTTCTTCATGTCGTCATAGAGCAAATAGCTTCCACCCACCACAGCCATGTTTCTTGACAGATCAAAATTTCGCGAAAAAATTTCAAAAGGGGCACCTAAGGAACATTTCTGTGAAATTATTTCAAAATCTGACAAGTGGTTTAGGAGAAGAAGAATTTCAAAGAATTTCTTTAAGTCCATACAGTGCAAAGATGCCCATCCCCACCCAGGCCATGTTTTTCGACGGATCAAAATTACACAAACAAACTTTAAAAAGGGTTACCCAAGGAACATATCCCTGAAATGATTTCAAAATCTGACCATTAGTTTCAGAGGAGAAGATTATCAAAAAATTTCTTGGAAAATTCCATTTGGTTGCCATGGCAACCAGAGTTTCTGATGAATCGAATTCTGTGAACAATTTTCAAAGGGGAACTCCCAAGGAACATTCCAGCCAAGTTTGGTCCAAATCGGCCAAGCGGTTTAGGAGGAGAAGATGTTTAAAGAATTGTTGACACCGCTGGACGCCAAGTGCCCCCCCCCCCATCCACAACTGCCATGTTTTTCGACGGATCAAAATTTCACGAACACTATTTGAAAAGGGTCACCCAAGGAACATATCTGTGAATTATTTCAAAATCTGACCAGCGGTTTCAGAGAGGATGATTTTCAAAGAATTTCTTGGAAAATTCCATTTAGTTGCCATGGCAACCAGAGTTTTTGATAAAATCAAATTCTGTGAACAATTTTTAAAAGGGGCCTCCCAAGGAACATTCCAGCCAAGTTTGTCCAAATCAGGCAAGCGGTTTAGGAGGAGAAGATGTTTAAAGAATTGTTGACACAGCTGGATGCCAAGACCCCCCCCTCCACCACGGCCGTGTTTTTCGACCGATCAAAATTTCGCAAACAGTTTTTGAAAAGGATCACCCAAGGAACATATCTGTGTTATTATTTTAAAAATCTGACCAGCGGTTTCAGAGGAGAAGATTTTTAAAGAATTTCTTGGAAAATTCCATTTAGTTGCCATGGCAACTAGAGTTTTTTATGAAATAAAATTCTGTGTTCCATTTTTTAAGAGGACCTCCCAAGGAACATTCCAGCCAAGTTTGGTCCAAATCAGCCAAGCGGTGTAGGAGGAGAAGATGTTTAAAAATTTGTTGACACCGCTGGACGCCAAGAGCCCCTCCCCTCCGCCACGGCCATGTTTTTCAACGGATCAAATTTTCGCGAACAGTTTTTGAAAAGGGTCACCCAAGGAACATATCTGTGAAATTATTTCAAAATCTGACCACCAGTTTCAGAGGAGGAGATTTTTATAGAATTGTTCACACCGATGGATGCCAAGAGCCCTCCCCCCTCTTCCACCACGGCCATGTTTTTCGACAAATCAAAATTTCGCGAACACTTTTTTAAAAGGGTCACCCAAGGAACATATCTGTGAAATTATTTCAAAATCTGACCACCGGTTTCAGAGGAGAAGATTTTTATAGAATTGTTGACACCGCTAGATGCCAAGAGCCCCCTCCCTCCACAACGGCCATGTTTTTTGACGGATCAAAATTTCACGAACAATTTTTGAAAAGAGTCACCCACGGAACATATCTGTGAAATTATTTCAAAATTGGACCAGCGGTTTCAGAGGAGAAGATTTTTAAAGAATTCCTTGCTAAATTCCATTTTGTTGCCATGGCAACCAGGGTTTTTGATGAAATCAAATTCTGTGAACAGTTTTTAAAGAGGACCTCCCAAGGAACATTCCAGCCAAGTTTGGTCCAAATCAGCCAAGCAGTGTAGGAGGAGAAGATGTTTAAAAAATTGTCGACACCGCTGGACGCCAAGAGCCCCCCCCCCCCACCACGGCCATGTTTTTTGACGGATCAAAATTTTGCGACACTTTTTGAAAAGGGTCACCCAAGGAACATATCTGTGTTATTATTTTAAAAATCTGACCAGCGGTTTCAGAGGAGAACATTTTTAAAGAATTTCTTGGAAAATTTCATTTAGTTGCCATGGCAACCAGAGTTTTTGATGAAATAAAATTCTGTGAACTATTTTTAAAGAGGACCTCCAAAGGAACATTCCAGCCAAGTTTGGTCTAAATCAGCCAAGCAGTGTAGGAGGAGAAGATGTTTAAAAATTTGTTGACACCGCTGGACGCCAAGAGCCCCCCCCCCCTCCACCACGGCCATGTTTTTCGACGGATCAAAATTTCACGAACACTATTTGAAAAGGGTCACCCAAGGAACATATCTGTGAATTATTTCAAAATCTGACCAGCGGTTTCAGAGAGGATGATTTTCAAAGAATTTCTTGGAAAATTCCATTTAGTTGCCATGGCAACCAGAGTTTTTGATAAAATCAAATTCTGTGAACAATTTTTAAAAGGGGCCTCCCAAGGAACATTCCAGCCAAGTTTGTCCAAATCAGGCAAGCGGTTTAGGAGGAGAAGATGTTTAAAGAATTGTTGACACAGCTGGATGCCAAGACCCCCCCCCACCACGGCCATGTTTTTCGACCGATCAAAATTTCGCAAACAGTTTTTGAAAAGGATCACCCAAGGAACATATCTGTGTTATTATTTTAAAAATCTGACCAGCGGTTTCAAAGGAGAAGATTTTTAAAGAATTTCTTGGAAAATTCCATTTAGTTGCCATGGCAACTAGAGTTTTTGATGAAATAAAATTCTGTGTTACATTTTTTAAGAGGACCTCCCAAGGAACATTCCAGCCAAGTTTGGTCCAAATCAGCCAAGCGGTGTAGGAGGAGAAGATGTTTAAAAATTTGTTGACACCGCTGGACGCCAAGAGCACCCCCCCCCTCCGCCACGGCCATGTTTTTCAACGGATCAAATTTTCGCGAACAGTTTTTGAAAAGGGTCACCCAAGGAACATATCTGTGAAATTATTTCAAAATCTGACCACCAGTTTCAGAGGAGGAGATTTTTATAGAATTGTTCACACCGATGGATGCCAAGAGCCCTCCCCCCTCTTCCACCACGGCCATGTTTTTCGCCAAATTAAAATTTCGTGAACACTTTTTTAAAAGGGTCACCCAAGGAACATATCTGTGAAATTATTTCAAAATCTGACCACCGGTTTCAGAGGAGAAGATTTTTATAGAATTGTTGACACCGCTAGACGCCAAGAGCCCCCTCCCTCCACAACGGCCATGTTTTTTGATGAATCAAAATTTCACGAACAATTTTTGAAAAGAGTCACCCAAGGAACATATCTGTGAAATTATTTCAAAATCAGACCAGTGGTTTCAGAGGAGAAGATTTTTAAAGAACTCCTTGGTAAATTCCATTTTGTTGCCATGGCAACCAGAGTTTTTGATGCAATCAAATTCTGTGAACAGTTTTTAAAGAGGACCTCCCAAGGAACATTCCAGCCAAGTTTGGTCCAAATCAGCCAAGCGGTGTAGGAGGAGAAGATGTTTAAAAAATTGTCGACACCACTGGACGCCAAGAGCCCCCCCCCCACACCACGGCCATGTTTTTCGACGGATCAAAATTTCACCAACACTTTTTGAAAAGAGTCACCCAAGGAACATATCTGTGAAATTATTTCAAAATCGGACCAGCGGTTTCAAAGGAGAAGATTTTTAAAGAATTCCTTGGTAAATTCCATTTGGTTGCCATGGCAACCAGAGTTTTTGATGAAATCAAATTCTGTGAACAATTTTTAAAGAACACCTCCCAAGGAACATTCCAGCCAAGTTTGGTCCAAATCAGCCAAGCGGTGTAGGAGAAAAAAATGTTTAAAAAATTGTCGACTCCGCTGGACGCCAAGAGCCTCCCCCCCCAGCACGGCCATGTTTTTTAACGGATCAAAATTTCTCGAACAATTTTTGAAGAGGGTCACCCAAGGAACATATCTGTGAAATTATTTCAAAATCGGACCACCGGTTTCAGAGGAGAAGATTTTTATAGAATTGTTGACACCGCTGGACACCAAGAGCCCCCTCCCTCCACAACGGCCATGTTTTTTGACAGATCAAAATTTCACGAACACTTTTTGAAAAGGGTCTCCCAAGGAACATATCTGTGAAATTATTTCAAAATCGGACCAGCGGTTTCAGAGGAGAAGATTTTTAAAGAACTCCTTGGTAAATTCCATTTCGTTGCCATGGCAACCAGAGTTTTTGATGAAATCAAATTCTGTGAACAGTTTTTAAAGAGGACCTCCCAAGGAACATTCCAGCCAAGTTTGGTCCAAATCAGCCAAGCGGTGTAGGAGGAGAAGATGTTTAAAAAATTGTCGACACCGCTGGACGCCAAGAGCCCCCCCCCCGCCATGTTTTTCAACGGATTAAAATTTCGCGAACAATTTTTGAAAGGATCACCCAAGGAACATGTCTGTGAAATTATTTCAAAATCTGACCACCAGTTTCAGAGGAGGAGATTTTTATAGAATTGTTGACACAGATGGACACCAAGAGCCCTCCCCCCCCTTCCACCACGACCATGTTTTTCGACAAATCAAAATTTCGCGAACAATTTTTGAAAAGGGTCACCCAAGGAACATATCTGTGAAATTATTTCAAAATCTGAACACCGGTTTCAGAGGAGAAGATTTTTATAGAATTTGTTGACACCGATGGACGCCAAGAGGCCCCCCCCTTTCCACCACAGCCATGTTTTTCGACAAATCAAACTTTCGCGAACAGTTTTTGAAAAGGGTCACCCAAGGAACATATCTGTGAAATTATTTCAAAATCCGACCAGTGGTTTCAAAGGAGAAGATTTTTTAAAGAATTTCTTGGAAAACTCCATTTGGTTGCCATGGCAACCAGAGTTTTTGATGAAATCAAATTCTGTGAACAATTCTTAAAGAGGACTTCCAAAGGAACATTCCAGCCAAGTTTAGTCCAAATCAGCCATGCGGTGTAGGAGGAGAAGATGTTTAAAGAATTGTTGACACCACTGGACGCCAAGAGCCCCCCCACCCCCCCCCCACCATGGCCATGTTTTTCGACGGATCAAAATTTTGCAAACAATATTTGAAAAGGATCACCCAAGGAACATATCTGTGTTATTATTTTAAAAATCTGACCAGCGGTTTCAGAGGAGAAGATTTTTAAAGAATTTCTTGGAAAATTCCATTTAGTTACCATGGCAACTAGAGTTTTTGATGAAATAAAATTCTGTGTTCCATTTTTAAAGAGGACCTCCCAAGGAACATTCCAGCCAAGTTTAGTCCAAATCAGCCAAGCGGTGTAGGAGGAGAAGATGTTTAAAAATTTGTTGACACCGCTGGACGCCAAGAGCGCCCCCCCCTCCGCCACCATGGCCACGTTTTTCGACGGATCAAAATTTTGCGAACAATATTTGAAAAGGATCACCCAAGGAACATATCTGTGTTATTATTTTAGAAATCTGACCAGCGGTTTCAGAGGAGAAGACTTTTAAAGAATTTCTTGGAAAATTTAATTTAGTTGCCATGGCAACCAGAGTTATTGATTAAAATGAAATTCTGTGAACAATTTTTAAAGAGGACCTCCCAAGGAACATTCCAGCCAAGTTTGGTCCAAATCGGCCAAGTGGTGTAGGAGGAGAAGATGTTTAAAGAATTGTTGACACCGCTGGACGCCAAGAGCCCCCCCCCCCCTCCCCCACCATGGCCATGTTTTTCGACGGATCAAAATTTTGTGAACAATATTTGAAAAAGATCACCCAAGGAACATATCTGTGTTATTATTTTAGAAATCTGACCAGCGGTTTCAGAGGAGAAGACTTTTAAAGAATTTCTTGGAAAATTTAATTTAGTTGCCATGGCAACCAGAGTTATTGATTAAAATGAAATTCTGTGAACAATTTTTAAAGAGGACCTCCCAAGGAACATTCCAGCCAAGTTTGGTCCAAATCGGCCAAGTGGTGTAGGAGGAGAAGATGTTTAAAGAATTGTTGACACCGCTGGACGCCAAGAGCCCCCCCTCCACCTTGGCCATGGTTTTCGACGGATCAAAATTTCGCGAACACTTTTTGAAAAGGGTCACCCAAGGAACATGTCTGTGAAATTATTTCAAAATCTGACCAGCGGTTTCAGAGGAGAAGATTTTTATATAATTGTTGGCACCAATGGACGCCAAGAGTCCCCCCCTTCCACCACGGCCATGTTTTTCGACGGATCAAAATTTCGCTAAAAATTTTTGAACAGGGTCACCCAAGGAACATATCTGTGAAATTATTACAAAATCTGACCAGCGTTTTCAGAGGAGAAGATTTTTAAAGAATTTCTTGAAAAATTCCATTTCGTTGCCATGGCAACCAGAGTTTTTGATGAAATCAAATTCTGTGAACATTTTTAAAGAGGACCTCCCAAGGAACATTCCAGCCAAGTTTGGTCCAAATCGGCCAAGCGGTTTAGGAGGAGAAGATGTTTAAAGAATTGTTGACGCCGCACGACGGACGATGCACGACAGACACAGCGTGCCCCTAAAAGCTCCCCTTGAGCACGTTGTGTTCAGGTGAGCTAAAAATCTGACCAGTGGTTTCACAGGAGAAGATTTTTTAAAGAATTTCTTGGAAAATTTCATTTAGTTGCCATGGCAACCAGAGTTTTTGATGAAATCAAATTCTGTGAACACTTTTTAAAGAGGACCTCCCAAGGAACATTCCAGCCAAGTTTGGTGCAAATCGGCCAAGCGGTGTAGGAGGAGGAGATGTTTAAAGAATTGTTGACACCGCTGGATGCCAAGAGCCCCCCCCCCCCCGCCATGTTTTTCAACGGATCAAAATTTCGTGAACAATTTTTGAAAAGGGTCAACCAAGGAACATATCTGTGCAATTATTTCAAAATCTGACCACCAGTCCACCAGTTTCAGAGGAGAAGATTTTTACAAAATTGTCGACACTGATGGACGCCAAGAGCCCCCCCTCCTTCCATCACGGCCATGTTTTTCGACGAATCAAAATTTTGCGAACACATTTTAAAAAGGGTCACCAAAGGAACATATCTGTGAAATTATTTCAAAATCTGACCAGCGGTTTCAGAGGAGAAGATTTTTAAAGAATTTCTTGAAAAATTCCATTTCGTTGCCATGGCAACCAGAGTTTTTGATGAAATCAAATTTTGTGAACAATTTTTAAAGAGGACCTCCCAAGGAACATTCCAGCCAAGTTTGGTCCAAATTGGCCAAGCGGTTTAGGAGGAGAAGATGTTTAAAGAATTGTTGACGCCACACGACGGACGACGCACAACGGACACAGCGTGACCCTAAAAGCTCCCCTTGAGCATGTTGTGCTCAGGTGAGCTAAAAAACATACCCGAATTGGGACAGGCTTCTTCTTTGTTTCATCCACAAAGTTTAGATTTGTATTGGCCACAATTATAGAATACCCATTTTTACGTCCCCATTTTATGTAGGGTAGCTGTGATCCTTTCTCAAGGCTCTTGTTGATTATCAAACTGTAATAAATAATGAATAAGATAATGAATTTTTTTTTTTAAACAAACTGTAATAAATTACTGAGAATCAAAGATGGACACAGCCTAAAGTAGTCTGCTTTTGCACAATTAAAAGAGGCCAATAGTTCCACTCATCAGCTCTGGAAATAAATTTGCAGAAGACCAACTAAAAACATGATCCTTGTGAAAACTGAACAGTAATGAGAATAAAGAGTCATTTCATGCATACATTTGACAAAATAATTCATGTATAATCCCATCCGTGAAAATTGTGCAATATGAGAAACTAGTCCTTTAGCAAGAATGTTTTCTGGAGTTGTCTGCATCAAGACAAAACAAGGTGTCTGCAGAGGCTAATGTGAAGAAGGGCCCCAAAGTCGTGACTCTGTACTGACAAAATTTTTCCAGATCACAAATTAAATTTGGCTAAAATTGAGTAAGCTGTGTTTGAAAGGGTAGAAAACATTGTGGGAAAAGGATAAAATGCTGGTTACCACCATTTTATCCTTTTACAACAATGTTTTCAAAAGCCTTCTTCCTTAAAACTTGGGATTGCGTGGTAAAGGACTATATGACATTCTGCCTCCATTAAACAGCACACAAATGGTGAGATTAGTCTTTGAAAAGGTAGAAAACATGGGAAAAGGAGAAAATGATGGTAAGCAGAATTTTTTCTTTTCCAACAACGTTTTCTCAAATATTCTCTTCTTTGGGATCATTTAAACTCAAGATTGTGTGATAAAAAACAAACCCATCATGTGAGTCATATTGAATTCACCTTCTATAAAATTAATGCTTTAACCCTTTACCAAACGACAAAATTTTAGACTGGTCCAAATTGAATGGATTTGCAGATGACAAATTCAGTGAGACTCAAATAATGGAATTTGTTTCTAAAAGGTAAGAAAACATTGTGGGAAAAGGAGAAAATGCTGGTTACCAGCATTTTCTCCTTTTCCCACAATGTTTTCAAAAGTCTTTTCTTTTATGGTCGTTAAAACTCGGGATTGTGTGGTAAAGGGTTAAATATGGATAAATCTAAGAGTTTGTTCTGTCAACTGGTGAAGTGGTGAATTGACAACAAGCTACAACAAACATTTCTCCCTTTCCAACAACGTTTTCTACCCTTTAAAAGCCAATCATCTGAGTCACATTTTATTTGGCATCTGCAAATGCTATCAGTTTCGACAGGTCTAAAATGTTATCATCTGGTAAAGGGTTAAAAATAGCCTGTGTGATAATAAGCTGCAGACGACACATTTCTAACCTTTTACCAAAAAATTAATAGTTTTAATGACCCTAACAAAGAAGCCTTGGGAAAAAGAGAAAATGCTGGTAACCAATATTTTCTCCTTCCTCCTCAATGTTTTCTATCCTCTTAAAAGCAAATTTCTATTTTTGAGTCACAGTTATTTTGTCATCTGCAAAAGCTTTCAATTTAGGCAAGTCTAAATTTTTGTCGTTGGTATAGGGTTAAATACATATCTCACCTCCTTGACCACTGTCCAGCTCTCACCGCACCAGATCCATGGATAAGTATCATCAGTTTGTCATTATTTGTGTATAAATCTCCGCTGATAAACACATATGACCTTGTTTCATTGGGTTCTGCATCCACCTTTGGATTTAAACAAATATTATTGGTCAGCATGACTGTTTTTTTCTGAATCAATTTAACTTTTGAAGTGCCAGAAAAACCCAACTCACATTCAGTCTAAATATGAGACCCAAATAATTGCGATTTCAAGGTGGTTTTGCCCAGAATGTATAAGCATAGTAGACAGCTTGGAACAAGGATCAAACTGTAGTTTTTGTTGTTCTGTTAGAATATAGGGGAAAAAAAAATCAAGGTAATTCAACAATTTAACCCTTTACCACACTGCAAAATTTAAGACCTATCCAAATTGAAAGCATTTGCAGACGACAATTTCGTAGTGGCTCAAATGACGCAACTTTTCTTTGATAGGGTAGAAAACTTTGTGGTAAAAGGAGAAAATGCTGGTTACCAGCATTTTCTCCTTTTCCGACAATGTTTTCAAAAGGCCTCTTTTTTAGGGGCGTCAAAAGGCGTCATTGTGTGGTAAAGGGTTAACCATTTCCTACACAATCCCAAGTTTTAAACCTGCAACAAAAAAATTTTGAAAACATTGTAGGAAAAGGCCAAAATGCTGGTAATCAGCATTTTCTCCTCTTCCCACAGTGTTTTCTCCCATATGAAAGACGACAATCAAGTTTTGAGCTAAAGTGGGTTTGTTGTCTCCAAATACTTTAAATGCTTCAATATTACTCTCAAACCTCAATATAAAAAGATATTTTTGGACAAAATTTGGCATTCATGAATTATTGGAAGTTACATCAGTAAGACACTGAAATAGCAATATAACTGAAATAATGATAACCAGCATTTTCTCCTTTTCCTTCAATGCTTTCTTTATTTTCAGTAGGAAATTCAATCATTCTCACACCATTTAATCTGTCACCTGCAAAATGCTTTCAGTAGGGACAAGTTGAAAATGTTATCGCCTTTGAGAAGACTTAACCCTTTACAGACTTTTAATAACCTTGAGAAAGGCATCTTTTGAAAACATAGTGGTAAAAGGAGAAAATGCTGGTAACCAGCATTTTCTCCCTTTTCCACAATGTTTTCTAATCTATTATATACAAATTTTACCATTTAAGTCTAGTCGGCTTTGTTGTCTGCAACTGCTTTCAATTTGGACCAGTCTAGGATTTTGTTGTTTGGCAAAGAGTTATACACTAAACAAACAAATCTTACTGGAAGATATGATTTCTGTAATTTACAATCTTTCTCCATCATGGAGTTGACTTCTTCTGTAACAGCCTACAATAAAAAAAAAAATAAACATGGGTTGTTCTTTCAACCTTAACAAACGACAAAATTTTTGACATGTCCAAATTCAAAGCATTTGCAGAAAACAAATTAAAGTTGACTGAAATGACGAAAGTACTGTAGTCCTTTACAGGGTAGAAAACATGGTGGGAAAAGCAGAAAATACTGGTTACCAGCATTTTCTCCTTTTTCAACAGTGTTTCCAAAAGCCTTTTTCCTCAGGGTCCTAAAAACTATAAGAGGTGTGATTGTTTGGTAAGGGTTTAACACTTTACCACACAATCCCAAGTTTTAACGACCATGATGGGGAAGACTTTTGAAAACTTTGGGGAAAAAGGAAGAAATGCTGGTTACAAGCAATTTCTCTTTTTCCCAAAATGTTTTTTACCCTTTAAAATAGAGATTTAAATAACAATTTATTTTTATGCAAATTTATGCAAATTCTTTCAATTTGGACATGGCTATTATTTAGTAGTTGATAAATATAATTTTGCAAGTAAAAAAAGTTAATCTGAAAATTGCAGATGAATAAAATTGAAAATTTTGCTCAAAAAAAAAAAATCTAGGTCTTTAAGAAAATCATTCATTGCAATTTAAAGTTATTCTTTTAACAAGAAATATATCAGAGAGTAAAGACTGAGATTTTAACAGTAATGCGCAAGTGAAGCTTTACAGAACACTACAAGGTTAATAATGCAACCAGGTCAATTTTGTCAAGATATTTATTTTTTTCAGAAATCTTTGAAAGGCTGATAGTTTATTTTTACCTGAAAAGAAGGCTTTGAAATCAAAATATCATAAGAAATACATGTAGAAAAAGAAATGGAATATCCCATTTTCTGCATGTTTTCCCCCATACAACTCATCCCCTAAAGAATTCAGAGCCCCAGATAAGAGGGTATTGTAAATCCATTATTTCTCCTCCGAACCCTATGTTGTGGGTACTCATTAGAATTGTCTCGATGAGACAATTCTAATGAGTACCCATAACATAGGGTTTAGTGGAGAATAATTAATACTTTCAATTTTGAAATCAAAATCACTCCCTCTATCTGGAGCTCTGAAAGATTTTGTCATAGTGTATTTGTTGTTGTGTAACACTGTATAGGTATATTCTAAATACACTTGATAGTTAGGTGTCAGCATAGCTCTGTTGGCAGAGTCACTTAACTACAGTTTTGCCAGTAGAACGTTTGAATCCACTGATGGCAAATACGTCTTGTGATATTTTAGTGTGTTCTCCCTGAATAAGAGTCACCTCCCGACCTTTTTTTCTTACCAAATACCATTGCTACTCTTTTTTTTAAGCCAAAATCTAGTTTTATGCAGATTTAATAATGCAATAGGAGATAGGGAGAGTAATCATCAACTTACTTCTCCGAGAGCATCATAATGGTTTTGGTTATAGGTGTAGTCCCCCTCCCTCACCTTGAAGTTGAATGGCTGATCATCCTCAATAGTGCGTAATTCACCCGCTGTTTAAAACAAAGAGACAGTCAGGTATAAATTAAATGGCTTGCAACACGCGAAAAGGAACAATGGGACATTTGTGTAATGTATTGTCTCGGATCAGCCTGCACATTCCGTGCAGGGTGATCCGAGACGGCACTTTACGTCTACATTAGATTTTGTTCTTCAGTAGACTTGTGCAAAACAGAAAATTCCATTAAAACAGAAAGTGTCGTTTCGGATTAGCCTGCGCTGACTGTGCAGGCTGATCTGAGACGACACTTTACGCAAATGTCCCAGTGCTCCTTTTCGCGTGTTGCAAGCCATATGTATTATTATGCTATAGCAACTTTCCAGGAGCATGTATTTGATTTGAGCTGCATGAGAAAATTTGATATTGCACGAGACCAAAGGGCAGGGAAAGAGCATAGAAGGCTGTCACATTGAAATACCATTACATGTAATTACCAAAATGACGCCAACTGCAAAAAAGTACATGTACTTACTTCTGAAATGAAATCTTTCCAAAAATGCAAAACTGAATGAAATTATCACAAAAAAAAAAAACTTTCATATTTCATATACATGTACATATATTTTGTTATCTCTTCATCTGAAATTAAAAGCCATTATATAAATGTACAAAAGTGTTACTTTACTTTCCGGACACCCTGTACAAGACAAATTCTTACCTTCATTGAAGTGATATCCAAATTCCTCCAACTTCTTAGGAAACTCATTTTGTGCTATAAATAGAACACTTGAAAATTTGAATTTACTGAGAGTCAAGCAGATAGATAGGATTATGGATACCGATAATCTCATTAAACCTTGACATGACAACAAAATAACAGACTTGTCCAGATTCAAAGCATTTGCAGACAACAATTTAATTTTAAATATGGCTCATGTTATACGATCTGTTGTTAACAGGGTAGAAAATATTGTTGGAAAGGAGTAAATGCTAGTAACCAGCATTTTCTTCTTTCACTCATATTGTTTTCAAAGCCACTTTCTTTAGGGTCATTAACTCTTTACCACATAATCCTGACTTTTAACGACCCTGAGAAAGAGGCCTTTTGAAAACATTGTTGGAAAAGGAGAAAATGCTGGTAACCAGCATTTTCTCCTTTTCCAACAATGTTTTCTACCCTTCCCAATGCAAATTTCAATTTTCAAGTCACGTTTACTTTGTCGTCTGCAAATGCTTTCAGTTTGGACAAGTCTAAAATTTTGTCGTTTGGTAAAGAGTTAAAACACAGGATTGATGAATAAAGGTTTTAGTAACATAATCCCTAGTGCTAGTAGCAAAATCCCTGATCATAACAAAATCCCTGACTCTGGTGACAAAATCCCCATTTTTTTAAAACAAAATCCTAACTTTTAGTAGTAAAAGACATGTGTAATATACATGTAAGTGACAAAATCTCCTTTTTTACTTCAGTAATTCCCTGTTTTAGTAACAAGCTCACACATTTTAGAAAAAATGTGTAGTTTTGGTAGCAAATCCCAAATTACAGCACCAAAATCCCTACTTTTGGTAACAAAATCTCCAACTTTATTAATAAAACCCCTGATATAATAACACAATCTATAGTAACAAAAATCTCCAAATATGGTGACAAAATCCCTAGTTTTACTAACAAGGTCCACAATTTTCTAACAAAATCACAAACTTAGTAACAAACTCTTTAATTTCAATAAAATATCATCAACTTTAGTAACAACTCGCAAGTTCTATTTTTGTTGAGAATAACTGGTAATTATCAGTCTTTATCTACCATCAGCAAATTGTTGTCTTCATAAGTTCAGAAAGCTGGGTCATTATTGAATAACTGAAAATTATTTAGTTAATCAAGCAGTTGTGCAATGCAGAAATACCATATTTAAAGCTGTCAAAATAAATGGGACATAAGTCTCTCTTCTAATTTGTAAATGAAAAGTTAATGTTAACTGCCAAAAAATAACTTTGGTGAAATTAGGAGACTGGTTTTAAGAAAATACTCTTATGTCAGAAAATACACTGAACCAATCAATACAACAGAAGTGTGGCTCTGAGCCCTGCAGGAAACATAGAACATTTAATCAACTGCAAATTATTGATGGATGATTTCTTTGACTGAAGCAATTGGAAAATTCACCTTTAGCTTGCTAAAGTCAACTACAGTTGATTTTTCTGACAGTGTAGAACAAGATCAAATCAATACTTGAAGATGTTAACTCTGAAAGCTTAATTCAAATTTACCCTTGAACAAATTTTACCCCCCAAGCAAACAGGAGAAATACAAATTTGATGTAAAGCGAATAATTATACTGTGTCAGAAAAGCTTCGTCGTCTATTGGAAGACGTCATTCTCCTTGTGTCAAGTAATTAACCTTGCCAGACAATTTATCTCTCAATCTGTACTACAATACAAGATGTGCCAATTCAAAGCCATATAAATATTGGATGCCTTTCAATTTTTCCAACTCTGAATGAAGCAATCTTTTGTACGTTATAGTTGACTTACAGCTTTTTGTCAGTGTATGTTCATACACTCGGATGACTTTTTACCTGTCAATGTTGGATGTGTGTGGTTCCAGGGAATTAATTTACAACTCTTTACCAAATTGATGACAACATTTTAAACTCTTCAACCCTAAAAGCATTTGCCAACAAAAATCAAATGTAGCTCAAATTGTGAGATTTGTCTTTGACAGGGTAAAAGAATTGTGTCAAATGTAGAAAATGATGTTTACCAGGATTTCCTTCTTTTTCCCCAACGTTTTCAAAGATCCTCTTCCCCAGAGTCTTTATTTTGTACAGGATTAATTAACTGAATTCTTGGCAAGAAAAGTAATAGTATATTATTCTGTAATACCTGAAGCTAATTTGGTGAAAAGTGGCTTAGTGTTAAGTTTTGAGTACATGCACTTTGAAATTTAAGCAATAAAAGACTCCTTACAACCTAATTTCTTTTCAGAAATTACACTTAAGACTTACTTGTCTGAACTGAGAGCTTTTGCAGGTTATAAATAATGACTTTATATTATTATGAATGATGGACAATATGGTTGCGCTAAGATGGACTATCTTGAAGTACCAAAGACAAGCTTTGGCAGGTAAGTTCTGTATATTAGATTAAACTGACCAGTAAAGTTTACACTTACTTATTTTACATAATTTTACAGTTGTGAAAAAAGTTCTGCAGCTTATATTAAAGTAGCACCCTTTGCAGTTTCAGTCAGTTATAAACCACTTCATCTGTAATTTATCAAACTGTAGTCATTCTTGTGGCTACATGTCAAATGCTACCAATGGCAGCCACATGGTTCTATCTCTGCAGATCGTGGTTGATAGAAAATATAATTTTGAATCCTATGTAGCTTGGCTCATTAAACTTTTGTGTCTGGTTGTTATACCAGTACAACAGAAGTGTTTCTGTGGCAAGCTAGATGTTCAGCATTGATGAAAAAAGCAGGGACATCGAGAATGTTTTTATCAATGTTCAATGCACTGAAGCAATGGTTCAAAAATTGACGAAAGTAAACTGTCACAAAAAACCATCAATACAATATTTAAAAATATACATACCATTTTCATTCATCCCTCTTCTCTGAAAGAAAAAAGGATTGGAAAAAAGATAATATATGTAATGCTTGTTTCAAAACAAAAGACATGAAATCACTAAAACTGTCATGAAAGGAGACTTATGATACATACAAATAACCTTGATAGAATATAACATGCATTGAAAACAAAAATGCCAAAGTTCCAAATGAGATCATTCTTTATTATAATAAAGCCTAGATATCTGAAAATTGTATCATCTACAGGTTCTGGTTAATACTAGTGGCTGTACAGAGTTATAAAGCAACAATAGCAAAATTTATACCAGGCAGACAGACTAGCAGACAGATAGATAGACTAATTCCTATACATCCCTGAAAGCAGTCATTTTGTAGATTTATAAAAATCTTCATAATTTGATACAAAGTACTAAACATATAAATAAGGCTAGGTAATATGTTATAAAAGTAAAGTTTTTAGGGAGGCGGAAGAAAACAATGAAACCTAGATTCAAACAAGCAATCATTAAAAAAACTGTTACAAGTGAGACAAAGGAAAAACATCTGAAGGAAAAGCAAATATCTTAAACATTATAAAGAAAATAGATAGGAAAACATTTTATACATTTATATAGAAAGGAAATATCTTTTACAATCATACAGAAAGTGAGACATTTCTTAAACTGATTTAGAAAAGAAAATATCTTTAATACTGATAAAGAATAGAAAATATCTTTTACATGGATACAGAATGGAAAATATCTTTTACATAGAAACAAAATGTAAAATATCTTTTACATTAATATAAAAAGGAAAATATATGTTACAATGATATAGAAAAAAAAATCATTTTACATTAATACTGAAAAAAAAAAAAAAAAAATCTTTCAGTTCGATTTAGAAAGGAACACAATATTACCTTTTACATTGATACAGAAAGCAAAGTACCTTTTACTTTGATAAAGAAACTAAAAAATCTGTCATATTAATACAGAAAGTAATATATCTTTTACATTGAAATAAAAAAGAAGAAAGTAAAATATCTTTTACATTGATATAGAAAGTAGAATATTTCTTACACAAATACAGAAAAGAAAATATTTTTTACATTGACACAGAAAGGAAAAATTAATTTAATTTGATATACAGAGTAAAACTATCTTTAGGCTGACAAGAAAAAAATTGTTACAAGTTAATAGTGTTCCTTTTTCCACCCATGTTTACACATGACAGAATATTGTAGAGATGCAAAAAATAGAACACTGCAGGGATCCAAAAGGACAAATTTTATAGACAACAAATTTTCAAACATTGCTCAAATCATAGAACTTGTCTTTGATAAGAAAGGTGTTAAATAACATGGAAATATTAACTGTGTCGAGTCAAAAATGATTTTTCAAAATATAATAAAAAAAAAAAAGAGTAAAAATAGATTAAGGGCAAATCCATTTTCCTAAGTAATGGGCAATTGCCTGAGTGGTAGTTATGCAAGTAGCAAAAGTCCTTGAGGGTAATTGTCTCAATGGGCTGTTGTCTGCACACTACTTGCTTCAGCTAAGCCAAACTGTTTTCAAGTATGACTGGGAGTAGTTGCAATAGGATTCCTCTCTCACCACTGTAAATTGTTTTAACTTTATTCATGGTGCAAAGCATGATGTTACAAAAAGGCTTAGACAGAGTAATGAGTTATGTGCTCATAGATAGTATCATCAAGAGTACATGGATAGGTTCACAAGCTGCCATAATGAGTAATGAACAGAAATTGTGTACACAAGCATTTTCTAGGATTCTAGTAAGCTACTTTTTGACCTGACATGATCCATTTTCACACTCCTCTGAGATATCATCAAGACAAATATTCTGACCACCTTTCATGAGTACTGAACAGAAAATGTGGTCTCTTAACTGTAGACAAGCTTTTTCTAAGATTTGTCCTTGTGACCTACTCTTTGACCCAACATGACTCATTCTGAAAAACATCCTTAATATCATCTACGACAAGACAAACATTATGACCAACTTTCATGAGTATTAGAAAAAGAATGTTGCCACTAGTGTGTACACAAGTTTGTTTTTTTCTTTAAATTTGACCTGGTGACCTATTTTTTGACCTGACCTGATCCATTTTCTTATCCATTCCAGTATTTTTAAGTTATTATGAGAACAAAGATTCTGAAGAACTTTCATGATAACTGGACTAAAATGTTGCCTCTAGAATGTCCACACAAGGATCTTCAAAGATTTGACCTGGTGACCTACTTTTTGTCCCCACATGGCCCATTTTCTAAGCTGTCCAATATATATTCAAGACAAACATTCTAACCACTTTCATGAGTAATGGACAGAAAATGTGACCCCTGAGTGTATACAAGCTTTTTATTTTCAGAGATTTGATCAGGTGACCTAGTTCTTACCCTGACATGACCCACTTAACAACCTGTCTGAGATATCATCAGGACAAACATTCTGACCAATTTTCATGAGTATTGGACGAAAAATGTGGCTTCTAGAGTGTGGACCAGCTTTTGAGCTAAAGTGAAGTAGTAGTCTTCAAATGCTTTTAGTTTGGAAAAGTCTAAAATTTTGTTGTGTGTAGGGTTAAGTATCATTATTATACCCTCAAATTTCAAAATAAGGACTTATAATTTTTTTTGACAAAATTTGGCATTGATGAATACTTGAAAGTTATTTAAGGAATGAAGAGAATTTTCTTTTTTTCATGGAGGTATGAAAAAAAAACCTAATCACACTGTATGAAACCGCGAAGTGTGATTAGGGTTTTTTTTTTTTCATACCTCCATGAAAAAAAGAAAATTCTCTTCATTCCTTATAATTCAATATTACAGACAACATCCACCCATGGAAATAATTAAAACTGCATTCATTTTCTTTATTTTTAAATCTAACATTGGAGTTTCTAGAGCCCCTTCCACTCATATTTGTATGGCGCAAGAATACAATAGGGAAGCAGTTTTCAGATCCCCAATACTGAAAATTAACCAATAGAACGAAAGTAAATGAACACAGCAGTGTGTAGGACCCGCAAAAGTAACCTTCAGCAAAAGTAGTTCCGGCACAACGTGAATTTTTTTTTCATGGAGCTATGAAAAAAATTTTTCAGCTAATCAGAACTCGCAAATGTTCATGAAAACAACTGATATTAAATTATATCAGTAATAAAGTGAAATAGCTATATAACTGAATTAATGGTAACTGGCATTTCTCCTTTTTCCTCAATGCTTTCTATATTTTCAAAGGGCAATGCCATCATTTTGGCAATACTTGTCATATGCAAAATGCTTTCAGTACAAATAAGACCAAAACATTGTTAACACTCTACCATACAATCCCGACTTTTAACAACGTTGAGAAAGGTGCTTGTTGAAAACATAGTGGTAAAAGGAGAAAATACTGGTTACCAGCATTTTCTCCTTTTTCCACAATGTTTTCTGTTCTATTATATACAACTTTTACCATTTAAGGCTGGTTTGATTTGTCGTCTACAACTGCTTTCCATTTGGAGAAGTCAGGGAATTTGTTACTAGTATTTGGTAAAGAGGTAAACATTTAACTTGTTGATTCTATCTATGAGGACATAACTCATTACATGTACTCTTTCTAAGTCTTTTTGTAACTTCGTGCTTTGCACCATAAAATTGAAATACTGCTAACAAGAATTTTTCCTTTTCCCACATTCGTTTATACCCTTTCAGAGATGAAATTCATTATTTTAAGACTCTTATTATTTGGCATCTGAAAAATTGCTTTCAAGTTGTCGTGTGGTAAAGAGTTAAAGGGTTTCACAAGCCTATATGGATTTTCATTGGCTAAGGCAACAGGAAATATACATGTAACTATACGTGTTCTATGAGTCTTCCACCAGAAAAGTACTTGAAAATCAAGACCACACTTTAATTTTACCCTTCACCAAATGATTCCAATTATATCAGATTGACAAAACAAGCTTTATTTTCAGAAACCTTTCCTCCTTTGGGTCTTTTCAACTTGGTATTGTATGATAAAGGGTTAAGAAACATGCTGATAGAAGACTGTGTTTTCCAGTTGATGCACTAGTTGTGAATTTGTATCAAGAGCCATGTTTTATTTGTCAATATGTTGTACAAGTCATGCTCCTATATGTATGTAGTTGCCTCTAAATTTTCAAATTGCTAAGTCTCAAAAGCCATAACATTAATCTTTGAAGTGCTGAATCCAGATTTAAAAGCTTATAAATGTTGACAGTGTAGATCAAGATCAGACTGCAAAGAACATGCATTCTGATCTTGGATCTACACTGTCCACTTCTCAGAGCTTTGAGATTGCAATATCTGCATCTTTGTTATTGACTTAAAATGTCTATTTCTTTTACTCTGCCTTACAAGGGTTAATCCTTTACCACACAATCCTGAGTTTTAACCACCCTGAAAGAGAAGGCTTCTGAAAACAATGTGGGAAAAGGAGAAAATGCTGGTAACCAGAACTTTCTCCTTTTCTTCCCTATCAAAGAAAAATCAACATTTGAGCTACATTCAAGTTGTTGATTGCAAATGCTTTCAATTTGGTTGAGTTCAAAACTGTGCTGTGTGGTAAAGGATTAACTTTTTATCAAACACAACATAACCAGCATTTTCTCCTTTACCAACAATGTTTTCAAAAACCATCTCTTTCAGATTAAACTCATAATTTTCTTGGAAAGAATTAGAACAAATCTAATCATATGAGCTATAAGCTTTGCAAATGCTTCTAATGCTTCTAAATTTTGTTTTCTGGTAAGAGATGAGTGAAAGCTGCAAGGAAGGAACACCCACTATAAAATGTAGATATAAAGCAAGATGAACAAAGATTAGCTGTTAGTACAGGAAATGTTGAATTATCACTACCACACATTTGTATGAATGTGTTGGGAATGATTTTATTTTCCAAAAATATGACATGAATCAACAACAAACCTATTTTGTAGGTACACTCACTGTCTAAGTCACCTACAAATTGCAGAGTTGCTGTTTCAGAACATAGCTCTATTGAGACAGAGGTTTACTCATGAACTCCAGAAGCCAATTTACATAGTGCTGTCGTTAGAAACATACTTGTAAACATGGATGATAAGTTTGATACCACTAAAAATGGTTAAGAGTGCTTAAAAGGTTTAGATAGCATACAAAGGGGTTTGATAACCCTCAAGGGATTCTGACAGCATTCCAAGGGTTTAATAGTCCTCAAGGGTATAAATAGCATTCAAGGGGCTATGATAGCATTTTAAAAGCCCAAAAGGGTTTTGATAGCATTCAAAAGGCTTTTGATAGCATTCATAGTGTTTTGATAACATTTACAGGGTTTTGATAATGTTACCGGGTTTTGATAAAATTTACATATTTTTGATTATCCTAAAAGGATTTTAAAAGCAACCAAATGGATTGATAGTTCTCAAAGGGATTAAACCTTTACCATATGACAAAATTTTAGACTTTTCCAAAATCAAAGTATTTGCAGACAACATTATGAATGTGGCTTAAAAAATCAGACTCTTCTATAAAAGGATACAAAACACTCCTGGTTCCCTGCTTTTTCTCCCTTTCCCAGAATGTTTTTTAAAAGCCTTCGTTCCCAAGGTCATTAAAACTTGGGATTATGTGGTAAAGGGTTAAAAGACATTCAAAAGGCATTGACTGGAGTCAAAGAGATCTGATCACTCTAAAAGGGTTTCACACCTAACAAAGGTTTTGATCACCCTCAAAGGGTTCGATACCTTATAAGTTAACAAAGAGTTCCACTACCTCACAAAGACACTTGATGGCCCTAAAGGGTTTGGATCACATTTGAAGAGTTTTGATAATATTCAAAGGTTTTGATCACCCTATAAGAGTCTGATGGCCAACAAAGAATTTGATATGCATGTACATGTATTTTAACCCTTTACCACACAATTCCAAGTTTTAAAGATCCTGAGGGACAAAGCTTTTGAAAACATCATCGGAAAAGGAGGAAATGCTGGTAACCAGCATTTTCTCCTTTTCCAACAATGGTTTCTATCCTCTCAGAGAACTTAATCTCATCTGTATTTTGAGTTTGTCGTTAGCAGTGTTCTGAATTTAGAAGAGTTTGAAATTTGTTATTTGGGAAAGCGTTGAAAACATTTCTTTGTGTTTAAAGGGTTTTGATGGCCTTGAATTGGTTTGGATCACATTCAAAAGTTTTTGATAGCCATCAAAGTATTTCAATCACCTTCAGAGGATTTTCATCACCCTCAGAAGATACTGATCACATTTTCAGTGTCATTGTACCCTGTAAAGGTTTTGTTTGCATTTAAAGGGTATCTGATAGTCTTCAAAGGATTTTGATAGCCTTCAAAGGATTTTAATAGCTCTCAAAGTGTTTAGACAATCCTAAAATGTTTTAACCCTTTACCACACGACAAAATTTTGGACCTGACCAAAATGAAATCATTTGAAGTCTACAATTTAAATGTAGCTCAAATGATGATTTCTGTCTTTGATAGAGTAGAAAACATTGTGGGAAAAGGAGAAAATGCTGGTTACCAGCATTTTCTCCTTTTCCCACAATGTTTTCAAATCCTTCCTTCCCAGAGTCATGAAAACCAGGGATTGTTTGGTAAAAGGTTAACAGCACTCACGGTATTTTGATAACTCTCAAAGGATTTCGATAGCTCTCAAAGTTTTAAGATAATTCTGAAAGGTTTTGATAGCAGTCAAAGGATTTTGATACTAGTAACTCCCAAAGGATTTTAATAGCTCAAAGTGTTTAGATAATTCTGAAAGGTTTCGATAGCACTCAAAGTATTTTGACAACTCCCAAAGGTTTTGATGGCACTCAAAGTATTTTGACAACTTCCAAAGGTTTTGATGGCACTCAAAGTATTTTGACAACTCCCAAAGGTTTTGATGGCACTCAAAGTATTTTGACAACTCCCAAAGGTTTTGATGGCACTCAAAGTATTTTGACAACTCCCAAAGGTTTTGATGGCACTCAAAGGCCAGTTCTATAGCAAATAAAGGGTTTTGCTCTGACTCTGGAATGGTTTTAAAACTATGATAGCAAAGAGGACAGCAAAAAAGCTATAAACAATTTTCCCTGTAAACAGTTTAGTGGATTATAGAAACACTACAAAAGGTGAGCTTGAAAAGAATAATTGTCGTTCAAAAATAAGTGTTTGAATGACTGAGTAAGTCAAGGTTGAACTATATGCTTTCTAGTATCTAAGATGTCTGTCATTTTGCAAGCTACATGTAAACATATCAAGTACCTAAGTAATTGCAAAATTTCTAAATGACCCTGAAGAAAACACAATGTTGGAAAAAGAGGAAATATTGGGAACAAATATTTTTTCCTTTTCGGATATTTTTTTGACGTTTTCTATGACAAAGCAAATCACCATTTTGGATCACTTTCAAGTTGTTGTTTACAAATGCTTTCATTTTGGAGAAGTTTAAAATTTTGGCAGCTTGTACAGAGAAGCATCTTTACTAAATAAAGTATTAAAGACTAGAGTAGTTGAAGAAAAGGGTTAAGAAGAGAAAGATCAGCACCCACAAGCTTTACAAAAGATATTTCTTTCAAACATCCCATACCTGTATCCATGAAAACAGTTGACCCATTTTCCGAATCTGTAGGAAAGATTTATGGCATAAAAAAAACCTAGAGCCCAAACCAACTCTCCGCTGCAGTTGCTTTTTCTATGAAACTTGTAAGTCATAAAAGGGGCACAACTTTGTCAATAATATTTTTAGGTTTACTTGCCCTTCTATTATAGGTTCCTCTTTGGAAACTTCACAAGCAGCCCAAGTCTGAAGTGAATATCTCTAAATGACAGAAATATCAGAAAATATCCAGGTCTTGCAGGTAGGGTTGACTATTGAGGCCAAAATCTACTATTGCGATAGTATTGACATTGGAAAAAATACTATTGCAATAGTATTGATATTGCCTGTTACTATTGCAATACTATTGCAATACTATTGGATGAATTGCAAGAGATGAATTTCACCAAATTACATCTCCGAGTAGTTTAAATTCTACTTGAGTATAGTTTTGAATAGCAAATAAAGGGGAAAATAGAGTTAAATGCAAGATGCTCAATAAATTTCAATGACATTTTTTTCTAAATGCAGATGGCTCACAAACAATTTAACATACCCAATTACTCTAAACTTTTGAAGAAGTCAACTTTCAAGTCTGATCGATATACAACAGCATGCAAAGCACAAAATGCTGACAAATGCTGGTGGTTCATAAACACACCTAATAAAAAGTAATTATAAAGCAACTTTAAACTTTTAAAGATATCACCTTTTAAATGTGAGCCCTTAAGGTTTTTTTGAGTTGATAGAATTTATCTAATTTTACCCACAATTGGCCAATATATTCAGACAGAAAAAATAATTATTTTTGTTTAGTCTCCAAATCTTTAGGAAATTATCGTTCTGAAAAAAAGGGGGTGGCCGAAATAATAGGTTTTACCTTGTATGTGTATCCAAAAAGTGTGTTAGATTAAGATATTTGTATAAATTTACTGCTTATAGTCATTAAAAAGCTGAAAAGACGATCTGAAGTGACTCTCATCGGACAATGTCAAAGAGACATTTTGTTGTGTCATGGGTTTCCGTGTTTTTTTACTCCGATCAGTTTTTCATGTCTTTTAATTTCTGGCTAGGTATTTCCACATGATTTGACAAAAAGATTGTCAATGAGGGTAACAAGTAACTTCAAAACCTGTCACTTTTCACAAGAAAGGCGTATAATGGCCTTTTTTGTCCATGCATTTTCTTACGCGAAGTCTCGGGTGTAACCAGAATCTGTTACGTGAATTTCAATTCTGTAACGTGATTTACGCAATAATTTGCGCGAGTGGGAACACTGTTAAACATTATCTTACCTTTTTTAGCCCGAGAAAGAAGTAGCTTTCTAATACGAGTTAAGTCATAGTACAGAAGTGGATGGTATAGATCCAAGATTAGACAGCATGTTCTGTTTAGTCTGATGTCTATCTATACCATCCGCCAACTTTGAAAATCGCCATCTTTGAAAATCGCCATCTTGCCATCAGCAGAGTAAATCAGAACGACCATAACGTAGATCTATATTAAAAGCCATCTGTCTACAAGATGCCTGTCGGCCTGTCGTGGGTACACAAATGTTTGCAGTAAAATTTGGATAAGGGGTATGACGTAACACGCAAACCATTCGAAGCGACTGAGTTGTAACGCACCTGTTTAATTTACACACTTAAACTGGTCTGCTCGAAGAAACTTATATCTGGCTGCAGGTCGACCTCCAATCAATTCAAAGTGAACATGCAATAAGCCTATTTCATGCACGATTTACATGTACACCAGCTGATAAAGCCTTTTTGCATTTAGTAATATAGCTGTTTCAAGAACACGCCAGTCGTGTCACGTTTTGTGTAGTCGGCATAAAAAAGTGCGGCTGTTTTCTAAAAATTAATCTAATTCCTTGCAGCCGAAATAAAAGGAATGCATTCGAAATGGATTACTGATAAATAAAGAAAAGAAAGAACGAGGTTTAGTATTCATTTTTCATAGTAGATTTATTTATTGCTTATGGAGGGACAACACGCATGGTTATGGTTTTGGCGGCATAGACTGTAGGCAGACTGTCTGGTCTGATCTTTGATCCAAATTCACACTTTTCGCTTTGGTGAGAAGTTTTTAACAAAAACACCCTTAGTGTTGCAATTATTTTGGTCTAATTTCATGACTTAAAATTATCGCTGAGTTAATCAGCTCTCGAAGGATTCGTTTTCGTAACGATGAACATTGCTATGCAGAAATGAATATTATGCAGCCGATCATTATTGAAAACATATTCCAAAAAATTACCCGTCAAATATTTTGGGAAATTAACGTTACGGAATGTCCGAATATTTAGGAAAACTTGCTTTTGGAAGTGTTCAGAGAAAGAATTAAAAAATAAATTATTTTTGTAAATAATTAAACGTTTCCGAACTTCTAAGGCGTTCGAATACATTAGCGAATTGCAGTATTTTCTCTTTCTTTCTTGTCAGTGAAACTATCGAAACTATCGATATTTGAGGTAACTATCGGCGATAGTTATCGATTTTCAACATAACTATCGATGCAGTAGCATCGACACGCTCACCATCGCGATCCATCGATAGTCCGATGTATCGTTACACCCCTACTTGCAGGCAACTGGCGACATGGCTATGACGATATCTTGAAGTCTCTTTAAAAAAGGCTGAGCTAAAATGCTAAATGAGCAGAAAAGGCAATATCAATTGACCATGTTATTTGTATTGTCCAATCAATTGTCTGCGTTATTTGTATTGTCCAGTCAATAGTCTGTGTTATTTGTATCATCCAATCAATTGTCTGTGTTGTGTGTGTTGTCCAATCAATCGTCTGTGTTATTCACTTATTTGTGTTGTCCAATCAATCGTCTGTGTTATGTGTATTGCCCAATCAACTGTCTGTGTTATGTGTATTGTCCAATCAATTGCCAGTTTTATTTGTGTTGTCCAATCAATCTTCAGTGTTATTTGTGTGTCCAATCAATTGCCTGTTTTATGTTCTTACAAACAAAGTCCGTAACAAAGAAACAAATGAACAAATGCATGGCAGTACAAACCGCATCTGGCGGGATTTGAACCCATGGCGGACAAGATCCTCGTTTTTCGAGGTTTAAAAGACCAATACCTTAACCACTGAGCTAAAGAGATATCTCCCTAATGCAGATGTTAGGTATTGTATTTAAATCGGGACGAAGCCATGCATGAAGGAGTGGTCTCCCGTAACAATGTATATTGTCCAATCAATTGTCTGTATCATTTGTGTTGTCCAATCAATCATCAGTGTTATCTGTGCTGTCAAATCAATCATCAGTGTTACTTGTGTTTTCTGATCAATTGTCTGTGATATTTGTGTTGCCAAATCAATTATATGTGATATTTGTGATGCCAAATCAATCCTCAGTGTTATTTGTGTTGTCTAATCGATTGTCTGTGTTATTTGTGTTGTCAAATCAATCATCAGTGTTATTTGTGTTGCAAAATCAATTGTCTGTAATATTTGTGTTGCCAAATCAACTATCTGCGTTATTTGTGTTGCCAAATCAATCCTCAGTGATATTTGTGTTGTCTAATCGATTGTCTGTGTTATTTGTGTTGTCAAATCAATTGTCTGTGGTATTTGTGTTGCAAAATCAATTGTCTGACTTATTTTTACAGTCCAACAGTGTCCAAAATTAAGTTAATTTTCAAGACATCTGCTCTATGTTTATGTCACATACAAGTAGAATATAAACTTTTCTCAACAAACAACAAAATCTTTTTTTACCACCGAAACAAGGATCTATCCTTTAACAGATAACAGAATTTTAAACATGTCCAAATCGAAAGCATTTGCAGATGATAAAATTTTATTCACATGATGTGATTTGCCTTTGGAAGGGTAAAAAACATTGTGGGTAAAAGAGAAAATCCTGCCAGAATGTGTGGTATAGGGTTATTTTGATACAAGATTACACAATTTTCAACTTGTCTAGGAAAAAAGCATTTCCAGAACTACAACTTAGATATGACTCAATGATGAGATTTGTTCTCAAATGAAAGTGTAGAAAATATTTTTCCCATATTGCAACAGATATTTTCCAAAGGCTCAAAAAAATACAGGATCAGATTGTCTGGTAAAAGGTAATCATGAAAACACATAAACCCTTTAGCAAAACTTTAAATTTGTCAAAGTTGAAAGCATTTGCAGATGATACAATAGATATGGGATTTGACATTTGTCACTGAAAGTGTAGAAAACATTGCAGGAAAAGGAAAAAATAATGGGTACCAGCATTTTCTCCTATTCCTACAATGCTTCTGGTTATCAGCATTTTCTCCTTTTCCTACAATGTTTTCAGAAGAATTTCCCCTAGGGTTGCTTGGTAAATATATCGGATTGTGTAGTAAAAGGTTAATTCCTAGAATGCCATAACACAATATGAAAAGAGTATTCAATTCAGAGTAAAAAAAGACCAACATGATACATCTCCAAAGCGAAATCCTTTTTTTTTCTCCACAAAAATCAACTTCAACCTTTTTACCATAACATAATAATTATAATTTAAAATATGCCATGTTCTTTGCAGTCTGATCTTGATCAACAATAATGCTACTAGCCAAAGCAACTTAGGTTTCATTTTGTGTTTCAGGAGTAACACACTTTACTGCACAGTTTTAATGAACTTGAGAAAGAGAGCTTCTGAAAAAAGTGTGGGAAAAGGAAAAAATGCTGGTAGCCATTTTTTTACAGTTTCAAAGACAAGTCCCAGTATTTGAAATACATTTAGTTTATCATCTGCATAGGATTGGGATTTTTACAGGTTCAGAATTCTGTTGTCTTGTGCATAGGAGTCTGTTATCAAAAGAAATGCCTGTAATTCAGAAT
Source organism: Hippopus hippopus (assembly GCA_946811185.2). Taxonomy (NCBI): domain Eukaryota; kingdom Metazoa; phylum Mollusca; class Bivalvia; order Cardiida; family Cardiidae; genus Hippopus; species Hippopus hippopus. Next base: position 35,838,594 of record OX328104.1, read on the forward strand.
TGCATATATTTTAACTGATTCTAAGTTTCTGTTTCAATATTGGGCTCTTAACCCTTAGAGTGCAGAATAAACGCTAGGGACATTTTCAATTTAGAAAGAAGACCCATATAATTACAATTTTACAGCTCTTTATCATAATGTCCCAGCAAAGTTAGTGGACAGTGCTGATCAAAGATCACACTGCATGTTTTGTGCAGCTGATCTTGATCTGTACTGGCCTCAAAGGCAACTATGGTTGTGAATGGCGATTATGGGTTAACAGAAATTTTTTGATTTTTTCAAAAGTGTTGACAGACAAAACATTTCTGTGAAGAGAGGCACTGTGCAGAACAATCATGCACAATGGACAGTGCTGATCTTTGATCCTCCAGTCAAATCTGTACGCCTATCTATTAGTAAACTTAAGCGACAATAATCATCTGATTTTATCATCTACAGGGGATTAAATGTCTATTTGCATGCCAGCCTCAACTTATTTTCTGTTTATTCATTATTGCAATCAGTTGCCCATACGGGTTGCCCCTAGATGGCTGTTAGTTATTCTACATGGTATAAGGTATAAGATGTATACAGAATGAAACACATCATAAGGTATGCCTGGTACTTTAAAATGCTTGGAGTATAGCCCCGTCATATTGAATGTCAGTTTAACTTTTCAATGTCTCTTCTGAAAGATTATTAGTAATTTTAGATGGCCAGTAATGTGGCTCGAACCACCACGCTCCAGTAGCCCAAGACTTTACACTCAAAAGTCCTTCGCCCTACCAAATGAGCTAAATGGGCATTAGGTAGCTATATAAAAGGGCAAAAATTTCTCCGAGACTGACTATAAGTGAATTGGTGTGGAAATAGCTGACTTTACTACATGTACCTTATAGCTCTAACTGATCAGCTACTTGTCTCCATGATTACAAAGGGTCATAAACGGAGTGTTTATGAAAACTGAAAGCAGTAAATTTCTTCTCTTCAACCTTTGTTGTGGGCACCAATATGAATTTTCTCAGTGACTCAATAAAGAAATTTCTCCTGACCTTTTGCCACAATATCTTTAATGCATTCATGCATTGATTTTTCAATTTGTGCTAAACAACTATATCTTAAATAGAAATAAACAAAGTAGTCAACTGCATATCCTACAGAGAAAATATTAATCTATTACCACACAATCCCGAATTTAAATGACCAGAGGAAGTAAGGCTTTTAAAGAAAACACTGGAAAAAGAAAAAATGCTGTTAACCATCATTTTTTTCTTTTCCTACCATCTTTTCTGACCTTTAAGAGACAATTTCTATCATTTGAATCCCATTTGATGTATATTGATGTTTGGTAAAGTGTTAACTCTTTGCCACATGACAAAAATGTAGACTTGTCCACATCAAAAGCATTTGCAGACAAGTATGTAAATGTGGCTCACATGATGGAACATGGTTTTGATAGGGTAGAAAACATTGTGTGAAAAGGAGAAAATGCTGGTAACCAGCATTTTCTCCTTTTCCAACAATGTTTTCAAAGGGCTTCTTCCTCAGGGTTTTTAAACTCGGGATTGTGTGTTACATGTAAAGGGTTAAGCAAAATTTCTATGAGGATAATCATTCCTTAAAGGTTTACTAGGTCACATAATTTGAGGACTTGTCTATATTGAGGGCATTTTGCAGATGTCACTTAAAAGATGGCCAAAATCATGGGATTTGTCTTTGAAAATATAGAAAATATTGTGTAATCTTTAAGCTGTAGGCACACGGTATATGTAAAGAGTCAGCTGTTTGCAAACATAATTCCAAAACGAATAGTAAAACACAAAACGTATATAAATGAATAAAAAAAAGTAATTCGGTGTGCAACGTTGGGGGAAAAACCATGTATTTGTGTACGTTTCAACAAACAAAGCTACAAACCATGCTTTTGTATCCACAATTCACTAACTGTTGACTCACTTAATTTCTTCTTTTACTTCCCTACACAAACAGACCTATTGCGTAATAGTACCTGATCGGAGTAACGACTCGATAATGATTCAGCTGTTGTCAGCGAAATCGCCAGAAAGACCAATCCAAAGCCGATCTCATGAATTTCCTTTGGGATTTCCTTAACCATGGACAAACCAGTGGGTTTTCCCCGAAAGTGGGTTTAATCCTGTATTGGTACTCCGCGCATTGGTATCAACACATATAGCGTAACTTAATGCAGGGTACAAAGAACACTAGGAAGTTTTGAACATGACTGATAAAATCCGGAGTAATCCGGGATTTGCCGTTATTATGTCATATCTTAATTATTCAATCATGTAGCATAAAGTTTACCTTAACCTCGCATTTTAAAGTAACGAAGCTGAGAAAACCTACAAGTTACAAGGAGAAATGCAGAAGAGTATTCTCTAAAACATGAACAAGTTTCCAAATACTGTTCGAAAAAGCAAAATCGGCGCGACAGACCTATCAGCCTTGAATAATAGTTTGAAGCTCATATGGACCCCTTGAATTTTGCAATATCTTGAAAAATCCTCTATTAATTCTTATGAAAGTTTTCAAAGTCTTTTAAAATGACCTTAACAACTCTCACTGCGAAAATTGGATTTTTTCTTCCTCAAAAAAGAGTATTTTGCCCATTCCAGTAGTGTTACATTTTTGTTCTGAAGCTTAGGACTTTCTCTGAAGGTTTCGCACAAGGAGCAGAACAGCAAAGAACTGGACAAGTATATGACTTCAGTATCTCACTGTAGTTAAATACGAGGCCCTGGATTTTTTTTTTTTTTTTACAAAAACGTAGATTTATACCTTACCTTAGATATCAATTTCGCCACTTTCATACAATTCTTCGACATCTAAAATGGTTTGTCCAATGTTCTCTCTTATGGTGTCTGTTCTCCAATATTTGGTCTCAGTTTTATTTTTGGCATGGCTTCATGTTTTATACCACTTCTGTTGGGATATGTGTTCGAAACCACCTGACACTAGACTTGAAAGTCTTTCATAGTTTGTTTCGAACTGTTTTTGCTATTATTTTTTTTACTTCACCAAAAATTAGCTCTTGATTGTATTTTGGTCACAATCATGATGGTAATCTTAAAGTTGCTGTGTTTCTTTGACCGTAAAAATTTATCTACAACAATACTTTGGAGCTTGTTTATAGAACTTAACAATTTCATACAATTTATCCTTTTTTTCAATTTATCATTGTATACTATACCACATGATGTGGGCTAAAGTTTGACTGGGTTTCAGGAAAACATCTATGGTTGGGAATGGGAAAAAAGTGTTAACAAGTGGGTCCAAGTCTCCGATAATGAATCATAAAAATAAAACCTAAATAAAACACGATAAGGGCCCCACAAGTTGGTGGTTTTGCTATTCAAACATTAAGCCCTCGTCACACCAAACTATTCTTAGAACGTATTACCCCGTCCTGATATAATCGGAAAACGGGTTGCGGTTGGGGTAGAACGTGAAATTTTGGCCTGATAATGTCTGAAGCCCCTGTCTCACCAAACCTGTTCTTAGAAAGTCTTACTCCGGTCAACAAAATCGTAAAACGGGCTGCGATCGGGATAGGACGTGTAATTTCGGTCGGTAAAATGCAGATGCACTGCCAATTGATGCCCGACTGCACCGCGTCTCTATTAGGATCGAAGTACGGCAGTTCCGTTTGTAGTACGTCCATCTCGTTTTAAGTAGGTTGTCACTCCGTCTAATTACAGGACGGGATGGACGGCGAAAATTTTTGAGCAGGCTCAAAGTTCTGGAGTACTCTTCCCGTCCTAACCCGTCCATTAAGTTCATAATCAGATCGTAAAAGGTTGCTAATACGTCCACTTCGTCCGAACACAGTTCAAGTCCGTTTGGCAACAATTTTCGGAACGGAGTGAGAACGAGTTTGGTGTGATGGGGGTATTAGACAACCACAGTTACTGTACTTAGATGAGAATTGTTTTCATAAACAGGTAAACCCTTCACTCAGAATAGCCTTCCACCCTCCCATCGTTTTTAAGATATTTTGTTCATACATTTAAACATTGCATTGAATGCAAAAAAGTAAAACTAAGTTGTAAAAAGTTCTGAATTTTTCACTCTGAGTTTGTAAAGCCGCGGGTTATATTATTAACCAAGTAAATTTTCAGTACAGTGGCTGAATCGTTTTTTAAGATATTTCAAAATTCAGGGGGTTCCCTATGAACCTCAAACTACCTATAGGCCTACAGCTGTACATAGCTTGTGAACTTGTACACTGGCTCCTTTTCCTACAAATGTTTCACATCACATGTACTGTTAAAAGGGCATATCGTCCTGCCCGTAATTTTTTTTTTTTTTTGTAAAAATAGTTATAGAAGATCTAAGAAGAACCTGTAGCCTACACAAAGGTTAAAAGACACACAGGTACAATCAATAACTTGGAGATTTAGATGGTTTTGCCCTATCAAGAGCGACAACTTTTACATTATATGGTAAGACTATTAATTGTAGATTCATTCATAGGGGTCCGTAGTTTGACTCCTGTCACCCATAGACTAAAACAAGGGATTTAACTGTATGCAGCCCGTTACTGCCTTCCACATGTCTGCATTTGATTAATGTCTTCTGACATTCGCATTTGCCATATTTGCGTAAAAAACGTTCAGCCTTTCGAAAGAAAGTGAAAAATAAATAGTGTACACAAGTTTGGTACATGTATGCAGTGTCTCAATACACTGTGGAAATTGAGGTTACCTGCATTTGAAGACTTTCACGAGGAATTTGCCTTTCATACAAGGCAATGTGTGTCTGGAGACCTTCTCGATACACCACTCAATGATTTCCAATATCAACATCACAAAAATACAGAATCTGCCATGGTGCTAGGCAATTTTGGTCCTTTGCAAACTTTGAATAGTATATGTTGTTCAGCTCACCAAATGGAGGTAATTACTAACATATTACAGGACCTCAGTCCGGTTCATTTCGCAATTCTAATTGATTGCATGTTGTTTAACGCAGTTTTCAACATTATTTCAGTTATATCGCGGGGGCCAGTGCACCTATCCATGCTTTCCTGGAGTTTCTTTCACCAGTACTCTTTCCAAGCCACTGACTGCTTTCCCACAAAACCATCATTGAAACAATGGTCAGCGGTGAGAGAGGAATGAATTCTGTCGCAATGACTAGCATCAATCCTCGGAAAGAAATTGGCCAAGCAGGAGATCGAACCGGAGACCCCCTGTTCTTCAGTCCTGTGCACTACGGACTGAGCTACCGGGGCTCGGCTTGCAATTCTAAGCCACTGAACGTGTCCATTTTTTTTTTTTTAAATAATAAGTGTTTTGACTTATACACATGTAAAACAAAGTAGCTTACGAACACAATAATTGAAATAAAAACAAAATATCTTTATTAGAGCTCGACAAGCAGTAAACCTACTTCTCGTCCGTGGTCTGCAGGAGTGAATATGCGGCATATTTACAGCCTTTCACTCGACTCGCTACGGGAAATAATAATTGTACATGTAACTCGTCATCGTACATCTTAAGCAAATCTTTGATTTGAACCTCCAGCGCCATGAATGATTACAAGTTGATTAAGCTGGGAACTGCCTGAACTGCGTAGGAACTCTCCATCAGATTGTTGGATGAGCAACAAAGATAAAAACTTGTCTGTTTTGCGGGTAATATCTTAGTTAAAAAAATGTTCGGTTAGCTGTTTTGCTCAGTATAGTATTTGTTCATTATAGTTTAACCTCTTTATAAATGTAGAAGGGCCAGCCAATATCTGACTTGCCCCTGTCAGCGTCATTGGCGAAATTAGGAGCTTCTGGGTCTGGCATAGATCAAGCTTGATCAGACTGCATGGTCTGTGCAGTCTGATTTTGAATCCATGTGAGCCATGCTCTGTGAAAAGAGGGCTTAATGCATCTGCGAGAAGTTTCGACCTAGGTCAGCCTGCGCTGCGCAGACTGACCTGGGCCGAAATTTTTCGCTGTGGGATAATTTTCTGTATGTCCAAGGACCAGTCTACCCATTTTGATTAAGTCCGGTAGTTAAAATAGTGGCTGTTGTTGGTCCATTATTATATGATGGTATGCTTGGTATGAAGCATCACGCATATGCATTAAGCTCCCTTTTACCAAAGCGCAGCTCATACCGTCTGCTTGTTCAAAAGCCAAGCTTGAAAGACAAAAATCTTTCCAAGAATCAGTGGATTGTACTTTCAGCCGTTAAAAGATTTCTGCTTTATACAAATGGCACTGAATGCGCAAAGCCTTTTTACACAGTCTTGTGAAGCACCCCAGAAAGTTAAAAAAATCTCTGCCCTTTCCTTTTTAGCGAACCAAAGTTGAAACATATTAACTGTATAATGTTCACACATTTTCGCTATAAATTTCCAGATTATTGCGCTATATGTTATTTTAAGGGAGAAAAAAGGTGTTAAATCTATTCTACAGTGTTTTTACTTTTGCTGTTTACATATACTTTTATGTCTTGAGCATAAAGAGGTTCGCAACTGGATTTCGTTGTGGCAAATTTGAAAAACAAAGCGCAAAAAAAAAAACGCTTCCACTTACATAGATGAAATTTTAAACCATTTGTCTGATTAAAACTGCCTTCCCGCCTTCTCATGGAGGGTTGGGGACGGGCGAGGGCGGCGTCGCTCTGTAGTGAAGGCGTATGAATCGTTACCTGGAGGATCAGAAATTTGTGTTCCTTCAAAATTTAAAAACTTCTTAAGAAAAAGAATTAGAATGTTACTAAAAGTGGATGGTGATTACAGTGGGTACTTTTGTTAAATTCGTGACATCAAAAGAAAAAAACAATGACAGATAAAAGTAGCTTTCAGAGTGCTTGTCACATCGTTGGTCGCTAGTTTTGCGTACAGTGTAGATCAAGATCAGAAAACATAAAATGTACAATCTGATTTTGAGTCTGCAGTTACATGTATCTCTACTTTGTGAGGTAATGTGTCCAAAACTATCATGCTGCGGACTTTTTCTCCATTTATCACGGCATTCTACTGGCCCTTTGGACAAATGTAAAAAAAGACATTGATTGTTTTCTTAATTTTTCATGTTGTTTTCTTGCCAGTTTACATCACCATGTTTCCTACAAATATGGTGGTTGGGTTCTGAAATTCATGCCACAGGGGATTATTGCTATTTATGTTAAACTGGATGTCAGAAATAATCTGTAAGGTACAGGCAGTACCACATGTTGTATATAGTTTAATGACTATCATTGTGAGTACCGGGAGTACTTTGATCATTTGATGCTTTAGTACTATTTTTGGAATACATTGTTTCTTTTGAATAAATCATAGATTTTAATTTCAATCAGTGTTAATGTTGTGTCGAATAATATGCATTTTTGTTTTGTTATATTCTGCAATAGGTACATTGTAATTTCACATTTAAAGTCTTGGTAGATTATCAGATCAAGAAATCATGACACTTTAAGAAACACAAAATTTTGACCCCGTTCAGTCGACTTATAATTGGTGAATATAAATAGTGCCAAACTCAATAGAGTTTCACGTTGTTGCAACAATATACTGCGACAGCAATTTTTCTCCGTAACACATTACAGAGAAATCACTCTTTTCACGCTGTGGATATAGGCGACACAAGGTTGAGCAGATCGACTAGCACAGAGTAAGATCGACAGAGGCTCAGCATTCGTCTTCCCATCTACAACGCTGAGGAGCAAACGACGCTCGTCTACGCTTCAAACAGCCCAGCTTCAGAGAGGTACAGACTCACTCCAAACACGTTGGACTGACTCGGGAGTTGTTCCGAACGAACCAGCCTCAAACAGCCCAGCTTCAGAGAGGTTCAGACTCATTCCAAGCACAACTCGGGGAGTTACTTCAACACGTCCCATATAGACCCAGCCTCAAACGGACCCGTTCCAAGCAGTTTGAAGCTGAGAAGTCTTGTCTCACAGTTCCAGCCTAGGCAGTGAGGGTTGAACAGATCGGTCTGAAACACAGACCGACAGCGGTTCAGCATAACACCGTTCCTGGCCAGCTTCAGACGGACTTGAAGTGCTTCACAGGAACCTGTTTGAAGACATTTGAAGCCGAATAAGACTGACAGGGTGTTTGAAGCCAAGACACGAACGACAGTCTGAAGCAATGTTCATACTCCGTCCGTGTTAAACCAAAGACAGAAGTTTGAGCTTGGCACTTTGTCTCCATAGACTGTATAAGACAGTCGTTTGGCGTCCAACGGATAATCTACCAAGACAGTATTTTGATGCTTTTGTGTTTTTAGTTTCAAATCAATTGAGGCCAGATAGCCCGAGGAAAATTCTATATATCACCAGAACTGTACATATTCCCTGGTAAGACATTGTCACCTGAGAAACAAACCCACTCATCGTCATCATATCTCTTGACAACTTGGGGGCTCGTCCGGGATAGTTTCAAGCGGGTATTTTAGACTTGGGTTTATTGTACTGAAACACTGATATATAGAAATGGACTTCAGCAAGTGGATAGAGGCCGGTGAACGTTTAGGTTTAGAAGGGTCTGAGCTGAGGGAGTATGTAGAGAAGAAAGAGACCGAGTACCTAGAAAGAGAAGAGAGGGCCAGGGATCGCGAGGAAAGACAGGCTGAGTTGCAGCGTGAAGAAGAAGGCAAACGTCGGTCGTATGAGATGGAACTACGATCTCGAGAACTCGAAATTCTCAGACTTAGGTCCGAAATGAAGTCTGGAGCTGAGGGTTCAACGTCGCTGTTTGAACCCAGCACCAAATCCCCCAGACCAAAACTTCCGAAGTTTGAGGAAGGAAAGGACGACATGGACGCTTATATCGAGCGTTTTGAGCGATTTGCTACAAGCCAGGGCTGGCCACATGAAACTTGGGCCATTAGTTTGAGTTCACTTTTGAGCGGTAAAGGTCTTGAAGTTTACACCAGCATGCCTCCGGAGTCGGCGAATGACTACAGAACTTTGAAGAAAGCTGTACTGAGGCGGTATCAACTGACTGAAGACGGTTTCAGACAGAAGTTTCGAGACAGCAAGCCGGAGCAGGGAGAAACTGTTTTTCAGTTTATAGCTAGACTGTCACGATACTTTGAGAGATGGGTTGATATGGCGGAGGTCGAAAACTCATTTGAGGGTTTGACAGACTTGCTCGTTCGAGAACAGTTCACCAGGACTTGTTCCCCCGAACTTGCAATGTTTTTGAAGGAAAGAATGCCGAGATCCTTGCGAGAGTTCACAACTTTGGCTGAACAGTACGTCGAGGCACATGGAAGCATGGTGTCTTCAAAAGGTTCTAAACCAAAACAGAACCTGTCTTCAACGAAACAAAAATTGAAGTGTTTCGTGTGTGACAAAGAAGGGCATATCGCAAAGGATTGTAGATCTGGGAAGTCAAAACAAGACTCCAAACAGAAGGGCAAGGCTGACAGCTCTCACAAACAGGGAGAGAAGAAAGTTTCAGCCAGCTGCGTCAGTATGCCGTGCGATAGACAGCCGTTCAAAGAAAACATGGAAGATGGTAGATTGAAGCTAACAAATGGAGATTCGGTCCCCGTTGTGTCGGGTCTGTGCACTATCGAAAATATGGAGGGTGAGAGAAACTTGAAGTTGGAGCAAGGATATGTAGGTTCCAACAGAGTCAAAGTTTTGAGGGATACAGGCTGCGAACTAGCTGCCGTGAGGCGACATTTGGTTCGAGACGACCAAATATTGGACAAAAGGTATCTGATGATTACCATAGACGGCGAAGCAAAGATAGTTCCAGCTGCCCGAATCCATGTAGATACTCCATATTATCGAGGGGAGCTTGAAGTCATGGCACCAAAATCATTGATTTGTGACTTGGTGATCGGAAATATCCCAGGTGTCTCAGACATTCCGGTCCCAAGCAGCCGTGAAAATACCCAGTCAAACACAGAAACTTTGGCTGGGGCAGTTTTGACCAGGGCTCAGGTTAAGAAGAAGGAAAAACCGTTAAGCCCATTGAAGGTTTCAAAATCTCAACAAAGTCAGGAAATCAACACCGATGAGCTGAGGTCGGCTCAGAAGGAAGACAAGTCGTTAGAAAGACTTTGGAAACATGCCGACAGCAAAACAGTATTCAAAACCAGGGGTGGAAATACGTTTTCATACATGGTTCGAAAAGACATACTGTACAGAGTGTTTCAGCAGAAACGAGGCTCATCGACGTCTGAAGTAAGACAAATTGTGGTTCCAAAACTACAGAGACGTAGAGTCATGGAACTCGCTCATGAATCCATAGTGGGCGGACATTTATCTTCAAAAAAGACAGAAGATAGGATTTCAAGCAGTTTTCACTGGCCTGGCATCTCGAGCGATGTAACAAGGTTTTGTCGTTCGTGTGATGTTTGTCAGAAAACTATACCTAGGGGCAGGGTTACAAAAGTTCCGCTGGGACAGATGCCTATTATAGACATCCCATTTCACCGTGTAGCTGTTGATCTCATCGGCCCGATAACTCCTGTTTCGGACAGAGGCAACAGATACATTCTCACAGTTGTAGACTACGCTACAAGGTACCCTGAGGCTATAGCATTACCGAAGGTTGAGGCCGAGCGAGTGGCCGAAGCACTGTTTGAAATATTTTCGAGGGTAGGGTTTCCTTCTGAAATATTGAGTGACAGAGGAACACAGTTTACCTCAGAGTTGATGCAGGAAGTTTCTAGACTTGTTTCAGTGAAGCAGCTTTTCACAACCCCATACAACCCGAAATGCAATGGTTTGTGTGAGCGTATGAACGGAGTTTTGAAGAGCATGCTTAAAAAGATGTGTCAAGAAAAACCCCAAGACTGGGACAGATACCTTCCAGCAGTTTTGTTTGCATACAGAGAAGTCCCGCAGGCAAGCACTGGGTTTTCACCGTTCGAGCTTCTCTACGGTCGCACAGTGCGTGGACCGATGCAAGCTTTGAAAGAGCTATGGACGGAACAAGAAACGCCCGAAACCAGAAGCACGTATGAGTATGTGCTTGACTTGAGGCAGAGACTTGAAGAAACATGCAAAATTGCTCGGGAGAGTTTGAGCGAAGCCCAGAACACGTTCAAGCACCACTATGACAAGAAAGCACGAAAGCGAAATTTGCGGGTTGGAGACAAAGTTTTGGTTTTACTGCCTACAAACCATAACAAAATGCTGTTACACTGGAAAGGCCCGTTTGACGTGGTCGAAATAGTGAACAAGATGGACTACAGAGTTCGGGTAGGAGACAAAATTAACACCTATCACATTAATTTGTTGAAGAAGTATGAAGACAGGAGTCAAGTAGTTTCAGCCACGGCAGCGGTTATTGAGGCCGAGCACCATTCCGACGTCGGAGCTGTAGACGACGAAAATTTGCTCGAATTAACCAACTTGAAGGGTGCTGAAACTTGGCGTGATGTTCAGATCAGCGATCAATTGTCTCCATGCCAACAGAACGAAGTTACAGAGTTGTTACAAGAGTACAGCTCTATATTCACAGACAGACCGGGCACAACGATGTTGACCCAACATAAAGTAGAACTGACTAGTTCAAGCCCGATTCGTGTGAGACAGTATCCAATACCTTATGCAAAGAGGGAGGAGATTGACTCTGAAGTCGAGACAATGTTGGAGGCTGGAATCATAGAGCCAGCCAGTTCAGAGTATAATTCGCCCATTGTTATGGTGAAAAAGCGCGATGGTACCAGCCGGTTTTGTATAGACTTCAGAAAGATCAACGCCGTGACAAAGTATGACACCGAACCCATGGGTTGTGTCGACGACATTTTGGCCAAGTTGAAAGACGATAAGTTCTTCACAAAAATTGACCTTGCAAAGGGGTATTGGCAGATTCCTGTTGAAGAAGGTTCTAGACCTGTGACTGCTTTTTCAACTGCAAAAGGTAGTTACCAATTTAGAAAAATGCCGTTTGGGATGGTAAATTCTGGGGCGACATTCAATCGTATGATGCGAAAACTATTGAAAGGTTGTTCGCAGGCAGACAACTACGTTGATGACATTTTGGGTCATACCCAGTCATGGAAGCAGCACATGGCTATGCTCAGAGACCTGTTTGAGCGAATCAAAAATGCAGGTTTGACTGTCAGGCCGTCAAAATGTTTGATAGGTTTCGGAAACATAGGTTTCACGGGACACATTGTCGGCAATGGCATAGTTCAAATGGAGGAGGACAAGCTTACGAAAATCAGAGATGCTGAGCAACCCGTGACGAAAAAGCAAGTGCGGGCATTTTTAGGCTTAGCTGGATACTACCGTAGGTTCATACCGTCCTTCGCTGAAATAGCGGCACCATTGACAGACTTAACCAAGAAAGGCTTGCCTAATAAGGTTGTTTGGTGTCCAGAGCATGAACATTCGTTTCAAACATTGAAGTCACAACTTACCCAGAGACCTATTCTAAGATTACCAGACTTCAAAAAGACGTTCGTCTTACAGACAGATGCATCGGATAATGGGATAGGAGCAGCACTGCTTCAACAATTCGAGGATGGTATTTTTCCGATAGCATATGCAAGCAAAAAGTTGCTTAAAAGAGAAAAGAATTATTCCGTCACAGAACGAGAATGTTTGAGTATTGTGTTTGGGATCAAGAAATTCCAAAAGTACCTTTATGGCAGGGAGTTTGTATTGCAAACAGATCATGCTCCTTTGTCTTACATTCAAAAGAGCAAACCTGAGAGTGGTAGGATCATGCGTTGGGCTCTGTTCCTACAAAATTATAGTTTCAGAGTCGAATCGATCAAAGGTTCAGAAAACGTTTGTGCCGACTATTTGAGTCGACAGTAGTTACAGATTATTTTTCAGTGTAAATATAGGATATATTTTCTTGAGAAGGGGGCAGTTTGTCAGAAATAATCTGTAAGGTACAGGCAGTACCACATGTTGTATATAGTTTAATGACTATCATTGTGAGTACCGGGAGTACTTTGATCATTTGATGCTTTAGTACTATTTTTGGAATACATTGTTTCTTTTGAATAAATCATAGATTTTAATTTCAATCAGTGTTAATGTTGTGTCGAATAATATGCATTTTTGTTTTGTTATATTCTGCAATAGGTACATTGTAATTTCACATTTAAAGTCTTGGTAGATTATCAGATCAAGAAATCATGACACTTTAAGAAACACAAAATTTTGACCCCGTTCAGTCGACTTATAATTGGTGAATATAAATAGTGCCAAACTCAATAGAGTTTCACGTAGTTGCAACAATACACTGCGACAGCAATTTTTCTCCGTAACACATTACAGAGAAATCACTCTTTTCACGCTGTGGATATAGGCGACACAAGGTTGAGCAGATCGACTAGCACAGAGTAAGATCGACAGAGGCTCAGCATTCGTCTTCCCATCTACAACGCTGAGGAGCAAACGACGCTCGTCTACGCTTCAAACAGCCCAGCTTCAGAGAGGTACAGACTCACTCCAAACACGTTGGACTGACTCGGGAGTTGTTCCGAACGAACCAGCCTCAAACAGCCCAGCTTCAGAGAGGTTCAGACTCATTCCAAGCACAACTCGGGGAGTTACTTCAACACGTCCCATATAGACCCAGCCTCAAACGGACCCGTTCCAAGCAGTTTGAAGCTGAGAAGTCTTGTCTCACAGTTCCAGCCTAGGCAGTGAGGGTTGAACAGATCGGTCTGAAACACAGACCGACAGCGGTTCAGCATAACACCGTTCCTGGCCAGCTTCAGACGGACTTGAAGTGCTTCACAGGAACCTGTTTGAAGACATTTGAAGCCGAATAAGACTGACAGGGTGTTTGAAGCCAAGACACGAACGACAGTCTGAAGCAATGTTCATACTCCGTCCGTGTTAAACCAAAGACAGAAGTTTGAGCTTGGCACTTTGTCTCCATAGACTGTATAAGACAGTCGTTTGGCGTCCAACGGATAATCTACCAAGACAGTATTTTGATGCTTTTGTGTTTTTAGTTTCAAATCAATTGAGGCCAGATAGCCCGAGGAAAATTCTATATATCACCAGAACTGTACATATTCCCTGGTAAGACATTGTCACCTGAGAAACAAACCCACTCATCGTCATCATATCTCTTGACACTGGAGGACAGAAACTTTGAAGTCTTTCACCTGTGCCTGTGTTGTGGGTTATTACATGAATTCTGATTTAAGTACCCACAACATAATGGAATTTTTTTCGTCAATCAATCGATCAATCAACACACAGTATGATATAATACTGGTGATTTAGAATGTCAGGCATGTATTTTTATTTAAACTCTCAGAATGAGAGACGAAAAAAGTGACTTTTGCGTATGGCACAGATCAAGATCAGACTTCACTGAACGTTCAGTCTCATCTTGGATCTATACAGTTTGCTTGTTTATTCAAACCTATAAAATAAAACAAAAAACCTTTCTAGGTTTCGACAAAATCTATTTTCAGCAGTCAAAAGAGATAGGGTTATACTTTCTGTGCGTTCTGATCTTTGATCTACATCGTCTGTGTAGCCTATTTTGCCAAGCCTATAAGATGAAAAGAGAACCTTTCTAAGTGTCAGTGGATTGTATTTACAGCTTACTAAAAAGGCTGAGTTTATGCATTTGTTGCTGAAAGAGCAATAGGGTTAAAATAAGTTAACGTAAACGTGCGGGATTAGGGGTGTATTCTAGTTTTATTGAGCCCAATTTTAAACTTGAAAAATATTCAATGGAACAATTATAGCCCATGTAATGTGTATAAACACATTACATACATGTACACTTGACCTTTAATCTATTTCCATACCATACTTAAGTCCGTTAACCCTTTACCACACAATACACTCTTAACGACCCTGAGAAAGAAGCCTTTTAAAAACGTTATGGGAAAAGGAGAAAATGCTGGTAACCAGCATTTTCTCCTTTTCCCATGATGTTTTCTATCCTTTCCAAAACAAATTTCAATTTTTAAATTGCAATTATTGTGTTGTCTGCAAATGCTTTCAATTTGGACAAGTCCAAAATTTTGTCGTCTGGCAAAGAGTAAAACTCTTTACCCAGACGACAGAAAATTAAGACTTGTCCAGATTTAAACCGTTTGCAGACGACATATGGCCGGCAACACGCGAAAAGGGGCATTCGGACATTTGCGTAAAGTGTCGTCTCGGATCAGCCTGCGCAGTCCGCGCAGGCTAATCCGAAACGATACTTTCCGTTTTTATATGATTTTCTGTTTAGCGCAAGTCTACTGTAGCACAAAATATAATGTAGTCGTAAAGTGCCGTCTCGGATTAGCCTGCGCAGAGTGCGCAGGCTGATCCGAGACGACACTTTACGCAAATGTCCGAATGCCTCTTTTCGCGTGTTGCAAGCCATACAGTAGATCTATTTATGAACAAAATAAAGTAGTAGTCATGGCCTTTTTTTTTTCCCTAGAGGCCTGAAGATTGTTTCCCATATTTGACAACAAAAGACCAACTATTGATACTATAAGTTTTATCGGATTTTTTTTTAAAATTTGACACCTGTATATGAATTTATTCTTTACTAGACTACAAAAATTTAGACTTGTCCAAATTCAAAATATTTGCAGACGACAAATTAAATGTGGTTCTAATAATGGATGTTTTCTCTTTTGGTATAGACTACATTGTTAGAAAATGAGAAAATGCTGGTAACCAGAATTCTCTCTTTTTTTCCCATTATGTTTTCAAAAGCTTTGTGTGTCAGGGTCGGTTTAAACTCGGCAATTTATGCTGAAAAGTTTTTAAAGAGTTGTGAAAAAGGTCGAGTGCTCAATTCATATATTGTGTCGACCAAATATTTGCCCATACTCACGTAACGCGACGTCTGACATGACTCACACTTTCTGCAATCGGTGTAAACCAAGATCAGCCTGCACCGATCTTTGCTTGCTCACTTCGATTCCCAATAACATGTAATTGGTCAGGCTTTAATAGACTAATTTCAAAATCAATTATTGGAACCCACGCAAAAAATGGTCCGAGATATATATTGGGCCGTATTCGCCCACAATTCTAAATTACATTCGAATTCTAGATGTCAAGAGTTTCGTAAATTGAGAATGTAACACAATTTCTGATTGGCTTAACCAAATGGTTTAGTCAATTATAAATTGTGTTACTTTCTCATTTAAGAATTAGAATATTAAATGCAATTCAGAATGGTTTGGTGAATACCCACACAGGACAAAGGGTAAAACCAATATAAGTCACTCGAGTGTCTCTTTGAAATCAATGTCTACCATACACAAAGAATAAAAAATATGGAACGGTTGAAAAATAGGACATGGTGAATCGGTCAGTGGATTTGAAATGTTCTTGTCGTTTCAACAAAAGGAAGCCGCTGTTGATTTGTTCGGCTAGGAAAATGTTATGTGATTTAACTTTGTAGATAAGGGTGTGTTTCGTTGTCGTTATCAGTGGATTCCTGATAAAGCGTTTTAATACTGTTCCGAATAGTTATTTCTTTTTAATTTTTTTGTTCGTTTGTTTTTAATCATTGACTAACAATAAGTCCATAAAATTTATCCATTGTTCAGTTCGTTCGCTTTGCATTATGACTAACAAACGCTTGAACTCCTAAGTAAGTTTTCAAATCAAAATGTCCAGCCTATTGTAAATTTCACTGTACATGTACATCTAATTAATGCGATTTTCAAAGACCTTTTTGGGGAAAAAGAATCACTGACATATCGGACTGTGTTGATCCAAGTTCAGACTGTACGTTTTTACCGTCTGATATTAATCTACACTCTCCGTCTAAGCGCTTAGCAGCCTAAGGGTTGGTAGATCAGCACCTGGCAAAGACCAATATGTGAAATCTGACGTTAGGCTCCATTTATGGTCGCATTTGCAAGTCACCAGTATATCCTTGAGAAAAACAGCATTTGAGTAAAAGGATTATAAAAATGATATTGTTTAAGAGCACAAGATTCTGTTTCATCATATTTTTTTCTGAAATTCGACAATTCATTTTAGTATCAAAAAGAGGGTAAAGGAAGGGTCTTTTCAACTTTCAAAATCGATACTGACCATCCAATCGTGTATTAGTTAATGGGATTTCGCAATAAACTCTATGTGTTATGATCAACTGTAGTTGTCCTTACGGACTATGTAAATCAAGATCAGGCTGCACAGAAAGTACAGTCTGGTCTAAACTCTCGAAATTTTGTGGGACTATCTACTAGCAATTTGTTCGGTAATGGGTTAAAAAATTCATGATTCCTTGTTCCCATAATCTGCTTCGATACTTATTTTACTCTGAAATTCGACGATTCCATTTAAATATGAAGGTGCCATACGGTTGCAATTATACAAAGTCGATATTGACCATCAACTTGAGTATTAGTAATGGGATTTTGTAATTAACCATAGAATGCGAATAAAAACTTCATTGGGGCATGTAGACAGTGTGGTTTAAGATCTGACTGCACGTTATGTGCAGTCTGATCTTCGATTTACACTTTCCGATGTTCTGAGAAATATCTGACCAAAACGGCCTTGAAATGCCATCTTTTGGGCCTTTTTCTACTGCCTGAGGGTTTTCTGTTTGTGGCTAGCCTGGGTTCCAATCCGTTCATTTTTTTTTTTCTTCTTCTTCTTTTTTCCTTTTCTATCACTCGGACGTTACATTGTCAAAAAAAAAGTAATAATAACGGAAGCGATAAACAGATAGCTGCTTAAGATCTACAGCAGACCGCAATTAAGACAGCATGATACGAAGTACATGTAATTCAGAGATTATTATTGCTTACACCCAGGCTAGTTTGTGGCCATAAATAAGAGAGAAACGTTGTGTCTATAGGCGCGTTACATAAACGAGCTTTGGGAAATGTCATGTTTTTGAGCAGGGTCCGGATATCTTTTTTTTTTTATGACCCCCCCCCTTTTTTTTTTGTTTTAGGAAGTGGTAGTAAAGTTGTTCAAATTAAGGAAGTGTCAAAATTAGTGTAAGGTTTAAATTGGCCTACGTCTGTTTTTCTCCCGAAGTCGCTTAAGCGATGGGCCTGATTTTTTATGTTGCTTTAGAAAAGCAACGTGGCTCTCTTTACCAAGTGCCTCACTTTACCATTTGACGGAATCTTATCAAATTGCTTATGTTGTTCCAGTGTAGTACAAACAGAACGAAAAACATTTCTATCAACCTTACGAAAACATGATGACAACTCAATACCTAGAACCGAGGTACCCCTAAAACCATATATACAATGTGTGAAAGTTAAATGATCTCGAATAATTAAGCGGGAACAAACTACTGGCTATGTTCACGTCACCGGAGAACTAGAGTCCAAGTTTTGGCATGTCGCTGTTTCCGGGGATGATAATGGGCGTGAAAAAAGATCCTCCAGACATAAGGTAACGATACCATAATTTCGCTTTTCTTTCATCTTAACTCTTTTCCAAACCACATTTTTTTTTTTATTTTCCGTACTGGAAATATTTGCAGACGACAAACTTAATTGTGGCTAAAATCAGGATGTTTTTTAAAGGCAGTTAAAAGGCACTGCAGTGAGAAAAGGAGAAAATGCTTGTTTATAACCTTCTTCCCCAGGTCGTTTGGTAAGGGTTGAATTAAATATGTTTTTTTTTACTTTTTGTCTAATACTTGTTAGTTTACCCATTGGCAATGAGGACTTGAGGAGCTCTTGCAGATGGCGCAGATCAAGATCAGACTTCACAGAACACTGAGTCTGATCTTGGACCTACGCCATCCGCTATCCGATACTAACATTATGACCAAAGCTATCTTCAATAGCTTGGTGAATCTACTGTTAGACCTCGGAAAAACGTGGAATTTCTAGAGTTTGCAATGAAAGTGTTAAGTACATCTATAATATTATGTACATGTTCTTCAATTTTCCTGGAGCTAAGTACTTTGATTTTCAGATGTCTTCATGACAAAATTCATTTAACATCTTATTCAATCATCGCATCGAATTTTCAAGAAGTAATAAGTAAACTTCATTACTTTCGTTCTTATGCCGTTCACTTGCTTTTTGTAATTTCCGTATTGTAAAAGTTCGAATAAAAATATTGGATTTTTTTAAATATGTTGTAGTTTGGTACTTCCTTTATTAAACTTATCTACCAAAAACGCATTACCACAATTATCAAGAAATGTTTTGCACTTTAAATTTCTATTTTGTAATTGCAGCAATTCCATTTCATCTTTGCACCGATGAAAAGAAAACACCAGCCATACTCACCAGCTAGTTTAAATTTAGTTATAAATCTAAATTCAAAGCCATCAGACTGGCTAAAACGGGACATCTTAGCTAGTTAGATGGCTAGTCTCCGAAATTAGAATAAAGCTATACCCAGAATGGTTGATGAACACGGATACAGGTCCTCGGTATTGTCAGCGCTTTGATTTTACTTTGAACTTACTCAGAGCCTCAAGCAATTAGATCCTTTGGCCCTTTACCAAACGATTCCGAATTTTTACGATTATTAATAGGAATGCTTTTGAAAACATTGTACAAAAGGGATAAAATGCTGATTACCATCATTTTCTCCTTTCTTAAAATTGTTTTCCACGCAACCAAAGACGAATTTTAATATTCAAGTCAGATTAATTTTGTTGTCTGCCAATGCTTCTCAACTTGCATTCGTGTAAAATTTTGTCATAAGGTAATGAGTAAAACGAAATACGTGTTCATGAACATGTTTGTCAAACTCTGACCTATTTTCAATAAAGTATAATAGAATAAGATAAGTAAAAATATCATAAGTAGTTTTGCAAATACACTGTATTGAGAGTTCACAAATCATACAAAAAATCAATCCCAAAATCTCTTCACACTTACCCGCTCCAGCCTTAAAATATAGATATGGATTATCTATTCCTTTAATGGTGTCTTTTACACCAATCTTAACATGAACCCACTTACGTCACGGTGATAGCTCAGTTAACCTTTTCTGTGCGAAATATATATGAGCCGTGCTCTGGCAAAAGGGGGCTTAATGCATCTCCGTAATCCATCATACCAAGAAAGCCATCACATACTTATGGATCCATAATAGCCACTTTTTTTAACAACCGACTCAATCATGAGGTAGACTGATCCTTTGACATGCAGAAAATCGACCAATAGCGAAAAGTTTCGGCCCAGGTCAGCCTGCGCGGACTGCGCAGGCTGACCTGGGTCGAAACTTTTCGCAGATGCATTAAGCCCCCTTTTCACAGAGCGCGGCTCATATATATGAGCCATGCTTTGTGAAAAGGGAGCTTAATGCGTATGCGTAAAGTATCGACTCAGGTCAGCCTGCGCAGACCTGGACCGAAACTTTCCGCCCTCGGTTAATTTTCTGTATGTATAAGGATCGGTCTACCTCAGGTCGGCTGTTCGAAAAAGTGGCTATTATGGATCTAAAAGTATGTGATGGCTTGCTTGGTACCATGGATCACGGAGATGTACTAAGACCCCTTTTGTCAGAGCATGGCATATCTATTTGACCTCTTTGGACAGCTGCAAATACTATCGACGGAGACTGAGAAAGATGTTTACCTCATAGTCTTGACAAAACAATCGGACAATATAGATCCAAGATCAGACTTCACGTTCTGTGCATTCTGATCTTTGACCTTTACCATCCGCCTGCGGTGCTGAAAAAAAGTTAATCGCTTTTCCTCTTGTTTTCGTCGGCGCTCATCTGGGCCTATTTTGGAAGTGACTTGCCGCAGGATACTCCTATACATGAATATGACACTGTGAAGGGCCGTACAAGAATATGCAATCAGTTCAATGTGATTTAAGGTGAAATCCCCCGCGATGATTTGTACAACCATGTCATTGAATCCTTTAACCCTTATCCTGCTAAATAACTAAAATTAAATTTTCAATTCGATAGTAAAAACCCAAATATTACTTTTTCAAAGTTATGTTTTGGGAAATAATATCTCCTTAGCGGACAGTGTAGATCCAAGATCAGACTGCACGTTCTGTGGAGTCTGATCTTTATCTACGCTGTCCGCGAAAGGTCAGTGAGTCGCGCTTAGCAGCCGAAGGGTTAACAAACAGTCCCGTGTTTAGCTACCCTGCAAAAAGAAAAAAGTTTTCTCAATTATTTTGGAAAAGGAAAAACGATTCAAAGTTAAACTGCATATGCATATATCTTTTAAGATAAACGCTCTTCATTCACGTATATGTATTGTTAGTTTGTTAGTGGTTTAACATCGTTTTCAATATCATTTCAGGCATATCACGGTGGTATACCTACCCATGCTTTCCTGAAGCTTTTTCCCCCTTCCAGTACATTGCACACTACCGTCTCTCTAAGCAAGTCGTTGCTTTCTCATGTGAAAGCAACACTAAATGAATGTTACATACTCTTCCTGCAAATACCCTCATGGAGACTTTACTCTACAACAAAATTTATGACCGGTGCAAACTGAAAAAGATTTGCAAATACAAAATAGAATGTAGCTCAAATGATGGAATTTGAAATTAAAAAAAAAAGGAGGGGAAAGGAGAAACCGTTGCAGGTGGGAAATGGAGAAAACGACATCCTAAACAGGTTCATTTTCAAAGGATTTGTGGACGAAAAATTCCGGTAGTAAAACAATTTCTGATTGGCTTAACTGTATATGGTTTAGCCAATCAGAGATTGTGTGTCACTGTGTTGCTTTGAAAATTAGAGCGTTATCGAATCAGACAGAATGCGATTTAATATATTGGTTGGCGAATACTGCCGAAAGATATCCGAACATTTATCTCCCATGTAGAAATGATTAAGCGATGAATCCACGTCGGGCCTAGAGTTTGTTTACCGATAAATGTCAAAACTTGTAAACACTGCATTAATTTCTTGTATGAGTGCATCGAAACCTTATCAGATTATACATTTGCGCCATGCTCTGTGAAAAGGGGGCTTAATGCATCTGCGAAAAGTATCGACCCAGGTCAGCCTGCGCAGTCCGCGCAGGCTGACCTGGGCCGAAACATTTCGCTATTGGTCAATTTTCTGTATGTCCAAGGATCAGTCTGCCTCATGTTAAGTCGGTTGTGGAAAAAAAGTGGTTAGTATGGATCCATTAGTATTTGATGGCTTGCTTGGTATAATGCATCACGGAGATGTGTTAAGCCCCCTTTTGCCAGAGCATGGCTCATTTAATTAGTTCTTCATGCTATCTCCATGTCGTATTTTAACCACATTAAACGTCGCATCACATCGAAATGATAGCTGTTTGTAGAGGTCAAAAGATTGCCATCTGAAAATTTGACAATAAGCACTTATCCGGCATAGTTTTATCTGAGAGAATAGAAGGGCAAGTTGAAATTTATTTTTGGTGTTGATTATATAAATTTCCTAGGAAACCGAGCTCAATTTTTACTCTTTGTTGAGGGCTTCTTTTTTTATATACTAAAAAAAGGCATAATTCACAACTATCTTTCCTCACAATGATTTTACAGGCCTAGCTGTATTTGTGGTGAAATACCGCCGCAATATAGACCACTGATCATATGATTCATAGAAACAAGCAGCAAATCTTTAAGTTTGTATTTAACCCATATCCTTCTAAATAAAAGAAATAAAACTTTCAAACCGATAGTAAAAAACCAAATATTGCTGTTTGAAAGGTAATTTTGGAGGAAAGATATCTCCTTATCGGAGAGTGTATATCCAAGATCAGACTGCACGTTCTGTGTAGTCTGATCTTGATCTACGCTGTCTGCAAAAGGTCAGTGAGTCGCGCTAAGCAACCTAAGAGTTAAGAAATACAACATAGTGAGTGACAAAGATAGTGACTTTTACCATATTTCCAATGAAGCAAAAATGCAGTGGTGTGATGCCACAATTAGCGGCAACTAACAAAGCAAATATTTCTCTTTGAGATCACAGGTTACGCCAAGGTTATGTTTGTTTTCGTTGACAAATTTTGGGCGCAACCATTAACATTATCAGGGAAAGATGTCTACTAGGACAAAACATGGCCATTATTTACTTATAAAAAGAATTGATCTTGTATCGCTATCTCCGGTGTCTCTTTTCGATGATCGTAGAATAAGATCAGCTTGCAGATCCATACAGCCTCATCTTTTTCTACGCTCTTCGATTTCCATTATTAATTTTCTTTCAAGAGAACAGATGGACCAGTCCCATTCACTATTTCGGCCCAGTAACCAAACGAATCAGTGTTATGCAACTTTTGAAAACATTGTGGAGAAAAGGAGAAATGTTTGAAATGCAATTTCCTCTACAATGTTTTCGACCATTCCAAAGACAATAATAATGGCTTGCAACACGCGAAAAGGGACATTCGGACATTTGCGTAAAGTGTCGTCTCGGATCAGCCTGCGCAGTCCGCGCAGGCTAATCCGAGACGGCACCTTACGACTACATACATTTTGTCCTACAGTAGACTTGCGCAAAACAGAAAATTACATGAAAACGGAAAGTGTCGTTTCGGATTAGCCTGAGAGGAGTGCGCAGGCTGATCCGAGACGACACTTTACGCAAATGTCCGA
This sequence comes from Hippopus hippopus, assembly GCA_946811185.2. Taxonomy (NCBI): domain Eukaryota; kingdom Metazoa; phylum Mollusca; class Bivalvia; order Cardiida; family Cardiidae; genus Hippopus; species Hippopus hippopus. Next base: position 35,861,980 of record OX328104.1, read on the forward strand.
ATGCCCCTTTTCGCGTGTTGCAGGCCATTTATCATCGTTTGAACCACGTTTGATTAGTCGTTTGCAAATGCTTTAAATATGATTTTGCCTACAATTTTGTTTCTGAAAGAAATGAAACTTTCAACCCGATAGTAAAAAAAACCCATATGTTTCTATTTCAAAAGTATTTTTGGAGGACAGATATCTCTTTAACGGACAGCGTAGCTCCAAGATCAGACTGCACGTTCTGTGCAGTCTGATCTTGATCTACATTGTCCGCAAAAGGTCTGTGAGTCGCATTTGGCAGGATAAGAGTTAACAGTTAAGTTTTAATGGAGGACTTGTTTTATCCTCTTTTCAGATCCGGCAGTTTTAAAGGCGCGAGGCTGCGAAAGAAACCAAGCATAAGGTATGTCAGTCTTCTTTTAATCATTCCTTCTACTTCTTACATTTTCGCCGAGCACTTGTGGTCCAGTCGGTAACGAATAGGGCTTAAAACCGGAGGGGGTGGGTTGCTGATTCGATTCCCAGCTCGTCAAAATTCTTTCCGATGATTGATGATAATCACTGTGACAGAATTCATAACTCTCTGATAGCTTGTCACTGCTTCGTTATGTTTAATGTGAAAAAGCAGCCAGCGGCTTGGAAAGAATGTTGTGTGATGTATTGCTTAAAAAAAACTCATAGGCTTGCACAGGTTATAGGTACACTTCCCGCCGAGGTTTATGGCTGAACGGCAATAAGCATGTCTTACGTTTCAAGTCTTTTAAGTCTTTAGCAAGTCTTTAGCAAACAACAGAAATTTCGACTGAACCAAATTAAAAGCATTTGCAGACGACAAATTAGGAGTCGCTAAAATGATGATTCCTGTCTTTGATAGGGTAGAAAACATTGAGTGAAAAGGAGAAAATGCTGATTACCAGCATTTTCTCCTTTTCCCACAATGTTTTCAAAAGCTTTCTCCTTCAGGGTTGTTAAGTCCAAAAATTTCATGAAATATCGGAAAGTATTGATCCAGGATAAATGTACGATCCCTGATTGACCCAAGATCAGATCGCACGTTAGTTTGTATGTCGTCTGATCCTGATTTTTCTCTCTCCCATAGTGGACTCGATCATGGCAGTTCATATTGAAAGGATTAAAAGAACGTTCTCTTTTCTTTATTCTTTTTCAATATTTATAAATTTGCGACATATACAACTTGTTCTCTTATCCAACTATTTATTAACATCTCATAAATTATTGAAAAGTCGTATCTTATAATTTTACGAACTCAGGTCAATTTTTATACCCATAATAAATCTAGTAGAAAAATGACGCATATTTTTTGTCATTATGTATAAATTGTTTAATGCGGCCCATGAACAAAACTGTGGTATGAACTTTCAAATGCACATTTCATTTAGCAACATCTTACAAAAGATAATTATCAGCCGCGACTTTAAAAGTAATAACAAAATAGCATGATCTAAATAGTATGTTTCCGCAATACAATTTTACTACCAAGGGAGATAACTGTGAATCTTTATTTTATTTAAGTTACCCAACATTGATCCTGCCAAAGTCAACCAATCGCGTGCGCGTGTACATCACCTAATCCAACATGGCTTACTGCAAACAAAAAAGTGTCATTTTGCAAATTACTGTGGACGCCTAGGCGTATTCGTCAAGGTAGGATTTTAAGGAAAAAAGTGTGTTTGAGGTATTCAATCCACCATTTCATTTCACGATCGCTGTGAATTGCTATTGTTATAAGAACGACCGGCAAGCAGTGTTGATGAATTATTGGGCATTCTTTCACTTCCAGTCTGTGCGTGTCGCATTACCAGGTCGATGTGGTTCGAAATCTATGTCATCATAATGTACCCCAGGAATCTTAAGTGGCGAATCAAAGTAATCCGCTATATCGGTGCAAACCGTCGCGTATCAAGTACATGTTAACGATAGTGAAGTTGTAGCAGCTCGCCAGACCTGCAAATTATTTAATGTGTAATCAATTTAAATTGGGTATCAAGGTAGAAAAGATTTTGATAATGGGTAGCCGAGAGGGTACCTTCAGTCTGAAGGGTTGCTCCGATGTTGTTTTTGTGGCTAGGTCTCCGCATCCCTTCACAGCAGCCCTTCTTTAACACCATCTGGAAATTTCAAAATCTTACCTGTCAATCTTTCAGTCTGCTTAATTTGTCTTTAATCTGCTTGTCAGCTATGAAAAAGGACATGAATCGATAGATAAATGATTTAACTTCATGTTGACACCAAGTTAAGTGCAAGGTTTTCGTTCATATTTTTGTAATTTACCATTTATTTGACATAAACACATCTGGTTAATTTGTAAACAAACACTCATTATGAATTCACTTAACTGCGCATGCGTGGTCAATTTGAATTGAAAAAATGATATTGTGTGATCGGCAATTTTAAGTGATAAATAAGACTCCTCACAAATGAAATACATCCAGTAATTTCAGCTTTCATTTTTATGCCCAAGTTGATAACACAGAAGCCGATAAATTGTGAAAAAAAAAAGAACTTTAATGTACCGGAAGTGACTTCCGAAACATGCGCAGTAAATGTCAAGCTTAGTTTCGATTTCTAGGGAAGTAGGTCAACGGATATTTACATTCCGAAATAATGGAATTACAAGGAGGTAACACTGTCATTTTTTTATTATTTCGTTGTTTTTGTAAAGATTAATCATTAATCTATCGATTAAGGACCTTATTGTTCACTGACAAAGAAAAGATCGACGCATATGGCCATTTGAAACGATGCCGATATTGTAATTTTTCACTCCAGATGGGTCTAAGAGCGCTTGCTGCGGGGGTCTAGTGGAGAAACAATCACAAAAATAACATCAGAGCTAGTCCCCGAATCAGGGGTACCGAGAGGGAGTTGGTTGTTTATAAACTAGTTATTATGCCAAACCTCAAGTCTACCCTTTTTCTTTAATAGCTTTTTCAATCTTTAGTTCAAAATAAAGAGTTAAATTTAGCCAGAAAAAAAAGTCTCACAAATCATGAGTTTTTTAAATGTACTAACTGTAGTTGCCATGGGGATGTTTTGATTGTACAGTTATGAGTTTTAAGCCGCTTACCCAATGACAAGATTTTAGACTTGTCAATGGATATTGAATGATTTGCAGACGACAAAGTAGATGTGGCTTAAATGAAGAAACTAGAAAATTTCTTTTGCCATGATATTTTCAGAATACTTACTTGTGGGTCTTACAAGTTCAGGATTGTTTGGTAAAGGGGTTATCAAAAACTGTATTCTTAACCCTTTACCAAACGATAAAGTCTTAGAGAGGCCCATATTGAAAGCATTTGCAGACAACAAAGGTGGCCTAAATGAAACAAATTGCCCTTGATAGAGTAGAAAACGATGTGGGAAAAGAGAAAATGCTGGTTACCAGCATTTTCTCCTTTTCCCACAGAGTTTTCAAAAGGCTTCTTTCTCAGGGTTGTTAAAAGTTGGGATTGTGTGGTAAAGAGTTAACTACATCAGAAAACAGTGAAAAGAGGTACCTGTATTGGTAGCACAGTCTATATCAATTACAATTTCTTCGCAGTTTAATCTATAAATCATATTTTGCACTTGTAAACCCTTTACCAAAGATTATTGATTTTTATTGACCTCGGAAAAAAGACTTTCTGAAAAGAATGTGGAAAAGGCAGAAAATGCTGGTAACCAGCATTTTCTCCTTTTCTTACAATGCTTTCTACTGTTTCTAAAGCAATTTGTCATTTGCAAATAGTCCACTTTGGACAAGTCAACAACCTTTTTTGTTTACTGATTTTGGAGACCAGCCCCTTTGAATTCAGATCATGAATTTAACAATCAGACAATTTTGATAGGTAACCACAACCCAGGCTTAAGGGAAGAAATTACATTTTTTCAAAAGCTCTGTAGCTGTCGAGGTAACTAATTCTTTTGCTGTTTTAGAAAATCCATCAGTTTGCCCACAACCCCGGTATCTGAGGAGTACAAATTTGCAGAAGAAGGAAATGGTGAGCTGGCAAACACCAAGAATGGAAATGACTCATCGGGAATTGAATTTGTAGCTCGCAGAGAATCAGCAGATCAGTCTGCCAGTGGTTCGGAGTTAAAGTCAGTTGAGTGAGTAACTATGATTTAGATGTGTTAACTCTTTACAAATGATCCCGTGTTTTAATAGCCCTATACAAAAGGCTACCAGCAATTTCTGGTTTTCCTATAAGTCCTTTTCCGAAAAAAGTCCCATCATTTGAGCAGTGTTGTATCTAGGCCATGGCATTGCGGGAATCCAGCACTCAATAAGCAGACATCCCTCAAAATAAAAAATCATCATACCCAAATGTTGCAACAAAAATCCAGACCTCATTTACAATAATCCTTTGTTTACAACATTGGTATGAACACAATGGATGCCATATTTGTGCCCATATCACAGTGTAAATGAGTTTGTTATGAATATAGCTGCTTTCAAATTTATTTATGTGCAAACAGGGCTTAAGGATAGAGTTATCAAGAGTTGGAAACATTGCAGGAAAAAGAGAAAGTACTAGCTACCAGCATCTTCTCATTTTCTAACCATGTTGCCAAATAGTTTTATTCTCAATGTCATGTACACATGAATAGTGTGGTAAACCATGAAGAAAAGTGATTTTGATGGTTTAGAAATGCAGAAAGGGTAGTAAAGAATGCAGTATGCAGTTGGTTAACACATTACCACACATTCCTGATTTTAACCACCTTGAGGAAGTAAGGTAACCAGCATTTTCTCTATTTCCAACAATGTTTCTCTGCATTGTTGTCTGCAAATGGTTTAGGATTGGACATGTCAAAAATTTTGTTGTTTTGTAAAACGTTGATTGGAGAATATTGTGAAATGTATAATTTTGCCAGGTTCCTATACTGAACTGTTCACGTTTCCTTGGTCCTGAAGAAATAAGCTTTCTAAAACATTCTGGCAAAAGAGGAAATTACTTGTGCAACACTTCTTCTATTCCCTTCAAGCAAAGTGGAAAGTACATTCAACCATTTCTGATTGGTGCTATCCTATTTTGATAAGCCTATCAGATGTCATGTTAATTTCTGAACTTAGAATTTGACTGATGCTGTTAAAGAAGTGTAGGTAATTACCTTGGGCCTTCAGGGTTTCCCCATAACTCTCTTATATGGGGGTCATTTGACCCAAAAGTGACCCCCTTCAAATGAAGAAAAGAAGGCCAACATTGAAATTTGGGGGTCGTTTAGGAAATTTGGGGGTCAAAATTCAAAGACATAGGGGGTCAAGGAAAACCCTGGGCCTTGATTTTGCAATATTAGATCTTCTGATAGTGTTTTGTTGATGATTATGAGGGGAAAACAGCCTGTGGCTTAGAGAATGTTGTATGAAGCGCTAGTATAAGAAACTCCAGAAAAGCATGGATAGGTACAACTGAAATAATGTTAAAAATTGATGATAACCACCAAATAAACAAACAAAAATCTGTTGTCTTGAAATTAATGAAAATTTTATTTATAGTGTGCAATCAGGGGTTAACCCTTTTCGGAACAATCCAGAGTTTTAATGACCCTAATGTAAAAGACTATTTTATGGGAAATGGAAAAATGGGTAACCAGCATTTTATCCATCTCCCACTTTGTTGTATATTCCTTTTAGCCCTTTACTAAACAATCCTGTGTTTTCACGACCCTGAGAAAGAAACTGATTTGAAAACATTGTGGGAAAAGGAGAAAATGCTGCATAACTAGCATTTTCTCCTTTTCCCAAAATGTTTTCTACCCTTTCAGAGACAAATTGCATCATTTGAACCAAGTTTAACTCTTTACCACACAATCCCGACTTTTAACGACCCTAAGAAAGAAGCCTTTTGAAAACATTGTGGGAAAAGGAGAAAATGCTGGTAACCAGCATTTTCTCCTTTTCCCACAATGTTTTCTACCCTTCCGTAGGCAAATTTCAATTTTTCAGTCACATTTATTTTGTCGTCTGCAAGTGCTTTCAATTTGGACCAGTCCATAATTTTGTTGTTTGGTAAAGAGTTAATTTGTTGTCTGCAAAGGCTTTGAATTTGGATGAATCTAAATTTTTGTCGTTTAGGTAAAGAGTGATTTAGCAAATTCTGTCATTTGGCTTTCAGTGTGGATAAACCTAAAATTTTGTTGTCTGGTAAAGGAAGACAAGTAAAGAGGTGATAACAGTATTGCTTCAACAGATCATTAAAGACAAATGTAAAAATCAATAGAGGCATCCTAGCTATCTTCCCTATGTATGCATCTGTCTTGTGATTTATTGTATCTTACCTTCCGTATTGCTTTTTCTAAATTGGATTTTATCATTTTTGTGACTTTTTTCCAGGAGAAGTATCATTCTGCTTTTTTACTCCACTGGCCCTGTGTCTGTTGTGTGTCCATCTGTGTGTGCGTCTGTGTGTGCGTGCGTGCATGTGTTAACTTTTATTTCAAACATCTTCTTCTTTGAAACTACTCATCAAATTTTAACCAAACTTCACAGAAATGTACCTGGCATGTTCCTCTTCAGAATTTCTTTAAGGAATTTGATTCCTTTAAAACCTCTGGTTGCCATAGCAACAAAAATGAAAATTATTGAAAATCTTCGAAAATCTTCTCGTCTGAAAGCATAAGGCATAGAGCTACCAATTTGGCATGTAGCTTTATCTAATGGACCTCTACCACGTGTCTTCCAGTTATATCCCTGGGGTCAAAATTGGCCCTAGCATGAAGGTCAGACGGGCTTATAGAGGGAAAACTTTAAAAATCTTCTGGTTCTAAAACATAAAGTCTAGGGCTACCAATTTTGGCATGTGGCTTCATCTAATAGACCTCTACTAAGGTTTTTCAAGTTATAGCCCAGGGGTCAAAATTGGTCATGTCCCGGGGTTCACAAGTTTTACACGGGCTTATGTAATGGAAACTTAAAAAATCTCTTGATCCTAACTGTAATGCCAAGGGCTATCAAATGTTGCATATAGCTTTATCTAGTGGGCCTCTACCAAGATAGCCCATATTACAGGCCTGGGATCAAAATTTGCCCCGCCCTGTCATTCACAAGTTTAACACGAGGCCCATCTAGCGAAAAACTTTAAAAATAGTTTGGTTCCTAACCATGAGGTCTAGGGCTACCAAATTTTGCATGTATATTTATCTAATGGACCTCTACCATGATTGTTGAAATTATAGCCCTGAGATCAAAATTGCCCCCATCCAAGAAGTCACAACTTTTACAAAGGCTTATGTAGTGAAGAGTTTAAGATCTTGTTCCTGACCTTGAGATACAGGGCCCGGTTTCACAAAAAAACTTAAGTCCGTACTCAACTTAACTGAGTTTACAGGGTTAAGTCCGTTAAATTGCTGAGTTGAGTCTGAAACGTTGAGTGTGTTTCACGAACGCGTTCTCAGCTGAGTCGCTTATTTTGTTCATTTTTCAAACGCCTTAAGCGGTATTTTTGCTACTTTTGGAAAACGGAGGTAATAAAGTGTAAAAGTTCGGGACCAACTGTCAATATCGTTGTAGTCTGAAATAAACAAGGCCGATTTTCTTGCATTAAAAAAGTGCATACAGTCGTAAAAAGCCATTTTACGGAATTCTAGCCTTGTATTCATGCATCGGTGTGCACGTCACCATCGTAAATAAACTGATTTGCTGTGGTACTAGTCAAAATTTATTGAAATTGATTCATATTCGAGGCCAAAAAATGAGGAAATTAAAAGGGATATGGACAACCATGATTCGCACTGATTCACTTTATGATAGTGAGGTCTATTTCACATGAATAAAATTGTCTTGTTAAACTGTCCACAATGCACTAAATACATAGGCGGGGATGTCAAAGTGCTTGTGAGGTTCACCAGCCCGGGTAGCTCAGTATTTAGCATGTCTGAATCGTGACTGGTGGTTGTGAGTTTGATATCAGGTTGAGGCAAGCTTTCTTTCCGGCGATTTTTCGCCTCTCACCTCTGATGCATGTGGGAAAAGTAGTCAGTGACTTGGAAAGAAAGCTGTGTCAGAAATGGTGTGAGAAAGCCAGGAAACACATACTCAGATGCACTGACCGCCGTGATATGACCGATGCTGGTGAAACGGCCTTAAACTCCCAATACAGTCAATTAATCAAAGCTAGTAAGGTTCAACAAACTAGCAGCAGTTTTAAGAGAAAGATTGCCGAGCATCTCATTGTGTAATAGGCTATCATGCAGCTGAAGGAGATGCACACCTGAATAGATATGAGACCACAGTTTAAACATGACTTCATTTTTAGTGGCTGGAAACTTCTAGATTTGATCTTCTTGAACATACACCGCACAGCTCTGACTTTGCACCAATGCTTAAATTCCCCCCTCCCCCCTTATAACAACACAGCCCCATGGACAGCGACTCTATACAACTGTTGATCTTACGTGAAATTGATTGATTGAATGGTGTTTTACGCCGTTTTCTGCATTATTTCAGTTATATTATGACGACCTGTGCATCTATCCATGCTTTCCTGGAGTCTCTTATCAGTACTCCACACAATTATTTTCTTTCCAAGCCACTGCCTGCTTTCCCGCATAATCATCGTCAAAGCAATGGTCAGCGGATTAATCCTTAGAGTGCAGTATAACCCTTTACCACACAATCCAGAGTTTTAAATACCCCCAAGAAAAAAAAAAAAGCTTTTGAAAACACTGTTGGAAAAATAGAAAATGTTGGTGAGCAGTATTTTCTCTTTTTGTCTAAATGTTTTCTATCTAATCAAAAAGAGAAATTATCATTTTATCAACAGATAATTTGTCATCTGCATCTTTTTTTTTTCATCCTCTCAGTTTGGTCCAGTCTAGAATATTGTTGTTTGGTGAAGAGTTAAATGGACTTTTTCAGTCTGGGAAAAAAGGAAAATAGCAATATTTATACAAGTATCTACTATAATATTGTACACACAAAAAACAGTCTAGATAAAAGATCAGCCTGTACACTCCTTGCAGTCTGATCTTGATCTACATTGTCTGTAAAAGGTAGTTTGATCCTGAGCTAATTGTCCATGAAAATGGAATATTCAGCTGATTGGACATTTGTAACTAAGCTTTTAAATAAACTGTGAGTTAAAAAGAAGTGAGAGCTTTATTGATTTTGAGTATGTATTTCACAAAAAAGTTTCAAAAAGCTACAATATTATTTGGATGATAGATTATGACTGACTAGCTTTGCAGAAGTGACTCGAGCCAATCTAGGTATGAGTTTTTGAGCTTTTATGAAGTAGCAGTTTGGAACAGTCAATCAGAAAAATGAGAGCCTCCGTGTGTTCACATACATACAAATGACACATTAGTTACAGCACATTGATAGTTGAACATTTCTCATGACTCTGGAACTTACATAGTGCATATACTTATAGCATTTTTTAGCAGCAGCATTATTTCTGTAACGTGCCATTACTGATGATTGTATACATGTAACTTTTGTACTAAACTGAGCAAATACCCAAATTTATCAAAAATACATGCACTGAAACATACGAATTGGTTTAATGGTACCCCTAGAATGCAATTTAACCCTTTATCAAAAAATCCAGAAAACATTGTTGGAAAAGGAGAAAATTTGTAATTAGCCTTTTCTCCTTTTTCCCATAATATTTTTTACCCATCAATGATAGTAATCATCTTTTTATCACAGTTAATTTGTCAGCTGCAAATGTTTTCAGTTTGGTTCAGTCTAGAATTTTGTCTTTTGGTCAAGTTTTAAATCAAATAGACTTCTTCCAGTCTGGGATAAAAAGGCCAATAGCAATATTATTTCCAAGGTATGTGCCATAATACAAAAGACAAAAGAACAGTACAGATCAAAGATCAGTTAGCATATTCTTTGCTGTCTGATCTTGGTCTACACTGTCTTAGGGAGTCTGATCTTGAGCCAATTGTCCTTTAAAGAAGGAATATCTAGCTGACTGTACCTTTGCAACTCAACTTTTGAATAAAGTACTTTTTCACTTGCCGAGTATTTGATAGGATATGGTGGTATGTTTTCATATAATTTATTATATATGTAAGTGGTTTATTGCACAAATGACATGTTCAAGGATCTTTTACCAATTATGACACACAGTTGACCATTACACATTAATACACAAAAGTTCAATTGATTGAATGTAAATTTTGCAATGGCTCTCCATTTGAACCCCTCATGACACCAAAGGACCAGTCAGGAGAAAAATTGGTCTGGTACTGTCTAGGCATCATTATACTGTACTGTATGCTTTTGGTTTTACCTATTTAAAATAAAAATTAGAAATTTAAAGGGTGAAAATTCATTGTTACCAAACAATTTTGTTTTAGCAACCCTAAGAAGGACTTTGTAAACATTGTGAGAAAAGGAGAAAATGCTAGAAATCAACATTTTCTCCATAAACCACAATGTTTTATACCTTTTAAGATTATTTTCATCATTTGAGTTACACTTGAATGTGTTGTCTGAAATTTTTTTCAATCTGGACCAGTCCTACATTTTTTTGTTTAGTATAGAGTTCAGAGATGGATTTCATCTTAAAATGAAAATTGCAAAGATCTATCCAGCTCACTTTTGTAACTTTGACGCTATCTACCATGTGTGAAATTTTGTCTTTGTACACCAAAATCAGTCTGCTTGTGCATGCAATCTTTCTACAAGCTGTCAAGCTTTAGTCTCAACCTTTCACTCCTTTGAGAAATTTATCACAAAAAGTCTACTGAAAATGATTAATTGAAAATCATATAGAAAACTGTATACATGTGGAAGTCAAGGTTATGGATAAAGTACCGAAATATCCTTTTAAAGTGTATTATGACTGCCAGAAATTTCTGTTTTTAACTTGACTATGAAGTAACTAGTAATGTTTACAGAGTCTGATACCCACAGGAAATGAAAGCAACAACAACCATGTTTTCTCACACTGCTCACCTTTTCATTTCCACAAAGAATATATCTTTGACAAGAAAATACACAAACCTGTTAAAACTATCAACAATGAAGTAGATTTTAAAACACTTTTTTTTCTGTTGATAGTAGATCTATTTACCACAGTGGATATGAAAAAGATTTCACTATTTTTTTTTATAACCACTGATGCAGCACTGTTTCACAGACTATGGATTTTGATGCTCAAGTTTTATTAATGTATGTCAGTTTCAGAAAATAAGTAAGCTAGCAGTATAGCTGGAAAATTGCTTGAAGTCTGTAAAACAATCGTTTCTCTATCACTTGCAATCATAATCTGAATTTGGTGCAAAAATATCTGTGTGAAAGATAGAGCATAATCATAGAACACAAGTGTGACAGGATAAAATCATCTATGCATATTAAATGTGAGAGAAAAAGTTACCTAAAGTTACATGTATATATTTGAAGATGATCTGTGAGCAACTTCATTACTCTATAGACATGACAGATATTTTTCCAGTATACCTAATTTCTTTTACCTCTCTCTGCCAGTGGGGACTACAATAGCTTTTGGAGACTGTAGGTCATGATCAGAGAGTGCAGTCTGCTACCTGATACTGATATTTTACCATAACCATCTTACAGTGCACTAGTTATCTACTTTCAGACTATGAAATAAGTTAAATTTATTTTGGCAGCGACAGAGTTCAAAGAAACAATCAATTTGCAAGATTGTTGAACAAGACATACCTGTCAATTTCTTAGAAAGCTGACCTCCAGGTCCTGAATCAGAAATGTTGTGCAGTGCTAAGTTCACCATCCCTTTATTAATCACTTCACCGTCATCACTCAGATATGTGTTTATTTACCCAAGATGAGAGTACCAGAAATGAAAGTTCTGTATTGAAAAAAAAAATTAAAAAACAAAATAAAAACAAGATGAAACCTATGTTGTGGGTGCTCAAAGGAATTACAGATGGATATCTACCATACAGGTTTCAGAATTCCAATCTCCATCTGATAATCAGAAAGCAACCAGTTATTTGATCCTCTGTCAAGTTACTTGACAATGGTTGTTACCACCTATTTGCCTGATTGTTTGCCATAGAGCTCCCAGCCCCAGTTAATTTGAAACCTAATCGAAGCCAGGTGATAGCTGATAAATATGCAATTAGTTATAACTTTCAACAGCTAACATGTTCATCCTATTACACCTTCATTTAGTTTTAAGCCAATTTAACAAGAGATGCAAAACACAATTTCACTTCAATATCTGCCTTTGTAATGAATAACCAAAACCTTTATACAAAAATATAAGCTAACACACATACATACAGATTTTTAGTTTTCTGTCTCAAATTTAAGATTGTTGCCATTACCTAAATAATTATCGGACTCATAGTAAATCTATATATCTACATTTACAACACTGGATTCTGTACCAAGTTTATTTTCAAAAGTTGGGTAGTTTTTCACCCATGACAACCGATACGTTGTTCTGAATCATTCAATCAAAACATTGTTCTGATACACGATTATTTCCATAAATGTAGAATTGTATTCAGTGGAAGAGTGAATTTATGCACTGATTTTTCCATTTTCTTTTCAAATTTTGGCGGACAACGTACAAAAAGACAGTTGTCATAAACAAACCTTTTACTGATTAGTTACCGATGACACAACTTCCAGGTCATTGAAAGTGTCCAAAATTTGTATTTTCGCTATGAAATATTGCGATAGAAAGTCTCATTGCAAAATATAAAAATACTCAAATCTTACCTAAGACATATTCTTGTTTGTTGTCATCGTATTTGTCTTTGAAAGCTGTGTTTAGGGACGATTTCTGAGTTTAGGGTCGATTTCTCCGAGGGACGATTTCTCCAGCAGCTTAGAAATGATCCTACACATTATCTGTCATGTATATTTCGAACAGAGACAATCCTTGACAAATTTCCTCCATGCTTAAGATTTGAAATAGAGAATTTCTGTCTCTAAAAAGATGTTCTGTCGGTTTACATCTCTCCAGTGGCTACGTATTGCCATATTTGAGTCGACAACAAGCAATTTAAGCCAGCATAGGGGTAGACTCAAATTAACAGACTCAACTCAAGGTTTTGAGATCGTTACTGAGTCTGTTAACTTTTGTGAAACGCAACTTAAATAATGAACTCAACTTAAGTCAGAAACTGAGTCCGTTAGCGGATTTGAGCAAAATAACGGACTTAAGTTGTTTTGTGAAACCGGGCCCTGCTGTATTATTTTGTGAGTGTTGTAATTTAACAGGCCTTTTCCAAAATCGTTCAAATTAAAGCCCTGGTGTCAAAATTGGTCGTACCTTTGACATGTGCTTAAAGAGTGGGAATTCTAAAAATGCTCTTGCTCCGAACCATAAATCCTATGGCTACAAAATTTTTATCACTTCTGAATCTGTTCAAAATTAAGCCCTGGAATAAAAATTAACCCTTCTTCAGAGGTCTCATGTTTCTCAGGGGCTCTATGTTGAGGAATCATTGAAAATCTTTTTGTTGATAATCATATACCGCCTCAACCTGTATTATTTGGCATATGGCTTTATCTTGTGGACCAGAATTCAAGTAATTATAGCTCTGTGGTCAAAAATGGCTTTGCCCTGGGATTACAATTTCACATGGGCTCTTATAGAGAAAACTTTATAACTCTTCTTGTTTGGCCTTGTAATATTTGGTATGTGTGGTTTGTACTTACGAGCCAGTGGGGCGATTCAGGGTCATGGTGGTCCTCTTGTTATGGTTGAAAGGTGGAAAGTGATTTTATACATAATCAGATAACAGAATGTTGTCCTTTGGTATTTTCTGCATTGAAAGCCTTGCAGGCTAACATTTGCAAAGGACAAATCCAAAGTGTATCAGACACTTCTTATTTCCTGTAGTGTAACTCAGCAAGTTAACCCTTCACCAAACAATCTTGGGTTTTCATGACCTAGATGACGAAGTCTTCTGAAAACATTGTGGGAAAAGGAGAAAATACTGGTAACCAGCATTTTCTCCTTTTCCCTCAATGTTTTCTACCCATCTCTAAACAAATTTCAATTTTTGAGTCACATTCATTTTTTCGTCTGCAAATGCTTGCAATTTGGACGAGTCTAAAATTATGATGTTTGGTAAAGAGTTAAAGACTCTTATTACTGGGACCATGCATAAACAAAACTCAATGGCAATATGTAAGAAATACAATCAGTTGCAACTATCTTTACTAATAGAGGCACATTTGATTGCGATGCAGTGTATTATAGTATATTTAGGCTTTCATTTTTCATTTGTTATTCTCATGATGGGTTACCGGGATTTCACATTTTGTCTGCATTGCAAGCACCTTGTCTGACCTAATAATATCATGCTGTCTCCCAAAACTTGTTTATTTTCTCATCAGCTATGCAGAAGAGTGCCCAACTATTGGAGTGGCTATAATAAGTATTTTGGAGTATTTTTAGCTCACCTGAGCACGAAGTGCTCATGGGGAGCTATTGTGATCGTGCTGTGTCCGGCGTCCGTCATGCGTCATGCGTCATGCGTTGTCAACTTTTCACCTTGTGTACGCTCTAGAGGCCACATTTTCAGTCCGATACTCATGAAACTTGGTCAGAATGTTTGTCTCAATAAAATCTCGGACGAGTTCGAAAATGGGTCATGTCGGGTCAAAAACTAGGTCAGTAGGTCAAATCTTAGAAAAACCTTGTGTACGCTCTAGAGGCCACATTTTCTGTCCAACACTCCTGAAAGTTGGTCAGAATGTTTGTCTTGATGATATCTTGGATGAGTTCGAAAATGGGTCATGTCGGGTCAAAAAATAGGTCACTAGGTCAAATCTCAGAAAAACCTTGTATACGCTCTAGAGGCCACATTTTCAGTCCAACACTCTTGGAAGTTGGTCAGAATGTTTGTCTTGATGATATCTCAGTTGAGTTCGAAAATGGGTCATGTCGGGTCAAAAACAAGGTCAGTAGGTCAAATCTTAGGAAAACCTTGTGTACGCTCTAGAGGCCACATTTTCAGTCTAAAACTCTTGAAACTTGGTCAGAATGTTTGTCTGGATGAGTTTGAAAATGGGTCATGTCGGGTCAAAAACTAGGTCATTTGGTCAAATCTTAGAAAAACCTTGTGTACGGTCTAGAGGCCACATTTACAATCCAAAACTCCTGAAAGTTGGTCAGAATGTTTGTCTTGATGATATCTCAGACGAGTTTGAAAATGGGTCATGTCGGGTCAAAAACTAGGTCACGAGGTCAAATCTTAGAAAAACCTTGTGTACGCTCTAGAAACCACATTTTCTGTCAAGAACTCTTGAAACTTGGTCAGAATGTTTGTCTTGATAATAGCTCAGGCGAGTTTGATAATGGATCATGTGGGGTTAAAAACTAGGTCACTAGGTCAAATCTTAGAAAAACCTTGTGTATGCTCTGGAGGACACATTTTCAGTCCAATACTTCTGAAACTTGGTCAGAATGTTTGTCTTGATGAGACCTTGAATGAGTTTAAATTTGTGTCATGTGGGGTCAAAAACTAGGTCACTGGGTCAAAAATTGGAAAAACCTTGTGTACGCTCTAGAGGCCACATTTTCAGTCTGATACTCTTTAAACTTGGTCAGAATGTTTGTTTTGGTGATATCTCAAAAGAGTTTGATAATGGGTAATGTCGCGTCAAAAATTAGGTCATTTGGTCAAATCTTAGAAAAACCTTTTGTACACTCTAGTGGCCACATTTTCAGTCCAATACTCATGAAACTTGGTCAGAGTGTTTGTCTTGGTGATATCTAAAAAGTGTTTGATAATGGGTAATGTCTGATAAAAACTAGGTCACTAGGCCAAATCTTAGAAAAACCTTGTGTATGCTGTAGAGGCCACATTTTTATTCCGAAACTCTTAAAAGTTGGTCAGAATGTTTGTCTTGATAATATCTTGAAAGAGTTCGAAAATGGGTAATGTTGGATCAAAAACTAGGTCACTAGGTCAAATCTTAGAAAACCTTATTTACTTTCTAGAGGCCTCATTTTTAATGCAATACTCATGAAACTTGGTCAGAATGTTGGTCTTGCACCAGTTTGCAAGTGGGTCATTTCGGGTCAATATCTCATGAAAATCTTGGTAGAATGTTTGTCATAATATCTCAAAAGAGATTGAAAATGGGTCATGTTTGGTCAAATGACTCAGGTGAACGATTTCAGGACCATCATGGCCCTCTTGTTAATAAGTATTTTTAAGTATTTTGGACCTTGTCCGTGAATGATTAGAAAACATAGTGGGAAAAGGAGAAAATACTGTTTACCAGCATTTTCTCCTTTTCACATGGTGTTTTCAAAAGCTTCCTTACCCAGAGTCTTCAAATTTCAGAATTATTTGGTAAAAGGACTCAAGGGTAAATTTCACATGTTGCCTCATTAGATTTTACAAACCATTCAATGGTTTTTATACATTTTAGACAAGCATGAATTTACTTTTGCAGACAGAATACATCAAGATATGGGATTTTTGGAATCTGTTATTTTGTGAAATATTTTGGCTAAAACACCTTTGAAACTGCAGTGCTTTGGTCTGTTTTCCTAGTAGAGAAAGCCAGTTTCATTTATTTAGCTCTTCAAAGGTAAAGAGCTTAAGGTTTCAGGTAGTAAGTATTGATTACTGATTGCAAAAATGAGCTGTAACTGTATAAATCTTTTATAGTGAAAAGAAGTACATATTGTTTGGTGATTGTATAGATTTTTTTCATTTAACTCTATACTAGAAAGCAGAGGACAGAACCATTTGAGCCACATTTGTTATGTTATCAGCAAATGCTTTTGTTATGGACAGACCTTTAATTTTTAGTTCTACTAGCTGAAGGCAAGCAAGCTTATGTCATGGCCCTGTGTCTGTTGTGTGTGTATCCTCCTTTGCATCAAGCAGTGCTTGCATGCATGCATTAACTTTTATTTCACACATCTTCACCTTGGAAACTACCCATCCAATTTTAACGAAACTTCACATAAATGATCTTGCCTCCTTTCTGAATTTCTTCAAAGTATTTGATTACAATAAAACATCTGATAGCCATGGCATCAAAACCAAAAAATATTGAAAATTTTTAAAAATCATCTTGTCCGAAACCATAGGGCCAAGGACTGCCAAATTTAGCATGTAGCTTCATCTATAAGATCTCTACCAAAATTTGTCATTTTGTTCCAGAACTTTACTATGCATGTCATAAAAAAATGTTACCTGCTTCTTAAGTTTTGGAAAATCTTCTTGTCAAAGCACTCTTTAACTCTTTACCAAATGAAAAAATCTTATACTGGTCCAAATTGAAAGCATTTGCAGACGACAAAATAGATGTGACAAAAAAATTAAAATTTGTTTTGGGAAGGGTAGAAAACATTGTGGGAAAAGGAGAAAATGCTGGTTACCAGCATTTTCTCCTTTTCCCACATTGTTTTCGAAAGCTTTCTTCCTCAGGGTTGTTAAGTCGGGATCGTGTGGTAAAGGGTTAATAGAGTTCATTGATACTTGCAAGTTGGTATGAATGATACTTGATTAAACCTGCTTGTATTCACTGACATCATCTTTGCATTGGAAAAAGATATGAGTTTTTTTTTTTATGGGGGGGGGAAGGGGGGGGGGGGGGCTAGGCAATCTTCTCTTTGAAAGTATTTTATTTACAGACTTCTCATGATTTAATGTCTCTGTCAGTGCCAATTCAGTATATGATACAATTACCTAAAAGGCAATTGGGCCATCCAGGGCCACCATGACACTCTTGTGTTGTGTGGTATAGGGCATAGGGTTAGAAGCATTTTAGAATTGTCCAAATGGAAAGCACTTGCAGATAACAGATGAAGTGTAGCTAAAATGATTGGATTGTCTCGTTCAAAAAGGGAAGAAAAAATTGTGTGGGAATTCAGAAAATGGCTTCTGCTTGTGCTCAACATCTACCTCGGGACCTGGAGAATCTTATTGCACAAAAGTGTTTACTCGATTGCAGTAGCTGTATTCAACAACCATTCTTAAAAAAGTTCTTAGTTCTATTCTGCAAAATTTTCTAAATTTGACAGTAACACAAATTCTGGTTGGCTAAGCCATTGGTTTAGCCAATCAGAAGGCGTGTTACTTTTAAATTTAGATTATCTCAAAGAATAAGACTATGAGTGTTCTGAAGAATGGTTGGTGAGGACGGACCCTGTTTTAAAAAATCTTCAAACCAGCTAGGAATGGAGTACAAAACGCAGACGCTGACATGGGAAGATGATGGTTGGAGAGTGGTAAAGATGCAGTATTTGTCAGTTCAGGCATGTTCCAGTATAATTTACTGTGCTCCCAGTCTGAGCTAATTAATTAATGTTTGACGTTATTTATCTTGTTCATTGAATTAGTGAAGGAAAATAACCTAATTTGAGGATTGGATTGTCTGAGCATGATGTGTTAATCCTTTACCTAGCAATCCCATGTTTTTGATTCTGAGGATTTGAAGGCAGTTTCTGAAAATATTGTGGGGAAAGGAGAATATGCTGGTACCCAGCATTTTCTCCTTTTCCCACAATGATTGATACTTTGTCACAACTAAATCCTATCAATTTGCATCACATGATTAATCATTTGTCAACAAATATTTTCAATATAGGTATAGGCTGTAAGAATTCACCTGGCAGGGCAGAGCTATGTTACATCTCGCTGCAGTTTAAATGGAGGTAAAATAAGTTATTGGGAAATCATCATGAATAGCCACATTCCATAAAACAAATGATCAATAAGTACTGTTATGACGCATGTGTTAACATAGATTTGAGATTAACATTTCCCAACTACCTCAAGGCCATTAAAATGAAAAATAAAATGGTTGACTGATGTGAAAGATTAGCCACGTCCTGCCATGCCAATTCTTACAGCCTATAAATACAAATTATTGTCAATGTGGTGAAGAGTTGTAACTGTGGTACTTTCACTTTCATTCTTAGTTCACCTGAGCACAAATTTTTCAAGATGAGCTTTTGTGAATCATGCTGTGTCCGTTGTGCGTCATCTATTGTCCATCCTCTGTCATCTATCTTTTGTCAAGCTTGATCAACTTTTACCTTGTATGTGTTCTAGAGACCACATTATCATTCTGATACTCTTGAACTTTAGTCAGGTTGTTTGTCTTGATAAAATCTCGGATTAGTTAAAAAATAAGTCATGTCTGGCCCAAAGCTAGATCCCTTGGTCATATTTTAGATAAACCTTGTGTATGCTGTAGAGGCCAGATTTTCAGACCAGTACCCCTGGAAGTTGGTCAAAACGTTTGTTTTCCTAAAATCTGGAGTAACTTTGAAAATGGGTCACGTTGGGTCAAAAACCAGGTCATATGGTCAAACCATGTGTACGCTCTAGAGGCCATATTTCCCGTTCAATATTCATGTAACTTAGTCAGAATGTTTGTCTCAATAATGTTGTGGACATGTTTTAAAATTTGTCATGCAGGTCAAAAACTAGGTCACTTAGTCAAATCTTGGAAAAAATTTGTGCACGTTTTAGAGGCCACATTTTCTGTCTAATACTCATGAAACTTGGTCAGTGTTTGTCTGATAAAATCTTGGTAGATAATGAAAAAGGGTCAAGTCAGGTCAAAAAGTAGGTCACCAGGCTCTATCTTGAATGTTCCAGTATTGGACAGAAAGTTTGGCCTCTAGAGCTTACTTAAGGTTTTTTTAAGATACGACATTCTTTGTCTTGATGATATCTTAGACAAGATTGAAAATTGGTCATGCCTGGTCAAAAACTAAGTAAGCAGGTCAAATACTTTAAAAAACTTATGTACATCATAGAGGCCACATTTTTAGTTCAGTACTCATGAAACTTTGTCAGGATGTATGCCTTGATAATATGTGATAAAGTGGGCCACATCAGGTCAGAAAGTAAGGTCACCAGGCCAAATCTTAGAAAAACCTTTTGTTTGCACTACAGGCCACATTTTCTGTCCAATACTCATGAAAGTTTATTAGAAAGTTTGTCTTGGTATCTTGAACAAGTTTAAAAATGAATCATATTGGGTCAAAAAACTAGGTCACCAGATCAAATCTTAGAAATATCTTGTGTACACTCTAAAGGCTACATTTTTAGTCCAATACTTACGAAAGTTAGGTAGAATATTTTTTCTTGATAATATCTCTAATGAGTTTAAAGAATATCTCCAATGAGTTAGAAAATGGGTCATGTCAGGTAAAGAACTAGGTTACCAGGTCAAATCTTTGGAAAACCATGTGTACACTTTCGAGGTCAAATTTTCAATCCAGTACTCATGAAACTTAATCAGAATATTTGTCTTGTTAATATATTGAATAAGTATGAAAATGGGTCACAACTTGGGTCAAACATCAGTTCATTATGTCAAATCTTGAAAAAACCTTGTTTATGCTTCAAAGGCCACAATATCTATCCAATACTTCTGAAAGTTGGTCAGAATGTTTGTCGTGATGATACTCTAGATGAGATTGAAAATTAGTAATGTTAAATCAAAAACTAGGTCAACAGGTCAAAACTTTGAAATAGGGTTGGAGTTAACATATTCAGAATTTTTGTGAAAAAAGTAAACAATCTCAGAATTTTAAGAAGACGAGACAGTTTTAGCCCTGAGTTGCACTTACAGGAAGCAACTTTTGAAGTGTTAATTAATTTTGTAGGCCTGATCATGCTCTTTGTGTCTTTGTCTTTAGTGCAAGAAAGCTTTGATGTTTTGTCATGGCCTTGTCATTTCCATGCTGAAAAAACCTTAGGTATTTTCTGTCTTTTTTTGTTACTGATGATACATGTACTTTCTTCAAATAAGGACTAGTTGATAACCATCAATAAGGGAACTAGAAGGGCATCAGCTGAGGGCCTTCTAACACCATAATTTTGACACAAATATGCTTCCTTTTTTACTGAAGATTTGCAATAAAATAGTAACTGCAGCTGAGAGCTGGCATGCTCATCTTGTGCTCTTGTAGGCTCATTTGAGCATGTTGTATTCAAGATGATCTGGTTTAATTGCTCACAGTCTTTTGGTGAATGATTCAGTATTTGTCAACCCATTTGTCTTTTCTCAGTGGCTCAGTTAGTAATGTACTGGTCTTGAAACCGAGGAATCAGTGGTTTGACTCTCGGCTCATACCACATTCTCTCTCTGGATTGATGAACCCTTTACCAGATGATACAATGTTAGACCTGTCCAAAGTGAAAGCATTAGAAAATTCAAAGACGACATTTTAATTTGTCTTCGTTGATTGAGCTTGTTTTTGTTAGGCTAGAAAATATTGTGGAAAAAGGAGAAAATGCTGGTCACCAGCATTTTCTCCTTTTCATCACATTGTTTTTTAAAAGCCTTCTTCTTTTAGGTTGTTTAAACGTGAGTTTCTTTGGCAAAGTGTTATGGTAGAAGGATGGATTGATTGATCATAGGTGATTTATAGTGGAATTTCCTGACATGAGGGAATTTGTAGAGTTACACATCAAGTCTGTCAGGCTATTTGAGAAGAAATCAATAAAAGTCTTATTTATAGTTGATAAGCATGATGCTGCAATGATGATGTCTGAGCAAGAGCTCAACTCTTGTCTTCACCATACAAAAAATTTTCAGTATGTGTGTATAGTGTTTAATGCCATTTTCAACAATGTTTCATTTACATTTTAGTGACTAGTGCACCAATCCATGCTCTTTTGGAGTTTAACCAGTTCTCTGCACCTTATTCTGCCTAAGCCACTGCCTGCTTTTCCACAAAAATAACCATTGTGGAAACAATGATTATTGTTGAGAGAGGAACAAATCCTGTTGCAATGACTATCATCAATCATGGAAAAGATACTAACCAAGTTGGGGCTTTGAACTTGCGACTTCCTGTTCTGAAGTCCTGTACATTACTAACTGAGCCACCAGTTTTGGCAAAAAATAATTTAGCCAGTCCAAATTCAAGGAATGTTTTTTCAAATGATCAGATTAGTTTTGAAGAGAGAAGAAACCACTGTGGGAAAAGGAGAAAATGCTGGTAACCAGCAATGGTTTCAAACGCTTTCTTCAACACCATCAATAAACATGAGATTGCTTGATGAAGGGCTAACAGATCTTGTATCACCAATAACTGTATAGTCTATTTTTAGCCAGGTTGATTTCAGACAAAACTCAAGTTAATTTCATAGCCCTAGCATTGTCCTCGCCATTAAGGACATCTGCTTGTTTGTCGCTAGAAAACTTTGATGTTTTCTCACATCTTTTTAGCTCACCTGAGCACAACGTGCTCAAGGGGAGCTTTTAGGATCACGCGATGTCCGTCGTCCCTCGTCCGTCATGCGTCGTCAACAATTCTTTAAACATCAATTCCTCCTAAACCGCTGGGCCAATTTGGACCAAACTTGGCTGGAATGTTCCTTGGGAGGTCCTCTTTAAAAATTGTTCACAGAATTTGATTCCATCAAAAACTCTGGTTGCCATGGCAACCAAATGGAATTTTTTAAGAAATTCTTTAAAAATCTTCTTCTCTGAAACCGCTGGTCAGATTTTGAAGTAATTTCACAGAGTTGTTCCTTGGGTGACCCTTTTCAAAAACTGTTCGCGAAATTTTGATCCGTCAAGAAACATGGCTCTGGTGAATGGGGGCTACTTGCACTATACAGAAATGAAGAAATTCTTAAAAATTCTTCTCCTCTGAAACGGCTGGTCAGATTTTGAAATAATTTCACAGAGATGTTCCTTGGGTGACCCTTTTCAAAAACTGTGTGCGAAATTTTGATCCGTCAAGAAACATGGCTCTGGCGAATGAGGGCTACTTGCACTATACAGAAATGAAGAAATTCTTAAAAATTCTTCTTCTCTGAAACGGCTGGTCAGATTTTGAAATAATTTCACAGAGATGTTCCTTGGGTGACCCTTTTCAAAAAGTGTGTGCGAAATTTTGATCCATCAAGAAACATGGCTCTGGTGAATGGGGGCTACTTGCACTATACAGAAATGAAGAAATTCTTAAAAATTCTTCTTCTCTGAAACGGCTGGTCAGATTTTGAAATAATTTCACAGAAATGTTCCTTTGGTGACCCTTTTCAAAAGTTGTTCGCAAAATGCTGATTCGTCAAGAAACATGGCTCTGATGGGTGGGGGGGGCTCAGTTGCACTACATGGACATGAAGAAATTCTTAAAAATTCTTCTTCTCTGAAACGGCTGGTCAGATTTTGAAATAATTTCACAGAAATGTTTCTTGGGTGACCCTTTTTGCAAATTGTTCGAGAAATTTTGATCCATCAAGAAACATGGCTCTGATGGCTGTGGGCTATTTACACTATACGGACATGAAGAAATTTTTAAAAATTCTTCTTCTCTGAAACGGCTAGGCAGATTTTGAAATAATTTCACAGAAATGTTTCTTGGGTGACCCTTTTTGCAAATTATTCGAGAAATTTTGATCCATCAAGAAACATGGCTCTGATGGCTGTGGGCTATTTACACTATACGGACATGAAGAAATTCTTAAAAATTCTTCTTCTCTGAAACCGCTTGTCAGATTTTGAAATAATTTCACAGAAATGTTTCTTGGGTGACTCTTTTCAAAAATTGTTCACAAAATTGTGAAATCAAGAAACATGGCTCTGATGGTGGGGGCTATTTGCACTACAGGGACATGAAGAGGAATTTCTTAATTCTTCCTCTCTGGAACGGCTGGTCAGATTTTGAAATAATTTCACAGAAATGTTCCTAGGGTGACCCTTTTCAAAAATTGTTAGGGAAATTTTTATCTGTCGCAAAACAAGAGCCGATTGTTGGCACCTGCATGTGGTGCTCTTGTTTGACTTACGTTTTTAGTCACTATCGAGCATGTGCTCTTCTTCAAGAAATTGTCCTTGGGTGATCTATCCAAAAATTTATTTGCAGAATTCTGATTCATCAAAATCATTGCTGTGGTGATGATTGTAGGGGTGGTGACAGATTTGAAATGATTTTTACAGGTGACCTTTTCAAAATTGCTTGGCAAAATAATGATTTTGTTTCCAAAGTTTCAATACGTCAAAAAAAATTGGCTATGGTCCTCTCAAAAATTCAGGTGAGCGATCCAGGGCCATCTTGGCCCTCTTGTTTATTATTTAAGATATTCACTTCAAACTCTGGCTAGTTGTTAACCATCATAAGGGGAACCTATGCCGGAAGGGCAAGCAACAAGCAACCCTCAATGTATTTTTGACACAGTTAGACCCCTTTTTCAACCATGAGTTTTCACAGAATAAGCAGCTTCAGTGGAGAGTTTTGCACCTTTATGTGATACTCTAGTTAGACTTGAAACAAACTATGATAATTTACGAATAGAAATGATATTTTAAGAAGACATGGAAGACATTGTGCAAAAAGGAAATATCATGTAACATGGTGAGTGTTGCTTAAATATTTATTTGTTGAAGTAGTTCAACAGGATTTCCCAGAACATCATTAGATTGTGATATAGTCAAGGGAAAAGGAAACACAGTCAGGGTAAACATTTTATATGAAAAGTCTTCAATTGTTCGCCTTGACATTTTGTTAATTGCTAGACCTAATGTCTTTTTTTGACAAATGGCCAAAATTTCATCACAATATGTCAAGTGCTTGTAGAGTTATCGTAGGGCACCGTCCATATTTTATCCTAAGTAGTTCAGTAGTTATCGCATAAAATGTTTACCCCTGTGTTTCCTTTTCCGTTTAAGTATAATATTGATTGTAAGAAAGATAATGCACTCATATTATGTCCTTGTAATTTACTTCTTTTCTAAACGAGCCCTAGCTTTCACCCTTTCCAAAACGACAAATTTTAGACTCTTCTGAATTTGAAACATAATTATGGAGACAATAAATTCAGCTCTCGGAAAATAAGCACAAGTTCTATGATGGGATAGAAAACAGTGTTGGACTAGGAGAAAATGCTGGTTTCTAGCATTTTCTACTTTTTTCAGAATATTTTGAAAAATCTTTCTGCTCACCATTGTTAAAACTTGGGATTGTGTGGAAAAGGGTGAACAACCCCAAGATATAAAGCTTTTGCAAACATTGTTGTAAAAGGAGAATATGCGACTGACCAGCATTTTCTTTTTATCCTGCAATTTATTCTCTTTCAAAGTAAAATTCGATCATTTGAGACATATACTGAGGGAAAAAAGTTTAGCAACACGCGATATTTTTAGGAATTGAGCAACTATAGTGGGTTTACGGAGGAAAAAACCTGCTGCCAGTCAATCATTTACTCTTTAACTGACTAGGGGATGTGAAATCAAATCAAGCAAATTTGAAAATGAGGTTACTCAAAGAGTAAATTGACGTCAGTAGCAGAAGGAAATGTCACAGTCAATATTGTGTGTGACCTCCCCTGTGGGTAATGACAGCAGTGCACCTACGCCTCATGCTAGCGATGAGGGTTCTTACAATGTGCAAAGGGATTCTTTCCCACTCTCTGCGTAAAATCCGTTTGAGGTCTTGGACGTTATTGACGTCATGACGTTTTCGTATTTGCCGTCCCAGGTGATCCCACAGATGCTCAATAGGCGAGAGATCGGGGGATTTGGCAGGCCACGCAAGTGTACGAACACCGTGTCGCTGTAAAAACAACCGAGTTTGGCGTGCGGTATGAGGGCGGGCATTGTCCTGTTGCAGCATTCGTGCATGACCATTGCGTAAAAACGGGATAAGCACAGGATGAAGAATTCCGTTGCAGTATCGGTCAACTGTTAGGTTTCCTGCAACGATGATAATGTCTCTCTTTGTTCTGTGACTTATCCCGCTCCATATCATGACGCTACCTCTGCCATAATGATCGTGTTCAATGACGTTTTCAGCAAAGAATCTTTTACCCCGTCGCCGCCACACTCTGGCTCGTCCATCGCCAAAGTCAACATTAAAGCGAGACTCATTGGTGAAAACAACTTCATTCCATTGGTTTCTAGTCCATCTCTGATGAGCTCTAGCCCATTGAAACCTTGCTTGACTATGACGTAACGTAAGTGGAACGCCAATGTACGGTCGATAGGCTCTCAAACCTGCAGACCTCAGACGATTACGTACTGTTCGAGATGAAATTCTTGTACCAGTCGCATTTCGAACATGACTAATGATTTTGCTACTGGACCAAAAGCGGTTACGTCTTGATAAAATGATAATGTAATTGTCTGCAAGTGGCGAAGTCTTCCTTGGGCTCCCCGAACGTGGCCTGTCTGCAACATGTCCGGTTTGCTGGTGTCTTGCCTGAAGACGGCTTATTGTGCCATGCAACGTTACTTGCACTTATACCACCTATCAACATACCGATTGCCATCTGACGTTGATCTAATGTCATACCAGGTTGGCGCCCCGTAACAATTTTCAAAGATTTTTTAAGCGTTTTCTTTTAATTCGATAAACGATCAGTCTATCCACATGTAGCAGTTTGAAACATGTACAGACATTAGGCTTGTGCATGCGCAGAGCCTGATTTTCGTAAATCGACCCAATATCACGGATAGACAGATAATAGCACATAAAAATGCTATGGGGCTAACCTCAGTCGACATGCATACTATGCGTATAAGGTTTGGGTTTTAACAATTGCTTTTTTGTAAAGTAGTGTTAGTTTGAAATTTGTTGCTAAACTTTTTTCCGTCAGTATATTTAAATTGTTGTCTGCAAAATTTTAATGCTTTCAATTTGGACAAGTCTTAAATTTTGTCTTCTGGTGAAGAGTCAAGTATTTTGTTTATCAATAGAAGATTTCCATGAATCCTCTTGTGATGTATTTTTCTCAAAAAGATATGTGATAAGGTGTCCTTTTTTAGTGCTGAATAAACTAAACAGACATTTTCCATCAAGAAATAAAATCCAAATAATTGCAATTTGAAGTCTGCAGTTTTATCTGGAATGGCTGACTTAAACGGACCAAGTACATGTAGTTACATAATAGACTGCTTGTTTTTGTGCTGTCTGATCTTGATAAACTCAGGCCACATAGGCAATTAAAGTTGTTAAAGTGACTTAACTCTTCACTACACAAGAGGATTTTAGACTTTTATTTTCAGCTCTTTACCACATGACAAAAATTTTAGCCATATCTGCACTGAAAGCTCTTGCAGATGACAAAATAGATCTGATTTAAATTTTTAGATTTGTCTGTGAAAGGGTAGAAAACTCTTGGATAAAAGAGAAAATGCTGGTTACCTGTTTTCAAAGCCTTCTTCCCAAGGGTCATCAAAAGTTGGGATTATATGGTAATGGTTAAAAGTATTTTTTGCTACATGTGCAGCATTGCTAAAATGACAGAGTCTTTCTTTAAGACGATAAAAAACATTGTGAGCAAAGGAGAAAATGCTGGTAACCAGCATTTTCTCCTTTTCTCACAATGTTTTCAAAAGTCTTCTGCCAAAGATTCATTACTAGGGATTGTTAGGTAAAGCATTTAATTGTTAACTTTTTGTGATGGGTATACTATAAAACAGACACTCAGGCTTTGTCTCTACAAATTCAGAATAATTCATAGACCTGTTATTATTGTCTGGGGAGCTTCTGAACCATCAATTAGGAAGAGTAGGTTTTAATTATTAATTAGTATGTGGCATTCAAAGTGTTAGTTGTGATACCAGCTATTGAGTGAGGGAATCCTTGAAGCTAGGTACTGGTTCAGATCAGTTTCATGTACTTCTGTTTTAATCCTGTGCCCATGTCATCTTACTGCTAATTCTTGAGAGAGAAAACGTGTTAGCCGAGGGTACAGGATCAGATCAGTTTTGGTAAATGTTTGTTTTTACACTAGCTCTATGTTAAACTGGTAGACTGTATTAATCTTTGTATCAACAACAGGTAACACACAAATTATCTACTAGGCAGGATTCTGCATGCTACAAGACTTTGGGAGATACCATGATGTGAGAGGTTAATATATGAACTGAAAATTCATGTTGTCACATGTGCACAAAATTTTCTCAGTTACAAAAGATAAACTTCATAGCATGTCCAATTCTAAGCCTAGACAAAATAATTTTTGTTTAAATGAAAATTTTAGATGGGTATAGATTCCCTCCGCTATTCTAAAACAGAATTTATGGCTCCTTGTTACACCCTGTCTGACTGGTCCATATCACAACCAATAGCTGCCATCGATAAATTTGGTGTTGCCTGTTGTCTAACAGACAGTTACTGGAGATTCACCAGGCACTATAGTAGTATACCAGTTATTAAGCACGAAAATGTTTGGAGACAGGGCACTGAATTAGACTAAATGAAGGAATGTATGGAGGGTAACCAATCAGATTAATTTAATGTACTTTGGGTTTGATCCTTGTGTCCGTTAACCCTTTACCACAAAATCCTGAGTTTAAATGATCCTGAGTAAGAAGCCTTTCGAAAACAGTGTAGGAAAAGGAGAAAATGCTAGAAACTAGCATTTTCTCCTTTTTCAGCAAGGTTTTCTACCCTTCCCAAAACAAATTTAAATTTTTCAATCACATTTATTTTGTCGTCTGCAAATGCTCTCAATTCGGACAAGCCTTAAATTTTGTTATTTGGTAAAGGGTTAAGAGTTGATATCAGCTATTGAGTGGGGAAATACTGGAGACAAGGTACCAGATCAGATCAATTTGGTCAAATTTTGTTTTGATATCAGTTATTGAGTGAGGAAAATGTGGGGACAGGGTTCCCATGATCATGTAATTTGGATCAAATTACATGATCTGGGGAACCTTGTCCCCCCAGTTTTTGTCCGTGTTTCTTGAGGCTGGTAGACCAAAGATCAGACTGTACATTCTAGGCAGTTTTATCCTGATCTATACTGTCTGCATGAGCAATGAACTTGAGTGTTGCAAAATACAGGTGGAAATAGCCTGTAATCATGTTAATGGGTGAAGTTGAGAAAAGAAATGATAATAAGTGGATGCTGTAACCACCATTCTGTGACAAAAGTCTTTTCATGCCTTTTTTTCTAACCCTATAGCACACAATCCCTCCTTTACCACACTGAGGAAAAAGGCTTTTGAAAACATTGTGGGAAAAGGAGAAAATGCTGGTATTGACCATAATGATTTTAAACTCTTAGTAGATCTATGTCAGATCTCCTCATATAAGCCAAATGTTAACTTAACTCTTTCCAAACCATTGACGACACCAGAAGCTTTTGTGAACAGAGTAGATCAATATCAGATTGCAGAAACTTGCAGTCTGATCTTTGATCTGCACTGTTCACTGCTATATTCTAGATTATGACAGAACTATCTCTTGATCTTGCAGAGAAAATGTATTTTCAGCCTTTGAGAAAATGCAGTTTATTTATTCAATATTAAAAGAGTTAAGGGAGCTATATTTATATTCTCACCAAACTTGTAAAAAATGATTTATCACTGAATTAAGTTAGGCCATAGCTGGGAAATCATCAGTACAGAAGAACGGCAAAAATAAGAAAAAAATCTGTTAATGGTATTACCTAAATGGGCTACTAAATCACTTTAGGTATTTTTTTAGATTTCGGGCCAGATCTTCACAAAGACTTGGAGAATGTCACATGATTAATAACATATGTCAATTACCAGGATTCATATTCTTATCAGGATAATGATGTGATATCTGATATAATGAAAATAGATGGAAATACTGGTTGCAAAAAAGCCAAACCATTATTTGAACGCCCAATTGCATATATTTATACATTGAATTTAACACTGAAGTTTTAACGGCTGCAAAGAAAAATAAATCTAGTAGTATTTATCAGCATTTCAAAGAAACTTTGATTTCAGTTTAAAGAATTAACTAGGTCTCTTTAAATTGTCTTCCACAAGAGCTTTGAATTTTGACAAGCCTAAAATTTTTTGTTTGGTAAAACACTATGAAACAAATTTGCAGCTATGTTTTTTGAAAAAAAAAACCATCCATGTAAAGCATGGATAGTTTACATGATTTAATTCTTTACCATACGACAAAATTTTAGATTCTTGCCATTTGAAAATATTTGCAGATGATAAATGTGTCCTCAGTTGATGCAATTCGTCTTTGGTAGGGTACAAAACATCAAAGGAAATGGAGAAAATGCTGCTTTCTTAATGTTTTTTTTTTTTAAACTCAAGAATTTTTGGAAAAGGTTTGAGACATGAATAGAAGGTGTTTTTTACCCTGTAAGATTGACCCAGCTGATTATGGGCTTAAAACATTTCCTACATGAGAGTCTGACCTTCTATCACTACAGTATTGACTTCCACAGGTTAGTTCTTATGCCATGATAGTGGGAGTGTCCTTGAGCAAGATGGATCAGAGATATGGCCTTGTACTGGTGAAACCCAGGACACACACAAAGGGCGTATTCCTTTCGCTATTCCAAACACTCGGAACATGTTCTAGGTGAATGGAGTATTTCAGAACACTGTTCTACGTTCTTCAGAACATGTTCTGACTGTTCTAATTCAATTGAGGTGCAGCGCACCTGCTGAACAGTTGCTAGGTGATACAAGATGGCTGAAAGACAGACAATTCTTCACAGTGAAACTTTCAATTCTCTTTATTACGATATGAATGCGATAAATAGGAGCATTGTAGACTCGTCACTGTCAATCTCTACTCCCTCTTCATATCCTCCACTAGCGCAGCTCTAGTAACAGCGATCATGGCAATGTACATTCTTTTCGTTATTGATTAGAACAATGTTCCGAAAATGCTCCATTCAGAACATAATTCCAGAACAGTGTATGTGTTCTGAAATATTCCATTCGCACATTTCAGAAGAGCATTCCAGAATACAGAACATCATGCCAGATCAGGTGAATGGAATACACCCTAAGAGAGCTGTCTCAGTGATATGGCTGAAATAATATTAAAAGTGGCATAAAACTGTATTCAATTTCATACCTGAAAAAGTAACAGTGTAAAGAAGAGAAAATGGTGAAATAATATTACTACACTCCATGGGTGTTATTGTATATAATAAGACGATATTTTCTTTCATTTCAGGGCCATTGACTTTGGAAACTTGACTTCCAAGGGGTTTTCATTTCTTATGGTAAGTAGTTTTGATCTTGTTCATGTATCTAAAGGTATTGGTGACAGTTCACTGATTACCATATAACCTTTACTAAAAAAAAAAAATGTGTGAATTTTGCAATCCTTGGGAAAGACGGTATTTGAAAACATTGTGGGAAAAGGAGAAAATACTGGTAATCAGCATTTTCTCCTGTATCCCCACAATGTTTTCTTCTCTTTAAAGCCCAAATTTCTTCATTTGAGCTAATGCTATTGTGTCATCTCTAAATGCTTTTTAAAAGGAAGAGTCTCAAAGTTTGTTACCTAGTAGAGAGTTAACTCTTTACCACACAATCCCAAGTCTTAATGACCCTTAGAAAGAATCCTTTTGAAGACATTGTGGGAAACAGAGAAAACGCTGGTAACCATCACTTTCCCTTTTACCCACAATGTTTTCTACCCTTCTACAGACAAATTTCATCAGTTCAGCCACATTTGATTTGTCGTTTGCAAAGGCTTTCAATTTGATGATTTGGTTATTTTGTAATAAGTTAATGGAATATTATGGATATACTTCACTTACAAAATATTATATTTTCAACCCTTTACAACATCACGAAATTAAATATTTATCTGTGTTTGCAAACCATCCTCTGTACTAGATGACAGACATAAGTTTAGACCTTTCCAAACTGATAGCATTGAATTTTGCAGAAAACTAATTCAATATAGGATTTGAGATTAAAATGATAGACAACATGATGGAAAAAGGAGCTGGTGACCAGCATTTTCTCCCTTTCCAAACAATGTTTTCATATCTCATTTCCCCAGAGTTATTTGGTACAGGGTTAAATATGGCTTAACTCTTTGCCAAACTCTGGCAAAAAGTTCATTCTATACTAAGCAATCCCTTGTCTTAACAAACCTGAGACAGAAAACATTTTGCTAACACAGTGTTTTCTAAAGCCTCTCACCTCTAGGTTGTTAAATCTTGAGATTGTATGACAAAGGGTTAAACAGGGTTTACTTTCTAGTACAAAGTTTTGCCATCAACTTGTAAAAAAGTTGTATATCAAATTTCTGATGTTGTAAACTATCAGTGTAATCTAGATAATCTAGATGTGGACTTGCTTTGTGAATGTTGCATTAGTACTGACATAACTTGTTCTTTAACTGTTTAAAAAAAACGTAGTGTGTGAAGGATCTTGTTTTCATTATTTTCTTCTTTTAATGCAATGTTTTCTACCCTTTTGAAAAATGGAACCTTATGCAATGCCATTTCAGTATTGACAAATCTAAAATTTTGTCATCCGGTAAAGAATTAGCACACACAAATGGATTTTTAACATAATTTTTTACCAGATAATTCTGTAATTCCTTCGGGGAATGGCTTTGGAAATTATTATGGTAAAAGGAGAAAATACTGGTAAAACAATTATTTTCTCCTTTTTTCCAAAATGCTTTTTGCTACATTTTTTTTCCCAAAGACAATTTCCATCATTTGAGCCATATTTAATTTGTACATGGAGTCTACAGAAGGCTTTCAATTTGGAGAAATTTAAAATTCTGTCATCAGGGGCTGTATTCAGGAGCCATTCTAACTTGCTTTCTTAGTCTAACAACATTTTTAAAAGTAGCACAAATGGCTTAGCTGATCTGAAATAGTATTACTTTCAAATTTTAGAAAATTAAACCTAGGATGTTGTAAACTCTTTTGAAATGGACTGGGGTTGCAGATGACAAATTAAATGTGGGTTCAATGATGGAAAAGGATGAAAAACTTAGTGGGAACAGGAGAAAATGCTGGTTACCAGTATCTTATCCTTTTACGCCCGTCGAAGACGGGACATATTATGGGATCACCCATGACGTACGGGCGGGCGGGTGGGCGGGCGGTGTCCAGTTTTTTGTCCGGAGCATAACTTTGTCATCTCCAGTCCGATTGACTTGAAACTTGGCATTTGTGTTTGTTGCGATAATACGGATTGCAGTATGAAAGAACCATAACTCTACCTCGTGCTGTCTTTGAGTTATTTCCCTTTGATCGTCATTTTTACAGCATTTTCTGCTTGTCCGGAATATAACTTTGTCATTTTTAGTCTGAACATCTTCAAATTTAGTATGCATGATTGTTGAAAAATTACAGAGTGCAGGGCACAAGAATCATAACTCTTTCTAGCATGAATTTTGAGTTATTCCCCCTTAGATCTTCATTCTTACAGCATTTCTTGCTTGTCCAGAGCATAACTTTGTTATCTTAAGTAGGAATGACTTGAAATATGGTTTGCTTATTTGTTGCAATATTTGGAAGTGCAGTGCGTAAGAATTGTAACTCTACCTCATGGTGTCTTTAAGTTTTTTCCCTTTGATCGTCATTTTTACAGCATTTAGTGCTTGTCCAGAATATAACTTTGTCATCTCAAGTCAGAATGACTTCAAACTTGGTATGCATGTTTGTTGCAATATTACGGAGTACAGTGCTCAAGAACAATAAGTCTACCTGGCGCGGATTTTGAGTAATTCCACTTTGATCTTCATTTTTACAGTCCAGTTCTTTGTCTGGAGCTTAACTTTGTCATCTCCAGTCCGATTGACTTGAAACTTGGCATTTGTGTTTGTTGCAATAATACGGAGTGCAGTGCAAAAGAACCATAACTCTACCTCGTGCTGTCTTCGAGTTATTTTCCTTTGATCATCATTTTTACAGCATTTTCCGCTTGTCCGGAATATAACTTTGTCATTTTTAGTCTGAACATCTTCAAATTTGGTATGCATGATTGTTGAAAAATTATGGAGTGCAGGGCACAAGAACCATAACTCTTTCTAGCATGAATTTTGAGTTATTCTCCCTTAGATCTTCATTCTTACAGCATTTCTTGCTTGCCCGGAGCATAACTTTGTCATCTTAAGTAGGAATGACTTGAAATATGGTTTGCTTATTTGTTGCAATATTTGGAAGTGCAGAGCGTAAGAATTGTAACTCTACCTCTTGGTGTCTTTGAGTTATTTCCCTTTGATCGTCATTTTTACAGCATTTAGTGCTTGTCCAGAATATAACTTTGTCATCTCAAGTCAGAACGACTTCAAACTTGGTATGCATGTTTGTTGCAATATTACGGAGTACAGTGCTCAAGAACAATAACTCTACCTAGCACTGATTTTGAGTAATTCCACTTTGATCTTCATTTTTACAGTATTTCTTGCTTGTCCAGAACGGAACTTTGTCACCTCAAGTCAAATTGACTTGAGACTTGTTAAACATGTTTGTTGCAGTTACGAAAAGTGCATTGCACTGGAGCCATAACCTTACCTAATGCCCTTTTGGAATTATTCCCTATTCATTATTTTTTTTTTACAGCTTTTCATGCTTCTCTACAATATAACTTTGTCTTTTCATGTTGGAATGACCTGAAACTTTATATGCATGTTTCCTTAACATTAGAGGAGACATTCATGCCTATTTCAATCACTTACATGATTTCTTTTGCACTACTATTTTCCTCTACCTGCCCTTTACAATTATTATTTGCCCTCTACAACTGGCGGTGGGACGGTCGTATCTTGCGACAATTTGCTGCTCTTGTTCTCAATGTTTTCAAATGCCTTCTGCGTCAGAGTTATTAAAATCTGGGACTGTTTGGTAAAGGTATATGGTTGTTGAATACAGAACTTGGTAAAAGAGTTATCTCTTTACCACACAATCCTGAGTTTTAACGACCCTGAAAAAGAAAATTTTTGAAAACATTGTGGAAAAAGGAGAAAATGCTGGTAACCAGCATTTTCTCCTGTTCCCACGATGTTTTCTATCCTACTCAAAACAAATTTCAATTTTTGAGTCATATTTATTTTGTAGCTTGCAAATGCTTTCAATTTGGTCTGGTCCAAAATGTTGTTGTTTGGTAAATGAGTTTATTGAATTTCCTTCCAGACAGGGAAGACATTAGAAAAAAAAAATGTTGCTTATTTTTTTTACAGACAACAGAATTTTGTACTTGTCAGTATTGGAAGCACTTACAGACAACAAATAAGGTGTAGCATAAATGATGATATTTGTAGCTTATGGGAAAAGGAGAAATGCTGGTTATCAACACTCTCTCTATTTCTCACAATGTTTTCAAAAAGCTCTCAGCATTATTAAAACATGTGATTGTGTGTTTTCAATATATTTTTACATACTGAATTTTTTCAGGAGTCATCTCCTATGTTGAGTAAATCCCGGACATTGAAATTTCACAAGTTGTTCAAGTCTGTCCCAGATTATGAATATCCAATTGACTGTAAGTACTGACAGTTTGTTTATCAGTTAGTGAATGATTTCAGTTCAAAGGGAGCTATTTAGATTTTTATTATCATATCAATATGAAAAAAATGTTTCATCACTAAATTCAGTAAGACTGAATGCATCCCTCCAGTTTCTTTATGCTTGCAAAGAATAGGAGCCATGCTTTATGAAATGGGGGCTTAATGCACCTGCAAAAATTTACAACCCATGAGTCAAAACTTTTGCTATCTGTGTGTCAAAGGACCATTCTACTTCCAGATCCAGTTGATAGTTTGTCTATATGGATTTTATGGATCCATTTTGTGATGACTTGCTTGGTATAATGAATCAGACATGCATTGAACCCCCTCTTGCCAGAGCATGGCTCAGATCTATTTCGTAATATTTTCAGTGTTATACAAGAAATTCAGATTCACCCCCTTTTAACCCTTTACCATACTATCCTGAGTTTTAACAACCCTGTGGAAGAAGGCTTTTGAAACAATTAGGGAAAAGGAGAAAATGCTGGTAACCAGCCCAAAATGTTTTCTACCCTTCCCAAAACAAATCTCTATTTTTGTGTCACATTTATTTTGGCGTCTGTAAGTGCTTTTACTTTGGACAAGTCTAAAATTTGTTGTTTGGCAAAGTGTTACATAAATTTATACCACAGTTAAAAGTAATGGTTGGGCAAGGCATCAGCTGCCAAAATCAAAGATTCTTAGTTCAAATCCAGTGATGAGTAGGGTCAGCCTTGTGCTCAAATATTCATTTTTCCCTTTGAAAAGATAGAAAACACTGCAGGAAAAGGAGAAAATGTTTGTCACCACATTGTTCTCAGACATCTTCTTAACCCTTTACCAAAGAATCCAGACTTTTAATGACCCTGAGAAAGAGGCCTTTTGAAAACATTGTGGGAAAAGGAGAAAATGCTGGTATACAGCATTTTCTCCTTGACCCACAATGTTTTGTACCCTTCCCAAATTAAATTTCAAGTTTTCTGTCACATTTATTTTGTCATCTGAAATGTTTTCAATTTTGAGTACTCTAAAATTTTGTCGTTTGGTAAAGAGATGAAGGGGCCTCACAACATGGGATAGGTTGGTAAAGGGTTAAAATGTTCAAATCTTTGCCACACAATCCAAAGTCTTTATGACACTGAAGAAGAAGGCTTTTTAAAACATCGTAGGAGAAGGAAAAAATACTGGTAAACAGCATTGTCTCCTTTTCTTACAATATTTTCTACCCCTTCTGATACAAATTATATCCCTTTTGACACATGCATTTTGTTGTCTGCGCATGCTTCTAGTTTTGATTAGTCTTAAATTTTGTCATTGGGTAAAGAATTAATATCATAATTACAAAACTTACAAAGCTATGCATGTAGGGAGAGGTAATGATTGAAAAACTGTTGCAGATCAAAGGCTGTTACATTTGCAATTTGCAGGTTTTTACCATATACAAGTAGAGATGTTTTTGACACATTTACAATATAATAATGGAAAGATTGTGATAATAATAATCATAATGACATGTTTCTTTTGTCACATTATCACACACAATTTGTTTTGCGTTTAACCACATATTCAATATTCTTACTGCATAAAAACCCCTCGATATTCAGTTTTGTGAGATATCAAAGTTTCCCACACAGGTTGAAGACGGTGCAATTCCTTTGGAAGTTATACAACATAGTTTTAGGTGTATTCTGCCTTTTTGAACAGTGTTGATCAAGGCCAGACAGAACTGTGCTTATAGCTATCTTACTTTAACAGCAGCTGTCTACTGCAAGGTCTTAAAAATTCATACTGTAGTAACTAGCATTTCCTCCTTTTCCCATATCAAACAGAAATACTTCAGTACAAGCATTATTCAAATTGTTGTCTGCCAATGATTTGAATTAGGACAATCCTGGTATTTTGTTGTGCAGTAAAGAGTTAACCCTTTACAA
Organism: Hippopus hippopus; assembly: GCA_946811185.2. Classification (NCBI taxonomy): domain Eukaryota; kingdom Metazoa; phylum Mollusca; class Bivalvia; order Cardiida; family Cardiidae; genus Hippopus; species Hippopus hippopus. The sequence goes on from OX328104.1 coordinate 35,898,998, forward strand.
CACAATTCCAACTTTTAACGACCCTGATACTTAAGCCTTTTGGAAACATTGTGGGGAAACTCTTGACCACACAATCCTGCCTTTTAACGACTCTGATACGTAGGCCTTTTGAAAACACTTCGGGAAAAGGAGAAAATGCTGGTAACCAGCATTTTCTCCTTTTCCCACAATGTTTTCCACCCTTTCAAAAGCAAATTTCAATTGTTGTGTCACATTTATTTTGTCGTCTGCAAATGCTTCCAATTCGGACTAGTCTAGAATTTTGTCGTTAGGTAAAGAGTTAACAGAAAATAATTTTAGACTTGGCCAGATTGAAAGCTTTTGCTGATGAAAAATTGTATTTGGCTCAAATGTTCAAAATTTTCTTTGCGATGTTAGAAAACATTGTGGGAAAACAAAAGAAGAGAATCTGGTTAGGAGCGTTGTCTTTTTCTCATAATGTTTTCAAAATCCTTCTTTCTTAGGATTAGTAAGACACCAGATCATGTTGTTAGGGGTTTAATTTATTATCAGCTGGTATTGTATTATTACAGACTTTTCCTGTGCCTTTATGGGAGATATCCTTCTCCAGGGTCACTTATATGTGTCCCAAAACTGGTTCTGTTTCTACTCAAGAATTCGAGGTAGAGGAAGGCTGGTAAGTACATGTAATGATTTTGTTGGCTCTTGACCCAAAGACGATACATATGTCTTAGACTTGCCCAAACTCAAAGTATTTGCAGACATCAGATTAAATCATTACCAAACAACAGAACTTTGGACTTACACAAATCAAAAGCATTTACAGGTGACAAGTTAAAAGAAAATAAATGTGGTTGAAATAGTGGGATATGTCTTTAAAAGGGTGGAAAACATTGTGGGAAAAATAAAAAATGCTAATTACCAGCATTTTCTCTTTGTTACATTCTACAATGTTTTCAAAAGGTTTCTTCCTCAGGGTTGTTAAAGCCGAGCCCAGTAGCTCAATTGGTAGCATGCAGGACTAGAGAACAGGGGGTCGTGGGTTTGATCCCTGGCTCGTCCAATTTCTTTCCAAGGATTGATGATAGTCATGCGACAGGATTCATTCCGCTCCCACTGCTGACCATCATTTCGACGGTGGTTATGTGGGAAAGCAGCCAGTGGCTTGGAAAGAAAATTATGCAGAGTACTGGTAAAAGAGACTCAATGAAAGCATGGATAGGTGCACTGGACGCCGCTATATAACTGAAATAATGTCGAAAACGGTATTAAACACCACACAATCAATCAGGATTGTTTAAACTCCGGATGATTCGTTGGTAATTTGGTAATGGATTCAAGGTTCCTCAAATGATGGGATTTGTCTTTGAAGGAGTAGAATACATCAGGGAAAAACGTGAAAATGTTCTTTACTGGCATATATTTATTTTTTCAACAGTTTTCAATAGTCTTCTTTGCCAGGGTCATAAATTTTTCGGATTGTTTGGTAAAACAATGAACAGTTATGGTGAAACTATAACTTCACTTATGCCTGCTGTAGCAAGCTTTCAAAACCATTGTGTTAACCCTTTACCAAACAATGGTGACTTTAAACGACCTTCAGAAAGAGGACTTTTGAAAACATTGTGGGAAAAGGAGAAAATGCTGGTAACCAGCATTTTCTCCTTTTTCCACAATGTTTTCTGCCCGGAAGATTACTTCCTTAATTTTAGCCACATTTAATTGGCCTCTGCTTATGCTTTTGGTTTGGACAGGTCTAAAATTTTGTCATGTGGTAAAGAATTAAAAGTAGCAATTGCCACATTCAGACAGTTACCAATTCTCCTACAGCATTTTCCATGTTATGAAAAAAAAAAGAAGTTTCTTTTCATAACATGTTTCTCAATGATGGCACCTTTAGTAGGTAGTTGTATGTGTATAAAAAGACTTTAAATTGTAAATTGAAAAACAAACTGACCAATTTTGTCGGACTCTCAACAGATCTGTTTTATAACTCTTTACGAAACAGTAAAATTTTAGACTCATGCATATTTTACAGCACTTGCAGCTGACAAATTTAATATGGCTCATATCGTCATAGGTTGTTTCCAAGAGGGGAAAAAAAAAACCATTGTTTGAAAAGGAGAAAATGTTGGTTTCCACAGTGTTTTCAAAGGTATTTTTCCACTGGGTGGTAAAAATATGGGACTGTTTGTTAAAAGTAACCCTTTCTGTACCACAGGCCAAAAATAGTGGTTTTTGCAGATGGTTTATATCAAGATTAGACTGCACACAATGTGCAGTCTGATCTTGGATCTGTACTCTCTGTCTGCTTGATTAGCTATGACTTTAAGATAAAAGAATCTGTCCTACTTTTTGCTGGATTGTAGTTTCAGCCAACGAAAGATGTTGAATTATTATGAGCCATATTCTTGCAAAAGGGGGCTTAATGCATATCCGTGATGCTTTATACCAAGCAAGTCATCACATCATTATAGTAATGGATCCGTCAAATCTGTTTTTTCTAACAATAGACTAAATCTTGAGGTAGAATGGTTCTTGAACTTGCAGAAAATTTACCAAAAGCAAATTGTTTTGGCACAGGTCACCATGCACTGCGCAGGTTCACCTGGGTTGAAACTCCTTTGCAGATGCACTAAGCTCCCTTTTCACAGAGCATGGCTCAATTTTATTTGGGGCAGAAGGAGATAAGCTCTTTTGCCTTAGTTTTCTATATTTGGCGCATAATACCCTGTAAGTTGTAATGGTGATAAAAAATACCATTTACACTTTATCAGATGACAAATTTTAGACCTGACCAAACTGAAAGCATTTACAGACAGTAATGTAAATGTGAAATTAAGTTATGTGATCTGCTTGTGAAGGGATAGAAAACATTGTAGGAAAAGGAGAAAATGCTGGTAACCAGCATTTTCTCCTTTTTCCACAATGTTTTCTAAAATCTTCCTCCTCATACTAGTTAGAACACGGGATCGGTAAAGGGTTAATTGTTAGCAGACGTCAATAAAGATCTGTAGGAGTAATTATAACAGAGAGAGTGCCTGAACAGTTTCACTAAGTAAAATCAATTTGTTCCTATTGATCTGTCTACAGTAAATTCAACCTTTTTTACTTAACAACCCCATGTTTTCATGACTCTGATAAAGAAGGATTATTGAAAACATGAATTGGAAAAGGAGAAAATGCTGGTATCAAGCATTGTCTCCTTTTCTCACAAACTGTGCTACCCTTACTTAGCTAGTTTCCATCATTGAGCTATATTTGATACAACATTCTGTAAAGGTTTCCATTTTGGAATAGTCATTATACCCCCGCAAAACGAATGTTTTCGGGGGTATACTAAAATCAGCCTGTCTGTCTGTTTGTCCGTCTGTGTGTCCCTCTGTGTGTCCGTCTGTGTACACATATTTGCCTGTCTCTGTCAAAGCGCTGGCGGGGGTATTAAGTCACATTCAGTGACAGTGCTAGTTAATTTTATCATCTAGTAAAGAGTTAATCATTCAGTGTGATTTTTTAATCCTTTACCAAACAATTCCATGGTTTAACAACCCTGGCTGAGAAGCCTTTTGAAAACATTGTGAGAAAAGGAGGAAATGCTGGTATCCAGCACTTTCTTTTTTTCCGCTATGTTTTTTACCCTTTCAAAGATAAATTCCATCATTTTAGACATGTTGATGTAGTTGTGTTAGTCACAAATACCTATGTCATTAAACTTGTGCTATATTTAATTTGTCTTCTGAAGGGGCTTTGATGTTGGACTGGTCCAAAAATTGGTCTTTTGGTAACAAGTTAACATTCAACAAGCTAATATGGCCGAGTTGACTTTCCAAATACTCCCACAGACTCAAATAAAGCTTTATTACTTTTGTTTCTTAGAAGTGTCAAACATAAACAATTGCCGATGTAAACCTAAGATCAGACTGCATTTATTTTGCAGTCTAAATTTGATCTGTACTGTCTATGATAGAAAACAAATGTGGGCTATAGCATGCCAAAGGTACATTGGCAAATATGTCATTCTAATTGAAAAAAACATTCAGTCACTACTGGTCCATATGGCTTACTGGTATATCCTCTTCAAAGATCATGAAACAGTTTTTGCAGCTGGTCTTTTTGTGGAAGACCGGATTGGCTCAGTGGTGAGGGTCTTGGATTAGTATTCTGGTGGTCCTGGGTTTGATCTTCACTGTAGATGTTAGCTTAGTCATGGGAGTGTCCTTGGAAAGACATTTCAGAGCTCAAGCTTAGTACTAATGAAACACAGAACACTTATGTCTCAATAGTAGGGCTGAAAAATGATAAAAGCGTCATAAAACATCATTCAATGTTTTGTTGATGATAAGAAACAAACATAATAAAATGTTTATAGAGGCTTGTCCATTGATTTGATTTCGACTGAAAGTTATGTCATTTATATAACAGTAGCTGCTTACATAGTCATTTGTATTTTTTGCCAAACCAATACAAGTGTTCTGGAATACCTTGCCTATGACTAGCACTGCCAGCAGGTTAAATTCTGTAACCTTTAGATTACAAATTCAAACCGTTAACCCTTTACCACACAATTCTGATTTTTAACGACCCTGATATGGAAGGGCTTTTGAAAACATAGTGGGAAAAGGGGAAAATGCTGGTAACCAGCATTTTCTCCTTTTCCCACTGTGTTTTCTACCCTTTCAAAAACAAATTCCATCATTTTAGCCACATCTAAATTGCTGTCTGCAAATGCATTGAATATGGAGGAGTCCAAAATTTTGTCATTTGGTAATGAGTTAATCACTAAACCATGGCCTTATAAGGTTGACCCAAAGCATCTGTAAAAATTTGGAAAAGATTTGGCTCTAAGTTAGGTTGTCATTGATTGTCAGTAGAGAAGATGGTCTAAACAAAAGCAATGTCTCAATCCAGCCATATATTCAGATATCAAAAGTAGTGTAAGTATTGTCAGAAAAACGAGATCATAATGCTGTTCTGTTTCATAAACCCTTTACCACACAATCCCGATTTTAAACGACCCTAAAGAAGAAAGGCTTTGAAAACAATGTGGGAAAAGGAGAAAATGCTGGAAAACAGCATTTTCTCCTTTTCCCACAATGTTTTCAATCCTACCAGAAAGAGAAATCACCATTTCAGCAACATTTAATTTGTCATCTGCAAATGTGTTGAATCTGGTCCAGTCCAAGATTTTGTTGTTTGGTAAAGAGTTAAGAAAAATAATGATGTACAGTAATGGTGATTCATTGATTAACTCTTGACTAGATAACAAAATTTTAAACTGATCCTCACTGAAAGCACTTACAGATGACAAAAATAAATATGGCTGTGGAAATGGAATTTGTCTTTCAAAGGGAAGAAAAACACAGTGGTAATAGGAAATAGAGTAGATGCTTGTTATCACAATATTTTTTAAAGCCTTTTTCTTCAGGTTTGCTAAGTCATAAGCTCAGGACAGAATTTCAGACTTTTAAAATGTTGGAAACTTTCACAGACACCAAAATAAATGTAGCTGGAATGACAGAGTTAACCCTTTAAATTTTAGATAATATTGTGGGGTAACCAGCGTTTTCTTTTTCCACAATGTTTTTAAAGCCATCATTCCATGTGTTTGTAAAAATATTGATAAAGGGTTAAATCACTTATTTTTTTCCAGCTGGAAATTCCCATGGAGAGTGTCATCAGTATAACTAGAGAGAAAACAGCCATTATTTTTCCAAATGCCATTGGCTTACAGACAAAGAAGGAAAAGGTAGGTTTAAGAATATAGCTTTAGGGAATGAAGCCATTACTTTTAAATGCCGGCGGTATACAGACAAAGAAGGAAAAGGTAGGTTTAAGAGTAAACTAGGGAGAAAACAGCCATTATAATTCCAAATGCCGGTGGTTTACAGAGAAAGAATGCGAATGAAAAAGTAGGTTTAAGAATATAGCTAGAAAGAAAACAATCATACCATTTCCAAGTGTTTTATTTCAAAGTGGTCTTCGGGAGGATGAAAAAACACCGTCAAATCCATATATCTGTAATTCTCATTTATATTTTCAGTTTGCTTTTGCGTCCTTCATTTCCCGAGACAGTACTTACAAGTTTCTGGTGAGCATGTGGCGAACATCAACAGAGTCCAAAGCAGCAGTAAGTCAACCTTTTTAACCCCCTTTGCATTACAAATGTGGCTTTTTAATTCCCCTGCTTTATAAGGGTTACCAAAACATCGAGTAGAAAGGAAGAAGTCCATTGTAACAAGGTTTTGCTCTTTATTCCATGGTGTTTTTCCATATTTGAAAGACACATTTTCCTTTGTGTGAAAATTTTCTCCTTTGCATCAGTTGTTTATGTTTGTGGTTAGCCATGAAGCCTTTACCAACAAAAGCTATTTTCCCACAATTTCCCATTTTCCAGTGTTTAAATAACTGTGAAGAAGAAGCCTTTTGAAAGCATTTTCTCCTTTTACAACAGTGTTTTCTACTGTTTCAAAGACTATTTCGACCATTTAAGCCATATTTAATTTGTTATCTACTTAAATATATATTTGCTATATACATGTAGTAGTTTGAAAACATTGACTTGAAAGGAAGAAGTAGTTATACCAAGTAGTTGCATACTTTCCCCATGTTGTACCACATGTTCTAGTTTTTGGTTTGTGTAGGTCACTTTAAATCTGCTGAACAAAAAAGGGGCAGAATCAACAAGTGTCTAGGACACATATGTCAGTGTATATCGAATAGACTGCTCTGTATTTGTAATTGAAATGCATTCCACAATTATTGAACTTTAAGATTGACGATGTCGGGCTATGATCGCTATTACATGAAAGTAAGTTTCTCAAATAATGTATTGAAGATATCTTCAGTGTACTTTTATTGTAATTATGCCCCCCCTTCAACGAAGTGGGGGTATATTGCTTTGCTAATGTCGGTCGGTCGGTCGGTAGACCTTACCTTGTCCGGATGATAACTAGACACAGAATTGACTTAGGTTCGTCAAATTTGGCACAGATATTTGTCTCGGAGTGTAGATGATCCCTATTGATTTTGAGGTCAATCGGTCAAAGGTCAAGGTCACAGTGACCGTCAACATGTTGATATATAGACCAAACCTTGTCCGGATGATAACTAGACACAGAATTGACCTAGGTTCGTCAAATTTCGCACAGATATTTGTCTCGGAGTGTAGATGATCCCTATTGATTTTAAGGTCAATCAGTCAAAGGTCAAGGTCACAGTGACCGTCAACATGTTGATATATAGTCCAAACGTTGTCTGGATATTAACTAGACACAGAATTGACCTAGGTTCTTCAAATTTGGCACAGACATGCGTCTTGGAGTGTAGATGATCCCTATTGATTTTGAGGTCAATCGGTCAAAGGTCAAGGTCACAGTGACCGTCAACATGTTGATATATAGACCAAACCTTGTCCGGATGATAACTAGACACAGAATTGACTTAGGTTCGTCAAATTTGGCACAGACATTTGTCTCGGAGTGTAGATGATCCCTATTGATTTTGAGGTCAATCGGTCAAAGGTCAAGGTCACAGTGACCGTCAACATGTTGATATATAGACCAAACCTTGTCCGGATGATAACTAGACACAGAATTGACCTAGGTTCGTCAAATTTGGCACAGATATTCGTCTCGGAGTGTAGATGATCCCTATTGATTTTGAGGTCAATCAGTCAAAGGTCAAGGTCACAGTGACCGTCAACATGTTGATATATAGACCAAACCTTGTCCGGATGATAACTAGACACAGAATTGACTTAGGTTCGTCAAATTTGGCACAGACATTTGTCTCGGAGTGTAGATGATCCCTATTGATTTTGAGGTCAATCGGTCAAAGGTCAAAGTCACAGTGACCGTCAACATGTTGATATATAGACCAAACCTTGTCCGGATGATAACTAGACACAGAATTGATCTAGATTCGTCAAATTTGGCACAGACATGCGTCTCGGAGTGTAGATGATCCCTATTGATTTTGAGGTCAATCGGTCAAAGGTCAAGGTCACAGTGACCGTCAACATGTTGATATATAGACCAAACCTTGTCCGGATGATAACTAGACACAGAATTGACTTAGGTTCGTCAAGTTTGGCACAGGCATTTGTCTTGGAGTGCAGATGATCCATATCGATTTTGAGATTAATCCATCAAAGGTCAAGGTCACAGTGGCCTTCAACTTAATGATATATAGACCAAACCTTGTCCGGATGATAACTAGACACAGGATCGACATAGGTTCTTCAATTTCTTTACAGGTATTCATCTCGGAGTGTAAATGATCTCTATCGATTTTGAGATTAATCTATCAAAGGTCAAGGTCACAGTGGCCTTCAACTTAATGATATATAGACCAAACCTTGTCCAGATGATAACTAGACACAGAATTGACCTAGGTCCTTCAAATTCTGTACAGATATTCGTCTTGGAGTGTAAATGATCCCTATCGATTTTAAGGTTAATCTGTGAAAGGTCAAGGTCATAGTGACCACCAGATGATTCAGGGCCCGCACTGCCGTTCGCCATTTGAGCCATTTGCTCAAAAAAAATTAAAGTGTCTCAAAAATCATCATAAGTGGCTCAACTTGTGGCTCCAACATTTTATTCGCGTATTATCGGGGACGTAGTAAGCATCGAAGTCGACTGGGAAAAAGCGGAAGTCGAACGCGTGTGCTGAAAAGAAAATCGATAACCCAGTCTGTGTATCGGCGACTGTTTACAATCTTGTATGTATACACACGGCGGTGTGTATAATTATGCAAACTGTTGACAGATTATCACGTTTAACAATTGAAGTGGGCTATAAATCAAAAAGATGACATCGATATTTCCCAATCAATTCTTTTGATATCAGTTTATGAACTGTGCCACTTCCTGTATCAATGTGGCAGTAGGGGGGCATGACTGTTTTACAAACAGACATCCTGTTTCTACTTAAAAAGAAAAGTACAGCAGTTTCCTCAGAGACCAGTGAAAGCCAGGAAGATATAATAAATAGGGCTTAGTTTTGATATATACTGGAATAATGTTTTAACTTTTTTTAGAACACTACTCTTTCAGTTATGCATTGTATTTCAGGCTGAACGTGAATCCAAGTCTGCAGCTCTCGGCTCATCAAGCATTCTAGTAAGTGGTTTATTTGTCACCTTTAGTCTTTTACCAAGCTGTCCAGTGTTATTATGTTCCTAAATAAGATACTGACTACTGTCAACTAGTTGACCCTTTACCTGATGACGAAATTATAAACTTATTCATATTGAAAGCTCTTGCAGATGACAAATGTGGCTCAAAATACAAGATTTGTCTGTGAAAAGGAAGAAAACATAACAGGATTTTCTTCTTTAACCACAATGTTTTCAAAAGTTTTTTTCATCAGGGTTATTAAAACTAGGGACTGGGTGTTAAACAGTCAAATAGTTGTAACAGAATGCCTACCTGCCATGTGCTTTGATATAAAGGCTAAGATCTGTGAAGCAAAATTAATGTGCCAGACAGAGGTGTCTGGAAAGTCCGATGTTGGCCCGCCCTTCTAAATAAGGGTTGACACTTTCATAAGACAGCACTTATTTTAGACATCTTACAATACTTACCATGAAAAAGGCAATAGCCAAAATATTGAAAAATAAAGTGCTTTATTTCATTGTGTTTTATTCATTCCCTGAGGAATTTACAGGCTTACTGTTCTTTTTTTTTTTCAGACTTCCGGTGGCTCATCCAAAGGGAACAGCAGTATAACAAGTGTTGACGGACTCGAGAATGACAATCAGGACACAAGTGAAAACCTAGAACATGCAAATATTTCCAGCCTTTCACATTCCAATTCCAAATCAGACTCAACGGACCAATCAGATTTAAGTAATTGTTTAGAGTGTGGGTCATATGATCCTGGTGATAATCATGATAGTGTTGTGAAGAAGCGGCGTGCTGGAACAGATTCTTCTCCTAGTCACGAAACTGAGTGTCGGAATAAACACCATTCGCATAGTCAGTCAAGCAAAGGGAGGACAATAAATCATGTTCGACGAAAAGGTGTCGATAGTCAGTTGGTGCAATTCCCATTTTCTGTGATCTATTGTAAGTATTTTATAAATTATTGTTTATTGAATGATCTTTTATACCGCTTTCAACTTGTATCACAGGGACGATTTCCCATTTTCTGTGATCTATTGTAAGTATTTTATAAATTATTGTTTATTGAATGATCTTTTATGCCACTTTCAACTTGTATCAGAAGGACAGCACATTTATTGACATGTTTGCCTGGTTTCACCAGTAAAAGGCAGTGAGTCTCAAGTGTCTTGTCCACTGAGGGTTGGCATTTACATGCGGTGCTCTTGTTTTATGAAGCCTTCACTATACAGAACTGAGTGTTAAAGATTAAAGACCCTAAATAAAGAGGACTTTCGAAAACATTTTGTAAACAGGAGAAAATACTGGTAACAAGCATTTTCTCCTTTTCCTACAATGTTTTCTACACTTCCAAAGAAAAATTTCAGTATTTGAGTCACATTTAGTTTTTCATATGCAAATGCTTTCAAATTGGAAAGCTAGTAAAATTTTGTTGTTCGATAAAGAGTGAAGACAATATTATCACACAAGTCAAGATAGAAATTGGGGTTATCATGATCAGAAATCTGTATCTGAATGTATGCATACCATAAGGAGAAGACAGACATTGCTTTTTGCAATCAATTAACCCTTTTTGCACAATGTTTACAAAATCCCTGTACTGCAGGGTTGTTAAATATGAAATAGGTTTGGTGACTAGCAAGATAGAATTTGAAAATTATTTCAGAATGGAATATGAAACACTTTTTTACGTTTGTGACATTTGACAGTTTAATCTGACTAGCAATGAAAAATAGAAAACATATTAGAAACATTATGGTTGTCCTGAAATAAGTTAATTTAGCTGATAATGTTTTTTTTTCATAATGTGGTGTATTTGCAGTATTTCTTTTTTTGCAGGTTAGGGCCTTGTGGCCCAGTGGTGAAAGGGTAGGATTCATAATCTTGAGGCGCCAGGTTAGATCCTCACTTAAGGCCTATGGTTTTTTGGGCAAGACACTTCACAGAGTCTTGTCTTAGTATTGAGGAAACTTTGTGCTCATATGAATAAATGATCTTTCTCAGTGTTACAATGGACATTGTGTTGAAAGTGATGTAATACTTCATTCAATCAATCAATTTAATCAATTAACCAATTATTATTTGTAGGTATTGACAGGTATAAAACCATGGAAGCCTTGCATAAATTTGCTGTGAAATTACAAAGGTATGTAACAAACACAGAATTGTCTTTCTGTCACATTAACTCTTTACAACACAATCAAGAGTTTCAACAGCCTCAAGGAAGAAGCTGTTTGGAAACATTGTTTGAAAAAGAAAAAGAAAATGCTGGTAACCAGCATTTTATCCTTTTTCCCCCACAATGTTTTTTCCCCTCCGGAAACAAATATAGAATATTTGTCTTGATAATACATGTATCTTGGATGAGTTTGAAAATGGGTCACATCAGGTCAAAAACTAGGTCACAGGTTCAAATCTTTGAAAACCTTGTGTACGCTTCAGAGGCCACATTTTGAGTCAGAAAATTTTGAAACTTGGTGAAGATGTTTTTCTTGATAATATCTTGGACAAGTATGAAACTGGGTCATGTGGGGTTGAAAATAGGTCACTAGGTCATATCTTTGAAAAACCTTGTGTACACTCTAGAGGCCACATTTTCAGTTGGATACTCATGAAACTTGGTCAAAATGTTTGTCTTAATGGTATCTTGGACAAATTTCAAAATGGGTCATGTTGGGTCAAGAACTAGGTCACTAGGTCAAATCGTAAAAAAACCATGTATACCTTATAGAGGTCACATTTTCTGTCTAATACTCTTGAATGTTTGTCAGAACATTTGATAATAGCTTTGACAGTTTTGAAAATGGGTCACATTGGGTCAAAAACTAGGTCACTAGGTCAAATTTTTGAAAATCTTGTGTACGTTCTAGACACTGCAATTTCAGTCCAGTAATGGGTCATGTTTGGTTTCAAAACTAGGTCACTATGTCAAATCTTAGTAAATCTTAAACCTTATGTACACTCTAGAGACCATATTTTAAGTCCAATACTAATGAAAGTTTGTCAGAATGTTTGTCATTATATCTCGGAAGAGATTAGAAATGTTTCATGTATGGTCAAAAGGCTCATGTGAGCGACTTCTGGGCCATCATGGCCCTCTTGTTTGTTTGCAAATGCTCTCAATTTGGACAAATCAATAATTTTGTTGTCTGGGAAAGAGTTAAAATATATACAAGGTTCCTGGTCCAGGGTTCTGGGGGTAATTTTGATTTTATTCAAGCCTTTACCATAAAATCCTGAGTTTTGAACATCCCTAAAGAAAGAGGCTTTTAAAAAACTTTGTGTAAAAAGTGAAAATATTGATAACCTGAATTTTCTTCTTTACTTACAATCTTTTCGACCCTTCCAAAGTCAATTTTCAGTTTTTCAATCACATTGGATGTCATTTGCAATTACTGCAAGTAGATAGATAAGTGGGGTATCTAGCTCCAGCCCAAGATTAAGAAAGAAAGAAAGAAAGAAAGGGCGGGCAGCTCAATGCGTTTCGAAAAATTCAATTTTTAAATCCCCCGCATATCCAGGGAGTTAAAAAAAATTGACACCCCTATCGAGTCCAATGTCTAGCATATAAAAAAATTTATCCCTTTTGAAGGCTGAAGTTGTCCAATGTCTAGCATAAAAAATTTTTTTGAATCTGAAAAAATTTTTCGTCAAAAACATTGTGTGTTATTATTAGGATGTGGTAAAACTACTTTATTGTTAAACCTTTTACTTCCAATATTTAACACTTTAAGGGTAGGCAAGTCTACCTGGGATCTACCGATCCCTTACAAGTCTAACTCTATCAAAATAGTTATGTAAGAGTGACGCACCTTAAAGTTGTCTGATCTTGAAATAAAGTTTATGATGTCGCATTCCTTTAGTTCGAGCGGTCTAGGAAAAACTACACAGCTAGCAACCGAGCTTTTATTTGCAGTAATAGAGTAATCAACCTGCTCTGTTCCGTTTACCATAATATTAACTTTTACCACCTCTGGTATATTAGGGTCTTCGTTAACAAACGCTAAACAACCTCTTATAATTCTACCCGGCGCACACATACAATAACCACCCAAACCATGGTCATTGCCTGAGTTACCATTACCAAATGAAAACTCATAATTACCATCTCCTATTGGTCCATTTTCTTCGGCACACACGGATATAATACGTTTGTTAAATCTTCTCATTCCATCTACGTAAGCCTTAGTTGCCACGTCTTGTGGATCCCTCGGGTCTCCAATATTTTTTAAAAAGTTGTTATTCATATCGATATTGCTAACAGCAGAAAAAGTTCCTTGTGGAGTTTTTAATATCGCACCACTCCCTGAAGAACGTTTAACAGCTTCTATATTGTTGTCTACGTAATACTTATTTACAGCTTGATGGTATTCTAAAGGTTGACCAATGTTGGAAATCTTAAATCCACTCATAGAAATGTCAGCAACGGCTACATACCCACCATCTACATGAACAAAGGCTCAATTAGCATCATCTACATATCTTTTGGTTGCTGCATCTTGTGGATATGTGGGATCTATAAGATTTGATAACGAATGCTCCTGCATATTTATATTTGCATCAGCTAAAAATATGTCATCAGACCTCCTAAATGGTCCTTTAATATTATCCACATATTTTTTAGTAGCAGCTTCACTCAGTTCTGTTGGATCCCTAACGTTTTTTATCGGATTAAAACCCATATTTAAAAATCCAGTAGCATGATACCCTCCATTTTCTTTTAAAAATCCTTCAACAGAACGGTTGTCAACATAATCCTTAGTTGCCACATCTTGAGAATTTACTGGATTACTAACCCTCGTTAATGTATTACCATTCATGTTTATAGAACCAGTAACAACAGTTGTTCCATCTTTACGTAAAAAATTATTATTTATGTAAGCGAGTGACACACCATCACTGATTGTGTCATCATCTTCCATTCTTCCAAATTTGTTAACAGGCATTTTTTTATAATATTACTAAAAAAGTTTATTTAAAACATTTTGGAATTTATTCTGGGAGCCAACTCATTTGGATAACTCTTTTAGAATGTATAAACATAAATGACCGCAAAATACTTGCCCAGCTTGTTGTAATTGATCGGTATTGTACTGTATTGGGCTTTTTAGGTACTCTCGAATTTCAACAGGTGGTTGTATGCCATAACTGTCGAAATAAATTTTAGTTTTACCATTTTTATACCAAGCGACCCAATGTGTGCCAGGTCCGCCACTTTTATCAAAGTTTACTATACCACATTCTTTTTTACTCGGTTTTCTCGGTAATGTATCCAGTAAAAAAAACTCCTCTAAAATAAGGAATCTTTAATCTTTTTGCTGCATCTTCCAATTCGAAATTGTTCAACGGTTTATTCGGTAAAATTACGTTTTCAATCGAAATATTTGACATTTTTTATAGTTAAATATTTCTAATGTCTTTATTGTCAACCCATGAATTAAATTCATTAGGATAACCTTTCCACTTTACAAGAGATTTCTTTTTTCCTTTTTTAATAACCTTTTCTATTCTATACAGCTCTTGACTGGTTTTCTGCAGTTCGGGTTCATAAAAGGTACCTTGTATTTCTTCTCCATTAAAATCTTTAATTTTATATGTTATGGGTGATGTAAGTTTTACTTCAGAAACTGTAAAAACCTCCTCAGTCCATCTTGTTGTATAACCTTTCTCAAAAGTCTTTTTCTTTTTACTTATCCTTACTTTGTCTCCAACGGAAAACTTAGGATTTATATCGTTTATTTCGAGATGATCGGGGTAAAGATTTCTCCAAACTCTCGTTTCATTTTCTTTTTTACTCGCGTCTACCGGAGTCATCTTAATAGATGAATGCCTCGTGTTATTATATTTTTTAACGAGATCCGGTAGCACATTGATGTAAACGTTTGTGGAGTTAGCGGAAAAATGCTTCCACATTTTTTCTTTCATTGTTCTAATCCATCTCTCAACCACACTAGATTTTTCCTCATTTTCAGTAGAATACAATTCAACCAAGTCTTTAACATCTTTGTTATAAAACTCTTTACCCTTATCCACCCACATTTTTTCAGGGAATCTCTCCTTAAAAATACTTTTTAATGCTATAGCAACAGATTTCCCTGTTTTGTCTTTTAATGGCACCAAATATCCGTATTTAGAAAAGATGTCAATTGCAGCGAGAAGGTATTTAACACCACGGTTAAGCTTAGAAAATGCTTGCATGTCTACTAAATCCGCAGCCCATATCCTATCTATACCGTTTACTCTAACTCTCCTTTTCTTAAAATTTCTTTTTACGGGTTTATGTAATTCTTCCGCTAAAATTTTTATCGAATTTTTTTTTTTACTCCCATTCCAAATTTCATCTTCGTTCCAATGAGTTTACTTACCAAACCCTTTTCCATTTTTTCTCTAATACTAGGATTGTAAATACCTTCTAACTCTGTTAACATATCTTTATCACATATTTCATTCCTAGTTTTTGTATCATCATGCTTAAGATAGCAAACATCATGATTATAAGTAGCTTGATCTACTCTATTTATAGGTTTACTCCATTCCTTTGGGGTAAGATCAGGATTTAACCTCTCATCTAGCTTGGTACCTGGCCCCGTAAAATTGTGACCAGGGAGATGCATTTCAAAAGGCATCATGTTTATAAATTTGTTTAAGATGCTACTGCCATTAGTAGTTTTTTTTTCTCCTTTTATAAATTGTGTTTTAGTTATTCCACAAACCACACATTTACCCCTCATCATATTTCTTCCATTTTTAGAAACGGTATACCCGATATTACTCGTATCAGTATGATTTTTACATTTAACGCGATACATTTTATATATAAAAATTAAAAAAGTTATATAAAATGGATATTATAAACTTATCATGGAATGAAGTAGTATCAAAGAGATTTAATCACTCCCTTTTACCAAAAAGTATTAGAGGTTTAATTATAGGCAAATCAGGATGTGGTAAAACTACTTTATTGTTAAACCTTTTACTTAGACCAGGTTGGCTTGACTACAACGATTTGAGTGTTTTCGGAAAAAGCCTTTTTCAACCGGAATACCGAATACTAAAAAAGGCTTTTGAAGAAAAACTACCAAAAGAATGTATCTTAAGGTTGTTTAACATGCGTGATGAGATACAAGAACTAAACATTGTACCAACAGCTTTAGTTGAAGAATGGATTAAAACGATTAAAAACAAATCGGATATAAATTGCAACTTCTTTGAAAATGCTAGTGATGTGCCTGATCCGAGAGAGTTAAACTCAGAAAATAAAAATTTAATGATTTTCGATGATTTACTTTTGGAAAGACAAAATAAATGTGAGTGTTATTACATTCGAGGAAGGCATAGTAATGTTGACTGCTTTTACCTCTCACAAAATTATTTTAGACTACCGAGACAAACTATTAGAGAAAACGCTAATTTTATTTGCCTTTTCCCACAAGACCTAAAAAACATTAATCATATTTATAACGATCATGTAGGTGAAGATATGCCTAAGGACGAGTTTAGAAAATTTTGTCAAAAGGTGTGGGAAAGACCACATGGTTTCGCTATCATTGACTTAACCAGTAAAAAACATGATGGGAAGTATAGAAACGGTTTTGACAATTTTTACGTGCCAAAGTCAGTATAACCCGTTCGGTAAAAAAAAATGAAAAATAACTAAACACAAATTATAAATATTGTCAACAATGGCAGAGTTAAAAAAATATATAGGTAATTGCAAACAAATTTTAAGATCAATACGTTTAGATTTAAATAAAAAAAAAGAAGGTTTTACAAAACATAATTTAAAATTAATATTAGAACAAATGGGAATAACATATATTATTACTGAAAATGATTACGAGTGTTTTGGGTCTGAAAAAGAATATTTATTACATATATTAACAGATTACTTAGAAAAACGAGTGGAAATTATGGAAAAAATATATCGAAAAGAGGATCATGAAGTTAGAATTATAAAATTGTTGTATGATTTTTATTTCAATGTACATTATATTACTGATATTACATCTATTTGTTATAATAATGAGATAGATGAAGATGATATGATAGATTTTTTTATTGATTTTTATAATTCTAGTTTTGAAAATAGCATGAAAGATGAGTTAGAAGAATTATTTAATATTGCTTGCAAGCATTTTAATATGGAAGTTGAGAATAAAGAAATTAAATAGATTTTTCGCGTGATTAATAAAAATATTTAAATATAAATATTTAAATATTAAATTCATACTTATAAAATGGAAGATCTTTTAGAACAAATTGTAAAAAATACGAGCAACAAAACATCATTTCAAATTATAGTAAGCGACAACAAAACACGTTTTAGAACGAGGTTTAATCCCCCAGTTCAGCTGGAAAAGGATAAAGTATATGAAATAGCTTTAGTAAACCTTGAAACATACTACTCTTTTCCAAACATTGATGAAACAAACTATATATTTGTTTATTCTCCAGACAATGGTAATTCATGGGTTAAAATAAGAATACCTGAAGGAAGTTATGACCTTGTTGGCATTAATGACACCATTAACCAAGAAATGAGAAAAAAGGGTCATTATGATAGAGTTAATGAAGGGTATCCTATTAACATTTCTGCAAACACTAATACTCTAAAGTCTATTATTACATTAGAAGATGGCTATCAAGTAGATTTTAATCAAGCGAGCTCCATTGCCAAAGTATTAGGATTTACTCGCGCTAAATATACGCAAGGATTTCACGAGTCAGAGAATGTAGTCAACATTCTTAGTATAAATAGTTTGCTCGTTAACATAGATATTATTTCAGGAAGTTATGTTAATGGTTCAACAAAAAACACTATTTACTCTTTTTTCCCAGATGTTGCACCCGGATATAAGATAATTGAGTCACCAGTTAATTTAGTATACCTACCAATAACATTAGATGAAATACATAACCTAGAGGTAAATATTACGGATCAAGATGGCAATTTACTAAATCTTAGAGGTGAAAATTTAACAATTAGGTTTCATATTAGAGAAGCGAGATAAATAAAAAAATAGTTATATATAAAATGGTGAGTTACACTAATGTTAAAGTAAATATATCGGAAGGGCAAAAGGAAAAGCTTCAACATGCTGTTAAAGCTGGTTGTCCAGTAAGTATTCGTTTAGGTCATGAAGATTTACGAGGTAATGATGTTTTAGCAATTACGGATTCACAAGCGAGGAAAATAGCTAAAGCCTATGAGGATAGTAAGGGTATAACTATTAAAATGTCTGCGAAACAGCTTAAATATAACACAAAAATAGAAGGAGGTTTTCTCGGAATGTTAGCTGGGTTAGCTGCTAGAGCTTTACCGATGCTCGCAAAAACAGTTTTACCAGCTTTAGGTGTTGGTGCTCTTTCTGGATTAGCCTTAACAGGTGTACAAAAAGCAATGGGGTCAGGTCTTTATCTTAAAAAAGGAGGATGTGTCTGTCAAGTTGAAACTGATGGATGTGGATTATACTTAAAACATTACAAAGGTAAAGGATTAGCTTCCGTAGGTGATGGTTTGTATTTAAAGCAAGGAGGAAAAATGTATGATGGAAGAGGACTTTTACTCGGACCTAATAGTCCATTCGCTAATATACCTATCCTAGGAGCTATATTATAATGGGACCCAACAAGCCGACTTGTTCGGATAACTTGTTTGGGATAAATATTATTTTTAACAAAATAAAATGGATATACATAAATTTGGTATAAAACCTAATATTACTACTCAACATAAAACTATATTTTGGAAACCTCATTTACACGGAGTAAGATATCCTCCCTTAAAGCATGATCCTCTAAAATGGAAAATATACTCGCAAGTAACTATCAAGATTCCTCCTCGTGATGGCATGAGACTTTCGCTAGGATTTGGTTATATAACTACACGAGGAGTTGTAGTGATATCTGTTAGTAATAAATGGAAAGATAGTTTAACCATTCTTAATGGAGCACATCTTGATAATGAGGCTGATGATATCTTAGTCTACATTTATAATTTCTCACAAAAACCGATCGAAATACCTGAGGGAGAGTTATTCTGTTATCTAAAATATTTACAATCTTGAGATAAAAAAAATTATTATTTTAATAAAATGACAGATACAGATCAAAAACACCCTAATAAAATATATCCTCCGTTACCCAAAGAACGAAGTACCGCAAGCGCCCCACCCATATATTCCCCAATATTTACGGGTGAGCTCAAGAACATAGAACCCCATATGGATGGTCCAGGAAAGAGCCTGGAAGGACATATGTATAGGCTAGGTAAGATATCTGAGATACAAAAATACCTTGAGAAAGAAGTTCAAACTAGAGATGTACTAGCTAAAAAGTATTTTAGAGCAGCAAAGATAGTTGACAATGTTGACACAGTCTTGATAACTGTAACAATGGCTACAGGAGCAGGAGGTATAGGTTTGCTCTCTACAATCGTAGCTATTCCAGCAGTTGTAGCATTAGAGGCTACCGCTGTTGCAACGGGTTTGCTATCTATCATAGGCAAGTATGTAGTAAGAAATTCGAGGTCTAAGGCTCTAAAACATCAAAAGATTAGGATGGTAGCTGATGCAAAGCTCGATACAATTTCTTCGCATATATCCAAAGCTCTAAAAGATGACTACATCTCAGATGAAGAATTCAAACTAATCATGGAAGAGTTAGAAAAGTACAAAAGTATGAAGGAAGAGATACGTACCAAAATCAAGAAGAAGATATCCTCAGAAAACGAGGAAAGCTTGATCGAAAGAGGGAGGCAAGAAGCGCGTGAATCCTTTCGGAGGCTTGTGGAAAAGAATAGTGCAACGACATCGTCCTCGGTGTAATCTACCCCAAATTCGATGTAAGTGTATTTGTGAAATTGGTGATACCTCAGACATGTAATATATAAGAGAATATATAATGCTCTTCTATGTTAAAAATTATTTATAAAAATAAATAATTTTCAATTAACACGTTTACTCCGTGGGAGGCATGTGGGGTGGATGGTAGTTAATAACAGAATTATTTATTATCACCTGAGGATGTGAGGGATAATGTAACGTATGTAAATCGTTTAACTTTTTTTCTTCCTCGATTATTTTATTACACTGATTTACTATCTCAGGGTGTAACGCGTTTTCGTAATAATCTTTCGCCTCATGAAACTTATCGAGCTCCTTATAAACGTTTTCGATCTTTTCGAGTACTTTTCGGTACTCATCGATATATTTCTGCGTATTTTCCATTACGTTATATATTACGGTTGACTTTTTAAATTTCTCATTTCAAAAATTTTTTATAATTTTTTTGGTCAGTTATGAAACATGTTTAAAAACTGTTATAAAAACTGTTACAAAAACTATGTTAAAAAATTATTTTAGTAATTAAAAAAAATGTCTTTTTTAAAAATCGCTGATCCTACAAAAAGGGACTTAATTGTAAAAGAGTATCTTGAAACGAGAAAGAAGATTCGGGATAATCTACTAGCAGAGAGAACGGGTAAACAAGAATTACAAACAGATCTTTCAAAGTTTTTTAAACCTATAACGGAAACGCAAAAAGCTACAGCAAAGGAGATTACAGAGGGGCTTAGACCTATTAAAGAAGCTATCGAACAGTTACCACAAGCTATTAATCTACCAGCTTTTCCAACAATAGAAGCTTATCCCTCTGAAGAAAGACCAACTATTGAGGAAAGGAAATTGGATGAATATCAAGGTACATTTTTAATTGGACCACTTGCAAGGGAGTATCTAACAAAATTTCTTGGTAATGATGTTGATAGAACATATGGATTACGTGATGAAGGTGGTAAATTTTATATTGGTCGCAAAATGGTCACAATTGAGGAGGATGATATTATTCTTGGTACAGATACGTATACAGGAACACCTGGTTTATGGGAGTTAATTGTTGCTAAAGAACCGAAAGAAATAATTACAGATTCAGATATTGCGGATTATCAAGAGTTAATGATAAGAACCAGCGCTCTTCATCGAAATAACGATCCGGATGAAACACATCCTAAAGCTTCTAGAGGGGAAAAATGGGCTAAAATTCTTAGACCTATTTGGTATAATAGAAAAAAGCATGAACGGTATGAAGGAAAGGGTATCGTTATCCCATCTGACCCTAACGCATTAATAGAAAGACTAGACCTGTTATTGGCAAGTAAAGAAGCAGGTAACACAGGTGTAAGAAACGAGTTAGTGAGTATTTGTGATGAATTAAAAAGACAAGGTGTTTTAAATTCAAACGCTTATAAAAATTTAATGTCTATACTATAAAAAATGATCGTCACTAAAAAACACGGATTTAAAAAAAAGTATTCATATGGTGGTTCCGGAATCTTTGATAGCGTTGCTAACTTTTTAGCGAGGCTTTTTACAAGTAGCGCAGCTAAACAAATTGCGTCTTCTGCCCTTGATGTAGGAAAGAGTGTAGCTAAGGAAGGTGCAAAAAAGCTTTAGAGGTTGGAAAAAGTGCAGCTGTAGAAGCGGGGAAGAAATTAGTTACGAAAGCTTTATCCCCAAAATCGAGGGAAATTTTACAAAAATATAACGCAACACCTACAACGCAAAGTATGCCAGAGACGCAAAACATTAGTACATTAATAGATGGAAGCGCCATTGCTATTCAAGACTTAGTTAAAAGATTAAACAGTAGAGCAGGTATTAAAACAGTATGAAGAAAAAAATAAAATTAAGTTAAGAAATTATATTACTTATAAAAAAGATAATGTCAGAATTAAAATTTAATCGTGTAGATTATAAAAAATATAATACTAGTTCTATTACTATAGTAGGTGCATCTTTATCCCTAAAAGACTGTGAAATCCCCGAAATTAATAACACGAAATATGGTTATAAAAAAGCTGTTGTGAAGTTATCTCCTGAAAAAGTAATCAAGATGAAAGAGATTGAGGAAAAGGTGAATGAACGTTTACAAAAGTGGGGGATACCCCAAATAACGATTGTATACGGTAATAGAGTTTATCCTAAAACTAAAATAGAAACCGCAAAAAGCATTAAACTTGGAGCTGTATTTGTTAATGATGAAAATAAGTCTTTTCCACAGCTTTGGTTAGAAATTTAAGTAACGCAATTATAATTTTTTATTTAAAATTATAATTGTAATAATAAAATGGACATTTTAAGAATCACCAAACCAATTTTAAAAGATGATAGCATTGATGAGTATGAACACCATGAGTATGAACCGATCACAGGTGCTTATCTCAACAACTCAGGAGGAGATATTAGGATTAACATTGAGACCCAAGATATTTTTACTCATCCTAGTGAGAGTTATTTACTTATTGAAGGACAATTAGTAAAAAATGATGGAACTCCTTATGTTATAGGCACAGACAACACTGATATTGCTTTAACAAACAACGCCTTGATGCACCTGTTTAAAAATATTAGGTATCAACTTTCAGGTATGGATATTGAATCCATAACAAATCCTGGCCATGCTACTACAATGCTTGGGTTGTTAAAATATCCTGATGATTTTTCTAAATCACAAGGGTTAAACCAATTATGGTATAAGGATACAACAATCGCAGCAGATGCTGAAAACAGTGGTTGGAATGTAAGGAACTTATATCTCATTACTAATGTTAATCCAGTAGGTTCATTTAGTTTTAGAGTTCCTTTAAAACATATATTTGGTTTTTGTGAGGACTATAATAAAATATTGTATGGAATGAAGCAAACTCTCACGTTAACGAGAAATAATGATAATGATGCAATCTTTCGAGTCAATGCTGCTCCTGAAGGTAGAATTAGATTAGATAAGATATCGTGGTTTATGCCACATGTGCTACCTGCTGATGGAGAGAAGATGGAACTTTATAAAATTATCGAGAAAAAAGAAAAAATACCGGTTGGATATAGAATGATACAGTGCGACTCTATCGCGGTTCCTCAGACAACATCATTTACCTGGAGACTTTCCGTTAAATCATCTCCTGAGGTACCACGTTTTATCATTGTAGGCTTTCAAACTAATAAAAGTAATAACCAAAGACAAAATCCATCTATATTTAACAATTTAAATGTTAGAAATATTTATGTTACGTTAAATGCTACTAGATACCCTGCGGTTGACTACAATCTTTCATTCGCTGCGAACCAATTTAGTAAAGCGTATGGTGATGCTGCTCTATTTAGATCCAAGTTTTATAACATGAATGAATTGGTGTCAAACCCTAATATTTCACCCGTAGATTATAGAACTCTATATCCTTTGTTTGTGTTTGACGTTTCCAAACAGAGTGAGAGATTAAAATTTTCAGTCACCGATATTCAAATTAAGACATTTTTTCGTGCAAATGTGGATGTGAACACAGAGGCATATGCTGTTATTATTAGTGATAGGCTAATTAACTTCCAGTCTGATGGAAATAAAATGAGTGTAGTGTATTAAGATATTTTTTCCTATATAAAAATGATAAAGATTACGGATTTAAAAAAAATTCTTCAACAAAATAATATAAATTTTTACGGTTATTGGAATAAAAAACGCTTAGAGGAGTTGGTAGAAGAACATGGTTTGTTACCGGAGGAGTCGTCTAAGCTACCAAAAAAAGAAAGAAGCAAAGACCCTAAGTATGATAGATTAAAGACTATTATGCATAATCCTAAGAAAGTTACTTTAGAGGATGTTGAAACTGGCGAGATAAAAACCTTTCCATCGATTTATAAGGCTAGTAAATTTATAGATCGCTGCCCGCAAATTATTAAGATCTATAATGGAGGAATTTGGAATAATAAATATAAGATTAACATACAATAATTTTATTATAACAATGACGAAGTTGTAATAATAAAATTAAATTTAGTTTAAGTTTTTTTATTATATATAAAAAAGATGAGTTTCCTAAATAGATTTACGAGTGCAGCAAGACGAGCCGCGTCTAATGTTTACTCTGGAGCAAGACGACTAGCCTCAGCTGTTGTTCCGGAATCTATACAAAGAAGAGTAACTGATTTCGGTAACTGGATAACTGGTAATGTGGAGACAACACAGATACCGCAAGTGTTGGATGAAATTGTTGCCCACGTTAGAGAAAATTACCCTCCAAGACAACCGTTTGAGATTAGAGCTTCTCAATCCGCATTTAGAAGATATGCTACACAACATGTTATAGAGGGTATCGAAAATTATAACCCACAAAGATTTTTCGCAGACACGTGGATGCCTCTTATAAATACTCTTAGAAATAATTTACAAACAAAAGTAAAACTTGTATTTAGGTGTAAATTATGGAATATAACAGATATTGACCAAGGTCCTGTTGAACATGCTTTTCATAGTAAACAACATTTAAATTTAAACGGAGGAGAAATAGAGGATTTGTTGAATAGAATGATAGATGAAGTTTTAGAAAATTTAGCTAAGTTCCAAAGAGAAGGTAGTGGTTGGACTTTTGGAAGTATAGTGCGGTTAGAACTACATACAGCTGTTTATGATCCTTTAAGAGCTAATGGTTGGTTACCTTTGCCAAAGTGGATTGCTAACAAAAAAGCAGTTATCAATATGAAAAATAAAGATGACGAATGTTTTAAATGGAGTGTTTTAAGAGCGCTAAACCCTAAAAAGCATAATGCAGAAAGAGTTGACAAGGCTTTACAAGCAAAGGAAAGTGACTTAAACATGGAGGGGATAGAGTATCCTGTTTCGTTTAAAGATATCGATAAGTTTGAAAAACAAAATCCTGAAATTAGTGTAAACGTGTATGGGTATCGGGAATATATTTATCCTCTTAGGCTTACAAAAGATGAAAAAAGTAAACATGTTGATCTTCTTTTTACTAAAAATGAGGAAAATATGCACTATGCCCTCATAAAAAACTTTAGTGGGTTGATGAGAACCCAAGTAACAAATACTCATAATGGAAATATAGAATGTTGTAAACGATGTCTAAATCATTTTGGTAGTAAAGAACTTTTGGAAAAACATAAAAAATACTGTAACGAACACGAGCCTATTACTTTAGAAATGTCAAAACCAGGTACCATGTTATCTTTTGAAAACCATGCTAGAAAACTTCAGGTTCCCTTTGTTGTATACGCCGATTTTGAAAGTGTTTTGGAACCAATACACACATGCCAACCAAACCCAGAAAAAAGTTATACTATACAACGTCAAAAGCATATACCTTGCAGCTTTTCCTATATTATAAAATGTTTTGATGATGTTGTCTGTGCTCCTATAAAAAGAAGTTATGTTGGAGAAAATACTGAGGAAGTTTTTATAAACCAGTTAAAAGGTGATATACGAGAAATTCATCAACGGTACCACCAAAAACCAAAGCCTATTAAAATTACAATAGAGGAAAAAACGAAACATACACAACAAACACATTGTTGGATTTGTGGTGAAAAATTTACCAAAGATAATATTAGAGTAAAAGATCATTGCCATTTCACGGGTAAATATAGAGGTGCCGCGCACAATGAATGCAACCTAAAAGCTAAAAATGCTAACTTCACACCTGTATACCTACATAATCTTAGTGGATATGATGCACATCTTTTTATTAAATGTCTTGGCAAATCTGAAGGGAAGATTGATTGTATTCCAAATAATGAAGAGAAATATATTAGTTTTAGTAAAGACATTTGGGTTGGAAAAAATATAAAACATAAAATTAGATTCCTTGATAGTTTTAAGTTCATGAATTTTAGTTTAGATAAACTTTCAAGTAACTTAAAAGAAAGTCAATTAAAAATTTTATCGAGATATTTTACTAAGAATCTGCTACCGCTAGTTAGGAGAAAAGGAGTTTTTCCTTATGAGTACCTTGATTCATTCGATAAACTTAAAGAAGAGATATTACCACCCAAAGAAGCATTTTACTCGAGTTTGAACAAAGAAGGAATTACGGATGAAGATTATGCTCATGCGCAAAAGGTTTGGGAAACTTTTAATATGAAAACGTTGAAGGATTACTTAGAACTTTACAACAGAATAGATGTATTGCTTTTAGCGGATGTTTTCGAAAACTTTAGAGATGTTTGTCGTGAAAACTATGATTTAGATCCTAGTTGGTATTATACTGCTCCTGGTTTAGCTTGGGATGCGACATTAAAAATAACGAAAGTAAACCTAGAGCTTTTATCTGATCCTGATATGCTTTTAATGGTTGAAAAGGGTATCAAAGGAGGTGTTAGCATGTGTAGTAAAAGACACGCGAGAGCAAATAATGAGGATATGGGTGAATTATATGATTCTAGTAAACCATCAAAATATTTATTATATATAGATGCAAACAGCCTTTACCCTTGGGCAATGAGTCGCCCTCTTCCTACTCACGGTTTTAAATGGATGATGGGTAAAGAATTAGAAATTTGGCGAGAAATACCGTGTATATTAGAAGTAGATTTAGAATATCCTAAAGAATTACACGATTTGCACAATGACTTTCCTTTAGCGCCTGAACGTTTAAAAATAGAAAAGGTAGAAAAACTTATTCCAAACTTAAATAATAAAGAGAATTATGTTATTCATCATGAAGCTTTAAAAACATGTGTTGATTTAGGTTTAAAGATTACTAAAATACATCGAGGAATTAAGTTTGAGGAAAGCTCATGGTTTAAATCATATATTGATAAAAACATTAAACTAAGAAAAGCAGCTAAAAAAAATAAAAATAATTTTGAGAAAGATTTTTTTAAGTTGATGAATAATTCAGTCTTTGGTAAGACTATGGAAAACCTGAGAAATAGAGTAACGATAGAACTGGTTTCTAGTAAGGAGCGTTATAGGAAATTGGTAGCAAGACCGAACTATAACCACACAACAATATTCGATGAAAACCTAATAGCGGTACACATGAAAAACACTAAGTTAAAATATAATAAACCTATTTACTCAGGATTAAGCATTTTAGATATTAGTAAAACACATATGCAAAAAACTTATTATAATTACTTTAAAGATAAGTATGGTGAAAAGGTTAGAATGTGTTATACTGATACAGATAGTTTTATTCTTGAGATAGAAACTAAAAATTTGTATAAGGATATGGAAAAAGATGTGTTTGAAATGTTTGATACGAGCGAATATCCTAAAGATCATTTCTTAAAAAATAATTGTAATGAGGGAGTAGTTGGAAAGTTTAAAGATGAGTTAGGTGGTAAGATTATGAGTGAGTTTGTTGGTCTAGGAGCAAAAATGTATGCTTATAAAACTTTAGATGGTGATGAGGATAAAAGATGTAAAGGTGTTAAAAAAGCGGTTATTAAGAAAGAGATAAACTTTAATAATTACAAAGAGTGTTTGCTTACGGGAAAGGATCAGTATAGAAAGATGTCTGTTTTAAGAAGTAGGGGTCATAATATGTATACTGAAGAGTTAAACAAAAAAGCGTTAGGATCAAGTGATGATAAAAGGTTTTTTTTGGAAAACAAGATTGACACATTAGCTTGGGGGCATCATAAAATATAACTTTGTTTATAATAAGTTATATTTTTAGTTGAAAATTTTTTTCAAAAGAATGTATATATTGTGTTAAGTTATATATTATTTACAACTTTTTCATAAACTTTACGAGGTATATGCACAGGTTGTAATGTTTCCCCCCTTTTCATTCTTCTTCTAGAAGTAGAATCAAATTTAATAATAAAACTTCCATCTTTTTCCATTAAGAAATTCTCTACTATATACCACATCATCTTATTTCTTGTTAAATTTTTTATCTCCTTTTTATTTTTAACTCCAAAATAAAATTTAAAATGATCTTTTAAGAGTTTTTTAGTATTACTCCTATACCTATACAAACTTACCCAAAAATAGCTTTTCATTAGTGCATTTTGTCTTATTCCTTCATTACAACCATCTAAAATTAAATTAGTATAATTTGATAGTAGTATTGCATATCTTGCTGAATATATTTTTCTTTGTTCATCTGGTAACCCATGAACTAAGTTTTTAAATTTCTCCTTAGCATCATCTATATATAATAAATTTTCCTCCATATTGGTTAAGGTTCTAAGTAGTTTGTCATCGTTTAGGTTTATTTCTTCTAAAAAATCTTTTAGTTTTTCCATGCTTTTTTTACACTCTGTATCTTATTAAGTGAAATTTTTTCTTTTTCAAAAAAATTTTTTATGCTAGACATTGGACAACTTCAGCCTTCAAAAGGGATAAATTTTTTTATATGCTAGACATTGGACTCGATAGGGGTGTCAATTTTTTTTAACTCCCTGGATATGCGGGGGATTTAAAAATTGAATTTTTCGAAACGCATTGAGCTGCCCGCCCTTTCTTTCTTTCTTTCTTTCTTAATCTTGGGCTTGAGCTAGATACCCCATTTATCTATCTACTACTGCAGTCTGGTAGAGTTAAATATTTACTTGTAGTGGGATGCCAATGTTAATTCAGGGCTGTCAGTGCTTTTCTTGTATCCATTTACTGTGTTTCTGTTGAAACCTCTCAAAGTGCATTGCTCTAGTCATACCCCACTGATGGAGTTAAGGAGAGGTATACTGGAAGCAGGTTGTTCATCAGTAATTCTGTCTGTCTGTCCATTTGTGAAGTCTGTTTTGAGTCCTCTTCTACTCCTACAGTTTTCAACCAGTGGGGTTGGAATTTTCATAGAAGTCTTCTTACCATAATAACTCTTAAGCACCTGTAACTTTCTTGATGTTAGTCAACCATTACTGGACTAACTGGAGGTATGGCTCTGTGATTTTTATACCCCCGCAAAACGAATGTTTGAGGGGGTATTCTGGAATCAGCCTGTCTGTCCGTGTGTCCGTCCGTGTGTCTGTCTGTGTACAAAATACTAGTAATTGCCTGTTTCTGTCAAAGCGCTGGCGGGGGGTATTAAGTCACATTCAGTGACAGCTCTAGTTTTTCCTAATCCAGTGACAAAGCAACTGATTTTGGAGGTTGGGGTGGGGGGATGGACATTCACAGACCTGCAGCAGTTTCAGTGATAATTGCTTTGAGTTTTCATGATTATTTTTCGTGATCGTTGCTGCCTACAGAGAACTGTTTGTATTACATTACTTAACTTTTGAAAACATCAGGGCAAAATGGAGAAATTGCTTGAATGGGGCAATTTTCTCCCAATAGCAAATTTGGTTTGAATATTTAATTGCAATTCATTTTATTAATACATGTACATAATTTATTCAGGTGTTTTCAAAGATGTCATCCACATAATTTATTTCAGGATGTACATACAATGAGTTGGCTTGTAAATTTAACTCTTTACCAAATATTGATATTTTGGACTAGTCCAAATTGAAAGCATTTGCAGAGGACAAAATAAACGTGGTTGAAAAATCAAAACTTGTTTTGGGAAGAATAGAAAACATTGTGGGAAAATGAGAAAATGTTGGTTTCCAGCACTTTCTCCTTTTCCTACAATGTTTTCAAAAGGCTCCTTTCTCAGGGTCATTATAAGTTGGGATTGTGTGGTAAAGGGTTAAAAAAAGAATGAATGTGATACCGTGTCTGCTATTTGCTAATCCTTTACCAAGCAATCCTATCTATTGATGATGATGCAGAGGAATGCTTATTAAAATTTTGTGAGAAAGGGAGAAAAGGTAGGTTATTAGCATTTTCTCCTTTTCCCCCACAATGTTTTCTACCCTTTCAATGGCAAGTCTCTTAATTTGAGCAGCATTAGTATTTGTCTGTTATTACTTCCAACCCAGACAACATAAAACGCTGTCATCTGGTAAAAAAGTTAATTTTGAGATCATTTTGAGATTTTATTTCTCTTTTCAGAATACCAAGGACCAATTTATTACTTACATTTTGTACATTCCTGTAAGTGGTTCGTTCTTGTTCATTGAAATAAATTTGTATCATTTTTAGCTCCACTGGCCGAAAGCCAGCAGGCTTATGTCATGGCCCAGTGTCCGTCGTGCGTCTGCGTGCGTCTGTCCGCCTGTGTGTCCGTCCGTCCACCGTGCGTATGTGCGTTAACTTCTATTTTAAACATCATCTTCTCTGAAACTACCCATCCAATTTTGATGAAACTTCACAGAAATGATCCTGCCATGGTCCTCTTTAGAATTTCTTGAAAGAATTTGATTCCTTCAAAAACTCTGGTTGCCATGGCAATAAAACTTCAAAATATTGGCAATCTTTGAAAATCATGTCCGAAACCATAAGGCCTAGGGCTACCAAATTCGGCATGTAGATTTATGTAGTAGACCTCTATCAAGTTTTTTTCAATTATAGCCCTGGGGTCAATATTGGCCCAGTCCCAGGAGTCACAAGTTTTACATGGTCTTATATAGAGAAAAATTTAGCAATCTTCCTGTACCTAGCCATAAGACCTAGGGCTACCAAATTTTGCATGTGGCTTTATCTAGTGGGCCTCTACCAAGAGTGCCCAAATTATAGCCCTAGGGTCAAATTTGACCCCACCCCGGAGGTCACAACTTTTACATGGGCTTATATAGAGAAAACTTTAGAAATCTCCCTGTACCTAGCCATTACGCCTAGGGCTACCAAATCTTGCATGTGGCTTTGTCAATTGGGCCCCTACCAAGAGTGCCCAAATTATAGCCCTAGGGTCAAAATTGGTCCCAGTCCAGGGGGGTACAAATTTTACATGGGCTTATTAGCTCACCTGAGCACGAAGTGCTCATGGTGAGCTATTGTGATCGTGCTGTGTCCGTCGTCCGTCGTGCGTCGTGCGTTGTCAACTTTTACCTTGTGTACACTCTGGAGGCCACATTTTCAGTCCAATACTTGTGAAACTTGGTCAGAATGTTTGTATTGATGATATCTCAGACGAGTTCGACAATGGGTCATGTCGGGTCAAAAACTAGGTCACTAGGTCAAATCTTAGAAAAACCTTGTGTAAGCTCTAGAGGCCACATTTTCAGTCAGATACTCATGAAAACTTGCTCAGAATGTTTGCCTTGGGCCATGTCAGGTCAAAAACTAGGTCACTAGGTCAAATCTTAGAAAAACCTTGTGTACGCTCTAGAGGCCACATTTTCTGTTCAATACTCCTGAAAGTTGGTCAGAATATTTATCTTGATGATATCTCGGACGAGTTTGAAAATGGGCCATGTCGGGTCAAAAACTAGGTCACCAGGTCAAATCTTAGAAAAAAATTGTGTACGCTCTAGGGGCCATATTTTCAATCCAATACTATTGAAAGTTGGTCAGAATGTTTGTCTTGATGATATCTCAGATGAGTTTGAAAATGGGCCTTGTGGGGTCAAAAACTAGGTCACCAGGTCAAATCTTAGAAAAACCTTGTGTACCCTCTAGAGGCCACATTTTCAGGCCAAAACTCTTGAAAGTTGGTCAGAATGTTTGTCTTGATGATATCTCTGACAAATTTGAAAACAGGCCATGTTAGGTCAAAAACTAGGTCACTAGGTCAAATCTTAAAAAAACCTTGTGTATGATCCAGAAGCCACATTTTCTATCCAATACTCTTGAAATTTGGTCAGAATATTTGTCTTGATAATATTGCAGATGAGTTCGAAAGTGGGCAATGTAGGGTCAAAAACTAGGTCACTAGGTCAAATCTTTGAAAAACCTTGTGTACGCTCCAGAAGCCATATTTTCAGGCCAATGCTCCTTAAAGTTGGTCAGAATGTTTGTCATGATGATAGCTTTGATGAGTTTGGAAATGGGTCATGTCAGGTCTAAAACTAGGTCACCAGGTCAAATCTTAGAAAAACCTTATATAAGCTCTAAAGACAACATTTTCAGTCCAATAAACTTGAAATTTGCTTTGAATGTTTGTCTTGATAATATCTTAGACTAGTAGAATATGGGTCATGTTGGATAAAAAATTAGGTCAAATCTCGGAAAAATCTTTTATACACCCTATAGGCCACATTTTCTCTCAAATACTCATGAAAGTTTGTCGGAATGTAGGTCTGGATAATTTCTACACGTCATGTAGGCGGCTGAGACAAATTCTAGAAAAAGCTCGTGTGCCTTCTAGAGGCCATATTTGTAAGCCCAATACTAATGAGTGTTTGTCAGAGTGTTTGTCTTAATATCTCTGAAGAGATTGGAAATGGGTCATGTTTGATCAAAAGGCCCAGGTGAGCGACTTCAGGGCCATCATGGCCCTCTTGTATAAAGAAAACTTTAGAAATCTCCCTGTACTCGGCCATAAAGCCTAGGGCTACCAAATTTTGCATGTGGCTTTATCTAGTGTGCTTCTACTAAGAATGCCCAAATTATAGCCCAAGGGTCAAATTTGATCTCACCCCGGGGGTCAGAAGTTTTACATGGGCTTATATAGTGAAAACTTCGTAGGTCTGTCTCAGGGGTCTCATGTTCGAAGCCAATTGGCCAAGTATTGTAATGTTTGGCGTGTAGGGTTTTTACTTATTAGCCAGTGGAGCAATACAGGGCCATCATGGCCCTCTTGTTTGGTTTAACCTGCAATAACATTATGATAATGTTGTTATGACACACTGCTTATGTCATAAAGATGACATTATTCTGTCGAAAAACATTGAGTCATAGGCTGACAAAAAATTCCTTTTTGACTGTTGAAAACCTGTTAGAAACAGAAGAAGAGGGTTGAAAATGTATGATACGTTAATATGTACATACTTTTTTTTTTCCAATTTTTAGCTCAACTGAGCACGAAGTGCTCATGGTGAGCTTTTGTGATTGTGCTGTGTCCGGCGTCCGTCGTGCGTCGTTCGTTGTCTGTTGTCAACTTTTACCTTGTGTACGCTCTAGAGACCACATTTTCTGTCAGATACTCATGAAACTTGGTCAAAATGTTTGTCTTGATAATATCTTGGACGAGGTTGAAAATGGGTGATATCGGGTCAAAAATTAGGTCACTAGGTCAAATCTTAGAAAAACCTTGTGTACACTCTAGAGGCCACATTTTCAGTCCCATGCTTTTGAAAGTTTGTCAGAATGTTTGTCTTGATGATATCTTGGACGACTTCGAAAATGGGTCAAGTCAGGTCAAAAACTAGGTCACTGGGTCAAATCTTAGAAAAACCTTGTGTACGCTCTAGAGGCCACATTTTCAGTGCAATGCTCTTGAAAGTTGGTCAGAATGTTTGTCTTGATGATATCTCAGACGAGATGGAAAATGGGTCAGGTCGGGTCAAAAACTAGGTCACTGGGTCAAATCTTAGAAAAACCTTGTGTACACTCTAGAGGCCACATTTTCAGTCCAATGCTCTTGAAAGTTGGTCAGAATGTTTGTCTTGATGATGTCTTGGACAAGTTCGAAAATGAGTCCGGTCGGGTCAAAAACTAGGTCACCAGATCAAATCTTAGAAAAACCTTGTGTACACTCTAGAGGCCACATTTTCAGTCCAATGCTCTTGAAAGTTGGTCAGAATGTTTGTCTTGATGATATCTAGGACGAGTTTGAAAATGGGTCAGGTTGGGTCAAAAACTAGGTCACTGGGTCAAATCTTTGAAAAACCTTGTGTACGCACTAGGGTTATATTTTTGGTCCAATACTCTTGAAACTTGGTCAGAATGTTTGTGTTGATGTTATCTTGCATGAGTTTGAAAATGGGTCACATGGGTTAAAAAACTAGGTCACCAGGTTTAATCTTTGAAAAGCCTTGTGTATGCTCTAGAAGCCACATGTACAGTCCACTTATCTTGAAAGTTGGTCAGAATGTTTTGTCTTGATAATGTCTTAGACAAGTATGAAAATGGCTCCTGTTGGATAAAAAACTAGGTCAGTGGGTGAAATCTTGGAAAAACCTTCTGTACAGCCTATAGGCCACATTTTCTCTCAAATACTCATGAAAGGTGGTCAGAATGTTTGTCTGGATAATTTCTACATGTTTGAAAATAGGTAATAGTGAGCTTAAAAGTAGGCCACAGAGACAAATATTCTAGAAAAAGCTTGTGTACACTCTAGAGGCTATGTTTGTAAGTAGAGTACTAATGAACTAATGAGTGTTTGTCAGAATGTTTGTCTTAATATCTCGGAAGAGATTGGAAATGGGTCATGTTTGATCAAAAGGCTCAGGTGAGCGACTGCAGGGCCATCATGGCCCTCTTGTTTGTATATGTTAAAATCCTGTTTGTTAAGGGTTTTTTGCTCCACTGGCTGAAGGGCAGAGGGTTTATGTCATGGCCCAGTGTCTGTCAAATGTGTCTGTGCGTGTGTCTGTGCATGTGTCTGTTCGAGCGTTAACTTTTATTTCAAACGTCTTCTCTGAAACTACCCATCCAATTTTTATGAAACTTCACAGAAATGATCCTGTCATGGTCCTCTTCAGAATTTGATTCCTTCAAAAACTCTGGTTGAAACTAAAATATATTGAAAATCCAGGGCTACCAAATTTTGCATGTAGCTTTATCTAATAGACCTGTATCAAGTTTCTTCAAATTATAGCCCTTGGGTCAAAATTGGCCCCACCCCAGGGGTCACAAGTTTTACATGGGCTTGTAAAGTGAAAACTATAAATCTTCTTGTACATAGCCATATGGCCTGTCAGCTGCCAAATTTTGCATGTAGCTTTATCTAGTGGGCCTCTACCAAGAGTGCCCAAATCATAGCCCTGGGGTCAAATTTGACCCCGCCTTAGGGGTTAAAAGTTTTTCATGGGCTTATATTGCGAAAATCTTCTTGTTTGTTGCTATAAGGCCCAGGGCTACCAAATTTTGCATGTAACTTTATCTAGTGGGCTTCTACAAAGATGGTCTAAGTGGTAGCCCTTGGGTCAAAATTGGCCCTGCCCCAGGGGTCACAAGTTTTACATTTCTCCTTTCTAACCATAAGACCTAGGGCTACCAAATTTTGCATGTAGCTTTATCTAGTAGACCTCTACAAAGATGGTTGAAATTATAGCCCAGGGTTCAAGTTTAGCGCTGCCCCAGGGGTCACAAGTTTTACATGTGCTTTATATTGAAAACTTTAAAAACTCTTTGTTTCTGATTATGACTATATGAGCTATAGATGTAATATTTTATGAGTGTTATCATCTAGTAGGCCTCTTCCAAACTTGGCCCTACCCCATGGTTCAATGTTTATAGAGTGAAAATTCTAAAGATCTTCTTGCTCTGAACCATAAATCCTAGTGCTACCAAATTTGGCATATAGCTTCATGTTGTGGTCCACTTCTGAATTTTTAGCTCACCTGAGCACGAAGTGCTCATGGTGAGCTATTGTGATCGTGCTGTGTGCGTCGTGTGTTGTGTGTCGTCAACTTTTTACCTTGTGTACGCTCTAGAGGCCACATTTTCAGTCCGATACTCATGAAACTTAGTCAGAATGTTTGCCTTGATAATATCTCGGACAAATTCGAAAGTGGGTTATGTCGGGTCAAAAACTAGGTCACTAGGTTAAATCTTAGAAAAACCTTGTGTACACTCTAGAGGCCACATTTTCAGTTGGATACTCTTGAAAGCTGGTCAGAATGTTTGTTTTGATGATATCTCGGACGAGTTTGAAAATGGGTCATGTCAGGTCAAAAACTAGGTCACTAGGTCAAATCTTAGAAAAACCTTGTGTACGCTCTAGGGGCCACATTTTCTGTCCAATACTCCTGAAAGTTGGTCAGAATGTTTGTCTTAATGATATCTCAGACGAGTTCGAAAATGGGCCATGTCGGGTCAAAAACTAGGTCACCAGGTCAAAGCTTAGAAAAACCTTGTGTACGCTCTAGAGGCCATATTTTCAGTCCAATACTCCTGAAAGTTGGTCAGAATGTTTGTCTTGATGATATCTCAGATGGGTTTGAAAATGGGCCATGTCGGGCCAAAAACTAGGTCACCAGGTCAAATCTTAGAAAAACCTTGTGTACGCTCTAGAGGCCACATTTTCAGTCCAATACTCTAGAAAGTTGGTCAGAATGTTTGTCTTGATGATATCTCGGACGAGTTTGAAAATGGGCCATGTTAGGTCAAAAACTAGGTCACCAAGTCAAATCTTAGATAAACCTTGTGTACGCTCTAGAGGCCACATTTTCAGTCCAAAACTCTTGAAAGTTGGTCAGAATGTTTGTCTTGATGATATCTCGAACAAATTTGAAAGTGGGCCATGTCGGGTCAAAAATTAGGTCACCAGGTCAAAGCTTAGAAAAACCTTGTGTACGCTCTGGAGGCCACATTTTCAGTCCAATACTCTAGAAAGTTGGTCAGAATGTTTGTCTTGATGATATCTCTGATAAATTGGAAAACAGGCCATGTTGGGTCAAAAACTAGGTCACTAGGTTGAATCTTAAAAAAACCTTGTGTATGCTCCAGAAGCCACATTTTCTGTCCAATACTCTTGAAATTTGGTCAGAATGTTTGTCTTCATAATATCGCAGACGAGTTTAAAAGTGGGCCATGTGGGGTCAAAAACTAGGTCACTAGGTTAAATCTTAAAAAAACCTTATGTATGCTCCAGAAGCCATATTTTCCGTCCAATGCTCTGTAAAGTTGATCAGAATGTTTGTCATGATGATAGCTTGGATGAGATTGAAAATGGGTCATGTCAGGTCAAAAACTAGGTCACCAGGTCAAATCTTAGAAAAACTTTATGTAAGCTCTAGAGGCCACATTTTCAGTCCAATAATCTTGAAATTCGGTCAGAATGTTTGTCTTGATAATTTCTTAAACTAGTATGAAAATGGGTCATGTTGGATAAAAAACTAGGTCACAAGGTCAAATCTCGGAAAAACCTTTTGTAGTATAATTATAGTCCAATATTCTTTAAACTTTTGTTAGAATGTTTGTCTTGATGATATCTTGCATGAGTTTGAAAATGGGTCACGTGGAATAAAACCTAGGTCACCAAGTTTCATCCTTGAAAAACCATGTGTTGCTATAGAGGCCACATTTTCAGTCCAATAATCTTGAAATTTGCTTTGAATGTTTGTCTTGATAATATCTTAGACTAGTATGAATATGGGTCATGTTGGATGAAAAACTAGGTCACTAGGTCAAATCTCAGAAAAACCTTTTGTACTCCCTACAGGCCACATTTTCTCTCAAATACTCATGAAAGTTTGTCGGAATGTATGTCTTGATAATTTCTACATGTCAAGTAGGCCGCTGAGACAAATTCTAGAAAAAGCTTGTGTGCACTCTAGAGGCCATATTTGTAAGCCCAATACTAATGAGTGTTTGTCAGAGTGTTTGTCTTAATATCTCTGAAGAGAATGGAAATGGGTCATGTTTGATCAAAAGGCTCAGGTGAACGACTTCAGGGCCATCATGGCCCTCTTGTTTTAAAATTTAGCCATGAGATTGAAATTAGCCCTGTCTCAGGGGTCTCATGTTTATTGAGGAAACTTTGAAAATCTTCTTGTTTACAACCATACATTCTAGACCTGTTTTATTTGGTATGGGGCTTTATCTTGTGGACCTCTACCAGGATTCTAGTAATTATAGCTTTGTGGTCAAAAATTGCTTCGACCTGGGTTCATTACTTTCTCGTGGGCTTTTATAGAGAAAATTTTAGTCATATGTCTTCTAGTTTGGAACCAATTGACCAAGAATTGTAATGTTTGGTATGTAGTGTTTTTACTAATGAGCCAGTGGAGCAATACAGGGTCCTGATGGCCCTCTTGTTACAAATTGTGTACTTGATTGCAAGAAAAAAATTGTTTTTTCTTTGAATATTCATGAGATTTTTTTTATCGCTACTGGAATACATGAAAAAAAAATTGAATTGTTTTTACAAAAATTTTTGTACCTGCAGAAGATAGCTTCTGAAAATATTGGGAAATAGGATCAACTAATTGGTCAAAACAATTGCTCCTTTACCCACAAATATTTTCCTTACAATTTCCAAATAGTTTCTGTTATTTCATGCTTTTCGGTAGTTTATCGAGAAATAAGGGTGAAATATTGTTTGATATTTCATGGTTACAACCAGTGAAAAATACCGATTTTATTTTCTAACTCTTCGGTTGAAGGTGGAAACAGTAGTTCATGCACACTAAAAAAGGGGTTAGAAGCATGAAATAAATAGAATATTTGTTTTTTCAGTGAAAGATCAAAATTTATTTCATCAAATGAACATCATTGGTAATATTTTCACAAGTGGTGCTGTGCCACTTGTGAAAATATTACCGATGATGTTCACTCGAAATAAATTTAGATATTTTTCGGTCCTCTGTGTATTTTCTTTTCCTTGGTTCAATTTTGTGTTTTGATATATTTATCAGTAGGACTTAATTTCTCTAATAATGATTTACTTCCGAATGAAAAGTATTGAAAGATAAGATGATTTTTTTTTTCAGAGTTTTATGCTTAATGCTATCAGCTGTAGGTCTAACCTACAAAATTCTAGATTTAGAGGCCAAACTGGAATCACAAGGGCTTTGGTCAGACACAAATCAACAAAATTATAGGTAAGTAGCTGTTCTGAACTTTGTATGAATCATGCTCTTTGAACAGGTGATTTGATGCATTTCAAATGGCCTGCAACATGCAAAAAGGGCATTCGGACATTTGCATAAAGCATCGTCCCGGATCAGCCTGTGCAGTCCACGACACTTTCTGTTTTTAGGTTATTTTCTGTTTTGCGCAAGTCTACTGTAGGACAAA
This sequence comes from Hippopus hippopus, assembly GCA_946811185.2. NCBI lineage: Eukaryota > Metazoa > Mollusca > Bivalvia > Cardiida > Cardiidae > Hippopus > Hippopus hippopus. The sequence goes on from OX328104.1 coordinate 35,937,550, forward strand.
ATCCAATGTAGTCGTAAAGTGCCGCTTCGGATTAGCACAGTCGCGCAGGCTGATCCAAGACGACACTTTATGCAAATGTCCAAATGCCCCTTTTTTGCATGTTGCAGGCCGTTTGAAAATGCATTAAACCACCTATTTACAGGCAGGCCAAATAATATCAATCCATGTCAGCCTGTGCAATCCAAACATGCTGACCTGGGTTGAAATTGTTTACTATTGGTAGAATTTCTGCATGTCAAAGAACCATTCTACCTCATGATTCAGCTGGTTTTCAGACAAAAAGGATCAATATTATGTGACATCTTGCTTGGTATAATACATTCCAAAGATGCATTAATCCTTTACCACACGGCAGAATTTTAGACCTTTCCAAATTGTAAGCATTTGCAGATGATAATTTCATAGTGCCTCATATGACTCAATTTTTCTTTGAAAGGGTAGAAAACTTTGTGGGAAAAGGAGAAAATGCTGGGTACCAGCATTTTCTCCTTTTCCCACAATGTTTTCAAAAGGTTTCTTTTTCAGGGTCATTAAAATTCATCATTGTGTGGTAAAGGGTTAAAACACACTTTGCTGAGAGTGTCCCTCATATGTATGTAAATTCTATGTTTGCTATTGTGCTCGTCTTGTGTTGTGAGTTATGAGGATGTAGATTGTAAAATTGAAAATAAATGAAATGAAATTACTGTGGACTGATACCAGATGCGCCACAACATCCTGTCTGCTCTGAATCCACAAAATATGCCACAGAAATACATGTTCAGCTGCAACATGAACTGTTGGAAGTAAAGAAAACTGATGCATATGTACTCATCGGATTTCTGAGAAAAAAAATGATCATGCAGGTTAAATGGATAAAAGTTCTTTTGCAGGCAGGGTAGGTCAAGATCTTGATGCACAAAATGTGCAGTCTGATCTTTGATCTACACATTCAGACATGTTTATGACAAAACGACTGATACTACAATATTACAGCTTTTCCTACTTATTTTAAAATTTTTTGGCTATTATCTCTTGTGTGCCATATAATTGCCTTTTCATTTATGTGAAAAAGAACCATTTGTCAAATTTCAGTATCATTTTGGACAGAAAATTTCATATTAACTAACGACGTGAATCAGACTGCAAGCTCTAGCAGTCTGATCTTCATCTGCAATGCCTGTAAAAATAACCATATTTTCCATTTTGCTTTTGGATGATAATAGACTTTATCCATTCATTTTCAGGGACAAAAGTTTTGAACATATGTTACAGATGAAGAATTCTATACAAGACTCAACCTCTGAACACATGAAAAATATACTTAAAGCCAATTTTAAAATGCTTGATGAGGTATGTTTGATTAACCCTTTACCAAACAATCCCATGTGTTAATAATCCTGTAGAAGCAGAAGGCTTGAAAACATTGTGGGAGACAAGGCAAAATTTCAAAAGCTGATTAAATCTTTACCATACAACAGAATTTTAGACTAGTCAAAATTAGTTGCATTTGCAGACGATAAATGTGACTGAAAAATTAAAACTTGTATCGAAAAGGGTAGAAAATATTGTTGGAAAAGGAGAAAATGCTGGTTATTAGAGTTTGCTCCTTTGCCCACAGTGTTTTCAAAAGGCCTCTTTCTCAGGGTTGTTATACGTTGGGACTTTGTGGCAAAGGATTAAACTTATTTATGAGGTCAGCTCTTTTTGAAGAAAACGACAAGTTATTGTCAAAGCCCTGGCGTCATTGTCGTCTGCTTCATTGCCATGCAAAAACTTTGACATTTTGCTATATCTCTGCCATAACTGAACATGTTTACTTCAAAATTGGACAAGTTGTTAACTATCAAAAGGGAATTTCATACAACAGGGGCATGCAACCATCAAAATATTGAAGCTGTGTACTGTTGGAAAGATTAGGATTTGTAGTTTTGAAGTATTAGCTTTCCTTGTTTGAGATCAAGTAGGTTTACAGGATATCAGGTGGTGTATCATTTACCTTCCAGAAATGAATTTATTGTACTGAATTCTTGTCTTAGCCCTTTACTACTCAATCCCGGTTAGATTGACCCTGAAAGAGAAGGCTTTTGAAAACATCATGGGAAAAGAAAAAAAACCGGTAACCAGGCATTGGAGAGTCAATGAAATTGCTTTGTTTTGTTGGTAAACAGCATTTTCTCCTTTCCCCAAAATGTTTCTACTCTTTCGAAGGCAAGTCCTTTAACAATGAGCCACATTTAATTTGTCGTCTGCAAATGCTTTTGATTTGGACTAGTCTAAAATTGTAAAGCAATAAATCCACATTTCTATGTCGGGGAGGTTGATCTTGATGCTATTAAAATCATTTATGCTACCCATGATCAGAAGGCTGAAACAAATGAACTTAAATGTTTTGTTTTACCTTTTTTTCAGATTAATTACAATCTGAAGCATTTATACCACACAACTCAAACAAAAACAGTGGAGGGAAAGAGGACAGAAGAGGTTGAGGATTGTTGACAAGTATTTAAGTGGAATGTACTGGGACCTATATATATGGCCTGCAACACGTGAAAAGGGGCATTCGAACATTTGCTTAAAGTGTTGTCTCGGATCAGCCGGCTCTTTACGACTACATTAGATTTTGTCCTTCAATAGACTTGCGTGAAACAAAAAAATTACATAAAAATGGAAAGTGTTGTCTCGGATTAGCCTGCACAGAGTGTGCAGGCTGATCCGAGATGACACTTTACGCAAATGTCCAAATGCCCCTTTTCGCATGTTGCAGGCCATATACCAGTCATTCTGTATTGCAATCTTAGTCTAATTCTAAATTTATAATAGAGAGTAACACATTTTCTGATAGGTTAAACCATATGGTTTAGACCATTTAGCCATTCAGAAAATGTGTTACTTTCAAACTGTAAAACTTTTTGAAAAGTTAAAAAGTAACTGTCTTTGTGATTGGCTAAACAAAAACATAGTTTAGCCAATCAGAACGTGTTACTTTCAAATATAGAAATTTCTTGAGACTTTAGAAAGAAAGCAATTTCCGATTTGCTAGACCAGATATTGATAAAACCTTTTGATTTATCTAATTAGAAATTGCATTTTTTCCTTAATTTAAAAAAATTCAGAGTACTAGAATAAGGCTACAATTCAGAGTGATTGATGAATTCCTTCTCTTGACACTTACATAGACATCTTGACAAAATGGAGGATTACTAAATGTGATAAATATACATGAGCATATATAGATAAATTTAACCCTTTCCCAAATACCAAATTAAAAGTATTTGTAGGCAACAAAGTTGAAATTGGTACAACTGAGCTGAAGCTCTCTGATAGGATAGAAAGTATTGAGAAAAGGAGAAATTGCTTGCTACAAGCAATTTCTCCTTTTCCCACAATATTTTCAAAATCTCTTTTCCTCAGAGTCATCGAAATACAGAATTGTTCGGTAAAGGGTTAAACATGTTTTAATACTTTATTGTGTTTTTCAGCTTTACATTATTTGAGGTTTTTTGTACTTTTTATGTAGATTTTTATGAGCCATTTAACACTTTACCATCTGCAGACAAGTTTTTGAAAATATTGTGGCAGAAGAAGAAGTTGCCCATTATGAGCAATAACGAGTAATTTCTTGTCTTTGCCCTAATATTTTCACTGGAATGAATGCATTGAACTAGAATTATAGTTCATTATTTGTGTTTGACATGGGTGGTTTGCAATCTACCAGCCGAGAAAATTTAAGTTTCTTCCATATCGAAAGTATTTGCAGACAACAAATGAAATGTGACTTAAAAGATGAGAATCTTCTTCAAAGAGTAGAAAAGATTTTGTGGGCAAAATTGGTTCTAATGATGAGACTTTTATTTGGAAGGATAGAAAAAATTGCAGGAAAAGAAGAAAAAAACAAGCATTTTTTCCCTTTACCACAAAGGTTTCAAATGCCTTCTTTCCAAGGGTCATTAGAACTTGGGATCATATGGTAAAGGATTAAGAATAGTTTAAGGCCCAGTAGAGGCCAAATGTAAACAAATCTGTGGTGCCATTGGGCCTTTAAAAATTGTTGGCTTCAAATTTATGTCAGGTGGTAGTGTGTTAAATACTGTACATGTATATTTAAGAATTACTTAATTGATCAGTACACCAAAAACCAAAGTATAGTCCCTAGTATGCTTTTTTACGAGTTGAATATTTTTTAAAAGGCTGTTTTCAAGTGAAACATTGAGGTTATATCATAGCCACGATGTTGTCTTATATGTCATTGTTCAAAAACTTGGACATTTTCTTATATCTTTGGCATTATTTAAGATATTTAGTTTAACACTGGGCAGGCTGTTAACTACCAAAGACAGGAGCAGAACCCATATGGTTTGCCACACACAAAAAGGGGCTTTTGGACATTGGCAGTCCACGCAGGTTTATCCGAGACGACACTTTCCGATCGTGTTTGATTTTCTATTTCACACAAGTCTACTGTAGGACAAAATCTAATACTGACGTAAAGTGCCGTCTCAGATTAGCCTGTGCGGACTGCGCAGGCTGATCCGAGATGACACTTTACGCAAATATCCGAATGCCTCTTTTTGCATGTTTAGACCATATATGAGGAGCAGGTTACCTTGAGAATATTTTTGACACAAATATACACGGTTTTTTTTACATCAGATTTTCACTGAAAAAACATCTGCAGCCGATTGTTGGCACTGGCATGCAGGAAACTGATAAAGAACTGTTGATTATCGTCTTCTTTGAAAAAAAAAAAATATATTTTTTTTTATCTTAAGATAACAAGAGTAGAAAAGAAAACATTGTTGCAAATTGATGATTTGCAGATAAGAAGCAGCTCTTAAATTTTTCACACTCATTTGACCTTTTACTAAATAATCCTGAGTTTTACCTGCCCTGAAGAAGGCTTTAAAAAACATTAGGTGAAAAATGGAAAATGCTGGTAACCAGCATTTTCTCTTCTTCCCACAATGATTTCTACTAATCACAAGTCCCATCATTTGAGCCTTAGTTTATTTGTCGTCTGCAAGTGATTTTATTTTAGACGGTTTTGAAATTGTTGGATAAACAGTGAAATGAAAAGTTGTTACACCAGATGTGACTAAATGTTCAGATCTACTTGACAGATCTTACTTTTTATTTTATTTTTAATCTTTCATCTGTCTGTGTGTTACAGTTTCATGGTGTCATGTCTTCCTTTCTACCCTACCCTCATCATTATAGTAGTGCTGCTTCTTTACAACAGATTTAGTTACTGATGAGAATCCCCTCCAACATGTACAATTAGTGAGAACTGGTTGTCAAGGCTTAGAACTGAATTTCTAGAAAAACATACACATGCAAAAATGGTTCAGTATACCTTTTCCCTCGGGGTTGTTAAAAATTTGGATTTTTTGGAAAAAGAATTACAACAAGTGCCTGCTAAGTACAGGTATATTTATGCATATTTGCCTTCACTGATGACACAGTGTGTGCTTCCTTAACCCTTTACCACACAATGACGCCTTTTGACACCCCTGATAGAGAAGGCTTTTGAAAACATTGTGGGAAAAGGAGAAAATGCTGGTAACCAGCATTTTCTCCTTTTCCCACAATGTTTTCTACCCTATCAAAGAAAAATCATTTCATATGATCCACATTGAAACTGTCCTCTGCAAATGCTTTCAATTCGGACAGGTCTAAAATTGGTCGTGTGGTAAAGGGTTAACCCTTTACTAGACAAAATTTTAGCCAAATTGAGAGTATTAAATTTTGCAGATAATAATCCCATGATGGTTCAAATGGTGAAATTTTTCTTTGATAGGGTAGAAAAACATTAGGGGAGAAGGAGAAAATGCTGGTTACCAGCATTTTCTCCTTTTCCCCACAATGTTTTGAGAAGGCTTCTTTCCCAGGGTCGTTAAAAGTCGGCATTGTGTGGTAAAGGGTTAATACAGGTTTGACATAATTTTTGCTTTTAGTAAAACTGTGGTGTAACATTATTCATTATTATTTTTTTTTCTTTGGATAAAAGTATTCATAGTTATTGTAAATTCTTTAATAGTAGATTGTGTTACATTACATTACATAAAAGATAACATTCTTGTAAATTTTGGCACTAATGAATTTGTTACCAGCATTTTCATGCAATATCCTCTTGCCATCCTCAGCTAAATCCTGTCATCCTAGATTTTTGTTTATTTTGTCATCTGCTTTCAGTCTGGATGAGTCTAAAATTCCCAACTGGTGAAGAGATTATTGAAATATTTACCTTTGTTTTCATGATGTAAGCAATCAAAAATGTGGGCACAAACAATTTTTACGGGTTTATTATTCATGTCATTATATATGTCATCATATCTACAGTAAGTTAGGTTTAGAATCATTTGCTTACTCTGTACTGAACCACACAATTTAAGACTTGACCATATTAAAAACACTTGGGACTGCCTATTAAATGTGACTCAAATGGTGGAATTTATATTTGAAAGGGTGTAAAATATTCTTGGAAAAAAAGAAAATGCTGGTTACCAGCATATTCTCATCTTCCCACAATGTTTTCAAAAAAACCTTCCACTTATAAAGATGGAAAGATTGCATGGTAAGGGGTGAATTTGGAAGCTGATCATTACTTCAGATAGTATATGGCCTCCAACACGCGAAAAGGGGCAATCGGACATTTACGTAAAATGTCGTCTCGGATCAGCTTGCGCAGTTCATGCAGGCTGATCCGGAAGGACATTTTCCGTTTTTATGTAATTTTCTGTTTAGCGCAAGTCTACTGAAGAACAAAATTTAATATAGTCGTAAAGTGCTGTCTCGGATTAGCCTGCGCATACTGCGCAGGCTGATCTGAGACGACACTTTATGCAAATGTCTGAATGTCCCTTTTTGCATGATGCAAGCCATATAAAAGGGCAAAAATGACATGCTTGCTTGTTTGTGTTATCATGAAACACAGGATATGTTATCATCAAACACAGAGAATATCATCACAAAACAAAAGTTATGTTATCATAAAAAATTTATCTTACTGTTGACAATTGTTTATGTTATCATGAGCGGTAGATTTTGTTGTCAGGAAACATAGTTTACGAGGGCTGTCCCAAAATAGCGTAGACAAAGGCTATAACACAATCGGTGTTAACACAATAGATTAAGCAAGTTTCGGAATTCTTCACAAGAGCTTTGTGCATATGTGTGTGAAATATAAACTAACTACCTTAAGAAATGCTCAATCTATCATGATTTAAAATAAGCTACCCATACATATCCGGCGCACATTAATGTCAACGTTGTGACGTCCCTAGAAAACAATTTATTCTTTTTCAAGGTACTCTCCGCACATGATGCTCGATGCATTTACGGTGGCATGTGACCCACTTATTGTATAAGTCTTCAAATCACTTGCTATTCAAATTGCTGAACACTTGCAGAGTTTCCTGTCGCAGTTCACTGAAGTTTTCGAAACTATGTCCCTGCAACTGAGACTTTAAATAGGGGAAAAAAGCAAAGTCTATGGTTGCTAAGTCTGGACTGTAGCCTAGGGCATTGCTCCTCTGTCCATCCGTCAACAAATCTCTTGTGCCATTTAAATACAAGAGATCTTGGCACAGATTGTATTTTCCTGCAGTGTGCAGTTTGCGTAGCATTTGCATAGGAGTCATATCTAATTGTACACAATATTCGATAACATTCCGCTGCGCAGCCATTTCCTTTGATGTGGCCATTTTCAGCATCTTGGAATTAACCACCGCACTAGGTTTTATCCTATAACTTTTTTCAAAATAACATTACATAAGCATCCTTCGGTGTAATGAGATCAAATGCAATGACGTTAATCCACGTCGAATGATTTCCCGCAATTATGACCGTGTTTGGAATTATAGACATGTAAAGATGTAGCATGCTCATAAAACCCGTCATATTTTGGTGTGCGCCGGGTTAGGTACCCCATTCGTGTAAATAACTTCAAAAAATGTACTATTTGCGATCTTGATTTTTTATTTTATTCAGGAATATGCACAAATGACTAACGGATACAACATGCAAATTTTACTGAAATCTGATGTTGGGTTCCATAAAAAATAGTGTTGTCTACGACATTTTGGGACAGCCCTCGTATGTTATCAACATAAACAGGGAAAGGATTAAATAGTTAATTAATGGCATTATTTCTTTAAGAATAATAATTTCTTAATTTTTAGCTCCACAGCCAAAGGCCAGCAAGCTTCTATCATTGCCCTGTGTCTGTTGTGCTTCCATCTGTCCATGCATTATGTATAAACTTTTATTTCAAACATGTTCTTTGCTGAAACTTCCCATTCAGTTTTATTCAATTTTGACCAAACTCACAGAAATGATCCTGCCATAGCCCTCATCAGAATTTTCAAAGATCTTGATTCTTTAGGAACTGATTGCCATGGCAACCAAACTGAAAAATATCGAAGATCTTAAAAAAATCTTCTTGACAGAAACCATAAAGCCTAGGGCTACCAAATGTGACATGCCGCTATATCTAATTGACCTTTACAGAGAATGTTCAAATTGTAGCCCTTGGGTCAGAATTGGCCCTGCCACACAAGTTAAAAGTTTTACTTTTGCTTATATAGTGAAAATGTTAAAAATCTTGTTCCTTACTGTGAGCCACAGCTATAATATTTTGTGTGAGTTATCACCTAGAAGACTTCTTTCAAGGCTGTTCAAATTATAGCCATGGTATCAAAAACTGGCCCCACCCAGGTGATAATAAATTTAACATTACTTACCGTAAATAGTGAAAACTTTAAAAATCTTTTTGCCCATGAATCATAGGGCTACAAAATTTGACATAGAGCTTCTTCTAGTGGATCACTTTATAAATTTGTTCAAAATTTTGCCCTGGGATTGAAATAGTTCTGGCCTTGGGGATTCACATGTTTTACATGGGTGTTATATTGAGAAAATTCAAAATTTTCTTGTTTATAACCATAGGGCCTAGATCTTTATTACTTGGTATGTCATTTTATCTTGTGGATCTCTACCAGGATTCCAGTAATTGTAGCTGTGTGGTCAAAAATGGCCTCGCCCTGGCAGTCACAACTTTCACATGGGCTTTTATAGAGAAAACTTTGGAAACTCTCTTATTTGAAACCATTCGACTTAGAATTGTAATAACTGGTATGTATGGTTTGTATTTATTAGATAGTGGAGTGGTACAAGGCCATTATGGCCCTCTTGTTAAGATTGTTTACTGCTCCACATTTCAAAAAAGAGAAGGCAAAAGTTGAAAGCATATGTTATCAGAAAATATAATTTATGTTGTCAATAGATATATCTGTTACTGTCTAGAAGATGTACGAAACCACACTATATAATGTACACATGTATGAGCCAAAGTTTTTTCTACCATTTCCTCAATGTTTCCTTTCAAAGTAGGACTTTTGAAAGCACTGTAAAAAACATGTGTAGATAAATGTTCAAAGTCAGCATTTTCTCCTTTTTTTTTTACAATGTTTCACTAGTTTGAGTGACACAGAGACAAGTGCTTCAACATTTGCATTTTAGCTATCGTTATCAAAGGTTTAACCCTTTACCACACAAACCTGAGTTTTAATAAGCCTGAGGAAAAAGCTTTGGGGAAAACATTGTGGGAAATGGAGAAAATGCTGGTAACCAGCATTTTCTCCTTTTCGCATTCTGTTTTTTACCCTTTCAAAAAATGAAATGATCATTTGGGCCACATTCAATTTGTCATCTGCAAAAGCTTTGAATTTGGACGAGTTTAACATTTTGTCGTTTGGTAAAGAGTTAAAGAAAAGGGATCACTATCATTCCATTTTAATTGTTGGAACATTCCAGAGATATTCTGTTTCGCTTTTGACTGTTATTAAGTTATTGTTAGATATTTATATGAAAGTTCAGTGTATGTTTTGTATGTTGTTTTCGTTGAGTTAGATGTTGTGATCACTTTTAGCAGATCTCGGGCACAATTCACCTACCATTCTAAATTGTGTTGTAATTCTGTTCTCAAGAACTTTTCCTACATTGTAAAGGAACACTGCTTATAACTAGTGTTTAACTCTTTACCACACAATCCCGAGTTTTAACGACCCTGAGAAAGAAAGCTTTTGAAAACATTGTTGGAAACGGAGAAAATGCTGGTAACCAGCATTTTCTCCTTTTCCCACTATGTTTTCTACACTTCCAAATAGAAATTTTAGTTTTTGAATCACATTTATTTTGTTGTCTGCAAATGCTCTCAATGTGGACAGGTCTAAAATTTTGTCGTTTGGTAAAGAGTTAATCAAATAAGGGGTACTCTGGTAAACGGAGGTTTCATGTATCACCTTGATGCATTATACTTAGCAAGTCATTATATAATTATGGATCCATAAAATCCATTTTGTCTCAAAACCAAGTGAATCATGAGGTGCCCGGCTGGGTAGCTCAGTGGTTAGCATATCTGACTGGTGACCTGGAGGTTGAGGGTTCGATACCCTGTTGCGGCAAATTTTCTTTCCGGCGATTTTTCGCCTCTCACCACTGATGCATGTGAGAAAAGTAGTCAGTGGCTTCGGATAGAAAGTTGTGTCGGTACTGGTGTGAGAAAGCCAGGAAACACATGGGCGTGTCACTGACCACCATGATAAGACCTAAACTGTTAAAATGGCATTAAACTCCAATACAACCCAAACAAATGAATGATGAGGTATATTTGTCCTTGGACATGTACAAAATTTTACATTGGCAAAAGTCTTGACCCGGGTTAGCCTGGGCATACCTGCGTAGATACGCTTTGCTAATACATTAAACCACCTTTTCACAGAGCATGGCTGAAATGCTTTTGCCTTACAGAAACTGTGTTACATGATAAATTTTGAATTACAATTGGAATGCAATCTAGAATGGTTGATAATTTTAGACCTTAATATATTGTTTTGAAAGTTAATTTGAGGAAAAAAAGTACAAGTTAATCACAAACAGAAAATGCATGTTAGGGAGTTGATTTTCTTTGCAGCAAGTTTATTTGCATACTTTTTTCACCTGATTTTTCAGGCTCTGTATGGGTGTTTTTATTTGTAGTGTATCTCTTGACTTAACTATGTAAATGTATGTTTTTTGTGTGATTACATATGTACATATCACAGTTGATATGATGATTTAAGCCTTTACCACACAATCCTGAGTTATAACGACCGTAATGAAGAAGGCTTTTAAAAACATTGTGGAAAAAGGAGATAATGCTGGCAAATGCATTCAGTTTGGACAAGTATAACATTTTGTTGTCTGGTAGAGTCAACATGGTGATCAATGTTTGTATGATGACTTTCATACCTTAAACAAAGAGCAAAATTTAGACTTGCCCATATTGTAGGTATCTGCAGAGGACATATCAGATTGACTTAAATCAAGGGATGTGTTGTTGATAGGGTAAAAAAAGAAGGTTGAAATGAAGAAATCACTGATTACCAGTATTTCTTCTTTGCCGTCAATGATTTCATAAGGGTTTTACTACAGGATCACTTGATAAGCATAAAGCACAGTGGGAACCGAGGAGAAATTTTACATCTCTTGCCCATTGCATTCATTCTAATAGATCTCTTTATTCTATACTGTAAAAAGACAGCTTTTGATACCCATACCTTAAACAGATTTTGAAAAGACTGAGGAAATGAGAGACAAGCTTATCAGAAACCTTTCAGTTAAATTAGTTCAGATTTTTTTTTTGTTGTTTTACATAAGAATGCTTCTTGACAACTGAAATAGTCCTTAGCTTGTAAGTTTATTATCAAGAAAACCAGTACCAACAGGGCAGGTAACTTCAAAATATTTTGACATGTTTATGCCCGTTTTTGACATAATTGAAAAAAGCATGCTGTATCTCAATTTTTCTTTTTAATTTGGGGCTGGAATGTGGTGCCCCTGTTTAATTTGTTATTGTGTGTGTAGATGTATATGGATTTGTTATGCATGGTCACACTTTTATTTTTGTATTTACTTCATTTTTGTTTTATTAGATATTTGTTACTTAAACTTACACTTATCACTGAATTGACAATCAGTGTACTTTTTATGACTTGTGTTATTATTGAGTTTGTTTTTTATACTCCCGCAAAACGAAAGTTTTTGGGGGTATACTGGAATCAGCCTGTCTGTCCGTTTGTCCGTCCATGTGTCCGTCCGTATACAAATAATTGCCTGTTTCTGTCAAAGCGGTGGCCGGGGTATTAAGTCACATTCAATGACAGCTCTAGTTTTTTCTGTTATAGTTTATTTGGAAGTAATGATTAATACTTAAGGTATTTTATCATCCATGGACATATATAGGATGAACCCTTTACCAAACAGTCCTGTGCTTTTATGACCCTAGCAAGAATGCTTTCTGAAAAATTGTGGGATAAGGAGGAAATGCTGGCAACCAGCATTTTCTCCCTTACCCACAAATATTTCTTCTGTTTCAAAGATAATTTCTTCCACTAAGTGAATTTCAACCTTATGTCTGCATATGCTTTCAATTTAGACAAGTGAAAATCTTTTTGTCTGGTAAAGAGTTAACCAAACGATCCCTAGTTTTGATGACCCTGACAAAGAATGCTTTAGAAAACATTGTGGGAAAAGGAGAAAATGCTGGTGACCAGCATTTTCTCCTTTTTCCACAATGTTTTCTACCCTATCAAAGACAGAAATCATCATTTGAACCATATTTAATTTGTCATTTGCAAATACTTTTAATTTGGTCTGGTCCAAAGTTTTGTTATTTGGTAAAGACTTATGGGCAAGAAAGTCCATGCATATCTTATACTTGACTTTTTTCTTCAACAACACAAAGTTTTACATATTTAATCTAGAATATCTTTCTGCTGTAACAATCAGTGGAACTAAACTCTTTACCAGATGACAATACTTAAGCCCAGTTCAAGTTGAAACCATGTTTAGATGGCATATTAAAGATGGAGTATATCATGTGGAAGTCTTGTCTTTGAAAAGGTAAAAAGCATTGAGGGAAAAGGAGACAGAGCTGGTTACAACTGTTTTATCCTTCTTCCTACTCTGTTTTTTTTTTTTTTTTTTTTTTTTAAACAGGGTTGTAAAAAGACATCAGATTGTTGGGTAAAGGCTTTAACTCTTTCCCAAACAATCCCGGGTTTTAACGATCCTGGGAAGTAAGCCTTTTGAAAATATTGAGGGAAAAGGAGAAAATGCTGGTAACCAGCATTTTCTCCTTCTCCCTCAATGTTTACTACCCTATCAAAGAAAAATTGCACCATTTGAGCTGCACTGAAATTGTTTGCTGCAAATGCTTCCAATTTTGACTAGGTTAAAATTTTGTAGTCCGGTAAAGAGTTAAAAAGTCTGGTACTGATCAGGTCCTAGCTTGGGTTCCAGTCTGATCATTTTTTTCCCTGTATATGCTGTATTTAATCTTACTTTGCTTCATTAAAACTGACAATTGTGGAACAGATGATAATTCTGAAACGGATTAACATGATGTCTCATGAACATCATATTTCCAAAAATCTATGGCGGCCACAATAAAAAGACAGCAATGAAGAATGCTGACTAAATATTTACCAGACAAGAAAATTGAAGACTTGTCATATTTAAAGGCAACAAATGTGGCTCAAATGTTGAAATATGTCTTTGGTAGGGTAGAAAAATGATGTGGGAAGTTGAAACAATGCTGGTTACCTGTGTTTTCTCATTTTCACACAATGCTTTCAAAAGTCTTGTTAACAGGGTCATTAATACATGGGATCGGGTAACAAAAGGCTTAGAAGTTAGACTTTGACATGGCTTAGTAAAACTTTTTCTTGTATTGGAAAGGATTGCTCAAAAGCAATATCAATCTGGAATAGTTGCAATAATTATGTTAGTGTCAACCTGTGTACTAAATAATCTTGAGTTTTCACACTTTTGAGGAAGATTGCATTTTGAAAATATTGTGGAAAAAGAAGAAAATGCTGGTATCCAGCATTTTCTCCTTTTCCCATGACGTTTTCAATCCCTGTAAGGACAGTTCACTGCACTTGAGTCACTTTCAAGTTGTCCTTTTCAAATGCTTTCAGAATGGACAAGTCAAAAATTTAAAATGAAAAATATTTTGTTTTGGCCAAATTGAAAGCATTTGCAGATGAAAAAATTTTATTGTGACCTAAAAACTGAAATTTGTCTTTGGAAGGAATGAAAAATAGTGAGGAACAAAAGAACCTGCTGGACACCAGCAGTTTTTACTTTTCCCGAAATGTTTTCAAAAGCCTTCTTTCTCAGGGTCATTAAATATCAGGATGGTTTGGTAAAGGAATAACAGTTCTATCTGTTTATTGTTGCATTTCATGAATTATGTATTTATGTTTGAATTAATCTAGAGGTCTTTTGTCTTCTTTGGTGCATGCTTATACATTAGCATAGAAATACATGTTTTTTACGCATCTTTTTTAAATCTTTTTGGGGAAAAGTTGTAATTTCTTTTGCCTTGTCAGGAAGTTGATTAATTACTTATTGCAGAGTACTGGTACTTTTGAAAACTTAAATAGGAAGGTGTAGAGACCAACTACAGTGCAACCTGTATCATCTCTTTCCCAAACAAATTGTTGATGCTTCTAAGTTGAAAGTAGTTGCAAACAACAAAGTCAAAATTGGTACAAAAGAGTAGTAGTTATTTGAAAGGGGGAAAGAAGTTGTGGGAAAAGGAGAAAATGCTGTTTACCAGCATTTTCTACATTTCCCACCATGCTTTCAAAAGCTTTGTTTCTGCAGGGTTGTTAAAATTCAGGATTATGTGGTAAAAGTTAAGCAAGTACCAAAGGGGTTCCCAAGTGCTAAAATTATATTTCATCATAATTAAGTCTTTTCTCTAGGATTTCAGTATATGCTTGGTTAATATAGGTTGCTTACTTAGCCGTATACCACACAATCCCAAGTTTTGATGACCCGACAAAGAAGCCTTTTGTAAACATTGTTGGAAAAAGAGAAAATGCTGGAAAGCATGTCCTTTTCCTACAATGTTTTCTAACCTATCACAGGTAAGGTCCATCATTTAAGCCACATAAGTAGTTGTCTGGGAATGCTCTGAAATAGGTCAATTCTAAGATTTTGTTTTGTGGTAAAGGGGTAACAGAGGTGGCCATATAGATATTTTTTTTTTCTGTATTTGTATTGTAAAGGTTGAAAGGAATACATAGTTAAAGAGCAATGTTGAGTTTGGTGCAAACACTTTTTAGATATAAACTTCAGATTTCTATGTTGAAGAGCTCTTTCCTTTTCTGTGAGGATCCCATGGCTCTGTGTTATTGTGTACAAGGCAGGGATACTATTTAGCTCATGATAATTTGTTATGAGGATTTGTTATCTATTGGCCCTGGGGTTTTCTTCTCATTTGAGGCATTAGCTTTTTCTTGAAGGTGTCTTTGGACAAGGGACTTCAGAGCTCAGGTGTAATACTGATGAAACCCAGGACAAGCATGTGTGAGTGAGCTATCATTGTGATATGACCGAAACGATCTTGAAAGGGTATAAAACACCATACAACCATTTAATATGAATTTATTCAGTTTTTTTGAGAATGATTAGAAGGCAAATCCCATCACATTTTAAAGCTAGATTTAATTTATTGTCTGAAAATGCATTCCATGTGGATAGGTCAAAAACTTTGTCATTTCGTAAAGAGTACAGTGAAGTTTTGAAACAGGTGTCGTGTTAAAAGCACTTGCAGTAGATTATAATTATGACAGATCTGGTTTGGAGCTGTTAGAATTATATTAACTCTTTACCAGATGACAAAATTTTAGAATCATCCAAATTCAAAGCATTTGCAGACAAATAAAAGGTGGCTTAAATAACCAAACTTGCCTTTGATTGAGTACAAAACATTGTGGGCAAATGAGAAAATGCTGGTTACCAGCATTTTATCCGTTTCCCACAATGGTTTAAAAAAATTTCTTAAGGTCCTTGCAATCAGGGATCATGTGGCAAAGGGTGAAGGAAAACTGAAGGTTTTTGCATACAGCAGATGCTAAGAGTGCTAAGGACAGCTTTATATGCTTTTGCAAATATTGTAGATCAAGATCAGAGTGCACAGGATTTGCAGTATGGACTTAGTTATATACTGTTCTCTATGTTAAACTATTGCACCCAAGAAAAACTTGAAATTTCAAAATCTTATGCGTTTTGCATAATTGAAAAGGTCTTGTTTTAATGATTTAGCACCCCAAGGATTAAGTGACTCGGTGCAATTATGTTGCTTGGTTCGCTTTTCTTAACTCTTTGCCACACAATCCCGTCTTTTAACGACCCTGAAAAAGAAGCCTTTTGAAAACATTGTGGAAAAAGGAGAAAATGCTGGTAACCAGTATTTTCTCCTTTTCCCACAATGTTTTCTACCCTTCCCAAAACAAATTTTGATTTTTCAGTTACATTTATTTTGTCGTCTGCAAATGCTTTCAATTTGGACTAGTGTAAAATTTTGTTGTGTGGTAAAGGGTTAAATATATATGATTATCCTACCTGTGTTTAACACCATGAGGATGAAATGCCTTACTTTTAATCAGAAAATTGTATTTTGGAATATCCATTCTGAAATCATCTGTAGATGTCAAAATAATATGCTGTTAAAATGCTGGGATTTATCTTTTAAAGTATGAGAAAATGCTGGAAACAAGCATTTTCTCCTATTCCCATAATGTTTTCAAAAGCGTTATTCGTTGAGGTTAGAACCTAGGATTGTTTGGTTAACCCTTTACAGCACAATGCCGACTTTTAACGACCTTGGAAAAGAAGCCTTTTGAAAACATTGTGGGAAAAGGAGAAAATGCTGGTAACCAGCATTTTCTCCTTTTCCCACAATGTTTTCTACCCTATCGAAGAAATTTGCATCATTTGAGCCACATTGAAATTGTCATCTGCAGATGCTTTCAATTTGGACAAGGCTAAAATTTTGTTGTCTGGTATAGGGTTAAAGATTAACTCTCAAAGATGTAATAGAACCAGCTTGTTATCAAGGGTTAAATATATGTCATTTCAACCTATGATAGCTTCTGGACACTGTATTGAAGATGTTTATGTGGGAAAGCAGTCAGTGGCTTGCCAAGCTTGAAGTGAGAAGTACTGGTGATAGAAACTCCAGGAAGGAATGGATAGGTGCTCTGACTGCTGTTTAATTACTGAAATAATGTTGAAAATGATGTAAAGCACCAAACAAACACAAAAGCTAATTCCATGTCATTGCTACTTTTGACACCCCTTCAGAAGGCACCTTTTGATCCGTTGGAATTGTAGCAATTGCTTTGCACAAGCTATAGCTTCTATTTCAAACTTTTTTCATATCATTTTGAAACATAAATAATTCATTGTTTTTTTTTAATTTCACAGAAAACTTGACGTTATTGTCATATCCCTGTGTGCATCTTTGTCATCACCGTGGGAAAGCTTTGACATTTTCTGATGACTCATTTATTATTGAAGGCATATTTACAAATGTACTTCAGAGGCCGGCAAGTTGTTGAATTTCAAAAGAGATGTAACTCTCATAATTATTTCCCACAGTTGTGACCCTTTTTGACAGACAATTTTCACTGAAAAAAAAAATGTTTTCTACTCTTTCAATGATGACGCCCACAATTTGTGCCACTTTTAACTTTCTACCTGCAAATGCTTTCAAATTGGACAAGTCTAAATATTTATCATGAAAAGGGTTTATGCTATACCTGAAAAAAGTCAAAACGGTAATATGTATTCATCAGAATGTTTTTCAAAATATTGCACAGTGGATTCAAGATAAGCTGCTTGTTTTGTGTTTCAGTGGAGCTGTACTTCATACTTTAAACGTTTACCACACAACATACCTGGTAAGCTTAGACCTTCCCAAATTGACAGCAAATTTTATAGGACTCAGATTATGGAATTTGTATTTGAAATGGTAGAAAATATTATGGGATAAGGAGAAAATGCTGTTTGCAGCATTTCATCCTTTTCCAACAATGTTTTCAAAAGCCTTTCCCCCTAGGGTCATTAGAACCCGGGATTTTTTGGTCAAGGGTTAAGTAAGGGGTTTAAATTATGTTAAAAATGGGACATACCTTTTACTTCTGATTCAAAAAATGATTTACTCTAATGTTGCACTAATGTATTTACTGTCATATCACCTTGTTTTTTTTTTTTCTTGTGTGTGTGTTTTTTTTTTTCACACAACATGGACTTTATGTTAATTCTGATAAGATTGCTTTTGTCTCGTTATTGTTGCTTTTGTACGTATTTGTCTCGTACGTGTATGAATTTATTTTTCTTGATCTTTCGATTTTGAACAGTGAAATCTGAGGTATACAAGATGTTTCCAGAATGACCTATTACAGTACAAATAATGATTTTTAGGCACCCAAAATCGACTGAATATTAAACCCTTATAGCGCCTTTGACGTCTGTTGTTGCCATTGCGGTCAGCGTAGATCAAGATCAGGCTGTACAAAACGTGCAGCCTAATCTTTGATCTGCAGTGTCCGCTTTGCTGAAACACTGCAGACAAAAGCAACCCAACCGTGACATTGCAATTATTTGGGTCGTGTTTCTAGGATGAAAATGTCTGACAAGTTATTCGGCGCTCTAAGGGTTAAAATGTTATGTGAACAGGAGCAATTGCTAGAGATGAAGAAGTTGCTTCTTTCCCTATGTTTTCATTATCACTCAAACTTCACTTTCTGTCATACTTATAACAATGCGTGTGCTGTAGGGTTTAACTCTGTTCCAAGTCTACCCGGTGATTTAACGACTTTGAGAAAAACAGATTTTTGAAAACATTGTGAGAAATGAAAAAAGTGCTGGTTACAAGCATTTTCTCCATTTTCTCGCACTGTTCCATAAATAGTGGTGCATTGTATATTTAATTTGTCGTCTTTAAATGCTTCCAAATATGACAAGTCTGAAATTTGTCATTAGGTAGGACTTCGAATATTTTATGATACAGTTCTTGTTCTGATGTGATACACTACATATATCTTCGACTCGCTGTGCGAATCGCTTTCTTTGAAAGACTAGTTTTTCTTTGATTAAAACACTTTTCACACGGGAAGGTTAATTCGTTTGTCTTTTTACTTCTTCCTACTATACTCACACGCAGAGGAAACTGTGTATATAATTTGAGGCTATTTTCCCAGGGGTCAACGAATGAAAGTAGATCTATATGAGCCATGCTCTGGCAAAAGGGGGCCTAGTGCATCCCCGTGATGCATTATACCAAGCAAGTTATCGCATGATGATGAATCCATAAAAAAAAACATTTAGTCTAACAATGGACTGAGTCATGAGGTAACATGGTCCATTGACATGCACAAAATTCACACTTAGCAAAAAGTTTCGATCCATGTCAGCCTGTGCGAACTGCGCAGGCTGACATGGACCGATACTTTTTGCAGATGCATCAAGCCCCCTTTTCACAGAGCACGGCTCATATAAGTTTGATATCGAATTGTAGCTTTTCTAATTTCCAACAAGGCGGTTTAATTTCATTTTTCAAATAGCGGTTTGTATAGACGTGTGTTAAACGTTAAAGCGTAGTATGGTCAAAATCATAAATACACAAATGGTGATATTGGTGTTACTGTGAGTAAAAATATGGTTAAAGACTCTCCTAATGGCCTCCTCCTCCTAATGACTCTCATAATTTCATTAATATCAGACATGACCTTCATTTTGGCGTATTACCCGCACAGTGTTCTGCCAAGGCCGCGAATGTGCAATTTTCTCGTCAAAAAAATCAAAATGTCGGGGGGGAGGGGGGGGGGGAATCGGTAAAAAGCGATTTCTGTCGCAAACCAAAAATCGCGGAATCAGCCGCATAACTATCACAATTTAGTGTTTTTCACGGGCGCCGAAGGTGCGTCTTAATATGAAAAATAAAATTTGGTTGGACGCAGACTGACAACATCAGCCAAGTATTTATCGTGGTACTTAATTGTCATGACGTAGTGTCTTCTGCAATCTTAGTCGGAAAATGGTTTTGTCGACGGTGAAAAAGCCAGGTGTCATCATAAGTTTCTATGGTCAGCCAAAGCAAATGAACAAGTAAAGCCCAAATTCCGATAATGTTCCGATGCCCATTACCCCTCCCAGTCAATCAACATCGTCGGAAGATAGTAAAAAAACACCTGGCTAAGTCAATTATAGATCTAGAACTAGATACAGGAATATTCTTCGTTGGAATATGATCGCGAAGAGAACTTTATGAGTTGTAACCTGGGTTATAAAACACAGCAAAAAGAACGCATTTACTGAAAATCTAACTTTAGAACTTCAACTCTTTTTAGATCTATATACGACATCTAGAGAACATTTAGACTCTATCATAGTCAGCCGTCATGGCCGAGTCTTTACAAGGGGATTTTAAGAAAATTGGTTGGAAAGTCTCGATGAGAAAGAATCCACATTTTGGCTAGTGAAAGGGAACATGGCAATATTAACAAGTATGTTTATGGGGGAGCCAATTTCAACTTCTTATTTTTAAATCATTTCTATGCCTACTAAATTTTGTCCCAAAATTTTTAAAAATGTCTGAAACTTTTCTAGATGAGTGAGAAATTTGTCTCTACTTTTCAAACTCCTTGGCAGAACACTGCCCGTACAATTCGACGTCTCATGGAATCGCCGAAACGTTGTACGGCGTGCGGAGGGATGTTATTCAATTCGACCTGCAGAGCATGCTATAGCTCCTGAAAATTGTTTACATGATGTCTTGATCTTACTCAACGACCAAGAAGATCCCACATGTGCTCAGTTGGATTTAGGTCTGGGGAAACCGCCAGCCAAGGTAAGACGTTAAATGCATCAATGTGACAGGAGCATGCTGGCGGATGAATGGAACAGCTACAGGTCTCAACACCTCATTTATGTACCCAGCAGCATTGAGATTGCCATTCACAGTTAACAGGTCAGTTTTCCTATTCCCCTTTATACCACCCCACACCATCAAGCCGCCCCTGCCAAACCTGTTTCTGTCAACAACGCAGGTGTAAGCAAATCGCTCTCAAAACACCTGCACTCTACCATCATGGTAACTAAAGTTGAACCTGGATTCGCCAGAGAAAAGAGGTTCATTCCACTGACGCCTTCGCCAACGGAGATGTTGCCGTGCCGACTTCATACAAGCAAGGCGATGATGTCGAGTTTCAGTATGCTCCCGACTAAGACCGTCTTGGTCTTATTGGCTGAACACATTGACGAGAATGCCTCAGAACGGCGTCCCTTCTTATGCCGTATTATTATACTGCAAAAAAAAAACTTCTCGCAGTCTGATTGTATAATATGCCCAGAACATATATTCATGTACACTGGCAAAATCCTCGTAGAAGCAGTTTCCCTTTAAGGAGCCCCGTATACATAACTGTACTTTCAACACAACATCCAAAATGGCGGCGTCCATCGATACGAGCTGCACACAAGACAAACATATTGAGTAGCCCGCATCATATTATTACAAGTTTCCCTTGTCGGTTGCCACTGAAACGGAAAGAATGGATTATTTTTGAAAATAAATGAAAATAGTTACATGTATCATCGTTTTTTGTCATTCTAAAATAAATACACGTGGCTAAAACGAGCTATCCCTTCGTCAGGTAAACAAACTGTGAAGTGTCGAAACTCCTACGTACTGTCTCGCTGTAGCGGTAGCCGTTTGTAATTGACGCTTGGTGTGCGTAAGTTTCAAGTGGCAGCCTAATCTGGCGTCAGTAACGCGAGACCGGCCGCTTCTAGGCCGATCTGCAACTGTGCCTGTTTGCTGTCCAGAGCCTTGCTGGCAGATTACTGATAGCGTTTCTGTGGCAATTAAAGTCAGCGTAACATAATCAATAGAGTCGCCTCTGTTGAGCATCATCAACGCCTCAATTCGGTGACATTCAGATTGTCTTGGTATTACGAGTTTTTATTTTTCTGTAATCATTGTTTGTTTTTCTTACTCCCTGGATTCACTAAAAAGAAATGAGAGTTCATCTGACCGATTTCGCATTTGATCAGCAGTTACACGGGCAAATCTTGCGATTTGCCTGTTGTGTTTTGGGACGTTACGTAACTTTTAACCCGATTCTGACCGGATAAGTCAAGTGTTTGATAAAGTGACGCACGTGCTTCACACGGTACAAAAATGAAATGCGTATGACCGATGCATGTATAGTTATCCAGACTTGAAATGTGCACAGTTTCTTTTGCGTGCGAGTATATTTCATTGGTGTTTCTAGTTTGAAGTATCAGGGGACTGGGGTGGTCATCTTTACTTTGACCTTGTACTAAGCAATCCCGTTTGTTTATGACCCTCATAATTGACAGTTCTCCGCGTTACATCATTATCTCCCGCTAGATGGCATTCTACAAATACACATCTATCTAATTTGGGCATTCTGGGTACAGAACCGGACTACTTTTCAAAACAACAACCGTTACTTGGAATTTCAAAATGAAATAAACGTTTACTCAATAAAACGCTACCTGGTGCGATTCATTCAGCTATGATCGGCTAGCATGTAACCTATGCATCGGCCATTTATTAAAACAGTCCCTACATGCTTGGGTAATAGGCTATTAGCTTTGGTATAAGCCCTACTTTTCCCAAGTATTCGGGGATGGGTGATGCGTCATAGCAGACAGGTCGAATCTTCGAAGAATATGACATGCGCAGACAACGCGCGTTAGATCGTATAGCGAAGAATTGCTGTCTCAAATGTACGTTAACAAAACCGGTTATGCTGGTTTTTGGGCGGTGTCGGTTATAAATAGGCATCCAGCAGTCACTTCTAGCGAGAACGCCTAACGAGTAATGTTCATCGTCTTTACGTCCAAATTCTATTTGTTTGTAAGATGTGTTTGTTAACACTATGTACATGTATTATTCATAGATATCATTGTGTGAATTTCAATATTGAACAGTCTGTTCAAAAGGTTTTCATTATGAAATACCATGCTTAGAAGCAGTCCCCGCGTTTTTTATATTCCAGTTGTCTGAGAAGCATGCCGATCACCGGTTATGTTTCGTGCATGTTGCGGAAACAGGTTTCCTCTCCCTAAAAAGGGTGTTTAAAAAAAAGCAGAGGAGGGAGGGAGAGTTTTTTCCTGGACGGCCAGTACTCCAATGACGAATATATAGCTGGTTATGTGCTGTGCTTCATTACATAGTGTTTATGCTGGCAGAGATAATGCTCTGACAATTACATATTAAATTATCCGGTCTACAGTACGGCGATTAAAAACAAATGTAGTGTTTTTTGGCACCCTATTAGCGTTTTACCGTACAGTGAGGTTTGTAAATACACATTGTTGTACGAAATATATTTCCTGTTCTGGTCAACGCTCCTGATGTTACTCAAATATACGGGTCTCGCCCATGCAAAAACGAGTGAGTGTTTTGTTGTTCTTGTAGTAGTAGTAGTTTTGTGTGAGATACAGGTGAGACATAATGTTTTGAAAACTTTGTTAGTATGAAAATGGTGGTAACTATAATGTTCTTCTATGCCCATTATATTTTTTTTACTTTATGAAAGACCACTATTATTTGATCGACATTTAATTGTTGCCTGCACTTGCTTTTTATCCCCCACCGAAGGTGGGGAGATATAGTTTTAGCGTTGTCCGTCCGTCCGTCCGTCCGTCCGTCCGTGTGTCCGTCCGGGAGAATATATCCAATACCATTGGACAGAATTTCGTGAAACTTTATATGTGTGCACAATAACCCATTCCGCCGAGACACTTTTTTTGGATTCGATGCAAAATGGCCGACTGGGAGCGATTTTAAGTTACGCGGTTGTGTGAATTTTTGTTGTTTTCAGTCTTCATTTTTACAGCATTTTCTGATTGTCCGGAGCATAACTTTGTCATCTCCAGTCCGATTGACTTGAAACTTGTCATTTGTGTTTGTTGCAATAATACGGAGGGCAGTGCGAAAGAACCATAACTCTACCTAGTGCTGTCTTTGAGTTATTTTGTTGTTTTCAGTCTTCATTTTTATAGCATTTCTTGCTTGTCCGGAGCATAACTTTGTCATCTTTAGTAGGAATGACTTGAAATATGGTATACTTATTTGCTGCAATATTTGGAAGTGCAGTGCTCAAGAATCGTAACTCTACCTCGTGCTGTCTTTGAGTTATTTCCCTTTGATCGTCATTTTTACAGCATTTTCTGCTTGTCCGGAATATAACTTTGTCATCTCTAGTCTGAACATCTTCAAATTTGGTATGCATGATTGTTGAAAAATTACGGAATGCAGTGCACAAGAACCATAACTCTTCCTACGAATTTTGAGTTCTTCCCCTTTGATCTTCATTTTTATAGCATTTCTTGCTTGTCCGGAGCATAACTTTGTCATCTTTAGTAGGAATGACTTGAAATATGGTATGCTTATTTGTTGCAATATTTGGAAGTGCAGTGCTCAAGAACTGTAAGTCTACCTCATGCTGTCTTTGAGTTAATTCCCTTTGATCGTCATTTTTACAGCATTTAGTGCTTGTCCGGAATATAACGTTGTCATCTCAAGTCAAAACGACTTCAAACTTGGCATGCATGTTTGTTGCAATATTACGGAGTACAGTGCACAAGAACAATAACTCTACCTGGCGCGGATTTTGAGTAATTCCACTTTGATCTTCGTTTTTACAGTCCAGTTCTTTGTCCGGAGCTTAACTTTGTCATCTCCGGTCCGATTGACTTGAAACTTGGCATTTGTGTTTGTTGCAATAATACGGAGTGCAGTGTGAAAGAACCATAACTCTACCTCGTGCTTTGAGTTATTTCCCTTTGATCGTCATTTTTACAGTATTTTCTGCTTGTCCAGAATACAACTTTGTCATTTTTTGTCTGAACATCTTCAAATTTGGTTTGCATGATTGTTGAAAAATTACGGAGTGCCGTGCACAAGAACTATAACTCTTCCTAGCAGGAATTTTGAGTTATTCCCCCTTAGATCTTCATTTTTATAGCATTTCTTGCTTGTCCGGAGCATAACTTTGTCATATTAAGTAGGAATGATTTGAAATATGGTATGCTTATCTGTTGCAATATTTGGAAGTGCAGTGCGTAAGATTTGTAACTCTACCTCGTGCTGTCTTTGAGTTATTTCCCTTTGATCGTCATTTTTACAGCATTTAGTGCTTGTCCGGAATATAGCTTTGTCATCTCAAGTCAGAACGACTTCAGACTTGGTATGCATGTTTGTTGCAATATTACGGAGTACAGTGCGCAAGAACAATAACTCTACTTAGGGCGGATTTTGAGTAATTCCCCTTTGATCTTCATTCTTACAGTATTTCTTGCTTGTCCGGAACAGAACTTTGTCACCTCAAGTCAAATTGACTTGAGACTTGTTTAACATGTTTTGTTGCAGTTGCGAAAAGTGCAATGCACTGGAGCCGTAACCTTACCTAATGCCCTTTTGGAATTATTCCCTATTCATTATTTTTTTTTTTTACAGCTTTTCATGCTTCTCTACAATATAACTTTGGCTTTTCATGTTGGAATGACTTGAAACTTTATATGCATGTTTTCTTAACATTAGAGGAGACATTCATGACTATTTCAATCACTTAGGCTACGTGATTTCTCCTGCACTACTATTTTCCTCTACCTGCCCTTTACGATTATTATCCCCCCTCGACAACTGTCGGTGGGACGGGCGTACCTTGCGACAATTTGCCGCTCTTGTTCATTAAATGTCATGTCATGGAAAAAGGGGGCTTGACAAATATTTTCATGATGGACCAATATCTCTTTCACTACAGGACAAAATGTAATTAAACTTCATCTTTATTAAGCCACAGACAATAGTTATTTGACTTTATTACATGAAATGCCATGTCATGAAAAAAGGGGGCTAAATGTATAACTTCATTATGGACCAATAACAATTAGTTCGCCCATTCGTCCGCCTGGACAGATATCTTCTAAAGTCCTTGACGAACATTTATGAAACTTCATGAACGTCTTCCTTAGGATAGTCCGTTGAATCAATTTTCTTTTATAGATAATGACGTGTCATGGAAAAAGGGGGCTTGATGTGTATTTTCATCATTTGTTTTCATTTAATGAAATGCCATGTTATGGTAAAAGGGGACTTAATGTATAATCTCATTATGGACCGCTTATATATTTTTCATTTAATGAAATGCTGTGCCATGGAAAAAGGGGGCTTAATGTGTAATTTTATCATGAACCATTAACAAAAAGGCCACATGTTCATGCAACACACAATACCTCTAATATGTTTGTATCAAAAAGGTCTTTTTCGGTGGGGGATATCTTTTCAACGAAATTGCTTGTTATTTTTGCGAGCATAAGATATTGTTATCTAGTAAAAAAGTCAAGACATATAGGTAATGCTCGAAAATTGATAATGTTAGTGTAGAAAAAAGTGGGGAAAAAACCGGAAGGGCTAAAATTTGATCAATTTGGCCTAGCTCTGGCCTGGGGTCCTGCGTTATTCGATGGTAAAATGCGAGACTCGAAACCTGGAGGCCCCGGGTTTTTCATGTCCTTGGACAAGATACTTCAGAGCCCTAGCCTAGTGCCAGTGGAATAAATATGTGAGCTTTCTCCGTGATATAACTGAAATAATGTTGAAAGAGGCGTCAAACACCATTCAGTCAATCAACTCTCCTCTTCCTATGCTGATACGTTCACAATAGCTCTCTCTCTCTCTCTCTCCTCCCATTTTTCCCTCTCACCCTTCTTCTCCTAAAAGGTACTCCATACTACCTCTTTTCACTCTCTACGATAGGTTTTACCTGCTCTTGCCGTAGTATTCAAACAGTTGTGAAATCCAGAATGCATTACGGTCAATGAAATATGCAGCGGACAGGACTTGAGGCCAAGGGGTCGGTGATTCGAATCCCCAGCCTGGCAAATTATTGATTGTTATGGCGACAGGATTCATTCTTCTCTCATCGATGATCATTGTTTCGACGATGGCTACGTGCGAAAGCAGCCAGTGACTTGGGAAGAATATTGTGCGAAGTACTGGTAAAACGGAACTCCTGGAAAGCATGGATAGGTGCACTGGTCGCCGAGATATAACTGAAATAATGTTGAAAATGGCGTTAAATACTTTACCATCAATCAATCAAAGAAATATGTTACCGCGATTAAAAGAAGATATCTAACGCCTTTGGCGCCACTCTTCGCTTCAGATGACGAAGTTACAGGCTTGTGCAAATGCAAAGTATCTTCAGACAAAAAATTAAAATGAGCCATGCTACATGGCCTGCAACACGCGAAAAGGGGCAATCGGACATTTGCGTAAAGTGTCGTCTCGGATCAGCCTGCGCAGTCGGCGCAGGCTAATCCGAACCGACACTTTTCGTTTTTATGTAATTTTTTGTTTTACGCAAGTGTACTGAAGAACAAAATCCAATGTAGTTGTAACGTGCCGTCTAGGATTAGCCTGCGCGGACTGCGCAGGCTGATCCGAAACGACACTTTACGCAAATGTCCGAATGCCCCTTTTCTCGTGATGCAAGCCATATGAAGAGGCTTAATGCATGTGCAAAAAAATATCGACTGAAATTGGCTATTGGTCAATTTCCTGCATGTCAAAGGAACAGTCTACCCCACGATTCAAACAGTTGTGAGACAAAATGGAATTTTACAGATCCATTGTAATGTGATGACATTCTTGGTGCAATGTGTTAAGAAGATGTATTACATCCCCTTTTCCCAGAGCACGACTCAAATGAAGCTCAACTGATGGTATTTGTCTTTGAAGGTGTAGGAAACATTAAGCTTTCAAAGTTTACATATATCTAATTATTTATTCATCTGGGGCACATTTCACTAAACTGCGTACGCACGAAATTTGCGTACGCAATTTTTGTAAGCAAGCATTAAGTCTGAAAACAAGTTTCACTGAATTACATAACTTTACGATTTGATTAAGAATTTGGATAACATTACGCCACTTCATATGTTTGGGTGTTTATTCAATCCCCAAAAATTGGCGTAAATCTACGCAGTTTGTTGAAATGGACCCCTGATTCGGTAACTGCATTAGGCTAATCCTGATTCGGGCCGTACCCTTTTTTGAAAATAAATACACGTCTTTACAATTCACTGTTTGTTCGTTTGTTTGTTTGTTTGTTTGTTTGTTTGTATTGGAGTTTAACGCCGTTTTAACAGCTTAGCTGATATCACGGAGGTCAAACGAATCAACTTCGTTAGGTTGCTTTTTAAAGGTTTTTTTAACTCTGGAAACGGTAGACTTAATTTCATTTTTTCTATATAAAACAGCAAGGAAACTGAAAAACTCAATACAGCATGAACCCTTTCTTAATAAGCACGGTCCATATTCCTTTGTGGTGTAAATTATCCGGTGACTTCACGGGAGACGGATAGGCTCGTAGATGGTGTGCTTCCTGTTTTTTCGGAACTTTCGTTACCATTTTGATGGGTGGCGACAACATTTCGGGTGTTGTTCTCGCTAACCTTAAAACCAAGCATGCTGTAGAAGCTCCTCCTAAACGTGATGTTAAGGGTGACATAAAGAAAGAAGTTAACGCAGTAGTTGAGCTGTTCTAGGATCTGGGCGAATTCTCGAAACACAATGAATCGAGGATTGGTGGATTCAAATATACTGTCGCCACTGAAGAAAGCAACGGAATGGGCGATACATATTGGGGTAACAAGAATGATGTAGGCACACATGATACTTACAAGCATTCTGGTAATACGCACAGCATCCTCGTTTCCCGGAGAGAGGCTCATTTCTCGGCGGAAGGATTGCTGACGAAAGAGTTTCAACGCCGTCAATGGGGTGAATAGAAGTAGGACACATGTTGGGATGATATTGAATATAGCAGTACCGGCGATAACAAATCCTGCTGATAGATCCCTTGTTGAGTCTGTGGTAACTGACGGTATACAGACGCCATTTATGATGTCGCTTGTAACGGTCCAGATACCGTCGAACGTGAGGACGGACAAGGTCACCGACAGGACAGCAATCAGAGCAGTGCGACGGTTAGATATAAACTTGGCCTTAAAGGGAAGCCAGACTACGATGAAGCGTTCGATACAAATGGTCACCACGAACCAAGAGGAGCAGATCTTGGCCGATCTAAAGATACAAAAGAAAGCCTTGCAGCCAGCGACGGTGAGAGCTTTTGGATCTCTGCCGAATAAATCCTTGACAAAACTCTTCGTGAAGGGCCCGACAAGAATGAAGGTCGTGTCAGATAAGGACAGGGCCGTCAGATAGATACAAATTGTAGACCTGCGAAAATACTTCGTCTGCATGACGCTGATAGAGAATATGTTTCCGGTCAGACCAACAATAAAGAGCAGAGGTACGGTGACGTAACCCACCATTTCAATAGTCTTGGGATCGATACCTGAATCGTCTGCCTTTGGTGCCGGACTTGATTGGTTTAGCATTTCTATGGTAGAGGTTACATCCTGTATCGGGGTGGTACTGTTTGTAATGGTTGTGTTGGAAAAGACGTCGACTCCGTTTGTTGTCGACATGTTGGTTGTGAACCTGAAAGAAATGTTATTAACCGTATACTAAACAATGTTTTTTTTTTTTTTCACGAATCTGACGAAGACTCTGTTGTAAACGTTTTAAAGAAAAAAAAATGGACACCGAATTCATTGCCTGCAAAGCGTTTTTCCATAAGGAAAAGTCTTACATTTTGAGTAGTTGGCAAAGAGTAAAAAGGTTCTAAGCAATATTTAATCATAAGTGTCCATGTAGTCAGAATCTTACCATCGACTCCTCCCACAGATGTTCGTATATAAAAGTAGTAAAGCCCCAGGTTTGAGTTCTAAGCCGAGTCATACGAAGTGATAGTGCTCTACCTTTTAGGGGCTTCCTTAGAACAGAAAAGTATGAAACCTAAACTGTAAAACTCAATGTCTCATCAAGTAGGCAGAGCTACAGGCTTCTATTATATTGCTATGCAGTCAGCTGTTGTCGTAAATTGTAATCTGATTGGTTCAACGAACTTGAACTATAGTCAGTATTTGGCAATTTATCGTATGTATTCGACTATGAAACGCCCTCCTCGCCTATAAGGCGCATGCCCTACTTTAAGTTCAACATTCAAAGAAAATGTATCTCATATTAGAAATATGCGCTGTTCAACACTAAAACAGTAACTGTAAATAAGCCTGTCTAACAGAAGAGTGGCGTGCATTTCATATGAGTCACTCAATGAAGCACTTAAAGCCACATTACATTTTCATTTTTAGCTCACCTGATATGCCACAGAAATACATGTTTAGCTGCAACATGAACTGTTGGAAGTAAAGAAATTCGATGCATAATTATGTACTCATTGGATTTCTGAGAAAAAAATGATCATGCAGGTTAAATGGATAAAAGTTCTTTTGCAGGCAGGGTAGGTCAAGATCTTAATGCACAAAATGTGCTGTCTGATCTTGGATCTTGGATCTACACATTCAGACATGTTTATGACAAAACGACTGATATTACAATATTGCAGCTTTTCCTACTCATTTTAAAATTTTTTGGCTATTAACTGTTGTGTGCCATATAATTGCCTTTTCATTTATTAGCTCACCTGAGCACGAAGTGCTCAAGGTGAGCTTTTGTGATCGTGCTGTGTCTGTTGTCCGTCGTGTGTCGTGCGCCGTGCGTCGTGCGTGGTCAACTTTTACCTTGTGTACGTTCTAGAGGCCACATTTTCAGTCCAATACTCATGAAACTTGGTCAGTATGTTTCTCTGAATAAAAACTCGGACGAGTTCGAAAATGGGTCAGGTCGGGTAAAAAACTAGGTTACTAGCTCAAATCTTAGAAAAACCTTGTGCACGCTCTAGAGGCCACACTTTCGATCCAATACTCTTGAAAGTTTGTCAGAATGTTTGTCTTATTGATATCTCGGACACGTTTGAAAATGGGTCATGTCGGGTCAAAAACTAGGTCACAAGGTCAAATCTTAGAAAAACTTTGTGTATGCGCTAGAGGCCACATTTTCCATCCAATGCTCTTGAAAGTTTGTCAGAATGTTCGTCTTGATAATATCTTGGACGAGTTCCAAAATGATTAACGTCAGATCAAAAAGTGGGTCACTAGGTCAAATCTTGGAAAAACCTTGTTTACGCTCTAGAGGCAACACTTTCAGTCCAATACTCTTGAAAGTTAATCAGAATGTTTGTCTTTATATTATCTCAAGCGAATTCCAAACTGGGTCATGTCGGGGTAAAAACTAGGTTACGAGGTCAAATCTTAAAAGAACCTTGTGTACGGTCTAGAGGCCACATTTTCAGTCCATACTCTTGAAAAATTGTCGGAATGTTTGTCGTGATGATATCTTAAACGAGTTTGAAAATGGGTCAGGTCGGGTCAAAAACTAGATCACTAGGTCAAATCTTAGAAAAACCTTGTGTACGCTCTAGAGGCCACATTTTCAGCCCAATACTCTTAAAAGTTGATCACAATGTTTGTCTTGATGAAATTTCAGACTACTTTGAAAATGGGTCATGTCGGGTCAAAAACTAGATCACTAGGTCAAATCTTAGAAAAACCTTGTGTACGCTTTAAAGGCCACATTTTCAGTCCAATACTCATGAAACTTGGTCAGAATGTTTGTCTTGGTGATATCTCGGACGAATTTGAAAATAAGTCGTGTCGGATCAAAAACTAGGTCACTAGGTCAAATTTTAGAAAAACCTTGTGCACGCTCTAGAGGCCATATTGTTAGTCCAATACTCTTGAAAGTTTGTCAGGATCCTTGTCTTGATGATTACTCGGACACGTTCGAAAATGGGTCATGTCGGTTCAAAAACTAGGTTACTAGGTCAAATCTTAGAAAAAACTGTGTCTACCCTCTTGCGGCCATATTTTGAGTCCAATGCTCATGAATGTTTGTCAGAATGTTTGTCTTGATGATATCTCGAATGAGTTTAAAAATGGGTCATGTCGGGTCAAAAACTAGGTCACAAGGTCAAACTTTTAAAATAGCTTGGGTAGATCTGGAGTCATCATTTTCTGTCCAATACTCATGAAAATAAGTCAGAACGGTTTTTCTTGATGATCAATCATATGAAATAGAAAATGGTTCACATTGGGTAAAAAACTAGGTCGCCATGTTAACTCTTGGAAAAACCTTGTGTACACTCTTGAGGCCACATTTTCTGTCCAATACTTATGAAAGGTGGTCAGAATCTTTGTTTTGATAATATCTACAATTGGAAAATGGGCTATGTTGGGCTAAAAAGTAGGTCACTGAGAGAGGTTCTACAAAAAGTTTGTGTAAAAGCTAGAGGCCAAATTTTCAGTCAGTTTTCAGAATGTTTGCTATAATATCTCGAAAGAGATTGAAAATGGATCATGTTTGGTCAAAAGGCTCAGGTGAGCGACTCCAGGGCCACCATGGCCCTCTTTTTCAACTTTTCTCCAAAGAAAGTGAAAGATTATCGAGATTTCGTGAACTGAATCGAAGAAATTGATGCTAGATAACTGATCAGCTGCACTTATCTTTTAAAGAGATTCCATCGTTTAATTAGCACAAGTCCTAAAAATAAACCAGGAGGCGAAAATTTTCACCCTTATTCTGCTGAATAACTAACCCGAAACTTTCAAGCCGATAGTAATAACCCAAATTTTGGTATTTTAAAGGTATTTTTGGGTCAATAATATCTCCTTATCGGACTGTGTAGATCCAAGATCAGACTGCACGTTCTATGCAGTCTGATCTTGATCTACGCTGTCCGCAAAAGGTCAGTGAGTCGTGCTTAACAGCCCAGGGGTTTAATTGCGTATTTTCTTAAAACCTGTCTTATTGTATATGATTTTTTTCTTTTAAATTTGTTTCGAGTAAAAAAATCTTGGTGTGTGAATGAAAGACACTGCGGGGAAAGGAGAAAAAATAATATAACAATGGTTGCACTTGACTCCTTTTTCTACAATGTGTTCAAAAGCTTTATTCCTTAGGGTCGCAAACACACGTCTTATCTCTAAGGAAATATTGAAGATCACATTTAAAAACCCTTATCAAACGATACCGTATTTTTACCCCCCCCCGCCCCCCCCCCCCCCCCCCAAGAAAAAAGATAACCTTTGAAAACACGATGAGAAAAAGAGAAAATTCTGGTAACCAGCATGTTTCCCCTTTCTCACTATGTTTTCTACGATTTAACCCTTTACCACACAATCCCGACTTTTAACGACCCTGAAAGGGAAGGCTTTGGAAAACAGCATTTTCTCCTTTTCCCACAGTGTTTTCTACCCTATCAGAGACAGAAATCATAATTTTGGCAACATTTTATTTGTCATCTGCAAATGCTTTCAAATTCAATGAGTCCAGAATTTTGTTGTGTTGTAAAGAGTTAAAGGACAAATCCTATCATTTTAATGACATTTGATTTCTTGTCAGCCAATGCTTTCGGATTTGGACGAGTTAAAAGTTTTCATCTGGTAGACTAACTATTAAGATAAGGTAATTATACTTTTGACTTGCATCCGGAGAGCTTCCCGTGTAAGATGTGCTTTATAGAGAATATAAAAGACCCCTGGTGAGCACGAATTGCAGGGGAGAAAAATTGTATTTTCCATGTTGTAGAAATTTCCGGAAATGAAATAAAAAATCCGGATGTTATGCGTTCGTTAATGCCGAAGTGAATGATAAAAATGGTCAATTGTCTTTTGTGAGGGAAAATATTGAATAACATACCTATTAACATACGGTGTCGTAATTCACAGGAAAATTCCTAAAGCGCGCATCTTACATAACCAAAAGATGAAGCGAAAAAAAAAAAAGGGAAAGACGGAACTTGCGAAATGCGCGTAGGAAGAAGAAAGATCTTGTCGCACTGTGAAAAGACTATGAGAGGTTTTCTTTGAAGTTGATAAACGAAAATTTGACTGACATGAATTTGACCTGGAAAACATATTTATAGTGAATAGCCACCTAAAATTTACCCCACCCTCGGTTTCAATGCAGTGTCTGCTGCTCTTTGTAAATCACCTTTTTGCCAAAAGTTGGCTGATACGGATATCGTCTAATCAGATTATTTATTTTGAGTAGTATTCCCCAGCCATTTTTAATTTAAGAAATAATCTTTCTATCGTGATTTATCATTTAATAAACCACGGTTGTGAGTTATGAGGCACAATAAATAATCCACGAGGGCGATAGCCCGAGTGGTTTATTCATTGCGCATCATAACTCACTACATGGTTTATTGAACGATAAACCACGATAGAAAGAAGATTATTTCGATTCTAACATGACCAACTCTTTATCAAAGGAAAACAAATTCATATTTAGTGGACAAGAGCGGATGCAGATAATATTCCCTTGAATAAACCATGGCTGTTCCTATTACTAACCAAAACAAAACCCCACTACCCGGTCGGTAAAATTTTATAGAAAAAGAATCAAAATTTCAATAAAACCTTAGGCATCGAACATAACATTAACAAAACGTACCGTTAGTAGTATAGGACGGCTCTTTGAACGTCTGACAGGCCTGGTCAGACGTTCAAAGAGACGTCCCTGTAGTCCCTACGCTACCTACCTTACAGAGAGTTTGTCCCCAGTTTGCCTACCCTGAAAGAATTTAATTATATCACTTCTACAAAAAATGCCCAAAAAATACCCAGTTTGCCTACCCTGAGGGAAAATGGGGGGAGGGGAATTTATCCCTACATTGCCGTTTTTTCTGTATCTATGGATGATTTTTTCTCTCTAAAAGCCTGATCACTGAGTTGGACTTAGTTTTTTTCACCCTATGGATGATTTTTCTCTCTAAAAGCCTGAACACTGAGTTGGACTTAGTTTTTTTACCTATGAATGATTTTCTCTCTCTAAAAGCCTGAACACTGAGTTGGACTTAGACTTTTTTCTGCATCTATGAATGATTTTTTCTCTCTAAAAGACTGAGTACTGAGTTGGACTTAGTTTTTTCTGCATCTAGGTATGATTTTCTCTCTCTAAAAGCCTGAGCACTGAGTTGGACTTAGTCTTTTTCTGAGTTTTTTTTTACTCTCTGGAGTGTGACTCTTTGGAATGTAACTCTTTGGAGTGTAACTCTTCTAAAAGAAAGAAGTTTGACAATTTGAAGAAATGACAATTTGAAGAAAGATAGAACTTTCGTGGTAAATGGTTAGTCCTGAAAAGGACTGTTGGGTTAGCTCTGAAAAGAGCTGTGACAATTTGAAGAAATGACAACTTGAAGATAGAACTTTCGTCTGCCGTCTTGAAGATAGAACTTTCGTCTGACAACTTGAAGATAGAACTTTCGTCTGCCATCTTGAAGGTAGATCTTTCGTGGTAATGGTTAGTCCTGAAAAGGACTGTTGGGTTAGCTCTGAAAAGAGCTGTGACAATTTGAAGAAATGACAATTGAAGATAGAACTTTCGTCTGCCATCTTGAAGATAGATCTTTCGTGGTAATGGTTAGTCCTGAAAAGGACTGTTGGGTTAGCTCTGAAAAGAGCTGTGACAATTTGAAGAAATGACAACTTGAAGATAGAACTTTCGTCTGACAACTTGAAGATAGAACTTTCGTCTGACAATTTGAAGAAATGGCAATTTTAAGAAAAGATAGAACTTACGTCTGACAATTTGAAGAAAGATAGAACTTTCGTGGTAGATGTTTAGCCCTGAAAAGGGCTGTTGGGTGTCCTAAAAAGGACCTGGTTTGGAGGTTGTGTTTTTAAGCACAACCTCCAACCTTTCTGCAGGCTGGGCAGCTACTCGCCGCCCGCCTCTTCAATCTCTTCAGTTGCTGCTCATCAAGATTAAAGCGCAGCGAAAATGCTGGCTCGTTATCCTCGTTCCAATCCTCCGTCACCGGCGCAACAAACTCCTTTTTCTTCTTGGCGGGTAGTAGCGCAAGTTCCCAAAAGTCCATATCTTTAAGTGAGCACTCCATATCGACTTGAAGAAAATGAACGATGTGCGGGAAATAACGCTGGGTTTTATAGCATTTCAGACGGATTGAACTAGTTGACCCATGACGTCATTTTCTCCTATGTTTTTCCCGCGTTGGCGTTTCATGCTGTTTTGGCTCCAAATTAATGTTATCCAATCAGAATTATCGTTGTTTTTTCTAATGGTAAATGTTTTATTGTTGACCAATCTATAGTTTTGTTACATTTTCTTGTTCGGGTTAGAAAAACTAGAGTTTGACTATCCTATGACTTTTTTGATTATGAGTCTTCTGACAAAATGAAAAGAAAGATGTTTCACTGAAGATAGCTAGCCCTGAAAAGGGCTGTTTTTTTGTGCAGAATACACTTTTTTATCCTCCCCTCTTTCTTTCGATTGATTCCATTTTATCTAGCATTTGCATCAGATGCTCAATTTCATACCTGATATATTTGAAGCGTTCTCTTTCTTCTAACCAGAAGAGCAATGAGAGAAAAAATGTCAATCCAAACATTATGGGATACTGACCCAGCTTTTACGATAGTTAATGGTGAATGAGAAAAAAATAATCAAGAGTTTACTGTTTTATATGTGTAATGGGTCACTTTTTTTAGGCTTTTTTTGATTTTATCCCTATATCGCTGGACTTAGTTTTTTCATCCTATGAATGATTTTTTTCTCTAAAAGCCTGAGCACTGAGTTGAACTTAGTTTTTTCTGCATCTATGGATGATTTCTCTTTCTAAAACCCTGACCATTGAGTTGGACTTAGTTTTTTTCTTCACGTATGAATGATTTCTCTTTCTAAAAGCCTGACCATTGAGTTGGACTTAGTTTTTTTTTACCCATATGCTATTAGGATTGCTTTATTGTTTACTTCTATCCACTACTTGGTCTTTAAGTGGTTTCTGTCTCTAAAAAGTCTGACCACTGAGTTGGACTTAGTTTTTTTTCATCCTATGAATGATTTTCTCTCTCTAAAAGCCTGAACACTGAGTTGAACTTAGTTTTTTTTCTTCACCTATGTATGATTTTTTCTCTCTAAAAGCCTGAGCATTAAGTTGGACTTAGTTTTTTTCTTCACCTATGTATGATTTCTCTTTCTAAATGCCTAACCATTGAGCTGAACTTAGTTTTTCTGCATCTATGGATGATTTCTCTTTTAAATGTCTGACCATTGAGTTGAACTTAGTTTTTTCTGCATCTATGGATGATTTCTCTTTCTAAAAAGCCTGACCACTGAGTTGGACTTAGTTTTTTCTGCATCTATGAATGATTTTTCTCTCTCTAAAAGCCTGAATACTGAGTTGGACTTAGTCT
The DNA here is from genome assembly GCA_946811185.2 of Hippopus hippopus. Taxonomy (NCBI): domain Eukaryota; kingdom Metazoa; phylum Mollusca; class Bivalvia; order Cardiida; family Cardiidae; genus Hippopus; species Hippopus hippopus. Next base: position 35,974,654 of record OX328104.1, read on the forward strand.
TTTTCTGAGTTTTTTTTACTCTTTGGAGTGTGGGTCTTTGGAGTGTGGGTCTTTGGAGTGTAACTCTTCTAAAAGAAAGAAGTTTGACAATTTGAAGAAATGACAATTTGAAGAAAGATAGATCTTTCGTGGTAAATGGTTAACCCTGAAAAGGGGCTGTTTTTTAGAGAAGGACTGATTTTTTTGAAAATGTTTATTCAGTATCAGCATCAGTCGATTCGCTGTCTGACTCACTCCTTTCAGCGGCGATTTGCTCGCGGAAAAGACGGTCTACCTGCTCAGTTTTTGAAATAACATACTGAAAATACATTTCAAGCATGCCCACAATAATGAGTTCCTTCATCCGAAGGTTATAACAGAACACCCTGTTATTAGCAAGCTCAGCCCTCTCATAACGCTTTCTTACTCCAACTAAGCGTTGTTTAAGTAAAACGATTTGTCTCCTTGCTCTTGTTAACTTTCGCTCAGCATCCATCCAAGTGACGAGGAGTGATGGTCTTGAAGCCATTGTGAAAAATGAAATGTATGAAAATATATCGCAGAGATTTATAGCTTTTCAGACGGATTGAACTAGTTGACCCATGACGTCATTTTCTCCTATGTTTTTCCCGCGTCGGCGTTTCATGCTGTTTTGGCTCCAAATTAATGTTGTCCAATCAGAATCACCGTTTTATTTCTAATACTAAATGTTTTATTGTTGACCAACCCGTGGTTTTGTTACATTTTTTCTTGTTCGGGTTAGAAAAAAACTAGAGTTTGACTATTCTATGACTTTTTTTGATTGTAAATCTTTTGAGTTTTGACAATTTTGAAGAAATGACAATTTGAAAAAAAGATAGAACTTTCGTGGTAGATGGGTAGCCCTGAAAAGGGCTGTTTTGTTTTGGAGGCTGTGTTTTTTTCGTCTCACGTTGTTTTTTCCACTTCTAATGACAGCACCAGAAATTCGCTTGACAAATGGGGCATGCTTCAACTCTTTTTCTGATCACCATTGCTCCATTATCGAAAGTAATCTTTCTCCCAAATTCGATATCAACCAAAATGACATCCGGTGTTGTCTTTAAAAATAGTTGAACTAATATTTCGCCGAGATCTTTGTATGGCTGTGTTATACGTTGTAGTTGGTTTTGTTCCTCCTCTCCTACGAAATGAGTGTTTAGTTGTAATAACTGTTGACCTGCATTTAGATATTCTTGGAGAGCCTCACGTAGTTGATGATTTATCTCCTCCATATTGATATTGCTTCCGAATATTGATACTGCTTTCGAAGTGATCGTTAGCTGAGAGTCAAAGAAATGATGATTGTATGAAAATAACGCGGGGCTTTATACGTTTAAGGAGGATTGAAATTTTTAAAGAGCTCGGACCTGGCAGAAAGCACATACATTTTTTTTCATGCTACGTTTCATGCTAATATAGCAAAAAAGTTATGAGCCGATGTATGGGAAAAAATGTAGACAGAACAAGTCTTGGGGGAAAAACAGAACGAAGAGCTCTATTGTTTTTTAACTTTTATTTATTTAACAGAACTAAACAATGAAACATTTTTTGCAATGCATCATAAAAATTTTCTTGACAATGAAAAATTTCTTGACAATGAAAAAATTCACAAGGAAACATTTTTTTACAATACAGCATAAAAAACATTTTCTTAACAATGAAAAAATTCACACTGAAATATTTTTTACAATACAGCATAAAAACATTTTCTTGACAATGAAAAATCACACTGAAATATTTTTTCACAATGAATTATTCACAATGAATTATTCACAATGAATTTTTTACAATGCAAATTCGCAAATACCACGAGTTTCACATTTGTCTTCATATTCCGTAATGTCTTTATGCAATTGGTCATACCCCAAAAACACTGTATACTCACTGTCCATATCGTCGAAATCTCGTAGTCCTATGAATGGAGCAACATGTCTATAAGCGTCTTTTGTTGAAAGAGCTGAATATACTACTTCTTCTGTAACATCTCTATCAAATAGAATATACCCTACCATGGTTTCCTTTGATTCTCCGTAGGAATCATGAACAGATCCTTTTTTGTAGCGTAAGTAAAAGTCAAATAGAACTGATTTCATTTTCAGAACGTTAAGAAAACTTTCTTCTGTTGTTCTTATGATAAAAAATGTCCATCGACTTGTGGATCGAAACAGCTTACTAATAACATAGTCTTTCAAACAGCTATCTGCTAAATAAGTTTTGAGAACGAGATCCAAATCCGAATCGTCCACCATCATCGCAATAAAGTTGATTATAGCATACACTTTGTAGGATTTTTCTTCTTTTGCAATCCACTTAAACAATTTTCCGATCCAAATTTTCACACAGAAATATTTAATGTTAAGCTGTGTTCGTTCATCAAGCGTATGCTGTCGAACAAATTCTCCATAAATTTTTTCACGTAGTTCTATTGGTAACGGTAACATGATTGTTATTTTTTGACCAACGGCTAATATTTTTTCCCGACTTACTTTGACTGATTGCTACACAACAGTGTGATATAGAAATATTTTCTCAAACTTTTATAACCATAGGGTACAGTGTCAGTACCATTTACAATAACTCTCTTGGTGTATACAGAGCGAAACGTTTTTGTTTGTGGTTCACTGGTAACCGTTCTATCTCTGTGTCTTTTAATTTTACAATCATACTGAATTTTGATTTCTATTGTGCGATCCAAAGCACATTTTGAATATGTATCGAAATTCAGCACCTGTTTTGTATTGTAATCCAGTATTAATCCCCTTTACTTTACATTTGCTTATCTCTTCTCCATCTTTTGTTTTCATTTTGTAAGCATAATTCTTAGGCCCAAGCCCTCTGAATTGAGTAATTTTACAAGCAGGCTCTTCATCAGTCCATTTTCCTAACCGGCTGTTAATAATAGGAGGATTCCATAATTCAGGGTCGTGAATGTACATACAACTATCTGTATCGAAATACAGAACTCTATCTTTTAACTTTTCAAGAACGCTGTACAATTCCAACTTTGCATAAGCTGTTACGTAAGACCCTACTACCACATTGGCTGTAGCATGGGTGTCAATATGCTCCAACTTTGATTCATAGTTAACCAAGATGAATGGACAGTCCTCGTCAAAGATTTCTACATGCTTTACAATGAAATTGGTATTGGTGACTAATTCAAAATATTTAGACGGATCACTGATGTATTCCGTCTTGGACATTTTTTCACGCTGAGCTAATTTTCCCCAAAGACAGTTCAACATAATCTTAGCAAATGATCTTCTCCCAGGATTTCTTTGAATACAACTTGGATCAAGACGAACACCTTCCGCCTTCTCATATTCACAAACGAACTGATCTTTTTCTGAGTCTGATTGACACCAATCTGGATAACCACTGGCTTCTTGCTTAATTTTCAAGAAATTGTCCACATAATGTTTAAAGAACTGATCTGATACAGAATTGAAATGCCAAATTTCATACACTTGCAATAATCGATAACCACAGTCAAGAGCCTTGAATAATTCAAAAGTAACCCAAGTTCCGACCAAAGCCCTCTTTTCTTCACCATGCCTACAAATGCTTGAACTTTCTTCTGCACATTTCATACAGAGTGCAAACATCATTTTGTTGTTACAGTGAACTGGGAGAACGGGGTGAAACAAATCAGTTGGAGGTAAAACTTTACATTTGATTAACCCCTCATATTGTCGAATATTGTTCATGTCAATATTCTCAGCAGACAAAATTTCTGGCTGACCTACAGGATAGGATTTGTGTTTACAAACATAAGGGTACAGTGAACAGATATCGATGTACTTGATTTCCTTCTTGCTTTTTTCATCAACATCATAGCCAATTTTTATTGCATTACATCTTCCCCCAGACAAACCATCCCTCGGATCGATAGGGTCCAAATGTGGATATAACTTTTCAATGAGTTTTTTGTACTCTTTATCCTTCATCTTAGCATCGAAATCGTGATCCCAAATGTACACAACATTATAACCCATTTTTCCGATATCTGCTATACGTTTAAAAGTACGTTCGTACAATTCAGACATGGATTTTCCATTAATAGGATTGATCTGTTTTCGATCTGTATAGCATACAGGACAACCATGATACAAATCCCCAAGAAATTCATAAACAGTGTTTGATTGACGGTGAAAACCATCTACACTATATCTCCCGATTTGAACTTCCCCACCATTTTTTGCATGCTGAATATTAATACCTTTTTACCGAGCTACGCTTTGAACCCAGCGTATCGCTTTCATAGAAAAGCGACGTCTGGATGAGTCTTTGCTTGAAATGATAGCTATTTGATTTTCTGGCAAATATTTGCTTCGCCAGACCTTGTTACAGGCATCTGCAATGGTAATCGCCTCTGAAAATGGACAAATACCACCCTGTTCGATAAACAGCTTTCTGAATTCAGCACATCCTCTTCTGAGGATATCAACATCTGACCTACAGTACAATTCCATCTCCTTCTGAAAATTGAATTCCTCACCCTTTTGAACTTTGTCATTATACCAAACTATGAATTTTGACCTAGCCTCTTCAGACATTGAGTCGGGTTTGTAATAAGACATATCCAAGTAAGGTCCAATGTAACTCCAAAATTCATCTGTATTTGCCCAGTGAGGAAAGTAACCTTTTTTCATTTCTTGAAGACCAAATGTGGCTGGAAATTTTACCAAACAAAAGCTCATGAAATTGAAAGAATCGATCAGACGCACACCATTCAGCTCTAACTTCATAATATTGTTTCCATTCATGATCAATTTTGGAAGATTTAACCCAACTTTGACAATATGGCCAAGAATGAACTGACCGTCATAACCTTTGAAATTATGGGCAATAGCCGTGACTCCTTTATGATGTTTAGAAAAGAGCCACTTGCAAAATTGACTCAAAGTTTCTTCACCTTGAAAAATAACTTCCCTACCCTCTTCAAATTCACTGCATGTAGAACAATGAAAATCAAGTGATTTATCGATACATTCATCGCATGCTCTGTGTGCAATACAATAATTCGGGATGTGTACCCCTGTGTCTTGTTTGCATTCAAAATCAGAGAAAATAAACTGTGGTTTTTTGACTACAGAAGAACTCGTCTCGTCATCGCTGTCATGGTTCAACTTACTTTGGTAAGGCTGAATATAGCATCGATGAGAAAAGTTAACAATTCTCTTACAGATATGACACCTTTTCTTTCCATTGCAAACATGATTTTTCTTTCTGACAAGATATTGTGCACCACATTTCGAACAGAGTTTCACTAATTCACAAATGGATTTCTTTTCTTTACCTTGAACAATTCTGTGATTTTCAAAGCATTCAGCACTAAAAAATCGTCTACTGCAATAACTGCAAACATATTCTTTAAATTCTGATGGACATTTTCCTTTGCGCCAACAACCTTTGCAGATATTTGAACAAGCATGACTTTCCCGGTGAGAGTAACCCACATCACAGAACTCACAATAATATGTACAACAAAAAAAACCTTTGATAGATTTGATGTAGTCATAATGGTTTTGATGAAAGTACAAATGTATGATCTTACTATTGGTTTTCACTTCTGGATGTTCAAATATTTTTTCCACTTTTGAATGCTGTTGATGAACTTTAATGACATAGCCTTTTTCATACAAGAATGTTTGAATTTTTTTGTATTCATCAATTCCTACAGGCTGTGTTGGTGAAACTCCAGCTTCATTCAACAATTTCTCAGCTTCAGTCTTTTGAAGAGGGGAGTTTGAACGATGAATACGACGCCATTTTCTATTCCATGCTCCGGTGTTTTCACGTTCACTGTAGCAAATTCCCACAACAATGGCTCTTGCAAAACATAGTTGGTCATGATTGTCAATTTGAATAATGGATTTTTTCTTCTGGGCAAAAACCTTTGAATCTAATTCAGATGATGATCTATATTTTCCGCTACCACTTGGAGGTATTGTATGTGTAATGTCAAATGTCATGAATCCATCGTTCAAGACGAAATCTGTATTCGATTGTAAAACTCGTTCAATTTCATTCAACATAGTTTCACCTTGCAACTGTTCTGTGGTTAAAAAGGGAATATGGATCCCCATATCCAATGAAGGATGATTGATGGTAATTCTAATCATGTCCGTCGGGTTAGCATTTAACTTTCGAATGATTTCATGGGTAACATCGTCAAATAATCCAAGTAGTCTCTGAGGTGTTAATTCTTTAAATTTCTTAAAACTCACCGTCAGCACATGTGATTCTGTTTTAAATTTTCTTGACTTCTTATTACCCCTTTCTGTTAAATCATATAGACTTTTCATGTCTAAGCTAGAGTTGATACTTTCATCGTCACTGTCACTTTCTTCTTTCAATGGTCTAGTTTTTTTCTTTTTTGTTGGTGGAAATATCTCATCGTCACTGTCACTTTCTTCTTTCAACGGTCTAGTTTTTTTCTTTTTTGTTGGTGGAAATACCTCATCGTCACTTTCGCTGTCTGAATAGGTTATTATTCTTTTTCTTTTACCCATCGTTTTAGCTCTGAGTGAAAAGACAATAATGCAGGAAGTGAGAAAAACTAACAATTTATATAACCTCTCCATTGCAACAGTGTATAAATAGAGACAACTGTTGTGAAAATCTAATCATTCTTCTGCTCAATCTCAGACAGTACAGTTGATAAAAGAATATGAGCGAGTTCAAGTTGCAAAGTACATCACCACTTAGAAAGAGGATGCATCTGTATGTTAATCCATACACCCACGATTACGAGATCAGCAATGTTCCGTCAAAGTATCAAGTTCAACATATCGGAAACTACGTGGGATCATTTTTATCCCACCAACATTTAGAAGAAAAAGATGTTTACCGTATTACCAGATACAGAGTTTTGGATCAAGCGACGATCGACAAACGATATGGGGTGAATGGTGAGAGAACAAATATTTGTTTTACATGCAACGAAGCAGGACATTGGGCCAAAGAATGTCCAGAAAAAGAAAATCAGATAGGAACAGTCGTTTTTGTCTACGTGGATCCACACAGTCATGACATCGAAATTTCACCAACAATGAAACTGGGTGCTGAATTTCAGCACATGAAATTCATCGGTGTTCTGAAATCATTCTGCAACGAAAATAAATGGAAAAAAAGTTCACCACAAGCTACATCATCATCGGTTGAAACTCAGACCGTAGACATGCAGAGCGACACAACGGCTATCACCGAATCAGAAATCTGCAAAATAACAGAACAGGTAGAGAAAAAAATATCTACAAATGATAATCTAAGAAAACAACAAACTTTGGATCTAAAAAACGAATTTTCTGCAGAACCGGGTTGCTCGTACGGAGAGGAAAAACAGCAAAACAACGAAAAGAAGAAAAAACGAGTAACAAAGAACTGTTTCTTTTGCAAATCAACAAAACACAAGGGTAAAATCTGTCCAGATATGGTATTAAAAAACAACGAAAGGAAAAGAAAACGTAAAACCAAATGTGAATCTGACATTCCGAAGAAAAAAAGAAAACATACTGAGTGAAAAAAGATTTCAACACAGTATTGAATTTAAACAAAAAAGACTGACTTGATTTTTTCATTTATTTTTTTGTCTTTACACTTCATTCATTTTTTTGTCTTTACAGTTCATGACTTGATTTTTTTCATTGTACATAAGTTCTTTTGAAAATAAAAAAACATGAAAATAATTACTTCTTACTTTTAACTTTTTCTAGTTTTGACTGTAAGTCTTTTTACTTTTGACAATTTTGAGAAAGAAAGATCTTTTCTTGGAGATGGTTAGCCCTGAAAAGGGCTTTTTAAAAGGATTTCACGACAACATCGAGCTCTACGACTCCTCCGTCCGATCCACTGGGGTGACTTCACACCCACAGTGTTCACAGCAAGTCGATGAACCTTCATCATCATCGTAAAATCCTTCATCTGTATCTGGACAGTTATGTTTCTGTCCAAGATACTAAAGTATGGCAAAACATTTTCCACACTCTATCTGGCATCTGCTTGCGCAGTGAGGGCACATAAGAATTCGAACCATCCTGCAACAAATATGTTTTAATGTAAAATATCGCTGGGTTTTATAGCTTTACAGGAGGATTGAACTAGTTGACCCATGACGTCATTTTCTCCTATGTTTTTCCCGCGTCGGCGTTTCATTAACATTGTGCAATCAAATCGATGGTTATATCGGTGTTTTTTCACCACTCCTAAATCGGTGTCACACAGTACAATCCTGGTGTTTCCCGCCAGGTCCGCGCTCTTAAATTTTCAATCCTCTGTAAACGTATAAAACCCAGCGTTATTTTCATACAGTCACCATTTCTTTGACTCTCAGCTAACGATCACTTCGAAAGCAGTATCAATATTCGGAAGCAGTTTCAATATGAAGCACAACTTAGATGAAATCAACTTGGACGATTTCCCACCAGTGGAAAACAATGGAGACATTCTTTCATCAGTTATAAATTCGACAATTATCAACCCACCGACGGTGTTGGACAACATTTGTGAAGAGATGAAACAGTTAAATTCAAAACAAGATGCCATGATGACTCGAATCTTAGAACAACTGGAGACTTTAAACAGGCATTTGGAGGAGATTAAAACTTTAAACACAAACACCGAACAGATCAGTAGAAAAATCGAGACAGTACGCCAACAGAGTCAGCGCATTTCACCAGTTCCTGTGAAGATCCCTGTGGAGTTTGAGTTTGATAAAACCAATCTTCACAAGTTAGTGGACTCTATCGTAACTGTTGTGAAGAAAAATCAGCCAAAGGAAAAACAACCAAGAACAACAAACCCAAGAAAACGGAAATCTGAGGAAGACGATAGCCATCTCCACAAAAAACAGCGAGTTGATCAAAAGCCAACTACACCAATAATGACAGGCCAGGGCAAATACGGGAAAAACATTGATAATCACGTTGATTTCAAGATCCCGAAAAAGCCAAAGAAAAGCTGTCGGTAGAGAAAAAACACAGCCTCCAAAACAAAACAGCCCTTTTCAGGGCTAACCCAACAGTTCTTTTCAGAGCTAACCCAACAGTCCTTTTCAGGACTAACCATTTACTACGAAAGTTCTATCTTCAAATTGTCATTTCTTCAAATTGTCAAACTTCTTTCTTTTAGAAGAGTTACACTCCAAAGAGTTACACTCCAAAGAGCCACACTCCAGAGAGTAAAAAAACTCAGAAAAAAGTCTAAGTCCAACTCAGTACTCAGTCTTTTAGAGAGAAAAAATCATTCCTAGATGCAGAAAAAAGTCTAAGTCCAACTCAGTATTCAGGCTTTTAGAGAGAGAAAAATCATTCATAGATGCAGAAAAAACTAAGTCCAACTCAGTGGTCAGGCTTTTTAGAAAGAGAAATCATCCATAGATGCAGAAAAAACTAAGTTCAACTCAATGGTCAGACATTTAAAAGAGAAATCATCCATAGATGCAGAAAAACTAAGTTCAACTAAATGGTTAGGCATTTAGAAAGAGAAATCATACATAGGTGAAGAAAAAACTAAGTCCAACTCAATGCTCAGGCTTTTAGAGAGAAAAATCATACATAGGTGAAGAAAAAACTAAGTTCAACTCAATGGTCAGACATTTAGAAAGAGAATTCATTCATAGATGCAGAAAAAACTTCATTTTGTCAGAAGACTCATAATCAAAAAAAGTCATAGGATAGTCAAACTCTAGTTTTTTCTAACCCTAACAAGAAAATGTAACAAAACTATAGATTTGTCAACAATGAAACATTTAGTATTAGAAATAAAACGGTGATTCTGATTGGACAACATTAATTTGGAGCCAAAACAGCATGAAACGCCGACGCGGGAAAAAACATAGGAGAAAATGACGTCATGAGTCAAGTAGGTCAATCCGTCTGAAAAGCTATAAATCTCTGCGATTTATTTTCCATACATTTCATTTTTTCGCAATGGCTTCAAGACCATCACTCGACATGCGCTTCACTTGGATGGATGCCGCACGAAAGATAAGAAGAGTTAAGAGCCAAATCATTTTACTGCAACAACGCTTAGCTGAAGTAAGAAAACGATATGAGAGGGCTGAGCTTGCGAATAACAGGGTGTTCTGTTATAACCTTCGGATGAAGGAACTCATTATTGAGGGCATGCTTGAAATGTATTTTCAGTATGTTATTTCAAAAACTGAGCAGGTAGACCGTCTTTTCCGCGAGCAAATCGCCGCTGAAAGGAGTGAGTCAGACAGCGAATCGACCGATGCTGATACTGAATAAACATTTTTAAAAATCAGTCCTTCTCTAAAAACAGCCCTTTTCAGGGCTAACCATTTACCACGAAAGATCTATCTTTCTTCAAATTGTCATTTCTTCAAATTGTCAAACTTCTTTCTTTTAGAAGAGTTACACTCCAAAGAGTTACATTCGAAAGAGTTACACTCCAGAGAGTAAAAAAACTCAGAAAAAGACTAAGTCCAACTCAGTACTCAGTCTTTTAGAGAGAAAAATCATTCATAGATGCAGAAAAAAGTCTAAGTCCAACTCAGTGCTCAGGCATTTAGAAAGAGAAATCATTCATAGGATGAAAAAAACTAAGTTCAACTCAATGGTCAGGCATTTAGAAAGAGAAATCATTCATAGATGCAGGAAAACTAAGTCCAACTCAGTACTCAGTCTTTTAGAGAGAAAAAATCATTCATAGATGCAGAAAAAAGTCTAAGTTCAACTCAGTGGTCAGGTATTTTTTAGAGAAAAAATCATTCATAGGATGAAAAAACTAAGTCCAGCGATATAGGGATAAAATAAAAAAAAGCCTAAAAAAAGTGACCCATTACACATATAAAACAGTAAACTCTTGATTAATTTTTTCTCATTCACCATTAACTATCGTAAAAGCTGGGTCAGTATCCCACAATGTTTGGATTGACATTTTTTTTCTCTCATTGCTCTTCTGGTTAGAAGAAAGAGAACGCTTCAAATATATCAGGTATGAAATTGAGCATCTGATGCAAATGCTAGATAAAATGGAATCAATCGAAAGAAAGAGGGGAGGATAAAAAAGTGTATTCTGCACAAAAACAGCCCTTTTCAGGGCTAGCTATCTTCAATGAAACATCTTTCTTTTCATTTTGTCAGAAGACTCATAATCAAAAAAGTCATAGGATAGTCAAACTCTAGTTTTTCTAACCCGAACAAGAAAATGTAACAAAACTATAGATTGGTCAACAATAAAACATTTACCATTAGAAAAAAACAACGATAATTCTGATTGGATAACATTAATTTGGAGCCAAAACAGCATGAAACGCCAACGCGGGAAAAAAACATAGGAGAAAATGACGTCATGGGTCAACTAGTTCAATCTGTCTGAAAAGCTATAAAACCCAGCGTTATTTCCCGCACATCGTTCATTTTCTTCAAGTCGATATGGAGTGCTCACTTAAAGATATGGACTTTTGGGAACTTGCGCTACTACCCGCCAAGAAGAAAAAGGAGTTTGTTGTGCCGGTGACGGAGGATTGGAACGAGGATAACGAGCCAGCATTTTCGCTGCGCTTTAATCTTGATGAGCAGCAACTGAAGAGATTGAAGAGGCGGGCGGCGAGTAGCTGCCCAGCCTGCAGAAAGGTTGGAGGTTGTGCTTAAAAACACAACCTCCAAACCAGGTCCTTTTTAGGACACCCAACAGCCCTTTTCAGGGCTAAACATCTACCACGAAAGTTCTATCTTTCTTCAAATTGTCAGACGTAAGTTCTATCTTTTCTTAAAATTGTCATTTCTTCAAATTGTCAGACGAAAGTTTTATCTTCAAGTTGTCAGACGAAAGTTCTATCTTCAAGTTGTCATTTCTTCAAATTGTCACAGCTCTTTTCAGAGCTAACCCAACAGTCCTTTTCAGGACTAACCATTACCACGAAAGATCTATCTTCAAGATGGCAGACGAAAGTTCTATCTTCAATTGTCATTTCTTCAAATTGTCACAGCTCTTTTCAGAGCTAACCCAACAGTCCTTTTCAGGACTAACCATTACCACGAAAGATCTATCTTCAAGATGGCAGACGAAAGTTCTATCTTCAAGTTGTCAGACGAAAGTTCTATCTTCAAGACGGCAGACGAAAGTTCTATCTTCAAGTTGTCATTTCTTCAAATTGTCACAGCTCTTTTCAGAGCTAACCCAACAGTCCTTTTCAGGACTAACCATTTACCACGAAAGTTCTATCTTTCTTCAAATTGTCATTTCTTCAAATTGTCAAACTTCTTTCTTTTAGAAGAGTTACACTCCAGAGAGTTACATTCCAAAGAGTCACACTCCAGAGAGTAAAGAAAACTCAGAAAAAGACTAGGTCCAACTCAGTGCTCAGGCTTTTAGAGAGAGAAAATCATACCTAGATGCAGAAAAAACTAAGTCCAACTCAGTACTCAGTCTTTTAGAGAGAAAAAATCATTCATAGATGCAGAAAAAAGTCTAAGTCCAACTCAGTGTTCAGGCTTTTAGAGAGAGAAAATCATTCATAGGTGAAAAAACTAAGTCCAACTCAGTGTTCAGGCTTTTAGAGAGAGAAATCATCCATAGGGTGAAAAAAACTAAGTCCAACTCAGTGATCAGGCTTTTAGAGAGAAAAAATCATCCATAGATACAGAAAAAACGGCAATGTAGGGATAAATTCCCCTCCCCCCATTTTCCCTCAGGGTAGGCAAACTGGGTATTTTTTGGGCATTTTTTGTAGAAGTGATATAATTAAATTCTTTCAGGGTAGGCAAACTGGGGACAAACTCTCTGTAAGGTAGGTAGCGTAGGGACTACAGGGACGTCTCTTTGAACGTCTGACCAGGCCTGTCAGACGTTCAAAGAGCCGTCCTATACTACTACCGTTTTTCTGTTATATTTTCTCCCTTTCAAATGACAAAGAAGAATGAGTGTATCGTCAAGCATTAGAGTCGCAATCGCTTTGAATGTTCTGAATATTACTCCACCCACCCTCGATCCCATTTCCAGTGCAACACCGGTCAATTTTGAACTAACGTTATCCATGAAAAGACACCTGATTTATATATGTTTACTGGTAACATTTAAAATAGTTGCATCGTTTTCAATTTTTATCAAAATCAGCGAATATCGGTAAATCCTTGAGTTTTTCCTTCCTACTTGGTCAAGTAGCGGACCGTTATCTCCCGCTAGATGGCATTCTACAAATACACATCTATCTAATATGGGCATGCTGGGTACAGAAGCGGACTAATTTTTCAAAACGACAACCGTTACTTTGAATTTCAAAATAAAACAAACGTTTACTCAATACGCTACCTGGTGCGATTCATTCAGCTGCGATCGTCTAGCATGTAACCTATGCATCGGCCATTTATTAAAACAGCCCCTACATGCTTGGGTAATAGGCTAATAGCTTCGCTGTAAGCCCTACTTTTCCCAAATATTCGGGGGATGGGTGATGCGTCATAGCAGACAGGTCGAATCTTCGAAGAATATGACATGCGCGGACAACGAGTAGCGGACAATGGCGATTTGTTTACGTCATGTGACATTTATTGATAAAATATCGGAGGGCGGAGAAATGGAACAGCCACGGGCGGCTTACTTTACATAGAATGACGTCGATTTTACCACGCTTTCGTTGCACTGTGCATATAGAGCCGAATTCACGTGTCATGTTAGAATATATTTTATACACTAGTACTAGACATCTAGTTTTCAAACAACATTTCTGAATTTAAATGTAATTTCATTTTCTGATTGACTACATAATGTCTTTGAACCGATAAGGAGTTGTGTTGCTTACTAAATTTACAAGGAGGATGCAATTTAGAACGCATGATCCTGATCAGTACGTCTGGGGATCGAGCCCGGTAGCTCAGTCGGTAGCGTAGAGAACTTAAAACCAGGAGATTGAGGCTCGGCCAACTTTCTTTGTAAGGATTGATTATAGTCATTATGACAGGATTAATTTCTGTCTCACGACCGATCATTGATTCCATGATGATTATGGTGAAAAGCAGCCAGTGGTTGTAAAAAAGGAACTCCGGGAAAGCATGGATAGGTGCAATGCCGCAGCGTTAAACACCCAACCAACAGAGTAAAGATACCTCTGCACATCAAAACTACGAAATAGCCACGAAAACAAGAGGAGATACGCCTAGATGCATCTAAGTTTTTCATTCGACACACTTCTCCTCAGATGTACATATATCTCTTGAAAGTAATTATGAAAATCTGGGTTAAGTGGCTCTTTGGGCAGAGCTACCAACTTCTACGAGTATTATATTCAAATTTAGTGGGCTGTTTTTGTAGATTTTTTCTGATGGGTCCTGCAAACTTGAGCATACAGGATTTACCGTATATACTCGACTGTGAGACGTCCCTTATTTAAAGTTTTCAAGTTTTAAGGGAAAGCGCGTCTTAAAGTCGAGTATGTACGTTTTTACTTGTTGCTTGCCAGCCTTACTGGAATATTTTGATTACTACAAATTAAGGTATCATGACCTCCGAGAGACAGACTAATCAGCTGAATGTCGTCGGAAACAGTTACTTTTTTTAATCTCGTACCACAGTCTCATGTGCTATTTGCTGGACGGTCATTTTTGACCCGGCAAACTTCTGCTACTGTTACAAGCGAATTTGTCCGATATTGAAAGTGCGTGTTAATTCTCAGTTTTACATGCAGATAGAAAAAAATCACAACATAACTGAAGAACAAGGTTAACACTAAAGATGCAGCATAACAACACCTATGTCTAGGGTCATTTATGATGCTTGATAGAGAAAGTCATTTCATTTTTTCTTCTTGCGCCTTTACTATATTTTAACCCTTTACCAAACAATCCCTGGTTTTCACTACCAAGAGGAAGAAGCCTTCTGAAAACATTGTGGGAAAAGAGGAAAATGCTGATAACCAGCATTTTCTCCTTTTCCACAATGTTTTCTACTCTTCTAAAGTCAAGTTTCAATTTTTGAGTCACGTTTATTTTGTCGTCTACAAATGCTTTCAATTTGGACAAGTCTAAAATTTTGTCGTTTGTTAAAGAGTTAAGCTTTTACAAAACCTTTTAATTTGGAGAAGTCTAAAATTTTGTCGTTTGGAAAAAGAGTTAAGCCTTTACAAAACCTTTCAATTTGGACAAGGTAGAATTTGGTCTTGTAAAGAATGAAGGGCTAATGTTCATCATCCTTGTTTTATAAGGCTAGCATCGCAAAGTCGGTTCAGGGGAATGATAAATTACTTCCGGAGAAAAAAAAAGAAGAGAGAAAGACAAAAAAGCCCTCATATTGGAGGAAACAAACTGTCAAACTTCATCTTTCAAGACTGTTTCCTAACCTATTAAATCAGGAAACTATAGAAGTCGAATACTGAAGGTACATAGCTAGAAATAAATCATAATGGAATAACAGCATGGAGCAAAATAAATCAAAGTCAGATGACAAACATTAGATGACAGCAATGAAAAAGATAAAAGAAAAATACTTTTTTCAATGAAAACCTTAGAAACGAATCAAAGTACAGATAGGCATTTTTAATGGACTACGTTGATGTTTTACCTGGTTTGACGCGACAGACAATCTATGTTTGCTTTTTGCAAAAAATCGTGATCGAGATCATACTGTAAAGAGCTTCCTGATCCGGGATTGAAATACCCTAGATCAACACATCTAGGCCCGTAAGACGATTGCCGAGGTACACATCGAGGTTCAAACGGCCGTGGCCGAAATATCCCAGACAGTAATATCCGACCTTAAGCGTACGGAGATAAACACTCTAGATACGAGGGATGATCAAAAAGATCGTGGACCACCTCGTTATTTTGAGAACTACTACACGGAGGATTACAAAAATTTGCATAGATGAGCATTAATTATCTGGTAACTGACTCAAGCTTTAAATTGTCGTCATAATCAAGCAGGTAAAGTATGACGTCATTTTGATGACGTCATATAGCGCATTAGTGGTCCAAAATGTCGGACGACGTTTTATTTGAGCCGAGAGTAATCATAAACTTTTATGCCAAACTCGGAAAGTATTTATCGGAAATCAAAACCGAATTAGAAACAGTTGAAGGGGACTCTGCACTCAAGGAATCTGATATTCGTACATGGATCGGACCGATTTAGACAAAGTGCGACACTGTTAAAGATGACCCTAAATCTGGCCGTCCATCAAAATCAGTCTCAGACAAATTCATAACAGATGTAGAGCAGCATGTAAAACAAGATCGCCGAGATACTGTCAGGGAAATGGCTGACACATTCAACATTTCATATAGAAGTGCTCAGGAGATTCTGACAGAGAATCTTAGAATGTCGCGTGTTTGCACAAGGTGGGTACCTCGGCAACTGACGCCCAAGAAAATGGGGGTTAAGGTCGAAATCTGTTAAGAAATTTCAGAACACATTAGGGTAGAGGGGTCAAACTTTACTGATCGTATTGCAACATGCAATGGAACATACGCACACTTTAACGAGACTGAATCTAAACAACAAAGCAGTGTATGGAAACATCCATCATCGCCTTCCGCTGGTAAAGCCAACCTTTCGTTGTCACTTGGTAAAGTTATACATCATGTATTTCTGTTTCCTTTTTTTCTTCTACATCATGTTGTATCTATACATACTACAGTTAATACTGAGTTTTATGCCCACATTATTCAAATAAATTTCACAAACACCATACGAAAAAAACAGCCTGAAGTCCAACGGAGTGACGTCACTTTACACTAAGATAACGCCCTAGCTCACAAAGCCGCACTTGTACAGGCAACTTTGCAAAAACTAAACATAGAAACACTAGCCAACACCCTTTATAATTTAGTCCTGACTCCATGTGACCTCTGACTAGTTCCTGTTTTGAAAGATTCTCTATGTGGAACGCACTACGAGAGCAAAGAGGAACTAACCCTCGCTATGCCCGGGTCCTTAGGAATAATGTCACGTGACGCGCTCGCACACGTGTTTCGCGCGTGGAAATCAAGAATGAACAAGTGCATAGAACTCAAAGGAGGTTACTTTCAAAAACAGTAAACACTCCAAGTTATTTTTTATAACGATATTCCGATACCGGCACTGGTCCACGTTCTTTCTGAATACCTCTCGTAGTCTCATCATCTAAATCATTTGGGACAGTAATACCCTAGACCGGCACATCCATGCCAAAACTTTCACACCAAAATAGCCTAGACAAGCACACCAGGATCAAAAATTTCCAAGGCAGAAAAACCCTTGAAAGACACATCCGAACCAAGCGTGCAGAGATAAAATACCCTAGACCCACACATCATTGAAGTTAAAGTTTAGGGATCGAAATATGCTAGACTGGTAAATCCAGGTCAAAACGTCCTGTGCCGAAATAACGTTCACAGATACGTCAGAGCTAAAACATACCGGACCGAAATATCCTAGACACACACGTCTGTACCAAAATCCCTTGAACCGATAAACTGGTAGCCTATTTTCAAACTTCGTCGGACGGTTACGGGGGATACAACGGGACAAGCACTCGTCACAACTCGACCGATCCCGTAACTACATCTAACCTCGTCTGTATCAAAGGGGTTTCCATTTTGAAATAATACCAGTCACATGATCTTTAACGACGCCCAAGTAAATCGATTAGCAACGGCAACAGCAGCCACGCTGATACGCAACCTGTCACTGAAAATCGCAACGGAATTGACCTTTCTGCCGATTTTGAATGACGGGTCATATCAGCCAATCAAAACACAGTATAGCGCGTCATGTAATCAAAAGGGTTAGGTAAAGTGAAAAGACTTTCTACTGTAAATTACTTTTTTTTTTCCTTTAAATCAAAAAGGATCGGAATATAAAACAATTATTTCAAAACGTATTGAAGTTGAAGAGAAGAATCACGTGGTAAGGTAACTGTTACATTATATACCCTGAAAGGAAAAGTAAATCTATCCATTCCAAAAACCTAGATCGACGTAAAATGCCGCCGGTAGAATTAACAAGGATTCAGAAAGACCACCCACTCTACCAAACAACAGAAAATCAGATTTTTTTTTAACTTTCGGAAAAGAGAGTACGATTATGTCAAAGTGTATTGAAATCTAACTGAGCGAGCATCTTTCAAATTCCAAACCATATATCGTAGACAGCCGTAATCGTTCAAAGGAAAGGAGCAACAGGAAAAAGTGACAGCCATTCGTCATCATTTGTTTATAAATAAGTTGAAATTGCCAACGTCAACCTACGATTCTTGTTGTAATATTTTGGGAGCATTCATATTTTATTCCTCTTTCATCAAGACGATTATTCGACTTGTATATGACTGTTAATGGCACTTTCGCCTGGTTCGAACGATTGTTTGTTTTCCTCACGATCGTCGCATGATTGATAAATGCACGTCCATCCTAAATCATTATAATCGTTAATATCACCTCAAGTGACCAAACATACCCCCAATATAAAAGTTTTTCCCAACATACAACTGTTAAAAATACGACAAACCATTTAATTGATCACTGACGATAAAACGTATTGAATTTTACTCCAACAGGTATTAGAGGTGTTAATTAACTCTATATCAGACAAAAAAACATAAGATTCGTCTATTTTGAAAACTTTGCAGTCGACAAATTAAACGTTGCTCCAATGATGAGATTTGTATTTGAAAGGGTAGAAAATATCTAAGAAAAAGGAGAAAAGTTTTCAAAAGTCTCCTCCTTCAAGCACGGGATTGTGTGGTAAAGGGTTAAATTGTTAGTCCTTTTCTATGGTGGCATATTTCTGCCGCGAGATACGAGGTAGCTATTGCGATAATTTAAGAGATCTATCGTGACAAAACAAAGTTTCCTGGAAATATTATCTAGATAGTAAAAATTTTCAAGATAAAAATATCGCAATAATTCTAACTCTTATCATGATTTATTTTTGCTTTCGTGCCCATAACTGAATGACATTCATGGTATCTATAATTAGAAACGGTTTCGGGACATCTTCGTCTACAACCTTATGAATTCTCCTTTCCCTGAATGGTTTAAAAGTTGTGCGTAGGAGTCAATTCGAGTCGTCTTTGTGATTTTACAGACTTTTGTTCATTTCGAGTCTTGTCAAAACTTACCAATTAAGCTACAATTGTTAATGATTCGATTTTTTTCTTACTGCAATCTTGTGAAGTCAAAAACTATCGAGTTCATCCAAATAATAAATTTTCTATTTATAGATTTCGAGAAACAGATAGAACTATCACGGTAATTTTATCTCGAATGTCAGCTTCGTGCAAGATTGAGAAATTTTGCGTTAAAATATTAAGTTTATCGTGATACTTTTTTCAGGAAACTTTTCATTATCTCGATAAAATTTCCAGGAAACTTTAATTTATCGCGATAGTTTTCTAAGATAATAATGATAGCTATCTCGTATGTCGTGGCAGAAATATGCCACCATACTTTTCCTATATTGTATACTATTTTATTGACATGTCATACTGACGAAAAGTTTGAAAAACTTATGTTCCTTTCTCCTTTGCCGACAGCAAGCAACGTTTTTTAATTTAAATGTTGTGACCGAATAAGGAATTACGAACATATAGAGCGTCGCTGCGCTATTTTTATTTCTAGATTTTTCATAAATATAGTATTATTCAAAGTATTTTTTCATGTTACGTTGCCAATTTAGTTCGAATTGATAAGAAAGCCAGGAAAAAACTTGGGGTGCTTAAATTAGACCGAAACACCAGATAGAATATAACTGAAATAAACTCTCTTTTATCTATGTATTCGACGCTATTTTCTGGTTTGCTTGTCGGGCGTCGCGACCAAAATACCGCGTTACTAAGGTAGGCATGCCAAACTCGCAAAGGAGTGCCGAAAGGTCAATTGATAGACCAACTTAGAAAAAAAAATATAAATTACTGTTTATCATCAGAAATGTATTTAGAAAGATTCCTACGGAAAATTGTGACTAGTGTTTTCTTTTTCTAAGTGAAGTGTTACGATTTTAAGAAAGGTAAAGCAGCGTATTTCCGGCGAAGAAATGTACCGTGTTGGTGCATATCAAGCTATGCCGTGGGACATAATCAACGGATCACCCGAGGTTTACCGAATGCAGGACCAGTTTATTGGGCTGAATATCACCGACAGACACATCCGGCCCAAAACGTCCGGGGCCATCATATCCTAGCAAGACACCTGAACCAAAAGGTGTACGGCCGAAATGTTCCAGACCAACATATCTGGGCCAAAATTTCCCTGTTCTAAATATGTTGAAATATTGTGGCTAAAACGTCCTTGGCCAAATATCCTAGACCGAAACAAACAGTCCGAAACGTACAGACCGAAATATCCTGGTTCGGAACTTATGTTCAGAACGTAACGGGCTATTTAGAGCGTCCATACCCCGTAAAAGATCCACATTTTTTGTCATATTACTGTAAAGGATTGAGACACCCTCTCTGTTTCTCTCTCAAATTTTTCATCTTTTACTTCAAATTAAAACAATTGGAATTATTTTTTAGATAACGTAAAAATCTACAGATAAGGACCTGGCTCCCTAGCCCAGTCTGTAGCGTACAAGACTTGAAACCGAAGGTTCGAAAATCCGAATTCATTCCGAGGATTGATGATAATAATTTAGACAGGTTTGCCCCCCTTTCCCTCTCTGCTGGGAAATTGTTTTGGATATTTGTTTATTTGAGAAGGCAGACAGTGACTTCGTGAGTATGTTACGCGAAGCGCTAATAAAAATAATCTCCAAGAAAGCATGGATAAGTGTTGGCCTCCGAGATATAAATGAAATAATTTCGAAAACGGCATTATTCACACACACAAACACGCACACACACACACACACACACACACAATAAAAAAAACAAAAAAACTTAAAATACGGCATGCATGCACAACAACACCTGCCAAGAGAAATGATAGTAATAAGATGGCAGCGAAGATGATGACTGCTATGACGACGATATTTAAATTTATGATGATGATGTAAAGAAATCACTTACAAAATGCAAACGTCGAGTGATTAAACAGCAACTTCAACAGGAACGGAAGGCAGTTGAATCGCACTGAACGGTATTTCTGGTAGAAAAGACCTTTTAAATGTCTGAATGTTTTGACGACACACGAGCACGGAGACAGGCGCATTATCTATCCACAGGTATTAATTGGCCTTTCCAACCTTTTTCCTAACGGGAGATATTCGTGTTTCTTATTTCTTGGAAATACAAGTTTCCGTTTTGTTTCAATTGGTAAATTAGCGTCTGATCGGTAAAAACCATAGTAAAAATGCTAAATAGCAACACGTCTTTATGTATTATGCAGATTTTTATATTTTCGGCTTTATTGGAAACTTTTCAAGACCATGGTATCACTGAAACATTCCTTATAACGTTACATTCCCCACCACTCTGAAAGTATATCAACTTCAACCAGGGAAGTTTGTGGATGAAGTGTTGGTGATGTGGACTTTATATACATAAAAAGAATAAAAGAAATAGAGAAATAGAAAAAAAAGTAGACAAAAAAAAAAAAATAATAATAATAATATAAAATGAAATAAAAATAAAAAGAGAAGAGGAAAAATCATTTTAATGCTTAAAATCGTATTTTGATTTTATTCATAATTTGATTTGTATATATTCTTATTAGTGGAACATTAATCCGGATAAATTCTGTAACAGTTTAAAAATAAGACAAAGGGTAAACTTTAGACCTCTACTACCAAGCTTTATTAAGTCATTATCTCCTGAGATAAACTGCAACAAAAGACTTAACATACAAAGGCCCAAAGACAAAAACAGGAGCTGCGGCAGACGGCATACGTAAGTTAACACCAAGCTGTACAGAACGTGCAATCTGGTTTTGATCTATACTGTCCGCTTCTTTAGTCAAGCATGTCATATAAATCAAAGGACTGAAAGTCCTGAAAAGCGGATTTGTTGAACAGTTTTAAGCTATGATGTGATGTAACGGAAATTATTTTTTTTATCACATGTAATGCATGTATAATTTGTAAGTAATTAGTACAGTAAGCAAGGGCAATGGGAGTCAAAGTTGTTCTACCAAGTGTGCTGCGCAGCAGCTGTTATTTTACAACTTATTAGAGTATTAATTTGATCCAACAATTTGATGGTTTTTTTTTCTGCTAGTATTATATTTAGGACTGTAAACACGCATAGGACTGGAAAACAAAAACAAAAAAAACCAAGATAGATTTATAAGTGAAAGTTATTTGACAAATATATAGAATACTTCAGTTGTTGATTTGTTGATGAGTAAGACTTAAAAAACCATACAAAATAGAATGATGATATATAATATTTCTGTAAAAACACGTTGTTAAGGTCTACAGTTGTCAATCAGTTTCAGCAATCATGAGCAAATTTGATCAAAGAGTACAATATATTGCTACTTACACATGTATGCAATATGAAATTTTTGTGCCTTCTTCAACTTCTTACCAGAGGACAAGATTTTTGACTCCCACAAATTAAAACCAACTATTCAGATTTTCATACCCTCAACAAACTCAAAAATGACTTACTGAATTATAGCTGGAAAATCATAAGTAAAGAAGAAAGATAAGATTTAGAAAAAAATATCTGAATTGATATTTCCTTAATGCGCTACTCAGCCTCTTTGGGTATTATTAGATTTCATGCCACAGTGTTGGAAAGCTTTGAGGGAATGGTACTTAATCAATAACATGCACCATCAACAAGGATTTATATATTCAAATCAGTATCAAGATGTCATATCTGGTGTAATAAAAATAAACAGAGTGACCTATTGCTAAAGTAGCCTACAATTCCATTATCAAATACCCAAAATTGCATCATTTTACTGAATTTAACCATACACTTTATTGAAAAGAAATATATACCTGGTAGTATTTATTGGCCTTTTACAGAATAATTTGATTTGTGGCAAAAAGAAAAAATTAAATAGCTTGCTGTTTAGAGCATAAACAAACAATTCAATAGATATGGAGCCCTCAGATTATGTGGTTTGTATTTGTAAAGGGTAGAAAAAATTCTGGAAGAAAAAAAGAAAAGAAATACTGATGTCTTGTTTTACAACATTGTTTTCATAAGCCCTATTACACAGGACTCGTAAAACATAGGATTTACTGTGTGTTACAGGGCTAAAAAAAAAAAAAAAAAAAAAAGAAAAATCCTCAAAAATTCACCCAATTTCACTTTGTATGACACAAAATTCAAGGGACAAATATAGGCCATGTTTGGACAAACCGTACAGTATTTTGAATACTGATTACATGTATATGTAACAGTTCTGTTAATTAGCCCCAGAGGATGGGATTGAACCTAGAACCTTCAGGTCCAAACTCCGCTGGCAAACGCTCTACAACATTGCTACAAAAGCTAGCTCTATAGCAATACAGATAAGTGTACCCTTATACAAACGCAAGCTATACATTTATATCAATCTGTGGGATAGACCAGTATACAACATATGGA
The DNA here is from genome assembly GCA_946811185.2 of Hippopus hippopus. NCBI lineage: Eukaryota > Metazoa > Mollusca > Bivalvia > Cardiida > Cardiidae > Hippopus > Hippopus hippopus. The sequence continues at coordinate 35,998,076 of OX328104.1, forward strand.
TCCATGTCAGGTTTCCTTGGCATCTGACAACTGGATCTGGAGAAAATTTTGATTGGGGTTTATTTTAACACTTTACTGAACGCTCATGTTAACCCTTAGACTGCTAAGCGTGACTCACTGACCTTTTGCAGACAGTGTAGATCAAGATCAGACTGCACAGAACGTGCAGTCTGATCTTTGATCTACACTGTCCGATAAGGAGATAATTATTGTCCTCAAAATTACCTTGAAATAGCAACCTTTGGGATTTTACTATCGACTTGAAGGTATTATTTGAGTTATTCAGCAGGACAAGGATTAATAACCCTGAAGGAAATAGACAATTAAAAGCATCATGGGACAAGGATGAAATTCTGGTAGACAGTATTTTCTCCTGTTCCAACATTGTTTTCATTCATAAGAGTGAACTTCAGCCCATTTGTATCAGTTTCTGAATTGTTGTCTGCAGATACATTTAAAGAGCCTAAACCTTGTCATATGGGGAAGGAATGAATAATGAAACAGCATCCATTTAATTACCATTTTTGATTAAAAAACAAAAAGTAATTTATGTATAGATGGTGGACATAGACTAATCTGAACAATCTTACAAAAATTAACTACCCTCTAAATGTGGATCTGGGGTCCTGCATGGCTTACTAGTAAAGTTTAGGACTTGTTACCTGATGGCCATATGTTTTTCTGTAGGAGTGTCCTTAGGCAAGACACTTCAGAGCCCTACCCTAGTACTGCTAAAACCCAGACATACATAAATAAGCTAGTTGTAGCGGTTATATGACTGAAATAATGTTGAAAGTGACATTAAATGCCATTCTATTAATCAAATGTGGATCTAACATTGGCTTCCCACAAGGTTAACCTTTATCTGATATTTCTGTCAGGCTCACAAAATGTAGCTCTTAAGTTTTTGAAAACATTGGTAGACAAGCAGATCTATTTTTTTATTCTTACCAAAGTCATTTTGTCCTCATTCCATAACACCATAAAGGATACAATGTGTTTTAACCAAGGTAAGTGTGGCTATATTATTCCATTTTGAAGGATGTTCAGAAAAACTTTTGAAACAACTTATTCAATTGGCTGAGCTTTATATGGCTGTACTAAAAATCAAGGGTTTTCAGAAGGACTAGTGATGGTGGTTTTTGTCTGAGATTATGCTTTAAGTCAGATTGAAAATATCAACAGCTCACCCTAGGGTTTGTAAACATGTGAGCTTAAATAAATACACTAAACATGATGACTATATTTTCCTTTACCATAGCATTTTAAGCTTTTCTAAAATCATTATTAATCATCATTATGCAAGACTCTTTTGAAATATTGAAACTTCTGTACTCAGATATCAAGGTTTTGATTTTTAAAACAGCATTTTACAATCCTAGTCAGACTATAAACACAACAACACTTTCTAAACTTTCATATTGGGGTATAATCATATAGACTGCAAACAATTCAAATCTAAAATAGTGTGCCTATAGGAGTGGGATTTTACTATGTTAGGTGGTCTGATCTTAATCTACTCTTGCTACAAAGGAAACAAACTGTCCTCATTCTGAAGTATAAAGCATGTATTGTTTTGAAACTGGTATGATTTAGTCTAAACCCTTACAAAACAATCCCGACTTTGAACGACCCTGAGGAAGAAGGCTTTTAAAAAGAATTCGGGAATACATGTATGAGAAAATGCTGATAACCAGCATTTTTCCTTTTCCCACAATGTCTCCAGACCTTCCAAAATTAAAATTCATATTTTGAGTCACATTGATTCTGTTACCAGCAAATGCTTTCCACTTGGACAAGTCTCAAATTTTGTTGTGTGGTAAAGAGTTAAAAAAGAAACACTGGAGTCCTCTCAGGGAAATAGAAACAATGGCTTTTTTTTTTTAAATGTAATTTCTTACTGAAAGCACATTGTCCTTTCCATGACTCTAACACCTAGGAATCCCTTCAAGGGTTCTTCCTTATTACTACACAACTTGAAACTATTAATTTCAAAATGAAATACAAAATCAAACTAGACACAACAATTTGATTGTTCAGATACAATGATTTCTTCTTTCTTTTAAAAAGAAAATTCTTGGTTTTATTCCTGACCTAAAAAAATGTTATGAAATAGTCTGAAAGGTGAAAACTAAATGGTGTGTTTAGTATTTTCTAAGATTTAGGCCATGTGCAATTCATGAGTATTGAATATACCTTCCTTCTGGAAGATAAATGAAAATTCACCTTGTATCATAATAAAGACACAAGTCAAGAAATGATGATTTCACAAAAGAAAAGTAAGGTTAACTCATGCACTGACACAAAACATGAAATTGATTGTAACTACCTTCAAGAATAATTTGATGTTTGACTGATTTCTGGTGGTTACTTTAATTTCAACACTGTTTCAGTCTTAGAGTGACAACAACCCATTTATTTGTGTACGGCTTGGGTTTTACTAGGGCTAGGCTGATTCTACGCAATGTCTTTTCTGTAGGCTGTCCTACCAATTCCTGCCAACTAGGTGAGGATAAAAAATTCGGGATAACTCAACCGACACTTTCACCAATCAGCCACAGTCTCACAGAACCACACTTAATAAATGAACAAGATTATGTCATTTCACCGCTATATTGGAGCAAATATATAAAAAAAAAAAACATAGGCTGTATAGGTTCAAGGTTAGACCTCATATTCTGCAGTCTGAACTTAGATTATCATTCACAGTTTCAAAAAAAAAAAATAGATGTAGATTTCTTTTTGAAGTTTTGAGTCATGTCTTTGTGAATTTGAGTCATATTACATAATTGAACCACTGCAGGGACATGTGCAAAAAATAAAAAAACATGATGTAGCATGGTAAGATACTTGAAATTCAATATTAACACTGGTAAAACAGCTATTCATTACTTCCAATGCAGTTTTGAGTGAATCGATTTTCATGTTCTGAAGAATAGAATTAAAATCATCACTCATCACCTGGAAGAACATATTCCAGATATTATTTGCTTTTTGATATCTGCAAATCCCTGCCCTGGGTACAGCTGAAGCAGCCAGAATTGACCAAGATCACACTCAGTGTGACAAGTTGCTTTGTAAAGTAAAAATTGACCTATACATAACTAAAATGAAATTTTCAAGTCGATAGCACAAATCCAAATATTTCTATTTCAAAGTTATTTTTGGAGGAAAAATACCTCCTTACTGGGCCGTATAGATCAAAGATCAGACTGCGCCTTCGGTGCAATCTGATCTTGATCTACACTGTCTGCAAAAGGTCCTTGGGTAGCACTTAGCAGCCTAAGGGTTAAAGGAATTGGTCCCTCTATAAAACTTTAAAAACTATAGGCATACTTTCATTCTGAGGTTTGAATTACTTGCCGTTTACATGAAGCACAGTTACCGTCTCTAGTATGGGTTGAGCAGCAGTTCATCATAAATTTGTACTTTATTAAATAAAGTACATATACTTCAATCTCCAAGCATAAAAAATATATCAAAGAATTTAAATATACATGTCTAAATAGTAAGACGTATAGATCTAGACTGAAATGTATTCCTGTGGACCCTTTATCAAACATCTGTCTGCATTCTTAATTCGTTTGCATGAAAGGTAACATAATAAAATTCAAGCATATTAGAAGGACTATGAATGGACTTTTACACCTTGAAGATAATTGAGTATCTGAGGCTTAAAGGTGGGTATTTAGATTTTTCACATCTCACCAAATTAAAATATATATATATATCACTGAAATTTATATGAAAAAACAATACAAATCATCAACAATTGAAAATCATAAAATTACAAAAAGATCTTTTTTTGATGGTGTTCCCTTAAAAGGCTACGTAGCCTCTTAAGGTTATTTTTAAATTTCGCGCCAGAAATCAAAAAAACATTGTGGGAATGTCAAGTGACTGGCACGTGACTAATGACGCTTAAATTCCATAACATAACAAACATGAAATTATTTTCCATAATGTCTTCTTCGAACGCTATGTTTGAAGCTTCGTCTGTGTATTTCCGGTATGTAAATGAGCGAGTTGCTCATTTAAAAATAGACCGTGTTTCCCGTCGGTGTCGACCTGGGCCGTAGTAAATCTCTAATTTCTCTTGTTGTCGGATGGGTTTCGGCTACTGGGGTTTTATGAATGAAAATTAAAAGGCTTTGGGAGTATAAGGATGATTTTTTTTTGATTTTTGTAAAATTTTCGTCCCAAAATCTGAAGGGCCACCTTTAAAGTCCAGGATGTTAGGTTAAGTTAGTGGATGTGCAGTTCACGGAGAAGGACACGATTTCCCCTCGAAAATCCTCAGTATAAATTCACGTCACGAGTTCGTACTTGATCGGGGCCGTTTGTAAACGTAGGATTTCTTTACGTCCCATCGTTAACTGGAGAGAAATTTTGGAAGCAGTCTTGCATAAATCAAATGTCAAATATCTATATTTTAATAGACTACACGATCTTCATTTTTTTAAACGTTTCATAAAAATCCGGAAATTCATCGATAGTGCTATACGAAGGTCGGTAGGGCCTAACTAACAAGATGCCGAATCGACTTTATGGGTTCTGCGTATTCGTTATCGAAAGGGTTTTAAATCATTTACGGCCAAATTCTAGCTAGCTATCTGAAGATATTTGATATAGTACAGAGTTTAAAAATGTATTTCACTAAGAAATTATTGCTTAATCTCCTTGTTTATTTCGACAGCGGACGACACAAGTTGTGAATGAACATTTCTTGAATGAAAATGGGGGCAGTCTGTGTAAACAATGTTCATACGCATTAATGGCAATATTTAATAAAAAAAAAAACTTTATTTAAGTATTTAGAGTATTTCAAACTGACAATTTTTGTAGTTTTGACGAAATTTCGATAAAGAAATCAAACATAATTTGTATGATTTGTTCAAAGTCAGAGCTGAATATCATTTGTAGATCTGCATTGTTCGTCCCTACGCCAGCCATGCAAAACTGAAAGTGAGCGCGCATGCGTCGTTACGCGTGATGTATTTGGTTCCGGCCAAAACGATCACAGTAAGCGGATTTGCTATATAGCAAATCCGCTAAAAATCTTTCTGCATGTTAGTGGATTGTATATCCAGCCTTCGAAAGAGGCCGATTTTATTTATTTTGCACTAAAATATCCCTATAGAACACACATTAAATCAATCCAAAAATTGATAAGAATTTAAATTCGAAAACATCTTAATAAAAATGCTCTTGACGAGTCATCTATCCGTTAGCTACAATGTTTTCATTAAATTGTCTGTAAAGTAGGCAGAAAACTGTTACACTGCCTTTTTTTTTTTCAATTTTTTGGTTAGCTTCTGATCTGTATAAACCACAACAAAAATACCTATTACGACCAGCAAGTCGCACCAAGAAAAAACTAAATCGAACAAGCCGGACAAACTTACGAAGATGGTGCCTAGTTGGGATTCATAATGCAGCCAAACAGATCTAAGGCATCCGACACGTCAACGCTTTAACCTCAGCTGATGTAGCTACACAAGCATCAAAACCACTTGCAAAGTCTATCTTATTTGCATTTTATAAAAGGGAGATAATTATGCTAGACATTACATTATGCATTGAATAAAACTCTAAAAGCACATATAAACTTTCATTTAGACAAGTTTGTGGATGGTAGCCTTTGTCATGTAGACAAAATGCATGATAAAGAAGAGAAACAAATTGGAATATTGCATTTTAAAGATTTGACAAGATATTAACTAAATAACTTCCTTTAAATAATGAAAGATTCACTATTTTTTGCGGCAGAGTGTGTGTTTGTTTACTGTAATATGCCCAGGACTTTCAGTGGGATACCGCCAGATTAGCATGTTATTAAAGCCGGGAAAGAAAATTAAAATCTTGTAAATCGATCTTTTTTCTTTTTGAAGAGACTTTATGAACAGCATTTGGGTGGCATGCTTATTTGAAATGTGAATAAATGAATAACTTTCAAGCAATGTGCACAGTTTAATTACAATTTATCCATGCATACGATGCATTATGAAGGAACATTGATGGTTTGTTCTATTTAAAACGGACTTTTATTGTCATCAAAAGTTTATAACTTGAAACCGGCATCTTTCCATGAAATTCGACATGCATGCACTTATCAAAGTTTTAAGCTATTTTATTTGACATTGGTTTTTCTTTTTACAACCGCAGATAAAAAAACGAAACATGTTTCAAAATTTAGTTACAAGAGCTCTTCTGCTGGAAAAGCGGATATTTTTTCCAGCAGGCGATTAATTCAGTAAAAGTGATAGGGAGGAAGAAGCAATGAATTCTGGAAAGTATTATATTCTCCTAAACTGCCTCACTGGAGAATTTGCATTCATTGATAAAATGGCTGGCATTCTAACCGCCACTGAAGTATTTCTATTTAAAAAAAACAGTTCCGACTAATTATTTTCTTGCACATCACAAAAAAAAACAAACTTTTTACGCGACAAGGACTCACTAATCTGCATTACAGTTGTCAATAAAATTAAGATAACATTTAATACAGCTGTGCACTACATTCTCTCTGTTTTTTTTACCCTCGAAAGTTGGTCGAATGATAAACCCTTTTGGAGCAAAGGTTCTGAGAAGCTCTGTACATCGAACTACCCATATTCTTATCAGTGAAAAAAAAAACGTAGTTTCCGGGAAAAAAAAAGAAAACCTGATATCTCAATTAAAAACAATATCGTCACTAAAAGCCATATCACCACTAGTGATGATATCAGCTTTAAACATTGTCAGAACATAAGGAATTTAAAAATCACTATAAACCATGGGTAGCTTAAAAATCAAACATAGGTTTTCACTGGTTAACATCCGTTCGACAGTTGCCACACTTACTCCTTTCGCTTGCAATACATTATTTTTAGTTTCCTTTCGTGAAACAGAAGCATTTTCTTTTTGTTTATCTTTTTGTAGTAAGACCGAACGGGCTTATAATATGTCATAAAGGCATGATAACGGCTAAAGAGTTGATCTTGACTTCATAGATGACGGGCGCTCTGGGATGGGAGGATTTGATACATGTCGGTAATATATTATACAAAGCAAGTCATGATATAATTGTTGATTCGTAAAAATCCGTTTTGTCTAAAAACCGAATGCATCATGAGATAGAATGGTCCATTAACATGCAGAAAAACTACCTAAAGCAAAAAGGTTTCGACCCAGTGCAGCCTGCGCGGATTGCGCAGGCTGACCTGGGTCGATACTTTTTGCAGATGCATTATGTCCCTTTTTCACAGAACCTGACCCAAAAACATAACTGGGTTAAAAGCTTCGTAATAAATTCAGCTTTTGGCATCCCGAGCGTGTCTAATACTGTTTGCTGTTTTCTAGTATCTTATCATTTAAAACCGTACTCTCCCAAGTTGAACATGTATTTTAGAAAATGTCTGTTAACGGGATATTTAACCTTTTTTATTTACCAACAACCCTGTGTTTAAACAACCAAGCGGAATAAGAAATGGCTTTTGAAAATCTCCACAACGTTTTCTACACTTTCAAACAGAAAGCCAATAATTTCAGAAACGTTTGTTTTTCTTTTGTTTTCAAATGTCTTCAATATGGTCGGGTCCAAACTTTTTTCGTCTGGTAACGGAGTTAAGCACATAACAGTCCAAAAAAGATACGGGGTAATAGCTCAGCCATAAATTCAGCCTCTGGCAGCCTTAGCGTGTCTAATATCCTTTTTATTAATGACATAAGCATGGACCTTATTTATAAATGATTAGTTTGTCGTGAACCGAGCCAGCTCTTCCACCTCCATGGGGAATAAAAAGGGCGTTTGAGGTCGGCGTAGATCGAGATTAGACTGCAAAAAATGTACAGTCAGATCATTGATATATGCCGTCCCTTACTATGTAGATCTACTCAAACAAAACCAAAGTATCTCTTCGGTTGCAGTGGGGTTGTATTTTTATCTGTCGAAAACGTCAAGTTTTTTTCATTAGACAGCCAAAAGAGTTACGAATTCGGGGATTTTTTGGTCCGGACTATTTTCGGCTTTGGTTCATCTGCCAAAGTAGGTTTTTTTATATATATAATGTTGACGACTTGTCGTGTTGAAATTCAATCAAACTGTTAGCAAAACGTTTTTTTCTCTTATAGTTTGCGGAATTCAAGTGGAAGCCTTGCATATTGTTCTTGTTTTATTTTTCTGTTTTAGTATGTTTAACCAAACTCAGTTCCGTGATAATATTACTTTAGATCAGTGGCTTTAGGATGCAGAACTTTAATGACAAAAGAAGCAAATGCAGATCTAATACACTAAGCTGTGAGTATCATGTTTATATAATTCAATATTAGTAGTTTTCATGAACATTGGCGAGTTCTGATTGGCTAACAAAATTTTTTCATAGCTCCATAAAAAAAAATTAAGCAGTGCCGGAACTACTTTTGCAGTCAAACTAATGTAAACAAACATGTATACGAGAATCCGTAATGTTTTTCTGTCTGATTTTATATCCAGTCCGAATTTTAAATAGCTGGCTAAATATATTTTCTCTGAATATTGGAAAAAAATATTCAACAGTAAATTCAAAGGGGGAGCTTAAACTCATTGTCACTTTGCTGGGTTCTAACAAACTTATTTTCAACTTACTTCTAGCGTATTGAACTTCCTATAATAAATCTACTAAATCTGCCAATGTTCAATACTATATTGACGTCATGAATTTACGTCATTATCACGTCATGAACCAGCAGATTTACCGCGCTATGAAACATCAATGAAATGGACATTAAATGAATACGCAATGTTGGATTTACAAAAAAAAAAAGCATTTAGAGTAAATTTAAGTGCATATTTGTTGTCTGTCATATTGAATTATAAGGAATGAAGAGAACTTTTTTTGTTTTCATGGAGGTATGAAAAAAAAAACCTAATCACACTTTTGTATGAAACCGCGAAGAAGCGGTTTCATACAAAAGTGTGATTAGGTTTTTTTTTCATACCTCCATGAAAACAAAAAAAGTTCTCTTCATTCCTTAACTAAGATTAACCTATGAACGGACCATGTTGTCATGAAAAGATGACAGTTGCCAAACCATAATTGAACCATGCTCTGTGAAAAGGGAGCGTAATGCATCTGCGTAAAGTATCGACCCAGGTCAGCCTGCGAAGTCTGCGCAGCTGACCTGGGTCGAAACTTTTCGCTATTGGTCAATTTTCTGTAGACCCTTTTGCCAGAGCATGGGCCATATGTATTTATTTGGGATTAAACCTAGATTTCGTTTCGCAAGCTTTCGATAAAATCTTAACAAAAAACTTACAATTTTTATTCGCCCGCAGTCATGGCTTTCAATCTTAGATTATTTAAGGAATCAAGAGAACTTTTTTTGTTTTCATGGAGGTATAAAGCGGTTTCGTACAAAAGTGTGATAAGGGTTTTTTTCATACCTCCATGAAAACAAAAAAAAATCTCTTGATTCCTTGTAATTCAATATCACAGAAAACAAATATGCACTTAAATAATACTAACTGCTTTTTTTTTTCGTCAATCCAACATTGCGTATTTATTTAATGTCCATTTCATAGATATTTCATAGGGCGGTAAAACTGTTCGTTTATGACGTAAAAATGACGTAATTCATGACGTCAATATAGTATTGAACGTTTGCAGATTTAGTAGATTTATCATTGGAACCTCAATACGCTAGATGTAAGTTGAAAATAAGATTGTTAGAACCCAGCAAAGTGGCAATGAGTTGTAAGCTCTCTCTTTAAATTTACTGTTGGATATTTTTTTCAATATTCAGAGAAAATAAATTCAGCTAGCAATTCTAAATTCGAACTGGATATAAAATCAGAAAGAAAAACACTATGAAATCTCGTGTTTGTTTACATTAGTATGACTGCAAAAGTAGTTCCGACACAGCTTTTTTTTTTTCATGGAGCTATGAAATTTTTTTTTTCAGCCAATCAGAACTCGCCAATATTCATGAAAACAACTAGATCTAATATTGAATTATTTGGCGCTGAAAGAATTAATATGAAACAGACTCTGTGAAAGAGTTCTAAATGTGTCTGCAAAGAGTATCGACCAAGGTCAGCCTGCGCAGTCTACGTGGGCTGACCTGGGTCGCAGCGTTTTGCTATTGGTCAGTTTTCTGCATGTCAAAGGACTAGATCTACTATACCTCATGATTCAGTCGGTTATTATACAGAAGGAATTTTATGGATCCATAATTATGCGAAGACTTGCTTGGCATCATGCATCACAGGGATGCATTAAACCCGCTTTTGACAGAACATGGCTCATATAAAATGTTACGCACGGTCTTCAGTTTGTAAAGCTAGTCAAAAGGCGTACATGGGGTGTTGGATTGTCTGACTTTAATCTTTTAGCAAATCACGTGGATTCATCCGCGTACTCGCGTATAGTCACCTACGCCCATGTCGATGTTTACCTCCTTTGAAACCTTGCCCTAGCTCAAGAATGGAAGATGGCTAATCATGCACCAGGTACTAATTATCTCATGATGTCGTGACCACGAGATTTTAGAAGAAACGGTTCGCTTGTCCTGTATATCCTTCCGTTTAACAGCCATATTTTGTCTCTAATTCACACCTCAATCCGTCTACAGCATTGTCGCATGTGTCTGACCTCAATCTATAGCTAATGTACAGCTTGGAGACCAACAGGTTTACAGACTGTGCCCTAGGGGTTTTTTGGATAATGATAACAAATGTGTACAATGAATGGAAAGATTTTTTTTCCCGCACCTGCAAAGTATGTTTGATAGCTGGAGGTATCGTCTGGTTGAAATGACAACAAAAACTAACCAAGACATGAAGTTAAAATGAAAAAGCTAGGCGTAAAATAAATGTGTAAGTCCGAACTAGCTATACTACTCAAACTTTGGAAAGGGTCTACAATGTAACCCTCATTTTCCATTGATTGTAGGCATGTATCACAGGAACTTTATAGTAGTGAAGGCATACATGTACCAAACATGTTTCTAAAATGGTATTAACCGTGATTGAGTCCTAATAAGGACTCCATTTCATTCACAACAAAAACTTAGAATATGTCGCTTGTTTTGATTCAAAACCTATTCGCCATTCTTTAATCTTTATTCAATTTTTAGTTTTATCCCTTCGACCCTTACCACAGGTACATTTAAACACGATGTACCTTCTCTAGGAGCTCATAAAAACTCTTGCTTAATAAGGCCTACTTGCTTGCTTAAAGGAGGTGGCCACTAAAACAGGTTTTACTGTGTAGCGAGTAAAAAAAAAAAACAACAACAAATAAACATGGAGGAAATAGGATACCGAATAAAGTTGACCCTTAGCAAATTTTGAGTAGTATAACTATTTTATATATCAAGGATATGGTGGCCCGTTCCTCCTTTGCTTAGTGACGGTGACGATCCATTTCTGATTGGCGGATTCTGGTTCAATCCTTTTTGACAGAACCGGTTATATGAGAGTGCCACAGGGCAAGGCCCTGCAGAGCCCCAGTATAGTGCTTTAATGATTCTTAGGAGAGAAGTCATTCGTGAATAAGGGAACTGCCAACGTAACATGACTGAAATATTATTAAAAGCAGTAAAAAATATTACATCCGACGATCACGTACTTTAACGAACTCGATTTAGAAGGCTTTCACAATCCTTTAAGGAAAAGAGAAAAAAACTGAATACCTTCTTTACATTTGTATAAGCATATGAAAGAAAAATACGTCCATGAATCATATTTACGAAGACATTTTGCCATCAATTCTTAGGACATTAATTTTTAATCTAACAACTGTATTTCATCTACTTCGTATACTAATTGATAAATTGTATCACAAAAGAACAAAGAAAAAAAAAAAAAATATAAAAGTCATCTAAATAAAAGTTGCCACATAGAGGATTGATTCCATGATGTACACAAAATTAATGTCCGTTTTGTTATTCCTTAAGAAAATATGTAAAACAGCATATTTCTATAGAATTCCAAGTAATTTTTTTCTGTTGCAATTTCTCTGTTCAAATTATAAAAATGAATTGTTATCTTGGTGCTGTACGCAAAACAAACACTGGGGGCAAGAATGTCTTTTTCGCACTTAATGATTGAGTCACAAGGTTTATTCGCAAGTACTGTGAAGAAATTAGTCTTGATTTACTGACAAGATTTCTGTTGTACACCTATTTTTAGATATTTGATTGATTATTATTTTGTTGTTGTAAGAATATAGTTCGTGTGTGTATAAATATGACTGTATTCTGTCGTGCTTGTATGTATGTAGGTAGGTAGGTAGTTAGGCATGCAGGCAGGCACGCAGGTAGGTAGGTAGGTAGGTAGGTAGGCAGGCAGGCAGGCAGGCAGGTAGGTATGTATTTAGGTATTTAGGTAGGTAATTAGGTAGGCAGACAGGCAGGCAGGTACGTACGTAGGTAGGTAGGCAAGCAGGTAGGTAGACAGGCAGGCGGGCAGGTAGGTAGGTAGGTAGGTAGGTAATTAGGTAAATAGGTAGGTAGGTAGGTAGGTATCCATCTACCCATCCATCCATCCATCCATCTAAAGCCCCGTTCTCAAAGTCTCAGTATTAGCTACAGTTTCATCTGGTATAAGGGATAAAGTAAACCGATATGAACAAGGGTAGTTTTATACCCAAAATAGTGTTTTCCTTCTAATACATGTATCCGATATTGCCTGGATGTAACCAAGGTTATAGTGTGACCGTAGAATATCCAGATTAAGCTTTGGTTTGGGATGTTGTACGTACGGTTGACTGACGGTGATGTGACGATGATTGCCGGTATCGTCCCGTCCTGCTAGGGTATGCACTCCAACGGCACGTCGACAATACTCGATCTTCACAAAAACAGTAGGAAAGTAAGGACAATTCGAATCAGTGCCAGATTAGAGAAAAGTTGTATCTAACTGTTGTGACAGTACAGGCAAGAAACAGTGATAACAAATGAAATGAAAGGTAAGTTTGAATCTCGAAAAGGCCAAATTACCGTTATCGGGAGTGATGGCAGCAGTGGCAAAAAGGATTCATTTCTTTCACTCCGCTGAACTTTGTTCGAATGTATGTAGAAAAATGGCCAATACCTTGGAAAAAGAAACTTAAGCTGAGTGCTGAACGATACCAATTGTTACACAGGGGTCATTTGTCTATTATTTGCTTTGAACAATTTTCTTTGTAACTGTGTGTATGTTGCTTTTGACTATGTTTATGCGCAGCGCCAATAACTTAGAAATGCATCCTCAAGGACAGTAACACATAATAGGTGCTCTTGCCGCCTTGATGAAATGGCATACTTTTGTAAAGCGTCTTAAAAGCTTAAAACAAACGGGTTGTGCTGTGTGAAAAGGGAGATTGATGCATCTACAATACGTTTCAACGACCATGTCAGCCTCCACAGTCCGTGCAGGCGCTGATATGAGTTGAAACTTTTTTGCTATTTGGAACTTTTCTTCATTTCCAAGGACCATTCTACCTCATGACTCGGTCGGTTGTTAGACAAAATTCTTTCGAATGGAACACAATGTTATGTAATTCTCATTGAAATCATGGCATATTAAAAGACTTTGTGCAAGGTTCCTCTTTTTGCTGACGGTTTGAAATTTATGGATCCATAAGTGTGATGACTTGCCAGGTGTTATAAATCATGGAAATGCATTTAACCCCCTTGTACCAGAGCATGACACTTAAATGGCCCGCAACACGCGAAAAGGGGCATTCGGACATTTGCGTATAGTGTCGTCTCGGATCAGCCTGCGCAGTCCGCACAGGCTAATCCGAGACGGCACTTTACGACTACATTAGATTTTGTGCTACAGTCGACTTGCGCAAAATAGAAAATTACATAAAAACTGAAAGTGTCGTTTCGGATTAGCCTGCGCGGACTACGCAGGCTGATCCATATGCCGACACGACATTTTACGCAAATGTCCTAAAGCCCCTATTCGCGTGTTGCAAGCCAAATAGTGTCTTGTAACATTACAAATTTAACAAGAAATGTCTTCATGTACGAGTAAGAACATTTGATATGCATAAGCACTTTTATTTGTCAGCGTTTTAATGCCATTTTTCAAGACAGCTTCGGCTGCCAGTTCACCCATCCATGCGTTTTGAATTTCTTGATTTCTAGGACAGAAAAGGTATTCCGAGGTAGTACAAAGTTGGGGTCTCATTAATTAAGTGAAATATGTATGTATATATATATATGAAATTATGTACATAATAGATAAATAATGTTCTGTCATGTTTACTTGCAGTTGTTCACGCCTTCTAAACACTGTAAAAACGAACTCTTTTTTTTTATAACTCGTTAACGTTGTACAGTATGTTTACTACGTGGACAAAAGGGAGCATAACATGACGTTTACGCTGCTCTTCGTTTATTTTATTGGTGTACTAATATCAGCATTAACATGTGCACGCCTTATTGTTATCGTTCCCAAGTACGTGACTTCGTTTTAAACCTTGTCAGTCTTTGAATGGGACACGATGTTGTGTAATTTTCATTGAAATATAAATTTAACGACTTTGTGCAAGGTTTCTTTTTTTGCCAACGGTTTGAAAATTAAAAAAAAAAAAGCGGTTAAGGACGTAAAATGTTCCTTTGATATGCTTTATATAATGGAGTAATATGCGGATTTTCGGAATAAACGGTAAGTGGGATTTTAGAATTAGTTTACGAATAAAATATTAATGTTCGTTAATAAGTCATCTTGTCCAAAAATATTCACTCAGTGGCAATGACCGATTTCTTATGAGCCAGCACAATCAGCTTTATGGGCGGCAAAACTAACATTTTTGTTTTTATTTTTCAAAATTCTACGAATTTGGTTTTACCAATAAGAAAGAGACAGTTTTTGCTTTTAGCTTAGGCCATGACTTGCATAGCAAACTGTGTATTTTCAAGTTTAAAGTTCATTTTCTTTGTAGTATGGTCATGACCCACGCTCTCAGCAAAACGTTTTCCTTATGAGTCATGTTCTGGCAAAAGGGGGTTTAATGCATCTCCGTGATGCATGATACAAAGCAAGTCATCACGTAATTATGGATCCATAATATCCGCTTTTTTGTAACAACCGACTTAATCATGAGCTAGACTGGTCCTTGGACATATAGAAAATTGAACATTAGCGAAAAGTTTCGGTCCAGGTCAGCCTGCGCAGTCTGCGCAGGCTGACCTGCATCGATATTTTTCGCAGATGCATTAAGCCCTCTTTTCACAGAGCATAGTTCATATACATGTTGCCTACGGTTGTAAAAGAGAAAGAATATGTTGTGAGTCAAAATTTAATACTTTTGTTACTAGGTACAGCTTTTGTTCTTTTTCTAGATATTATAGATCAAGATTGGGCCGCCTTTTGCAAACAGTGCAGTCTGATCTTTGATCTAATTTCTTTGTAATTTCAATGCTGTTAAGGATGAAGTAAGTATTAGAGAACTCAAACTTACGGAGACAATATTAACCGTTTTTGATTTACAATTAATGCCGAATCAGCAGCATTCTGGTGATTTACCCTTCACCGAACAAACTCAGATTTTACATCCGTCTCAGGCACAGAGTTATAAGGTGCTTATCTTCGTCTTTTATATAGGTCAGTTGTTCTATCTGTTTTTATTTCTATTTTTCTGTATGTTGGCTTATTAACTCGGTTACTCAGTCGGTCACGTACAGGGTTTAAAACTAAGTAGTCTCAGGTTTGATTCTTGCCTTGGCCAGATTCTTTTCGAGGATCTATTTCTGGCATACCTCTGAACTTTCTTTCGAAGATGTTTATATTGCAGAGGAAGTTTTAAACGAAGAAGCATTTCTTTCAATGTTGCTTAACGCTTCACTGAACAGAATCTCAGTTTTATTACGGCTAACTCATCTATTCAAGTGTTACCCGGATCTCATCGCCCACACACAATGATTCTGCGGTCCCTTGTTAATGGAACAAGTGAGCTGTCACCGTGATATGACTGAAAAACTGTTAAAAGCAGCGTAAAAGACCGTTTTATCGGACAAACATTTTGCAAACCAGGGTTCCAGTTCATCTTTATGACATCAGATCTTTATATGACGTCATCGTACCTATTTCAATCCGACTCCATATGGCTTGCAACACACGAAAAGGGGTATTCGAACATTTGCGTAAAGTGTCGCTTCGGATCAGCCTGCGCAGTCCGCGCAGGCTAATCCGAAACGACACTTTCCGTTCTTAAGTAATTTTCTGTTTTGTGCAAGTCTACTGTAGGACAAAATCTAATGTAGTCGTAAAGTGCCGTCTCGGATTAGCCTGCGCGGAGTGCGCAGGCTGATCCGAGACGACACTTCACGCAAATGTCCGAATGCCCCTTTTCGCGTGTTACAAGCCATATATATAGTTGACGCTTGTTATTGATCATGTGACACTACCTCAAGCCGTTGAGAAATTTTGGCCTAATTTATGCATACCTTAACCCTTTACCAAACGACAAAATTTTAGACTGGTCCAAATTGAAAGTATGTGCAAAGATTAGATTAAATAAAGGCTCAAATGGTGGAATTTGTCTGTGAAAGGATTGAAAATATTGTGGGAAAACGATAAAATGCTGGTTACCAGCATTTTCTCCTTTTCCCACAATGTTTTCAAAATGTCTGTTCTTCAAGGTCGTGAAATTTCGAGATGTGAAATGGTTAAGAGGCTGTGCATCACCATTAGGAATATCATGAAAGGATTTTTTTCTTACAGTGTTCCTACTTATTGAAATATGGTTTGTAGAAAATTGCCTTCCTCTATAAAAAACGTTTTTGAAGTTTTGTATGAATATAGAAGTTAGAATAGCCTCCTTTAAATTTACCAAACAACAAAATAGTTCATTCTTTCAGTTTGAAAGCGTTTACAGAAGACATTTTCATTGTGGCTGTGTTGAAATGATGAGATTTGCATCTGAACGGGTAGAAAACATTCTAAGAAAAGGTGAGAATGCTGGAAAGTAGCATACTCTCCTATACCCACAATGCTTTCAAATGTCTTCATCTTCAAGGTCTTTAAATTACGGGATCGTCCGGCAAGTGGTTACAGTATGAAGTCTATATGGCCTGCAACACGCGAAAAAGGGCATTCGGACATTTGCGTAAACTTTCCGTTCTTATGTAATTTTCTGTTTTGTGCAAGTCTACTTTATCACAAAATCTAATGTAGTCGTAATGTGCTGTCTCGGATTAGCCTGCGCGGACTGCGCAGGCTGATCCGCGACGACACTTTGAGCAAATATCCGAATGCCCTTTTTCGCGTGTTGCAGGCCAATTATGTGAAGCAGCAGTCAATGAACTTATAAGATTATTTCCCCGTGATACTTCAGTCTTTGTAATTTAATATTTCCATTAGGAAATGGTGACTTAAAGTCTCTCCGCGGAAGCTAATTTATTCGAAAATTAAATCGTGATATTTTACAACGAAACTCGTGACCATTTCACTTTGCTAACTTAATCTGATTAAGAGGGGGAGGGAAAGCAAGAGCGTTGGACACTCAGACAGACAGACAGATAGACAGACGGACAAAAAGACAGACAGAAAGGCAGCTATCCACGCTTTCCTGGAGTATCTATTATGGTGGACTGTCCTGTTTTCGTGGGACTTAATTTACAACTTTAGTTTAGGCATATTTTATTGAAGTACTGGTGATCAAGAATGGATGATAACCAAAATTATCAACTTTATGTGCATCTATAACTATCAGTTCTGCCTGAATCACGCATATTAATCCATAACGATGAATTTTACTTTTCAGTCTTTTGCCGGAAGCTGAATTGGCGCATAGAAAAACCTGTCCTCATTTCGTGGCTTTCAGTATCTGTTGAATAGTTCATAAATAAAGAATTAAAAATATCATTTACACCCAAAATTCAACTCAAATGCTTTCTATCACGATAAGGAGCTGTTTTGAACAATATAAATGATCAGTTCTAAGTCAATTATTTTCAGTTGTTAAAGCGCGATGAAAGTGACGGATGAGTCTCATGGTGGCCATTGGCCCTCTCGTGGTAGCAGCACCAGAATACTAGAACAGCGAAATTCAAGGCGTTTTGGTCCCTTCTAACAATATATGCACCTTGGAGGACAGATTAGGAATTCTTTTAAATACCATTTTATCATAAAACATCTGAAAGCATCGCATATTTTAAATCAAAGGACTGAAAGTCCTGAAAAGCGGATTTGTTGAACAGTTTTAAGCTATGATTTGATGTAATGAAAATTATTTTTTTTATCACATGTAATACATGTATAATTTGTAAGTAATTAGTAGAGTAAGCAAGGACAATGGGAGTCAAAGTTGTTCTACCAAGTGTTCTGTGCAGTAGCTGTTATTTTACTACTTATTAGAGTATTAATTTGATCCAACAATTTGATGTTTTTTTTTTTTTGCTAGTATTATATTTAGGACTGTAAACACGCATAGGACTGGAAAACAAAAAAAACAAAAAAAAAAAAAAAAAAAAAACAAGATAGATTTATAAGTGAAAGTTATTTGACAAATATATAGAATACTTCAGTTGTTGATTTGTTGATGAGTATGACTTAAAAAACTATACAAAATAGGATGATGATATATAATGATATTTCTGTAAAAACACGTTTAGGTCTACAGCTGTCAATCAGTTTCAGCAATCATGAGCAAATTTGATCAAAGAGTACAACATATTGCTACTTACACGTGTATGCAATATGAAATTTTTGTGCCTTCTTGTTGAACTTCTTACCAGAGGACAAGATTATTTAGATTTTCATACCCTCAACAAACTCAAAAATGACTTACTGAATTATAGCTGGAAAATCATTAGTAAAGAAGAAAGATAAGATTTAGAAAAAAATATCTGAATTGATATTTCCTTAATGCGCTACTCAGCCTCTTTGAGTATTATTAGATTTCATGCCACAGTTTTGGAAAGCTTTGAGGGAATGGTACTTAATCAATAACATGCGCCATCAACAAGGATTTATATATTCAAATCAGTATCAAGACGTCATATCTGGTGTAATAAAAATAAACAGAGTGACCTATTGCTTAAGTAGCCTACAATTCCACTATCAAACATCCAAAATTGCATCATTTTACTGAATTTAACCATACACTTTATTGAAAAGAAATGTATATCTGGTAGTATTTATTGGCCTTTTACGAAAAGATTTGATTTGTGGCAAAAGAAATTAAATAGCTTGCTGTTTAGAGTATAAACAAACAATTCAATAGATATGGAGCCCTCAGATTATGTGGTTTGTATTTGTAAAGGGTAGAAAAAATTCTGGAAGAAAAAAAGAAAAGAAATACTGATGTCTTGTTTTCCAACACTATTTTCATAAGCCCTATTACACAGGACTCATAAAACATAGGATTCATTGTCAAAAATTCTCCCAATTTAACTTTGTATGACACAAAATTCAAGGGACAAATATAGGCCATGTTTGGACAAACCGTACAGTATTTTGAATACTGATTATATGTATACTGAACCAAAAAAGAAACTTCCCCTGTGTTTAAGTGCAAATGCAATGTTATTAAAAAAAATCA
The DNA here is from genome assembly GCA_946811185.2 of Hippopus hippopus. Classification (NCBI taxonomy): domain Eukaryota; kingdom Metazoa; phylum Mollusca; class Bivalvia; order Cardiida; family Cardiidae; genus Hippopus; species Hippopus hippopus. The sequence goes on from OX328104.1 coordinate 36,017,575, forward strand.
AAATGTCAGATGACCTACATATATTCGGGCGAACGATTATTTGTCCGACAAAACAAATTTTAACTCGATTGAAAGCATTTTGCAGAAGAAACCCGCTGAAAGCGATTTTCACGTGCATGCACGGACCAGTATAATTCGTGTATATTTTTTGAAACCTTTCAGTCTAATTTTATAGACTTTCATGTCAATAAGAAAAAGACGTTGAAAAAAATTAAATTCTTTTTAGTTTTCTTTATTTTTGATATGCCTAGAATTCCGCAAAATTTACGCGAACGTGCCATTGGCATGCTTAATGCTGGTATGACGATGAATGCTGTTGCTATGAATATTGGATGTTCTACTCGTGCTATTCGACACCTTAGGCAACGTTTTCAAGCAACAGGGCGTACGGAAGATCGACCACGTAGTGGACGTCCTCGCGTCACGACGCGCGGCCAAGACCGCTATATTCGGAACACCCACCTGTGCAATCGCTTCCAAACTGCCACAGCCACTGCTGTTAACACCCCTGGTACACATAACAACCGTATATCTGCCCAAACTGTGCGCAATCGCTTGCGCGAGGGTGGGTTACGTGCACGTCGTCCATACGTTGGTTGTGTTTTGACGCGACGTCACCGCGTAAATCGTGTTAATTGGGCACGTACACACCAACGCTGGCTTAGACAACAATGGAATAGCGTTCTTTTCTCTGACGAGTCGAGGTTTTCCATTCATCGAGGTGATGGCAGGATTCGAGTATACCGTAGGAGAAATGAACGTTATGCCGACTGTTGCGTACTTGAACGAGATCGTTTTGGGGGTGGGGGTTCTGTCTTGGTCTGGGCGGGCATTGCACATGGCTTTCGCACTAATCTCGTCGTTATCGAAGGGAATTTGAATGCCCAACGCTACCGAGATGAAATTCTTGCGAGGCACGTTATCCCACTGTTTCAAAATAATGCCAATATCACTCTTTTTCAGCATGACAATGCCACAAGCCATACAGCTAGGGACAATGTGAATTTCCCAAGGGCGAATATCATTGCATTTATTAATGACTGGCCTGCCAAAAGTCCTGATCTGAATCCCATTGAACACCTTTGGGATAATTTGGACCAGCGTGTTAGACGTCGCCCTATTCCACCGTCAAACGTCATTCAGCTAAGACAAGCCTTAATTCAGGAATGGAACAACATTCCACAAGCCGAAAACAATACACTTATCCGTTCTATGCGCCAACGATGCCAGGCAGTCCTTCATGCTGAAGGTGGTCATACCCGGTATTAATTTGTGATTTTGCTGAGCGACCCCTTCCGCATTTTAACTACCATTTCACCACTTTTGGACAAACCCTCAGCAATATTTTTTTTCAAACAAAGTCGCAATAAAATACTCTTTCAATGCATATAAATCTAGTTTAATCCTGATTTTCATATTTGTGTATATCTGTACTTAAACACAGGGGAAGTTTCTTTTTTTGGTTCAGTATATATGTAACAGTTCTGTTAAATAGCCCCAGAGACTGGGATTGAACCTAGAACCTTCAGGTCCAAACTCCGTAGGCAAACGCTCTACAACGTTGCTACAAAAGCTAGCTCTATAGCAAGACAGATAAGTGTACCCTTATACAAACACAAGCTATACATTTATATCAATCTGTGTGATAGACCAGTATACAACATATGGATCCATGTCAGGTTTTCTTGGCATCTGACAACTGGATCTGCAGAAAATTTTGATTGGGGTTTAACACTTTACTGAACACTCATGTTAACCCTTAGACTGCTATGCGTGACTCACTGACCTTTTTCAGACAGTGCAGATCAGGATCAGACTGCACAGAACGTGCAGTCTGATCTTTGATCTACACTGTCCGACAAGGAGATATTTATCGTCCTCAAAATTACCTTGAAATAGCAACCTTTGGGATTTTACTATCGACTTGAAGGTATCATTTGAGTTATTCCGCAGGACAAGGGTTAATAACCCAGAAGGAAATAGACAATTAAAAGTATCATGGGACAAGGATGAAATTCTGGTAGACAGTATTTTCTCCTGTTCCAACATTGTTTTCATTCATAAGAGTGAACTTCAGCTCATTTGTATCAGTTTCTGAATTGTTGTCTGCAGATACATTTAAAGAGCCTAAACCTTGTCATATGGGGAAGGAATGAATAACGAAATAGCATCCATTTAATTACTATTTTTGATTAAAAAACAAAAAGTAATTTATGCATAGATGGTGGACATAGACTTATCTGAACAATCTTACAAAAATTAACTCCCCTCTAAATGTGGATCTGGAGTTTTGCATGGCTTACTAGTAAAGTTTAGGACTTGTTACCTGATGGCCATATGTTTTTCTGTGGGAGTTTCCTTTGGCAAGACACTTCAGAGCCCTAGCCTAGTACTGCTGAAACCCAGACATAAATAAATCAGCTAGTTGTAGCAGTTATATGACTGAAATAATGTTGAAAGCGACATTAAATGCCATTCAATTAATCAAATGTGGATCTAACATTGGCCTCCCGCAAGGTTAACCTTTATCTGACATTTCTGTCAGGCTCAAAAAATGTAGCTCTTAAGTTTTTGAAAACATTGGTAGACAAACAGATCTCTTTTTTTTTCCCATTCTTACCAAAGTCATTTTTTCCCCATTCCATAACACCATAAAGGATACGATGTGTTTTAACTAAGGTAAGTGTGGCTATATTATTCCATTTTGAAGGATGTTCAGAAAAAACTTTTGAAACAACTTATCCAATTGGCTGAGCTTTATTTGGCTGTACTAAAAATCAAGGGTTTTCAGAAGGACTAGTGATGGTGGTTTTTGTCTGAGATTATGCTTTAAGCCAGATTGAAAATATCAACAGCTCACCCTAGGGTTTGTAAACATGTGAGCTTAAATAAATACACTAAACATGATGACTATATTTTCCTTTACCATAGCATTTTAAGCATTTCTAAAATCATTATTAATCATCATTATGCAAGACTCTTTTGAAATATTGAAACTTCTGTACTCAGATATCAAGGTTTTCATTTTTAAAACAGCATTTTGCAATCCTAGTCAGACTATAAACACAACACTTTCAAAACTTTCATATAGTGGGTATAATCATATAGACTGCAAACAATTCAAATCTAAAATAGTGTGCCTATAGGAGTGGGATTTTACTATGTTAGGTGGTCTGATCTTAATCTACTCTTGCTACAAAGGAAACAAACTGTCCTCATTCTGAAGTATAAAGCATGTATTGTTTTAAAACTAGTATGATTTAGTTTAAACCCTTACAAAACAATCCCGACTTTGAACGACCCTGAGGAAGAAGGCTTTTAAAAAGAATTTGGGAATATGAGAAAATGCTGGTAACCAGCATTTTTCCTTTTCCCACAATGTCTTCAGACCTTCCAAAATTAAAATTCATATTTTGAGTCACATTGATTCTGTTACCAGCAAATGCTTTCCACTTGGACAAGTCTCAAATTTTGTTGCGTGGTAAAGAGTTAAAAAAGCACTGGAGTCCTCTCAGGGAAATAGAAACAATGGCTTTTTTTTTATGTAATTTCTTACTGAAAGCACATTGTCCTTTCCATGACTCTAACACCTAGGAATCCCTTTAAGGGTTCTTCCTTATTACTACACAACTTGAAACTATTAATTTCAAAATGAAATACAAAATCAAACTAGACACAACAATTTGATTGTTCAGATACAGTGATTTCTTCTTTCTTTTAAAAAGAAAATTCTTGGTTTTATTCCTGACCTAAAAAAATGTTATGAAATAGTCTGAAAGGTGAAAACTAAATGGTATGTTTAGTATTTTCTAAGATTTAGGCCATCTGTAATTCATGAGTATTGAATATACCTTCCTTCTGTAAGATAAATGAAAATTCACCTTGTAGCATAATAAAGACACAAGTCAAGAAATAATGATTTCACAAAAGAAAAGTAAGGTTAACTCATGCACTGGCACAAAATATGAAATTGATTGTAACTACCTTCAAGAATAATTTGATGTTTGACTGATTTCTGTGGTTACTTTTGTTTCAACACTGTTTCAGTCTTACAGTGACAACAACCCATTTATTTGTGTACGGCTTGGGTTCTACTAGGGCTAGGCTGATTCTACGCAGTGTCTTGTCTATAGGCACTCCTACAAAATCCTGCCAACTAGGTGAGGATAAAAAATCCGGGGTAACTCAACCGACACCTTCACCAATCAGCCACAGTCGCACAGAACCTCACTAAATAAATGAACAGGACTGTCATTTCACCGCTATATTGGTGCAAATTAAAAAAAAATAGGCCGTATAGGTTCAAGCTTAGACCTCATATTCTGCACAGTCTGAACTTAGATTATCATTCACAGTTTCAAAAAAGAATATAGATGTAGATTTCTTTTTGAAGTTTTGAGCCATGTCTTTGTGAATTTGAGTCATATTACATAATTGAACCACTGCAGGGACATGTGCAAAAAATAAAAAACATGCTGTAGCATGGTAAGATACTTGAAATTCAATATTACCACTGGTAAAACGCCTATTCATTACTTCCAATGCAGTTTTGAGTGAATCCATTTTCATGTTCTAAAGAATAGAATTAAAATCATCACTCATCACCTGGAGGAACATATTCCAGATATCATCTGCTTTTTGATATCTGCAAAACCCTGCCCTGGGTACAGCTGAAGCAGCCAGAATTGACCAAGATCACACTCAGTGTGACAAGTTGCTTTGCAAAGTAAAAATTGACCTATACATAACTAAATTGAAATTTTCAAGTCGATAGTACAAATTCAAATATTTCTATTTCAAAGTTATTTTTGGAGGAAAAATACCTCCTTACTGGGCAGTATAGATCAAAGATCAGCTTGCACCTTCGGTGCAATCTGATCTTGATCTACACTGTCTGCAAAAGGTCCTTGAGTAGCACTTAGCAGCCTAAGGCTTAAAGGAATTGGTCCCTCTATAAAACTTAAAAACTATAGGCATACTTTCATTTTGAGGTTTGAATTACTTGCTGTTTAAATGAAGCACAGTTACCATCTCTAGTATGGGTTGAGCAGCAGTTCATCATAAATATGTACTTTATTAAATAAAGTACATATACTTCAATCTCCAAGCATAAAAAATATATCAAAGAATTTAAATCTACATGTCCAAATAGTAAGACGTATAGATCTAGACTAAGATGTATTTCTGTGGACCCTTTATCAAACATCTGTCTGAAAATTCTGCGCTCTTAATTCTTTTGCATTAAAGCTAACAAAATAAAATTCAAGCATATTAGAAGGACTATGAATGGACTTTTACACCTTGAAGATAATTGAGTATCTGAGGCTTAAAGTCCAGGATGTTAGGTTAAGTTAGTGGATGTGCAGTTCACTGAGAAGGACACGATTTCCCCTCGAAAATCCTCAGTATAAATTCACGTCACAAGTTCGTACTTGATCGGGGCCGTTTGTAAACACAGGATTTCTTTATGTCCCATCGTTAACTGGAGAGAAATTTTGGAAGCAGTCTTGCATAAATCAAACGTCATATATATATATTTTAATAGACTACACGATCTTCATTTTTTTAAACGTTTCATAAAAAATGTTTCAAACAATTCGGAAATTCATCGATATCCGAAGGTCGGTAGGGCCTAACTAACAAGGTGCCGAATCGACTTTATAGGTTCTGTGTATTCGTTATCGAAAGGGTTTTAAATCATTTACGGCCAAATTCCAGCTAACTATCTGAACAGTTAAAGATATTTGATATAATTTGCTTAATCTCCTTGTTTATTTCGACAGCGGACGACACAAGTTGTAAATGAACATTTCTTGAATGAAAATGGAGGCAGTCTGTGTAAACAATGTTCATACACATTAATGGCAATATTTAATGAAAAAACAAACTTTGTGTAAGTATATACAGTATTTCAAACTGACAATTTTTGTAGTTTTGACGAAATTTCGATAAAGAAATCAAACATAATTTGTATGATTTGTTCAAAGTCAGAGCTGAATATCATTTGTAGATCTGCGTTGTTCGTCCCTACGCCAGCCATGCAAAACTGAAAGTGAGCGCGCATGCGTCGTTATGCATGATGTATTTGGTTCCGGCAAATCCGCTAAAAAGGTTTGAAACATTTACTATCAGTGGCAGGGAATGTTCTGGAAGAATTGTTCGGCCATAAGTGACCGAACGAAATAGGTCACGAAATTTTCTGATCTAATTATAGTTCGGAATCTTGTCATATTATTTCAGTATGGTCACATGACTTTTGGGCATCCACACTTACTATGTCACATGTTGGAAACTTTTCAGGATTAAAATTAAATATTAGACGGAGAATTTATATGGGACATGTATCGGGTTAAAAAAATGTAGTAGAAATTTGTCACTTAAACCGACCTTCCCTTTAGAAACATGCATACTGTCTTGTTTTTGTTGCATTTCGTAAATTAACAGCAGTGACACCGTTTTTTACATTCAAATTAGCGGTTCACACAAAACGGGTGACGTCATTCACTTCATAGATCGCAAGAAAACCCGGATATCTTTCCGGGTTTGAAAACAAGTACCCCACGAAAATAGGTCAGTCAGCCATACCAGTATTTCTCACAATATTCTTTCCAAGCCATTAGCTCCTGTTCCTCATTTATATTGTAGAACCAATGTTCAGTAGTGAGAGAATCCTGTCGCAATCATTGTCTTCATTCCTCGGAAAGAGATTGGCTGAGCTAGGGATCAAACTAGCAATCCCTTGGTTTCAAGTCCTGTACATTACCGACTCTGCTGTCGGGCTTTGGATCGGAAGCCATGTCAGTCGGTGAAGCTAGGCCGTATAGCTGTTCTAACCACAAGAATTGTTGTCAAAAGACTAAAATAATAGAAATAAACTGCTTAAATCTAGAAAAGATACAAAACAGTTTTGGAGACTTATTAAAGAAAATAAAATGGGGCATGAATTGCAATCTAATTCTATATCAGGCGATAAATGGGTGTCTCATTTTCGAAAAGTTCAATGTGTACCCTCTTCTGAGGATGATATTGTTAATGGTGACGATATTTTGTCTGGTATTTCTCGTGAATGTAGCAATGAGCCTTTGAACGTACCTATCACGGGTGATGAAGTTATTCAAGCAGTAAATCATATACGTTCTTCTCCTGGTCCTGATGGTATTTCGATGCATTTTAATGAAAATACATTGCACTTAATTTTACCATTCTTGGTAACTCTTTTTAATGAAATATTTGATTCTGGAAATATACCGGCAGAATGGGGAGAAAGTATTATGGTTCCTGTTCATAAAAATGGACCTCGAGACGATCCCAATAATTATCGTGGCATATCTTTAATCAACAGTTCATGCAGAATTTTCCCTTGCGTATTAAACACCCGGCTACAAAAATGGTGTGATCAAAATAACATTATACATGAAGAACAGGCGGGCTTCCGTAAAGAGTATGGAACCACTGATAACATTTTAACCTGATGGCCATAATTCAAAAATATCTTGGGAAAAGAAGAGGCACATTTTATTGCATTTTTATTGATTTCTCAAAGGCGTTCGACTCTGTACAACATCCGAGATTATGGGATTCACTTAGTCGAAAAGAAAAAAATATACATGGTAAATTTCTGACCGTGCTTAAGAGCATGTATAGTAATCTCACTAGTTGCATCCGGCTGCCGGACGGCTATAAAGAGATTTTCAAATGTAATATCGGTACACGAACAAGGCTGTATCGGAAGTCCTTTGATCTTTTCCATTTTCATCAGTGACATAGTTGGTTATTTAAATAAACATTTTCAAAGGTGAATAACTATTTCTGCTGATATTGCGGATATCTGTACTTTTCTTTATGCAGATGACGTTTCAAATTTTAGCGAGACTGCAATTCAACTCCAACGTCAGATTGACTGTATTGAGCAATTTTGTAACGCTGTGAATATGAATATCAATCCAGATAAGACAAAAATAGTAGTTTTTCGCAACGGCGTCGACTTGCGTCATTATGAAACTTGGACGTATAAGGGAAGACCAATTGAAAGTGTACCGTTTTATAAATATTTGGATTTATATTTCAAGTCAAATTTGTCGTGGTCTTTTGCCCATGAGTATGCCTCTAAACAGGCTTCTAAGGCTGTTGCAGCTATATTCAGATATCAGAAAAAAAAATTGGACACTTCAGTCTTAGAGATGCATTTAAATTATTTAAAGGCCCAGTATCGGCCAAAATATCAAAGCAGGTGTCATGATACATTTAAATTTAAATCATACCATTTAAAACTATGGAAAATATTGTGGAGATGACAGTCTGTTATCATGTGGTCGGGCCATATGTTAGTCGCTTGTAGAAAAAAAGAGTTTTAAAATCAGGCAAAAAGTAAACAAAAGACACAGCTACCTGGCAGGTTTTAACCTAGTTTTTAAATTAATTTCTCTGTCAGCGACTAACACTTGGACTGACCGTACAATGACAGATTGTCATCTTCACAATAATTTCCATACTTTTAAATGGTATGATATAACTTCAAATGCATTTAAACACCCGTTTTGTTTACATTTCGCCTTTATTGTCACTTTAACAGTATGGTAACACCTATTTTGTGTTATGGATCGGAAATCTGGGGATTCCAGTATATTGAAAAAATCGAAAAAGTACATTTAAGTTTCTGTAAAAGATACTGACTGCTACCTCGGAATACAGCCAATGCATTCGTATATGGAGAATGTGGAAGGTTGCCCTTATGCACTACGTATATGACTCGTTGTATTAATTTTTGGTTAAAAGTGATTCGAATGGACCGTTCCCGATATCCTCTTTGTTGTTACTTGATGTTAAAAGATCAAGATGATATAATGGTAGAATAAATTGGGTCAATCATGTAAGAACGTTGCTGTTTAGGTTCGGCTTTGGCTATGTTTGGATAGCACAAAATGTTGGTGATCTCAATTCCTTCTATAAAATTTTTAAACAGAGGATTACCGATCATTATACCCAGAAATGGTATGAGTCATTACATGATTTGAGCAAATCTGAGGTATATTTAAGTTTTAAATCAGCTCTTAATCCTGAACTGTATTTACCTTTAGAAATCCCACTGAAATATCGAGCCATATTTGCCAAGTTTCGTACCTCTACTCATAATCTCATGATAGAAAAGGGACGGCACTTAGGATTAGATAGAGAGTTAAGGTTGTGTTTATTTTGTAGGCAAAATGGCATTGATGTGGTCGAAACAGAATTTCATTTTCTATTTGAATGTACTTTGTATGACGAATTGAGACGTTCATGCAATAAATGTATTAATTTTAAACTCAAAACGGTAGACAACTTGAACAGAATATTGTCATCGAATGACGCACAAGTGATTAGAAGCTTTTGAAAGGCGTAGCAATTACTTACAAGATGTTTAGAAATCCTTCATATCCATATCTCTATCCTTATACATTGTAAAACATTAAGATTTGTTTTCTGTCTCTCTCACTTTCACACGTTTTTCATATATCTATGATGTACAGTATTTTGCTTTATCCATATATAAGTTTCAAAAGAGTTTTGTATGAGAAGAATGTATGGCTTTTGTAAGCAATTCATCCTCATACGCTACTTTTGAATTTTGTTTCTATTAATCTTCTCGAACACGGCGTTTTCAGGGGGGGGGGGGATATAGCAGAGGTATTCTTCGACATGAGCGATTCCGCCGTCTGATGTATTTCATTTTTCAGATTGTCAAAAATAGTAGTGATGTTTTGTAAGTGGATTATTCTGTGTGGGAGGGAATGATTGCTCGATGTGTGCAATTTGTCCTTCTCATACATTGACGGTACACTCGTTAATGTAAGTTTATTGTAAAAAAAAGAAAAGAAGATTGAAACTAGGTTATGGTAATAGAATATGTATTTAAGTTATTGAGTAAAGAAAGTTGCATATCGGTGTATGTTGGTATTGTATGGGATTGCCTGAAATTGTAGTAATGTTTTTGGTATGAGAATTACTCTATGGGGGAGGGAGTGATTACATGGTGTGAGCAATTTCTCCTTCTCATACACTGATTATGATGCATTTGGTAAATGTAGATCGACACTCGTTAATGTACAAACATAAAAACAAAAAAAGGAAAACAAAAATAAAATAGAAGCCAGGTAGCTTAAAAAAAAAACATATATATACATATATAAAAATAAAACTCTAAGTTTTTAGTAAAGGTAGTTTCCTATTTGTGCATGTTGGTTATGTATAAATTGTGTTATGGACACTGATATTTCTAGTTTTCAGTGTATGAGGGATTGTTCGATATTGGCGATTCTGCCGTTTTATGTATTCCAGTTTTTGATTGTCCAAATAGAAGTGATGTATTTGGTATAAGGATTTCTCTGTGTGGGAAGGAGTGATTGCTTGGTGTGAGCATTTCTCCTTCTCATACACTGATTGTGGTGAACAATTTAAATGTAGATCTACACTTCTTAATGTAAAAACATTGTAAGATAAAAAAAAAAAAAAAAAAAAGAGAGAGAGAATTCGAATTTAGGTATGCCATAAAATAAGTTTTTTTTTTTTTTAAAGATAACGGGAGTTTCATATTTGTGAATGTTTGTATTGTATGTATTGTATTATGGGCCGGTGGCCTCGTATTACCAAATAAAGTTAATTGTATTGTATTGTATTGTATTGTATTGTATTGTTCTGACTGCCATGTGAAAATAAAGATAGTAATCAAATTATGCAGCAAAAACTATATTAAAACAAAGACAGACGGCGTAAATTTGCCAGCAAATAGGCAGGGGCCCTTAGAATAAACATGTCTACATTTTTTACCACAAGGGTCCTTAGAATAAACATGTCTACCTTTTTGACCAATCACAAATTTCTATTCGTTCATTTGTTATCAGTACCAAAAAGTAGGTCAAAAGCCATCACATTCAGCTACGCCGAAAAAACGACACGAAACAAAATAAACATCCTGAAAATCGTAGAAGGACATAAACAAAACAAATGTTGATGTTTACTTAGCTTTATCACGCTTTACCTCTTTCACGGTCTATAGCTATTTGAATGTTTTTTTTTTGCGGATGACGTACATCAAGAAAAGTCAGAACAGAACGTTCAATCTGATATTGGATCTATACTGTCCGCTACCTGTTACTGAGCCATGACCAAAATCCTCTTCATCTGCAAAGGAAATCCACTTGACGACCTCGAAATTTAGTTGGCATCAACGAAATTAAATGAGTGAAAGTACAACTCCCCCACGCCATTAAATGAACTTAAACGGTTTACATCTCTGTCAGCAAAATGAATTATGTTCAATGTCTAGACTGGTGTTATTCATTTTTCTTTGTTTTTATTTGTCTTGTAATATATATAGACAAATACTTTCATAAATTAATATAGCGATTAGAAATAGGTGCATTATCAAATGAATATGCTCGGCTTGCAATTGCGTCATCATTCCGCTGAAAAAAAAAAAACAGTATTACGTCACTGTTTTGATTCACCAATTATAGCTATGCATGCAAAGTACATAAAGCTCTGTCGGTGGTGAACGAATGATTGATAAGTTTCGAAACTATTCTACTGTTCCATAAAAATCTTTGCAACAGGAAACAGTCGTTACCTACCACGGGTTTGCAAGTGTGTCCTTTGACAAGACACGTCAGAACCGTTGCCAAGTACTTATGGAATCCAGGATATGTTACCGTTAGGTTGGCCTGGTGACCGACTCTTATGTTATTAATGACAAAAGTGTTAACACTCACAAAAGATGCATCTTTTTTTCTCCCAGTAAATGATTGCAATCTAGCAAAATCATAAAGATTAAATTTTTACGAACAAGCATCATACATCGGGTCGGCCGATTCTGAACATCTATCGTTCAAGCTAAGAGCACCGCCAAGGGCTCTTTACGGGCCCAAGTACGCTCGTACCCTGTATTCATGTATAACAAAAAAAATCATTATCACGAGAGATAAATCGCGCACAAAATTTAATTCCTTGGCCCGATCACGTGAACTAGATTGACACCTAAAACGTAGTATTCGTTCTGATCGTCTGTGTATAATATATCGATTTCAGGTACAATTGGATCAATTTTGATTTGCTGCAATATGTCTTTCTGCAATAGGTATCATTTTCTAAGTGCATAGCGAACGACTTGTAGTGTTCGGGAAAAGATTGGTATTAATTGGTGACAGTATCACAAAAGTCTGCACGGCAAGTAAGGCCAAGAAGACTTGCCTTGACATTGAAGACAAAGATACTCGTGTCAAGACTAGGATATTCTATAGATTGATAATTGCATGTTTATGTCACACATGACAGGTCTTCATGCTTATTTCTCCATCAATCATTTTTGCACCGCATGTAAACACAGACCGCAAACCGTACTATAAATAAATTGTTATACATGTTCGGTGGCCTAGTTTTCTCAACTTTTAACTGAACTGAAAATGTGCTTTCGTAATCGACTATTCACATCACGGGGCGAGAACTGGTTGGGGTTTCCAGGGAGCAATTATCGGGAGTGAATAATAAAAGTTGTAGAAACTTTCAGTCACAAATGACAAACATGTAGTAAGGAATAACAATACTCTGCTTTGATTAATGAATATAGTTTACTGAAGGTAGTGTGTCACAATAATAGGGTTATATCTATCGAACTTAAATAGAACAAGTATACACGAATAATAAACCTCAAATCTGGTAAACAATTTACGCTCGTATTACTTCCAAGTATACCCGAAACAAAAATTTCAAAACAGTTAGATCTGATTAAACTTCTGGTATTGTACTGAACTTTATTTTGAACACTCACACATACATGTATGTAATAATTATATATATAGGTGACATATCATCTTTGAAATGCACGGGCTGATATTTCAGACGTTAAAAAGTCAACAACAACAATAATGATAACAAGTCATCGTAACACTACTAATATTATGAAAACAAGAGGGCCATGATGGCCCTGAAGTCGCTCACCTGAGTCTTTTGACCAAACATGACCCATTTTCAATCTCTTTCGAGATATTATGACAAACATTCTACCAAGCTTTCATAATTATTGGACTGAAAATTTGGCCTCCAGCTTGTACACAAGCTTTTTCTAAAATTTCTCTCAGTGATCTACTTTTTAGCCAGATAGAGCCCATGTTCCAATTGTAGATATTATCAAAACAAAGATTCTGAGCACATTTCATAAGTATGGTCAGAAAATGTGGTCTCTATAGTGTACACCAGGTTTTTTCCAAGATTTGACATGGCGACCTAGTTTTTTAACCAATGTAACCCATTTTCAGTTTCATCATAATGATCAGCTAGACAAACATTCTGACTTATTTCAAAAGTATTGGCCAGAAAATGATGACTCTAGAGCTACACTGGCTATTTTAAAGATTTGACCTGGTGACCTAATTTTAGACCCGATGTGATCCATTTTGAAACTCATTCAAGATATCATTATGACAAACATTTTGACCAACTTTCTTGAGTATTTGACAGAAGATGTGACCTCTAAAGGGTACACAAGGTTTTTCTAAGATTTGACCTAGTGACCCAGTTTTTTACCCAACATGACCCATTTGCAAAGTCGTGAAAGAAATCATAAAGAAAATCAAGGGTTACGTTCGGTCCGGCTTCTTAATCTCCGTGCAATACTTGTTTGATAATTTGGTGTGTCTTACCGTTTTCAACATTATTACATTTACATCGCGGCGGCCACTTTACCTATTAATACTTCCACGATTCTTGTATCAGTGCTTTGCACAGCACTCTTTCCAAACCACTGGTTGTTTTTTTCCACGTAAACATCGTCAAAACAATGTTAGCGGGGAGAAAGGGCTGAACCCTGTCGAAAAGACTTTTATTAATCTTGAGAAACAAGTTGGCCGGGCTAGGAGTCGAAACAGCGACTCCTGAGTTCCAAGCGTTTCGAGCTGGGTGAGGGGAGTTTCTCCGTGCAAAGATTTGCTGTACTGCCGAATGCTTTAACTTAAAATGTGTTCCCTAAAATATATTTGTTGAGCCCCAAAACGTGTGGAAATAATGTAGTTACAAAATTTTAGGGCCTATCATAACTTTAATTGTCTTTGCGGTCTTTGTAGATAAAGATCAGGCTGCACCAAACGTGCAGTCTGATTTTGATCTAGACTGTCCGCTCTGCGTAGCATTTATCATTTGAATCCTTTTGCTAGACTATGCTTGTTTGTTAGGTTCATTCACCGATTTAAGGATTAAAGAGAAATGCAGCGAAAAATTAAAATTAATCTGTGACAACATGAGCAAGCAATTTTGACACATTGTACATTTATCGTCAGAGTATAACATTTCCTTTTAATAACCACAATTGTCTTGATAACCACAACTGTAACGTGCAATTGTATGCAACTGTGCTGGCCAATCAAACTGTGTATGAGTTTTGTCCCTCATGATGGCGATTTCATCATTTTATTGGTCAAATATTATTATTCACCTAAAAATATCGCTACAGCTATTTATAGAAGCTGAGCACCAGCGTTGTCTGTGCATGTCATATTCTTCGAAGATTCGACCTGTCTGCTATGACGCATCGCCGATCCCATATACTACGGAAAAGTAGGGCTTATACCGAAGCTATTACCAAAGCCTGTAGGGGCTGTTTTAAAAAATGGCCGGTGCATAGGTTACATGCTAGCTGATCATAGCTGAATGAATCGCACCAGGTAGCGTTTTATTGAGTAAACGTTTATTTCATTTTGAAATTAAAAGTAAGGGTTGTCGTTTTGAAAAGTAGTCCGGTTCTGTACCCAAAATGCCCAAATTAGACAGATGTGTATTTGTAGAATGCCATCTAGCGGTAGATAATGGAGCGCCAGCGGATTCCTAGAAAATCGTTTTTGAGGCCTCCGGCTCAACGCAGGGCACGTGTAATGGAAAAAAAGCTATGTTTTAATGGCAACCTTTGGACTTTTATACTATCAAAATATGAAATTTATACAGAAACTTATCTGGGCCACAAGTTTGAGTTAAGCTTTCTTCCAATCATCATTTATATTAAATAACTTCTATATTTTTAAACATGGGTAGTTAGTAATTACCTCCCTTTATAGGAATTCTGCAAAACGCATTAGAATAATTGAGTAATAGAAATGAATTCATACAAGTAGTCATAGAATTGAGCAAAACTATTGTTTTTCAAATATCCGTTCATTATTCAATCCAACATAATGAGCCGAGCACTGTGAAAAATGGCGTTTAATGCATCTGCAAAAAGTATCGACCCAGGTCAGCCCAAGCTTTTGCTTTTCGACAGTTTTATACACCTTAATACCAGTTCACCTAAATATAATTCAGTTGGTTGTTGGACAAAATGAATTTTACGGATAAAGGAATTACGCAATGACTTGCATGGCATAATTTATCACGGAGATGCAAAACGGCCCATTCAGTCACAGCGCCTCTCATATCATATTTTCAAAAGGTCTTTAACTCTTTCAGCGACAAATAAATAAACACGACCTCTTTCGACGGCACTAAATACAATCTACTGACACTTACAAAGATTTTGATTGTATAGGCTTGACCACACAAGCGGACGGTATAGATCAAAGATCAGACTGCACGTTCTGTGCAGTCTGATCTTGATATATGCCATCCGCAAAAGCCACTGTTTTCGCCTATCGCGCCGAAAGGGTTAAGAGGCATAACCCATGCCTTTCCGAAAGCAACGATATTGCAAAGCTGAATCCGGTCCCGGACTCGATTTCACTCATGGGTGGAACGATGGTGCAGTGGTAAAATGTTGGACTATCAATCCTGAGGTCCGAGGTTCGATACCTAGCCTTGCCAGGACCTTTCTGAGACACACGTTTCCCACCTAACTAGAGGTGAACTGGTTTGAAACCCAGAGGTAGCCTCCTGTGTATCGGTGCTTTACACCGGGCACATTAAAGAACCAAGGAGGTCTATGCGAAGAAGAGCTATGGGGCTTGTACCAGGATCTCCTTGTATCCAATTCTTTCTCTCTAATGGTCCATACCATACATGCATAGAGCATATAGCGACCTCAATCCTACAAAGGTATCATCATCATCGACTCGATTTCACTCATTCGACGATCAGTATTAATGTTTGTCAGTGCTTCATTGTTACGTCAAACTTTGCATTTGAAATTTGATTAAGTACGAAAACTTGAGTTTATCCAGTTTACACTTTGTTTATCGTTGAAAAGTTTCTTTTAACGTAATCGCGTAAATGTCGCCCGATCACTAAATTACAAAATATCAAACGCATATATACAATAGCACATTAACTTATAATTTGCCCCTCTTTTTAAACTTTAAAAATGCCGCAGCATGAACTTGATCATACTGAAACGTGGTGTTTATCAGTTGTGAAAATGCAGATATTACCTATAATTTATATGTTTCACCTCATCGCAATGTTTTCATCGACGGTCTGACGAGCCCTGAGGCTCAGCTGTAGGGCATATAACCCAGGAGTCACTGGTTTGATTTCCAGCGCCACCAGGGTCTTTCCGATAATGGACAGTAGTCTTTGCAACAGGTATCATTTCGTTTTCTTTGCCAAACACTGTTTCGACAATGATTATGTTGGGAAGCAGAAGGTGGCTTGGAAAGAATGCACTGATAAACAGAAAGCATAGATCCACTGCCCCACGCGACATAACTAAAATAGTGTTGTAAACAGTGTTGAAAAACCCAACAAATAATAAGCGTGGTCCTTCGTTGTTTAAGCGTTAGGTTTGTGATTCAGAGGTTCTGTGTTCGATACATGATGGCGACTTTGGTAGTATTGGGGTGTACAGAGTCTTATAACTATGCGTTTTGGGCTTGTATTGGTAAAACTAACGAAATACATGAGAAGGTGGGCTAACGTCGTGATTGAACTGAAAAAAGTTATCGACAGTGGTGTTAATCACTATTCAAAATGAAGTCCTGTGCGTAAAAATATGAATATGTATAAAAAAAAAAGGAAGATTAATTAATTGAAAAAAGTCAGTTAACTAATTAACAAATAACATATTCTGAAGAAGTTAAATTTATCACGATTCTTTACCGCATTAGAATAAAAACACTTCGCAAAATTAGATCGAAATGAGAGACAGGAGCAGCACCAAACATTCTAAATAGCATTCTAAGTCTAATTCTACAAAATGAACTTGGATCTAAACCTGACTTGGATCTAAACTGTCCAATAACGTGTGATATATTCTACCACCTCCCTTTCTTACACTAACCCATTCAATAGCATTCTAAGTCTAATTCTACAAAAAAAAAAAAAAAAAAGAGAAAAAACTTGAAACTGTTCAATAAATCGTGCTTCCCTCCTTTTCTTAAATTAAACGTTGACTGCTTTATCAGAGCCCGTATTCAACAACAGTTCCATATTAAAAATAAACGCAATATGTGATTAAGGGCCCGTTGAAAATGCTTAGTCCAGGGCCCGTAGAAAACGCAATGCCTAGTCTAGGGCCCGTAGAAAATACAATCCTTAGTCAAGGGCCCGAAGAAAACACAATGCCCAGTCCAGGGCCCGTAAAAAATACAATCTTTAGTCCAGGGCCCGTATTTCCGACTATTCTAAATATCAGTCTTATTGTAAATTTAAAAGTTACACAATTTTTAATTGCTGATTGACTTAATACTTTGTTTAGTCAATCAGAAATTTGTATGCTTTTTTCCAATTAAAAAAAAACATGAGATTTAGAATTAGATAGTGATTTAATTGGTTGGTATATACGGCCAATTAGAGGGCAATTACTCACCGTCCATTCTTTTTAGCATGGTTTGTTATAATTCTGCGTTTATAGAGAAACTATATTTCAGCTCTGCTCTGGCAAAAGTGGGCTTGATGCATCTCCGTGAAACATGATACCAGTCAAAGTCATCACATAATTATGGATCTATATGAGCAACTTTTTTAAACAACCAATTTAATCTTGAGGTAGACTGGTCCTTTGATATACAGAAAATTGACCAATAGCGAAAAGTTTCGGCCCAGGTCAGCCTGAGCGGACTGCGCAGGCTGACCTGGGTCGATACTTTTCGCAGATGCATTAAGCCCTCTTTTCACAGAGTACGGCTCCTTTATAACTGGCTTTATATTTTTCACCATGTTAAAGACAAGCCTCATCACTTTCAATATGGACAAGTTTTGAATATTGTAAGATTAGTATGTAAGTACCCTTGAAAATAACCAGTGTGGTAAGATGTGAAGAAGAATCAGTGAAAGGACCGAAACAAAAATTATCATGTGTTAATTTATTAATTGAAATAAAAGGCAGATATATCATGAAAGGCGTTTGCCACCTGATAAATGAAAATGACAATAAAGCAGACAAACAATAAAGCCACGAAAAAATCGTTCCATCTTCCTGTTCAAAAGTCTTTGTCTTTTGCGCGTATTTCATATAATTAAAATGGATTCATTATCATTATATACTTTATGTATCATTTAAAACGTCAGATATCTCATTTCGTTTCATTTGAAGTCGTTATTAGAATCTGATGACGATAACACCACTTATGTTTTGGAGAGATATCAATTCTTTAACAAACAAACGACAAAATCAGATGGAAAATGATGGAAGAGTTGCATTTTGACACCACAACGGGAAAACAATCTCACAGATTTAACACGATCAAATCGTACACAGACAGACACAGAGAAAGAATACTTTAAGAATTTAAAACTCTATTTTAATGATTTTGTCCATTGAACTCAGTGTTAATTTTGAGATTTGGAAATGGCGGAGTGTGCAACAAATAGAACAGCATACTATCCTACGGTCAATTTGAAAATAATTATCTATAAGTCCAAACATATCGAAAAACTAGGTACTTAATAACCTATCCTTACTAAAACACATCTTTAATAATTAATACTTTTCGCAGATGCATTAAGCCCCCTTTTCACAGAGCATGGCTCAATTATTTGAATACCGCCCGCTTTTAAAAAGCATTCCCGGAAACACGGAAATTGACATTAACAGGTATACCTTCTTTGTTTTCTACCGGGAATAATATTGTTAGTTCCCCAAATCATCGATAATGATGTACCAAATATTTTGGGCTAGGAAGATTAAACTTGCTATGGTTTAAAGGGTTAATTTTAAAAAGGTATATTCATACTCAAATAATTCTATTTATTGGAGAGGTCATCAGACCTCTCCAACAGTGGTGAGTTTAAAAGGCAGACTGCCACAGAATTTGCTGTATAAATCCATTTTTCTTGCGAAATTGTTCTGATACACAGTCTGTTTCGTCATGGTTTGGTAAATAAAGCGAAATCAAAAAACCGAAACAGGAAATAGACATGGTTTATTTTTATATGACGAATTTCAGAAAAGATTTGTTATTTTAATTTGCCAAGGTTGCAAATGACCTCTCAAATAATTGAAAATTTTCATTAAGAAATAAATCTAAGCAGAAGAATAAATAAGAAGAATTTCGTTAAAAAAGAGAAAGAAGACCGCTGGACAAGATCATGCGACTTGAAAAAGCGGAAAGAAGGTCACATTACCATGATGTAAAGCATAAGAGGTTTCTACGCGGCGGCTTTTTTACTTGTTTGTTTACATGTACCAAAATATAATGAAATTAAAAGCTAATAAACTGTTTGAAAACATTGATGCTGACCTCTCCTGGCTTCTTTTGTAAAGAAGCCAACTTGTATGTCCTTAAAGGTGAGCATAACAGACCACTAAATTAACATGTTTGTTTGTATTGTCATGCTAGGTTACTATTGAATCTTACTATGGATGAAATTACTACAAAAGCACACGCTTTTCCTGTGTTTTCTTATTGTTTATGGCTATTTTCCATCTATCCGTCACTCCTATGTGCCTAATACCAAACATTCTTAAACATTACTATAGAGTTAAACAGCAAAAAGCATGAAACTGAAAATGAAAAGTTGTGAAAATTCGATTTTTGCATGGTTTTTGTAAATAATAAACATTGCAATAAAGAAATATTGAAGAAGTTCCATTTTAATTGCTTTTGATCAAAACGCTAGTTTTTATAAAAACCAAATGGACTTATAACATTGTCCAAACGGTATTAAGCAAGCATCCAAGGCATACTTAGTGTGCATCCAAGGCATACCGAGTGTGCTTTAAGACAGGTGCTTGCTTAGTTCATTTCAACATAGTTGCCTTCTCTGGGAACTCAATAATCTGGCTCGCATTACGCGAAAAGGGGCATTCGGACATTTGCGTAAAGTGTCGTCTCGGATCAGCCTGCGCGGACTCCGATACGGCACTTTACGACTACATTAGATTTTGTGCTACAGTAGACTTGTGCAAAACAGAAAAATACATAAAAACGGAAAGCGTTGTTTCGGATTAGCCTGCGCGGACTGCGCTGGCTGATCCGAGACGACAATTTACGCAAATGTCTGAATGCCCCTTTTCGCGTGTTGCAAGCCAACTATGTGCTTGCTTGATGCTGGTTGCATGCTTGACTGTGGTGACCACAATGACTGTAGTTCATTTCATCACGGGGATTAGCTGTTACCAAAAAAAAAAACTAGTTTTTTACAACCCATACGAAGAATCCCTAAGAAAACATTGTGAGAAAAAAGACTAGTTTTGTTGACCAGTATAACCAGCATTTTCTCCCCTTTTCCCTACAATGTTTCCTATCCTTCATAGGCAAAACCTTTTTAATTTGATACAAGTTTGATTTGTTCGCAGCAAATATTTTTAATTGGTCAAGTCTAAAACGCTGTTGTTTGGTTTTGAGTTACTTTTTGGAAACTTGCGACATACAATCGAAGATAAGTACTACACTTGCCCAGGAAATGCAGGTCGGCCGTTCTTAGGTTGTAAATGGCGTAGAGAAACACAGCACCAAGTCAAACGGATCTAATTCTGCCTCAGGGGGAGCAATATTGACATTTTGTGTACCAATCGCCTGATATTGCGCTGCATTTCGATGACCATATTTAGAAATAAAGTTCGGGCGACTTAGTTTGCCAATTAAAATTTTCATGAGTTTTGTCACCTGTCAAAATGGTTCGCTATTGGTCAGCTATTTTAATGCAATAGAAAACAATATCGTGTTTTTACACGAGCGTCTAGTCATGTTGCTATAGCTATAAATAGACGCTGGGCAGCTTTATACACAGTTAGACAGCGGAGATCAGACAAGATACGCAACACTTTGTATAACAGCAAGGATTAAGCTTGAAAGGTAATCTAATTTTCGTCCATATGGCTCTCCCTAGTATTATCTCCACTATAGCAAAGGACGAGTCCTGTCGCTCAGTCGGTATCGTACAGGGCTAGTTATCGAAAACTCACTAGTTATCTACAACTCAACTCGGCCGAACACTTTTCGAGGATTTCTAGTTTTCAGTGCAAAGGTATTCCGATTCCTCTGTCACCGCTGATTATGGTTTCCACGATGCTTATGTGGAAAGGTAGATTGGCTTTGAAAGTATTGGTATTCCAGAAAATACGGATACTTGTAGGTACACTATCGCCGTGATTTGACGTAAATGATGTTGAAATTTAAGGTCATCACCAAACACTATACCACTGTACAAATAACAGTTTAGCTAATGGATTATCAAGCATAGCTTGTGTGATGATGCACGTGTGAGTATCCTAAATAAATACACATGGTCAAGGCCTTGATATAGGAGGATTTAAAAGTAACAGGAAAAAAATACTGGTTACCAGCATGTTCTCCTTCTCTAGGATGTTTCATCTCCTTTCTAGGACAAATGCTACAATTTAAGCAACATCTAATTAGTTGTCTGCAAGTGCTTGACCAGTCACTGCCATTGTTGACACGGTTTGTACCGGTAATGATAGCACGCAGCCAAAAGGTACATGTAAAGCGTGGCATTACTGAACTGAGACAAATTCGCTTCGGAACACTCTTTGTCCGTTTCCTTGAAGACCCGTTTTATGAGGTTTTACCACGACTACATTCGATACTATAATAGTAGTTATGGTAAACGAGTGAATGCGGAAAATGAGCTTTACCGAATTAGGTAGACAAACGATGCAGGTCTCTCTCTTAAATTTCGTCAATCTATATTCACAAGATTCAGGACATTGTAATATTTACTTGGTGGACTCGGCACCAAAGTTTATTTCAATATTCATATTATTATAACATAGATCCTTAACATGTTTAGAAATAAGGAAAAGCCACAGGGAAATGCACAATAAACCATGTCATGCACAGCACCACCAAGGAAGAGCTAAAGTTCGTATTTTCATTGTGGTCCATAAAATTTTGATGTTGATGGGACGACATATAGGGGCAAATAGTCAAGTTTGATAATGATTTATCAAGATATTAATATCGCATACACTTATAGAATCTGACACAATTTGGCATGGGGGGGGGGGAAACAAACAAGTCTAGGAAGTAAATCTGCCATTTAATCGTACAACTGCATTGAATAACATTGACGAAATATAAAGAGTCATTGCATTATCGTATTCAGTAATATAAAATATTGACATTCTCTCTCTCTCTCTCTTCCTTCTGCCATAAATAACAAACATAGTAGCATCTTTGTCTCCCTATCTATCTCTTAAAACAACCGCGAAAACTTCAGTATATTACGCAAAACTGCCGAAAAAAATGCTTATTCATTAATGTACAATTAATCACCTCCGCATGAAATAATTTCACGAAACCCTCGCTATGATCCAGGTCTTACCTCGCTTCAATACAAAAAAAACCTAGGTCAAGGGCATCAATGGTTGCTTTTGCAGACAGTATTTACCGAGACCAAACTGCGCAGAATGGTACGAATATACATGGCATGTAATGTAAGCCACTGTTTAAAACACTCTGACATAGACAGACTCTAAAATGCAATTTCTTGGACCTATCTACAAACGAAATATGTCTATATAATCGTTTTGACTCTCGAAGGGATATTTGGGTCAAACCGCATCACGACTGTCCACATCCGCTCGTAACTCTTTACCGGACGATAAACTTTTTGACTCGTCCATATTGAAAACATTTGTAGGCGACTAAGCAAATGTGGTTTAAGAGGTGCGATTTATCTTTGAGAGAGAACAGAATATTGTGGAAGACCCAGCAGATAATTTTTCTTTTTTCACAATGATCTTTCGAAAAAATAAAAATCTTCAATGCGACTGTAAAAACACGGGATCGTTTGGCGTAAAGGATTTTAACCATTCATTGTTTAAAACCTGAATTAACCGTCATTATACAAGCTGAATCTTTTATTTACAGACAACTTAAATTAACAAACAATAGAGCTTTTACAAAATCTCTGTCATTTATGACATACGATAGCACTTTCACAATGAATTTATGGTAACCCTCCCATTTTTTAAACCGATGACGTCACCTTCTAATTATGGATAAATAGTGGAATATTGGTAATACAAACCTTATTTTAGACAACGCTAAGTTTATTAAGTTTCGTGGGAAAAAAAAGGGAAATAGAAATTATCGGCACTTTTAAGGTATGTTCTCATGTATATTTTATTGCTTTAGGTTGACCATGAATTACAGAAATAAATGCATAACCAACATCTCATACACAGTGACCTTTGATTTCCCTTCGCCCAGAAAGCAGATATTTACCAGCATGCACAGCCGTGCAATGGAATTATGGTGTGCTCTCTTGAAACCAACTTACTATTTAAGATTAATTATAACCTTTCAAAATAGTTATTGGGTCCCAATTTGTGGATCGTGAAGCTCTCTGTAATCTATACTACAAGAATTCATTGGTGCAAAGACCCAGAAAAACCCAATATTTTCAATTTCTTTTACTGATTTTTAACCTTTTTTTTTTCAAACGCTTGATGACTCAGTGCGTCAGGATTCCATCTTCTATTAACCCTAAGCATTCTTTTGACTAAGTTTACTTTGGAAAACAATCCGCGGAAAATGATGATCAAGAACGGAAAAAGCAACAAACAAACAAATGCGCTCTGGAAAAAAGGGGGTTTAATGTATCTCCGTGATGCACTATTAGTATACCAAGCAAATTGTCACAATCATCGAACTATAAATTCCATTTTGCTTAACAACCGACTGGATTTGGAGGTAGAATAATCCTTGGACATGCAGAAAATTTACCAGTAGCAAGAAGTTTCGTCCCTTGTTAGCCAGCGCAGACTGCACGGACTTACATGGGTCGATACTTTTTGCAGATGCATTAAGCCCCATTTTGACAGAGCACTGCTCAAATATTGAAGTTATTAGTGCTGATTTCTGATAATATGCAGACACCGATATTCCGGGCTTATTAAGAAATAGGCCGTCGCCTTTTCGATGTTCAAACAAGCGACATTTAACTATATAGAAAACTGACAGCAGTTATATTAACATCTAATGCAAAACGGTTTGTTTAATGTTCAACTATGATAGACGGTAATGCATGCACTTGTAAATTAGACGAATTAGCACGAAAATTGAGCCTTGACGCATCCTTTATAAATTATGAAATAGCATCTTTAGACTTTTGCCTATTTAACAAACATGTATTTCGCTTTGCAAACATTGTTTTATTCAGAAAGGCTTATGATAACAAGAGCACCGCTTGTGGGTACTAACGCTCGCCTACAGTTGTCTGATATTATAAAATGTCAAAGTTTTGAAAAATCCAAGTCCAAAAGGGGGTATAAATGTGTCAAAATATTTTGATGGTTACCTGCCCCTGTTACGTGAGTTCCCCTCTTGATAATTAACAAGTAGTCCAAGTTTGAAGTAAATGTTTTCAGCAATGACTGAGATATTATAAAATGTCAAAGTTTTTGAAAATTCCAAGTCGAAAAAGGGGCATAAATGTGTCAAAATATTTCGATGGTTACTTGCCCCTGTTGTATGAGTTCCCCTCTTGATAATTAACAAGTAGTCCAATTTTGAAGTAAATATCTGCAGCAATGACTGAGATATTATAAAATGTCAAAATCTCGACGCAGACGACGCCAGGGCTAGAGTCATACCTCGACGTTTTCTTCAAAAAAAGGCGAGCTAAAAATCATATAAAGGCAATACAAAGGCAAAACCGGAGGTCGTTTTCAGAAAGCACTGTATACTCAACAACAGAAAGTCTCATGAGTTCAGATGGGTAGTCAAGGAAATTAGATCAAACTTTGGAATACGTGGTGAAGTACGGCCAAAGATGTGTGATGGCATTCGACCACCTGTCTTAAATCAACATTAACTTTATCAATATTCAAAATTTGTCTCTGCCAGTCAAATGGCATGTAATTAAATATGGAATGACAAAAATGAATACAGAATAGTCGGTAAATGGAGACTCTTGAAAAGTAAATAACTAGCTGTTAAATATTTTTTTGAGAAAGACAAAGAGCCAATATTGTATCATTTGATTGATGTTTAAAGAAAAAATCAAATGAAATTCCTTTCTATTTCTAACTCTGGGCAAAGTGTCGACTTAATAATGTATGAAAGCAGCCAGTAGCTTGGAAAGAGTATTGTTCTTTGTACTGGTGAAGAAAGCATGAATAAATGGTTGCACTTACTTCCTTAAATAATGTGTTTGTTTTATGTCGAAGGGGTTTTTCAAACTCTTTCAGTTGTACGAAAGAATGTATATCGCGGCTACTAGTGCACCTATCCATGATTTCCTGGAGGTTCCTTTACCAGTCTATTGCACAATATTCTTTCACAGCCACTGGCTGCTTTCCAACATAACCATCGTTGAAACAAAGGTAAATGGTGAGGAGAAATAAATCCTTTCGCATTGACTATCACTAATCCTAGGCCGAGCTGGAGGATCAAACCAGCGACCCTTTGGTCTCAAGTCCTGTTCGATACCGACTGAGCTACCGGGCCTCGGCATACTTGAATAATATTGTTGAAAACGACCTTTATTACTAATAAAACGTGTATACGATTGAAATCAATTGTGTATGATTATTACTTGTGTCAGTTTTATGTTGTCTGTTGACCCTTTACCAAACTATCACATTTTCACGATTCTGCAGAAAACGGCATTTGAAAATTGTATGGGAAAACTAGGAAATTTTCCTTTTCCCACAATCTAGGACAAATCCCAATATTTTATCCAATTCTATGTTTCCATCTGCAAATGATTTTAATATGGACAATTTTGTCGTAGAGTAAAGAGATGTCTACAATATAGTGGCAGTCATTGAAATACGACCGAATATATTTTATAGTCTCGGAGTCAATTCAACAGGACCAAAAGTCACGATATCCCTCGAATTCAAAAGAGAATAGTTGACCCATTTATGTCACTGCTATATGGCCTTTTGTTTAACCAATTTGTACCTGTTGCATTTGGCCTTGGTGAACGAAAAGAAAACAGTCGATGACGGTGGTATTGGTTTTCGTCTTTGTGGTTATAAAAATCGCACGACAGAACGAAATAAATATTGTTGACTTATGCATCTAAAAATAGCATAATAGATCATAACAAAAAATGCTGACTTTATTGGTTTGAATATCGCATGAAAGAGCAAAATTAATTTTGTTTACTTTATATGTGGACAAAAATGAATGAAAATGTTTTTAGTTTTGTGTTTGGGAAAGCAAGGATGGTAAAATGAATCAAAGTGTAAATAATTAAAATATATAGATAAATAATCCTTGAAATCTTGTTGTCTCCAACTTGTCATATAGATGATTTACTGACAAGGTTTACAAGGCTATTAGGACAGGTATTATTAATTCTCCTCAAGTAACATAAGCACGTTATGGGCATATCATGCAGTCCAAACGTAAATTATGTCTTCACGGACAGTTTTTGGTCCTTTTTCTTCCAAATTTTGATGCCTTTAACAACCGAAAACACGACAAAGAATGCATGCAAAAAATACAGCCTTTCCCTCATAAATTCTAATTAAATTCTGAAAACCAAGCATTTTTACTGTTTTGTCATTTTTATGAAAATAAACAAATTTGCGATAAACAAAACGTATTTGAATCTGCGATAAATCAAAGCACTGAGCCGAAGAGATTCCCTTTCTTATGGTGGCATATTTCTGCCGCGAGATACGAGATAGCTATTGCGATAATTTAAAGAACTATCGTGATAAAACAAAGTTTCCTGGAAATATTATCAAGATAATAAAATTTTTCACGATAAAAATATCGCGATAATTCTAACTGTTATCATGATTTATTTTGCTTTCGTACCCATAACTGACATTCACGGTATCTATAATTAGAAATGGTTTCGGAACACCTTCGTCTACAACCTTATGAATTCTCCTTTTCCCTGAATGGTTTTAAAGTTGTTCGTAGGAGTCAATTCGAGTCGTCTTTGTGATTTTACAGACTTCTATTCATTTCGAGTCTTGTCAAAATTTACCACTTAAGCTACAGTCGTTAATGATTCGAATTTTTACTAACTGCAGTCTTTTAAAATCAAAAACTACCGAGTTCATCCAAATGATCAATTTTCTATTTATATATATCGAGAAACGGATAGAACTATCACGATAATTTTATCTCGAATGTCAGCTTCGTGCACGATTGAGAAATTTTGCGTTAAAATATTAAGTTTATGGTGATATTTTTTTTTCAGGAAACTTTTCACTATCTCGATAAAATTTCCAGGACATTTTAATTTATCGCGATAGTTTTCTAAAATTATCATGATAGCTATCTCGTATCAAGTGACAGAAATATATCACCATACTTTCTCAAGTGAAATATTTCCCTTGGCGGGAGTTTATAGATCTACGCAAACAAGATAAACACTGTTTTAAATCCTCTTTCTTCTACCTTTATTTGTCAGTTTGACTGGTATGATTATCACGATTACACATGCAAAGTTTAGAATTTTCTAACATCAGTTATATTTTAGCGGCACTCTGGCAGAAGGGGGTTTAATTCATCTCCGTGATGCATTATACCAAGCAAGTCATCAAATAGTTATGGATCTACAAAATCCATTTTGTCTGAAACCGACTGAATCATGAGACAGACTGTCCTTAGACATACAGAAAATTTACCAATCTTAAAAAGTTTCGACCCAGGTCAGCCTGCGCGGTCTGCACCTGGATCTATACTTTTTGTAGATGCATTACGCCTCTTTTTTACAGAGTATGGCACATCTTATTTTGCTGTGTAATCTAAACAAAAGGTATGGGTCACCTGTTGCTGAATGGTAGAGGCGATGAACTTGTATAAACTCAGAAAACATAATTGTACCAATTATGAACGAGCCATCCATCGCCGTGATGTAACTGAAAAACCATTCAAACCACTTAAAACTCTTTCAACACGACAGGAACCATTCTGCAACTTCCATGCTTTGACTTTATTGCAACTTTGTGTCGAGCCAAATTTTCTATGTATTGTCTCTTTTATCAAAGGGTGTGTGTGTATGGGGGGGGGGGTTGCTTCAAAGCCTTTGTGGTGATTTGTCATTTCAAATACTACAAAAGCACGCAAGCTTATGAAAAGAAACATAATTGCTAAACCCTTAGCCTGCTAAATAAGTGAAATGAAACTTAGA
Source organism: Hippopus hippopus (assembly GCA_946811185.2). Taxonomy (NCBI): domain Eukaryota; kingdom Metazoa; phylum Mollusca; class Bivalvia; order Cardiida; family Cardiidae; genus Hippopus; species Hippopus hippopus. The sequence continues at coordinate 36,046,030 of OX328104.1, forward strand.
GCCGATGATAAAAACCCAAACTTTTTGCTATTTTTAAGATTTTTATTTGGGAAAGATATCTCCTTATCGGACAGTGTAGATCCAAGATCAGACTGCACGTTATGTGCAGTCTGATCTTGATCTACACTGTCCGCAAAAGTTCCTTGAGTCGCGCTTAGCAACTAAGGGGTTAATAGGGAAAATGTAAGGATATTGACCTTTCATAATGAATTTGTAAATGATATTGCGCTAAAATAATCCCATTAGAACACAGATTTACTTTCATACTAGACCTGTAAGATCTATGTTAAATCTTTACCATATAATTCTGCCTCTTTACGTCGATAAAAAGGGAAAGTAGAAAGAAGAAGAAAAGTAGAAAATACTGCTAATTAACATTTCCACCTCTCCCACAACCATGTTTCCTGCCCTTTTAAAGATAATTTTATGCCATTGGTTGAGTTTTATTAGCTCCACTGACCGAAGGCCAACGGGCTTATATCATGGCCCGGTGTCCGTCGTGCGTCCGTCCGTTCGTGCGTTAACTTTTATTTCAAACATCTTCTTCTCTGAAATTACCCATCCAATTTTGGTGAAACTTCACAGTAATGATCCTGCCATAGTCCTCTTCAGAATTCTTGAAAGAATTTGATTCCTTCAAAAACTCTGGTTGGCGTGGCAACAAAACTGAAAAATATTGAAAATCTTTGAAAATCTTCTTGTCTGAAACCACAAGGCCTAGGGCTACCAAATTTGGCATGTAGCTTTATCTAGTGGACCTCTACCAAGTTTCTTCTAATTATAGCCGTGGAGTCAAATTTGGCCCTGCCCGGGGGTCACAAGTTTTATATGGGCATATATATGGAAAACTTTAAAATTCTTCTGGTACCTAGCAATAGGGCCTAGGGCTACCAGATTTTGCATGTAGCTTTATCAAGTGGGCATCTACCAAGAGTGCCCAAATTATAGCCCTGGGGTCAAATTTGGCCCCGTCCCAGGGGTCACAAGTTTTACATGGGCTTATATAGGAAAAAATTTAAAAATCTTCTCGTACCTAGCCATAAGGCCTAGGGCTACCAAATTATGCATGTAGTTTTATCTAGTGGGTCTCTACCAAGGGTACCAAAATTATAGCCCTGGGGTCAAATTTGGCCACGCCCAGGGGGTCACAAGTTTTACATGGGCTTATTCAAGGAAAACTTTAAAAATCTACTCATACCTAGCCATAACGCCTAGGGCTACAAATTTTGCGTGTAGCTTTATCTAGTCGGCCTCTACCAAGAGGGCCCAAATTATTACCTTGGGGTCAAGTTTGGCCCAAATCCAGGGGTCACAAGTTTTCCATGGGCTTTTACAGTGAAAACTTTATAAATCTTCTTGTTACTAACAATAAGACCTAGGGCTACTAAATTTAGCCCTGTCTCAGGGATCTCATGTTTTACAGGGCCTTTTATTGAGGAAAGTTTGAAAATCTTCTTGTTTATAACCACACATTCTGGACCTGTATTATTTGGTATGGAGCTTTATCTAGTGGACCTCCACCAGGATTCAAGTAATTGTAGCTTTATGGCCAAAACTGGCTTTGCCCTGGGGTCATAACTTTCTCGTAGGATTTTATTAAAAAAAAACTTTGTATGTTTTCTAGTTTAAAACCATTTGGCCAAGTATTGTAATGTTTGGCTTGTAGTGTTTTGACTTATTAGCCAGTGGAGCGATACAGGGCCATCATGGCCCTCTTGTTTAGTTTGTTGCCTGCAAATGTGCTCAATTTTGGCAAGTCCAAAACTTATGATGTAAAGCCAAATGTTATCTTACAAGGCATACTTTTTCTTACTTTTGCAGATAGTTTCAATTCAAGATCAGACAACACAGATCGGGTAGTCTGATTCTGGATGTATAAAGTCCGATATTTTTAAGAGATTTCACAACTTGCCAAAATAAGGAAAATAAGATTTTGAGGTCCTGTGGGGTAGGGAAATGCAAGTAAAGAAAAATTATCTGGCGGCCACGACATTGTAAATATCTACTAAAAATAAGATGGGTCATGAGGTTTGTTTTCGTTGGTTAACTGTCTTGCAGCCACGAGATAACTAATCGTGGTTACGAGGAAGTTACATTCTGTCCACGACAAATTAATCTTTATCCTGCTAAATAATTAAAATGAAACTATCAAGCTAAGTGTAAAAACGAACATTTTGCCATTTTGGAACTATGTTTGGAGGAAAGGTATCTCCTTGTCGGACAGTGTAGATCCAAGATCAGACTGCACGTTCTGTGCAGTCTGATCTTGATCTACACTGTCCGCAAAAGGTCCTTGAGTCGCACTTAGCAGCCTAAGTGTTAACTTGTGGCCACAATATGAGAAAAATATCGTTCATCTCTTCTACGCCGCTATAGAATTTGAACCTACAACGTCTAGCATTTTATTCTATATTAGGTCCAAAACTTTCAATTGTATGCAGCGGGATAATACTATGTCGCGTAGTGATAGAAAAAGAAGAGAAGCTTGTTGCATTGGCACCAACATTGCTTGGAGTGAAGCTGTGTGGGTTTTAACCCTTAGGCTGCATAGTGCGATTCAGTGCACCTTTGCGGACAGTGTAGGTCAAGATCAGCTTGCTCAAAACGAAATGAGATTTTCTTCGACATAAAGAACTTTGAAACAGCAAGTGTTTGGTTTTTGATGGATTTAGATCTACGCGACCAGAAATTCTCATTGATTTCATTTTGCAGTTTAAGTTCATTCTACAGTCAAAGGGTTAAAAGGTACATTAAAAAAACCCCTAGAATCCACAATATTGATATATTATCTCCTTTTGAATTCCGTATCGCCTGTCTGAAGACTTCTTGTCAACGAAACCAAATGATAATATTTCAAAATACCGGATAAACATAGGGAACGAATTAAAAAAAAAAAAGCTAAAAATAGATCCCAGCTGTCGAAAAGTGCAGCACTCAACATCAAACTTGGTATGCATGCAGGTATAGTATTAGATCCGTTTTTCTCGTCCCACGATACGACAGGAGCCATGTAGAAATCGTTTCAAACTGCATTCGGATTCTCAAGAATTTTCAAAATTTTAAAAAGTGTACAATTTCCGATTGGCTAGACCAAGTAGTTGCCATCAAAAGCCCACCACGCTATATCTCTAAACAAGAAGTTGTAGATAAAGGCTTTTTAACTCTTTACCACACGAGAAAATTTTAGACCAGTCCATATTGAAAGCATTTGTAGATAACGAAACAAAGGTGACTGAAAAATTGAAATTTGGTTTGGGAAGGGTAGAAAACATTGTGGAAAAAAGGAGAAAATGCTGGTTACCAGCATTTTCTCCTTTTCCCACAATGTTTTCAGAAGGCTTCTTTCTCAGGGTCGTTAAAAGTCAGGATTGTGTGGTAAAGAGTTAAACAAGGTTGATCTCATAGATTTCGATGGATGAAATTTACTGAAGGCTTGAAAAGGTGATTGGGTACAACGCGGCCTCCCAGAACACATGCGTTATTGTCAACAGAGATTGGTATTTATGGTATGTTGGCTATAGACAGTTCCTTGACTGTTGAAAGAATACTTTCTTCCTCTCGGGCGGTTGAAATACAAGTTGGCAGATTCTAGTCTCACATTTGCAGTTAGCGGCATAATTTAGATGAGACCACAACAAATTTCAAGCTTTTGCACACTTGATATCAGTGTTATCTTTTGGCCCATGGATCCGCTTATTTATTACCGGGATCAGAGTAGGGAAAAAAGTAACCAGAGTGCACATGAGCGGTTTTCTTGATAGCCAGTTTTTAGGGATAGAGAACTGTAAAAGTCACTATAGTGTATTAGCACATATTTTATGGAGAGCTAGAGCAATGGAATTATTAGAAATAGCTATATCTTAGCCTGAGCAAGTGCTTAACGTTCTCGACGTAGAACACAATGTCAGGTTGCATGTACCTCGATCCACAAAATTACCTGAACTTGTCCGAAGCATTTTGAATGCAGATATTGACATTTCGGGGATATCTCCGGATTGCAATATTTCAGGTTATTTCTTAGCTTTAGTTGCATTAACTGTACTATAGTCGACAAATGATTGGATTTGTCAAAATTGAAAGCAATTACAGACGACACTTGTGGCTTCATGGATGAGTTTGCCTCTGAAAACCATGTAGAAAAGGAGACACTGCTCTTTATATGAATTTTCCCGTTTCCCTCGCTGGTAGCAAAAACATTGTTTTTTTTTTCAAGTTCGTTTAAAGATACATCCTTACAGGTAGAGAGCAAAAAACGCTGTTACAACCTGAAATTGTGTAGAATGGCTCAGTTGTGTAAACAGAGATAGATTACCAATATATTAGGAGTAAGATATAGAAAAGCTCAAGGGATTTGTCCTCATTTAAAACCAGAAATGACAACAGCGTTTGTTTTGAAGGCCCCCAAAACATGAAATGCACTTTCTATCCGTCGTAATCTGTGCAACCTTTCAACATTTGAGATGAAGATACAAGAATAGCTATAATTAAAAAAAATGAGGATGAAATGGGTGAAAAACTGGCTGAAAACCGGCTGAAAACGAGATGTTTGTTAAAGGATCAATCCACATGACAAAAAGTAGAATTAGCTTATTTCTCACGAGGTAGTTATATGCTTTTTGAATTGTTTTGATTGCAAAATGAATATGAAAGAAAAAGGTAGCCTTTTCATGTTTTCCTGTAAGTAGTTGCTAAAAAATGTGTGTAACCACATAACTTGCAGTAGTTAATTTTGTTTGCCATTGTCTGGCAATCTTTACTTATACTGACGTTGTTGAAGAATCTGTAACGAGATGTATAATCGTACATAAGAGGCCAACTAAAATAATAATAATAAAAAAACCAAAATTCACTTTTCGATAAAGAATATCAACATGTCCCTGTCATGATGAAGTTGTGAATTATGCATTGTGCAGCCATAATTTTGCATTTGCAGCCACGGTTTTTATCTGCCGTCGCCTCTCACGTGACTGGGCACGGCTTGTCCTAGGGCGCTTTTTAGGATTTTATTAATGTTACACGTAATGTTGGGTCAGACATTGTCGGTAAATTACCTAGAGCCTCTGTTTCATTAACGTTCCCATAGACACTTCAGACAATATAAATCTTAAGATCTTGATAGTAATTGTATGGTCCCTCGTGGACTCAGTAATATAACCCTTATGCTGCTAAGCTCGACTCAAGGACCTTTGCGGACAGTGTAGATCAAGATCAGACTGCACTGAACGTGCAGTCTGATCTTGGATCTACACTGTCCGATAAGGAGATATCTTTCGCCTCAAAAAAATACCTTTGAAATAGAAACATTTTGGTTTTTACTATCTGTTTAGAAGTTTCATTTCATTTATTTTGGCAGGATAAGGGATAAAATAAGACGGCAAAATCTTGCAGTCTGATTCTGGATCCTCAACGATGGACATTTATGAGAGTAATACACGAAGAATTGGCATTGTAGCTGCTATTGGGCTGTTGAAACTGATTTCAACCTAAACCAATCGTTACCGTATGAGTCAGGCTTATCTTTGTCGAAACTTTTTGCTGTTGGTAAACTTTCTGCATGTCCATGTACCAGTTTACCTCATGATCTAGTCGGTTGTTTGACAGAATGGTTTTTATGGATCCATAATTATTTGATGACTTGCTTGGTATAATGCGTTACGCAGGTTTATTAACCCTTTTCCAAACGACAAATTTTAGACCCTTCCAAACTGAAAGCATCCACAGACGACGTCAGAATTGGTACAAATGAGCTTTAGGTCTCTGATAAGGTAAAAAACATTGTGGGAAAAGGAGAAAATGCTGGTTACCAGCATTTTCTCCTTTTCACTCGATGTTTTCAAAAGCCTTCTTTCCCAGGGTCGTGAAAACCAGGGATTGTTTGGTAAAGGGTTAACGCCTTTTTACCAGAGCACGGCTCATATATCTTACCAGTTTATGGAAGAATGCTCTTGAAATATTGCGGTACAAGGGGGCGGGGCGGTTACCAGAATTTTCCCCTCTTTCCCAAAATGTTTCTGCCCTTTCAAAGACCCATCCGACTATTTGATCATGATTTCTGGCCAGAAAAAATGCTTTCATTACGCAGTTGTTTTGAAGGACACACATTGGACGTAAAACAATGTAGATCTACAACACTGGTGGGAGGATTTACAGTGTTACAATAGCTTGCTGCTAATTTATATCGATGAACTTTGTCTGAATCAAGAGTGAAGTTAGATCAATCAAAACAACTGTAAAATCATATTTAATAAGGCTTCGGTATGTGAAATTATTTCATAGAAAATGCTGTGGTTTAATATGAAAGATTATGCAAACATCGAGTCCTGCTCAGGAAGAATTTAAGAATTACGACCCAAAAGGATTTTTTGTGAGTTTAATATTTGGTGGTTACAATAGTGTTGCATAATACGATTATTATGATGATGATGTTGTTGTTGTTGTTGTTGGTGGTGGTGGTGGTAGTTGTGGTCGTGATGGTAGTGGTGGTGGTGGTAGTTGTGGTCGTGATGGTAGTGGTGGTGGTGGTTGTAGTTCTGGTCGTGATGGTAGTGGTGGTGGTGGTGGTAGTTGTGGTCGTGATGAAAGTGGTGGTGGTAGTTGTGGTCGTGATGGTAGTGGTGGTGGTAGTAGTTGTAGTTGTGGTCGTGACGGTAGTGGTGGTGGTAGTTGTGGTCGTGATGGTAGTGGTGGTGGTGGTAGTTGTGGTCGTGATGGTAGTGGTGGTGGTGGTGGTGGTGGTTATAACTGTAATAAAGAAGGAGTGGGTGTATTTTACTCTTCAAATAGCAGAAAAAATTAGTAAGGCATTGTGTCTGAAAAAGGAGCAAAGGCTTGTGACCAGTAATGTCAGTTCATTAAATTTTGTTTGCTCTAGTGTAAATTTCTTTTTTCAGTTCTTCTGCATAGCTTGTTCACTAATGGTTTGAAAGAAATACAGGAAGGATTACTCTATAATGTCAGTCACACTCGTCCAACATTAAACATACATCTTTACTCGTTTTCATCCAGTTTTTTTACCGTTTTATTCTTTATTTTATGAAAATATAATCACTCTTGCATCTTCATGCCAAATATTGCCCCCGATGGTTGCAAGGTTGCACAGATTACGGCAGATAGAAAAATGCATTTCCTTCTATTGCGGCTAGCCATAGACATAACACCCACAGTTTCCGGTTTTAAATCGAATACAAATCCCTACAGTTTCTTTACCCCATACACCTTTTATTGATTTTTATCTACGTTTACGCAGCTTACTAGGTTATTACACCGTCAAGTTCTAACAGCGTTTGGTTACTCTCTGGCTGTAAAGATGTCTCTTTAAGTAGTGTACGTTCAAGAAAGAAAGCCGTCTTATGTGCGGAATAATTACGATTAATACTTACCAAAAATTATGATTTCGATTGTCGTATTCACCGTGAAGCTTTATGCGAACCCTTAGGCTGCTAAGCGCGACTCACTGACTTTTTGCAGACAGTGTTGTTCTAATATAAAATTCATAGATTTTACTATCGACACACACACAAAAAAAGTACAACAAAATTTACTACTTCGTATTACAAAATGTGCACATAGAGTTTGATTAGATAGGAGTGACGTTTACAGTAAAAGGGGGCAGCTGATTAGTAATCAATGTAATATGAGCCATGCTCCGTAAAAAGGGGGCTTAATGCATCTGCGAAAAGTATCGACTCAGGTCAGCCTGCACAGTGAGCGCAGGCTGACCTGGGCCGAAACTTTTCGCTATAGGTCAATTTTCTGTATGTCCAAGGATCAGTTTACCTCATTGTTGAGTCGATTGATAGACAAAATGCGATTTATGAGTCCATGATCATGTGATGACTTGCTTCGTATCATGCATCACGGAGATGCATTAAGCCCTATTTTGCCAGAGAATGGCTCATATACATTGTACTGCAAGGTATGTGTACATAACTCTATCCAAGAAATCTGGTGTCACATAGAAAAACTTCATGTCGGCGCTTTGTGATGTATTTATATTGTACAGTTTGCACAGAACTGTAGATTTTATGCACAAACTTGTAAACAAGTATTCCTGCAAGTTTAGATCTACATAAGTATAAATTTAGTACTCTTTGAAATATTATTATTATTATTTTTTTTGGGGTGGGTGGGAGCGATATAATTCATTATCTTACGAGTGACCTAACTACGAGTAACTCCTTTACTGAATTTACTACTTCTTACTTATACTAGTATGCACGAAATTTCACAAAGAACGAATTTGTACTATGCGAAACGTAATTTTAAGTGGCGTAGTAGAATAAGTAATCAGGGCCAGTAATCACCAAGCGTTCTCTCTAAATTCAAAAGCAACGCGAACTTTGGTTGGCTAAGCCAATTGGCTTTACTATCTAAAATTAGATTAAATGTTAAAATGTAATTTAAGATAGTTAGTGAAAACGGCCTAAGAATATGTATACTGTTGCAGCATGTGAGTTACTGCTTTTAATCCAAGATGAGAGAGACCAGGGATCTACGATTCAAACTAAACATTTCTACATACAATTCTGGATACAAATAAATAACCCGTTTATAATTATTACATTTACAGACTAATTCTCAAGAATTTTATAAGTTTCCAACTTACACAATTTATTTCAATGACTGAACCAAATGGGTCAGTCAATCAGATATTGTGGTAGTTTCTATATCTGGAATTAGACATGGTATGTCTAATGAAAACGACCAATGATTCCCAGTACAAAGACTGGTCATCTGACGTTATGACGTTATGTCCTAGTCAATCTGGTGGCTAAGTTTGGGAGCGTAGAATTAAAATGTGGCCCTAGGTGATTTCACACTTTATGTCAAATGTTATGCAGTACAAAATTAACTGCGGAGATTCATGCATAAACTTGTAAACATGCATTCTTACAAGCTCAGATCTAAAAGTGACAAATGGGAACATGTCCCTGCCTTACTTAAGTTTAGATATAAACATTTTTGTACAGCAAGACGAATATAAAATACTACGAGGGCAGGTTCACTGTCTGCCGTGGTATAACTGATATATTGTTTAAACCGGCATGAAATATTAACAGGCAATGTACTACTACAAATAAAAGGTTTATACACACAAAATGGCATCCTATGACAAACCAACGAGCACATATTAAGAAGCTTAATGATATACATGTACATTTAAATTTCCATCCTGTTTCTTTACAGAATCCTGGTGCAATGAACAAACAGATACCAACCCGGGGCATTTTGATGTCCATGATCGTGGTGTTCATGTATAGTTATATGATAGCAACAGTGCACACAACTCATCAACGTTGGTGGCTCTATGGGTGCCAGTGCTCTAACTGGGAATCTCGAAACTCGGTGCGAGAGGTGGTGATGAACTCGTACCGTGGACTTTTTGTGGGTAAAAACGATTTAACATCGTTACCCGTTGTTAAATTACATCGAAATCCGGGCGAATCCAGTGTCCAATCTTATGTGGCGAATACCTTGCCAAACATTAACCAGTATATCAATCCTGGGTGTTGTGCAACGTACGTATACATATCTCTTTACCAGACGTTAAAACTTGAAGCTTGTCGCTGTCGAAATTATTTCTGACGAAACAAAAAAAGTTTGAAAATGTGAGATTTGTCGTGAAAAGGTAGAAAGCACCGTGGGAAAAGGAGGAAATGCTGGTTACCAGCAAAGATCTTCTCGGAAACAGTGGCCTGCCAATGATTGTCATATTTGATACGAAGCCTTAAACTTATCCGACTAATAAGTGTCTCATGGACAATACAGCTGTCGTTGCTCAGAATAGGAAAAACAACATATAAAAAAATACTTTCCAAAAAAAGGAATTCAGCTGGAATTGAAACTTGGCATAAAAAATCACTATCAGTAGTACCAAAATAATTGTTCAAATAATGATCTTCGAAATATATTTGGGTAAGTCAAACATTTGGCTACTGTGTTCTAAATGTTGTAGTTGTACGTCATCAAGATTTTGTTCTGAACTCTCCATCCTTCAACACCGCTGGACAGATTCTACAATAATTCTACAAAAATGTTCTTCTGATAGCCATCCACCAAGTTGCCTAAACCGTAACTATGTACCGAACAAGGTGGCCGCCAGAGCTGTATTTAAACTTCTCCTGTTAATTAAACGGGAGGCTGGATTTTTTCAGTTATTTCACAAGAGTGTCTTCTCGAATACCATTTATAATTTTTTTTTAATAATTCCTGCCCTTCTGAGCAAGATTGCCGTAAGAGCAGAAAAAATGAAAAACAACTACTCTCCAACCAATATTACCTATCACTGCATGTGCACAATGTCTAATCTATTTATCAGATGAGTCATCCATCTTTTGAAATCTGTTTCAATATTTGAAAACAAGGTAACATTTATCATTCGGCAGTCTAAGGTGTATCATTTTTACTTCCAGGGATTACCGGTATGAGATTTTCAACACAACATCTGTGAATGGCCAGGAATTTAAAGTTGTTCACTTTGATAAGGCATTTCAGTTTGTACCAACTGGAAGATGTAGGTAAGCGGTTTGAAGAACCTTCTTATTGCCAAAGAAAGGTTTGCAGTGGGCTTATTTTCACGCGCGAAATATGACATTTTTGTGTGTGGAAGAAATCGCAAAACAGGTCCAGTATTTCGAGGTCAACATAGCAATTACCCCAAGTATTATTAGCGGGTTTGTATAGCAAATCCGCTTACTGTGATCGTCTGACCGGAACCAAATACATCATGCGTAAAGACGCATGCGCCCTCACTCTGTACTATATCGATGTGACTTGAACCAAATAAAATGTCATATACGCTTGCGCTCCACTCATTCTACTTTCAGTTTTAGCCAGTACACCACAAAGTCGCTTTTGTTACTACCGTACATGTACGTTTACAGTCCTACACGTGTATACATAGTCTGAAATCTAATACCAGCGAAAAACTGCGTCAGATTGACGGATCAAATTATCACTCCTTGAAAAGTAATAGAACAAGAGAATATTGATGCGTAACATCAGTGGCGCCGCAAATCAGTTGTTCCTGAAATAGGGTACATTACAACGGGTTAATTTTTTACACCAAGAGCATCACTTGAACAAACTTCGAAGAGGTCCACGTGGTGATACTACATGACAAATATTTAAACTCTGGGCCATCTGGTTTTGGACAAGAAGATTTTTAAAGTTTGCACCATTTAAGGCATTGTGTTAATCCCGAGTATTAACAACCTTGCGGAAGAATCATTTTTAAAAACAATGTGGAAGAAGGAGAAAATGGTAACCACATTCGAATTATCGTCCGCAAATGCTCTCAGAAGTCTGAAATTATGTTGTTTGGTAAAGAGTTAAAGTCTAAGAAAGAGTCATGGTTTTGCAACATGATTTATGAAGAACACAACGAAAATGTGCCTCTCTCCAGAAAATTCTTAACGCATTTCAAATTGACCAAAGAAAATTTATGCAGAACTCGGTGAGAAATGAAATGAGAAGTCCTAAACAATCTTTATAATGCAAATAAAAATTTAAAAAATAAAGAACCAACAATGGTAACACACAATCATAGCCATTCTTCGGCGAAATTTCAAACATAATTTCAATTGGAGCTATGTACAAAAAGCAGTTGTCCTTCGACAAGAAAATAGTACTAAAACTAGGTTCTAAATTACCAAATTGATATTAAAAATTGGGTATGAAATGACCAAAGTGGGTACGAAATGATCAAAGTGAGTACGAAATGACCAAAGTAAAAAGTATTTGTGGGTACGAAATGAACAAAAAAGGTACGAAATGACCTCGGTACGAAATGACCTAGTTACGAAACGATTGGAAGCCGAGTAAACAATATGGCTGCCCCCATAGGTACTTTTCAAAAACGAATAACAGTTACTGCGCGGCTCGCTCAGCAGAACAACTTTGACTTTCCTTGCCCTTGCTAACCCTTGCTAAATGAATATAATTACATACATGTGTTGCATATGATGTTATTTTTTTATTACAACTTATTACAGCATTATGATACTCCACAAATCCGCTTTCCAGGACTTTGGGTCCTTTGATTTATTTGGGAGGGCTTGCCTGTTGTGCAGCCCTAATCTCCTACTCCTATGCTATTTCGACTTACATCAGCTGAAGGATTTTCACACATCTAACGACGTACATCTCAAATTTTTTTAATGGACAGATTTTTTTTAAACTTTGCATATACAAAGCTCATCATGTCTCTAGAAGATTATAGTAAAAACAGATAAGAGTCACCATGCTCGTTTCTGAGAAATTTGCTTTAGAAAAAGGTATATAAAGTTCTAAAATTCAGCTGATATTGGATTAATCAAGCTTGTCTTTAATAGTCAGTTAAACAGGAAAATTACCGGAAGAATATACAAATATACATCATTTTAATGAAAATTCATTCAGTTTTGCATAAAAAATATATATATAAAAGCCTAGCTTTGAACATGGTAAATTTACAAATCTGCATGTTATATATAGACCACTGAGTTAAAGAGGGAGATGATTTGACCGACTTAAGGGTTAATCTTTAATAAATACACACTTTCTAACGGACAGATTTTTCTTAAAATTTCCGCACTTATAGTATTTATAATTCTAGACAATAAGAAAAAATGAAATTAGCACCTATCCGTGCTTATTTTGTCAGAAAACAGGGATGAAGGTCACTGTGGAAGTTATTTTTTCAAGGAAAAAAGAGGATAAAAGCTCAGCAGACATAGTGGGAAAAGAAGAAATTTCTTAGGAGCGGTTTCTCTTTTTGCCACAAATATTTTCAAAGTGGAAACAGCTATACTTCCACAGCTTTAAATTTCCTGCTTTTGTTTGCTTGTTTGTTGTGTAACGCCGTGTCAACAGTATTTTAATTATTTGACGGTGACAGTTCACAAAACCTTTTTACTAATACTAATGTACCTGAAGAAAGTGCTACATGTTTCAGTGAACCAGTAGTATTAACATTATATAAAATACATAGGTGCTCTTTTGATTCACTATCCATGACAAAAACACATGCGCAGTAGGATGCGCGCAAACATTTGTGATATACGTCGTTAAGAAAAGGAAAAGAAAAAGCCAGACCATCTATAGCCGTTTTCAGTCGTTATTATCTGTAAAAATTTGAACCTCTTCAGTACTGTCATCAACGATATAAATGAAATATACATGAAAATATGATTATGAGGTCCTGTTATAAATCCTGGTGAAATACTGGTCGTGCTCAACATAATTTTGAAAGAGCATCTGGATGTCTTTTTAGATACAGAGAGCTGGACTAAATGATCAGCAATTATAACGAAATATTCAGCAATCAGAAGCACTTCGTGGTGCCAACAACCATCACAGTACCTTCAAATGGGTGTTCAGTATTCAGTTTGGCATCATGGATAAATGATATAATAAACCGGTCGAAATATATCTTTTCAGAAAAAATAGCACCTGTGGCCGCGGAGAATGCCTACAGATGTACAGACATCACTGGATGTTGGTCTGGGACCCAAGACTGAGTACTTGGCCTCCAGTTACCTTTCTACCAGTCGAGGTACCCTCCCATTGTCAATGTGTAAATGTAGGGCGCGCAAGTACAAGACGCCGGCGTAGTAATAAGTAAGACGTATTTTGTTAATTAATACCTTAAGTAAACAAACGCTTGAATCTTTGGCTCCAAATGAATCTAACAGTATTTGTTCCAAAACAAGACATAATCTATGAAAGTTTGGGCATTACCCGCGTGCCCTTACACGTTTACAAAGATCTCATTAAACTGGTAAGAGTTCTGAAGAAGACGTTCAGTTGAAAGTTTTCTAGAATTTTACACACAATTTCAGAGAGTCGAGATCTAATATTAAGTTGAACCCTTGTTCCAGCCAGGCCCTGAAATTCACTGTTCAAAATAGCCATCATTTTGCCGTTGTCATGCGCCTTTTCAAGGATTCGATTGGTGTCTCTTTTGCCATCGACTACAGGCAACGGTAGCAAAGCAAACAGGTAATTTTCGTACTTATCAAATCTTCATTGAAAGGGTCAACTAAGTATAAAATTCAATCTCTGGCTACACTGCAGATAGTTACAAAAACTAAAAACGCTCCTGCCTGTTGTTTGAATCAATGTTTTGTTATTTTCGTTTCAGATCCTGCAATTCTGATATATACCTGAAGATCAGAGATAATCAGAATGATATTCCCGAAGGATGAAGTTTCATGTGACTATTTCTGAATAAACTTGGAGGATTAATTTAAGTATTACTTGGTGTTGCCTAGATTTCGGCGTGATTGACATAGTTCTAGTATACTTGTATACTTCATATGGATTGCTTGTCCTGTTGTTGAACCATCACGGCGTCAATAACAATTTTAGTCGCTTTTTGTGGGCATTGTAGAGCAGATAGGACTGCGATAGTTTGTTAAGTACTCTGACTTATCAATAAGTCTTGAAATTAGAATTACTGGGTTGTTTTAACCCTTATCCTGCTAGGTAACTAAAATGAAATCTTAAATTCAATAGTAGAAACCCTAATATTGCTATTTCAAAGTTTTGTTTTGGGGAATGATATCTCCTTACCGACCAGTGCAGATCCAAGATCAGAATGCACGTTCTGTGCAGTCTGATCTTGATCTACACTGTCCGCAAAAGGTCAGTGAGTCGCCCTTAGCAGCCTAAGGGTTAACTGGCAGAAAAAAGCTTTTCTTTCACTTGGTACGCACAAGTTTTAAAGAAACTGGTACCAATTGTTGTCATACAGTACATTTCATTAATTTTCATTCAATCAAACAGAACCTACTTTTAATTCTATTGGATCCATTCTTGCGCAAGAAACAAGTTTTTTTTTCTGTCACATTTCCCAATGTGGACTGTGTTGAGCAATTATAGGTTCTTTTTCTAGTTTAATAAGAACCTGACTGCAAATAAATCTATCCCATCCCCACAACACTTATCAGTGACCAAGGTGACCAACGGGGGCTACCAGATGGGAAAATGTACATGTACACATTTGCGATTATTTCGTAGTATTTATTTGCTTTCGTAACCACATCAGTTAGAATCAAAGGACTAAAAGTCCTGAAAAGCGGATTTGTTGAACAGTTTTAAGCTATGATTTGATGTAACGAAAATTATTTTTTTTATCACATGTAATACATGTATAATTTGTAAGTAATTAGTAGAGTAAGCAAGGGCAATGGGAGTCAAAGTTGTTCTACCAAGTGTGCTGCGCAGCAGCTATTATTTTACTACTTATTACAGTATTAATTTGATCCAACAATTTGATGTTTTTTTTCTGCTAGTACTATATTTAGGACTGTAAACACGCATAGGACTGGAAAACATAAAAAAAAAAAAAAGATAGATTTATAAGTGAAAGTTATTTGACAAATATATAGAATACTTCAGTTGTTGATTCGTTGATGAGTAAGACTTAAAAAACTGTACAAAATAGGATGATGATATATAATGATATTTCTGTAAAAACACGTTGTTAAGGTCTACAGTTGTCAATCAGTTTCAGCAATCATGAGTAAATTTAATCAAAGAGCACAATATATTGCTACTTACACATGTATGCAATATGAAATTTTTGTGCCTTCTTCTTGAACTTCTTACCAGAGGACAAGATTTTTGACTCCCCAAAATTAAAACCAACTATTCAGATTTTCATACCCTCAACAAACTCAAAAATGACTTACTGAATTATAGCTGGAAAATCGTAAGTAAAGAAGAAAGATAAGATTTAGAAAAAAATATCTGAATTGATATTTCCTTAATGCGCTACTTAGCCTCTTTGAGTATCATTAGATTTCATGCCACAGTGTTGGAAAGCTTTGAGGGAATGGTACTTAATCAATAACATGCACCATCAACAAGGATTTATATATTCAAATCAGTATCAAGACGTCATATCTGGTGTAATAAAAATAAACAGAGTGACCTATTGCTAAAGTAGCCTACAATTCCATTATCAAACACCCAAAATTGCATCATTTTACTGAATTTAACCGTACACTTTATTAAAAAGAAATATATACCTGGTAGTATTTACTGGCCTTTTACGGAATAATTTGATTTGTGGAAAAAAAAAATAAAAAAAATAAATAGCTTGCTGTTTAGAGCATAAACAAACAATTCAATAGATATGGAGCCCTCAGATTATGTGGTTTGTATTTGTAAAGGGTAGAAAAAATTCTGGAAGAAAAAAAGAAAAGAAATACTGATGTCTTGTTTTCCAACACTGTTTTCATAAGCCCTATTACACAGGACTCATAAAACATAATATTTATTGTGTGTTACAGGGCTAAAAAAAAAAAAAAAAACCTCTAAAATTCTCCCCATTTAACTTTGTATGACACAAAATTCAAGGGTTAAATATAGGCCATGTCTGGACAAACCGTACAGTATTTTGAATACTAATTACATATATATGTAACAGTTCTGTTAAATAGCCCCAGAGACTGGGATCGAACCTAGAACCTTCAGGTCCAAACTCCGTAGGCAAATGCTCTACAACATTGCTACAAAAGCTAGCTCTATAGCAAGACAGATAAGTGTACCCTTATACAAACATAAGCTATACATTTATATCAATCTGTGGGATAGACCAGTATACAACATATGGATCCATGTCAGGTTTCCTTGGCATCTGACAGCTGGATCTGGAGAAAATTTTGATTGGGGTTTATTTTAACACTTTACTGAACACTCATGTTAACCCTTAGACTGCTAAACGTGAACTCACTACCTTTTGCAGACAATGTAGATCAAGATCAGACTGCACAGAACGTGCAGTCTGACCTTTGATCTACACTGTCCGATAAGGAGATATTTATCGTCCTCAAAATTACCTTAAATAGCAACCTTTGGGATTTTACTATCGACTTGAAGGTATCATTTGACTTATTCAGCAGGACAAGGGTTAATAACCCTGAAGGAAATAGACAATTAAAAGCATCATGGGAAAAGAACGAACTTCTGGTAGACAGTATTTTCTCCTGTTCCAACTTTGTTTTCATTCATAAGAGTGAACTTCAGCTCATTTGTATCAGTTTCTGAATTGTTGTCTGCAGATACATTTAAAGAGCTTAAACCTTGTCATATGGGGAGGGAATGAATAATGAAATAGCATCCATTTAATTACCATTTTTGATTAAAAAACGAAAAGTAATTTATGCATAGATGGTGGACATAGACTAATCTGAACAATCTTACAAAAATTAACTCCCCTCTAAATGTGGATCTGGGGTTCTGCATGGCTTACTAGTAAAGTTTAGGACTTGTTACCTGATGGCCATATGTTTTTCTGTGGGAGTGTCCTTAGACTAGACACTTCAGAGCCCTAGCCTAGTACTGCTGAAACCTAGACATACATAAATAAGCTAGTTGTAGCAGTTATATGACTGAAATAATGTTGAAAGCGACATTAAATGCCATTCAATTAACCAAATGTGGATCTAACATTGACCTCCCACAAGGTTAACCTTTATCTGATATTTCTGTCAGGCTCACAAAATGCAGCTCTAAAGTTTTTGAAAACATTGGTAGACAAACAGATCGTTTTTTTTTTTCATTCTTACCAAAGTCATTTTGTCCCCATTCTATAACACCATAAAGGATAAAATGTGTTTTAACTAAGGTAAGTGTGGCTATATTATTCCAATTTGAAGGATGTTCAGAAAAACTTTTGAAACAACTTATTCAATTGGCTGAGCTTTATTTGGCTGTACTAAAAATCAACTTGGGTTTGCAGAAGGACTAGTGATGGTAGTTTTTGTCTGAGATTATGCTTTAAGTCAGATTGAAAATATCAACAGCTCACCCTAGGGTTTGTAAACATGTGAGCTTAAATAAATACACTAAACATGATGACTATATTTTCCTTTACCATAGCATTTTAAGCATTTCTAAAATCATTATTAATCATCATTATGCAAGACTCTTTTGAAATATTGAAACTTCTGTACTCAGATATCAAGGTTTTGATTTTTAAAATAGCATTTTACAATCCTAGTCAGACTATAAATACAACAACACTTTCAAAACTTTCATATAGTGGGTATAATTATATAGACTGCAAACAATTCAAATCTAAAATAGTGTGCCTATAGGAGTGGGATTTTACTATGTTAGGTGGTCTGATCTTAATCTACTCTTGCTACAAAGGAAACAAACTGTCCTCATTCTGAAGTATAAAGCATGTATTGTTTTAAAACTAGTATGATTTAGTCTAAACCCTTACAAAACAATCCCGACTTTGAACGACCCTGAGGAAGAAGGCTTTTAAAAAGAATTTGGGAATACGAGAAAATGCTGGTAACCAGCATTTTTCCTTTTCCCACAATGTCTCCAGACCTTCCAAAATTAAAATTCATATTTTGAGTCACATTGATTCTGTTATCAGTAAATACTTTCCACTTGGACAAGTCTCAAATTTTGTTGTGTGGTAAAGAAAAAAAAAAAAACACTGGAGTCCTCTCAGGGAAATAGAAACAATGGCTTTTTTTATGTAATTTCTTACTGAAAGCACATTGTCCTTTCCATGACTCTAACACCTAGGAATACCTTCAAGGGTTCTACCTTATTACTACACAACTTGAAACTATTAATTTCAAAATGAAATACAAAATCAAACTAGACACAACAATTTGATTGTTCAGATATAATGATTTCTTCTTTCTTTTAAAAAGAAAATTTTTGGTTTTATTCCTGACCTAAAAAAATGTTATGAAATAGTCTGAAAGGTGAAAACTAAATGGTATGTTTAGTATTTTCTAAGCTTTAGGCCATGTGTAATTCATGAGTATTGAATATACCTTCCTTCTGGAAGATAAATGAAAATTCACCTTGTATCATAATAAAGACACATGTCAAGAAATGATGATTTCACAAAAGAAAAGTAAGGTTAACTCATGCACTGACACAAAACATGAAATTGATTGTAACTACCTTCAAGAATAATTTGATGTTTGACTGATTTCTGGTGGTTACTTTAGTTTCAACACTGTTTCAGTCTTAGAGTGACAACAACCCATTTATTTGTGTACGGCTTGGGTTTTACTAGGGCTAGGCTGATTCTACGCAGTGTCTTGTCTGTAGGCTGTCCTACCAACTCCTGCCAACTAGGTGAGGATAAAAAATCCGGGATAACTCAACCAACACCTTCACAAGTCAGCTACAGTCTCACAGAACCTCACTAAATAAATGAACAGGATTATGTCATTTCACCGCTATATTGGTGCAAATATAAAAAAAAAACAGGCTGTATAGGTTCAAGCTTAGACCTCATATTCTGCACAGTCTGAACTTAGATTATCATTCACAGTTTCAAAAAAAAGAAAATACAGATGTAGATTTCTTTTTGAAGTTTTGAGTCATGTCTTTGTGAATTTGAGTCATATTACATAATTGAACCACTGCAGGGACATGCACAGAAAATAAAAAAACATGATGTAGCATGGTAAGATACTTGAAATTCAATATTAAAACTGGTAAAACAGCTATTCATTACTTTCAATGCAGTTTTGAGTGAATCCATTTTCATGTTCTAAAGAATAGAATTAAAATCATCACTCATCACCTGGAAGAACATATTCCAGATATTATTTGCTTTTTGATATCTGCAAATCCCTGCCCTGGGTACAGCTGAAGCAGCCAGAATTGACCAAGATCACACTCTGTGTGACAAGTTGCTTTGCAAAGTAAAAATTGACCTGTACATAACTAAAATGAAATTTTCAAGTCGATAGCACAAATCCAAATATTTCTATTTCAAAGTTATTTTTGGAGGAAAAATACCTCCATGTAAATGTAAAAATAGACACACAAGGAGCGGTTTCTTTTCCCTTTAACCCTTTACCACACAATGCCGAGTTTTAACGACGCTAAGAAAGATAGCTTTTAAAAACACTTTGGGAAAAGGAGAAAATGCTGATAACCAGCATTTTTTCCTTTTCCCAAAATGTTTTCTACCCTTCAAAAAAACAGAGTTTAATTTTTAAGTCACATTTATTTTGTCGTCTGCATCTGCTTTCAATTTGGACGAGTCTAAAGTTTTGTCATCTGGTTAAGGGTTGAACCATTTCAGTGCCATAGGCGAAAACGGGGGCTTCTGCGAACGTGCAATCTTGGATCTATGTAGTTCACTGTAAATACCTTTCCCAGTTTCACTAGATTGTACATGTATTCTCAGCCGTCGAAACAGGTCGAGTTTATATATATGGTGCAGAAAAATTTGTCTATTTCTTCTCTTTGGTTCCGTCTAGGAAAGCCTTTAAGGTTCATTTTGTTATGCATCGCCATGTTGAGTGAAATTAAATTTTACGACAGTTTTATGCAGAAAAATGGCAGGAAAATGGCACGTTTCTTTTTAAATCTTAATTATACACCTGTCGTCATCATTTTTCATTAGTGTTGTGACATTTAATTCGACAGTAATACCGCCCGCATTATGTTGCGTTGCCACATCTGTTTGTGTCCCTGGCGATATTAACCCTTCATCTGCTAAGCTCGACCCACCGGCCTTTTGCGGAAAGAGTATCTACAGTGGATCTACAGTGGCCGATTATAAGATACTTTTCCCCCAAAATACCTTTAAGATAGCAACAGTGCAGTTTTTACCGTGGGATTCAAAATTTCATTTAACTTATCTAGTAGGTTAATTCTTTACCAAACGACTATATTTTTGACTAGTCTAAATTCAAAGCAGTTGCAGACGACAACTTAGATGCGACTCAAAAATTGAAATTTGTTTTCGGAAGGGAAGAAAACATTGTAGGAAATGGAGAAAATGCTGGTTACCAGCATTTTCTCCTTTTCCTACAGTGTTTTCAAAATGCATGTTCCATTGGGTAGTTAAATGTCGGGATTGTGTGGTAAAGATTTAAGGGTTACGTTCGGTCCGGCTTCTTAATCTCCGTGCAATAATTGTTTGATTATTTGGTGTGTACCACCGTTTCCAACATTGTTTCATTTACATAGCGGCGGCCACTTCACCTAGTAATACTTCCACGATTCTTGTATCAGTGCTTTGCACAGCACTCTTTCCAAACCTCTGGTTGTTTTTTTTTTTTCCACGTAAACATCGTCCAAACAGTGTTAGCGGGGAGAAAGGGCTGAACCCTGTCGAAAAGATTTTTATTAATCTTGAGAAAGAAGTTGGCCGGGCTAGGAGTCGTAACAGCGACTCCTGAGTTCCAAGCGTTTCGAGCTGGGTGAGGGGAGTTTCTCCATGCAAAGATTTGCTGTACTGCCGAATGCTTTAACTTAAAATGTCTTCCCTAAAATATATTTGTTGAGCCCCAAAACGTGTGGAAATAATGTAGTTACAAAAATTTAGCGCCTTTCATAACTTTAATTGTCTTTGCGGTCTTTGTAGATAAAGATTAGGCTGCACCAAACGTGCAGTCTGATTTTGATCTAGACTGTCCGCTCTGCGTAGCGTTTATCATTTGAATCCTTTTGCTAGACTATGCTTGTTTGTTAGGTTCATTCACCGATTTAAGGATTAAAGAGAAATGCAGCGAAAAAATAAAATTAATCTGTGACAACATGAGCAAGCAATTTTGACACATTGTACATTTATCGTCAGAGTATAACACTTCCCTTTAATAACCACAATTGTCTTGATAACCACAACTGTAACGTGCAATTGTATGCAACTGTACTGGCCAATCAAAATGTGTATGAGTTTTGTCTCTCGTGATGGCGATTTCAAAAAAATTTTGTCAGATATTATTATTCACCTAAAAATATCGCTACAGCTATTTATAGAAGCTGAGCACCAGCGTTGTCTGCGCATGTCATATTGTTCGAAGATTCGACCTGTCTGCTATGACGCATCCCCGATCCCATATACTAGGGAAACCTAGGGCTTATACCGAAGCTATAACCAAAGCCTGTAGGGGCTGTTTTAATGAATGGCCGGTGCGTAGGTTACATGCTAGCTGATCATAGCTGAATAAATCGCACCAGGTAGCGTTTTATTGAGTAAACGTTTATTTCATTTTGAAATTCAAAGTAATGGTTGTCGTTTTGAAAAGTAGTCCGGTTCTGTACCCAAAATGCCCAAATTTGATAGATGTGTATTTGTAGAATGCCATCTAGCGGGAGTACCAGCGTATTCCTAGAAAATCGTTTTCAAGGCCGCCGGCTCAACGCAGGGCACGTGTAATGGAAAAAAAGCTATTTTTTAATGGCAACCTTTGGACTTTTATACTATCAAAATTTGAAATTTATACAGAGACTTATCCGGGCCACAAGTTTGAGTTAAGCTTTCTTTCAATCATCGCTTGTATGTAAATAACTTCTATATTATTAAACATGGGTAGTTAGTAATTACCTCCCTTTATAGGAATTCTGCAAAAAGCATTTGAATAATTGAGTAATAGAAAAGAATTCAAACAAGTAGTCAGAGAATTGAGCAAAACTATTGTTTCTCAAATATCTGTTCATTATTCAATCCAGCATATGAGCTATGCACTGTGAAAAGGGCGTTTAATGCATCTGCAAAAAGTATTATACATTTATATATAGTTGGAGGTGAGTGGTGGTCGAAGTGAACGGACGTGTTTTTCTTCACACTTCTTTAGGTTGGACTTATATTAATATCTACTTTTCGTTACTGTGCGCTTTCCTGCCTGATTCAAACGGGTACATTTTCCTTGATATGATAAATTCTGTGCGTGATTCAATATGGGTTACCATGGCGAATCGAAAAAGAAGAAGGAGGCGTAGTGAGAGAAACAGTAGTGACAATGATTTAAACTTAAATTTAAGAAAAAAGACAAGGGGTGAAGAACTTCACTCGGACCTCGATGTAAGTACAATCCTCAAAGAAGCTAACGCTGTGCTCTATAATCAGTCAAACACTAGTGTATTCGAGTCGGACGTTGATGCGACTTTCACTCTGAACTCTGATCCACATATATCTCATACTCATCCAGATTTGCATCTGCAAAAGGTATTGACCCAGGTCAGCCCAAGCTTTTGCTTTTGGACAATTTTATACATCTTAAAACCAGTTCACCTTAATATGATTCAGTTGGTTGTTGGACAAAATGAATTTTACAGATAATAGACCTTGAGCCACCAATAGGCCCCCCTCCCCACCCCTCCAGAGGGAATTTCCGGCACTATTATTTTCTGAAACCCCAAGGTCTCCTGAGCACTTTGTCAAAGTCTGCCACTTGGCGGGTGGGGCTTTTGCGAGTTATAGAGGTCAAAGGTCATCAAGTGCACTGTTGCATATGAGATATCAATGAATAGCAGTTCAGTTTAAATTTTCATTTTATTTTCTACATTTAATATGTCAGAAACATGTTCAGATGGGTTTATACACTCATATCTTTAGTCAAAACAGCTGTTTTACACAAATAGAAGCAATCTTGTTTGAATCAAAGTACTGAAAGAACTGTTCTAGGCCCAAAATCATATTCATAGCATACAAAATCATATATTATGATCTTAGTGATACAGAATAGATTCCGTGACGAACATTGTGTCTTACCAATATAATTTATCCTATCTATAAGCTTTGTCAGCGAAGGAAATCAGAGTATTAATAGTTACAAATGTTGAGCTTTTTTTAAAATCTTACGCTATTTGCTGAAATTGAAGTTATTTCTTGCTGTTGACGTCAGGATTGCATTTATCACTTCTATAATCAACAGTAATTTGCCACATTGATTGATATTGTATTAAACCCAGTGAATAAAGTTGTGTAGATCTTTTTCTTCATAGAGTTCAAGACTAATATGAAGTTGCCTTTCATTGAAATGATAACAATGATGTTTACAAAAGATCATTCCATGCTATATGAAAATCTATCCACTATCACCCAATCTGACCACATTCATGAAGTCAATATTGTTATCATCTTTCTCATTGCTTGGTTAGAATATATTTCAATATGTTAACTAAATCAATGCTATGATTTATACTCTATATTATTCTATACACGTACTGAATGTCTATGACATGAGGAAGTACCCAGTAAACATTGTGAAAATTCAATAGCATTTCTGTTCTGTTCACGATATGGCATTTTTACCACAATTGAAAACCATCAAAATGTAAGCAAAGACGGCATGCATAAAACCATTTCTGAAACACTCTAGGTATGTTACTCTCAAAATGATTCCAAGGTAGCATTTCGCAAAACAGAATCTACTTTTGTCGAACTACAGACACTTCCCTTCGCAGCATAGACTTTGCGAATGAGAATTCAGGTCACAATAAAAGAAACTGTCTCTCCATTAGATCACTGATCATTTCTACCTACAGATGGGCAATTATTGGTGCATCACTTATATGGAATAGCACTGTAAAATGAAATCTATCATTTTTAATATGGGAAACAAAATCCTGGAAATAACAATAAGCCCATGATACCAAATGCAAAAAAAAAAGTTCATCTATTCATGCATAATGATACAGTTATGCTGATATTGAATGAGGTGGAGCTAAGCTTGGTCTAAGTATATTGCAGCAGGCATTTTCTTTTAGACATATGACAGGTACCTTTATATGCATGTTTGATAGAAAGAGAGAAAAACAAAACTCATGCATAGGCCTTTTGCCCGTGGAAGAAATAAGGAGAGTCACTAATCATCTATTAAACAAGATAAATGATAACTGGCCAGCTAAAATATAAAAAAAGCTTCTGTCTCTCTTAAGTGTGTACAATATCAAACAAAAAACTAAAAGATTTTTTTTTTTTTTTTAATTTACACAGATTATAAATCACTAGAATACAATGTAATTGAGTAAAAGAAGACATAGCCTTGAAGCTATGCAGGCAGAAAACAAGAAGTTATACATATGTAAGAACAAGATAATCTGAGCAATCAATGGATTGCCATGTGAATGATGATAATTTGCATGACCTTTACACCAAAAAATATGTTAATGACAAGAACATTAACAGTACATGGTAATACACAAATGACTTTCATTTCAAAGATAACATAAAAGGGAAACAAAATGGATAAAAAAAATAAGGAAAAAAAAAAAAAAAAACAGGCCTCTTCATCGCATAGTTTAAGACAAGCATATTATATCGAACCCAATGCAACTCGTTTCCAACATTTAAAACTTAACCTTTTGTTATAGTCATGGCATGATGCTTCAAATTATTTCCTTGTTTCTTAATGCCAACCAGTTAACCTGACATAATTCTGAACAGGTAAGAACGGAAAAACAACAATCAAAGTTTTCATAACAAAAACATAAAGCCACAGATATGGCGGGTAGGAATGAGAATGATGATGGTGAAGGTTTTACGGAGCTAATACAAGCATGAATGAGCTCTCATTCACTATAACACAATGGTCCTCTGTAAATTAATACTGACCAAGAGTCTGAGATAACAGGTGCATCTGTCCTATTGAAATATCAAATCGAAATGGGGAATTCAATTCATCTTTGTAACACATTGCTAGTAAATCACCTGATAACTTAATTGATGTGTGTAAAAAGTGAAACAAGATTAACTATGAATAATATAACTTATTTTGGGCAGTTAACTCTTTCCGAACCAAATATTTAATGCCCACCTCTTTTGAAGCCTGGAAATAGGCTCCACTGAAACTCAGTAAGAGTTTCATCATATTAGGCTTAACTAAACAGGCAGATGACAGAGTTCCAAGATCAGACTGCATGTTTTGTGCCGTCTGGTCTTGATCTATGTCATCCGCAAAGGCCAGTGTTTTCGCCTATAGTGCTTAAAGGGTTAAATTCATGCATATGTATGCTGTATTTAAATAAAAAGGTGGATATGCTTGTAGGTCATACCTTTACTACTTCGCCATGGCAAGTTCTAATTTTAGTACTTTGATATGATTGTCTGAAAGAACTAAATTGATAAAATAACAAGAGAAGGCACTGTAGATAGCATATGCAATGTCTTCTTCTTAGTGAATAAGATCAAGATATATTTTACTTCTAAACTTTTTTGTCCGTTTTTTTAGATACAAGAGTTAAATGGTACACAATGTATCAGTAACTTCAGTACTTTGATTTACACTAAAAGTTTCTATTTACTGTAGTGAATATAGCTATTAAGATCGTGAAAATAAGCATACCAATAAATTTTAGATTTATTTGTTTATCTAAAATAAAGAAATGAATCAGATAGTTGTTGAATTCTCAGCAACTGATAAATAAAAAATTAAAAAGCGTATTAGTGAACTTTGGTTATAAGTGCTTTCATTTTATCCATGTATATGACAAATTGATATACAATAAATCTGAAAATTCCATTTGGGTTGCTTCTAGGATGCATTCAAGGCATTTGTGATCAAGAAAATATACTTTATCTGAAAAATATCCCTGTAGTTTCTCAGATTATGATTTTTTTGGGAGCTTGAATCATAAAAAATAGTGCTGTCTGTGCTTTGATTGGCATTAAATGTTCTTTTATTTTGTTAGAAATGTATAGAATTATCTAAATATGAGCTTATTACATTACCTGAGATCATTTGGGACTTTCAAAAGGTATAAAATTTCCAAAGAAGTGTCAATAGAAGATCAGCTAATAAGGTTAGGGTTAGAGGTGCACTTGATGACCTTTGACCTCTATAACTTCCAAAGCCCCACTCGCCAGGTGGCAGACATTGTGAATGTGCTCAGGAGACCTTAGGGCTCAAGAAATTCATAGTCCCGAAAATTCCCCCGTGGGGGGGGAGGGAAGAGCAAACACCCTGCTGGCTCATAGTCTATAAAGGAATTACGCGATGACTTGCATGGTATAAAATGATCTCGAAGATGCAAAACGGCCCATTCAGTCACAGCGCCTCTCATATCATATTTTCAAAACGTCTTTAACCCTTTCAGCGACAAATAAATAAACTCGACCTCTTTCGACGGCTCTAAATACAATCCACTGACACTTACAAAGATTTTGATTGTATAGGCTTGAACACACAAGCGGACGGTATAGATCAAAGATCAGACTGCACGTTCTGTGCAGTCTGATCTTGATCTATGCCATCCGCAAAAATCACTGTTTTCGCCTATGGCGCCGAAAGGGTTAAGAGACATAACCCATGCCTTTCCGAAAGCAACGATGTTGAAAAGCTGAATCCGGCCCCGGACTCGATTTAACTCATGGGTGGAACAATGGTGCAGAGATAAAATGTTGGACTATCAATCTTGAGATCCGAGGTTCGATACCTGGCCTGGTCAGGACCTTTCTGAGACACGCGTGTTTCCCACCTAACTAGAGGTGAACTGGTTTGAAACCCAGAGGTAGCCTCGTGTGTATCGCTGCTTTTTACCGGGCACCTTAAAGAATCAAGAAGGTATATGCGAAGAAGAGCTAAGGGTTTGTACCCGGATCTCCATGTATCCGATTCTTTCTCTCTAATGGTCCATACCATATATGCATAGAGCATATAGGGACCTCAATCCTACAAAGGTATCATCATCATCGACTCGATTTCACTAATTCGACGATCAGTATTAATGTTTGTCAGTGCTTCATTGTTACGTCAAACTTTGCATTTGAAATTTGATCAAGCATGAAAACTTTAAGTTTATACAGTTTACACTTTGTTTATCGTTGAAAAGTTTCTTTTAACGTAATCGCGCAAATGTCGCCCGATCACTAAATTACAAAATATCAAACGCATATATGCAATAGCACATTAACTTATAATTTGCCCCTCTTTTTAAACTTTAAAAATGCGGCAGCATGAACTTGATCATACTGAAACGTGCTGTTTATCAGTTGTGAAAATGCAGATATTACCTATAATTTATGTGTTTCACCTCATCGCAATGTTTTCATCGACGGTCTGACAAGCCCTGAGGCTCAGCTGTAAACCTTTAGGGCATATAACCCAGGAGTCACTGAGTTGATTTCTAGCGCCACCCGAGTCTTTCCGATAATGGACAGTAGTCTTTGCAACAGGTATCATTTCGTTTTCTTTGCAAAACACTGTTTCGAAGAAGATTAGTTAACTGAAAAAAGTCAGTTAACTAATTAACAAATAACATATTCTGAAGAAGTGGGAAAGTTAAATTTATCACTATTCTTTACCGCATTAGAATAAAAACACTTCGCAAAATTAGATCGAAATGAGAGACAGGAACAGCACCAAACATTCTAAATAGCATTCTAAGTCTAATTCTACAAAATGAACTTGGATCTAAACCTGACTTGGATCTAAACTGTCCAATAACTTGTGATATATTCTACCACCTCCCTGTCTTAAACTAACCCATTCAATAGCATTCTAAGTCTAATTCTACAAAAAAAAAATACAGAGAAAAAACTTGAATAGAAACTGTTCAATAAATCGTGCTTCCCTCCTTTTCTTAAACTAAACGTTGACTGCTTTATCAGAGCCCGTAATCAACAACAGTTCCATATTAATAAAACACCGCAATATGTGATTAAAGGCAGATACATCATGAAAGGCGTTTACCACCTGATAAATGAAAATGACAATAAAGCAGACAAACAATAAAGCCACGAAAAAATCGTTCCTTCTTCCTGCGCAAAAGTCTTCGTGTTTTGCGCGTATTTCATATAATTAAAATGGATTCATTATCATTATACTTTATGTATCACTTAAAACGTCAGATATCTCATTTCGTTTCATTTGAAGTTGTTATTAGAATCTGATGACGATAACACCACTTAAGTTTTGGAGAGATATCAATTCTTTAACAAACGACAAAATCATACGCATTGGAAAATGATGGAAGAGTTGCATTTTGACACCACAACGGGAAGACAATCTCACAGATTTAAGACGATCAAATCGTACACAGACAGACACAGAGAAAGAATACTTTAAGAATTTAAAACTCTATTTTAATGATTTTGTCCATTGAACTCAGTGTTAATTTTGAGATTTGGAAATGGCGGAGAGTGTGCAACAAATAGAACAGCATACTATCCTACGGTCAATTTGAGAATAATTATCTATAAGTCCAAACATATTGAAAAACTAGGTACTTAATAACCTATCCTTACTAAAACACATCTTTAATTGAGCCGTGCTCTGGCAAAAGGGGGCTTAATGCATCTCCGTTATACGCGATACTAGCCCAAGTCATCACATAATTATGGATCCATAGGAGCCACTTTTTGAATAACCGACTAAATCATGAGGTAGATTAGTCCTTTGACAAACAGAAAATTGACCAATAGTGAAAAGTTCCCTCAGCCTGCGCAGACTGCGCAGGCTGACCTGGGTCGATACTTTTCGCAGATGCATTAAGCCCCATTTTCACAGAGCATGGCTCATTTATTTGAATACCGCCGCTTTTAAAAAGCATTCCCGGAAACACGGAAATTGACATTAACAGGTATACCTTCTTTGTTTTCTACCGGGAATAATATTGTTAGTTCCCCAAATCATCGATAATGATGTACCAAATCTTTTTGGCTAGGAAGATTGATAAACTTGCTATGGTTTAAAGGGTTAGTTTTAAAAAGGTATATTCATACTCAAATAATTCTATCTATATGTCCTTAAAGGTGAGCATAACAGACCACTAAATTAACATGTTTGTTTGTATTGTCATGCTAGGTTACCATTGAATCTTACTATGAATGAAATTACTACAAAAGCACACGCTTTTCCTGTGTTTTCTTATTGTTTATGGCTATTTTCCATCTGTCCGTCACTCCTCTGTGGCTAATACCAAACATTCTTAAACATTACTATGGAGTTAAACAGTAAAAAGCATGCAACTGAAAATGAAAAGTTGTGAAAATTCGATTTTTGCATGGTTTTTGTAAATAATACACATTGCAATAAAGAAATGTTGCAGAGGTTGTTCCATTTTAATTGCTTTTGATCAAAACGCTAGTTTTTATAAAAACCAAATGGACTTATAACATTGTCCAAACGGTATTAAGCAAGCATCCAAGGCATACTTAGTGTGCATCCAAGGCATACCTAGTGTGCTTCAAGACAGGTGCTTGCTTAGTTCATTTCAACATAATTGCCTTGTCTGGGAACTCAATAATCTGGCTGGCATTACACGAAAAGGGGCATTCGGACATTTGCGTAAAGTGTCGTCTCGGATCAGCCTGCGCAGTCCGCGCAGGCTAATCCGATACGGCACTTTACGACTACATTAGATTTTGTGCTACAGTAGACATGTGCAAAACAGAAAAATACATAAAAACGGAAAGCGTTGTTTCGGATTAGCCTGCGCGGACTGCGCAGGCTGATCCGAGACGACAATTTACGCAAATGTCCGAATGCCCCTTTTGGCGTGTTGCAAGCCAATTATGTGCTTGCTTGATGCTGGTTGCTTGCTTGACTGTGGTGACCACAATGACTGTAGTTCATTTCATCACGAGGATTAGCTGTTAACCCCCCCCCCCCAAAAAAAAAAAAAATAGTTTTTTACAACCCATACGAAGAATCCCTAAGAGAACATTGTGAGAAAAGAGACTAGTTTTGTTGACCGATATAACCAGCATTTTCTCCCCTTTTCCCAACAATGATTCCTATCCTTCATGGGCAAAACCTTTAATTTGATACAAGAGTTTGATTTGTCCGCAGCAAATATTTTTAATTGGTCAAGTCTAAAACGCTGTTGTTTGGTTTTGAGTTACTTTTTGGAAACTTGCGATATACAATCGAAGATAAGTACTACTCTTGCCCGGAAAATGCAGGTCGGCCGTTCTTAGGTTGTAAATGGCTTAGAGAAATACAGCACCAAGTCAAATGGATCTAATTCTGCCTCAGGGGGAGCAACATTGACATTTTGTGCACCAATCGCCTGATATTGCGCTGCATTTCGATGACCATATTTAGAAATCAAGTTCGGGCGACTTAGTCTGCCAATCAAAATTTTCATGAGTTTTGTCACCTGTCAAAATGGTTCGCTATTGGTCAGCTATTTTAATGCAATAGAAAACAATATCGTGTTTTTACACGAGCGTCTAGTCATGTTGCTACAGCTATAAACAGACGCTGAGCAGCGTTATACACAGTTATACAGCGGAGATCAGACCAGATACTCAACAGTTTGTATAACAGCAAGGATTAAGCTTGAAAGGTAATCTAATTTTCTTCCATATGGCTCTCCATAGTATTATCTCCACTAGCAAAGGACTAGTCCTGTCGCTCAGTCGGTAACGTACAAGGCTAGTTATCGAAAACTCACTAGTTATCTACAACTCAACTCGGTCGAACACTTTTCGAGGATTTCTAGTTTTCATTGCGACAGTATTCCGATTCCTCTGTCACCGCTGATTATGGTTTGCACGATGCTTATGTGGAAAGGTAGTCAGTGGTTTGGAAAGGGTTTGGCAAAGTATTGGTATTCCAGAAAATATTGATACTTATAGGTGCACTGGTCGCCGTGATTTGACGTAAATGATGTTGAAATTTAAGGTCATCACCAAACACTATACCACTGTACAAATAACAATTTAGCTAATGGATTATCAAGCATAGCTTGTGTGATGATGCACGTGTGAGTATCCTAAATAAATACACATGGTCAAGGCCTTGATATAGGAGGATTTAAAAGAAACAGGAAGAAATACTGGTTACCAGCATGTTTTCCTTCCCTAGGATGTTTCATCTCCTTTCTAGGACAAATGCTACAATTTAAGCAACATCTAATTCGTTGTCTGCAAGTGCTTGACCAGTCAGTGCCATTGTTGAGACGGTTTGCACCGGTAATGATAGCACGCAGCCAAAAGGTACATGTAAAGCGTGGCATTACTGAACTGAGACAAATTTCGCTTCGGAACACTCTTTGACCGTTTCCTTGAAGACCCGTTTTATGAGGTTTTACCACGATCACATTCGATGTTGTAATAGTAGTTATAGTAAACGAGTGAATGTGGAAAGTGAGAAAACAATAGAGCTTTTACAAAATCTCTGTCATTTATGACATACGATAGCACTTTCACAATGAATTTATGGTAACCCTCCCATTTTTTAAACCGATGACGTCACCTTCTAATTATGGATAAATAGTGGAATATTGGTAATACAAACCTTATTTTAGACAACGCTAAGTTTATTAAGTTTCGTGGGAAAAAAAGGGAAATAGAAATTATAGGCACTTTTAAGGTATGTTCTCATGTATATTTTATTGCTCTAGGTTGACCATGAATTAAAGAAATGAATTAAAGAAATAAATGCATAACCAACATCTCAAACACAGTGACCTTTGATTTCCCTTCGCTCAGAAAACAGATATTTACCAGCATGCACAGCCGTGCAATGGAATTATGGTGTGCTCTCTTGAAACCAACTTATTATGGAAGATTAATTATAAGCTTTCAAAACAGTTATTTTGTCCCAGTTTGTGGATCGTGAAGCTCTCTGTAATCTATACTACAAGAATTCCAGCCTCTGTATTATGAGAATATGTTCTCGTGATAAAAAAAGACCTCCGCACCATTACTGCAAAGACCCAGAAAAACCCAATATTTTCAATTTCTTTTACCGATTTTTAATCTTTTTTTTTTTTTCCAAACGCTTGATGACTCAGTGCGTCAGGATTCCACCTTCTATTAACCCTAAGCATTCTTTTGACTAAGTTTACTTTGGAAAACAATCCGCGGAAAATGATGATTAAGAACGGAAAAAGCAACAAACAAAAAAATGCGCTCTGGAAAAAAGGGGGTTTAATGCATCTCCGTAATGCACTATTAGTATACCAAGCAAATTGTCACAATCATCGAACTATAAATTCCATTTTGTTTAACAACCGACTGGATTTGGAGGTAGAATGATCCTTGGACATGCAGAAAATTAACAAGTAGCAAGAAGTTTCGTCCCTTGTCAGCCAGCGCAGACTGCACGGACTGACATGGGTCGATACTTTTTGCAGATGCATTTTAAGCCCCCTTTTCACAGAGCACTGCTCAAATATTGAAGTCATGAGTGGGGATTTCTGATAATATGCAAACACTGATATTCCGGGCTTATTGAGGAATAAGCCGTCGCTTTTTCGATGTTCAAACAAGCGACATTTAACTATACTAGAAAAGTGACAGCAGTTATATTAACATCTAATGCAAAACGGTTTGTTTAATGTTCAACTATGACAGACGGTAATGCATGCACTTGTAAATTAGACGAATTAGCACGAAAATTGAGCCTTGACGCATCCTTTATAAATTATGAAATAGCATCTTTAGACATTTGCCTATTTAACAAACATGTATTTCGCTTTGCAACCATTGTTTTATTCGGAAAGGCTTATGATAACAAGAGCACCTTTTGGTACTAACGCTCGCCTACAGTTGTCTGATATTATAAAATGTCAAAGTTTTTGAAAATTCCAAGTCCAAAAAGGGGCATAAATGGGTCAAAATATTTTGATGGTTACTTGCCCCTGTAGTATGTGTTCCCCTCTTGATTATTAACAAGCAGTCCAAATTTTAAGTAAAAATCTTAAGCAATGACTGAGATATTATAAAATGTCAAAGTTTTTGAAAATTCCAAGTCGAAAAAGGGGCATAAATGTGTCAAAATATTTTGATGGTTACTTGCCCCTGTTGTATGAGTTCCACTCTTGATTATTAACAAGTAGTCCAATTTTGAAGTAAATATCTTCAGCAATGACTGAGATGTTATAAAATGTCAAAGTTTTTGAAAATTCCAAGTCCAGAAAGGGGCATAAATGTGTCAAAATATTTCGATGGTTACTTGCCCCTGTTGTATGTGTTCCCCTCTTGATAATTAACAAGTAGTCCAATTTTGAAGTAAATATCTGCAGCAATGACTGAGATATTATAAAATGCCAAAATCTCGACGCAGACGACGCCAGGACTAGGGTCATACCTCGACGTTTTCTTCAAAAAAAGGCGAGCTAAAAATCATATAAAGG
Source organism: Hippopus hippopus (assembly GCA_946811185.2). Classification (NCBI taxonomy): domain Eukaryota; kingdom Metazoa; phylum Mollusca; class Bivalvia; order Cardiida; family Cardiidae; genus Hippopus; species Hippopus hippopus. The sequence continues at coordinate 36,079,828 of OX328104.1, forward strand.
CAATACAAAGGCATAACCGGGGGTCGTTTTCAGAAAGCACTGTATACTCAACAACAGAAAGTCTCATGAGTTCAGATGGGTAGTCAAGGAAATTAGATCAAAATTTGGAATGCGTGGTGAAGTACGGCCAAAGATGTGTGACGGCATTCGACCACCTGTCTTAAATCAACATTAACTTTATCAATATTCAAAATTTGTCTCTGCCAGTCAAATGGCATGTAATTAAATATGGAATGACAAAAATGAATACAGAATAGTCGGTAAATGGAGACTCTTGAAAAGTAAATAACTAGCTGTTAAATATTTTTTTGAGAAAGACAGAGCCAATATTGTATTATTTGATTGATGTTGAAAGAAAAAATCAAATGAAATTCCTTTCTATTTCTAACTCTGGGCAAAGTGTAGACTTAATGATATATGAAAGCAGCCAGTAGCTTGGAAAGAGTATTGTTCTTTGTACTGGTGAAGAAAGCATGAATAAATGGTTGCACTTACTTCCTTAAATAATGTGTTTGTTTTATGTCGAAGGGGTTTTTCAAACTCTTTCATTTGTACGAAAGAGTGTATATCGCGGCTGCTAGTGCACCTATCCATGATTTTCTGGAGGTTCTTTAACCAGTATATTGCACAATATTCTCTCACAGCCACTGGCTGCTTTCCAACATAACCATCGTTGAAACAAAGGTAAATAGTGAGAGAGAAATGAATCATTTCACAGTGACTGTCACTAATCCTAGGCCGAGCTGGAGGATCAAATCAACGACCCTTTGGTCTCAAGTCCTGTACGCTACCGACTGCGCTACCGGCCCTCGTCATACTTGAATAATACTGTTGAAAACGACGTTTATTACTACTAAAACGTGTATACGATAGAAATTAATTATGATTATTACTTTTGTCAGTTTTATGTTGTCTGTTGACCCATTACCAAACCATTACATTTTCACGATCCTGCAGAAAACGGCATTTGAAAATTGTATGGGAAAACTAGGAAATTTTCCTTTTCCCACAATCTAGGACAAATCCCAATATTTTATCCAATTCTATTTTTCTATCTGCAAATGATTTTAATTTGGACGATTTTGTCGTGGAGTAAAGAGATGTCTACAATATAGTGGCAGTCATTGAAATACGACCGAATATATTTTATAGTCTCGGAGTCAATTCGACAGGACCAAATGTCATGATATCCCTCGAATTCAAAAGAGAATAGTTGACCCATTTCTATCACTGCTATATTGCCTTTTGTATAACCATTTTGTACCCGTTGCATTTGGCCTTGGTGAACGAAAAGAAAACAGTCGGTGACGGCGGTATTGGTTTTCGTCTTTGTGGTTATAAAAATCGCACGACAGAACGAAATAAATATTGTTGACTTATGCATCTAAAAATAGCATAATAGATCATAACAGAAAATGCTGACTTTATTGGTTTCAATATCGCATGAAAGAGCAAAATTAATTTTTGTTTATTTTATATGTGGACAAAAATGAATGAAAATGTTTTTAGTTTTATGTTTGGGAAAGCAAGGATGGTAAAATGAATCAAAGTGTAAATAATTAAAATATATAGATAAATAATCCTTGAAATCTTGTTGTCTCCAACTTGTCATATAGGTGATTTACTGACAAGGTTTACAAGGCTATTAGGAAAGGTATTATTAATTCTCCTCAAGTAACATAAGCATGTTATGGGCATATCATGCAGTCCAAACGTAAATTATGTCTGCACGGACAGTATTGGTCCTTTTTCTTCTAAATTTTGATGCCTCTAACAAACGAAAACACGACAAAGAATGCATGCAAAAAATACACTTTGCCTCATAAATTCTAATTAAATTCTGAAAACCAAGCATTTTTACTGTTTTGTCATTTTTATGAAAATAAACAAATTTGCGATAAACAAAACGTATTTGAATCTGCGATAAATCAAAGCACTGAGCCGAAGAGATTCCCTATCTTATGGTGGCATATTTCTGCCCCGAGATACGAGATAGCTATTGCGATAATTTAAGAGAACTATCGTGATAAAACAAACTTTCCTGGAAATATTATCAAGATAATAAAAATTTTCACGATAAAAATATCGCGATAATTCTAACTGTTATCATGATTTATTTTGCTTTCGTACCCATAACTGACATTCACGGTATCTATACTTAGATACGGTTTCGGAACATCTTCGTCTACCACCTTATAAATTCCCCTTTTCCCTGAATGGTTTTAAAGTTGTTCGTAGGAGGCATTTCGAGTTGTCTTTGTGATTTTACAGACTTCTATTCATTTTGAGTCTTGTCAAAATTTATCACTTAAGCTACAATCGTTAATGATTTGAATTTTTACTAACTGCAGTCTTGTAAAATAAAAAACTACCGAGTTCAACCAAATGATAAATTTGCTATTTATATATATCGAGAAACGGATTGAACTATCAAGATAATTTTATCTCGAATGTCAGCTTCGTGCACGATTGAGAAATTTTGCGTTAAAATATTAAGTTTATCGTGAATTTTCTTTTTTTTTTCAGGAAACTTTTCACTATCTCGATAAAATTTCCAGGAAACTTTAATTTATCGCGATAGTTTTCTAAAATTACCATGATAGCTATCTCATATCACGTGGCAGAAATATGCCACCATACTTTCTCAAGTGAAATATTTCGCTTGGCTGGAGTTTATGGATCTACGCAAACAAGATAAACATTGTTTTAAATCCTCTTTCTTCTACCTTTATTTGTCAGTTTGACTGGCATGATTATCACGACTACACATGCAAAGTTTAGAATTTTCTAACTTTTAGCGGCACTCTGGCAGAAGGGGGTTTAATTCATCTCCGTGATGCATTACACCAAGCAAGTCATCACATAGTTATGGATCTACAAAAACCATTTTGTCTGAAACCGACTGAATCATGAGGCAGACTGGTCCTTAGACATACAGTAAATTGACCAATTTTAAGAAGTTTCGACTCAGGTCAGCCTGCGCGGTCTGCACCTGAATCTATACTTTTTGTAAATGCATTACGCCTCCTTTTTACAGAGCATGGTACATCTTATTTTGCTGTGTAATCTAAACAAAAGGTATGGGTCATCTGTTACTGAATGGTAGAGGCGATGAACTTGTATAACTCAGAAAACATAATTATACCAATTATGAACCAGCCATCCATCGCCGTGATATAACTGAACAAGAGGGCCATGATGGCCCTGTATCGCTCCACTGGCTAATAAGTAAAACCCTACATGCCACACATTACAGTACTTTACTGATTGGTTTTGAACATGAGACCCTTGAGGCAGGACTAAATTGGTAGCCCTAGTTCTTATGGTAAGTAACAAGAAGATTTCCAAAGTTTTTACTATATAAACCCATGTAAAACTTCTGACCCCTGGGGTGGGATCAAATTTGACCCCTGAGCAATAATTTGGGCACTCTTCGTAAAGGCCCTACAGATAAAGCCACATGCAAAATTTGGTTGCCCTAGGCCTTATGGCTAGGTACCGGGAGATTTCTTAAGTTTTCTCTATATAAGCCAATGTAAAACTTGTGACCCATGGAGCTGGGTCAAATTTGACCTCCGGGGCTATAATTTGGGCACTCTTGGTAGAGGCCTACTAGATAAAGCCACATGCAAAATTTGGCAACCCTAGGCCTTATGGCTAGGTACAGGAAGATTTTTAAAGTTTTCTCTTTATATGCCCATGTAAAACTGTGACCCCCGGGGAGGGGCCAATTTTGACCCCAGGGCTATAATTTGAAGAAACTTGATAGAGGTCTACTAGATAAAGCAACATGCAAAGTTTGGTAACCCTCGGCCTTATGGTTTCAGACAAGAATATTTTCAAAGATTTCCAATATTTTTACGTTTTGTTGCCATGGCAACCAGAGCTTTTGAAGGAATCAAATTCTTTCAAGAAAGTCTGAAGAGAACCATGGCAGGATCATTTCTGTGAAGTTTCATCAAAATTGGACGGGTAGTTTCAGAGAAGAAGATGTTTGAAATAAAAGTTAACGCAGCACGAACACACGGACGGACGCACGGACGCATGGACGCACGACGGACACTGGGCCATGACATAAGCCCGCTGGCCTTCGGCCAGTGGAGCTAAAAACCATGCAGACCACTTGAAATGCAATCAACACGACAGGAACCATTCTGCAACTTCCATGCTTTGACTTTACTGCAACTTTGTGTCGAGCCAAATTTTTTCTGCTTTCTCTTTTTATCAAAGGGTGTGTGTATATGGGGGGAGGGGTTTGCTTCAAAGCCTGTGTGGTGATTTGTCATTTGAAATACTACAAAAGCAGGCAAGCTTATGAAAAGAAACATAATTGTTAAACCCTTATCCTCCTAAATAAGTGAAATGAAACTTAGAGCCGATGATAAAAACCCATTTTTTTTGCTATTTTAAGATTTTTATTTGGGAAAGATATCTCCTTATCGGACAGTGTAGATCCAAGATCAGACTGCACGTTCTGTGCAGTCTGATCTTGATCTACACTGTCCGCAAAAGGTCCTTGAGTCGCGCTTAGCAGCAAAAGGGTTAATAGGGAAAATATAAGGATATTTATGGTGGCATATTTCTGCCACGAGATACGAGATAGCTATCATGATAATTTTACAAAACTATCGAGATAAATTAAAGTTTCCTGGAAATTTCATCGAGATAGTAAAAAGTTTCCTGAAAAAAAAATCACGATAAACTTAATATTTTAACGCAAAATTTCTCAATCGTGCACGAAGCTGACATGCAAGATAAAATTATCGTGATAGTTCTACCTGTTTCTCGATATCTATAAATAGAAAATTTATCAGTTGGATGAACTCGGTTGTTTTTGACTTCACAAGATCGCAGTAAGTAAAAGTTCGAATAATTAATAACTGTAGCTTAATTGGTAAATTTTTACAAGACTCGAAATAAACAGAAGTCTGTAAAATCACAAAGACAACTCGAAATGCCTCCTTCGAACACTTTAAAACCATTCAGGGAAAAGGAGAATTCATGAGGTTGTAGACGAAGATGTTCCGAAACCGTATCTAATTATAGATACCGTGAATGTCAGTTATGGGCACGAAAGCAAAAAAAATCATGATAACAGGTAGAATTATCGCGATATTTTTATCGTGAAAATTTTTATTATCCAGATAATATTTCCAGGAAACTTTGTTTTGTCACGATAGTTTTCTAAAATTATCATGATAGCTATCTCGTATCTCGCGGCAGAAATATGCCACCATAGATATTGACCTTTCATAATGAATTTGTAAATGATATTGCGCTAAAGTAATCCCATTAGAACACAGATTTACTTTCATAACGAGCGACAGCGAGTTACGGGCGAAGCCCGTAACGAGCGAAGCTCGTTTTGCGGTAACACCGTTCTAGATTTTCAAAAATGAAATTCCGACTTCGTTCTGGGTTTTAGTCTAAATCTAAACAGGGATTACTTAAAATTAAGTGTCTTCCGGTTAGTCGCACAGCGTCACACGTATGACAGTCTTTCGCACAAGTACCTGATTGGTCAAAAATGACAAAAATTATCTACCGATCGTATGATTACTTAAAAATCATTATCGGTTTAATTAGTACAGATCATCTCATTTCTTACTGTCAGCGTATTAAGCGTCTATTTGTGTATATATACATACGCAATGATCTATGCTAGCAAATAATGACGTCATTAATCATACTATTCTTACGTCATGCACGAGCCGTTTTTCGCGGAAAACATTGTGTCGAAGAAATCATGACTAAACTAGTTTTTTGGCTGTTTCAAAATACCATTTACAGAGAAAGCCGGATTTATGATCTGTAAAAAAGGGGCTTAATGCATTTGCAAAAGCTAGTCGATCCAGGTCGGCCTGTGCAGTCCTCGCAAGTTAACCTGTGTCAAAACTCGTTGCTAGATCTATTTTTCAACGTTCTACATGTCAAAGGACCAGTTTGCATGCCTTTTGATTCAGTCAGTTATCATACAATATGGATGTATAATTACGTGATCACTTTCTTGGTATCATGTATCACGAAGATGCATTAAACCCTCTTTTACCGCAACATGGCTCAAATATATTTATTTAATGTTACGAAAGCTTGTTGACAGATCGAAAAGTTTGGCGGTTTTTTTGCCATAATTTGGATATCTATCCGAAAACTCGGCAATTTTTTTCTTAGGATTGATGATAGATCTAGATCTAGTTATTGCAACAGAATTCATTCCTGTCTCTGCACTGATCACTGTTTCAATGATGGACGTGTAGGAAAGCAGATGGGACGAAAAAGGAAAGCTACATATAATCTGATTTTAGCGATCTACGCACTCTGATTTTAAAGAAACTCCAGGTAAAACGTGGGTAGACCTGTGCACTAACGAAGAAATGAAAGAAAGATTTTGTTTGTTTTTGTTTGTTTTTTTCTTTTCCTTTTGTGTGTAGATCTAGTATTCATTGCGACGGCAAGTGCACCTACCATGCCTTCCTGAAGTTCCTTTTACCAGTAGGCCCTACTCTGCTCAATACTAGAATTCTAGTATTCTTCCCAACCTACTGACCGATTCCTCGTAAAAATCAAAGTCTCTCTAATATAGATCTAGATCTACATGCAGTGAGGAAATGTTCCTGTAAAATGGTCTTTACAAGTATGTGAACCAATAATCATTCCAAGATATTTTTCTGGACATAAATTAACGAAATTGTCAAGGAACTGTCTTTATTTTGTTCAGGAAATCAGGGACAGTTCGCCCTATTTCACATGTATAAATCTACGAAAGAAAAATGCTTTCTACTTTTGACAACGCTCAAAATTAGTTTTGGCAAACACGGAATTCGACCTCAAAAACTTTGATTTTAAGATCTAGAATCTAGCTCGTCATTCGAGTTATCAGATAGTTGTTCCACAAACCATTCACGTCGCTCGTATTGAGGCTTTGCCTTTTTCATATTACTAGACCTGTAAGATCTATGTTAACTCTTTACCAAATAATTCTGCCTCTTTACGTCGATAAAAAAGGAAAGTAGAAAGAAGAAAAGTAGATAATGCTGCTAATTAACATTTGCTCCTCTCTCACAACCATGTTTCCTGCCCTTTTAAAGACAAATGCCATTAGTTGAGTTTTATAAGTTCCACTGGCCGAAGGCCAGCAGGCTTATGTCATGGCCCGGTGTCCGTCGTGCGTCCGTCCGTCTGTCCGTGCGTTAACTTTTATTTCAAACATCTTCTTCTCTGAAACTACCGATCCAATTTTGATGAAACTTCACAGAAATGATCCTGCCATGGTCCTCTTCAGAATTTGTTGAAAGAATCTGATTCCCTCAAAAAGTGAAGTTGCCGTGACAGCAAAACTGAAAAATATTGAAAATCTTCTTGTCTGAAACCATAAGGCATAGGTCTACCGATTTTAGCATGTAGCTTTATTTAGTGGATTTCTACCAAGTTTTTTTTCAAATTATAGCCCTGGTGTCAAATTTGGCCCCGCCCGGGGATCACAAGTTTTATATGGGCTTATATAGAGAAAATTTTAAAATTCTTCTGATACCTAGCCATAGGGCCTAGGGCTTTCAAATTTTTGCATGTAGCTTTATCAAGTGGGCATCTACCAAGAGTGCTCAAATTATAGCCCTGGGGTCAAATTTGGCCATGCCCCGTGGGTCACAAGTTTTACATGGGCTTATTTAGGGAAAACTTTAAAAATCTACTCGTATCTAGCTATAAGACCTAGGGCTACTAATTTTGCATGTACCTTTATCTAGTGGGCCTCTACCAAGAGGGCCCAAATTATTACCTTGGGGTCAAGTTTGGCCCAACTGTAGGGGTCACAAGTTTTCCATGGGCTTTTACAGTGAAAACTTTATAAATCCTCTTGTTACTAATCATAAGACCTAGGGCTACTAAATTTAGCCCTGTCTCAGGTATCTCATGTTTTACAGGGCCTTTTATTGAGGAAAGTTTGAAAATCTTCTTGTTTATAACCACACATTCTGGACCTGCATTATTTGGTATGGGGCTTTATCTTGTGGACCTCCACCAGGATTCAAGTAATTGTAGCTTTATGGCCAAAACTGGCTTTGCCCTTGGGTCATAACTTTCTCGTAGGATTTTATAAAAAAAAAAACTTTGTATGTTTTCTAGTTTAAAACCAATTGGCCAAGTATTGTAATGTTTGGCTCGTAGTGTTTTGACTTATTCGCCAGTGGAGCGATACAGGGCCATCATGGCCCTCTTGTTTAGTTTGTTGCCTGCAAATGTGCTCAATTTTGGCAAGTCTAAAACTTATGATGTAAAGCCAAATGTTATCTTACAAGTCATACTTTTTCTTACTTTTGCAGACAGTTTCAATTCAAGATCAGACAACACAGATCGGGTAGTCCGATTTTGGATGTATAAAGTCCGATATTTTTAAGAGATTTCACAGCTTGCCAAAATAAGGAAAATAAGATTTTGAGGTTCTGTGGGGTAGGGAAATGCAAGAAAAGAAAAATCATCTGGCGGCCACAGCATTGTAAATATCTAATAAAAATAAAATGGGTCATGAGGTTTGTTTTGTTGGTTAACTGTCTTGCAGCCACGAGATAAGTAGCTGCTATTGGGCTGTTGAGACACTGATTTCAACCTAAACCAATCATTACCGTATGAGTCAGGCTTATCTTTGTCGAGACTTTTTGCTTTTGGTAAACTTTCTGCATGTCCATGTACCAGTTTACCTCATGATCTAGTCGGTTGTTTGACAGAATGGTTTTTATGGATCCATAATTATTTGATGACTTGCTTGGTATAATGCGTTACGCTGGTTTATTGAACCCTTTTATACCAGTGCATGGCTCATATGGCTTGTAACATGCGAAAAGAGACATTCGGACATTTGCGTAAAGTGTCGTCTCGGATCAGCCTGCGCAGTCCGCACTGGCTAATCCGAGACGGCACTTTACGACTACATTAGATTTTGTGCTACAGTAGACTTGCACAAATCAGAAAATTGCATAAAAACGGAAAGCGTCGTTTCGGATTAGCCTGCGCGGACTGCGCAGACTGATCCGGAACGACACTTTACACAAATGTCCGAATGCCCTTTTCGCGTGTTGCAGGCCATATATCTTACCAGTTTATGGAAGAATGCTCCTTACAATATTGCGGTACAAGGGGGCGGGGCGGTTACCAGAATTTTCCCCTCTTTCCCAAAATGTTTTCTGCCCTTTCAAAGACCCATCCCACCATATAATCCTGATTTCTGGCCAGAAAAAAATGCTTTCATTACGCAGTTGTTTTGAAGGACACACATTGGAAGCAAAACAATGTAGATCTACAACACTGGTGGGAGGATTTAAAATGTTACAATAGCTTGCTGCTACTTTATATCGATGAACTTTGTCTGAATCAAGAGTGAAGTTAGATCAATCAAAACAACTGTAAAATCATATTTAATAAGGCTTCGGTATGTGAAATTATTTCATAGAAAATGCCGTGGTTTAATTTGAAAGATTATGCAAACATCGAGTCCTGCTCAGGAAGAATTTAAAAATTACGACCCAAAAGGATTTTTTGTGAGTTTAATATTTGGTGTTTACAATAGTGTTGCATAATACGATTACTATGATGATGATATTGTTGTTGGTGGTGGGGGTGGTAGTTGTGGTCGTGATGGTAGTGGTGGTGGTGCGGTGGTGGTTGTGGTCGTGATGGTAGTGGTGGTGGAGGTAGTTGTGGTCGTGATGGTAGTAGTGGTGGCAGTTGTGGTCGTGATGGTAGTGGTGGTGGTGGTAGTTGTGGTCGTAATGGTAGTGGTGGTGGTGGTAGTTGTGGTCGTGATGGTAGTGGTGGTAGTGGTTGTAACTGTAATAAAGAAGGAGCGGGTGTATTTTACTCTTCAAATAGCAGAAAAAATTAGGAAGGCATTCTGTCTGAAAAAGGAGCAATGGCTTGTGACCAGTAATGTCAGTTCACTAACTTTTGTTTGCTCTAGTGTAAATTTCTTTTTTCAGTTCTTCTACATAGTTTGTCCACTAATGGTTTGAAAGAAATACAGGAAAGATTACTCTATAATGTCAGTCACACTCGTCCAACATTAAACATACAACTTTACTCGTTTTCATCCAGTTTTTTAACCGTTTTATTCTTTATTTTATGAAAATATAATCACTCTTGTATCTTCATGCCAAATATTGCCCCTGATGGTTGCAAGGTTGCACAGATTACGGCAGATAGAAAAATGCATTTCCTTCTATTGCGGCTAGCCATAGACATAACACCCACAGTTTCCGGTTTTAAATCGAAGACAAATCCCTACAGTTTCTTTACCCCATACACCTTATATTGATTTTTTATCTACGTTTACACAGCTTACTAGATGATTACACCGTCAAGTTTTAACAGCGTTTGGTTACGCTCTGGCTGTAAAGATGTCTCTTTAAGTAGTGTACGTTCAAGAAAGAAAGCCGTCTTATGTGCGGAATAATTACGATTAATACTTACCAAAAATTATGATTTCGATTGTCGTATTCACCGTGAAGCTTTATGCGAACCCTTAGGCTGCTAAGCGCGACTCACTGACTTTTTGCAGACAGTGTTTGTTCTAATATAAAATTCACAGATTTTACTACCGACACAAACACAAAAAAGAACAACAAAATTTACTACTTCGTATTAAAAAATATGCACATAGAGTTTGATTAGATAGGAGTGACGTTTACAGTAAAAGGGGGCAGCTGATTAGTAATCAATGTAATATGAGCCATGCTCCATAAAAATGGGGCTTAATGCATCTGCGAAAAGTATCGACTCAGGTCAGCCTGCCCAGTCCGCTCAGGCCCAGGCCGAAACTTTTCGCTATTGGTCAATTTTCTGTATGTCCAAGGATCAGTTTACCTCATCGTTGAGTCGATTGATAGACAAAATGCGATTTATGGGTCCATGATCATGTGATGACTTGCTTTGTATCATGCATCACGGAGATGCATTAAGCCCCATTTTGCCAGAGCATCGCTCATATACATTGTACTGCAAGGTATGTGTACATAACTCTATCCAAGAAATCTGGTGTCACATAGAAAAACTTCATGTCGGCGCTTTGTGATGTATCTATATTGTACAGTTTGCACAGAACTGTAGATTTTATGCACAAACTTGTAAACAAGTATTCCTGCAAGTTTAGATCTACATAAATATAAATTTAGTACTCTTTGACATTTTTTTTTTGGGGGGGGGGGAGCGATATAATTCATTATCTTACGAGTGACCTAACTACGAGTAACTCCTTTACTGAATTTACTACTTCTTACTTATACTAGTATGCACGAAATTTCACAAAGAACGAATTTGTACTATGCGAAACGTAATTTTAAGTGGCGTAGTAGAATAAGTAATCAGGGCCAGTAATCACCAAGCGTTCTTTCTAAATTCAAAAGCAACGCGAACTTTGGTTGGCTAAGCTAATTGGCTTTACTATCTAAAATAAGATTAATTGTTAAAATGTAATTTAAGATAGTTAGTGAAAACGGCCCAAGAATACGTATACTGTTGCAGCATGTGAGTTACTGCTTTTAATCCAAGATGAGAGAGACCAGGGATCTACGATTCAAACTAAACATTTCTACATACAATTCTGGATACATATAAATAACCCGTTTATAATTGAGCCATGCTCTGGCAAAAGGGGGCTTAATGCATCTCCGTTATTCATCAGACAAAACGAGACATAACCTAATTATAATTCCATAAAATCCATTTTGTCAAACATCCGACTGTATCATGATGTAGAATGGTAATTTGACATGCAGAAAAATTAAAGGTAGCGAAAAGTTTCGGCCCCTGTCAGCCTGCGCGGACTGCGCAGGCTGACATGGGCCGATACTCTTCGCAAATGCATTAAGCCCCCTTTTCACAGAGCATGGTTCAATTACATTTATAGACTAATTCTCAAGAATTTTATAAGTTTCCAACTTACACAATTTATTTCAATGACTGAACAAAATGGGTCAGTCAATCAGATATTGTGGTAGTTTCTATATCTGGAATTAGACAAGGTATGTCTAATGAAAACGACCAATGATTCCCAGTACAAAGACTGGCCATCTGACGTTATGACGTTATATCCTAGTCAATCTGGTGGCTAAGTTTGGGAGCGTAGAATTAAAATGTGGCCCTAGGTGATTTCACACTTCATGTCAAATGTTATGCAGTACAAAATTAACTGCGGAGATTCATGCATAAACTTGTAAACATGCATTCTTACAAGCTCAGATCTAAAAGTGACAAATGGGAACATGTCCCTGGCTTACTTAAGTTTAGATGTAAATATTTTTGTACAGCAGGAAGGATATAAAATACTACGAGGGCAGGTTCACTGTCTGCCGTGGTATAACTAATATATTGTTTAAACCGGCATGAAATATTAACAGGCAATGTACTACTAAAGATAAAAGGTTTATACACAGAAAATGGCATCCTATGACAAACCAACGAGCTCATATCAAGAAGCTTAATAATATACATGTACATTTAAATTTCCGTCCTGTTTCTCTACAGAATCCTGGTGCAATGAACAAACAGATACCAACCCGGGGCATTTTGATGTCCATGATCGTGGTGTTCATGTTTAGTTATATGATAGCAACAGTGCACACAACTCATCAACGTTGGTGGCTCCATGGGTGCCAGTGCTCTAACTGGAAATCTGGAAACTCGTTGCGAGAGGTGGTGATGAACTCGTACCGTGGACTTTTTGTGGGTAAAAACGATTTAACATCGTTACCCGTTGTTAAATTACATCGAAATCCGGGCGAATCCAGTGTCCAATCTTTTGTGGCGAATACCTTGCCAAACATTACCCAGTATATCAATACTGGGTGTTGTGCAACGTACGTATACATATCTTACTCTTTACCAGACGTTAAAACTTGAAGCTTGTCGCTGTCGAAATTATTTCTGACGAAACAAAAAAAAGTTTTAAATTGTGAGATTTGTCGTGAAAAGGTAGAAAGCACCGTGGGAAAAGGAGGAAATGCTGGTTACCAGCAAAGATCTTCTCGGAAACAGTGGCCTGCCAATAATTCTCATATTTGATACGAAGCCTTAAACTTATCCGACTAATAAGTGTCTCGTGGACAATACAGCTGTCATTGCTTAGAATAGGAAAAACAACATATAAAAAACTACTTTCCAAAAACAGGAATTCAGCTGGCATTGAAACTTGGCATAAAAAATCACTATCAGAAGTACCACAATGATTGTTCGAATAATGATCTTCGAAATATATTTGGGTAAGTCAAACATTTGGCTACTGTGTTCTAAATGTTGTAGATGTACGTCATCTAGATTTTGTTCTGAACTCTCCATCCTTCAACACCACTGGACAGATTCTGCAGTAATTCAACAAAAATGTTCTTCTGATAGCCATCCACCAAGTTGCCTAAACCGTAACTATGTACTGAACAAGGTGGCCGCCAGAGCTGTATTTAAACTTCTCCTGTTAATTAAACGGGAGGCTGGATTTTTTCAATTATTTCACAAGAGTGTCTTCTCGAATACCATTTATATATATATTTTTTTTTAATCATTTCTGCCCTTCTGAACAAGATTGCCGTAAGAGCAGAAAAAATGAAAAACAACTACTCTTCAACCAATATTACCTATCACTGCATGTGCACAATGTCTAATCTATTTATCAGATGAGTCATCCATCTTTTGAAATCTGTTTCAATATTTGAAAACAAGGTAACATTTATCATTCGGCAGTCTAAGGTGTATCATTTTTACTTCCAGGGATTACCGGTATGAGATTTTCAACACAACATCTGTGAATGGCCAGGAATTTAAAGTTGTTCACTTTGATAATGCATTTCAGTTTGTACCAACTGGAAGATGTAGGTAAGCGGTTTGAAGAACCTTCTTATTGCCAAAGAAAGGTTTGCAGTGGGCTTATTTTCACGCGCGAAATATGACATTTTTGTGTGTGGAAGAAATCGCAAAATAGGTCCTGTATTTCGAGGTCAACATAGCAATTACCCCAATTATTATTAGGGGGTTTGTATAGCAAATCCGCTTACTGTGATCGTCTGACCGGAACCAAATACATCATGCGTAAAGACGCATGCGCCCTCACTCTGTACTATATCGATGTGACTAGAACCAAATAAAATGTCATATACGCTTGCGCTCCACTCATTCTACTTTCAGTTTTAGCCAGTATACCACAAAGTCGCTTTTGTCACTACCGTACATGTACCTATACAGTCCTACACGTGTATAAGTACTCCGAAATCTAATACCAGCGAAAAACTGCGTCAGATTGACGGATAAAATTATCACTCCTTGAAAAGTAATAGAACAAGAGAATATTGATGCGTAACATCAATGGCGCCGCAAATCAGTTGTTTCTGAAATAGGGCACATTACAGCGGGTTAATTTTTTACACCAAGAGCATCACTTGAACAAACTTCGAAGAGGTCCAAGTGGTGATACTACATGACAATTATTTAAACTCTGGGCCATCTGGTTTTGGACAAGAAGATCTTTAAAGTTTGCACCATTTAAGGCATTGTGTTAATCCCGAGTATTAACAACCTTGCAGAAGAATCATTTTTAAAAACAATGTGGAAGAAGAAGAAAATGGTAACCACATTTGAATTATCGTCTGCAAATGCTCTCAGAAGTCTGAAATTATGTTGTTTGGTAAAGAGTTAAAGTCTAAGAAAGAGTCATGGTTTTGCAACATGATTTATGAAGAACACAACGAAAATGTGCCTCTCTCCAGAAAATTCTTAACGCATTTCAAATTGACCAAAGAAAATTTATGCAGAACTCGGTGAGAAATGAAATGAGAAGTCCTAAACAATCTTTAGAATGCAAATCAAAATTTAAAAAAGAAAGAACCAACAGTGGTAACACACAATCATAGCCATTCTTCGGCGAAATTTCAAACATAATTTCAATTGGAGCTATGTACAAAAAGCAGTTGTCCTTCGGCAAGAAAATAGTACTAAAACTAGGTTCTAAATTACCAAATTGATATTAAAAATTGGGTATGAAATGACCAAAGTAGGTACGAAATGATCAAAGTGAGTACGAAATGACCAAAATAAAAAGTATTTGTGGGTACGAAATGAACAAAAAAGGTATGAAATGGCCTCGGTACGAAATGACCTAGTTACGAAACGATTGGAAGCCGAGTAAACAATATGGCTGCCCCTTAGGTACTTTTCAAAACCGAATAAAAATATAGTACCGCCGCTCATGCGGCGCCACAATAACAGTTACTGCGCGGCTCGCTCAGCAGAACAACTTTGACTTTCCTTGCCCTTGCTAACCCTTGCTAAATGAATATAATTATATACATGTGTTGCATATGATGTTATTTTTTTATTACAACTTATTACAGCATTATGATACTCCACAAATCCGCTTTCCAGGACTTTGAGTCCTTTGATTTATTTGGGAGGGCTTGCCTGTTGTGCAGCCCTAATCTCCTACTCCTATGCTATTTCGACTTACATCAGCTGAAGGATTTTCACACATTTAACGACGTACATCACAAATTTTTTTAATGGACAGATTTTTTTTTAAACTTTGCATATACAAAGCTCATCATGTCTCTAGAAGATTATAGTAAAAACAGATAAGAGTCACCATGCTCGTTTCTGAGAAATTTGCTTTAGAAAAAGGTATATAATGTTCTAAAATTCAGCTTATATTGGATTTATCGAGCTTGTCTTTAATAGTCAGTTAAACAGGAAAATCACCGGAAGAATATACAAATATACATCATTTTAATGAAAATTCATTCAGTTTTATATAAAAAAAAATATGTAAAAGCCTAGCTTTGAGCATGGTAAATTTACAAATCTGCATGTTATATATAGACCATTGAGTTAAAGTAGGAGATGATTTGACCGAATTAAGGGTTAATCTTTAATAAATACACACTTTCTAACGGACAGATTTTTCTTAAAATTTCCGCACTTATAGTATTTATAATTCTAGACAATAAGAAAAAATGAAAGTAGCACCTATCCGTGCTTATTTCGTCAGAAAACAGGGATGAATGTCACTGTGGAAGTTATTTTTTCAAGGAAAAAAAGAGGATAAAAGCTCAGCAGACACAATGGGAAAAGGAGAAATTGCTCGTTAGGAGCGGTTTCTCTTTTTGCCACAAATATTTTCAAAGTGGAAACAGCTATACTTCCACAGCTTTAAATTTCCTGCTTTTGTTTGCTTGTTTGTTGTGTAACGCCGTGTCAACAGTATTTTAATTATTTGACGGTGACAGTTCACAAAACCTTTTTTTTTCCTCTTTACTAATACTAACGTACCTGAAGAAAGTGCTACTTGTTTCAGTGAACCAGTAGTATTAACATTTATGCGAAAAATTCATAGATGCTCTTTTGATTCACTATCCATGACAAAAACACATGCGCAGTAGGATGCGCGCAAACATTTGTTATATACGTCGTTAAGAAAAGGGGAAAAAAAGCCAGACCACCTATAGCCGTTTTCAGTCGTTATTATCTGTAAAAATTTGAACCTCTTCAGTACTGTCATCAACGATATAAATGAAATATACATGAAAATATGATTATGAGGTTCTGTTATAAATCCTGGTGAAATACTGGTCGCGCTCAACATAATTTTGAAAGAGCATCTGGATGTCTTTTTAGATACAGAGAGCTGGACTAAATGATCAGCAATTATAACGAAATATTCAGCAATCAGAAGCACTTCGTGGTGCCAAAAACCATCACAGTACCTTCAAATGGGTGTTCAGTATTCAGTTTGGCATCATGGATAAATGATATAATAAACCGGTCGAAATATATCTTTTCAGAAAAAATAGCACCTGTGACCGCGGAGAATGCCTACAGATGTACATAGATCACTGGATGTTGATCTGGGACTCAAAACTGAGTACTTGGCCTCCAGTTACCTTTCTACCAGTCGAGGTACCCTCCCATTGTCAATGTGTAAATGTAGGGCGCGCAAGTACAAGACGCCGGCGTAGTAACAAGTAAGACGTATTTTGTTAATTAATACCTTAAGTATACAAACGCTTGAATCTTTGACTCCAAATGAATCTAACAGTATTTGTTCCAAAACAAGACATAATCTATGAAAGTTTGGGCTTTACCTGCGTGCCCTTACACGTTTACAAAGATCTCATTAAGCTGGTAAGAGTTCTGAAGATGACGTTAAGTTGAAAGTTTTCTAGAATTTTACACACAATTTCAGACAGTCGAGATCTAATATTAAGTTAAACCCTTGTTCCAGCCAGGCCCTGATATTCACTGTTCAAAATAGCCATCATTTTGCCGTTGTCATGCGCCTTTTCAAGGATTCGATTGGTGTCGCATTTGCCATCGACTACAGGCAACGGTAGCAAAGCAAACAGGTAATTTTCTATAAATCAAACAACTTTTCTTTGAGCGTACTTATCAAATCTTCATTGAAAGGCTCAACTAAGTATAAAATTCAATCTCTGGCTACACTGCAGATAGTTACAAAAACTAAAAACGCACCTGCCTGTTGTTTGAATCAATGTTTTGTTGTTTTCGTTTCAGATCCTGCAATTCTGATATACAGTCTACCTAAAGATCAGAGATAATCAGAATGATGTTCCCGAAGGATGAAGTTTCATGTGACTATTTCTGAATAAACTTGGAGGATTAATTTAAGTATTACTTGGTGTTGCCTAGATTTCGGCGTGATTGACATAGTTCTAGTATACTTGTATACTTCATATGGATTGCTTGTCCTGTTGTTGAACCATCACGGCGTCAATAACAATTTTAGTCGCTTTTTGTGGGCATTGTAGAGCAGATAGGACTGCGATAGTTTGTTAAGCACTCTGACTTATCAATAAGTCTTGAAATTGGAATTACTGGGTTGTTTTAACCCTTATCCTGCTAGGTAACTAAAATGAAATCTTAAATTCAATAGTACAAACCCTAATATTGCTATTTCAAAGTCATGTTTTGGGGAATGATATCTCCTTATCGACCAGTGCAGATCCAAGATCAGAATGCACGTTCTGTGCAGTCTGATCTTGATCTACACTGTCCGCAAAAGGTCAGTGAGTCACCCTTAGCAGCCTAAAGGTTAACTGGCAGAAAAAAGCTTTTCTTTCACTTGGTACGCACAAGTTTTAAAGAAACTGGTACCAATTGTTGTCATACAGTACATTTCATTAATTTTCATTCAATGAAACAGAACCTACTTTTAACTCTATTGGATCCATTCTTGCGCAAGAAACAAGTTTTTTTTTTGTCACATTTCCCAATGTGGACTGTGTTGAGCAATTATAGGTTCTTTTTCTAGTTTAATAAGAACCTGACTGCAAATAAATCTATCCCATCCCTACAAGACTGATCAGTGACCAAGGTAACCAACGGGGGCTACCAGATGGGATAATGTACATGTACACATTTGCGATTATTTCGTAGTATTTATTTGCTTTCGTAACCACATCAGTTAGAATCAAAGGACTGAAAGTCCTGAAAAGCGGATTTGTTGAACAGTTTTAAGCTATGATTTGATGTAACGAAAATTATTTTTTTTATCACATGTAATACATGTATAATTTGTAAGTAATTAGTAGAGTAAGCAAGGGCAATGGGAGTCAAAGTTGTTTTACCAAGTGTGCTGCGCCGCAGTTTGATGTTTTTTTTTTTCTGCTAGTATTATATTTAGGACTGTAAACACGCATAGGACTGGAAAACATAAAAAAAAACCCAAGAAAGATTTATAAGTGAAAGTTATTTGACAAATATATAGAATACTTCAGTTGTTGATTCGTTGATGAGTAAGACTTAAAAAACTATACAAAATAGGATGATGATATATAAAGATATTTCTGTAAAAACACGTTGTTAAGGTCTACAGTTGTCAATCAGTTCCAGCAATCATGAGTAAATTTGATCAAAGAGTACAATATATTGCTACTTACACATGTATGCGATATGAAATTTTTGTGCCTTCTTCTTGAACTTCTTACCAGAGGACAAGATTTTTGACTCCCCCAAATTAAAACCAACTATTCAGATTTTCATACCCTCAACAAACTCAAAAATGACTTACTGAATTATAGCTGGAAAATCGTAAGTAAAGAAGAAAGATAAGATTTAGAAAAAAATATCTGAATTGATATTTCCTTAATGCGCTACTTAGCCTCTTTGGGTATTATTAGATTTCATGCCACAGTGTTGAAAAGCTTTGAGGGAATGGTACTTAATCAATAACATGCACCATCAACAAGGATTTATATATTCAAATCAGTATCAAGACGTCATATCTGGTGTAATAATAATAAACAGAGTGACCTATTGCTAAAGTAGCCTATAATTCCATATTCAAACACCCAAAATTGCACCATTTCACTGAATTTAACCGTACACTTTATTGAAAAGAAATATATACCTGGTAGTATTTATTGGCCTTTTACGGAATAATTTGATTTGTGGCAAAAAAAAAATTAAATAGCTTGCTGTTTAGAGCATAAACAAACAATTCAATAGATATGGAGCCCTCAGATTATGTGGTTTGTACTTGTAAAGGGTAGAAAAAATTCTGGAAGAAAAAAAGAAAAGAAATACTGATGTCTTGTTTTCCAACACTGTTTTCATAAGCCCTATTACACAGGACTCATAAAACATAGGATTTATTGTGCGTTACAGGGCTAAAAAAAGAAAAGAAAAATCCTCAAAAATTCTCCCAATTTAACTTTCTATGACACAAAATTCAAGGGTTAAATAAAGGCCATGTTTGGACAAACCGTACAGTATTTTGAATACTGATTACATGTATATGTAACAGTGCTGTTATATAGCCCCAGAGGCTGGGATCGAACCTAGAACCTTCAGGTCCAAACTCCGTAGGCAAACGCTCTACAACATTGCTACAAAAGCTAGCTCTATAGCAAGACAGATAAGTGTACCCTTATACAAACACAAGCTATACATATATATCAATCTGTGGGATAGACCAGTATACAACATATGGATCCATGTCAGGTTTCCTTGGCATCTGACAACTGGATCTGGAGAAAATTTTGATTGGGGTTTATTTTAACACTTTATTGAACACTCATGTTAACCCTTAGACTGCTAAACGTGACTCACTACCTTTTGCAGACAATGTAGATCAAGATCAGACTGCACAGAACGTGCAGTCTGATCTTTGATCTACACTGTCCGATAAGGAGATATTTATCGTCCTCAAAATTACCTTAAATAGGAACCTTTGGGATTTTACTATCGACTTGAAGGTATCATTTGACTTATTCAGCAGGACAAGGGTTAATAACCCTGAAGGAAATAGACAATTAAAAGCATCATGGGAAAAGAACGAACTTCTGGTAGACAGTATTTTCTCCTGTTCCAACATTGTTTTCATTCATAAGAGTGAACTTCAGCTCATTTGTATCAGTTTCTGAATTGTTGTCTGCAGATACATTTAAAGAGCTTAAACCTTGTCATATGGGGAAGGAATGAATAATGAAATAGCATCCATTTAATTACCATTTTTGATTAAAAAACAAAAATTAATTTATGCATAGATGGTGGACATAGACTAATCTCAACAATCTTACAAAAATTAACTCCCCTCTAAATGTGGATCTGGGGTCCTGCATGGCTTACTAGTAAAGTTTAGGACTTGTTACCTGATAGCCATATGTTTTTCTGTGGGAGGGTCCTTAGACTAGACACTTCAGAGCCCTAGCCTAGTACTGCTGAAACCCAGATATACATAAATAAGCTAGTTGTAGCAGTTATATGACTGAAATAATGTTGAAAGCGACATTAAATGCCATTCAATTAATCAAATGTGGATCTAACATTGGCCTCCCACAAGGTTAACCTTTATCTGATATTTCTGTCAGGCTCACAAAATGTAGCTCTGAAGTTTTTGAAAACATTGGTAGGCAAACAGATCTTTTTTTTTTTTTTCATTTTTACCAAAGTCATTTTGTCCCCATTCTATAACACCATAAAGGATACAATGTGTTTTAACCAAGGTAAGTGTGGCTATATTATTCCATTTTGAAGGATGTTCAGAAAAACTTTTGAAACAACTTATCCAATTGGCTGAGCTTTATTTGGCTGTACTAAAAATCAACTTGGGTTTGCAGAAGGATTAGTGATGGTGGTTTTTGTCTGAGATTATGCTTTAAGTCAGATTGAAAATATCAACAGCTCACCCTAGGGTTTGTAAACATGTGAGCTTAAATAAATACACTAAACATGATGACTATATTTTCCTTTACCATAGCATTTTAAGTATTTCTAAAATCATTATTAATCATCATTATGCAAGACTCTTTTGAAATATTGAAACTTCTGTACTCAGATATCAAGGTTTTGATTTTTAAAACAGCATTTTACAATCCTAGTCAGACTATAAACACAACACTTTCAAAACTTTCATATAGTGGGTATAATCATTATAGACTGCAAACAATTCAAATCTAAAATAGTGTGCCTATAGGAGTGGGATTTTACTATGTTAGGTGGTCTGATCTTAATCTACTCTTGCTACAAAGGAAACAAACTGTCCTCATTCTGAAGTATAAAGCACGTATTGTTTTAAAACTAGTATGATTTAGTTTAAACCCTTACAAAACAATCCCGACTTTGAACGACCCTGAGGAAGAAGGCTTTTAAAAAGAATTTGGGAATATGAGAAAATGCTGGTAACCAGCATTTTTCCTTTTCCCACAATGTCTCCAGACCTTCCAAAATTAAAATTCATATTTTGAGTCACATTGATTCTGTTATCAGCAAATGCTTTCCACTTGGACAAATCTCAAATTTTGTTGTGTGGTAAAGAGTTAAAAAAAAAACACTGGAGTCCTCTCAGGGAAATAGAAACAATGGCTTTTTTTATGTAATTTCTTACTGAAAGCACATTGTCCTTTCCATGACTCTAACACCTAGGAATACCTTCAAGGTTTCTACCTTATACTACACAACTTGAAACTATTAATTTCAAAATGAAATACAAAATCAAACTAGACACAACAATTTGATTGTTCAGATAAAATGATTTCTTCTTTCTTTTAAAAAGAAAATTCTTGGTTTTATTCCTGACCTAAAAAAATGTTATGAAATAGTCTGAAAGGTGAAAACTAAATGGTATGTTTAGTATTTTCTAAGCTTTAGGCCAAGTGTAATTCATGAGTATTGAATATACCTTCCTTCTGGAAGATAAATGAAAATTCACCTTGTATCATAATAAAGACACAAGTCAAGAAATGATGATTTCACTAAAGAAAAGTAAGGTTAACTCATGCACTGACACAAAACATGAAATTGATTGTAACTACCTTCAAGAATAATTTGATGTTTGACTGATTTCTGGTGGTTACTTTAGTTTCAACACTGTTTCAGTCTTAGAGTGACAACAACCCATTTATTTGTGTACGGCTTGGGTTTTACTAGGGTTAGGCTGATTCTACGCAGTGTCTTGTCTGTAGGCACTCCTACCAAATCCTGCCAACTAGGTGAGGATAAAAAATCCGGGATAACTCAACCGACACCTTCACCAATCAGATACAGTCTCACAGAACCTCACTAAATAAATGAACAGGATTATTTCATTTCACCGCTATATTGGTGCAAATATTTTAAAAAAAAAACATAGGCTGTATAGATGTAGATTTCTTTTTGAAGTTTTGAGTCATGTCTTTGTGAATTTGAGTCATATTACATAATTGAACCACTGCAGGGACATGTGCAGAAAATAAAAAACATGATGTAGCATGGTAAGATACTTGAAATTCAATATTAACACTGGTAAAACAGCTATTCATTACGTCCAATGCAGTTTTGAGTGAATCCATTTTCATGTTCTGAAGAATAGAATTAAAATCATCACTCATCACCAGGAAGAACATATTCCAGATATTATTTGCTTTTTGATATCTGCAAATCCCTGCCCTGGGTACAGCTGAAGCAGCCAGAATTGATCAAGATCACACTCAGTGTGACAAGTTGCTTTGCAAAGTAAAAATTGACCTGTACATAACTAAAGTGAAATTTTCAAGTCGATAGCACAAATCCAAATATTTCTATTTCAAAGTTATTTTTAGAGGAAAAATACCTCCTTACTGGGCAGTATAGATCAAAGATCAGAGTGCGCCTTCGGTGCAATCTGATCTTGATCTACACTGTCTGCAAAAGGTCCTTGGGTAGCACTTAGCAGCCTAAGGGTTAAAGGAATCGGTCCTCTATAAAACTTTAAAAACTATAGGCATACTTTCATTCTGAGGTTTGAATTACTTGCTGTTTACATGAAGCACAGTTACCGTCTCTAGTATGGGTTGAGCAGCAGTTCATCATAAATATGTACTTTATTAAATAAAGTACATATACTTCAATCTCCAAGCATAAAAAATATATCAAAGAATTTAAATCTACATGTCCAAATAGTACGACGTATAGATGTAGACTAAGATGTATTCCTGTGGACCCTTTATCAAACATCTGTCTGAAAATTCTGCATTCTTAATTCTTTTGCATGGAAGGTAACAAAATAAAATTCAAGCATATTAGAAGGACTATGAATTGACTTTTACACCTTGAAGATAATTGAGTATCTGAGGCTTAAAGTCCAGGATGTTAGGTTAAGTTAGTGGATGTGCAGTTCACTGAGAAGGACACGATTTCCCTTCGAAAATTCTCAGTAAAAATTCACGTCACGAGTTCGTACTTGATCGGGACCATTTGTAAACGCAGGATTTTTTTATGTCCCATCGATAACTGGAGAGAAATTTTGGAAGCAGTCTTGCATAAATCAAACGTCAAATACATATTTTTTAATAGACTACATGATCTTCAATTTTTTAAACGTTTCATAGAAATGATTAAAACAATTCGGAAATTCATCTATAGTGCTATACGAAGGTCGGTAGGGCTTAACTACCAAGGTGCCGGATCGACTTTATGGGTTCTGTGTATTCGTTATCGAAAGGGTTTTAAATCATTTACGGCCAAATTCTAGCTAGCTATCTGAAGATATTTGATATAATACAGAGTTTAAAAATGTATTTCACTAAGAAATTATTGCTTAATCTCCTTGTTTATTTCGACAGCGGACGACACAAGTTGTGAATGAAAATTTCTTGAATGAAAATGGGGGCAGTCTGTGTAAACAATGTTCATACGCATTAATGACAATATTTAATGAAAAAACAAACTTTGTGTAAGTTTATAGAGTATTTCAAACTGACAATTTTTGTAGTTTTGACGAAATTTCGATAAAGAAATCAAACATAATTTGTATGATTTGTTCAAAGTCAGAGCTGAATATCATTTGTAGATCTGCGTTGTTCGTCCCTACGCCTGCCATGCAAAACTGAAAGTGAGCGCGCATGCGTCGTTATGCATGATGTATTTGGTTCCGGCCAAAACGATCACAGTAAGCGGATTTGCTATATAGCAAATCCGCTAAAAAGCGGAAAGGGGCATATTTAAATTCAGAGTGGTACCTTTGACAGGCCATCACTGATTTATATGGGGTATATGAAATGTATTCCTGGTGTTTCAAATATACATGTTAAGGACCTTATTTCAAGTGATAAACCTTTGTATCCTGCTTTGAATTATAGCTAAGCATATTTATGTTTAAATCACATTCGTCCATTAAACTGGTGGACAAATAACATCTAAACAAAGTAATATCAGAACAATGTGAAAATGGTCCCCAACTTTGCTTCTTTCGCCAATCGTGTCGAACAAAGTCACACTGGAGCGACTATCTAGTCTGAAATTGAACTCGGATCTACTCTGTCTTATGTCGTGAGTACGGCCTCAGTGTACTAGATCTATTTCCGGATCATTTGAGTCGTAAATGTTTGAAACTTGAAGATTAAGACATGCAAATGAGACCTTCCATATCAGTCTCTCGTACCTCATTCACCAGTAACGGTTTGGAACTTTTCACTGCTAAAACAGAAAACAGTGCTTATTTTGATTTCCAAAGTGATAACTTCACAGTGAATGAAGCAATAGTATCATCATTTCAGAATAAGGTAACTAACGGTGTGAATCAAAGATCATTCTGCACGTTCCAATGTATTCTGGTCTTTATTAACACCGGTCAGCAAAACTTACTTATGTCGATAGCGGTTGTGAAAGGCTTATCCTTTCAACAGCAAGATACATTTATATTAAACGAAAAAATTCCCATGACAGAAACCCAAAGATTGCAATTTCAAAATTATTCCCCCTTTCACCCCTCTCCTCTCCCCGGAAAAAAAATTCATCGTATTGGACAAGATCAGACTGCGTGTTCCAATGACAGATGTATCATATTTGTATTTTTATACATAAACACATATCAGGCCTTGTGACAGCGGCATCCAAAGTTTTGGTTCACAGCATGAAAGTGTCCTTCAGGGAAGGCAAAATTGCATGTGTTAGACCCATGGCAGCCTGGTGCGATTTCAGGCTGTTTGGTTGCAGAAGAAGTTACTGGTTCTTTGCATTACACATCTTTCGGAGGCTGTTAAACGGGGTCACCCAGAGTTCGAGCTTACACGAATGTCCATTTCCTGGTTCTATCAACTATTCGTTGATAAGGAAACCTATGGGACTCTTTGTATGCCTGAGCTGTATTCACCCACCATTCTAAACTGCACTCTTAGTCTTATTCTAAATTCAGAAATTGTGATACTTTGAAATATCAAAATGAGCCATGCTCTGTGAAACAGGGGATAAATGAATCTGCAAAAAGTATCGATTCAGGTCAGCCTACGTAGTTCGCGCAGCCTGACCTGCGTCGAATTATTCTGTTGTCGGTCAATTTTCTGCATGTCAAGGCTCAGTGTACCGCATGATTCAGTTAGTTTGTCAAGGCTCAGTGTACCTCATGATTCAGTCGGTTTGTCAAGGCTCAGTGTACCTCATGATTCAGTCGGTTTGTCAAGGCTCAGTGTACCTCTTGATTTATTCGGTTTGTCAAGGCTCAGTGTACCTCATGATTCAGTCGGTTTGTCAAGGCTCAGTGTACCTCATGATTCAGTCGGTTTGTCAAGGCTCAGCGTACCTCATGATTCAGTCGGTTTGTCAAGGCTCAGTGTACCTCATGATTCAGTCGGTTTTTATACAGGACAGATTTCATGGAACCATAATTATGAGATGATTTGCATCGTATTAAGTCCAACGGAGATGCAATAAGCCCCCTTTTGCCAAGGCACGGCTCATTAATAATCTTGACAATTAGACTGAAAATCCAATTTAAAATGGTTGATGAGTGCATTCCTCGTTTTATTGCATGTGTGAAATACATTTTAACTCTTTAAAGCGGAGCTTTTGCAAGACATTCTATCGTTCTGTTATATAATGAGTGTACATTTTGTACGTACTTGAAAATAACTGCAAGCTTAAAATTATATTCCTTATTTTAGCGTCACTTTTTTCGATTTCTTCATATATTTTTTGTTACAACATATTCGTTTGCATAATTATTTACTTGAAAACAATAACCTTTTTTTCAAAACTCAGAGGAAGGAGGCTTTTATAAACATAGTTGGAACATGAGAACGATGGTTGAAATACAGGTTACTATAATTTTTCTCCCTGCAACTCACCTATCCTGTCAAAGACAAAGACCAACATTTGACCCACATTTTACCCGTACCTTCATTTTGCACCGGTCGAAAAAATTGTCGACTGGTACAGTAAAGGTAGTCAAAATTGTAACACCAAAGTGTGAACGATTTCGAGATTTGTGCTGAAATCGACACCACCAGAACGTTTGCAGTTATGCCATGACGACCAGTTTACCTATTCTGAGCGATAAGAGCGAAATGACACATGTGACAACTTTCATCAATTCTCAGAAAAGTTGCAGCTGGACAGGTAGCAGTTTATAAAGATCTAAAATCAGACTTCATAGAACGTTCCATGTGCGCCATCCACAAATGCTAGTTAAGTCTATATTTATTGAAAGGGAAAAAGGAACGGTTTTACAAAGCTTGCCCTTCTGCAGAAGCTCACAGTCCCCGTGATTCTTTGCTTCCCGGTTAATGCATCTAATTAATTGCTTTATCATAAACATACAGAAAAGTGGCAAGAACACACAAATATTTTTTTTTTTTTTCTATTTATTATTCATGCAATATTACACATATTTGTACAAATACTGGTTCTTAAATACGCTTCTACATAGATATATAGCGAGGACAATACTTCTTTCAAATTACGAATGCAGGTGTAATATGATTAAAGGGAGACTATTATTCAGGTGTTTTCACTAATCTAACTTTCCTGCTTTTCAATCTGTTTTATCAGCTTCAGATGTGTAGAAATCACAGTGGAACTGCTGCTTATTATTTGAAATCATTATTAAAACACATTTTCCGCGAAAACAAATTGGAATAATACAACTAAGATTCGGGCGGAAAATAATTATCTCCCTTCAACAATGCACTCGGTACATCTTGTCCACCTATTTTGTCCATTTAGTAAACTCAGTGTCATTTCTAATTCTCTTCTTTACCCTGCACCAAACAATCCAGTGTTTTAACGACCACGAGGAAGAAGCCTTTTTTGAAACATTGCTATGATAGATAAGTGTGTCAACCATTTTTGCTGATTTGTTTCATCTTCTTTGAAAAGCTTTTAAACTGGACGGAACCAATATTTATTGTTAAACGTTGAAAACGGGTATCAGTTTATTGTACCACAAGACAGGTACTGGCAAACTAAAACAAGAACAAGTTTTAAAACTCGAAAACGCTGTTAGGAAATAAAAATTTAAAGTGGGATAATGAGAAATCGCTTGACTCATCGATACATAAAGTGTTTGCAGACGATAAATTATATTAATTCCATATGGTGGGATTTTGTCTTTGATCGTAGAGAAAACTTTGGGTTGATTAGGGTGCTAATACTGGTTGTCGTCAATTTCTTTTTTACCAACAATGCTCTAAAGGCATTTTTCTTCAGGGTCATAAAAGCACTGGGTCGACTGGATAAAGAATTACATTTGTGGTATTTGTTTTGGGGAATCGTATCCTAAAAACAGAAGACATAAATGAGCCACGCTCTGTGAAAAGGAGGCTTAATGCATCTGCAAAAAGTATCGACCCATGTCAGCCCGTGCATGTCAAAGGACGCCCGGATTCAGCTGATTGTTCTAGACAAAATGGATTTTACGGATCCATACTTTCATGATGACTTATTCGGTATAGTGCATTATGGAGATGCATTAGGCTCGAATTGTACTGGACAATAGAAGCAAAAAATACACTATTACCAAAATATTAATGACAAAAAAAGGGAGAAAGAAATATAAATGAGCCTGGCCCTGAAAAGACGGCGTTTAATGTATCTGCGAAAAGTATTGACCATGCCAGCCTGTACATTCCACAAAGTCTGACCTGGGTCGAAACTTTTTGCTTTCGGTATATTTTATAAATGTCAGAGAACTTTCTACTGCAAAATTAGCTGTTTTCTTTTTTGGAAAAAAAAAAGAATACACACACACACACACACACACACACACACACATATATATATATTGCGACACGCAAAAAGGGGCATTTGGACATTTGCGTAAAGTATCGTCTCGGATCAGCCTGCGCAGTCCGCGCAGGCTAATCCGAGACGACACTTTACGACTACATTAGATTTTATGCTACAGTAGACTTGCGCAAAACGGAAAATTACATAAAAACGGAAAGTGCCGTTTTGGATTAGCCTGCGTGGACTGCGCAGGCTGATCCGAGACGACACTTTACGCAAATGTCCGAATGCCCCTTTTCGCGTGTTGCTGGCCATATATATTGCGACAACTTGCTTGGCATAATGCATTACAAAGATGCATCAAACCCCGCAAGAGCGCCTTTACTGTGTACTGATGAACGATAGCATGCACAATGTAAAAAGGACAACACTATATGAGCAATACGGAGAATCTAAGGCTTATTGCTTTCTCAGTCTACCGTCTCATTATTTTATTACCACTAGAAATTCATAAGCAGCGGACAATTTTGAAAAAAGAATCAATAAAATGTAGGGATAATGAACTTAATCCTATAACTTCTTGTGAAAACTTGCATGTGAACGGAGGAATCGGTTGTGGAAACAAATGCTTCCTTTCTAACGATGTTTTGTCGTTTACCCTTGAAATAACCTTGTACAAAAAAAAAATCCAGAGTTTTCACACCCGTCAGGAAGAAGTCCTTGAAAACATTGTGGGATAAGGAAGAAGATGCTGGTTACCAGCATGTTCTCCTTTTCCATGTTTTCTGTATGTTTAGAGATTGATCCCAATAATTTCAACGACATATTTTATAATGTATGCAAATACTTCCAATTTGAAGCATTAGTCCGAAGTTTTGTCTGTTGACGAGTTGAATCTTGATTTATGTTAATGTCAATTTTTCATGAGGATTTTCTTAAAGGCCCTCTGCCGGTCGAAAGTAAACAAATCGAGAGACATGTTGCAGGCAAATTTAATGTATTTAAAAGTATAGAAATCTTTATGGTTGTGACAGTGTGTTACACTTTGGACTGTCACAGTTCCAGTCGCTTGTAGTCAAATAAACATTAAAACTAAAATTAAAGTTGCCAGCTTGTTCACTTTTGGTCAATAGTAAGCCTTTAATTGCCACCTGCAGCTAATTTGTTGCAGAAGGGTAACAAGTTAACAAATACATTTAAATCAAATGCTGTCCAATTAATCGCTATCTTAATGCAATAAAAAAGATGATTATATTTCTTGTTCTTCAGTAATACTATTGTGTTAATACTAGAGTAAGGCACCTTGTATCAGAAACTTGTATTCAATCACGTGTTTGTTATACAAAAAACTATTTCTGAAAGAACAATGTTTAACCCTTTACCGCACAATACCGACTTTTAAGGACCCTAGGAAAGAAGCCTTTTGAAAACATTGTGGGAAAAGGAGAAAATGCTGGTAACCAGAATTTTCTCCTTTGCCCACAATGTTTTCTACCCTGTCAAGGTAAAATTTCACCATTTGAGCAACACCGATATTGTCGTCTGCAAACGCTTTCAATTTGGACAAGGCTAAAATTTTGTCGTCTGGTAAATGGTTAAAATAACTATTAAATATGTACTAACAAAATACTGACATTAACGTAAGGCAACAGGAAATTAGCTTTCTTCCTTATAAAATATAGGTTGACAAATCTAGCACAAATAACAGTAATCTCCCTTTAATGCGTAAAAACAAAACGCGGAAGTCGCGTTAGTATTAACCTTAGTCAAAGTTTCAGTTAGGATGAAATGCCCAAATAAATTTCGTTCAAAGATTGTTTTTTCTCCGAATTGTCTCAGGATAACAGTCAGTGTAGATTCAAGTTCATGGTGCATATTTTGGACAGTCTGAACTCGAAGTAAAATGGCGGAAAAAAATATCTGTTAATGTAAAAGGCACATTAAGGGGGTGGAATAAGTATCAGAAAAAAAAAACTGAATGTTGCAATTCCAGGCTGCTTTGGCTGGAATGCTTCTCGAAATATCGGACTGAAATGGTTAGAGATCTAAACTAACCAAAATGGTTCAGCAAATAAGAAAATGCGTTACTTTCTATATTTGGAACTAGACTAAGGCTGCTGTGTAGAATGACTGATGAATACCGCCCCGGACTAGGGATTGCAGTTAAGGGCACTGGACTGAAGATTGCATTTTCTAAACAACAAGTATACAGTTTATAAAATAGATTTTCTTAACGGCTAGGACGGTAAAAACGCCGCCAATTGAGTGACTCGTTCTTTGAATGTACGCTAATCAAGGCCATCAGACTTTGGCATTACTATATAGCCTATCGGATGCATGATTGTTTAGAAACAGTTTCATCTAAGACAGTATAAGTACTATGAATACCAGTCTAATGAAATGCATTGCAATACAGGTATTTTAACTATTAACATTACTTTACTGCATTCATACCACAAAACACGTGCTAATATAATCCACATTTGAAAGCAACTTTCCAACAATACTGTAAATATTTAAAGACGCAGACAGCCATACTAAAAAGTTCACTGAAAAATGCGGAGCTCTAAAAAACGTATTCTATACAAAGGGGGACAACTCAAATTCAACAACGCTTTAACAAGCCAACTTACCGTTGGAGGTACGTATTCGTGACTACTTTGTTTTGTACTTTCATCCAAGGTCTCAAAGAGAAAACGTTAAAAGGCATTTTTGTCATGAATACTATATTAAAACAGTCGTGTAACACCTTAAAAGGCATTTTTGTCATGAATACTATATTAAAACAGTCGTGTAACACCTTAAAAGGCATTTTTGTCATGAATACTATATTAAAACAGTCGTGTAAATTCTTAATGCTATATTTCTTTAGAATTTACAAACGAATGCCTGATATATGTCATTAGTTATTAGATACACGTCAAGAATCTGTATATTATTCATTACACAGCATACGTACATATATCGTATATCATATATCGTACATATATCGTATGCAAAGTTTCGACTTCTTCTATCTAACAACTATTTTAAAAAGAGGATGATCATCGATGATTTATGGATTTTTTCCCTATATGTAAATGAAACATTTTTTTTTTTAGTCAGATTGAAATACATGTATCTAACTATTGCTTATCGATTGTTATTTGGTCAGAAAATATGGCCCGAAACACGCGAAAAGGGGCATTCGGACATTTTGGGAAAACGTCGTCTCTGATCAGCCTGCGCAGGCTAATCCAAAACGACATTTTCCGTTTTTATGTAATTTTCTGTTTTGCGCAAGTCTACCGTATCACAAAATCTAATGTAGTCGTAAAGTGCCGTCTCGGACTAGCCTGCGCAAACTGCGCAGGCTGATCCGAGACGACATTTTACGCAAATGTCCGAATGCCCCTTTTCGCGTGTTACTAGCCATATTATTGAACTGTATAGATCCAAGATCAGGGCCCGTATTCACCAACCAATTTTAAGAACATTCTTAGTCTTAATCCCCTGAATTTTCTAAATTTGAAAGTATCACAACTTCTGAATTGCTTAACCGTTCGGTTTAGCCAACCAGAAGTTGTGTTAATTTCACATTAAGAGAACCTTGGAGATTAAGACTAAGAATGTTCTTGAGAATAGTTGGTGAATACTGACCAATATCGCATTTATTTATAACGCAGTTTATTTTCTGACTGAACAGGACAATGCAGCCACATTTATATAATAAAATAAAACAAAATTATCTGAAACACTGTATACTGGCAAATGGGCCTAACTTACCAGTAAGAAAGAACAACTAACACAAACATCGTGAGTAACAAATGCCATAATGGACTAACGAGATACTTTGACTATGATATAATTTCAAAAATGATGAATCGAGGCGTATTCCTGCTACGCGATATCCAGTCAACATTTTTTTTGTGTGTGTGTGTGATGAGCCTTCTATGTATCACGTATTCATACACAGTAACATCTACTCGTAATTATATGGTTAGAGCTAGAAACATAAGTAATCAAGCCCAAAGGTCTCAGACATGAACACCAAAAACTTACATATTGCTTTATCCTTTTTCAAATTACAAAATTTTAGACCTGTCTTATTTGAAAGCTCTTGCAGACAACAAACTACATGTGCCACAATTTGTATGGTTGTCTTTGAAAAGGTCAAAACCACGTAGGGAAAATGAAAAAAATACTGGTTATCAGCATTTTCTTCTTTTCCTACAATATT
The DNA here is from genome assembly GCA_946811185.2 of Hippopus hippopus. Taxonomy (NCBI): domain Eukaryota; kingdom Metazoa; phylum Mollusca; class Bivalvia; order Cardiida; family Cardiidae; genus Hippopus; species Hippopus hippopus. The sequence continues at coordinate 36,112,490 of OX328104.1, forward strand.
TTCAAATCCATCTCCCTCAGGATCGTTGAAGTTCGGGATAGTTTGGCAAAGGGTTATAATGAGCACACTGATATTATTGAGTCATGCTCTGGCAAAAGGGGGCTTAATGCACCTGCAAAAAGTATCGACCTAGGTCAGCCTTCGCAGACCGCGCAGGCTGACCTAGGTCGAAACTTTTCGTTATTGATCCTTTTTCTGCATGTCAAAGGACCATTCTACCAAATAATTCAGTCGGTTCTTGGATAAAATGGATTTTATGGATCCATAAATATGTGATGACTTGCTTGGTATCATGCATCACGGAGATGCATGAAGCCCCTTTTTTACAGAGCATGGCCCAATTAAAAGTAGTTGCGCCATCGACGAATGTGCTTGACATTGGTACCATGGCAGAATTGGAGCATAAACCACGGAAGGGGGGGGGGGGAAAACATTCACCAACCAGATATTGCGTTCTTGTTCTAATCGTCCAACATTTTCTAGATTAAAGTACTCAGATTCATGATTGACATAACCAGTCAGTTTAGCCAATCAAAAATTGTGTTATTTCCAAACTTAGAATTGGACAAGAAATGGCTGAGAACGCGGTCTAAAGTGTATGAGAATACATGGACAGGACGGTACTGTTATTGCCAATCAAAAGGGTGATGCAGTAGAGTGAGACGAAAACCAAAAGTCGGCCGGTGTTACTGATTATATATCTTTTGCAAGAAGCTCAATTTCTGTCGGCTGTATCCCCGTTAACATAAGTTTTTCAAGTCTTTTGTAGGGTATCAAAAACGTGTACAGACAACATCCCAAAGCGATGAGTATATCAGTCCATCTGAACCATTCAGACATCTGAACAAGCCTTTGGTACCACATAATTTGTCATCAAAAGTCTAGATCATGAAGTGCTCGCGTGTACATGTGTAAAATACTTTTTATTCAAAGGCACTTAAAAGATAGGCAATGGAAACTAAGAGATCACATAGTAGTTGCGTTGAGTCAGATAGTTACCTCGAAGCCGAAATACAAAACCACGAAAGCTCATTTATTTCGTATTTGACAATCACATGGTGAAATATATTTACATAATGCTATCGGGATGTTTTAAGTCAATTGAGAATATTATTGATACGTCATGCAATCCCGTAGTTTGACAGTGTGACGTCATCTTGTTTCTGTATCCTCAGCTGCGAATTAGAAACAAAATTCAGGTTACTTTTATGCATACAACAGCATACTCAAATAAACAATGAACCTTACAAAACAAGACTGACTGTAGAAAATTGAGCAATCTTGTCATACTTACAACTGAACCATTTCCAATTGGACTCATTAATCGTGTTCTAAGCCAACATATTAAAAGGCTTTTTTTATTCTAACTGGCTTGCAACACGCGAAAAGGGGCATTCGGACATTTGCGTAAAGTGTCGTCTCGGATCAGCCTGCGCAGTCCGCGCTGGCTAATCCGAGACGGCACTTTACGACTACATTAGATTTTGTGCTACTGTAGACTTGCGAGAAACAGAAAATTACATAAAAACGGATAGTCTCGTTTCGGATTTGACTGCGCGGACTGCACAGGCTGATCCGAGACGACACTTTACACAAATGTCCGAATGTCCCTTTTCGCGTGTTGCTGGCCATATAATTGAGACATGCTCTGGCAAAAGGGGGTTTGATGCATCTCCGTGATGCATTATACCAAGCAAGCCATCATACGAGGGTCATTCGAAAAGTAATGCAACCTGTTGAATAACTTCTAAAGCAATATATCCATTACTTTGAAACTTTACATGTAGATACTTCAATCTATATGCAATTAGTATGTGACGTCACATCATCATGACGTCATTTAGAGAAGCGCCAGATGACGTCATTTTACTTCAATAACAGCGTCATGGTCGCGGTTACGTCTCAAGATCAGTGTAGCTACATAATAATTGAATGTCAGCGTAATAAAACAGCAAAGGAGATATTTGCCGCACTACAAGAAGTTTGCAGCACATCTGCTCTATCGTACTGCCAGGTTACAAGATGGGTCAATGAATTCAAATCGGGCAGGAAGAGCGTTGAAGATGCCTGCCGTGTGGGTCGACCAATGACAGCTACTGATGACTATAATACTGAACAAGTGAAAAAACTGTTGAAGGATGATAGGAGAATTACTTGCGAAGAAATGGCACAGGAGTTAGAAATCAGTGTAGGGTCAGTTCATTTCAGTCTTCGAAATCGTTTGAAAATGCGTAAGGTTAGTGCGCGGTGGCTACCTCATCGTTTGACGCCAGAACAAGCAGAACGTCGTTTAACCATAGCCACCCAACTCCTTTCTCGTTATGATTCGGAAGGACAAGACTTTTTAGAAAGAATTGGTGCCGTCGACGAAACTTGGGTAAGATCCTACGAACCGGAAATGAGGAGACAATCGACCGAGTGTTATACACCTAGCTCCCCGAGACCGGCAAAGTACAGACGGACTCAGTCTAAACTTAAGATGTTAATGATCTTCGCGTACGATAGACATGGAATTCTGACAAGTCACAGGGTGGAAAGTGGTAAGACTATTAACGGGAAGTACTATGAAGAGTACCTTAAAAAAACACTAAGGCAAGCGATCCGTAGGAAAAGACGTGGACTCTTGGCAGCCGGTCCAATAATTTTACATGATAACGCTACACCCCATGGGGCCGTCAACGTAACGTCTTTGCTAGGGCGCTATGAGTGGGAAATATTGGAGAACTCGCCTTATTCCCCGGATATAAGTCCATGTGACTTTGACTTATTTCCAAAGATAAAAGAGGGCATGAGAGGTATTCGTTATAGTGACCTAGACGAGCTTGAAGCTGCCGTGGCCGAAAGGGTGAAGGTAGTGGAACGCAGTTGCCTAGCAACTGGAATAGATGACCTCCCGAAGCTATGGCAGTCCGTCATAGACCACAAGGGATATTACTTCGAAGGCATGTAGTACGGTAATTATCATTATATATTTCTTTCGAAAGGTTATTTTATAGGTTGCATTACTTTTTTAATTTTAACATGCACAAAATTTACAAATTGCAAAAAGTCTTGACCCCTGTCAGCCTGCACGGATTACGACATGAGACGATACTTTTTTGCAGATGCATAAGCCCCCTTTTCCTCAGAGCATGGCTTATATCCTTAATTTCATGTCGTGGAAGACAAGAGATTTAAAGTATTATCGTTACTCTGAGTATAATTGTAACAATTGAATTGATCCTGCAGTTAACCCATTCGGCGCCATAGGTGAAAACGTTGACTTTTGCGGACGGCATAGATCAAGATCAGACTGCACAGAACGTGCAGTCTGATCTTTGATCTATACCGTCCGCTTGTGTGGTCAAGCCTATACAATCAAAATCTTTGTAAGTTTCAATGGATTGTATTTAGAGCCGTCAAAAGAGGTCGAGTTTATTTATTTGTAGCTGAAAGAGTTAAGAAGTGTTTTAAAGCGTGCAACAGGGGATTTTTAAACAATACCAGTTTGAAGCAGAGTGTTAGGCTTGGATATCATTTGCTTTTATGTTTAGTGTTTAACGCCGTTTCAAACAATATTTCAGTTATATTGCGGCGGCCAGTGCACTTTTGCATGAGTTTCTGGATTTTTTTTTTTAAACATGAACACAAATCTGGTTAGTAAAGATATGCATTTTTTAGTCTACAGTGGAAGTTAATGTTTATCCAAGTATGAGAAATCTACACCTACATTTCAACTGTTTCTGAAATAGTTGATAAACCAAAATTGTAAACACATCAAGGATTGCTTGATCAAGGATTTGGTCTCGATGTGTATTTAACTTTCCGTCCTAAATCTGCTGTATGATTTGCCTTTGACCGAATATAAGTTGTGTGTGAAAATGAGAAAATGTTGGTTACCAGCATTTGCTCCTGTTCACACAATGTTTTCAAAAGCTCTTTTCCTCTAGGCCACTAAAACTCGGGATTGTTTGGTAAAGGGTACACTCAGTGTGTAAGGCACTTGTTTAATTGGCCGTCAGCGAATGTCTTTACTATGAGAGAGTCTTTTTTTTTTTTCCTGGTAAGAAGTCTTATAGGCGAGGTAGGGTATCGTCCTTCATCAATAACTGTTATATAAACGAAGATCTACAGACAATACAGAGTTTTTCAAGAAAAAGTATTATACGTAGAGCAGAATACAACCTCGACTGATGAGGGTCAGCCCATGCCATCATGCCAAATATAAATCAAGGTAATTGAATTAACATCTCAACTGGAATTAAAGAAACTGAAACTTGTAAGAAATATTAAGAATGGTTTAAATTTCATCATGAAATAATGAACAGTAGCAATCATAAAAAAGGCACGCGCATTTCAAACTCTAGGGTGTGTTTCAACCTGAATACTTTATACTAAAGATAACAGTTAGATCCAAGATATTGATCAACACTGTCAGCAAACAGTAGTCATGTTGATCTACTTTGTTAAACAACTGAACTTGTACTTAGCGCTCTCATAGTAATATGGCCTGCAACATGCGAAAAGGGGCATTCGGACATTTGCGTAAAGTGTCGTTTCGGATCAGCCTAATCCGAAACGACACTTTCCGTTTTTATGTAATTTTCCGTTTTGCGCAAGTCTACTGTAGCACAAAATCTAATATGGTCGTAAAGTGCCGTCTCGGATTAGTCTGCGCGGACTGCGCAGGCTGATCCGAGACGACACTTCACGCAAATGTCCGAATGTCCCTTTTCGCGCGTTGCAGGCCATATGTGACGAGTAAAGGTCAAGGTTGTACCCTACACGGTATGGTGAGTAGGAAAAGCCAAGGAAATAGAATACATTTCAGAAAGACAGCTTTTCTGTTATCTGAAAAAAATATTAAATACAGCTCAAATCGTCATGACAGTATTAGTAATAGCGAAAGGAAAGCTTCAACCCATCTTAGAACCTTTTTTTCCATAGTAGTATAGGGAGGGGGTCCGTATTTACCAACCATGCAGTTTTAAAAACACTCTTGGTCTCATTCTCCACAGTTTTCTAAATATGACAGGAACAAAATGTTTAGCTCATCAGAAATTGTTTTACTTTCTAATTCGGAAAATCTTGGAGAACAAGAAAAAAAATCCCTAGGAATGGTTAGTGAATACGGACCTCGGTTCTTTAGGTAATAACAAAAATAACATGTCTGGCGGCCATGGTGTTTCTACTTAAAGCAACTCCTTCTCATATAAGGTCTTTCAACGAAAGGGGCCTTATTTGAAGGTACAAACAAATGTCCTATTTTAACAATTTATATAGCATTGTGGAAAAACAGGCAATTACTTGTGACAAATAATTGTTCCTTTTCCCACAACGTTACTTAAAGTTGTCAAGGCGTGCATAAAGTATTTGAATGGTGAACGGTTAGATTTACGTTTTTCCTACATTATGATATAAGACTGTTAGATAGAAGTGTACATTCACAAAAAATATTATTTTACTACAAGCATCAATTCACCTACAAAAAGTCGTCTTAACAATAGATATACATGTATTACAAGTAACCATGTTTACGAATACGGCTACCCTAGAAGCAACGAAAGACTGTATTATTAGAAAGTGAGACCGATTTGTGCAATGCTAAGTATAAAATGATACACAATATGGCTATTATAACCCTGAAATCACATCTCAGCATCTTTTGCCATATTAACCGACCATTCTAAACGTCATTCAGATTCCATATATTACAATGTTTTGTAAAGTTTAAGGTGAATAAAATCAGGTAGGCTAAACCATTTTGTATTGAAGACTTTTGGTGTTACAGTTTAGAGAAAATGAGATAATTTAGATGTGTCATACCGAATATGAAATCTCTACCGTTTAATCGTATGCAAACACAGATTTTCAATGTTTTGCCTGTCTAGGTCTATGAAAATATTTAAACAAATGGATCTAATGTTTGAATGCACGTTCTTATCTGTCCGAGTTCGACAGGAACTACTGTTTAACTGGCTTCCCATAATTATGTTTAGATTTGGCCTGTTTATGCACCACTTAATGAATGTTCAAAAAAAGGAGGCCAACTAATGTGTTAGTGCGAGAATATATTGAAACTAAGTCAATGTAATAGGAGACAAAGATATTTACAGGAATCGTTGACGGCCAGCGACAGGCCATGATCAACTTAAAAGGCACGAAGTGCTCAAGGGAGCTAATAAAATATATAAAAGATATAACAAGCGATTGCCTGCCACAGAGCTGTTTGCAAAATCACACATCAAAACGCATCCATGTAATCAGCTGACATAAAAAACTGAAAACTTCACTAACTTGATGGCCAGTATTTTGTGTGTGAGTGTTTGTGTTTGTGTGTCCCTTATCGTCATCTGACTCACCAGAGCATTATTTGTATGTTTTGATTCAACTGAAAAGATCATTGGCAAGTTTACCTTTACTTATGTTTTCCTGACATTACAGACAGAGATACTTAAACTGCCCTCAAAAACAAAGTAGAACTTAAAAGTGTACTTATAGGCATACACAACATTCACACTATCTCATTAAAGGACAAAATTGTTGTATGAACGTAAACTTGCAAAATAATGCGTAAACATGCATATCTTTGAAGCTGATGCTTTAACATACACACCGTACAAAATGCAGTGGAAACATACTACAAATATAAAATGCAACGTCAACGTATATCTTTCAACATTGCTGTGAACATACATAACTTTAAAAATTTCTGTGTGAACATAAATAATTTTTCGAATGCTGCTGGAACAAACATAACACTTTTAATCAACCGTGAACAAGCATTACGTTCAAAGTGCTGCGTTAACATACATAATTTTCACAATGCATGGAGAACATACATAACTTCCAAGTTAATGCGATATAATAGAACAACATATCGCCACGTGGATAATCCATTACCATACAAATGTTGTTTTAAAAACCTACCAAAAAAAAACATGTTTAGTTTACAATTGACACAAATAACCAAATATATTTAGAAAAGGAAAGTAATGGCTAAATCAACAATGTAGAGAACATGGGGAGGGAGGCGTAAGAATAATAGTTTCAACAAGCCATTGTTCATTTTTTTTATTGTAGGGACATCAATAGTCCTATTTGTATGGTAATGGCTTATCATGAAAGGATGAATCAAGCTACATGTAGATTTATCAGTATAAGAAAAGCTGTACTGTGGCCGAATTTACCAACCATTCTAAATATTCAACTAATTTCCAAGCCGTACATTTGATTGGCTAAGACACGATGCCTCAGCCAATCAAAATGGTAAAATCGGTTCACAGAATTGAAATTTAACATAGAATTGTTGGTGATTAGGGCCCCTCTTGTTAAAACACAGAGACAAGGCTACATGCACAATAAAATCCCACTCCCAGACATGAAAACTGATATATTTTCAGCTGTTACACATATGTAAATATACCTTGTTGATTTAAAGTCGGGTAATTTGCGTCTGTAAGTAATTTAGCTTATCAATTAGTCAAGTGCTAACAAATCTCTGATTATTCAAATGTATTAATAATATAATTGTGTACTAGTCATTGTAGACCCCCACGGTTGATTTTCCCTTTACACTCCATTCATACCGTGGGAAATTTGACTGTCGAAATCTCGTTTAAATCCCTAAACATAAACTAAACGAGATACTTCTGAACTTATAAAAAAATGTATTTCAGTTCAAAGCTCATCAAAATGGCCTAAAGCTCTGGCATTCAAATGTGAATTGTGTTACTGTAATTAGCATGCTTTCTCACGAGCGACTTAAAACGTGTAAATGTAACTTGGTCGAATGTTCGATATTGTTTCTATAAGAAACCAGTCAGATACTATTGATATTTCCGAGAATAAGATTTCGTCAGCTCAATGTCCCACGAAACATAAATGAGGTGTAACTTAATCAAAGTGCGGAGGAAATCCGACAACAATGCAACTTCAAAGAAATAAAAAACAACGAAACGGCATGTTATAGATTGCTCTGACTCTTCGTAACTTAACGACAATGTGGTAATATCTCGATAGCTCGAAAATGAGAGAACAGATATTTATTCAAATTTTTTACGGAAATTTGATTATGTAAAAAACTCACTCGAAACTTAAATATGCATATTACCTGTACCTGGCGATCAAGTGCGATCAGAAGAAGAAAACACGTTGGGAACAGGACAAAATGCAATTTTATACCTTTTGGCCCTTCCAAATACTAGTTTGACTGTATTCTTTTATAGAAAACATTATCGTTTAAAGCCATAAAAGTATTACGTATATTCGAATTATATGATCAGCTGATTGATTGTGTCTTTGAAAGGGTAGAAATATTGCAAGAAAATGAAGGAAATGAATTTTCTCCTTATCCTACAATACTTTCAAAGCCGTTCTTCTGCACGGTTGTAAAAACAAAGGATTGTGTACGACTTTTTTTCTTACTGATCTCACACACTTGAAATTTAATGCAAAACAAAGTGTTAAATACTAACGGTAAAAATTGTGCATTCATTAGTTTGGGAACTGTTAACTTCAATAGTCATACCAAATATTTTGTAAATTCCTGCATACCATATCGCCGTTAACAACCACATATACCGTTTCGAGTTATTATGTATTAAAAAGGGTTTATACCAAAACAAAAGAAAGAATATATATATATTGTACCAAATATTTCGTAATTTTCTTGTATACAAATATCACCGTTAATAATCATATAGAGGTTATCTTGCGTTCAAAAAGGTTTTATTCCCAAAGGCAAAGCAAGAGAAAAAAAAATGCCCTAGATCGAAATTGTGTTGCCTTACCAATAATTTTGACGTTTGATCTAGAAATATATTAAACGTATGAGAAATTCTATTACTGTGACATAACTTCGGCAATGATCTATCATATGGTACTCACTAACAGACTTTTTAGACATCGATCGATTGATGGCTGGGTGGGTGGGTCAGTCAGTCAGTAAAACCTCGAAAAGGTTAAACGGCAAGGATATTCACTGTACAAAGTTTGCACATTATTTCACGGTTTTCGAGTGATTTCGTGTGTATTACAGCGAAAGCTCACCCATCAATCTATTTCCTGGTTTTATCGGTGCAATGTACGTCGTAAGAGCCCTACTGTACCTTGCCAAAGGACAGTCATTAATTGTATTTACATCCATCGATCATTTGAAGCAATGTAGAATAGGCTTACACATGAAAATGACACGAATGCTTGTTTATAATCTTAAATTTAGAGGAAAAAGCCAAAAAGGATGGATATGACTTTGAAAATATTGCGGAGGATTTCAAACCAAAAGAATACACACACACACATATATATATATATTTGAAAACGAGTGGCAGAATGCAAAGAATAAAAGTTTGAAAATAAAAAGAAGGATCGCAGTCTTGAAGAAATATTTTTAGTGCTACATGTATAGTCTTCCAGTTTGAAAACCATTTAACCAATCAACATTTGATAACCCAATCTCCGATTCTAGACCTCTCGCTTCATCGTGTTTTATGAAAAACAAACTACCTAAATGGCCTTTCGGAAACAAAAACAAAAAAATCATAAGAAAAATATAAACGATTTTAAATAGCCATTTCTCTATTTCAGGGGCCGTGTTCATTTATGCCATTATTTTGTTACCTTTAATGCTAATCTTTAATTTCGATACTAGCCATCTGATTGGCTGTAATGTTCCATTCCAGCCAATCAGATAGCTTGTCTTTGAAAGCTTCTATTTGTTTTCGAATACGAACCCTGTATAGTCGAAATGATCTAGGCTTAGCTATAAACAACTGCATTTAAAGACTAACTTGTTTCCAAATAAAATAATAAATTGGAAAAGAAAAACACTCAAAGATCAGAGCAAAAATAAAGCTTTCTTAAAATCATAAGAAAAGATACCGACCTTCCCATTTGAGGCTGCATCGATCATTTTAGAAATGTCTTCCAATTTGAGTTCTTGCGCACGTTCTTTGAGTGACGTCATAGTGTGACCACATTCCATCATGGCACACATCCCATCATTGGGATCACAGTTATTATACTGAAAGAAAAACGTGTTTGAGTTTTGTAAGGCTTACGGCTTAAACCTAGAGTAAGGAAAAAATAATGGTAACCAACACCCTGCCTTTTTGCCAAGATGTTTATATCGTGGCTTTTTTTTGACGAATTCCATCATTTAAATCACATATAAGGTGATGTAGTACTTTATTTGCAGACGACTATAACCCCTTTTCGTTTGTTAAGGTCTACGGCCCCCAACTCTCATATTTAAAGACAGAAGCTGCCTAGACTGGCCGAATAGCCTTTACGAAAACTTCGATGTTACACGATATTTACCGTTGAGTTAGTGAGTCTACAGCCCTTAACTCTCATATTAAAAGACTGAAGCTGCCGAGATTGGCCGAATAGCCTTTACCAAAACGTCGATGTTACACGATATTTACCGATGAGTTAGGGGTCGTAGACCTTTAGATGTCTTAGGAAGGGTAAGTCGCATTCCTTTATGACAGTTATGAATTCTTTACGTCCCTCTGAGCATACAGTATTGTGTAAGAAGTAGTAATATGTTAACAAGGTCCTTTTCCCGAATTTCTCTTTTTCGTATCATATCCCTTCCTTCAAATACTTATCACAAGTTTATCTTGTACAGTGTTTTGATGTGTGTCTAACATAAGCTTTGTGTGTTCAACTCATAACCACCTGAATATGAGTCTTTGTGGAAAACGGGTTGAAAACATTTGAAAAAAGTGTCGATTCAGGTCAGCCTGCGCAGTCCGCACAGGCTGTCCTGGGTCGATACTCTTTGCTATTAGTCAATTTTCTGCATGTCAAAGGACCGGTCTAGCTCAGGATTCAGTCGACTTTTAGACAAAATTTATGGATCCATAATTATAAGATGACTTGCTTGGTATAATACATCACGGAGATGCATCAAAATCCCTTTTGCCAGGGCAGTCCTCTCAAAAAGGAATTCAGCAGACAACTTGCAATGAATCAGCCAGTTGATTTTAAGTAGTTGGATTTGTAACAAGGAAATTCTGGTGCAGTGCTGATGAGGTGGAAATGGTCTTGAACAAGACACTGAAGAGTCCTAGTCTAGCATCGGTGAATATCAGGAGAAACATTCACAAATAAGTGAGATGTAGTGGTGAGGTAACAACGGCACAAAACTACATTTAAAAACAAGAGCACTGCATGCGGGTGCAAACGCTCGGCTGCAGTTGCTTGAATTTCAATGAAAATTGTAAGTCGAAAAAAGGGGCATAACTGTGTCAAAAATACTTTGAATGTTACCTGCCCCTGTTTTATAGATTCCCCTTTTGATACTCAAGAAATAATTCGTGTTTGAAGAAAATATGTTCAGTAAAAAAACACAAATGTTATAAAATGTCAAAGTTTTTGCACCACGGCGACACAGACACAGACGCAGTCGATGACAGGCTAGTGCAATACTTCGCCATTTTCTTCAAAAACGGCCGAGCCAACAAAGTAAACAAACCTGTTTGTAGATATCTGTTTCAAAACCATTCAAGATGAGAAATTTCGCAATCTCTACGGCTTTACTATCAAGGCAGTCAAACAAGGTGGCACTAAATCGAGACACGTCGCCGAAAGATTTCAGTCCTCTCACCAGAGATTTCACTGTTTCAAGATCCCTTTTCTAAAAAAGAAACATTAACCTTAACTTGCTAAATAAGTGACATGAAAATTTCAAGCCTATGGTAAAATCCACAAGTAGCCATTTTAAAGGTATTTTTGAGGGGAGGAAATCTTATCGGACAGTGTAGATCAAAGATCAGACTGCACGTTCTGTGCAGTCTGATCTTGATCTACACTGTCCGCAAAAGGTCATGGAGTCGCGCTTAGCAGCCTAAGGGTTAAAAAGGATCTCTTTGCTCTTTATCAAACGATCCATGTTTTCAACCACCCTTGAGAGAAAGGCCATTCAAAACATTGAGGGAAAAGAAAATGCCTTCTTTCACAGGGTAGTAAAAATATGGAATTGTTTGGAAAAAAGAAGATTGAAAAATAACAGTCCTCGAAATTCGACCAATTCACAGACAGCTTAAGACAATCATGTAAAATATATCTGGACGTTACCCATGGTATTGTAATGAAAAGATTCTCAATTTTGCTAACCGAAGGCATCTCTTTTTCAAGAAAGGGAATCTATCAGCCAAAAAAGGTAAAAAATGTGGCCTAAATTACTGAAATTTTGTCAGCAATAAGAAAAAACACGAAAAGCATTTTATACACAAAAAATATATCCTGAGAGAAGGAGCATGAAGTTTTAAAAAAAAAAAAATGATTTTTCAATGTTCAACGTTGAGTGAAAGAATGTTCAAAAAAGTTTCTTTCAAAAGAACAAGTCAAAAAAACTGTTTTCAGACTTAGGCTGAAGAATGCTTTTACACTAGTCAGTTATTGTCCAAAAATGTCTCTTTTCTGAACAGCGGATGCTAGAAAGGTATGGGGAATTCTAGCTTGAAAGTGGCCGTATAGAAGTTTTGTTAAGTGTAATTTTTGTGCTACGAAAAGAATCCAATCTTTTAAATGTTTTTAGATATGATTACCTCAATTGCTTGTTTAAATGACGTATCGAAGTCAGTCTCGGACAAGTAGACGTTCAAATCAAATTCCTGTATCTCTTTTTGTAACTGCTGAAACTTCTGGTTTCCACAAACATCTTTCTTGTAATCGTTTGCTGTTCTGCCAAACTGTAAAATATAAGGATTTACATACTGAAACTATTTACGAACGACTAATTAAATGCGGGTCACATGGTACCTGTCTTTGAAAGAGAATATTAACTTCTGGTTTCGAAAAACTTCTTTCTAGTTATCGTTCGCTGTTCGGCCAAACTTTGAATTAACTGTCTTTGGTAGGATAGAAAACATTGTGGGAACATGGAAATATGGTGGTTACCAACATTTTCTACTTTTCCGACAATGTTTTCAAAAACCTCCTCTTTCAGGACTGTTAAAACTTGGTATTGTGTGTTATAGAGTTACACCTGTCCATATTGAAAGCAATCATGGATGACAAACTATGAATATTGGCTTAACTCTTTACCAAACAACATAATTTTGGACAATTCCAAATTCAAAGCATTTGCAGACGATAAAATAAAAGTGACTTAAAAATTGATATTTGTTTAGGGAATGGTAAAAAATATTTTGGGCAAAGGAGGTAGAAAATGCTGGTTACCAACATTTTCTCCTTTTCCCACAATGTTTTCAAACGGTTTCTTTCTCAGGGTCGTTAAAAGTAGGGATTGTGTGGTAATGGGTTAAAAAAAGGGATTTGTCTTCGACAGGGTAGAGAGAGTGCTGATCTTGATTTAAAGTTCACTTTCTGCAAAAATAAATGAGCCATGCTCTGTGAAAAGGGGGCTTGTTGCATCTGCGAAAAGTATCGACCCAGGTCAGCCTGCGCAGTCCGCGCAGGCTGACCTGGTCCGAAACTTTTCGCCATTGGTCAATTTTCTGTATGTCCAAGGACCAGTCTACCTCATGACTAAGTCAGTTGTTAAAAAAGTGGCTTTCATGGATTTATGATTATGTGATAGCTTTCTTGGTACCATCGATCACGGAGATGCATTAAGCACCCTTTTCACAGAGCATGGTTCAAATTCTAAGTCACAGATTATTCATGTATCAACATAATAGAAACAGACCTATATTCGGAAACAGCAAAAGGTTGTAAGAAAAAGTGGTCTCTTACTGCACTCGGTCTATAAATGCAAGTTATATAAACGTAGTCTTAGACTGTAACTACGGTAAAATAAAGTTCTCAAATTCAGTGGACTGCTGAATACAGTTGGTCTCTATGGTAAGTAAAAATTTACTTATCAAGAAAAAAAAAAATACATACGGCATCCCACAAGCTGGGATCTGCACCAAGTTTTGTCATGCTATTCAAGATGTCTGGATTTTCCGTGAACAAATATGCGTAGTGTAGAGTTGTTCTGTCGAGCTGTTGGAAGGGAAAAAAAGCAGCAACTATTACTGCGCTCTTTTTGGTCTCTTACATCAAAATCAAAGCGCTGAAAATACTGATGTTCATATTTCACCAAATATGGGAAAAACAAAACGCAAATGATAATGTAAGACAAGAGTTCTCTTCTGTCAATCTGTTGAAAAGAATCACCGACCTTATTGTGTAGAGCGCTGAATATGTACTTTAAAACCAGTGAAAAAGACCCACACACTGGTGTGTCATAGGTGTTCCCTCCCCAGAATATTTCACAATATCCAGGATCAAACTAGCCGATATGTTAAGTCTGGTCTTGATCTACACTTTCCACAAAATCCATTCAGATATAAATTACCATTACCCCCCTTAAATTGTACTTAGTCCTTTCAGGATCTGTGTCTTACATCAATATCAAAGCACTGAGAGTACCGATGACTATTTTGTTTCACATCAGCAAAAGTAAAGTATAAGCAATAGCATTTGTACCTTAAGGGCCCATAAGCGGCCAAGAGTAAACAATGTAAGTCCTAGAATGCTTTTAAAGTTAAATCATACCAAATGAAAGTATGGAAATTATTCTGAAGATGAAAATCTGTAATTGCACGATTGTTTAAATGTTAGTTGATCGCAGAAAAATTAATTTTAAAACTAGGTAAAAAGCTGCCAAGGTGCCCTCTTTTGTTCACTTTTCACCTGGTTTTAAAATTAATTTTGCTTTCAGCGACTAACACTGATTGTCATCTTCACAATGGTGTCCATACTTTTAAATGGTATGTTTTAAATATTAATGCATTTTAACGTCTGCATTGTTTACTTTTGACCGCTTCTCGACCTTTAAAGTTAAAAATTTGAAAAAATCCTGAGAATATACACATAAAATGACATTTAAAGCAAGAATGCATCTGCTAAACATTGTACTGATAGGAAAAATTGCTTGTTACGACCAATTCCTTCTTTTGCAACGCTGATTACAATCGGCGATTTTTACGATATGAAACGGATCGTTTGCATGTTGTGCTAGAATGCGACGCTATGTGACTAATGATTCGAGATCTGACACATGAAAAAAAAATACCTACACTGTCCTTTGTTTTTGTCATGTCAGGGAAATTCTCAAGAATGTATGTTACAATATTCTCGCGACGTTTGAGAAGCGCCCTATGAAGCATACCCCTTCCGCATCTATCCCGAATCTCAGCGTATCTCCGGCATTCTAACAACTTTTTCAAGTCATCTATAGCACCTTCGTCAACGGCCTGGAACACACGCTTCACATATGTCTGAAAGAAAATTCTTAGTTTAAACATATTGAATCTAAATCGATTGTGAAACAAGTTTTAATAACTTATGTTAATCATTTTGGATGATTGCTTTCTTGTTACCTTAACTAGTCCTCGCGTTGCGATGTGTAGTTACAAAAATTGATCCAGCTCTTCACGGGATTCGAACACGGAACCTTTGATGTGACAGGCCGATGCCCTTTATCCCTACACCAGTGTCTCCCTTAATTTGAACACTTTACCAAACAATCTTTTTCTTTTTCAGAAGGTAGGACAGAAGGCAACAGAGTGATGAAAAGACAAAAATGCTGGAACCAGCATTTTCTCCTCTTTCCACAATGATTTCTATCCTTTTACAGACGAGTATGATTATTTGAGCCCACAGAATTTGTCGTCTGCAAATGCTTTCAGCGTGGTTAAAACTAAAATTTTATTGTTTGGGAGACAGTTAAAGTCCACGCTATTACTTTCCTTTACACACGGCTTATCAAATGCAGTACAGTTTTGAGGTTTTTTTTTCCAAACATATTGTTAGCACAAATACGCAATTGATCTCGGCCTACATTCTCTGCTTATCTATCAATGGTTTTAGTCAAATTAATTGCTTCTTAAAAACTTATACCAATCTTTTTCGATCAATTTCGTAATTAAGAAAGATAGTTTATTTTTTTCAGTGCTCTAACTTACATGTACAATGCGACCTGATTTCCTTTCGCATTTTTTTTTTTAGAAAATCTTATCAAAACGGATAATCGGTTTTTGTCTGTAAAGATAACATTAAACAGCGATACAGACAGAAATACATGTATATCGCAAATATAACACATATGGAATGTCCCATTTTGTAAGTCAATTATTTTTTCAGTAAATTTCCTTTCTCGTTTTTCATGGGGCAGCCGTTAATAATATTGCAAGCTTAATATATTTTGAAAACACTTTATAGTATGTTGCCCGTGGAGCTCCGTCGAAAGAGCCAACAGAATTTGTTATTGAAGATCACATAATCGCATCTAAACCATGTTGAATACCAGTAATTCATCAGATTTTTTTCCTCCAACTAAAAGTTACCAGCCACTACCTAATAATTTTTTCCTTAACGTTATATCTACTTTATATAATCATTACTCTTTTTTTCCCGTCAAAAACTCGTTCAGTCTTTGATGCGTACAGAAATGTGGGTTTGTCTTAATTTGAAAAATATAAACACTACAGTCAAAAGAATGGTCATAAAAAATATCAACATGTTCATAAAACAAGATTCATATAGCGCTATTATTACCAATTATAAGACAAGGGACATAACTCTTCGTATGAAACAACCTTGTTTCAGAAGACTACTTCCCTTCCTTTAGTCAATCAAAAAAAAATCTCTTGGCCATTTACCATACAATCCCGATATTTGTCGTCTTGTAAAGAGTTGAAAGAAGATCTGAAATAATTTTATCTTGATTTACAACTTTCTTTTGTTTCTTTCCTTGTTTTTCGATAGCTTCTAATCTGTACAAACTACAGTAAAAATGGCTTATCAGTATTGAAAGTCAATAGGAATGGTGGTTACACACTTTTTATGTCCCGATTACAATAAAAAGCATATATGGCATGCAACACGCGAACAGGGGCATTCGGAAATTTGCGTAAAGTGTCGTCTCGGATCAGCCTGGGCAGGCTAATCCGAGACGACACTTTATGACTATATTAGATTTTGTCCTACACTTTAGGACTATATCAGATTTTGTCATACAGTAGATTTGCGCAAAACAGAAAATTACATAAAAACGGAAAGCGTCGTTTCGGATTTGTCTGCGCGGACTGCGCAGGCTTATCCGAAACGACACTTTACGCAATTATCTGAATGCCCCTTTTCGCGTGTTGCATGCCAATTATGAGCCGAGCCCGACAGCTCATTCGGTCAGGTACGGGGCTTGAAACCAGGGGAGATTGCTGTTTCGAATCTCCAGCTCGGTCAACTTCTCTCCGAGGACAGATGACAGTCATTGCAACAAGATTTATATCTCACCGCGGATCATTAGTTAGACGATGGTTATGTGGGAAAGTAGCCTGTGGCTTGTGAGGCATAATGTGCCAAGTAATGGTTAAAGAAACTTCAGAAAAGCATGAGCATGACTGGCCACCGCCACATAACTGAAATAATGATAAAATAGAGTTAAACACTATACAAATAAACAATAAAAGGCAGCGTACAAATCTGGAAACATATATAATTATATGGTGAATGGTAGCTTTACCGGTCTTAATACATGAAAAACATGAAGAAGAATTGAACAAGTGAAAATCAAAGATAAAAACAGCAACTTTTCAGCAAATTGGAAAAGCAATTTAAAAATCATCCTTACCTGAATAGGCGCTGTCAGCCTTATAATTTCATGAATGTTGCTCGTACTTGACCTTTTAGCAATGTCAACAAGCGTCCTTGACCCATCTTTTATATCCAACAAATGATCATAATTATGTAATATCAGCCGTTCTATCTGATCGAATTTCTTGTCCTTCACTATTTTTATGATAAACTCGTCTATGATTTTCACATAATTTGGACATTTGTGTTTTTCGGCAACGTCTCGTGCCGTTCTTCCCTGGCAGTCACGTGCTGCGATATCAACACCATTGTTCAATAAAAATTTCATAACCGTTTCTGACGCGTGATGGAGAATAGCTATATGAAGAATAGTGTTTCCGGTGCGGTCACGTGCTGTGAGGTCACTTCCTTTGAGAACACGAAGGGTGATTTTTTCATCATACGGAGCTCCACTTCCGCAAAGCAACTGAAATAGACAAAACAACCTTTTTTTGAAAATGAAGTACTATTTAAATTGTTTTACTTGCAATAGGTGTATGTTAATTAACCCTTTACCAGACGACAAGGTCAATATGGCCAAAATGATTGGTCTTCAAACAGTAGCAAAAATGTGGAAAATGTGGAAAATGCTGATTACCAGCATACATGTATTTCACCTTTTCTCACAAATTTTCATGCACAAGCCTCCTTTCTCATGGTCGTTAATACATAGGATCGTTTGTTACAGGGTCAAGTAAATCATATCGAAACTATTCCGGAGTGGTTCTCTGACTGTTTTCAATCAGTCCTCTTGTGTCACACCGGTAACCTTTTGATAAACGAAAATAAAAAGAAATTTTATATTTCTTCCTATGACCAAGCCGGAGTATTTATATTTGTTCTCTGAAACGAATGCCAAATAACCTCCACAAAAAGGTAGAGACGATGGCATCATCAAGGGCGTAACCAGATTTATAGAATCATCAACACTCCGAATTAAGACTTCTTTTTAACACATTATAGGAAAAGGTAACTATAGTAGTGAAAGGCACTTTAAGGGTTAGAAATACGCGAGGACGTGAGAACAGTCGAAAAGTCGTTGTAGCAATGTCCATTGGCCATAATGTTTTCGATAGTATCTGGTCGTATAATTACATACACATACAAAACGGTAGCCTGGATTCCAGTCCGATCATTTTTTCCTCTTTTATATTCGGACGTTATTGGAGAGGTCATCAGACCTCTCCAACAGTGGTGAGTTTAAAAGGCAGACTGCCACAGAATTTGCTGTCTAAGTCCATTTTTCTTGCGAAATTGTTCTGATACACAGTCTGTTTCGTCATGGTTTTGTAAATAAAGCGAAATCAAAAAACCGAAACAGGAAATAGACGTGGTTTATTTTTATATGTCGAATTTCAGAAAAGAATAGTTGTTATATTAATTTGCCATGGTTGCAAATGAGCCTCAAATAATTGTAATTTTTCACTTAGCAAATAAGTCTAAGCAGAAGAAAAAATAAGAAGAATTTCGTTAAAGAAGACTGCTGGACAAGATCATGCGATTTGAAAACGCGACAAGAAGGTCAAATGACCGTCATGTAAAGCATATGAGGTTTCTACGCGGCGGCTTTTTGACTTGTTTGTTTACATGTACCAAAATGTATTGAAATTGAAAGCCACCTATTTGGAAACATTGATGCTGACCTCTCCTGGCTTCTTTTGTAAAGAAGCCAACTTGTTTTGTCAAAAATGACGTAACCTGGTTTCCAGTCCGATCATTTTTTCTTTTTTCGTTCTTTTTTTTTTCGAACGTTACTTTGTCAAAAATGGTGTCTTTTGAGGCAAAGTAACGTCTGCATATAAAAAAGGAAAAAAAATGATCGGACTGGAACCAACGCTAGCAAAAGGGTGTTTCCCATGAAAACTAAATAGGTAAATGCTGTCAGAGTCAGCGGGTACATCAACTCGAATATTTGAATAAAGACTATGCAATTCGATCCGATGTTATTCATCCTGCAACTCTTTCGCTACCAACATAACAAATGCAACTTTTTTTCGATGTTTGAAAATAAAATACTCGCTGAATGAAGATTATTGTGGTCGCACCATAACATCAGGAGGCTGAAGGTGTTGATCCAAGATCAGACTGCACGTTCTGTAAAGTCTGATCTTGATCTACGCCGTCCGCATATGCAAATCAGGTTGCAATTGGCAAGCTAAAAGAGTTAAAACGTTTACGCTTGAAGATGCCTTTTTTCGTCGGGCAGTGGGTCATTTTTGAGAACATTGTGGCAAAAAGAGAAAATTCCTTTAAAAAGCAATTTCCCCTTTTGTTACGATGTACTTAGAGGTATTTCCTGTGTTGAATAATACTTAAAGTTGATTTTCCATAATCGTAGGTGGTGTTTCCAAAGTTCTTTCATTCGATTTACCCTTTGGCTGCTAAGCGCGACTCAAGGACCTTTTGCGGACAGTGTAGATCAAGATCAGACTGCACAAAACGTGCAGTCTGATCTTGATCTACACTGTCCGATAAGGAGATATTTCTACCCCAAAAAATAACAAAATAATAGCAATATTTGTTTTTTTACCATGGGCCTGAAAGTTTCACTTTACTTATCAGGTTAAGGGTTACGTTGCGCTAAGTTCTCCCAGGTTAACCACAGAAATAACAGTTTCACAACAATATGAGACATTCACCGATGGGTACGAACTAAAGTACAGTATTTTTCCTTATCTTTCCCCCTTTTATACAAGGAAATTTTGGCAGATATACTGAACCCGAGAGAATTAAAATATCGGTAAATTCAGGCATCTGTTAATTCGAGTATTGCTTGATTCCACAATCAGTTAACTCCAGTGTCGGTTTATTCGAAAATCGGTCAATTTAAGGTCTACGGCCCCTAACTCTCATATTAAAAGACGGTAGCTGCCGAGATTGGCCGAATATAGCCTTTACGAAAACGTCGATGTTACACGATATTTACCGATGAGTTAGTGAGTCTACAGCTCCAAACTCTCATATTAAAAGACGGAAGCTGCCGAGATTGGCCGAATAGCCTTTACGAAAACGTCAATGTTACACGATAATTTACCGATGAGTTAGGGGCCGTAGTCCTTAAGTATCGGCCTATGGAGCATCGGTTAGTTTTGAAGTATTAGCTTAATCGAACCTTATATATTCATCCCACTTGCATAAATTTCTAGACCTATGTTGCTAAATAGAGTATTTTGTTCTGTCTACAACTCGGGTTCTGTAAATAAGTACCTCCTGAAATAATTAATTGGGTAGCACCAGGTATTGTAATTTATATGCTGTGATGTGGTCGAGAATAATCTCACTGAAAGTAGGGCAATGTGTATCAAATACCAGATTGCAAATTCTGTGCAGTCTGATCTTCTTCTACACTGTCCACAAAAGCTACCATAATTGTGAGAGGCAACCTACAGGTATGAATAAAATGTAAATAAAGTACATGAATGTTTACTGTAGGCAAACATCTATCAATGTACAAAAAGGTTCTGTGTATGACCTTCTATCATAATAATAAAGCAAATTTTACTCCTCATTTTTTTACCCTAATTCTGCAATAAAATAAGGTTACATTGAATTTTGAGGTTAAAACAATATATTCATATCCATATTGTGCCTCATCGAGAAATATTGAAGGCCCTATGAGAGTTTGAAAAAATTACATATCATAACTAATATGACATTTTATTATAAATGTGGATCTAAAACCGCTATACTGGGAAACGTCAGTGTAAACGAATCCGGCGTATGTTATAAACAATAAATTCTTATCTTACAATAATCTGAAATTACCGTCCAAACTTTCGGATAAGTGATATCCACAAAATCGAGACTCGGACGTTTTGCTGATGTCCTTTTTTTTTTGGAAATCATAAACAATACATGGAAAAGTATCCATCAAACAACTTGAACAACCACTTTCACGTCATTCATGGGAGAAAAGCAATAATTAGAAAATCCAGGGTAACAATTCTCATTGTACGAAAAAAAAAACTTACTTTGGAACAAATTAAAAATGATAGAGGCTGAGCTTGAATGGCGCGAAACCAGCAATGCTGCATTTACCGTGAAAAATCGTTGATCCACTTTTGAAGCGGAAGTGCATTTTGTGACGGTGATCCGCTCTCCACTTCCGGTTAAGCATTTCCATTTAGCCTTACCTAATGATCGCCTATCTCTACGACACTGGTGCAGTAGGCTTTTGAAACCGTGTGAGAAAATGCTGGATACAAGAATTTTCTCCTTTTCCCGAACAGTGTTTTATTATCCTCTTAAAGATAAAGTTCATCTTTTGAACCAAATTGAATTTACTAATGTCGTTTTAACTTGTGGCGCGACCCCTTTCCATATTATTTGAGGGATATAACCATATATCTATTAACCACTTACCATATAATCCCGAGTTATAACGACCCTGAAGAAAGGAGGCTTTTGAAAACATTTTGGGAAAAGGAGAAAATGCTGGTAACCAGCATTTTCTCCTTTTCCCACAATGTTTTCTACCCTATCAATAACAAATTCCACCATTTGAGCCACATTCAGATTGTCGTCTGCAAATGCTTTGAATTTGGACTGGTCTAAAAATTTTGTTCTTTGGTAAAGGGTTAAACCAAACTGAACTTGTCGAATGCAAATGCTGTCAATACAGACAAGTCAAGATTGTGTCTTCTGGTAACGAGTTAACAATGGCAGGCTGAAAACCTTGCTATAAATTCTTGAGGATACAAGATTAAAATGTATTCAAATGTGATGGCAAAAATTTCGTTGATGACTCAATCAGTTTGATATTCGATAAAAAGCTCTCACGATTATCGGGAGAATACTTAAAAAAAACGCGTGCATCAAAGCGATGTCGAATAAATAAAGCGCCAACCCTTATTTGAATATGCAAATTGATATGCTTTTCCTTTGGCATAAGCTTGCAACTTCAAGTCTTTTCCAGCCGGAAAAAAAATAGTTTGTCTAAATTGGAAGCGTTTGCAGACAGCAAACTACATGTAACTTTAATTATGGGATTTATCTGAGAAACAGTGGAAAACATTGTAAAGAAAGAAGGAAATACTGGTTACCAGTATGTTTCTCTTTTTCCCCAATCTTTTCAAAAGTCTATTTCCCCAGGATCCTTAAAACTCGAGGTTCCTTGGTAACGGATTAACTCTTTGATAGAGGACAAAATTTTAGGATCGTCTAGAATGAAGGCATTTGAAGTTGCTAAACAAAGTACGGTTCAAACGATTGGATTCTTCTAAATAGTAGAAAAATTTGTAGGAAAAGGGAGAAAACGCTGGTCACCAACATTTTCTCATATAACAATCAGTTTTATGAAACCATTTTCTACTAGTTTGCGCGAAACGGTTAAAGAGTTT
Organism: Hippopus hippopus; assembly: GCA_946811185.2. Taxonomy (NCBI): domain Eukaryota; kingdom Metazoa; phylum Mollusca; class Bivalvia; order Cardiida; family Cardiidae; genus Hippopus; species Hippopus hippopus. Next base: position 36,135,403 of record OX328104.1, read on the forward strand.
TAAATCATACCTGAAAGAATACTGGGCGTGACGGGTTCACGTCATCTTTGTCCGGGGTCCAAAGTACTCGAGTATTGGGCTCTAACTCCATCACCACGTCCACCGACTCGTAACTGTTCGACTCCCAGGAGGCGGCCACCAAGGGACGCGGGCATAGGGGCCCGTCCCTCCAATGTGACTGATATGAATAATCGATGGAATTGACGTCCATGTTGTTTATAATACCTGGAAGGAAATATATAATGAGCCATGCTCTATGAAAAGGGGGTTTAATTCATTTGCAAAAAGTATCGACTAGGTCAGCCCTCGCAGTCCGCGCAGGCTGACCTGGGGTGAAACGTTTTTGATTTTGATAAATTTTCGGCATGTCAAAGGACAATTGTATCTCAATATTCAGTAGGTTGTTTTACGAAACGGATTTTAGGGATGTATAATACTGTGATGACTTGCTTGGTATCATGCATCATGAAGATGCATTAGGCATCGCGGAGATGCAGAGCGCGGCTCATATACTTTAGTGTAATTTTCTAAAATTGTTTACAGCTGTAACGAACAGCAAGTCTCATCAAAGAGCAAATAAGGCACGACAGACAAACACGACGAAGACGTCCAGTTGAAGTACAACGTAGTAAAAGGGACTATCACATCCGAGATTTCAGTAGAACTGCTTCAGCCCCAGCTTTTATATTTGCACAAGCAATACAACAGAGTTTATGGCCCATCTCATTTGCATTCATCAAAGGGAGGTAATTATACAAGTCATTACCAATAATAGTGCTGAGAGAGCGCTGAACACTTTCTGACAGTATTTCGCTTTTTACAATGCCTCACATTAAGGCGGACAGTTTAGATTAAGTCCCTTAACAAACAATCCCGACTTTTAACGAGCCTAAGGAAGATTTTTTTTTTTTTCCCCAAAAAACAAGTATTATCATTTAATCAAGGGTGGATCAATTTTTAAAGTAGAGGTAGAGCATTCGCAACCCGTAGGATCCAGGCTCGGTATCAACTCGAAGCATTGGGCTTTTCGTTGGAGTATCCTCGGGCAAGACTCTTTGGAGCCATTGTTTCTAAAACCATTCATAACCAAGCACTTACCTTGTTTTACCCACATTCTAACAATAAAGCCCATTCCCGCAGTAGTGGCTAGAGACAGTTCGTTTGTGTTTTCGTACTTCTCGAGAACTTTCAGGAGGTCCAGCTTGCGGACATCGTTTTCGACCAGGAATTTCATACTGGTCACCTTACCATTTTTAACTGTGGTCACTCGACACCAGTTCTTCAGTAAATTTTCCACAACCTTTCGATCTGGGTTTTCACAGTTCAATGCAACCCATAAACCTGTAATGTTAGTGAGAATCTTCAAATGGTAACACATTTAAGGTAATGCAGCCGCATAAATAATTGCAAACAGTTTTGCGTATTGTCATAGCATTCTCAAGAATCTGATATCGTCAAATTTTGAAATAATTACATAAACTAAATCGAGCAATATCTTTGAATTTAACTTTCTTTTAATTTATTGTTTATATGTAAATTACCGCTTTATTGTTATCAAAAGGTTAGAGAAGAATTACTTCCCTTCGGTGGATTTTTACAAAAAATAAAACACACTTCAGAATAATTAGTTGAAAAGATTTTTTTTTTCACTGTCATCTGTTGGAAATACCCCAAAAATATATAGAGGATATTTGTTTTTTACGGTGAAAGATCGAAATTTATTTCATCGAGTGAACATCATCGGTAATATTTTCACGAGTGGCGCAGCCACGAGTGGAAATATTACCGATGATGTTCACTCGATGAAATAAATTTCGATTTTTCTCCGAAAAAAACAAATATTCTATTTTTTTTCATGCTTTTAACCCTTTCTGGGGAACTTAATCAAAATCCAGTACAGTTCTTTTCGGTTTTTCCCCGTGGCGTACCCCCCCCCCCCGCATAGCAACGCATTACAATATTACGTCAAGCGCGCGAAATGTAAGTAAATTACGTCATATTTCCGTCTGGTTGTGAGGCACGCGCATTCTACCTAGGTAACTAGTGCGCGGGAACAACTGTTTCCGCCTTCAATTGAAGAGTTAGAGTATAAAAATCGGTATTTTCGTAATCATGAAATATCGAAAAATATTTCACCGATATTTCTCGATAACCTACCCCAAAGCATGAAATAAATATATATAAAACTCTATCTGCTCTTATGTCTGTCCTTTAGTTGAATTAAATGTCATCTTTCTTAGGCAGCACTAGCAGCGCAATTCATGCCTTGCCTTAAAGGGGCATAGAACGGGCAACCAGAGTTGAGCTCAAGTTTTTGAGTGAGTGTGTGTGGAGGGGTGACATTTTGTAAGGAAAAGACTTTATGACGTGGTTATGTCTTTTGTTGTGGAAAAACAAAAGCCGTCGAAAATGATGAAAAAATAAAACTTACCCGGTTTAAACTTGCTAAACCAATGTAGATTTTCCTCCCATCCTTTCGGCTTTTCTTTCAACAAGACTTCTTCTGCCGTGAGACCATCGTTATTTTTGAGTGAAGTGTCGGCACCGCATCTGAAATAAGCGAATGAAATATTTATAGACACTCTTTTGTAACTAATCTGATAAAGCTTAGCTCGTTACCAGACTACCGGTACTAAATCCCGAATTCGTCCATCTTTTAACTCTTTACCGAACAACAAAATATTAGACATGTACAAATTGAAAGCATTTGCAGAAGACAAGATGAGTGTGACTCAAAAATTGAAATTTGTATTTGGTAGGGTAGAAAACATTGTGGGAAAAGGAGAAAATGCTGGTTACCAGCATTTTCTCCTTTTCCCACAATGTTTTCAAAAGGCTTCTTCCTCAGGGTCGTTAAAACTCGGGATTTTTTGGTAAAGAGTTAAGTATTTGAGGCATACTCTGGCAAAAGAGGGTTTAACGCATTTCCGTGATACAATGTACAAAGCAAGCCATCAATTAATTTTGGTTCCTAAAAAACCATTTTGTCTAACAACCGATTAAATCATGAGGTAGACTGGTCCTTCAACATGTAGAAAATTGATCTACAGGAAAAAAAAATTGACCCAGGTCGGCCTGCGCGGACTGCCCGGGCTGACGTGAGTCGATACTTTATGCAGATGCTTTAGATCTCCTTTTCATAGAGCATGGTAATTTGCGGACGAGAAATAAAATGTGGCTAAAATCATAGCAAGGTCATTCTAAGCCTCATGCTTACAAATAACACCAAGAAGAAGCATAAATATGTAAGTTGTTATCTAGATGCAAATGAAATACAACTGACAATGGAATAAAAAAGTTTCTGTGTAATCCAATCTTGATCTATATTATCAGTACGAGGATCGTTCAGCGGAATTAATGCCCCATACTGCGAAAATGATGTATTGTTTTGATTTGTTTTGATTTGTTGGCTGTTTAAAACCGTTCTCCATATTACTTTAAATATATCGCAGCGGCCAGTGTACATATCCATGAGTTTCTAGAGCTTCTTGGACCAGTATATTGCTCAACATTCTTTCAAAGCCACTGGCTGCTTTTACATGTAAGCACCATCGAAACAACTTTCAGCCGTGAGAGAGGACTGAGTCCTTTCGTTGCGATTATCCTCAATCGTCGCAAGGATATGGGCCGCATTGAATGACTGCATTTTCTTTCCCATACGCCGCATGCTGTACACGTGTTTAATCGTTTATTGAAAACGCTGCACTGAAACATGTGCAGTCAAATTAAAATTTTATGGGTATTTCAAACGAATTGAAAATTCAAACGATCTAACTTTTTAACGGCGTCCCACTCGTTTAAACCTCCACTGAACAATCCCGAACGACCCTGATTTAAAAAAAACAAAGGCTTTTGATAACAATAAGGACATTTTATCCCTTTCCCGTATTGTTTCAACCCTTTCAAAGATAGGCCTATGTCCAATCATATTAGCCTCTATCAATTTGTCATCTTAAAATATTTTCAATTTCAATAAGTCTAAAATTTCGTCGTCTGACAAAGAGTTCAACGAAACGCAGATGGCCATATACTCAAAGGGTAACAGATATCGAACTGCTGGTTTCAGTTATCCCTTAAATTCTTTCACTACAATAGAAAACAATATTAGCTTTTGCTGACAGTGTAGATCAAAGATCAGACTGCACGTTCTGTGCAGTCTAATCTTTAATCTACACCGTCAGCTCTTGCAGCCAATACAACGATCAAAGCTGTCTCTTCATTTCTAAAGGATAGGTTTTAGTTTTTATAGCTGTAGAAAAAGGTCGAACAATAAAGAGTAAATCGCAATATTTTGAATATGGAAATAATGGCACCGCCCCCATTTATTAGAATCAAAAGCTTTTTTTGAAAACTTTCGGAGAAATTGCATACATTGGACACATAATTGATCGAACAGTAAGATTCTCAACACTTGACAAGATTTAATTTGTTCATCACGAACGATTTCCTTTTGCGTCGCAATATTTACTAAAATCCCGTTCTGATACTTAAAATTTTAATGCAGGTCACAAACAACATCAGCAGGGAAGGAAGGGAGGGTACCCTTCGGCAGCGTGCCGAAAAGTCCTAACCTACTACTATAGAAACGCAAGAAGTACACGCATTGAACAACAATCGAGTTTGTTTTCTGTCTCTGTGTCTCTCTGTTTCTCTGTCTCTGTCTCTCTCTGTCTCTCTCTGTCTCTCTCTCTCTCTCTCTCTCTCTATTTCCTAAAGGTATGTAAAAATTCAAAATAAGGGAAAATGGAAAAAAGTAGCTATTCTTTTGAATTTTGTTTTAAGTCGGAAAAAGAAGGAGTTACTTGCAAGGAGCAATCGTTCTTTTCCAACGAGTTTCTTAAAAACTTTCCACTGTTTAGACTTGAATCAGTTACATAAAGTCAGAAAAGACTATTGCAAAGGGTTTGAATATTCAACGTTGTCCTTCTTTTGCCATGGGCTAGCTAGGCTATATGTATCAAATATCTTCTACTAGACATGTATGATTTAACGCTGTACTTTTAAATCTATACTACATTTAAAAATTTTAGACCCGTCCATATTAAAAGCATTTGCAGACTACATATCAAATGTGGCTAAAATCAAGTTTATCGGATAGGGTAGAAAACATTGTTAGAAAAAGGAGAAAATGCTGGTTACAGCATTTTCTCCTTTTCCCACAATGTTTTCAAAAGCCCTTTACTCTTGCGGTTGTTAAATCCCTTGGTTGTTTAGTGAAGAGTTAAAAGAGAAACTGGTATATACATGTATGTAAGGTGTCAGGGTTATGTAAAAAGAGATGGGCGTAGAATATAATATTTCATTCAAACATAAAATCTTCTTCTAACATCGTAATATTTACAGTCCAACAAAAGCAGGCATTTAAAAGATTCGCAAAAAAAAAATCTCTTGCACAAAACAAGTGGTTGCTTAGTGCAGGTTCATAACAATAAAAGAAAGATGGGAAAAGATAAATGAGCTATGTTCTGTAAAAAGGGGGCTTAATGCATCTGCAAAAAGTATTAACCCATGTCAGCCTGCGCAGTCCGCGCAGGCTGACATGGGTCGATACTTTTTGCAATCGGTAAATTTTCTGCATATCAAAGAAACATTTTACCATCAGGTCCAGTCCATTGTTATACAAAATGGGTTTTATGGATCCATAATTATGTGATGACTTGCTTGGTACGAATTATGATAATTCATGTATCCAAATTCACGTGTTCCGGTATCCATGTAAATTATTTTAAGTTATTCAAGTTGTAAGCGACCTGCTACTGACAATGTCAAGGCTGAATAAGGTTCATAGGGACTTTCTCAAAAGCATTTTATGACCGTACCCTGTCTCCTAATATGATTAGGAGGCAGAATAAAGTTCTAAAATGCTGAATGGTGTCTTATCTTTGATTATCCAGTATTCCCCTACTGTAAAAAGAAAAGAGGAAATTCCTCATAGTCACAAATAATATCATCATACAATGGTATTGTAGATTGCTCGCATATCTTTTAGTGTAAAGATTAGAGCTCAATAAAGTACTGTGGTATAGTGCATCATTGAGATACATTAAGCCCCCTTTTTTGCCAGAGCAGGGCTCAAATGTTAGTACTCTCTACAAATTTAGGTTGTTATAGCAGGGGGACGAGTCTATTTTGCAACCATCATAATTCATACTGCGGTTCTATTCACTGAACTGTAAGAAAGGTTCAAAGTGACATCGAATATGGGGGAAAGCTATATAACGACCTATTACACTTTTAATTGCACTGATAAAAGGAAATTATTTAAAACAATTAAATTAGCATTGATAAATCATTTTAAAACCCCCTATTACACAATCTACTTTTAAAAGTACAAAAAAAACCACACATCAAAAAAAGTGTCATAAAGATTTCTGAAGAAAGATGTAAAGGAAAGGAAGAAACACTTAAACTTGTACTAAATCTAAGGCGACTCAGAACACCTCTTCCAATGTAGATCAATATCAGACTGCACGAAACAAGCAGTCTGATCCTAGATCTAGATTGTCTGTTAAGGCAATATTTTTATGGCGAACCCCCCCCCCCCCCCCCCACACACACACACAAACAAATTTAACATGCAATATTTGTGCTCGTACTTTTGACTGGAAATCAAATAACCATTTGAATGTATTTGAGCCATGCCCTGACAAAAGAGGGTTTCATGCATCTCCGTTATAATATGGCTTGCAACACGCGAAAAGGGGCATTCGGACATTTGCGTAAAGTGTCGTCTCGGATCAGCCTGCGCAGTCCGCGCAGGCTAATCCGAGACGGCACTTTACGACTACATTAGATTTTGTCCAACAGTAGACTTGCGCAAAACAGAAAATGACATAAAAACGGTAAGTGTCGTTTCGGATTAGCCTGCACGGAATGCGCAGGCTGATCCGAGACGACACTTTACGCAAATGTCCGAATGCCCCTTTTCGCGTGATGCAGGCCAAATATGATACCAAACAAGTCATCACATTGTTATGGATCCATAAAAACCATTTTCTATAGCAACTAACTGATCTACAGGTACACTGGTCCTTTGACATGCAGAAAATTGACCAGTGGCAAAAAGATTCGACCCATTTCAGCCTGTGCGTACTGCTCAGGCTGAACTGGGTCGATACTTTTTACAGATCCATTAAGCCTCTTTTTCACAGTGTATGGCTCAATTATTTAGTAACTCAAGGGTTTACACTTTATCACACGACAAAAAGTACATAGACAAGGTACACAATTAACCAATTGATATGATTTGCCATTAAACCGATGAAAAAAAAAAAGAAAACTTTGCCAGAAATAGAAATAATGCTAAAACCCAGCATTTCCCCTTTTACCTGCAATGATTTTAAAGGTCTCTTCATTAGGGATCATATGATAAAGTGTTAACCCTTTACCAAACAATACCGAATTTTAACGACCCTGAGAAAAAAAAATTTTTGAAAACTTCTTGGGAACAGGAGAAAAAGCTGATGACAAGCATTTTCTCCTTTTCCCACAATGTTTTCTATCCCAGATCCCATCATTCGAGCCACATTTAGTTTATCGACTGCAAATGCTTACCAATAGGACAAGTCTCAAATATTATCGTGTGGTAAAGGGTTAAGCAAGCAGGTAAGGGATAATTGAAGACGCTTGCCCACCGACAGTGCTTTCTCAATACAGGTAAATGCCTTTTTCACATTTTGGTATTGAAATATTCCTCCTGTACAAAATAGAATCTCCCAAACGATACAAAATGTGAAAGGGTTAATGTAAGACAGTTTCTATAAAAAGCTGCTAGGCTTTGCAAAATGTTATCAAACCCGTCGCCCTCCAGCAAGAGGGCTGAAACTAAAACCCCCGAAACGTAGCTCAAAGCCATGAAAGTAAAGCTTGCACATTTTACTTAGGTCTTTGACACGATGCTAGACGTTACATAATGTCGTGAATCTCAAAAGAAAAGCTCTTAAATATTTCTTTGCAACTTAAAAAAAAAAATTCACTTGATACAAACATATGGGCAATTCACTGTGAAACCCCTTTTTCACAGTCATCATTATGGATCCATAATTCCATTTTGTCCCGAAACTGACGGAATAATGGAGTAAAATAGTCTTTTGACATGCAAAAAAATTTACAAATAGCAAAATGTTTCGACCCATGCATGTCAGCCTGCGCGGACTGTGCAGGCTGACATGGTCTATAGTTTTTGCCGATGCATTAAGCCCCCTTTTCACAGAGCAGGGCTCTCGGATAGTTGGGACTGTGATAAGTTACTCGACTTTACATATTACCATTTTTGTCAACAGAGAAAAGTAGAAACCTTTGTAAAAAGTCTCTTTGCAAATGAAACATGGAAAAAATTTTAAACGCCATTAAAACATGAAAGAAAGGATAGGACAGTTTATCTAGAACTTCAGTATGCCACTAGACTTTTTGCATAATGCTGTCAACCTGGTTAATTCATGTGCATCCGAAACGAGCAATAAACCTGTATCGACCTCGGCCGATGTTCTATATATTGACACGTCGCGTTCTACTTTCGATCAAACAACCGCTTCTATTCATAGTAAAGAATAATATTGCATTCGTTTATCTTCCCCATTTTTTCCTAACTCGTAATTTTTCGAATATCCACCCTGTGCTTTCATTTTAAACGTTATCCCTTTACCACACAATCCTGACTTTCAAGGACCCCATAGGAAGAACCCTTTTGAAAAATCGTGGAAAAAGGAGAAAATGCTGGTAACCAGCATTTTCTCCCTTTTCCACAATTTTTTCTACCCTATCAAAGACAGAAATAACCTTTTTTTGCAAAATTTAATTTGTCATCTGCAAATGCTTTGAATTTGGTCCAGTCCAAAATGTTGTCGTTTGGTAATGACTTAACCAATCGATTTCGTGCTTAAATGATCGTAAGACAGAAAGGCTCTTCTAAAAATAGTGTGGTGAAAAGAAAATTCGCTGGAAACCTCGAAGTTTTCTACTCTGTCAAAATCAACTCCTATCATTTTAACCGTGTTTAATTTTTGCTCTTAAAATAGTTTCATTATGGACGAGTCTACAATTTTGATGTGTGGTTCAGCGCTCTTAAACTTTCAACAAAATTATGGACTGGTCCATAAAAAAAAGCATTTGCAGACGACAAGTAAATTTGGCTCGAATGTTGAGATTTATTTTTGAAAGGGTAGAAAGGAAAAAGTGCTAGTTGACAGAAAGTTCTCTGTGGCCCAAGATGTTTTAAGGATAGGGCATCCTAATGGAATTCGTGTAACATCGCCTTTCATCGCCAAAATCGTACGGATTCGGCTAAGACTCGGGTAATCCGTAATCGATGAGGGGAAGCAGCGTCTATCAGCCGATCGATTACGGATTACCCGAGTCTTAGCCGAATCCGTACGTTTTTTTTCGGCGACGAAAGGCGATGTTACAAGAATCCCATTAGGGTGCCCTACCCTTAAAAACCTTCCACTTCAAGGGTCTTTAAAACAGGGTACTAGGTGGTAAAAAGTAAATTAAACCCTTAATAATGTACAGAGCTGGACACAGCTTTCATTGCTCTTGCTGACAATTAACGAGCAGTCTGATCTGGTATCTACACTGTACAGGATTGCCAATTATTCTGACCGATTAACCAACTCTTGACCAGACGACAACATTTTACACATGTCCATAATGAAAACATTTGCTGATAACAAAATCCAATGAGGCTCAAATAAAGGGAATTTCGGACATTTGCGTAAAGTGTCGTCTCGGATCAGCCTGCGCAGTCCGCGCAGTCTGATCCGAGACGACACTTTCCGATCGTGTGTGATTTTCTGTTTCACGCAAGTCTACTGTTGGACAAAATCTAATGTAGTCTTAAAATGCCGTCTCGGATTAGCCTGCGCGGACAGCGCAGGCTGATCCGAGACTACACTTTACGCAAATGTCCGAATACCCTTTTTCGCGTGTTGCAGGCCATTATTATTATCAAAGGACTGTTTGATAGAAGGTTAAGTCGTGTCTAGCAACTTCGGTAAATGTTGTATGCTTTTTATCGTTAATAAAGGTCGCCTAAAAGTACATAAGTCACGCTCTGTGAAAAGGGGGCTTAATGCATGCCCTTGATACATTATACCAAGCAAGTCATCACATAATTATGAACCCATAAAATCTATTTTGTCTAGCAACCGACTGGATCATGCGGTTGACAGGTCCTTTGACATGCCGAAAATCGGCCAATAGCGAAAACTTTCGTCGCAGGCTAGCCTGTGCTAACGTAGGCTGACGTGGATCGATACCTTTTGCATATGCATAAAGCCCCCTTTGCCCACAGTAGGCTCATACTCGTGACCTGGTGATTGCTGGCTCTATTACAGGTTGAGGCAAACTTTCTTTTCGGTGATTTTTCGTCTCTCACCTCTAATGCATCTGAGAAAAGTAGCAAGTGGCTTGGAAAGAAAGTTGTGTCTGTACTGATGTCAGAAAGCCAGGAAACACATGCGTAGCTGCACTGACCGCCGTGATATGACCTAAGCTGTTGAAACCCAAATACAAACAAAGAAATGCAGGGAGGGGACGTATCCTTAAACACCAAACAAAACCACTGGTTATTTATCAGTTTAGAAATAAACCTCAGTAGGTGCAAGTTCAAGTTTTTTCCTTCGTATAAAGTTTCATTACAGCGGACAGTGTAGTTCAAAGATGAGTCTGCACGTTTTGGGCAGTCTAATCTTAATCTACGCTGGCTGCAAAGGTAACAACAGTTATGAAATACTCTTTTAGGGGTCATGTTTCCATGGACGAAGAGCGTTATGTAACGTTATCGTCACTTCAAAGCACATCTATTCAACACTTTTCAATTTTCTAACAGCAAAGCAGTAGAAGGTCTCCGAAAACATTGTGAAATGTGATGTTTTTGCGTACAAGGTTGTACTTGTCTGTATATCTACAGATGCCTCCAGTATTGATTCATCTACTTTTCGAAAGACCTGAAGTAGAAAACTAGAGAATTAAGCACACTAATTTCAGCATATCTAGGCTACTTATTATCACAAATACTTTAAAAAGTTGCAGCTTTGTTTTTTGTTCGGGCAATTATCATGAAAGGCGAAATAGGTGAGGTGTAATTTTGAAGTTTCTATATAAAGAGCTAGTTCTGAGAAAAGTCGAGAAGTTGAGATTTTGTCAAACCTTCATCTTTGTTTTTTCAACGTACTACCGCGTAGGTAGAAAAGTCGATGGTGGGTACATGGCTCAGTCTTTCAGATAAGATAAATCAGGGACGATTACAGAAGTTAAAGTATGGCTCTATCACATACATGTACTTTGCTGTAGTATTTAAACGTACAAACCACAGCTACGACATTGACCTCGTACATATAATTACTTAAAATTGAATGCATTGAACAGCAAATTAAGTTCGTGTCCTCTCTCTCTCTCTCTCTCTCTCTCTCTCTCTCTCTCTCTTTCAAAAAAAAGTTGTATTTATGAATTCACTTGGACTCGTTCTTTGGTATCGATAGAAGAGGCAGTTATGTGTACCTCAATGCTTTGACCTGCTTGGTTTTTGCGAAGAATATGACAAACAGCTTTTCGACCCTTTACTAGTCCTGCATGAAGACTCTATGGAAATCAAACTTTTGAAAATATCGTGGGAAAAGAAGAAAATGCTGGTTATCAGCATTTTCTTCTTTTCTGCGATATTTTCTATCCTTCAATACAAGGACAATTTCGATCATTTGAGGCCAAATTGATTTGTCGTGTGAGCAATTGTTTTGAAAATTTACGTCCGTCACGCCGGCCAAAACAAATACTTCTTTGGCTCTTATGTAGCTGGGTGACACAGGCAGAGGACTGTGAAACAGAAAGTTCGATCCTTGTCGGTTGCGCCGGCCCTGAGGCATTCGCTTTCGAGATAGTACACACTCTAGGGCAAGTACATGTATCTAGTATTTGGGATTATTATTGCTTTTATTAATATTGTTGTTGTTATTATTATTGTTGTTGTAGAATTCAGAGTGGACACAGATCAGCCGTCGCGGCAGCACACTAGTACCTCAAGATGTTCTGTAATTAACTTTATACAAGAAAAAAAACACAGGTTGGCTGGTTCAGTAACTCAAATCGTAAAAGAAACCGCAACATATTCATTTAACTCTTATCTAAGCAATCCCGTGATTTGCCTACCATAGCAAGAACGGCTTTTGAAAACATAATGGGAAAAGCAGAAAATGATGGTAAACCAATATTTTCTCCTTTACTCACAATATTTTTCTTTTCAGATACCAGCCTCATCACTTAAGCCACATCTAATTTATCGTTTGCAAGTTGCGTTTCATCATTATTTCAGTGAATATGGACAAGTCTAAAATTTTCTCATCTAGAAATGGGTTAAAGGGGATATAGGGTAAAATTACTGTTTACTATCTGTACTCTCCGCCCACGTTTCACAAGTTTATGTACAAAATACGACTTTTGTTTTTTGCGATCCCATAGTAGACAGGTTTGAAAACAGTGTTGGAAAAGGAGCAACTGCTTCTTTTGCCATATTATTTCCATACTAGTCACAGAATGTAATTTCTGATCTTTCAGAAATGTTTCCGTCTTTTTACGTAACTTTTCACACGATAACTAACATTTCAAGCTCGTCCATATTAAAAGCAATTGCAGACGACAAATTAGGTGTGGCTCTAACGAAGGACTTTTTCTTGGAAGGAATAGAAAATGTTCTACTTTTTCCGCAATGTTTTTTAAAGGTCTTTGCTTAGGGTCGTATAAACATAGGGTTAGCCTGTAAAAGGCTAACACAGTTACAGGTTTGTCCGAGAAAATAGCTGGTGTAGGTAGGTGTTAAAAATACCAAGTAATACTATACTAGGGGTCAGTTGTAATTTGAAGAAAAAAGCGTGAGTAATTCTACACTGTTTATACCATCTACTAAAACGTCTTTTTCTAGATTTTGAAAATATCAAATTCATAGCGTTTGCTTTATAGGTTAAAGAAGTATACCTAAATTTTTTTTTTTCCAAAGGTTTCAGAAGTGGTACGGCTCGCATAATTACTTCCCTTTACTAAATGCTAATAGGACAGGCTTTAAGGGAAATTTTGATATGCTTCTGTAGGTGCATCTGCACATGCTGAAAAGTGTTTCGTGGGCTGAATTCCCCTGGATGGTTAACGTAAAAAAACTAATACTCTTTCGGATGAGACATTAACCCTTTCGGCGCCATGGGCGAAAACAGTGACTTTTGCGGACGGCATAGATCAAGATCAGACTGCACAGAACGTGCAGCCTGATCTTTGATCTATACCGTCCGCTTGTTTAGTCAAGCCTATACAACCGAAATCTTTGTAAGCGTCAATGGATTCTATTTATAGCCGTCGAGAGAGGTCAAGTTTATTTATTTGGCACTGAAAGAGTTAAACCTAGGTCACGTGAGACTGTGCCAAACACCAAGCACGTGAAATAATCCGGCGCAACTTACGATGGGTGACATCCTGTATCTTGCACAATCCTCCGTAATATAACTAACATCTTTCTGAGGACGTTGGTTATATTGTCAACCGGTGGTGACGATAAATAGACTAAAACCAATAAATATTTGAGCGGCACTTTGGCAAAAGAGGTTAAATGCATCTCCTTGATGCACTGTACCAAGAAAGCCGACTCAGAATTATGGATCCATAGAATCCATTTTGTCTATCAATCAGCGGAAATATGAGGTAGAATGTTCTTTAACATGTAGAAAGTTGACCAATAGCAAAAAGGTTTGACCCAGATCAGCCTGCGCGGACTGATTCAGTGGCCTTTCCGCTTTTTTAAGATAAAATAGATCTATAATAAGAGCATCACATGTGAGTACTAACCCTCGGCTGAGGATGCCTTTTCAGTTAAAATTCTTGGTAGAAAAGGGGCATAACTGTGCAAAATATATTTCAATAGCTTAAAGGGTATCTAACCTTCTAGGCTGATCCCTGGGCTTAATGGTTAACAACTACCCTGAGTTAATGAATTAAATATCTTCATTTATGACTGACAGATCTGAAAAAAGACGACAACAGAGACATAGACGAGGACAGGCCTACGGCAATACCTCGAAACCAGACGAGCTAAAGATGAGTGTAAACCAAGTACTGACTTTACACATTACACTGTTCGAAATATCGTCATATGAAATCACCTTTTTTTCCATTTCAATATCATTGCTTAACCCTTAGGTTGCTAAGCGCCACTGAAGGACTTTTTGAGGACAGTCTAGATCAAGATCAGACTGCACAGAATGTGCGGCCTGATCTTGAATCTACTCTGTTCGGTAAGAAGATATCTCCCTCCCCCGAAAAAAAAATTTAAAAAAGCACAATTTTGGCTTTATACGAGTAGTTTCATTTCTCTTATTTAGCAGAATGCGGGTTAATGGGACATCAAACCACATTTTTTTTTTCGTATGGTTTTTCGAAAATATCCATAGAGACGGCTGATTTTTATTTGCTGCAAAGATGGCTTTCAAAATAGAACATAAATAGATGTACGTGTAGAAAACACAGACAAGTACAGTATTAACGACCGACATAATTCACCACAGCCGTGAATAAGTTTCCAAGTCCCCTGCCACCTGACCGTACAACGAATTTATTGTACTGCAAAGTTTTACCATTCTAACGTATATTCAGCGAAATTTCCCCATTTTATGTTTTCATAAACTGAGTACGCTGACGACACAGAATTTCCCTTCTGAGTGCCCCAATTCAATGAAAACTGACGTCACTGAGAACTGACGTCACTGAAACCTTGGTAAAACATGCAGTTTGGTACATAAACTTGACGATGTCAATGCGATAGATGTTCGACGTATTTTTAATCAAACATGGATTTAAACAACTTCAAGGTAAGTAACTATGCATTTTAATGATTTGTTGGCAAAAGTATACGTTCATTAGTTGCCTCAAATGACCATAAGGCTATCCTTTTAACTTTATAATGTATGAATTTCGGCACTTCACAGTTTGCTTACCTGACGAAGCCGTCGTCGAAGGGATGGCTCGTTTTAACCCCGTGTATTTGTTTTAAAATGACAACAAATGATAATACATGTAACTATATTAATTTATTTTCAAAAATAATCCACTCTTTCCGTTTTAATGACAACTATCAAGGTAAACTAGTAATTACATGATGCAGGCTACTCAGTATGTTTGTCTTGTGCGGCTCGTAACGGTCGACGCCGCCATTTTGGATGTCGTGTTGAAAGTGTAGTCATGTATACGGGGCTTCCAAAAGGGAAAGTGCTTTTACGTGGATTTTGCCAGTGTACATGACTGTACGTACGGGGCATATTATCCAATCAGATCGCGAGAAATTTCTTTGCAGTATAATAAAGAATACTGTATTTTGACTGTACAATTTCTCACCCGTCATTGACGGTGAATAACGGTGAAGCCGTTTTTCTTCCGCACAATATGGGATAAATACATTTCAATCACGAACAAATAACTGTTGGGTAGATAGCTCAATAGAGTCAGCGACCCTAGTTTTGAAAGTCGTGGGTTCGAGCCGGAGGCAACATTTCTTTGTCTTTTTTTTTTTTCCCCACCTAAGAGAAAACAGTCATATCCTTGTGATTCCTCCTTCCAAAAAAAGACAAGTTTGGTCAAAATCTGGTTTAATGGTCCTGCAAAGTTTTATAGGGAAATATGAATCATCACCCTTTTTTAAAATTCTATTATGATTTTTTAGAGGGAGAAGTAAGTAACAGGATGTAGCTCTAGTCTTGAAACAGAGTGAAATGTATAGCCGTTTAGTTTCTTCTGTCATGCTTTTATTGCTGTTGTTATTCATGGAAATATCCCCTCATTCATTTCGAATTTCAATAGCCTCTAAACTGAAATCCGATACTGACATGGCACGCTGTTGCCATTTCTACAATCCGGTGTGCAGTAAAAATGCAAACTTGATACCCATTAAACCAGAAAAGCGTGGCGCAAATGTTGTATTCAGTTTTTTTCATGAACAATTCTCTGTAAAAAGTAGCTTTAATGCAACTGCGAAAAGTATCGAACCAGGTCAGCCTGCACTGTCCGCTTCCGCTCTCGGTCAATTTTCCGCATGTGAAAGGACCAGTTTACCTTAGGATTCAGTCGGTTGTTAGAACAGATTTTATGAGTCCATAATTATGTGTTTGTTATTAGGTTGCTTGGTATCATGCATCACGAAGATGCATTAAACCCCTGTTGACAGAGCATTGCTCATATTTTTATCACAAATACTAGTTCTATTATATTCTATCATTTGTTAAATCTATATTAACAGATCTACTTTTCCGTGTGGCAGTATATTTTGTTAGCGGTAAAGCGCCCTGTACTTTCGCTCTTACCCCACAACAATCACTGGCTAAAGCCCGACCTAAAAGCAACAATAGTCTCTGCAGTATTCAATGTAAATTCATTTCATTCTAATTTTAGGCGTAAGACAGTGATACAATTTCTGATTGACTAAACCATTTAGTTCAGCCAATCAGGCGTTGTGTAACTTTCAAAGTTAGAAATTTCTTGAGAATAAGTCAAAGAATTATCTCAAAAATGGTCGGTGAATACGGGCCAAGATATAGTAAAAGTTTCGAAGGTCACGGCCCATATAGCAAAAAGCTCAACTCTTATTATACTACAAATAATAAAGTCCGTGAAAAGGTTGTTAAATCGGTATTGAAAGGGTTTTACGTCGCAGTATGGGCGTGGTGGATTAGATGGCTATGCTGATTAGAGGAAAACATTTGATGCGCCTGCCTTGCTGATCCTAACTCGTAGAACAGCTTTTTTTCCCGAATGCACAATCAAGCATCCTTTCCTTCGTCCTCCTCTGTCTGTCTGTCCACATTATTACCGAGAACCAAGAAAAAGGATATCGTCCAATCGGAGTTTTCAAATTTCAACTCGTAACTCAGACTGTGACCTACTCAGCCGACGGGTTTTACCTAAAACCTGTCCACTTTCCTTAAACAAGTACGTTAAACTTCTTTTCTTATTATTTTTCAGACGAGCTCGGTAACCCTGTACGTACAGGGTAGGATCCATCTCTTTCTCACAGCTGGACATCTATTTTTTTCCGAAGATGTTTACATGGGATACCAGGCAGTGGCTTGGAAAGAAATATGTGCTAAATACAGCTAAAATATAAACTGACCGTCGTGATATAACTCATATAATGTTGAACACGGCGTTGAATACCGAACAGGGCCAAGTTCATCACAATATTTTAAACGTTGAACCCCCAAGTTCCAATTAAATATTCATCAATCCTTTTTACTGCTTGATGAATAAATCGGTAAATTAACACTCTTTTGAGGCATAAAAATCAAAATATGTTATGCGACTTATCCGGTTATTGATGGCCAAAACATCCCAAGCTATCGGACATGGTAGATCCAAGAAGGCTCTCGAATGGAGAACTTTTCTATGGAAGACTAACAAACATTTCTGGTAAAGGAAAAGTGCATGTTACTTCCCATGATACTTTCAAAATCCTTCTTTTCCAAGGTCATTAACACACGGGATTGTTTGGTAAAGGGTTTGGGATTAAAATAACTCGGTGAAATGAAAAATAACCCCTTCAAGGTTTGTATAGAAACTCAAAAGAAAAAAGGGGTGTGCTGGTGTCATGTGAGACTCGCGTTTTACTTTATGTACTTTTAATCCTTTTCGCTACAATTGTAGTTTCAGCTGCTTTTGTGGCTAGTGTAGATCGAGATCAAACTGCATAGAAAGTGCAGTCTGACCTTTTATCTCTATTGTAGGATGATTTGTGAGGATATCTGACCCAAACAAAGCTTTAAAATTTGAACATCTAAGTCTGTCACAGAGTCTGTTAAAACACGAACGTCTTTACAAGACAGCCAAGCTTTTGACATTATGTCCAAATTATCACTTGTAAGTGACAAACAAAGTATGGTTAAAGTATGGTTCCTTTGAAAGGATGGAAAATTGTGAGAAAAGGAGAAAATGCTGGTTACAAGCATTTCTCCTTTTCTCACAATTTTTTTCCAAAGCCTTATTCATGTGTGTCGTAAAAACACGGGATCGTTTGTTGAAGGGTTCTAAATATTGACAGAAATTCGATTTTCATACTAATTTTCTATGAATATCAACAAAATACGTCAGTGTTGAGTTTCGTTTATACTAAGATCGACTGACGAAGATAAATCAAAATGTCATTTGGTTATGACATCGGTTTTTTACAAGTTATTGTAAGTCTTTCCGCCCTGAACCAAATTTTGAAGCATGCAACCTGAAAAACAGCCTTGAAAATAGAAATGCAACCTGAAAAACAGCCTTGAAAATAGATAATTCTTTACCAAACGACAAAATTTTAGACTGTTGCAAATTCAAAGCATTTGACTGGTGCGAATTCAAAGCATTTGCTTTGGACAACATAAATGTGACTCCAAACTGACTGACATTCTTTTTGGGAAGAGTAGAAAACATTGTCGGAAAAGGAGAAAATGCTGGTAACCAGCATTTTCTCCTTTTTTCCACAATGTTTTCATAATGCTTTTTTTTTTCAGGGTTGTTAGAACTCGGGATTGTGTGGTGAACGGTTCAGTGTATGTATACTCGAACACATGACATGGGTCCATGCGCCAATCACTTCTTGATTACACCTTATTAGGGTCCCATATAGCGGTATCTATGAATCTTTTCCAATAATAAACTGTTGCACGGTTCAGTGTATGTATACTCGAACACATGACATGGGTCCATGCGCCAATCACTTCTTGATTACACCTTATTAGGGTCCCATATAGCGGTATCTATGAATCTTTTCCAATAATAAACTGTTGCACTTTCTTCCGTGATAATTATTGTCTCTTTTGACAACGAAACATCAGAAAATATCAAAGGAGAAATAAGGATCAAACTGGAACCCAGACCAGTATACGTTTTAAATCATTGTTAAAAAAAAAAGGAGAAAACATCTGTGTACAATGCTTCATTTTTGACAAAGAGAGGTAGGGAAACATAAAAGGACAAAAATGATAAAACTTGGACCAAGGCTGGAACATATTTGAAAGGATTCTGACTAAAGGAGAAAAAAAACATTACTACACATTTGAAAACAAGACATATCTTTAAAAAAAGATAGATGGCGTAAATTTCCCAGCAAATAGGCAGAGGCCCTTAAAATAAACATGTCCTTATTTTTAACCAATCACAAATTTCTATCTATTCATTTGTTATCAATACCAAAAAGTAGGTCAAAAGCCAGTACATTCAGCAACGCCGAACAAGACATTGCTTATTCTCAGATGGATTAGTCGGCAGTTGTTTTAACCCTTAGGCTGCTTAGCGCGACTCGTGAACCTTTTGCGGACAGTGTACATCAAGATCAGACTGCACAGAACGTGCAGTCTGATCTTGGATCTACACTGTCCGATAAGGAGATATCTTTTCTCAAAAATTACCTTTGAAGTAGCAAAATCTTTGGTTTTTACTATCCAATTGAAAGTTTCATTTCACTTATTTAGTATGTTAAGGGGTAACTGTCAGTCTGTCACTTGGTTGGTTCATTTACGATTCAGCACGAATCGTCCCCCTTTGAGTCATTTTACGACAATGAATCATATTAGCTTTTATGTTTGGTACTTGATGCCGTTTTTAACATTTTTAGTCAAATTACGTTGACAGGTCACTTATTCGTGTGAATTCAGGGTCACAATATTATTGGGACGGGGCTCTAAATTTCCATACCCCAAGGACATACTCATGAAAACTCCAGTGCCTCGGTAGAGGCTAAAATCCAGAATCCCTGGTATATTTATCCTGTACCCTAACCACCGAGCCACACAAAATCCATTCAAGGCCGTGAAGCTAACTTGAGTTTGAGATCCAGGAACTGCTACATTTCGATTACTTTTTTTTTTTTTCGTTAATCTTTCACCAAACAAACCCGATATTCAACGATCCCTTCGAGGAAGACTTTTATAAACATTGTGAAAATAAGAGAAAATGCTGTAAAAACCAGAATTTTCTCATAATCACAGAATGTTTCTAGCCTTGGAAGACAAATCCGGTCATTTTTAACCATATTTAATCTGTCGTCAGCAAATGCTTTCAATGAAGACGAGTGAAATTTTGTCCTCTTGTAAAGAGGTCACAGTACACTTTTTGGTCCTTAAAGTTAGAACCTTATAAAAAAATTATATATAAAAGAAAAGATTAAAAATTAAAGAAGGGGCCAGCAAATGATGAAAATGTCACAAAAAAATACAAAAAAACTGTCCGGGCTTTAACCCTTTTACCCTGTGTTCAATCTTTAGGCTCTTTCGTGCGGAATTACTGACATTAAAAAATATCGATTTGAAGAACGGGAAGAGATGAAGTTTGAAAGCTAAAACTAAGATGAAAGGGTATTTTAGCATATGAAGAATATTGGTAGAATGAGAAATTTCCGCATTCGTCAGAATTTTTTCTCAACAGACATAAAAAAAAATAGGGGGGGGGGGGGGGCGTACTAGGACGGATTTATGCCTTACAGAGATGAATTAATGATAATGTTATGGACATTTTCAGTATACAAAAAAAAGGATAAATATTTTTTTGCAATTTGTAGACTGTCTGCCATAATATCTTATAAAATAATAGACAATGTAGATCCAAGATCAGACTGCACGTTCTGTGCTCGTACACTGACCGAAACAGTCAACTGAAGTATGCTCATCGCTCTAAGCGTATGAAAATGTAAATCACCGTGTACAAGTTGCGTTGACTTATGACTGGATGTCACAAGACAAGACAAGGACATACTTTAGGATGTTTTATCTATAAGTTATCTTTGTGGAGAAAAGTATATCATTATACATGTGAAACTTGTTTGATTTATTGGTAGGTCTGAATCCGAATTCCATTAGATCGCGTTTATTAGACGTAGCTTCATAAGCTGGCTTTTGACCTACTTCTTGGTATATAAGCCTTGTATGAATAATAGTAATTGGCGATTAGTTAAAAATTGTGAACATATTTATTCTACGGGCATCTGTGGGTATTATCTGTGGTCCCATTTATGACACTAATAAACAAGGGTTGCTACTGTCAATCGATATCCCGCGGCGCTTGTTTTTATACGCTTTACCAAACGACATACCGGTAATTTTAGACTGGTCCAAACTGAAAGCATTTGCAGACGACAAATTAAAGGCAGCCCAAAGGATCACACTTGTCCTTGATAGGATAGAAAACATTGTGGGAAAAGGAGAAAATGCTGGTTACCAGCATTTTCTCCTTTTCCCACAATGTTTTCAAAATGTATTTTACTCAGGGTTGTTAAAAGTTGGGATTGTGTGGTAGAGAGTTAAGGAAATGGCTTGTATATATAGTCACGTTTTATATTAAGTTCGCGTTACTTCGCGGTGATCGGTATTTTCCGAAATGAAAGAAAAAAAAAACTGAAATT
Organism: Hippopus hippopus; assembly: GCA_946811185.2. NCBI lineage: Eukaryota > Metazoa > Mollusca > Bivalvia > Cardiida > Cardiidae > Hippopus > Hippopus hippopus. The sequence goes on from OX328104.1 coordinate 36,156,800, forward strand.
GAATGATACTTTCCAGGAAGCTAATTTAAAGATAAAGTTACAAATGAATTTGTCATTGATTCTATACTCTGTTATTTTTTCGATGTTTTTTCTTGATTGGACAGTTACTACCGCGAACGAATGATGAACAAGGCAAAAGGAGATAATCGTTTTCTTGCACTTGTTGGTCATTTAACATTTGAGCCTATCTCTGGGAAAAGGGGGCTTCATGCATCTCCGTGATGCACTATATAAAGCAAGTCATCACATAACTATAGATCAATACAATCAGTTTTGTTTAACAACCGGCTGAATCCTGAAGTTGAATGGTTCCTGGACCTGCAGAAAATGTACCAAAAGCGAAGAATTTCGACCAAGGTCAGCCTGTGCGGACTGCGCAGACTGACCTGAGTCGACACTATTTGAAGAAGCATTAAACCACCTTTTCACAGAGCATGGGTCATTTTTATTACATTACTATATAACTCATTACTATATCGTCTACATGCAATTTTTTTTTTCTTCATTATTACACCTCATACTGAACCACAAAAGAATTTCAGTTATCATATTCCAGTGCCTCTTACGCCATCTAATAGTTTTTGAAGGATGTTTCTCGTTAAAAGAAACTTTAAAGTTATATCACGGCCGCTACTACACATATAAATGCGTTGCTTCAAGCTGCATACAACTATATTTTGACTATTAACTAATAAACAAAATTGTATGAAAACGCTTGATATTTTGGTTAGGAATAATCATTAGGACATAGTGTATACTTTAAAATGGGCGGGGGTGGGGGGGGGGGGGGAACACAATGCAGCACAAGTTTTTAAAATACACCGCCGCTGCCCCACCCCCTTCCAACAAATTTCCTTCACTATCGCTATTATTCGAATATACGACCTTCAAAAGTTTAGAGTACATCATTATGCATGTGGAGGTTTCCTTTGAAGGATTGGAAATTTCTAACGGAATTTTGCATTTTTAATTTCTGACAAAAACATAAATAATTCATATTTTTACAAAGAAAAAAATCTAAATATAATTATCCCTCTTTAAGCAACAAAGTAAAGTTTTTGGTGTTTTCTCGATTCACCGATAATTCAAACTCTTTTTTATCCTGCTGTTGATCTTTAAACTGTAGTAGGAAGAAGTAATCCAACGGTTGATAAGGCATCCATGTAACTCTCTGCCGATAGTTCGCATGTGTTTATGATCGCTTGGAATTAAGCTTTTGAAAACACCATTGGAAAAAGAAGACAATATTGGTATACAGCATTGTCTCCTTTTCCCGCGATGTTTTCCTCCCTTTCAGAGATAAATCCAGTAATTTGAGACATGTCTGATATGTCTTTCGCAAACCCTTTCAGTATTGACTGGTGTTAGATTTTGTCACAGTTAAAATGTTTACTAGCTCACTATGTTACTTGGCGGGTGTGATTTTTATCGCGTGGGAATTTTGTATGACACCATAGTTGTAAATAATGCGGGAGATGAAGGTTACCACGTATACCTTGTCTTCTCCTTAGATGCAAGACCCAAAGTTTGGCGCTTTTGCTTATGTTCTAGAACATAATCTAGAATCGTTGCGCGAATAGCTTTATACGAACCCTGGATATTTGTACAACAACTTGTTTTAGTGTGGGAATTTTCTGATAAAACGACTGTCAGCCCTAGGAGAGGTGATGTTTTCATAAATAGTCTTATCTCTATACCAGCAGGATCCCATTAGGGTCCTCTCCCAGATTTCTGAATGGGGTCCACTTGAATTGTGGCACTTGAATTGTGGCAGGTTCAGTCAACAATGTTGTCGATATCTGGAATGACTCGGGCGTTACGTATCAACGAGATTTTCGAAAACACGTCTTTTTTGGGAGGTAAACTGATGAGAAACCTAGTGGTAGCCTTAGGTGTGTCTGTGCTTCACACTTGGCACGTAATAGATCCAAATGACATCTATTCGACGGGGCTAGAACCTGGTACCCAGACTTCCTTGTATATGATTCTTTCTCTCTAACGTACTCTTCATACAAAATATACGTAGAGCACGGAGGGACCTAAATCCTCCAACTACATCACCATTACCCATTACAATTAAGCCATGCTCTGTGAAAAGGGAATTTATTCTATGTGCAAAAAGTATCGACATGGTCAGCCTGTGCAGTTCACACAGGCTGACCTCGGTCGAAACTTTATTGCATTGGGTAAATTTTGTGCATATCCATGGACCATTCTACCTCAGGATTTAGCCGATTGTAAGACAGAGTGGATTTTATGGATCCATAATAATGTGACGACTTGCTTGGTATAACGAATTACGAAGATGCATTAAACCTGCTATTTCCGATAGCATGGCTCTATTAAATGCAGGATGTTTCTATCTATATGTCTGAATAAAGTTCCCCAGCTAGGCGCAGTCGTCGTCTCAGTATGCTTCCCGAAAGAACTTCAACAGAGCATATAATCACCACCTTGTCCGTGCGTCCGTGATTTTGTTATACATCGGGGAGCATCCACCGGTTTTACCTATACTTTTGCTTGAGTTTCATTGTGACTTTCTGGTCATATGACCATAGGTTGTCTGGTCGAGCGAGAGGGTACACAGTAAATCTCTTGTACATACTTCTCTCAAACGCGCTACGACAGAATATAAGCTTTGCAACCCCTAATTAATAGTAAAAACAAAATAGAAAATTAGAAGAAAACCAGAAAAAAAAATGAGAAAGAAGAAGCATGAAAAATAAAATGGAAAAAGAAGCAACACAGTAAGTGAAAAACAAAGGAAGAGCAGAAGAAAAGGAAAAACATAGAGACAAATGAAAACGAAAAGGCAACGACACACGATAGGTAAGAGTGAAAAAAAAAATAGAGAAAAATGAAAGGGGGAAAATAAAATGACTGAAGTTCAAAGGTAGACTTCGTGAGTATGTCATAATAAGGAAATATCAATGAAGGCCTCAGGCGGCTTATATCGTCGTCATCGTCAGGTAGTGCGTCCTCATTATGCACATGGTGTTTATAAGAGTACAAGATTTTACACTCGTCTCAATTGAAAGTATTTAACAGACGACAAATTGTTCCTCAAATGAAAGGATTTGTCTTTGAAACGCAAAGAACATTCTGGAAAAAAAAAAGAGAAAATGCTGTTTAAAAGTATTTTCTCGTTTTACCAAAATATTTCCGGACGACTTCTTCCAAGAACAGGATTGTGTAGTGAAGAGTATATTAATTCACATAGATAGAGCTTTTTACGCTCTTGAAGCGAACGAATTTCTGAATTCATTGTGGGAAAAGGAGCAGTTGCTCGTCACGATTACTGTATAAGTGGAAATATTTGCGATTTCGCGAATTTGAAAAATTCGCGTATTTAACAACAAGTATAACCACAAATAACGAGTGTCTTGAATTTGCAACCATTTCCGGACGCAAATTGTCCTTAATCGGTAATTCGCAAATTTTTCAACACGCATATATATCCACGTATACAATACTACATTTTTTTTTTCAACATCGATAAAAAATACATTTTTTTCTTAAAAACCTTTACAAAACAGTCCTGTGTTCCGACGGCACAGAACATAAAAGGTTTTGAGAGCATGGAAAAGCGAGAAAATGCTGGGTAACCAACATTTTCTCCTGTCCAACAATGTTTTCTACTTTTCCAAAGACAATCCCATCATTTGTGCCACATCTAATATGTTGTCCAAGACTACTGTCATTAAGACAAGTCTTAAACTGGTCGTCTAGTAAAGAGTATACGCCTTTCTCCCTAATGATCATGGCGGTGATGAGGTGAAGACTCGTAACCTGGAGGCACCGGGCTCGATCCTCAGAAGAAGCACTGAGTTTTTTCGTGAGGGTTTCCATGTGCAGGACATATCAGAGCCCTAGCCTCGTATTGGTGGAACCCAGGACATACATGAATATGTGAGTTTTCACCGTGATATGACTGAATAATGATGAAAGAGGTGTAAAGCACCATTTAATGAAACAGTCCCTCATGAGATTTTATTTCGAATTGAAAACATTTATAATACTAGGGAAAACACTGTGGCAAATCCGTTGTTAAAAAAAGTAATATCCCCGTTCTTTGCTGTACATATATTTAGTAACAAAATAATCTTCTCGGACAAAAAAGAACGTTTGGGTTTTAAATTTTAATACACCATGACCCATAGATAATGACCCCCCATCTACGGATTAACCCATTATTATACAGACTATACTGACACAGTCACGACAAAGAGTAAATGTTTGGTGCAAACCAATTGCTCTTTATCCCACGCACTTTTTATCCAAGATATGTACGGACGTTAGTACAATTTATCGTGAGGTTTTGGATTAACCCTTTGCTGCTGGTGAGCGCAACTTAATGTTGTTTTTGTAGACAGTCTAATCTTGGATCTTCATTGTTACCTAATGTTAAACTATGCCAAAAATCATCTTTACTTACGGTAAAACATTACTTTTAGACCTGGAAAAATCGAATCGAATTTAATGCAGTTTGCACCGAGACCTTTTTCCCTTAACCTATCTTATAAAAGCTTTAGAAAACATAGTAGCGAAAGGAGGAAATGCCGGTAAGCAGCATTTTCTCCATCTTCGACGACGTTTTCTACGCATTTGAAAATAAATTTCCTCATGTGAGTCACATTTCATTTGTCGCACGCAAATGCTTTGAATTTGGGCAAGTGTAATACTTTGTCGACTTGTTAACCTTTTTCCAACACAATCCCAGCTTTAACAACCCTTTTGATAAAATTGTGGGAAAAGGAGATAATGCTGATAACCAGCATTTTTTCCATTTCCCTCAGTTTTTTTTTAAGCATTTCCAAAACAAATCCAATCATCCAATCATTCAAACTACATTAAATTTTTGTTGTCTACAAATGGTTTCAATTTAGACTAGTCTAAAATTTTGTTGTTCGGTAAAGAGCTAACCGTTAGGTTACTCGCGACTCACTGACCTTTTGCGGAAAGTGTGGACCAAGATCAGACTGTACAGAACGTGCAGTCTGATCTTAGATCCACACTGTCCGATAAGGAGGTATCTTTCAACAAATAGTAACTTTGAAACTGCAACAATGGGGTGTTTACTGTCGGGTTGAAGATTTCATTTAACTTATTTAGCAGTATTAGAGTAAAGAGGTTAATCAAACTAGAAAAAAAAGTGTCCTTCAACTACGAACAAGTGGTCAAGGTGTGACCATACTCTATATAAAGTTTTTCTTTCTGCCCTTTGTTATATACCGAACTGTCTCTAAGCCGGTTTGCTATAAACTATGTAAATACTCCAGGTTTTAAAAACCCTTAACATAAAACATCACTTTAACTCTATACCAGCCGACACAATTTTTTAGATTGGTCCAAATTGAAAGTATTTGCAGATGACAGATGAAAAGTGGTGTAAATAATCGGGTTTAACTTAGCAAGGAATCAAAATCTTTTGGGGAAAAAAAAGAAGAAGGTTGGTTTTCTACTGTTCCTGAATGTTTTTGAAAAGGCGTTTCCCTCAGTGTCGTTAAAACTCGGGATTGTTTGATAAATAGTTAAGAGTATCAGGTGGTGTTTCTTTATTTATGTTTCTGTCCCGTTTGTAAGCGTGTCCATGGATTTTAAATAGGCATATGCCATCTATGGATCAGCTAATCACCAACCAAATTCTTAATTTTTAATTCCATTCTTAGCCTTATTCTAGATTTTGAAAATAACGCAATTTCTGATTGGCTAAAATCATGGTTTAGCCAATCAGAATTGCGTTACTTTCAAAAAAGGAAAATTCTTGCGAATTAGACTATGGATGTTATTAAAAACAGCTGATGAAAACGGGCCCCGGTCTGTCCGTCTGTTTACGCTGTCGGCTCTCTCTCTCTCTCTCTCTCTCTGAGACCTATGTGTTTAAGCAAAATCACCGTGACAAACGATAACATTTCGTGCATAGTTCATTTTTTCCAAATTGCCAAGACTATTGAGACTGACCCTAGCTATCTATCCTACAGTTTCGATAGTTTTTTTTTTCCTCTGCTTAAAGCCTGAAGGGCTTATGATAAGATGTGGTTTTCGTCATTCCGTCCGACGGCTATTTTCTTTTTGCCATTGCGATGACATCCAAATGCGTCATCTTGGTCTTGTGAAACTTGCACTGTGTATCTATTTAAATAATCAAAAAGGCAAACTTTTTCGAAAATGTGACGAATTTTACCAATGAATATGAGAAAGAGCTTTTTGTATCTGAAACTGTTATATTTCCAAGAGAAAAGCTCTTTTCCAAGATAAACGTCGTGGAAACAAGGCATAGCGGAGAGAAACTGTTTCTGTCGCAGTGAATGTAATCACAAATAAATGGGAATCGATCATGGGATCCATTAATATCAAGTTTCGCACCCAAGCAACTGAGCTACCGGGCTCGGCGTGGCCGTGCTGGAATCAAACTGTGATCCCTGGATTTCAAGCCACGAACCTCACCTACCGAGCTTCTAGGCACGACGCAGGCGAGCATGGAATCAACCTTGAAATCTCTTCATTGCATGTTCTGTACGTTAACGACTGACCAGAGTGGCTCTGCCAAAGCAAGCAAGCGTGTCCACAAAATATTCAATGTAAATAATTAGCGATTTTGAAGCGTCTATCGGGGGATTGGAACAGTTGGGGATTAAGCCTAATTAAATGTTCACAAAGTTCAAGGTGGTTTGGATTTGAAGGCTAGCCATCACCCTTCTTACTTTTCTATCTTTTGTGAAATTTAACTCTTAGGCTGCTGAGACGTCTTAATAGGCTATTGCGGACAGTTTCGATCAAGATAGACTACATAGAACGTGTAGTCTGATCTTGTATCTACATTCTCCAGTGCGATGAATTTTTTTCCAGGTGAAACTGCCATGCTTCAGTTTTTGTTATTGGTAAAAAAATTTTATTTAATTTATTTATATGTTTAGTGGTTAATAAGATACATACTTATAATAGCAAAGCTTTTTAGATTTGCAACAGGACAAAAAACTACAAAAAAGTAGTTCTTGTGGTTGAAGGAACTTCCTCAATCCAATTTGTCACCAAAGTCAAAAAAGTAGTTCCGGCAATTCGAGAACATCCTATTCTATACGAAACCTCTGTTTGTCAACGTAGAGAAGTTTTTGAATGAAGCTAATTTGTAAATACTTTCCCCCTTATCAAGCTAGATAGATTAATTCTTTCCCAAACAACAAACTACTAACTCTGCAAAACTGAAAGTTACTGCAGACGACGAATTCGAAATAGGTAAGAACGAGCTGTAGTTCTCTCATAGTGTAGAAAACATTGTGGGATAAGGAGAAAATGCTTGTTTTCTCCTTTTGCTTTCCTCAAGGTCGCTTAAACGTGAAAATGTTTGGTACAGAGTTAAATAAAACTTTCCACTCAATAGTACATTTATAGTACCTGAATGTGGAAATTTCACAGTTCTTCTCGTCGGAAAAATCTCAACGTAACGGACAGAGAAGAGCCAAGATCAGACCGCACGTTCTGTGCAGTATGATCTTGATCTACACTGTCCGCAAAAGCGCTTAAGCTTTAAGTCTAGCCTAGCATTCAGTCTAAGGGTTAATTTCATACATCAGGATGTACATAATTTTTACCGTGTCAAAGGTCACCTCAGCGGTACAAATAACACATTGTGGTTGTTTCATATTACAAGGTTTCATTTACATATAACCCTTCAAAAGCGTGGAATAAATGAAATGGACTTTCTCAATCTACAAAACAAGACCAAAAACATTAGTTTCAAGATCTTTTTTTGTTTCCGTCAGAATATTTCCCAAAAAAATTGGGAACAGTGAGGGATCAGCTGTACGCGATCGACACGCTTCGCGAAAGAAGTCTCATCTCGAGTTGTGCTGAGCGCTCTAAGGGCTAAAGTGAAAAAATCGTGCGCCAAAATCGTCAAACCAATATTTAACAACAAGTCAGTATCATTAAATTTAATAGAAAAAAAAAACAAAAATGAAAAACTGTCGGAAGAAAATGTCGAATCAAAATTTGACAATTTGACGATAAATTATGAGACAAAATCATCAAACAACTGAACAATTACTTGAAAACAAATTCCACTCGGAAAAAAAGTGTTTTTTAAAGATGAATAGGAATAAGATCTGAAGACACAGACGATCGGAAATAAAAGCAACAACAAGACTTGCAAAGACAGAGACTGTGAGAAAAAGGACCTGGCACTAAACAACTGGTCGAGAGTCAGGACATACAGAGAAGGAAGACCCTACATAAAAAGAATGGAAACTTAAGAGGGATACCGTAAATAAAAGGACCGAGAGTATACCGACACACTGTGACTCAAAGGACTAAATCTCAAAAGCGAGACTGTGAGTAAAAGGACTAAGACTTCAAAAAAATACCATGAGTAAAAGGACCAAGACATTCTACAGGGAGAGACCGAGAGTTTAGGACCCAGACTTAAAGAGGCAGAGGCTCTGTGTAACAAGCTCAAGACTTACGAGGCAGACCTTGATGTAAACGAATCAATCTACGAAGACAGAACACCGTATGTAAAGGGATCAACAAGAATTGAAAAGACAGAGACCGTTACTTAAAAAAAAGACCTTGATCTGAAGAGACACGGACCTCCAATAAAAGGTTCTAGGCCTGAAGAGACTGAGACCGTAAGAAAAGAATCAGGAGAAATCTCTTTTGTCTGTCAAAAAAACTAGGTATACATTAAGGTGACTTGTTGCATTATTCTATTCATCCAACCAAAAGTCCATTGATCAATTCGTCCTTCCACCAACCATTCATCCATGCATAAATAAAAGGATTTCAACATACATGCACACATACGAGATTTTAAGCCTACGTTTCGTCAATCCTTTTCATGGTTGCGTCAAGAGGATTCGAAACTTACCATTTAATATGCATAGAAGTTATTTCAGACGACATTCGATATCAAAAAGGAAATAAATATTTACCAAAATGCACTTGCAAATCGCCACCTCTGAACCTTTCCTAATTTTTGACGCATCACCAGTTAGTGACGTTTAGTACCTTCTCGTCACTTTAAATCTTGAATTTGCATTGAGCAGTTCTTCGTTTGTCACATTGCATAGAGTTTTTTTTTTTCCACAGTATCTGTGTTTTCTGTGCTTTAAATTCTGTGTTTTCCTGCGATGCTGTAAAGTAAGCGTCACAGTGTTACGTTCAAAAGGCATTATTGATGTTAAGTGTTAGTTTACTCCTTTCAAAAAGTTCGACGTGGGCAGGGTCCGAGGTTTTGTGAATGACGTCATTAGATTTACGCGTGAATCATTAGCGTTGCAAATTGAATTATTGCGGAATATAAAATGACTTCCTTTTATTCAAGTGAGTAATTTTTAGGATTATGAAATAAACGCATTCTGATTAATACACATCGAGGAAATAAAACTATCGTCAACAAAAGACCGTTTCTGGATAAGTAGTTTTGCGGACATACTATAACATGATCAAACTACAAGTCGTTGCAGCACTATAATAATGGCTTGCAACACGCGAAAAGGGGCATTCGGACATTTGCGTAAAGTGTCGTCTCGGATTAGCCTGCGCAGTCCGCGCAGGCTAATCCGAGACGGCACTTTACGACTACATTAGATTTTTTGCTACAGTAGACTTGCGCAAAAAAGAAAATTACATAAAAACGGAAAGTGCCGTCTCGGATAAGCCTGCGCGGACTGCGCAGGCTGATCCGAGACGACACTTTACACAAATGTCCGAATGCCCCTTTTCGCGTGTTGCAGGCCATATGATACTGTTGTATGAGCAATGCTCTGGAAAAAAGGAATTTAATGCATCTCCGAGATGCATTATACCAAGCAAGTCATCATATGGCTTGCAACACGCGAAAAGGGGCATTCGGACATTTGCGTAAAGTGTCGTCTCGGATCAGCCTGCGCAGTCCGAGCAAGCTAATCCGGAACGACACTTTCCGTTTTTTTTATGTAATTTTCTGTTTTGCGCAAGTCTAATGTAGCACAAAATCTAATGTAGTCGTAAAGTGCCGTCTCGGATTAGCCTGCGCGGACTGCGCAGGCTGATCCGAGACGACACTTTACGCAAATGTCCGAATGCCCTTTTTCGCATGTTGTAGGCCATATACGTGTGGGTTCACAAAATCCACTTTGTTTAACAACCAACTATATGAGGTAGAATGGTCTTTAGACATGCAGAAAATTGACTAATAGTGCGAACTTTGCAGGCTGACAGGGTCGATCCTTTTTGCAGATGCATTAAACCCTCTTTTCACAAAGCAGGCTTCATATTTTCTGACCATTACAAGCTGTATGTTTACGTGGTTTAGGTATATTTTATGCACTGGAAATTGTTTTATCTTTGTCGCTGGCGTGGGTATTTGTTGAAATGGTCGCTTTAAGTCATGAGAAAAGAACCTCTCTTTCAAATGACAAAGTCTTGGACTTACTTAGAAATTTCTAAAGTTTAAATTTTCAACCTTACGAGTTACAGTGTCCATTGCATCCGTAGCAAGTGTAAAGTAATTAACCAACGAGGTAAATAGGCCCGACTTCTACCGTAGCATGTGTAATGTAAAACCTTTGTCTAGGATCGGTGCCATCCTCTTCTGCGCGTAATGTTGTCCACCCCCATCCCCACCCCCATCTTCGCAAGCCAAGGTGACGATCACTACGTAGATAGTGATCGTCACATTGACTTGCGAAGATGCCCCCCCCCCCTCTCCCCCAACTAAATGTCATCATCGCAAAACTTGCGAATGTGAGATTTATTGCATTTAGCATTTTTGTAGGCAACAGTATAATCGTCTTTTTATACCGAAGCATAGACGGGATAATCTTGTCCCTGACGTGTTTTTTTTAGGCGAGGGAACAGAGTGCCGGGTTCAATTTAATATTCTTATCATCAAGAATTGTCTAATTTCAAAAAGAACCTAATATCTGATTGAATGAACCACGTTTTTTAGCCAAGCAGAAACTGTATTACTTTCAGAATTAAGAACTAGAACTAAGAATGCTATTAATACAAGCCAAGATTAATCTTCCTGTATGCTGCTAGCAAATGATGCCATGCCAACCATTAAATCGTGCGGGCGGCCGATACAGTGTCAACAAAAAAGTCAGTGTTCGTTGTTTTTGTGACAGTTTGAGAGTTATAAACCTGACAAAACCGTTAGCCATTAAAATTTGTTTAGCATAATACGAGTACATAACGCATGCTACCAGTTTGACGTCTATTATAGTTATTTGATGATGTTAGCCTTTAAAGAGGTGTGCTTGTCGGAACTTGATTTGAAGGACAGTTAAAAAGATGGACTATCTGAACTGTCCCGAAAAGTTTCTCAGTGAGTCACTGTTTGCAAATTTATTTCATTTTTTATACCTGTCAGTGGTTTTTCCCCTACTGTGAACAACCCCCCACCCCCGGTCCAGTTTGATTAAGGAATGACTGTTTGGTGTTTCTTTTTTACGCAAACTTCTTAAAAAAGAAAATACTTAATATGAAAATTAGTGGAGTGCTGGGACTTAAAAAACTATGACAGTGTTCTAGCCGGCTATTTCAGCAAAAATGAAATCGCTATAGTAAGGATTAAATAAAAGTGTTTCATTCAAAAACATTTGAAAAGAAAAGAAAACACACACACACACACACACACACACACACACACACACACACAAGTGCGTCGTTTTAAAGGTGAATTCTTACGTCTGATTGGCTTAATTCAAGTTCTTGTGTAGGTAAAACGTACATTCTAGATTAATTTGCAGTTCTTTATCATGTTTATTGCTAACGTCAGATATACACTTCGTATAACGAAATAGCAAAGAAAAAATACGACAAAAATACTAAAATTTGATGATACATACAATTATACTATAACTAGTACATGTAAAAGTAACGTAACACGGAAAAGCCCTTTTCACCTCCCTCTTTTTTTCAAATAAAAAAAAAAAAAATGAAAAACCATGCGGTATCTGACGGACTGTGACGTCATTTGAATTGACGTTTGTGGACAAAAATAATATTAAACTTAATCAACTTCCTAAAGTCACTTTACACCATTAACAAAATGACAAAATTTTAGACTTGTCAAAACTGAAATAATTTGCAGACGACAAATTAAATGTGCCTCAAATGGTCTTTTAAAGGCTCGAAATCAATGCGAGGAAAAAGGAGAAAATGCTGTTGACCAGCATTTACTCCTTTTTCCGCATATTTTTCAAAAGCTGTTTTACCTCAGGATCTCATTAAAACAACCGACTTTTTTGTAATTATTTAAATTTAATGTACATGCATTGTGGTAAAGTTTGTTCACAGAGAAATGGACTAAGAAGATTCCATTCTATTTATCGCAGGATACCATCACCAGTAATTTTGTAAAGCCCATTGTGTAATACTGCAACGTCATTAGCGTAACCCTCTTTCACATCCTTAGAGAAAATAATCTTCTATTCTATTTTCTGCCTCAAAAATTCCACATGCTTTTTTTTTCCTTAGAGCTATATACCTGTAAATGTATCTCTCAATTCGGGAAAATCAGCCAAAATATTGAAATTTCGAGGTTGTTTTTGCCAAATAATATAACAGAATAACGGACAGTGTCGTTTAAAAATCAGACTCCACGTTTTTAGTCTGATCTTGATCCATGCTGTCCACAAAAGCGTTTTGAATCGGGCTTAGCAGCTTAAGGGTTCATCTCTAACAAACCGTAGTTTAATGTGATAGCACGTAAACTTTTGTCAAAAGTACCTGGCCCGACTTGCTAAGAGGGGGTTACGTTGGAAAACACTAGGCGCTTGAAGATGACGCAGGGTCAAATTCGAGGCTGGTCTAAAATTAGCAGGTCAATCCCATTAATACCTTTTCCTTTTCAAAGTGTTCTTTTGATAAATGACTTTAAAAAAGAAGGCTTCGTCATCCGTCTGTCAGTATGAGAAAATTCAGATTGAATATCCATAAAAAAAGAACATCTCAAGAACATGAGAGCGAAATGTAGAAAAGGCTTTACACCTCGGAGGCGGTTAACACTTAGAACTGTAGCAGAACGACGAGTACCGCCACTGCTTGCATTGTCATTGGAAACAATCAAAGGGGTCATAACTCCTGTAATAGTAATAAAAATTACAGGTGTTTAAGTTCTCACAGCAAGAAGGCCTCAGTTAAAATTTCAGCCAAACTGATTTCACTCTTTACCAGACGGCAATACTTTGGACCTCTCTAACTCCAAAGCATTGGCAAACGAAAAATTAAAACTGGTTCGAAGGGTGGAAATTCTCTTGAAAGAGTTTAAAACATTGTTGGAAAAAAAGAAAATGCTGGTTACCAGCATCTTCTTATTTTCCCACAATGTCTTCAAAAGCCTTTTTTTCTAAGGGTCGTTTAAAGTCTGCATTGTGTGGTAGAGGGTTAAAACTTTAGGCGAAGAAGAGGACAGCAAAATGCATCTACAGACGGACAGAAAGACAGACAGACAACTTGATTACAGTCTGCTCCCTGACTTTGTTATGGGAGGGCAATATTAATGTGGTTTGTCCAAAAGATAGCAGCCAGTTACTATTGACAAATAGGTTTGACTGATATGAGTGCCCACTTAACAAGAATGTGCCGGTTTTGTAGCGAGCCATTAGTAGATGGTGAATTTCACCGTATACAGTACTTATTAGAAGGCGTGTCGTGAATTTCCGATCGAAGTTAATAACCAAATAATAACAGGATGGTAGTATTTCTACGCTAGTTGAACCTTGTCGTATGTAGCATAATCTTTTCATATTGTCATATTCTGCTTTGTTGCAGTTGGGTACTAGAATTATTTGAGGTAAAAGTCTGGCTAGAAATATAAACGGAACGCTTAGGTTTTGGCAATATAAACATGTGACATACTTACTCCAAAAGGACTGCTTCAGTTTTGGCAATAAACCTTACTATACACAGTCCCTATAATTATCACAGTCGTTAAGCGTAGCTATTACAAGGTTTTATTGAAAATCTAAACTTTCGAACCCATCTGTTTACAAAGTATTTGTGAAGTTTAATCTACACACTACATTGTTATCAATTTATTACCACAGTGAACTTTTTTTGCTGTCTTTCTTACTATATACAGTGCTGATATATGAATACTTATCCTTTTTCAAACCATAATTATTTAGACGAAATCCTGTTTTGACGACCCCAAGGAATAGAGTGTTTCAAAACTAGTTAGGAAAACGAGAAAATGCTCATAACCAGCAGTTTCACCGTCTTCAAATACGTAAGTTATTCTTTCAAAGACAACTTTAATCAATCGAACCGCAGTTAATCTGCAAATCATTTCAATGTGGTAAGTCTAAAATCATGTCCTCTTGTAAAGAGTTAACCCTTTCATGTCTAGGTGACATGTAGCGATTTGTGGACGGTATGGGTCAAGGTAAGACTGCACAGAAAGAGCCGCGGTATGCGTCAAGGTCTGGCTGCACAAGGCCACGGTTTGTGTCAAGGCAAAACTGCACAGAAAGAGCAACGGTATGGGTCAAGGTAGGACTGCATAGAAAGGGCCACGGTATTGGCTAAGGTCAGACTGCACAGAAAGAGCCACAGTATGGGTCAAGGTAAGACTGCACAAGAAGAACTACAGTATTGTTCAAGGTAAGGCTGCATAGAAAGAGCCACGGTATTCGTCAAGGTAAGACTGAACAGAAAGAGCCACGGTATGGGTCAAGGTTAGAATGCACATAATTATAGAGCCACGGTATTGGTCAAGGTAAAACTGTACAGAAAGAGCTACGGTATGGGTCAAGGTAAGACAGCATAGAAGAGAAGCCACGGTATTGGTTAAGGTAAAACTGCACAGTAAGAGTCACGATATGGGTTAAGGTAAAACTGCATAGAAAGAGCCACGGTATCGGTTAAGGTAAAACTGCACAGAAAGAGTCATGGTATGGGTCAAGGTAAGACTGCATAGAAAGAGGCACGATATTGGTTAAGGTAAAACTGCACAGAAAGAGCCACGGTATGGGTCATGGCAAGACTGGATTGAAAGAGCCACAGTATGGTTCAAGGCAAGACTGCATTGAAAGCGCCACGGTATGGGCCAAGGTAAGACTGGATTGAAAGAGCCACGGAATGGGTCAAGGCAAGACTGCTTTGAAACAGCCACAGTATGGGTCAAGGCAAGACTGCATTGAAAGAGCCACGGTATGAGTCAAGGCAAAACTGCATTGAAAGAGCTACGGTATGAGTCAAGGCATGACTGCATTGAAAGAGCCACGGTATGGGTCAAGGTATGAATGCACAAAAATAGTCACGGCCTGGGTCAAGGTAAGAATGCACAAAAATAGTCACGGTCTGGGTCAAGGTAAGACTGCACTGAAAGAGCCACAGTATGGGTCAAGGTAAGACGGCACAAAAAGAGCCACGGTATGAGTCAAGGTCAGGCTGCATTGAAAGAGCCACGGTATGGGTTAAGGTAAGACTGCACAGAAACAGCCACGGTATGAGTCAAGGTCAGGCTGTATTGAAAGAGTTACGGTATGGGTCAAAGTAAGACTGCACAGAAAGAACCAAGGTTTTGGTCAAGGTACGACTGCATAGTAAAAGCCACGGTATGGGTCAAGTTCAGCCTGCATAGAAAGAGCCTCGGTATGGGTCAAGTTCAGCCTGCATAGAAAGAGACACGGTATGGGTCAAGTTAAGCCTGCATAGAAAGAGACACGGTATGGGTCAAGTTAAGCCTGCATAGAAAGAGCCATAGTATGGGTCAAGTTAAGCCTGCATAGAAAGAGCCACGATATGGGTTAAGGTAAGGCTTAAAAGAAAGAGCCACGGTAAAGGTCAAGGTCAGGCTGCACCGAAAGGGCCACTTCATTGGACTGTATTTTACCTCAGTGTGTTTGGATATTGGGGCTTAATAAGAAAGTAGACATTTTCTGTTACAGGAAGAAGACTTAGAGCTGTATGTTACCAAGCGTTCTTAGTTGCATTTTTGGTATAATTCTCAAAAAGGTCAAGTCTTGATTCAAGAAGCGCATCTATTGACAGACTTAACCAAATGGTTTTTGCAAATCAGGGATTTTTCTACTTTTGAAATTCAGAATGAGACTTAAACTGCTAATTGTAATACATGTAGTTGGTGACTATTGATCCTGACTTTTGAAATTTCAAGATTGTTGTGGCCGAAATATTTCGCTGCATATCAAAAACTGATCACGATCTGATTTCGATTTTCGCTGCCCAAAACAACACATTTCATTCTACTCAGCTTCTCAGGGGCTGAAGTAGCCTCTTTTGCTGTTTGATGTTCTGTGCTAGAGTTGTTCAGAAATTCTACCGAATAATCCTTATTTGTAGACGAGGAGCTGGGTCCGTATTCACCAACCATTTTAAGCAAATTCTTAGTCTTATTCTCAAGAATTTTCTGAATTTGAAAGTTTCGCAAGTTCTGATTGGCTGAAACATTTGTTGTAGCCAATCAGAACATGCGTTAAGAACATTTTTGAGAATGGTTAGTGAATATAGGCCCGTATTAAACAAAATTCTATGCAGCGATTCTTCGTCTGTTTCTAAATTTAGAACGCAAAATAATTAAAAATAGGTTAGACTGTGTATCAACACGAAACCTGATAAGGCGGCACCAAACACTCTAAATGCGTTTAGTAACATTACATGGTCTAGCGCCTGCGTTCCTCTTCCAAATAAAAAGATAATTACCTTTGTTGAAGTATTTCAAATACAATTAAAAAGACAGAACGTAAACCCGTCTGCGATTTCAGAATGTAGTGGATTTTCGTGACAATTTATAAACAAAAAAGAACGAAATCAGTCAATGTGTTTACAGGTTATCGCGAAGTTCGCCATGGTTTATTTATTCCGAATATAGATTTTCACTTCTTTTTGTTCAGAGGGAATATTCCTGTTCTATTGTTGCAGTCCCGGATGGGTAGAGAAGTTGGATGTCACTTGGTACAATGACGGGAAACCCTTTTTACCGCTAGCTTGAAATACGAATTATATGAAACGAATAGAACAAAAGACTTATTCAGTTGTTTGTAAAACTGAAAATGAGACACTTGTTGACCAATGTAAGACGTCCAATATGGTTTGAAAAGAGGACACGTTGTTTTGCAGGTATTTAGTGCGTTAAACACCTAACGACTCAAACCTGTATAAAAGCTTCACGGCTGGTCTACCAGTGGTAAGAAAAAGGCCTGGTGCAGAAAACATGGTTATATAGGCCCTAAAAATCTGAAATAATACCGATAAATATAGTAAAACCATTGAAAACATCTAAACGAAAACAAATACCTTCTACCAACATCATGGACGAATGCTTCATTTAAAGTTTAGACTAACAAGTACAAAGAATCTGTTTGAAAGTGTTCGTTGTTTTATGCGATTGCTTTTATATTTCATTTATTTAGCGGCGATAGTTCAAATATTGATCAATCCGGCCTACTAAAAATCTATGTTTTATCTCTCACAATTTCCTCAAAGAGGAGCACATACCCTTTTCCGATTCCTGAAAGCACAGCTACCCTTGATATATGAAACTACAGTCTCACATAGGACCCTTCCGAAGGTCTCAAGCTACGACCTTTCGGTACTGAGCAGTCGACCACTTCAGCAACGAAAGTGGTGTGAAAGATATTAGTACAATTTGTGCTCCCAGTGGAACCCAAAGGAAAAAAATAACTCTGTAGAACAAAGTCTGTTGTCCATGTGTACAATTAGGCGAAGCGAAAATAACTTAACCCTTAACCAAACAATCCCGCGTTTTATTAACCCTGAGGACAGACTTTATGAAACCACTTTGGGAAAAGGAGAAAGTGCTGGTAGCCAGAAGGTTATTATTTTCTCTAAATATGTTTTCAACTCTTTTAAAGCCAAACCCCAATCGTTTAAGCCAATTTGACTTTTTCGCCTTGAAATGCTATAGGTTAGAACAAGTCTAAAATGTCTTTATTTAGTAAAGAGTATATCGACTTTTCAACTTAGTACATGTCGAGATTGACAGGATTATGGTGTATTTATGTATAAGAAACATCCACTTAGTAATATCTTGGAAGTTTACATGGATATGCCAACTTCGGAATCTTTCGAAATCAGAAAAAAAAAGAAATCCAGAAATAATTTGAGACAATGTGGGTGGCTATGATTTAAAATTCAGAGCGAAATAAGAAACCATTGTGACAGATATTTCTTATTATGGAAGAAATTCTTCATTTACCACTATGTTTTCCAAGGACAACCTACAGTTGTCAAACCAATGTACGTCTCTATTATGAAAAGCGTTTAACATAACAATGATCAATCATAATAAACCCTTTTCAACACAACCCCGAGTTTAAACGACCCTGGGAAAGAAGGCTTTAGAAAACATTTGGGAAGAGAAGAAAATGCTGGTAACCATCATTTTCTTCTTTTCCTACAATGTTTTCTACCTTTCATACACAAATCTCTCTAAGTGAGCCACATTTAATTTGTCGTCTGAAAATGCCTTTCAATTTGGAAACATCTAAACTTTTGTCGTCTGGTAAAGCGTTCATTAGCATCTATAGCTTTACATTTATTGTTTCTATATTCGCTTTCTCTTGCTTCTGGAAAGTCACGTCGTTGTCGAAATCAGAAAAGCTACAAGCAGCAGCACTTTTTATAGATGAGATCTGCTTAGGCGTGATGTTGCAACATTTAACATGTACATGTATTTTGAGACCTCTGCACTGCATGAGTAATCAGTTTCTTCAATTTTTGTTCAGCTGTCCTTTAATCATACCATATGGCCTGCAACACGCGAAAAGGGGCATTCGGACATTTGCGTAAAGTGTCGTCTCGGATCAGCCTGTGCAGTCCGCGCAGGCTAATCCGAGACGACACTTTCCGTTTTTATGTAATTTTCTGTTTTGCGCAAGTCTACTGTAGCAAAAAATCTAATGTAGTCGTAAAGTGCTGTCTCGGATTAGCCTGCGCGGACTGCGCAGGCTGATCCGAAACGACACTTTACGCAAATGTCCGAATGCCCCTTTTCGCTTGTTGCAAGCCATATGACAAAACTTTTCATTTGTCCGAACTGAAACTATCTGCAGACGACAAATGTGGATTTAATTGATAAGATTTGTCTTTGAAAAGGTGGAAAACATTGTTGGAAAAGGTGAAAATGTTGGTTACCTCCTTTTCCTACAATGTTTTAGAAAACCGTTTTTCCTCAGCGTCGCTTTAACTCGGCATTGTTTAGTAAAGTAAGGAATAAAGCATACTTGATTCCAAAAAGGGGCCTACGTAACATCATTTCATATTTGTAAGATATTTCATGTTTGTAAGATGAGTAATGATGAAACAAATACCTTTTGTGTTTTCTATGTTGTGTTTTTAACTCGGTCTTCATATAGCCTAATTTCACAGTTCGAGAGAGCTGGATTTGCATTCTTTGTCTTTTTATCAAGAATAGTCTAAATTTGATAGGGACGCAACTTCTGATTGGCTAAAAGATTTGGTGAATGGTTAGTGAATACAAAGCCTGATTATGAAAAATCTATCAGATATTAGAACATGTAAAATCAAAGAGCTGAAGTTCCTGGCAGGCACCATTTCAACCAACAAATAAACAACACGGGGAACTTATATATCCACGAAAAAAAAAATTACAAGAACACATTGCAAAACATATGCAAAGAAAAGGGACTGAGAGTGGTAATGCAACAGACGACATAAAACGTACAAAAAAATGCGACTTCTAAAAAGACGAATAGCAAATAGTTTCAGTTTGCAAAGAACAATGATAATTTCAAAGCAATCTTTTTTCTGGTGAAATATCGTTTCATCTGCCTTAGCATGACTCGTCAGTACGTATTATCCTTTTCTATTTTTAAGATGGTAGGACAACTTGTAAAAATCTCAAATTTGTATCAGGCACTGTTATTCCATCAGTATTCTTCAGACGAAGTTTTTGTCTTATGGTTCGTCGGATTTTGTGTGTTTTTAAGCAGTAGAATAATAAACCAACAGAGATACCCATGTGTATCATCTTGAGTGTTAAACTTTAATTCATTACCAAACGACACATCTTTAGACTTGTTCAAATCGTAAGTATTTCGAAATGTCGCTGAAACCATAAAATCTTGCAAGGATAAAAAATGTCGCTGGTATAGGAAAAATTCAGGTTATCAGCATGTTCTCCTTCAGCTACAATGTCTCTCACCTCAGGGTAATTTAAATACGTGCTATTTTGGTAAAGTGTTAATTGTTAGAATGCTATGGACCGAAAGATACATGTATCGCAATTAAAACTGTTATGTAATTCAAGCATTCGGTATTTTATTGGCGTCACTGGGATATATACTGAGAACGGTCCATCTAGACGTATATCAAAATGATGGCGTGTTTTGCTGATTAACATTTATATTCATTGCATAAAATAAGAAAGAAATGCGTGACACAGCGAAATGTTCCTTGCAAAAATATATAAATGACATTATAGATGGAAACAGAATATGTTGCTCCCCTTTTGATTTATTTAACATTCAAAAAGTAATTACAGCATAAATGGCAAAATTCAGTACATTAGTTTCCTTTGCATTTTCGTTTAAATTGACAGGAAGGTTTATCCCTTGAGCTAAATACATTAACCAGACATTTACAATCTGTTGCAAAGACAACAGTATATTGTTTGCAGGTTAAGCCAGAACCTCTTAAGACTTATTGAACAGTTTGTATTCATGAGCTACATGTAGTTCGAACTCTGATTTCGATGTCCGTATAAGCAAGAAAGTAGTCCTAAGAATCCCACGCGTTAACTCTGTACAAGATTACAAGCTTTGACTTCTTCGTATTTAAAAATATCTAAAGTTAAAATTTCTCATAATAATTTATTTGAAAATGTCTTCGTAAGGGATCATTTGTATAAAGGATAAAGGAATTGTTTAAAGAGTACTTCTAAGAGCTACATGTACATGGCTAACTTATGTAACAATGTTTTTAAAGCTTAAAAGTAACATCAGAATCAAGAAGTTAATTTCGCACAGAAATGAGTTTAAGAATATAGATTTTTATTTGTTAGTATTTCTTCTTATGGACAGCTTTGGATATGAGATAAAATACTATCTTCGGTCACACTGCTCTCAAAAGTGTTAAAATGCAGGAGCATTAGGTCTTGCTTTCTATATCATTGGTGTGAGAAGTCGTATATAGAATCATCGTGGCGGTTGGAGATTTGGCTAGAGGTGTGCAACTTCTCCATCTCCGGCAGTGTTTAGTTCTATTAATCCATTGTCTGCTGCAGGCGACCTTCTTCTGTCGCACGATAGACCACCGCATACTGATGGAATGAAGAAATTCACTATAAGCAGCTTCTCCATTTGCGACAATTCTGTCTCATTTACTTTGTATATATATGGATAGTTTCAGGGACCTCTGGTGCAAATTTGTTTCAGCTTTTCCATTTATGACAATTTTGCATCATTCACTTTGACCATATACGGAGTTTCAAAGCCGTGTGCTGCAAATTTGTTTCATAATACATCACTTGTTCACCGATTCAGGTTTACTTTGTTATATACGGATTGTTCCAAAGCTGTCTGCTGCATTTCAATTTCAATGTGTATTACGAGTACTCGTGTATCAATCATCAAGTTATGTTGACTTTATTATATACGGATAGTTTCTAAGCCGTCTGCTGCATATTTGTCTCACGATATATCGCATAAAAATAAAGTACTTTCATTAATTCTTCATTTATATTTGTGCAGGATTTTTCATTTGATAGAATGATCGGGCATGCATAAATATAAGTGAAGAGTGAGTTATAACAACTTCGATGTTGTTTTGAATAAAGCAATTAACTTATGTTTCTTCCGCACAATAATTTGAATCAAATCCTAGAGTTTAGGCGAAATAAATCATTTCTAAAATTCGATAGTATTTCTCCAGTTTATTGTGTCATTGTTTCATGTATGTTATGATGTTCTTTATATTGTAAGGATGAACTGCCATGTAATTCAAGTTCTTGCAATAAATGTATCAACTATTTATTGTATACTCCTCACAAAAAGTTAAGCAACAATAAATTACCGCTGTACCAGAATTTTACTATTACACATATAGACAATTTCATTGTATAAATGTAATGAGAATTGAGTTACAAACCAGTCCAAGCAATTCTGTACTTCTATCAGATAATGTTTCTCACTTACAGGCTTTTGAAGTAAGGCACTGTCTAAATCCACATGCAAAAATCTCCAGATCTCAATCTGATTGAGCATGCGTGGGACATTCTCGGTAGGCGTGTCAATGATGGAAATGTGAGGCCTCAGAACCTCCAAGACCTTGAGCAACTTTTGAGTTAGGAATGGCAGGATATTCCACCACAACACCTGGACGGCTTGATCTGGTCCATGCCCAGAAGAGTTCAAACTTGTATTCGTGCTAACGGTGGCCATACCGTGTACTGACTGTGTCCCGGTTGCAGATTCACCGAATTTTAGAGATTTTTAAACATCTGGGTAGAATACCACTTTTTTGCATGTGGATTAAGACAATGCCTTACTTCAAAAGCCTGAAAATGAGAAACATTATCTGTTAGAAATACAGAATTGCTTGGACTTGTTTTTAACTCAATACTCATTACATTTATACAGTGAAATCGTCTATATGTGTAATAATAAAATATTGGTGCAGCGGTAATTCATTGTTGCTTAACTTTTTGTGAGGAGTATATACTTTACCCCAACATGGAGAGGCACCTTGATTGCCTCTCAAAAACCTTATCGGCTAGTCATTGTTAACAAATATACTCAGTTGGCACTAAATGCCGAGTTGTCTGACACCTAAAATATCATTTCAGTAAATAGATTGGTAACGTGAAATGCTGTCATCCAAATAAGATCATTCAATTGTAAATGAAATATATTCAGGATTTGGGAGTAAGCAGATGCAGTTTTTATTAGCGTGGTTTAAGTTTTTTCAGTAAGAATCAGTTAAATACGTGTTTATATGAGACAAAAATAAAAGCCTAATATTTTTGTCCTGTCAGACAGCTTACTGATTAACCAACAATCAATAAAAAGCTCAGTAAAACGTCGCCCTTTTTCATTTGAAATATTTCAGAAACAAAAAAAAAAATAAAAATAGCAGATCGATCTATCATTGTTACATAATGTGGTTTCTCCTTTTTCGTTTCTACGTTTTAAAATTTCTATTTCCACCCTCGAATTGACGCAAACGACCAGGTTAAATACAACATTCAGAAAAAAATCTTGTTTAATAGCAATGCAACATTTCTAGTTAATCGAATAATTCGTAGTATTGACACGTCTTTAAAAAAAACATAATTAAAATTAATTGTTTTATCAATATGTAGAATTTTATAGAGACATATTAACAACGGGGTGTTCATGTTTTTTTTTCCGATGGAACCGATGTTTACAGTAAATAGTTGGCGATCAAATAACTTTTCACGTGATTCGAATAAGGGAAAAATTCTTTGAGAAACGAAATAAATTATATTGACGTAAGCGACTGGTTTCTTAAGTTTTATCTTGTGACATTTTCTTTATTTCAATAATACAAGCAGTACTATCAATCTTGCTCTTTAATTAGAGAATTCGTTTTATGCATACTAATGGATATTTACAAGAGATGTTGAATATACCACAAAGACAAAACAGAGACGTATGTGAAAAGACGCCATAATCAATCATGATTTACACCTTTCGTCATGCGTCAATTCGACGGTTTGAACATTTAACTTTTTTCTTTCTTTCTGTTGCTCTTGTTGTAAAAAAAAAATAAAAAGGTTGCATCAAACCCTGTCATTTATCTATTTAGTCCTCCATTCATTCACTTTAGATAGACGATAGAAAATTGTAGCCTGTTGTTTATTCTGTTCTATCTATATCTTTACCCACTGTACTCTTATTTCATACTCTATTGAGGAAAAGATTTGTGTGCTCATTTATCCATAATCGTTGAAGATTTTGTTATCAGGGGCAAAACCGTAATAAGACAACAATGCATATATTTTTTATATGATAATCCATTCGGATTTCCTAATCTGTTATTGGTTCATTAAATCATTGTGTATATGGTTATTTACTAATCTGTCAAAATTCTAAATGGAAAATGCAATTCTATGAGTAAATGTCTGTCGACGGTCAAGATATCGCGGTTTAAGATCTACCAGCGAGACCTTCAATTCTTCTAGAGTTTGCAATTCAGATCCTTTTGTAAAGGTAAAATAATGCTTTGTGTATACATTACCTAGAAATCTTGTTCAATTCATAACATTCTGTGCTAAAATTATCGAATACCACGCAAACAAAAGGGTACTCGACTAATGAGCAAAATCAACATGTGATCAGGAGAATTTCGAATGTGAGAGGCGAATCGTGTAAAAACAGCTTATCATGACTAAAGAGAAAAACAATTTCAATATGTTCAATATGTGATTTAAAGAATTTTGAACACTTGTACAGAAATGGAACACATTGTGAAAAATACTAGTATATTATTTATCTATTAATTCTTTTACACGTGTTGTTCTTTATCATTTCATCAAATGGTAGAACTTGTCCCTTTTCACTTGTATTCGTTATAATTCTTCCAAAAAGGCCAATTTTAAAATCAAACTATGTTAACATATTTCGACTAAACCCTTACTTGAGAGTTACAATTCTTGTTTAGTTCAAGAAAATAAAATAAAAAAAAAAACCACAAGTTTGGTAATTTTTTTTCAACCTAAAATGCAAATTCAAGCCATAACAAGTTGTGTTGAAGCATCAGATATTACGGTTATGTAAGAAATTAACGAACATATATTCCTTATCGTGTACGGCAGAAAAGCGAGGCCGTGAGTTGTGGGTTGATCCCTGCCATTGACATCTACAGTTCTCGTAGCTTTTGCAATGTAGAGCCCTCGATAATAGTTAAATAAAGCAAAGATTTTGGTAATTACTTTACATAGAAACCTCATCTAACCCTTTACATTTTGATTTTAAATAGTAAAATATAACGTACACAAATCGAAATTGGACAAATTAAAAATATCCAAAACTGGTATTAGATTAATTCTGAATGCTGTGATACGAGTTAAGAATGGGCATATTGAGACAAATGAAGTATTAATCTCATTTTTAGCAATTACAATATTTATCGTAATGATCTACAAATTTAACCTATATAGATGTGGGACAAAGCGTAATGATCTACAAATTTTATAGGATTCATTTCATAGTGCGAAGTCCTGGTAACAAAAACTCCAGGAAAGTGTGGATAGGTGTGCTGGCCACAGCGATTTACCTTAAGCAATCTTGCAAACGGTGTTAAAACCATACACCAAATAAACAAATAATACAGTATTGGAATATTTGCCTAATCATTTACAGTTCATAAATATGAACAAAAAGTCACAATCAAACCATGAAATGTATGTGTATACATTCCCACACGAAAACAAGAATTCGCAACTTTATCCCTGCCATCGAGAGCTACAGTTCTTGGAGAGTATGCCCGGAAGACTCCTTAATAATGGTGTAATTTAGCCACATGTCTAATGAAGAGCTTAAGTTAAAACCATGTGAAACCTTTCATGTTTTAGGCCGTAAACGAAAGTGATAAACCCCACGTCGGTACTGCTCACTGCTTGAAATCAAGGGGATGGGAATTCAAATCCCACTTCGATGAAAATTCAGTCAGAGATTTGACACTAGACAATTTTTCATTGAATTACATGGTATTTTCTTATATAGGTGTTTGTGTTTGTCATAAATCTGAATTTTAAAGAGCAATTATACATCACATGGATGTCGACAGACTTCGATTGGAGTAAAAGCCGCAATTATATCACTGCCATCGAGAGCTTTAGTTCTTCGACAGTTTCTGAGGCAGATTCCTTCATAAAGGGAAAATAAAGCCACGAGTCTGGTCATTACTTTACCTAAAAATCCCATCAAAGCTGTAGCATTTTAGGCCAAAACAGAAAGCTTAGGGCTTGAATCACGGGTTGTGAGATTGAATCCCTCCTCGGTAAAATCTCTGACTGAGATCTGATGTTAGTCAATTGATCCTTGCTTCAAAGGGTACTTGTTTATTTAGTTATATGTCATACTTATAAATTCATTTTTTGAAAAGGTCAGTTTTTTCTCCACTAAAGGTCTGTCGACAGACTTCGAGTGGAAAAATGCCGCGATTCTATACCTGCCATCGAGAGCTACAGTTCTTGTAGAGGTCGCAGGGCAGATTCCTTTACAATGGACAAACAAAGCCCCAGGTCTGCTGATTATTTTGCCAAAAGAACCGTATCAAAGCTTTAACATTTCAGCCCGAAACAGAAAGGGATAACCCCGAATCGGTGTTGTCAAGAACTTGAAATCAAGGCGTTGTGAGTTCGAATCCCTCACAACGAAATTCTGTCAGGAAACTTGACGCAATTAAAGTGTTCATTTAATGATAGGGTATATGCTTGTTCACTAATACGTCATAATTCCGATTAAATAAAAGATAGTTAGATCATCAACCGCATGAGTCGTAAGGTTTTGACGGGGAAAGAAGCCAGAAATCGGTCCCTTTCATAGACAGCAAACGCTCTTGTGGAGTTTTCAGGGCAATTTCCTTAATCATTATAGAATAAGCCACGAGCCTGAAGACTATTGTACGAAAAAGCCACATAAAACTTCAAACATTTTATGTTGAAAAAGAAAGATTCACCCCGAGTCGGTATTTTCAGGGCTTCAATTCCACAATTTTTCACTGAATGAGAGGGTATCCGCTTATTCACTTTTATGTCGTAAGTTTGAATAAAAAAGGGCAACTATATCATGTAACGTCTGTCGACAGACTTTGGTAGTACAGAAGTCGAAATTCTATACCTGCCATCGAGAGCTACAGTTCTTGGAGAGTTCGCAAGGCAAATTCCGTAATAATGGTAAAATAAAGCCATAATGCCGGTAATTACTTTAGCTAAAAAACTACATCAAAGCTTTCACATTTTATGCCGAAACAGAGGGTGAAAACCCCAGGTCGGTTTTGCTCAGGACCCAAAATGAAGGAGATGTCATTTCGCATTCCCCCTCGGTCAAACTTCTGCTTGAAATTTGACCCAAGTCATTTGTTCATTTAATTAAAGGATGTTTGCTTACTCACTTATATAATAAATCTAAACAAAAACGGGCATTCACATTATCAAACGTCTATGACCGATTTCGACAGGAAATAAGCCGAAATGCGATCACTGCCATCGAGAGCTACAGTTCTTGTAGAGGCTGCAAGGCGGTTTCCCTAATATTGGTAGGTAACGTCATGAAATGGGTGATTTTCTTACCTAAACTCCAAATCGAAGCTGAAAGAGATCTACATGTATTCAGGTTTTTGTCATTTCATAAAACTTACTAAATGGTTTATCACTGAATTAAATCATGCGACTGCTGGAAAATCCTCAATAAAGAAGAAAGGCATATGGTGTTTCCTTTGTGGGTCACATTACTCACATAGCATCTATAGGTAATTTTAGATTTGGCAAAGGCTTGTTGGAATGTTGCATGATCAATAACACGCGTCGTATACGAGGATTCGTATTAAAATAGGCTACTAAATAGGCACCATTTAAACATTTTGTGTCGGTAGGAAAGAAGCTGCAATTCGATCCCTGTCATCGAAATCTACAGTTCTTAATAAGCTTGCGAGGCAAATTCTCAAATTATGACAAAAAAAAAGTCGGGAATCGTGTGATTACTTACCTAAAATCAATATCAACGCTTTAGTATTTTTATGTCAAACCTGAAAGTGATAACCGGTATTGCTGAGGATTTGAAAACAAGGCGTTCTGAGTTCGAATCCCTCCACGGTCAAAATTATGTTTTGAGATTTGACGCTAGACAGTGTGACATAAATGATTCTTATCCGGGAGCAGTAAATTACTTTTACTGTGTTAATGTGGGAAAACAGCCAACGGTATAGATAGACGTAAGTAATGGTTAAAGAAAGAACAAAAATGTAAAAAATTAAATAACCGAAATGCTGTCGAATACAGCGTTAAACACAAACCATATTAAATCATATCAAACAAACTGGCGCCTATGAATCATTAATTGTCTGTAGAGGTATGAACGCAACCTGATTCTGTACGACTACACGTAGTTCGATAATTTATCGCTGTAAACTTTTGTTACACGAATTAACTCTGTCGGCATTTTGGAACATTTCCAAGGCAACAATAATGTTTAGGATTAACTTTTTGGGTGTTAGTTTGTCTATATTCATATTACATTTTCTTAGGTCCACTGCATATATCGTTTTTCACTCTGTGACTATCTTTCCCCCCCCCCCCTCTATCTCTCTCTCTCCCTCTCTTCTACAATGTTATTGTTCCATGAACTCTCATTATCATCTCTGTCTTCAGTAAATCGTTATATAATTGCAAACAAGTCTTAATAGGGGATTTCATTTAAAAAAAAAAAACAAGAAAAAATCTCGCTCACCAACAAAATAATCGGATCTTTAAG
Source organism: Hippopus hippopus (assembly GCA_946811185.2). Taxonomy (NCBI): domain Eukaryota; kingdom Metazoa; phylum Mollusca; class Bivalvia; order Cardiida; family Cardiidae; genus Hippopus; species Hippopus hippopus. The sequence goes on from OX328104.1 coordinate 36,185,227, forward strand.
AGGAAGACAGGAAGACGGCATTTGAAAAAAACATTGTGGGAAAATTATTAAATGCAAAAAAACAACGTTGTCCTCTTCAAACACGATGGGTTTGGTACTTTATAGGTAAAGCACATGTACCATCATTCAAGCATCATTTAGTCTGTCAATTGCATTTTTTTTCCCAATATGGACAAAAGTATTATTTTGTCGAGTGGTTAAGAGGTAATCAACGATATGTGAACGTGCAAGCCTGAAGGGTCAAAATGAAGTGAAACATAATGCACGCCGTTATCACGCAGGTAACAAATGGCCAAAAGCGCAAATAAAATCACAGCGTCACAAATATTGGGTGCGATAATCGGCCATGTTTATGAAAGGTAGATTTTGGGTACAAAAAAGTCCCAGACTACGTTCTAGACAAACGTATCGCCTCGACTGATAAACATTTTTTCTTGGTTTACCCAGTGTCTCGATGAATTTGAACCTAAATGTCCAGAGTGAAAACTATCCTCATACTTCCGGAAAGGCTTGGATTTTCCTCTCGCATGACGAAATATTAACTTGTAAAACTTTTGTATCAGTAGAATAACTAGCGAGTGACAAAAAAGGGCAAACAGTAATGGGTAAAACCTTGAATTTTCGAATGTGTGATTATTCGAATATATCTGTAATTCAAATAAATGGCTTGAATGGACAAGCCCTCCAAAAATGGTGTAGCAAGACTTCTGTGTGAGCAATAAGAAAGGAGAAAGAAAGGAAGAAGCAGTTCAGTCCGTATTCGGCAACCATTCGAAATTAACGTCTTATGAGATGGACAGTTTTGGAACTCAGCGTTAGAACAGTATCTAACCCTTTCAGAGCCATAGGCGAAAGCAATGGCTTTCACGGATGATATGGATTAAAATCAGACTGCACAGTGCGTGCAGTCTGATCCTGGATCTATACCGTCCGCATTTTTAGTCAAGGTCTGTAAGATAAACATCTTTATTAGTTTCGGTAGTTTGTACTTTCAGCCTTCGAAAGAGGCCGAGTTTATATTTTTGGCGCCGAAAGAGTGTAGATTGGTCGTGAACACGAACCTCCTTTTCAAGCAATGTGTTGGTGTAATTTTATTTAAGAAATTTCTTGCACGCATTTCGAATTCATTTGTGGAACTTGCATTATCAAGTGGCATACCTAAAATTAGGCTTTACGGTCATGGATTGATGACGTCTCTCAAAGTATTTATTTTTTCCTGCGTATATTGAAAACAGTGGGATCAGAGTTTGGCAAGATTCTTAAGCGGTAGGGAAAACACAAAGTCTTAAAGAATCTGACAATCTTACATGTACAACATCTTATTTGATTGAACTTATTTACATGCCTTTCATGCTCCGTGGAAAGGGGGCTTAATGCATCTGAATAAAGTACCGACCACGGTCAGTCTGCACAGTCCGCGCATGGGTCGATACTTTTTGCTATTGGTTAATATTCTGCATGTCAAAGGACTACTCTATCTCATGATTTCAGTCGGTTGAAAAAATAAATGGATTTTATGGATCCATAATTCTGTAATGGCTTGCTTGGTACAATGCATTACGGAATGCATTAAACCCCCTTATACCAGAGTACGACCCATATCGATTTTGAAAGTTCTACAGCCTAAGTTCATCTCTCTCGATGATAACTTCCTTGAAAGTGATTTTGGTAGTTCCAAAGTTTGACCACCCTCATTAGTCCTTATGTGAGAGTGCAAAGCCTTGCCCCTACACCACGGTCTCCAACAACATACGAAAAAGTAACAACTGATCCTGCTCCAGCTCATTCAAGACCGACCGGTGGCTGTATGGTCAATGAATAAGACATATTATCCGGTGTCTCGAGCCTAGACCCCGTTGAAGCCGGTAATGGTGGTAGCAACATCATTCAAGAATTATTCCTCGAAGCCTAGAACTGGTAGACGATCAGGGATCGTAGATTCGGTGCGACATGGCTGTCATGCAGTTGAAAACGATTTCAATACCATCAAGCAAAGCACACTTTTCTAACGTATGATCGACTTCCTGGTCGCTGACAGGAAATAGAACAAAGCCATGTTTGTGAAAGCATGGCCCCCAAAAAAGAGAATGAAGTCTTCATTACTAATTTCTTGTTATCGTCGTTCACCCCTCCTCCCTACCCTAAAAAAAATAAAGTAATAAATCAGTACTGTATTATCTCAAATTGGGATTGAAATACTTGAAAATTTCCCTCCGTCCTGTGCTGTGGGCAATCGATAGGTCAAAAACTGTAACGTTTCGCAGATATGGATGTGTGTGCGACGTGACTTATTTCAAAGCAACTGTACGATAGGAATCTTCATCTCGAATTATTTCGACCTTTTTTTTTTTAATCGTATAAATTAATGTGTCCTTTGATTCAGCCTATTACGATACAATTTCTGCGTTTAACGCCCTTGCGATAGTCTTCTGTTGGAAACACGATGGTAAAAGAAACATTTTTTAAAATACCTACACATCGAATGTCCTTTGCGAAGATAGTAGATCCAGACCAAATCGCACGTCTATGCATCCCATGCTTGGTCAATACTCTTCGATATAAATCTTAACTTTGTATGTTTAGAGATATCCTTTTTAAAACAGAAAGGAAACCAAATCGAATGTTTAATTTGAAAAACGATGCTTGTTTACGTTTATCGATTTAACTCTGGAGGACTGAGAGTTAGTAATGCTTGTAAAGCTGTAAAAAGCGATACTGTTCCGATCGAGGTGAAAAATTTTGCTTTGAGCCTAGTCCAAGTTTTCACTATTGGCAGCAAGCCTTAAATTCCACCTTATGTAATTAACGTGTAACAGTTTTTAAATGTTGCAATTGCATAATGATTATAATTCGATAAATCAAAAATAGATAGGGGAAAAAGTACCAAAATGTTTTGCCGGTCCGCTAATGTTACGCGTGCACTTTATGTTGCAACTACTCTCTGAATAATTCCAATTGGGGAAACAGGGCTGAAGTAAAGTCACGAGTATGCATAATGCAATCATTAAAAGGTAACCATACATGTTAAGGTTCGTAGATTTTAATCACCTTTCATTCTTTACCAAAATATCCTGAGTAAAACCCAGAATAATGAAACTTACAAAAACATCGTGGGAAAAAAAGAGAAAAGACTAATAACCATTATTTTCTCCTTTCTCCCAGAATATTTTCCTTCCTCTAAGTCACAAAAATACAGGGTTGTTAGGTTAATGGTTACAGTTTTTTTTCCGTGAGGCACAATAAAACGGTATGCATAAAATTAACCCATCCCAGAACCAATTTCCCTTGTTCACTTTTGCATCGGGGAATAAAGTGTCCAATATATTGTTCACTATTGGACAAAATGCTACACACCCTCTTCATAGTGTGGGCGTCAAACTGTTTCCGCAATTGAGCAAAGATGGAAACACAGTAAAGGAAAAGTTCAAATCCGATCATATTTGTAGGACTGAGCATCTTAACTCTTTACCAAACGACAAAATCTTTAACTTATCCAAATTGACAGTGCTTGCGGACGACAAATTAGATGTTGCTGAAATAACTGGATTTTTCTATGAAATGTCAGAAAGCATTGTGGAAAAAAGGAGAAAATGCTGGTTACCATCATTTTCTCCTTTTCCCACAATGTTTTCAAAATTCTTTTTCCTCGGTGTCCTTAAAACTCGGGATTGTGTTGTAATGGATTAAACCAACGTTTGGGTCCAGGCACCAATATGGACTGTCTTAATCACTTCTTACCAAGTTGTGTATAGATCTTTGGCAATATTCAGTTAATTGCTCCCGTATTTGTTTCTGTTTTCACTTCAAAGAAAAGTCGGAAAATATAGAAAGAAAAAAATCCTCATACTAGAGCCAAGGATAAAGGCCGTCCTATGACCTTCCGTAGTGGTTTTAATAATGAAAAACTTACAAGGGAATTAGTTGGGGCTGGAGTCCATCTGCCCAAAATATGATTCTGCTCATGCTGATATTGTATTTCATCCGCCCATAAGGGTTTTGATGGCTGTGCTGCTTTACTACTTGCCTCAAAAAAATAGCAGAAGCCGACTTGTAAAATAGGAATAGGCGAAATACATAAAGATTTAAACCGTGAACACGTGAAAAATCATAGAACAAAAAAAGATGAAATTGCTCATGTCGTGAAGTGCAATTTCCTCTTTTTGCTACAAGGATTTCGAAAGTAATCTGCTACAAGGCGTTAACTAAAAATGCGTCGTGCAGGATTGCAGGGGAGTTTCGCGTGCGATCATGTAATCAAAAGATAACTCTGTTTAAAAAGAGTAGAAGTAGATGTAACATGTAACTGATCATGAGAAAAAAACAGATGACTTTCGTTTCGTTCATTCGAAAAAAATGCGCATTTTTTCTGATAAAAGTCATAACGGAACAAAAAAGTGTTTATGGCGTAGTTGCGCTTGTGACGGCTGATGCAGAACATCACTTAATGGCCGCGATTTTTCGATACAGTTTGTATACCCTTAGGGTACTGACAAAGGGTAATGGATTTTTCCAATCAGTTAAAAAGCCAATTATGATCAATGCATCTTGGTTTTTTTTTAAATTTTATTTTTTCGTCAGAGTATCGCATACAGATATCGCACAGTGTACATTCAAGATCAGACTACGTTTCGTTGCAGTATGATCTTGATCTGCGCTGTCCTTAAAAGCTACTACGGTTATGCTTATTAAAACTAAGTGTTAGATCAGATATGATAAAGATAACGTTATTTATGTATATTACCCTCTACCATACAAAAGTGAATTATGACGCCTTTTTTAAAAACAAGTAAGTTTTTTGTCACAAGTGATTGTTCCTTTGCACGCATAGTTTTCCACTTCATAGTAAACATTTTCTATCCCTTTAAATTTTCATGTATGTGTGCGTGTCAAATGAACTGGTAAAAAGTACAATAAACTATATCATAATAAAAGTAAGTTTAAAAAGATGGTGCTGATAACATTTTCTTATCCGTCTGTGTAGTTAATCTTCTCGTAAAGTCATTTCTAATATGAGATAACAGGCTTTTTCAACCCATTTCCGCACATGCTATCATCGTGTGCTTGCTGTTTTGTTTCTTTACACCCCCCATTCAGGCTAGGCGGCGATTCCACGGCGCTCATGGCAATCATGGCGCTTCTTCAAAATCTTCCTAATTGCCGAAGAAGCGCCGACATGTGCAACATTTTGGGACTAAAGCGTTTCCAGCACGCTTAAAGTACGCTTCAATCACGATCTCGCTGCATTGCTTTCAAAATGAACTAGCCTAAAGTTTTGTAGTACGGTTAAGTGTTAAAACAAGCACACACCGGTGTCTCCCGTATTTGTATACCTATTGTGTTGCTATGACAATAGAGAACTGTTAATAAACAAGGAGAAATAAACTAGACTCTAAAAGAACAGCATCCGCAAATCAATATTTGATATCCAGTTGTCTGCATAATGACCCGCTTTCATAACTCATTCATAATTCAGCTGACGTTTTCACCATCCGTTCAAAATTGCATTGCATAATAAATCCAGTTCTCAGGAATTATATAAATTTCAAAGAACGCAATGTTGGCAAATCAGAATGTGTGTTACTTTATATATTTGGAATTCGACTAGTAATGCTATTAATCATGGATGATGACTACAGGCCCTCACATTGTTGGAAATTTTGAAAAACGGAATAAAATATGAATAAATCACCAATCAACCGAATCAGTCAACGGATGAAATTGATAAATATGGTATCGTGAACTGGCATTTCATTCAGATTATAAAACAGAAACCATGACCCATAATAAGAGAAACGGGGATAAAGACCAACACCAGACTCTTACTGTACAACCTCCGCAAAATGTATCCTTGGTCACTTATAATAAAGTGTTGAACGCTCTAGTGCGGCAAATATCATGTTTCGTGAACCCATAGACCGTTATGAACTAGAATCGTTTCGGAAATCAACTAAAAATCGTAAATGTATACTCAAACAGGGGCATCCTAAATATTTTATTGTGTATTAGGAAGCAGACAGTCGCTTGGCAAAACTGTTGTGGCTAGTACTGATAAAGAGAGACCAAGAACGTATGGATGTCTGTTGGCGGCCGTAATTTAGAAGGAATACTGATGAAAACGACGTTATCCCTTTACCAAACTGTTCCCTGTTTTCACGACCCTACGGGGAAAAGCTTTTGAAAACACTGTGGGGAAAAGGAGAAAATGCTGGTTACCAGCATTTTCTCCTTTTTCCCACAACGTTTTCAATCCTTTCAGAAAAAATTCTCACCAATCGAGCGACCCTTGATTTGACATCTGCAAACGCTCCTACATGTACTAGTATTTTGTACAAGTCTTAAATTTTGTCGTTTGGTGAGGAGTTAAAAACCAAACAAACAAAGAAAAAAAAAACAACTCTCAAATACGTCAATGTTCACAAAAGAGTTTTCATTAGCCCTTCAGACATTTGACAGTTTCTATGTAACGACTATTGACAGCTTTATCTGTCGAAATCAGCCATGATTGACAAGCTCAAGACAGATCCGATGATTTACATCCAATTTGACATAGAAAGAATACCGATCTGAGTCTACGGTCATCCATGTTTCGAGATACAGATACATAATAATTGTATTATTCAAACGGTCTGATTTTGATCTATTATGCCCGAAAATGTAAGCAAAATTACAGGCGGTAGTCTGACAGTGAAAATAGGCTGCCAGAAGGATAAAGCATGGTTCCATGTCCGATGTAGCTCCCAACAATTTTATTTTATCTAGACTAATCCATTTTTAGAGCATTTGCAGACGACAAACAAAATTTGGCTAAACTGACGGGATTTGTCTTTGAATGGGTAGAAAACATTGTGTTAAAAGGAGACAATGCTGATACCCAGAGTTTTATATTTTTCCAATGATGTTTTCAACAGTCTTTGTTCCGCAGCGTAGTAAAAACACGGTACTATTTCGTAAAGTACGTGTATTAATTAATTTATATATACGGGAGATGTGAAAAAGAGTCCCTTTTGGTAATCAGAGAAGGATTAATAGTAAACTATCTGTAAGATTGTAAAGCATACTTTACATTAAGTCCTTGGCAGCCAAAAAAATTAAGAATTACTTTTTACGAGATCTAAAAGAAGACTTTAACTACATCTTAAGATTATTTCGATCCAAATTTAGAATCAGGTAGCGGACGGTGTAGATTCATGATCTGATTGCACGATCTGTGCTGTCGGAACTTGATCTACGCTGTCGGCAAAAGCTGTATAAGCGTGAGGTGAGAGTTAAATGTCTATTATGTTGGTTGCGGAGGAAAAATCATAAAAATGTTTTTGATAAGATGTTTAACGCTTGTTGATTGAAATTTAAGTATTTTTGGGATGATATAATATTGTAGCGTTGTAGGCAACCATTGATTCACAAGGAATTTTCTTCCGGCGTTCGTGCTGTTTACTTTTGTTTGGTGTTTAACAGCCTATGTAACATTATTTTAATCATGATTCATATTCAACAAATGTACGTCTAAATTATATAAATGTATAGGTAAATATTTGACAAACGTGGACGAAAGGATACAAAGAAGAGGATAGACAGACGAAAGGGACAGGTATAAACAGACCGACAGGTGAATAGACAGGACAATTGTAATTACCTCATCAGAGCCATGATAATACGGAACCCGCCGTTAATTCTCATTGCTTTATGAAGTCCGGTCTCACCCAGGTTGTCCTGGGCATCTATTTCGATGTCCTTGCAGACCAGCATATAGACTCCGGACACAGTTTGACCAGTTATAAAACGGTCACCGTGCTCAACTATCAAATGCAGTAATGTTCCCCCTGTCTGTTCGTCACGCACATTGGGATCCTTTCCACTTTTTAAATAATCCATAAGAGCCTTTAGAATGGCTTCTGTGGTGCCCGTTTGTATTATCTTAAACAATTTCAGCTTCCTCAAACTCATTTTTATTTTTGTCCTTTTTAAACTGCTTGTGTCCGAAGAAAAAAAATCAAACAAGATTCAAAAGTTTTTCAGGTGTACAAAGAAGACACCTATCTCATTTGATAGTCATTAAAACATCCTTTAAAAAAAGAAAATATTTTTTTTTAAATCCGGTACGAGTCACACGTTCAATTCCGAACTTTCAGACTGAATTTTTAAAAAACAATCAACACTCTCGCTTTGAAACGAACTTGTTTTCTTTTTAAACAGTCTATCCCTGTTGACTATTTATTTTTCTATATATGTTTGACCCCTGGTTGTTACAATAGTTGTTCTTGTGTAGTATGAGCGATATGTCGCTCTCAGGTAACTAGATTTTTACTATGAAACACACACTATAGATTTTTCTCTTATTTAGCTGTCACTGAAATAAACAGCGCGTCTGTCAATCTACATCCTGCTTATATAAAGAGGGTAGAAACCACACGCTTGAGTTTCAAACGCCCGATAGAAAACAGTATTAAAGTCCTCGCTGGTTTATAAAAGGACGATTCAGAGTTTTAAGTGGTTTAAGTTTAGACTACTTCAATACACATAGCTTAAGGTATTTTCTATATTCGCTTTCCATTAAACGAGAGAATACGAACTATCGCGAGAATTGAGCGTGCACTCAGGTAGAACGGGCAACCGTTCTAAACCAAATACGGTAATACCAACATTTCAAAGTACTCTTTTATCCAAACAAATCAAGTAAGAAAAAGTATCCATCGTTCTGAAACACATGACAACTTCAGATGCTCTATATACTTTAATGAAATTAACTTTCAAGAATCTTATTTTACATTTAGATACAGACACCAAGCTTCGATATTTGAAGAGTTTCTGTATGAAGGATCAAGATGGAAATTAATGAAAATTGCCCAAGGCCCATATACGGCAGTATACTGGAGGTTGAAATAGTGTCGTGGTCGGTGGATAAGTACGGACATGGTGAAACAGAAATGATACATCTTCACATACAGTATCAGATGGACGATAGCTTGTTTAGATAAACACTTCATATATGGTCTGAAACATGCGAAAAAGGGCTTTCGACATTTGCGTAAAGTGTCGTCTCGGATCAGCCTGCGCAGTCCGCACAAGCTAATCCGTGACTGCACTTTACATCAATATCAGATTTTGTCCTACAGTAGACCTGCCTGAAACAGAAAATCACACACGATCGGAAAGTGTCGTCTCGGATCAGCCTGCGCAGACTGTGCAGGCTGATCCGGGACGACACTTTACGCAAATGTCCGAATGCCGCTTTTCGCGTGTTGCAGGCTAAATTATTATGTTATTATCGAAATAACTTAAACAGGCTACAGGGGTTCAAGAGAGAAAAGAAAGACTGATTGGATAGGAAAACAATCCAAAGCATCGCAATCTTGACTTTCTTTTTTTTTTGAGAATATTTCACAAACTGGTGGACGGTGAAGATCTGAGATCAGACTGCATAACCTTGTCAATCTCGGATTCTGCATTATATGTGTCAGAGATGGACAGTTTTTCTTCGCGAGCCTACACTGGTTTCCGAGTTAGTACTCTAAATAACTTAATTAAGCTAGTTAAGATTTCATATTTTTCAAAGTGCCTTCGTCACTGCCAACCTTTTAGCGTCTCGAAGTCTTATAATGTCACTTTGTTTTTGTTTTTGCACATGTATCATGTACATTTACGTAACCGCACCATATGAATACTATTCGAAAGTATTGATATCATCATCGCTGTCGTTTTCATCACCATCATCAACACCAGTATCAATATCAACAACAAAAGCATCATTATCATCATCAACAGCACCATCATCATCATCATAGATAACTAGATAGTATAAAGGTGTGGGGAAGAAGATGGCGTCATTAAAGGACCTTGTTTGTTATTGTCTACCATTAAGACAATGCTATTCGTAAAACCTTTAGAGTGCTATATAAAAATGTGGTGTGTGTGTTGTTTTTTTTTTATTAGGGAAAAAAATTATTTTTTCTAAATCAAACCTTTATTCAAAATATCTTATAAAAAGTTACATTACCTAGATCCAGGATCAGAATACAAGTTTTGTGCACTCTGATCTTGATCTACACTGTCCACAAGAACAGCTGAAGTTTCGATAGATACTAGTATTCTAAATATTAACTCTGTACCAAACAATCTTTTTAGCAATCTTAACCCTTAGGCTGCTTAAGCGTAAGTCACTGACCTTTTGCGGACAGTGTAGATCAAGATCAGACTGCACAAAACGTGCAGTCTGATCTTTGATCTGCACTGCCCGATAAGGGCATACCCCCCCCCCTCAAAAAAAATTAAAAATCTTTAAAATAGCAAAATTTTGAATTTTACTCTCGACTTACAAGTTTCACTTCACGTATTTAGCAGGAAAAGGGTTAATTTTGAAGAAAATAAAAGCAGGGCCCTTAACCCTTTATCACACAACAAGATTTTAGACCTGTCCATTTAGAAAGAATCTGCAGAGGAAATATCAAATATTGCTCGCATGTTTGGATTTGTCTCAGAAAAACATTGTGGAGAAAAAGAGAAAATGCTGGTTACCAGCATTTTCTCTTTTTCCCCACAATGTTTTCAAAAGGATTTTTTATCTGCAGGGTCATTAAAACGTGGTTTTGTTTGGGTTAAAGACATTGTGGGGAAACTAGTCTGCAAATGCTTTCAATTTGGATAAGTCTAAAATTTTGTCGTCTGGCAATGATCAACGCTTCAACAACACGTTGTGATAGACCACATGTGAGAGGTATAAGTAAACAAAAACAATCTAATGACCCTTTCTTGGCGCCTCTGTATTTTCAGAAGTATTTACGAAAACACTGTGACAGAAAGCGAAATTGCTCCCTTTGTCAAGATGTTTGCTGTTTCTGTGTGTACAGTCGGTTTTTCAACGAATAGCTCTTTGTCATTGATCTTACTTTCTCCAAAAAGGAAAATTGTTGGAATTTCGTATGAAGATTTAACAGCTTACCAGAGGACAAATTGTTGATTTTTCCACATTGCTGAGGACAATGTTGCTCGAAGTTGCTACATTGATAAATCTGGCTTTGGAAGATCGGAAAATATTGTCTGAAAATCAGAAAATGCTTGTAACCAGCATTTTCTCATTTTTCCCACAATGTTTTAAGAGTCTCTTTAAACAGGATCGTCAAAATACTGGATTGTTTGGTAAAGGGTTTAAGTATGGTCAGTGACTCAATGCAGATACGTAAGGTCTTAGTTCTTGTGTGTAGGAAGTCATTTTGTCACATTATTCCACATCGCAAGAGTAATTGAACAACATTTCTTGTCTGTCGTTTACAAAGATGTGGGAGGAAGAAAGACCTTATTGGAATACAGGATGGGGGAGGAAGCGGACGGACGGACAGTCGGACGGACGGACACTGAGTGAGTGAGAGTCAGTCAGTCAGTCTGTGAGCGAGCGCAGGCGAGCAAGCGAGTGAGACTAGGCCGGAGAAACAGGAATAAGTTGGAAGAGAGTGTTTGATCAGTAACTCTTGATGAATGCTTCCTAGAAACCTTGACCAAGGTCTTTATACACCAACCATTCTTAAGAACATTCCAAGTGTAATGCTCAAGAATTTTCTTACTTTGAAAGTAGCACAACTTCTTCCACCGCAACTCAGACAAATTTTCAACTTGTAGGCTTGAACAAATAATCGGACGATTTAAATCCAGGTTCAGACGGCTGTTTCTGTGCAGTTTGATTTTGATCTATGCAGTATGCGAAGGCCCCTGTGTTCGGCCATGGCGCTTAAAGTGTTAAAACGCTTTCATTCCAACTTTGTTTGATGTCATACGAGTCATTGTTCTCAAATGATTTGCACTATGGTCACACTCACTCGAACTCAACCACAAATATTTGTGTCTTTCGTTTCATTTACCCAAATACCCGATTATTGAGATAATACGTCTCGATTTGTGTTGGCATGACCCCTTTTGTATCGTACTACTAAACCTTTAGGCTGCTAAGTGCGACTTGCAGACTCTTTGCGGACATTGTAGATCAAGATCAGACTGCACAAAACGTACAGTCTGATCTTACATCTGCACTGTCCGATAAGGACAAAATCCCACCCACCCCGAAAAAAAAAAACCTTTGAAATAGCAAAATTTGGGGGGGGGGGGGGTTTATCTGCTTAAAAGAGATTAATTACACTTATTTAGCAGGATAAGGGTTACATTAAGGCATAGGTAACCATCGGAAGAACTGCGTCGTCGTCGTCGTCGTCTGTGTCGTGACTTTGACATTTTCTCATATCTTTGTCATTACTAAAGAAATTTACTTAAAATTTGGGTCCATTGTTTAATATTCAAAAGGGGAACTCCCACGAGAAGGGTAAGTTACATGAATTATTTTGACACAGTTATGCCCTGTTTTCGACATGGACTTTTCGCTGGAAAAGTACCCACAGTCGAGCGCTGGCACCCACACGCTCTTGTAAAAGTTTGAAACAATTACACAAACTTAATCAAGTCACAGTATTTAATTCGACTTTCTTTTAATTATAGTTTTTAAGTAAACAACCATTCTAACGTTATTTTCATTACATGGGTAATTAGTAATTACCTCCCTTGGGATGAAAATTACGAAATTCAAATAAGAATACTAAATAAAAGGAATTTCCTCATGAATTCCTTCTTTGGAAATAAAGCAAAGATATAAAACACTGTTCTATCTTTGTTCATAAATACATGTATAATCAAATCCAGGTGTGTGTGTTTTTTCGGCGTAGATGAATGCTTTGGCTTTTGATATACTTCTTGGTACTGATATATGCAAATGAATTAATAGTAATTTGCGATTGGTATAAGTAAAAAACATTTCGGGAAAAGAAGAAAATGCTGATTACCTGTATTTTTACCTTTACCGCGCTGTTATCAAAATGCCGTTTTCCTCAGATAAATACGAGATTGTTTGGTTAGGGATTCATGACTCATTTTCCCTTGTGGTTCCTGTGGCTATGATTTAGTTACTCAATTTGGGGTTAATTCACCGATAATGCCGTATTGGGAAGTTACAAGTAATGGCTCCTTTCCAACAATGTTTTAAAGCTGTCAAAATCAAGCGCGCTAAAGGTTGTGTTGCTACAACAATTAGTTGAGATTGTGGTGGTGGTGGAGTTGGGGGGGGGGGTCATAAGGGGAAGTAATATCAGCGTACTTTGAAGCACTGTCATGAAAGAGTTAAAAGCCTTTACTGTTCAAATACGACCTTCAACTCCTCTGCTTTCGAAAACAATCAGTAAAAGGGAGTGATTGCTAGTCAAAAGCAATTGCTCCTTTTCTCCTAGTATTTTTCATGCTAGATATATATAAACCTTTGCTTCAGATGTTTGTCTATTTTGTATTTTGTAATATAGTTTCTGGCAGGTGTAAAAATGTTATATATAGATGGAAAAATCAAGTTTTAGTGTCAAATGCAAGATAATGTATTTTCACTGTATTGACAAAAACTTTTCTCCTGTTATTACAAGTTTTTGCTTTTTGTTATGTTGTAAATGGTATTAAAAGTGGTCCAACGCTGATATTGAGTTAACATACGTTAATATCGATCGGTATAAATTCCATATCAGGTAAAAGTTATTGTACCCCTTTTCGTTGCTCTTTGCATACTGTTTGATGTTTAAAGTAACTTTTATAAATTGATGATGAAAAGCAGGGTACGTGCTGAAGGTTGCAACCTCCCATAGATCACATTTAACTTAACTATACAGACATCAAGAGAATCAACTCTAAACAAAATTAGGACTACAATGTAGAGTTACGTCCCCTGGAATATACAGCAAATTTTCAATCCAAAATAATTTTTTAATTATTATTTTAAAAAATCTTATTCCTCTACCAAGCAGTCATATCCGATTTTCTTATGACCCTGAGGAAGAGTTCTTTTGGAAAACATGTTGGAGAAAAAGTCAATATTCTCGTTACCAGAATTTTTTTTTCCATTTCTGACAATGTTTTCTTTCTACCCTTCCAAAAGATCACTTCAATCGTTTGTTCCATAACGAATTCGTCGTCTGCAACTGCTTCCAATTTGGACGAGCTCAAATTTTGTCGTTTGGTAAAGAGTTAAAATAGCTTATTCGTATTCAATATCCAAAAGTACAGACTGAGATCATGCCCGTATTCTCCAACTGCTCTTAATGATAATTTAAGTCTTATTCTCATGAATTTGTAGATATAGAAAGTAAAGCAGTTTATCCAACCAGCGTAAAATGCATTCTTTGTCTTATTCTAGATTTAGAAAGTAACGCTGTTTCTCACTGGCTAAACGTTGGTGAATATGAGCTCATGATGCAAAGATGCACAGACTGGTCGTGTTTCATTTTCCTCAAGCAAGAAAAGATGCAAAGGCGTAAGCCTACTTTGATTCAGACAACCAAGTTTTATACTTCCCTTCATTGAAAACATTTACAGACAACAAACTAAATGGGACTCAAACGATAGGGTAGAAAGGTGTTATGATAGTAGAAAGTATTAGTTACTAGCTCTTTCCCCATTTCCAACAATGTTTTCAAAACGCTTCATCCGCAGGGTCGTTAAAACTGGAAACAGTTTGGTATAGGGTAAACTTGTGAAAGGCCGTAAATGATCAATATGGTCTCGTTTGGCGATACAAATCTTTTGCGGAAACTGCAAGCAGGCTGTGGTATAACTATTTATAGCCCAAGTGATTTAGTGTATTTTAACATCGTTCCGTCGACAGAGTCAATAACGAAATATCGGCCTATCATCACATGTCAGTCAGTGCGCCGTAAAATACCAGTTTTTACACTTTATTAATGATTCTTGTTTTCCTCCACCTCCAGTCGCTTTTCCCAGGTTTAGAAAGCTCGATTAACCTTTTACCACACAATGACGACTTTTGACACTCCTGATAGAGAAGGCTTTTGAAAACATTGTGGGAAAAGGAGAAAATGCTGGTAACCAGCATTTTCTCCTTTTCCCACAATGTTTTCTACCCTATCAAAGAAAAATCATTTTGTATGATCCACATTGAAACTGTCCTCTGCAAATGCTTTCAATTCGGACAGGTCTAAAATTGGTCGTGTGGTAAAGGGTTAAAAACTGGCTTAAACCTTTGTTGAAACTATCCCGCGCTATTTACAGCGCTAAAGAAAAAAAGGAAAAGGGTTTTTAGAAACATTTTCGGGAAAAAGGACAAATTGATGGCAACAAGCATTTTCTCTTTTTTTTTTTACACTGTTTCATAGTCGTTGAAAGAAATATCTCATCGAATGCTTCTTTCTCCTTCAAAGACAAATTTTATCAAAATTATGAGCCACGTTGACTCTGTCGTCTGCCAAATTTAATGAGAAGTATAAACTTTTGTCATCTGACAACTAGTTTAATTCTAGTAAGCAGCATTTTATCTGTTTTTCTCAAAACGTTTTTTGGGGGACGGGCGTAACCAGGGTTTCAGAAACATGACGCACTCTGAAGAGAGTTTTATTCCATCCCTAGGCTAATTAGTGAAAGGCAGTGCGCTTTTGCAGACAGCGTAAATGAAAATCAGATTGCACAGAACATGCAGTCCTATCTTGATCTGCAATGTCTGATACAGCGAGATTTTCCATCGAAAAGACAAACGATGAAATCACAGTATTTTGCTTTTTACTATCGGTTGGAAATTTTCATTTTTAAGCAGTTTTAAGCTGAATTATGAAGATGGAGTTGTTCTATAAAGTGACAGAAAGTTGTTTCGCTTTTTCCCTTTTTTCGGCGTAGCTGAATGTGCTGGCTTTTGACCTACTGATAAAGAATGAATAGATGGTAATCTGCAATTAGTCAAAAATATGAACACGTTTATTCGGCAGGCCCCAGCTGCCATATTTGCTCGCATATTTATACAAACCACTATTTACAAGCGTTGCTACCGCTAATCGATACCCCGGGGCCTTGATTCATACCATAGCCAATTCATGTAGTAGAGAAAAGTCCTTTTCGTGTTCTGTATGCAAATTTCATATTTTCATAAGCGTCCCCGAACACATGTATTATTATTCAACAAAATGAAAAACGGTAAAGAAACAGAGGCAAATGCTGGCGAGTTTACTTTTCATTATTTTGCTTCATGGTGAGCCACAAAAGGGTTTCAGTATTCATATTCCGGTATCTCTTACGGCGTCTGTCTTTTTGTCAAAGATATTTCTTGTTTCTGCATTTCGCAATCGCATAAATTGCACGTTATGGATGCTATGCCTTTGGTTTTCTACCCATTTATAAACTAAATCGAATCATTTTAACCACATTTCATTTGTCGTCTGCCAATGCTTTCAAAATGAAAAAAGCCTATAATTTTGTCGTCAGGTGAAAGACTTGGTGAACTTACACGTATTCAAACGGTGTTGTAAGGTTGATATATGGTCTGCAACACGCGAAAAGGGACATTCGGACATTTGCATAAAGTGTCATCTCGTATCAGCCTGCGTAGTCCGCGCAGGCTAATCCGAGACGGCACTTTACGACTGAATTAGATTTTGTCTTACAGTAGACTTCCACAAAACAAAAAATTATACCAAAACGGAAAGTGTCGTTTCGGATAAGTTTGCGCGGACTGCGCAGGCTGATCCGAAAGGACACTTTACGCAAATGTCCGAATGCCCCTTTTCGCGTGTTTCAGGCCAATTATAAAGAAAATAGCATATCTGGTTTTACACCGAAATTGGTAACACTGATTTGCCGTCTGCTACTCAGGCTTTGTACAAACAACATCAAATTTCGGGATGAACGCGAAGAACGCTGCGCGTTAACTCTTCCTCAGGCGCACTTTTCCCTACTTGTTCAATTTGATGGAATTGCTGACGACAAATTAAATATGGCTGTAACGATAGCATATATCTTGGAAAGGGCAAAAGACATCGTGGAAAAAGGGAGAAGATGCCGTATACCCGGTTACTAGAATCTTGTCTTTTTTCATGATGTTTTTTTTTTACGTTGTTTGGTAAAGGATCTAATATGACATCGGGGATCGGCGGGGAACTTCCGGCCTGGCAGGGTCGAGAACATTTGCGGCACGTGTATTGTAACAGACCATCTGTCGTGTCCAACTGTTTACCTAGACTGGTATCAGTTCCTTAAATAGAGCATTTTCATTAATAACAAAATCATAAAATAAAACTGCAAAACATATGCACTAATAAATTGTTCTCAATGTCTGATTTAACGGACCTATATTTTAGATGAAGGGCACATAACAACACATATTTCTGTGAGTTTACTTCATTTGTGTACCGCCGAGCCCCGGTAGCTCAGTCGGTAGCGTGCAGGACTTGAGAACAGGGGGTCGTGGGTTCGATCCCTGGCTCGGCAAACTTCCTTCCGAGGATTGAGGATAGTCATTGCGACAGGATTCATTCCTCTCCCACCGCTGATCATTGTTTCGACGATGGTTATGTGGGAAAGCAGCCAGTGGCTTGGAAAGAAAATTGTGTGGAGTACTAATGAAAGAGACGCCAGGAAAGCATGGATAGGTGCACTGGCCGCCGCGATATAACTGAAATAATGTTGAAAACGGCGTTAAACACCATAAAATCAATCAATTTATTTGTGTACCTTGTTTATTAGAATGACTCAAATGCGGGACCTGAAATGCCAGATTACTCTTTTCCACATAATTCCGATTTTTAAAGACCCTGAGAAATAAAACTTTTGAAAACATTGTGGGAAAAAGAGGTTCCCAGCATTTTCTCATTTTCCCACTATGTTTTCTATCATATCAAAGACAATTCTCACCTTTTGAGTAACATTTAAATTGTCGTCTGCAAATGCTTTCAGTTTAGACAAGTCTACATTTTGTCGTGTGGTAAAGAATTTTAACTCTTTACCTCTTTACCAAACGATAAAACTGTGGACATGTCCAAATTGAAAGCATTTGCAGAAGACAAAATGATCGTAGCTCAAATGATGATTTTAGTCTTTGATAGAGTACAAAACTGTGTGAAAAGGAGAAAATGCTGGTAACCAGCATTTTCTCCTTTTCCCACAATGTTTCCCAAAGCCTTCTTTCTCAGGGTAGTTAAAAGTCAGGATTGTGTGGCAAAGGGTTACCAGAAGAAAGAATTGTAGACTCATCCATTTTGATAGCATTTGTAGACGACAAAAATGAAAACAGTATAGCTGTGGCTTGTAACAAATAATTAGACTTATCTATATTGAAAGCATTTGCAGACAACCAAAAAAAATGTGACTCAGATAACTGGATTTGTCTTTTAAAGGGTAGGAAATATAGTGGGAAAAAAATGGCATTTTCTCCTCTTCCCACAATGTTTTCAAAAGCATTTATCTCGGGGTCATTCGAGATCAAGTGGATAGTGGTAAAGAAAACACTTCAGACAAAAGCCGGGTACAAGAAATGTTGATACTTTACTCGTTATATAGGGATGGCTATTGGTTGGTTCCCCAAGTGTTACTAATCGCATCATTTATCGGGAGTTCGGGAAAGAGAAAAAAAGTACCATAAAAAATCCGTCAATCTTATTAATTCTGAGTTGACCCTCTTAAACCCCTAGGCTGCTTAGCGTGACTTAATGACCTTTTGCGGCCAGTGTAGATTAAGATCAGACTGCACAGAACGTGCAGTCTGATCTTGCATCTACACTGTCCGAAAAGAGGACGTTTTATTTTCCAAAGAAATACCTTTGAAATAGCAAAATTTTGGTTTATACGATCGGCTTGAAAGTTTCATTTACTTTCTTTAGCAGGTTAAAGAAAATTCTTATAGCCTTGTGTTTTCCTAACAGAGCTGAAAACAAAATTGGGTCTTTTTTTTCCAAGTATTGAATATATTTCTTCGGAAAATTCTTTTGGTTACTTAACCTCAATGGAATGATGAATTTCAACCTGGAAACATGAATAAAATAAACTTTCGTCCCCAGAATACTAGCAATATGTCTACGTACTACATTCCTTCTCTATTTGAACTCTATAGCAGACGACTAAAGTTTAAAAGTATCCATTTTAAAAGCATTTGCAGTGGCCATTTTCAGAATCTCTAAAAAGTGTGTCTATGAAAGAGTAGAAAACATTTTGGAGAAGGAGAAATGCTGTTTTAAATACAAAAAGTCCTTGACAAGATTGTACTTGTTTATGGGAGAATAGAAAACACTGTGAGAATAGCAGGAAATGCTGGTTATCAGCATGATCCCCTTTTCCAACAATGTTTCCAAAAGCGTTCTACTTTGGTATCGTCAAAACTTGTGTTTACCATCATTTTCCCTATTTGCCACAAGTTTCCAAATGGCGTCGTTTCCAGGGTCGTAAAACACGAGATTGATTGGTAATAATGTTAAACCCTGTACCACACAATTCTGACTTTTATCGACCCTGAGAAAGACACCTTTTGAAAACATTGTGGGAAAAGGAGAAAATGCTGGTAAACAGCATTTTCTCCTTTTCCAACATTGTTTTCCACCCTTTCAGAGACTAATCCCATCAATTGAGCCACGTTTAATTTGTCGTCTGCAAATGCTTTCAATTTGGACTAGTCTAAAACGTTGTTGTCTGGTAAAGAGTTAAGCTAAATTGAGGTCTTTCATGGGTTAAGAATCGCACTTGGGATTAAACAAAAAGAGAGTGGGAAATGTCCTTTAGCTGTGGGGGGAACAGCTTTCCGGGGGATTCATCTCCATTCTTTGTGTTTGAGGTTTAGAAAAAACCAGCCCAGGCGATCGTTTAGTGTTCTCTTGTTAAATCGTTAATGTCCACTTTATAAGGGTCAACACGGGTCACGTCACTCCACTGCCCCTTAATCCTTCACCCCCTACCTCCACTCCATGCAGATGACTTTTGATGCATCTGTTGTTTAATCCTTTATCAAATAATTCCTTTTTCCAAGATCTTGAATAAATAAACTTTTGAAGCCATCGCAGAAAAAGGAGACAATGATGGTAACCACATTGTTTTCAGTCCTTTTCTAATACAAATCCTACCATTTGAGTCATATTTAGATTGCTGTCTGCAAATGCTTTCATGCTTTATGGTAAAAAAAAAAGCCTGAAGACGTATGTCTTTGTATTTGATAACGAAATAGTAAAACCAAACTATTCCGTTTTTATACTACCCGGAAAGAAAAAGACTTCTTTTTAAAACCTTGTGAGAAAAAAGAGAAAATACTGGTAGCCAGCAATTTCTCCATTTCTCACATTGTTTTTTTTTTCCCACTGACAAATCCTTTCATTTTGGACACATTTAACTGTTATCCTGCTAAATAACTAACATGAAACTTTCAAGCCGATAGTAAAAGCCATAATTTTGCTATTTCAAGGGTACTTTTTGGGGGAGAAAGATATCTCCTTAGCAGACAGTGTAGATCCAAGATCAGACTGCTCGTTCTGTCCAGTCTGATCTTGATCTACATTGTCCGCCAAAGATCAGTGAGTCGCGTTTAGCAACATAAGGGTTAATTAGTGGACTACATCTTCTTTCAAAATGGGTAAGTCAAAAATTTTTGCTGCAAGGTAAAGAGTAAAATCAAAGACAAAACGTTGCATGCTTCCGTACCATTTATTCAGGTATCTAGGGACGCTGATCAATGCTTCCTCCTACGCAGATCAATGATTTATATCATTCCTTCATTTAATTGTATCCTGCTAAATAACTAGTATGAAGCTTTGAAGCCGATAGTATAAACCCAAATTTTGCTTTTTCAAAGGTATTTTGGTGGGAAAGTATCTCCTAATCGGACAGTGTAGATCCAAGATCAGACTGCACGTTCTGTGCAGTCTGATCTTGATCTACACTGCCCGGAAAAGGTCCGTGAGTCGCGCTTAGCAGCCGAAGTGTTAATGAGATAATTAAAAAGCATCGGGTATTGGGAAAAAGCGTGGAAAAAAGACGGATATTGCTCGTGAATGTTGTTTATTTATATGGTGTTTAACGCCTTTAACATAAACATCAATTTCTGTTATATCGCGGCGGCCAGTGCACATATCCATGCTTTTCTGAAGTTTTTTTTTTTACCAGTACATGTACTTCGCACAAAATTCTTCATTAGCTGCAGTCCCATGTAACCATCGCCGAAGGAATGTTCAGCGATGAGTGAGGAATGAATCCTGTCTCAATGACTCTCATCAATGCTCCGAGAGAAATTGGCCGAGGCCAGGGTTCGAACCAACGACCCCTGGTTTTAACTCCTGTCTGTAACCGGCTGAGCTACAGGGGTTGGCTGGTCTTGAACATCACTTTTAACCTCCATCGGGCGGATTAATAGTCAATGTAGAAAACTTTTGACACCATGGAAGTAAACAGACATTGTTCGTTCCAACAAGGCAAGTCCATTAATCTTTTCTTTTATTTCCTGTATTAGTCATCCCTGCACAATGCTTTTAAAACCAGGGAAACTCTTTACAGAACAATCCAGTATTTTCAAAAGGAAAAATTGTGCTTTAAAGGCCCAATAGCGGCCAAAAGTAAAAAAAAAATGAGAGTGTTAAAATGCATTTCAATTTAAATCATATCATTTAAAAGTATGGAAATTATTGAGAAGATGAGAATCTGTCATTGTATGGTCGGTCAGTGAGTTAGTCGCTGGCAGAAAATGAATTAAAAACCATGTAAAAAGTAAACAACAGCTCAAGCAACCTGGCAACATTTGACCTAGTTTTAGATTTCTCTTTTTTGCCAGCATTAGGACCAATCGTACAAAAGACAGACTGTCGTCTTCACAATAAATTGAGCACTTTTAAATGGCATGATTTAAATCTAAATGCATCGACTTTAGTCCTTTACGAAAGAATCCCGTTTTTTAACGACCCTGTTAAGCTTTTGAAATCATTGTGCGAAAAGGAGAAAATGCTGGTAACCAAAATTTTTTCTACTCTTTCCAGGACAAGTCCTATATTTGGAGCCATAGTAAAGTTGTCATCTGCAGCTCTCTCAGTTGCATTGAATGCTTTGAATTGAGACAGTCTAAATTTTTTTCGTTAGGAAAAAAAGTTTCAATCTTTACCAGACGACAAAATTTTAGCCTTGTCCAAATTGAAAGCATTTGCAGACGACAATTTCAATGTTGCTCAATGGTGTAATTTTTTATTGATAGGGTTGAAAACATTGTGGGAAAAGGAGAAAATGCTGGTTACCTTTTCCCACAATGTTTTCAAAAGGCTTCTTTCCTAGGGTCGTTAAAAGTCGGCGTTATGTGGTAACGGGTTAAACATCTTATTCAGAAGCTAGCAGATTGATATGTAAATTAGAATGCAGACAGATAGTTTTAAATGGCCGCCTCGATAGATCGAGAAATGATTGATTTACGTATGCTAATGTCTTATTTATTGACCTTCTGCCAGACAAGGAAATTTTAGACTCGTCCATATTGAAAGCATTTGCAGACGACACATGAAAATGTGGCTAATATGATGGGATTTGATTGTGAAGGAGTGGAAAACGCTGTTACAAAAGGAGAAAATACTGCTACCCAGAATGTTTTCAAAGACCCTTTTCCAGAGGTCCGAAAACACATGGTTGTTTGGTACAGGATTAACCCTTTACCACACTGCAAAATTTGAGACTCGTCCATATTTAAGGAATTTATAGCAACAATTCAAATGTTTTTCAATTGATAGTATTTGTCTATCAGCATTTACCAGCATTTTCTCCTTTTCCCACAATGTTTTCAAAAGCTTTCTTAATCAGGGTAGTAAGAAGTCGGGATTGTATGGTAAAGGGTTAACTCTTTACCAATTCAAAAAAATAGATTTGTTTACATTGAAAGCGTTTGCAGATGACAAATAATATGAAGCAAAATTTTGTCTTTGGAATGGTAGTAAACATGGTGAGGAAGGCGAAAAAATGCTGGTTACCAGCATTTTCTAATTCTCCCACAATTATTTCAAAAGCCTTTTGCTCAGGGTCGTTAAAACTCTGGATTGTTTGGTAAATAAATAAAGAAAGAAAGAAAGAAAAATAGATAGATAGATAGATAGATAGATAGATAGATAGATAGATAGATAGATAGACAGACAGATAGATAGACAGACAGATAGATAGATAGATCCTTTATTCAAGACTTGATCTGTGCAGATCTTCATCATCAACTTCTCACAAACAAGTATTTGTAATTATGGTGTTAGTACAATTGAAGTAAGGTAAAGGGTTACATAGTAAACGTTCAGTTATGCGAATTTAGGGTTGTTGGTCTTTTCAACAAATGGGTGACGAAAATTTTCATTTGGCGAAGAATGAAAAAATGCAAGGGATTGACTTACAGATGGGTGGTGGGGTAGACGGACAAAAAGATCGACGGACAGACGAACGGTGTGGAAAAACTAATTCGTGTTAAAAAAAAAAAAGAGACTTCTTTCCCACAACTGACATAATGGTAAAAATTTGAATTCCTCATTATTGAAAACGTTTGCAGACGACGCATTACATTTTGCTTTATAAATAATTTAAAAATTGGATCTTAATGAAAGGAGAGCACGTATCATGAGAAAATGTTACCAACATTTTTTTTCTCCCTTACTCACAATATTTTCCCAAGCTTTCTACCGAAGGATCCTAATAACAAGGGCTCGTATGGTAACAAAGCCCTCTGTTGCGATTTTAAAACCATAACAGCGGGGAGAGAATGTATTATTAATCTTTAAGCTGCTACAAAAGCGAAATGAAACTTTCAATCCTCTAACAAAAACCCAAATGTTCCTATTTCACTGTTATTTTTTTTTTTGCCGGAAAAATATCTCTTTATCGGATAGTGTAGATCCAAGATCAGACTGCACGTTCTGTGCAGTCTGATCTTGATCTACACTGTCCGTAAAAGATCGTTGAGTCGCGCATAGCAGCCTAAAGTTTAACCCTTAGAGCGCTGAATGAACTCAACAGACATTTTAAATCAAGAAATAAGACCCAAATTAATGCAAAATCAAGGTAAACTTTTCCCTAGAATGTCTCAGCAAAGCCGACAGTGTAAATCAAAGACCAGACTGCACGTTCTATGCAGTCTAATCTTAATCTACACTAGCCGCAAAGGCAGCTATAGTTGTGAAAGGCGGTAACAGGGTGCAGACGATTTTAAAAAGATTTTCCGCGACTGACAGCTAATATCGCGCCCCGTTGTAAACATGGCCAATAAAATGTCAATTTCGGGCGTGATGGCTTTTCCCGTTCGTCCACTTTATTGAGAGGTCATTTCGACTCTTTCACTACTGGATAAGCAATCTAGTACGCAACGTTCCAACTGCATGATACAGCTCCTTCCAAGGTAAAGAGAAAGTTCGGCAACGATCTAGAACAAAGCAGTGGACAGTGTAGATCAGAGATCAGACTGTACGTCCTGTGCAGTCTGATCTTGATCAACACTGTCCACCACGGCCTCTTGTGTCACATGTGTTAATGATAGAGTTAAATCTAAGAGCGCAGAATAAACTTAAGTAGCATTTCCAGTCAAGAAATATGACTACACAATAATAACAATTTCAAGACTATTATTGCCAAGAAAGCAAAGCGGACAGTGTTGATCACAGATGAGACTGCTTGTTATGTGTTGTTGATCTACACCGACCGAAAAGGCGATAGGAGTTGTGAAAGGCGTTTTGAGGGTAGGAAGTGTTATGGTCCCAGTCCTGTAGATCGATCAGTCGTTAACCTACTGTGCTTGTTATTTAGGGTTCAAAGCTTGGATTCGAATCTAAACTAGGCAAAGCTCTTGCATTGAAATCAGTCGTTGTGACTGATTCATTCATCTAGTAGCATTTTATTTCGGCCTGGCATCATCGTTTCTCCTTCTTCCTCACCTAAAAGATATTGCATTTTCCATTTTCACAAACCAAGAGAACGTTACTTTTTTTTATCATTTTCATCCTTTTTTTTCGCAAATCTACAATATGGTTATACAATGCAATGTGCATTTTTCGTACTCTTATTAAAGGAAAGATAACCCTTTTCTCGTCATTTTCCCCCCGTTTTCCCCTCAAATAAAATTTTGTACTTTTGAAATAAACCTCAAGCGAATTTTTTTTTAAAAAATCATTATTTTCTGGTTCAGATTTTGATTGAAAATTTTGATTTACACAAAAAATGATAAAAAATTATCTTCATAAATAGAAAGAAAAAGAAAGTATTGAAAATTGAAATGAATTCAAGAACATGTTCAAAAAGGTCATTACAGAAGAAAATACAAAAAAATAAATAAACGCCGTTTTAATAGCCGCGTCAAGATATCCAGGATTGAAATGACAAGCTAGCTTGTCGGCCAAACGCCAAGACCATAATTTCTCATTCAATTACCAACAAAAGGCTGCGAAATCGTGTATCAAATTAACGCTCGTCTCCAGCCTAGCCCCTTGTGTGTGAAACATACAATTATCATATTGAGTTCGTCGAAAACAGACTCGCCATGGACAGAATGAAACTGGGCTCACTGCGGCGTAGGAAAATAGTCCTTCAAAAACAAAGTCGACTTGGACGGAATGGAACGACCGCTCATCGCCGAGAAAGAAATAGTTTGTCAGACCGGTCTTAAAAGGGCAAGAATTGGGCGATGATTAGTATCTTGAGTAAGATTCCCATTACCCTATTCTGAAATTTTAGATTTTTACTAATGACGTTCTGTGGAGGAAAAACTGTGGCTTTGACACTATGTTTCCATGCTTAGCAGTGGTAAAGAAGTACCAGGATCGCGTGAATAGTTGAACTTGCAACCGTGACATAAATAAAATACATTTACTATTGAATAAGGCGTCAAGAACCAAACAAGTCAAAGCGTTCCATTTCCCAGTGTCTTTTTTCTGGAAGTGCTGTGCAGAGATATGGTTGCTTTTGCGAATGGTATCATGCAAAAGACAAGATTGTGGGTTATTATCTTCACCTAGTCTGTCTGGTATTTTTCATAAGTAAAGCAAAAACAAAAACCTTGAGAACTGGAATACCTAACGTTGATTTTGATAGTTTAAGATAAATTTGTGGACTTCTTCAAGCTATTTGGAGGCAATTATTTTTGAAAGGAAAAAGAACACATTAAGTTTTTCATAGAATTTCGTAACAAATTGTGACGCTATAAAACCAATGTCGGGGTTTAATACCCATCTGCCTAGTTTCCGATTCTATTAATTGTCTCTTTGGTCACATTTTACCATCTCAAAACGATAACTGAAAAGCCAGCCACTCTAATTTACAAATAGCACGCTAACTTTAATATTCATGCCGGGGGCAAAATGAGGCAAATCTCATTCATTTGACATGTCAGGACAAAATGTTCACATTTTCACTCATTTTTCCCCGGATACATTCGAGTCTCACACCATTATTTTTTTGCTTCATAGAACATAGGATGAAAATCACTATCATTGACCTTTTGCTTCATTTTTAACGATAAACCAAGTGTTTTGCCGTTTGTTTCCATGACATATCGATATCATGCCCATTAGCATTCACAGAAAAGATTTTTAAAAAATGGCACCCAAAACGGTTGCCTTTTAGCTTTTCCATTTCAAACGCAACTACTCATGGCAAATCACAGTACTAAGAAAGGGTCCTTATTGGTGGTCGACCCCGTTCCTTTCAGCAGCCAAAGTTACAAAATAGTTTCCCAAGAACTAACACAACCAAACCCATTTTCCAAGTAATGTATCAAGTCATTTGACCAGAAACACATTATAGATCTGTCTGGAAAATACATTTTTCTGTTAAACAGAGCAACAGATAGCTTGTTGTCAATTTTTCAAATGGTAATACTGTAAAAGTGGATATTTTTGCGGGTTTAAAATTTCGCGAATCTCAAAATACTAACCTTACGCATGTTTTAATTTCCGCGAGAGTTATGATAGAATTTTTAAATTCCTGCTCTTACTGTGTACTGTAAAACTAAATTATCATTCAATAAATCTCAATTTTTGCTTCGAAGAAACTTTTGTAATTGGTAGTATTAACCCCCACTAGACTGGTATTCTGGTCGACTTGGATTAAAAGAAAAAGCACTCACTCATGTTTACAAGGGTCCCAGTCAATCGCTCCCACATGACCCCGTGTGTAGGCAAAACATACCATAATCTAGCCTACATTTACACTAGCGGATATCTTCGCGATTTCTATCAATACGCAAAGGTTTCAACGTCGCGAAACATTTCCGGTTTTATAGTACAGTACTTCAGGCTACAACGAACAAGAAGAATATCGGTGTTATGCATCATTTTCAATATTTTTGTATCTAACATATAACGTGCTCCTCGTGACCTGTCACCTTTGCGAAGAGATTACGCAATCTACTATTAAGCGGCAAAATTCAATGCACATTTGTAAAATGCGGATGTTTTAATTAAAGCCACCTACTGCAAATTCATGCGGTACTGAATTAATTACTTTACATTGTAAATTTTAATCAATGCATAAAAGTGTTTTTTTCTAATTTCTAAGAGTTCACGAATGGTTTTAATTCGCGAAAATAAATGTTCGTGGAAGTGTCCCTAAAAACAATGAATATTTATACCTCCGAAATTTGTATATCTCGTATTATAGTTTTCAATATGTCTGAAAATCGCCCGTATGGTATGGGTTGGAAGATGAGGGACTATTTTGAACAGTTCTAAATCTGAAAAGTAACACAATTTTTGATTGGCTAAACTAGTTAGTGTAGCCAATCAGATATTGCAATACTGTGGGTTTTGGAAAATTCTTCACAATCACAGTGCACAATTAGATTGCAACATCTGAATGATATCTGTAATATGTGACTTTGTTAACACTAAGCACACGAAAGGAAAGTGGGGGTTTTTTTTGCGGATTGTGAAGATCAAGATCAGACTGCAAAAGAAACGTGCAGTCCGATATTTTCTTGAGATACATATATACCAAGAAATCTTTGACTAAAATGACAATTATTTATTTCCTTCCAGCGAAATAAAACAACTCTTTCAACTAGCAGTAGAAGTTAATCAATATTCGTTTTCTCTTGGGTTTATTCTGGTGCACACTTGATACAGAATTGATAAGATGCATTTTAAATGCATGGCCTGCATGAAATCGGATATTCTTTGGGTTCTCTGCCGCACAAATTTGATCTTTACGAAATACTCAATTTTCTGAAATTATCAGGGTCTTTATGCGAGTGTTCAGATTTCTACGAAAAATGCTTAAATTCCGTATAATTTGGTCCTTTTTTGTTTCACATTTTACCAAATAACACCGAGTTAAAACAAGGTTTTGGAAAAGATTGAGAAAAAAGGAGAAAAAGAAAGAAAGCAGCACATCTTCCCTTTACCACAATGTTTTCTACTGTATCAAAGACAAGTCACATCAGTTGATTCACATTTAATATGTCGTCGGCAAACAATGAATCTATAGCTCACTTATTCAAGCCATTTGGGTGTTTTATCAGTACTAGGCTGGGACTCCGTGGTACCTTGCCAAATAACATTCACACAAAACACTGGTGATAATGGCGTCAAATACTAAACAAATTTAATACCCCAATCTTTCCCCATGGGAAGAATTCTCGGGGTTGATGGTTATTTGGCCGCATTGACTGTCTAATTACGATAATGATATTAACCACGAACCAGTCTGTTGAAATACACTGCAATTGTCTTTACCAAACGACACATTTTTGGACTGGATTTATTTCAAAGTATTTGCAGACGACAAATTAAATGTTGCTAAAATGATGATTTCTATCTTTGATGGTGTAAAATCACAATGAGGGAAAAGGAGAAAATGCTGGTTACCATCAAAAGCATTCCCTTTTGAGGTCGTTAACAGTCGGGGTTGTTTGGTAAAGGGTTCTGAACATTCCAGTTATCTCACCAAACGCCTTTGTCTCTTGTCGCCCCCCCTCCCCATTCTATTGAGGTAGATTTGCTTGTTTGCTTGGTTTGATTGGACGATTTGTTTGTTTGATTGGTGTTCTGAACTGATCTTGGATCTTCATTTTCTACATTTCTGATCTTGGATGTACATTTTCTACATTTTTTGTGAGACATTGATTTTAAAGCAGCCTTAAAAATTACAAAACCTGGGTTGTGTTCACTAACCGTGGTTAAGCCTTCTCCGCTTAACTCATTTTGCCCTGGAACAAATTTGCATCGTATTTATTGCGTAATATGAATAACTATCATGATAATTATGGTGTTATACACCGAATCTGATACATATAAACATCGTCGGGGAGAATAGGGAAGTTTCTCCTTACGAGCAATTTGTTGCAAAAAAATTTCAAAATGCTCTGCTTCAAGACGAATACTTTCCAGGCTATCGATTTTTAGCTTGAAAGAAAAGGAGAAATTTATAACACTGTGTCAAGGTTTTAGCCTCTCATTGCCCTGCAGAAACGGAAGTCGCATCACTATCGGCAAAATGTGCTGGTGCCATCCAAAATAGATCTATCATTTCACCATCTTTATAAACTTTATCCACCTGTCAAACTCTAAACACAACAAAAATGATTCTCAACAAATCATGAGAAGTTGTTAAACCAGTATGTACACTAGGCGCTTGGAGTGGATCCTCATGGCTCATTGGTTAGTACGTTGGATTTGTGGCCTTGGTTCAATTCCCGCTGCTAGTGCCAGAAGAGCCCAATCATTCCTAATATTAGTGAAGCCCTTAAAAACATGAGTAAGTGAGCTGTCTACATGGCATGACTGAATAATACTAGTATCATACTGGTAAAAGCGGCTTAAAATACAATTCGAGTGCGGCCAGTACTTCAATTTACATAGATATAATTGCGTATACAGGATATGGGCATTATGGAAATGGTATCTTACGCACATCATGCAATGAGATAATTAGCTCGTTACCACACAATCCCGATGTTTAACGACTCTGAGCAAAGAGGCCTTTCAAAACATTGTTGGAAAAGAAGAAAATGCTAGTAAACAGCATTTCATCCTTTCTCCGCGATGCTTTCTGCCATTTCAAACAAAAATCACATCATTTGAACCACATTTAATTTGTCGTTTGCAAATGCTTTCAGAATGAAGGAGTCTCTTTTTTTTCTTTTGGTAAAGAATTAGACACGCGACGTTCAGAATTTCAGAATGAATAATATAGAGAGTAATATTGACTTCGTTACACTTTGTTTATGAATGATGCATTTCCTTGGTCCCATAATGACATTTCAATGGACATTAGACAGATCAACTGCTACATTACAGTTCACTCTTATCAAAGGATATTCCAGGTCTTAATTTAATAAGATCATTTCAACTATTCGAAATAAAGCCCTAAATACGTCATTAAAGCTGGACTACATGCTGGAGAGCTTTTTTTTTTTAATCAATTGAAAAAGAATTTTGATTGCTTAAATGGTCACTTTCGTTAGAACATGGACTTGGGAAAGGGCTAAGGGTAGAAGGTTTTATTTTTTGTGAAAGTCTAAGGGTGCACAAGATGTACACGATATAAGAGTTTTTGTCACGCAGTTATATCTGTTTCTATTTACAGAGCCTTAGTGCTAACCACATAGGGCTTGAACACGCATACCAGCAATGGATTTCGTTTGATGTCACTTTAGGTCGTTTCCAAGTATTTCGATTTCATGTCATTTGAAGGTCGTTCTAAATAGTATTTTATCCTTCTTTGGATGCTGGTACATTTCATGCGATCACCTACATGTCCTGTTATATTTGATCTAAAAATTTGAAGCATAGTTCTCGCTGCCCTGGTATATATAGGCCCCGGTTCATCTCACAGAAAACACTCGGGATACCGGTATGGACTGGGGTGTATAGACGGATTCCAGTTAGGCTAAAAATAGTAACACGCTTCTCATTTGAATACACATGGTCAGTGGTGGAGGCAAAACATTTGGCTAATAAGCCCAGATTCCCATATGTATTGTAGTGAAATAGTATTATTCGGCGTAGCTGTATGGTCTCACTTTTGACCTACTTTCAGTACTGGGAGGAAATGAATGGTTACACATTTTATGATTGGCCAAATATTGGTAAACTACGCAAAAAAATAAAGGTCACAGTAGAAATTTACCGACATTGGATAACAGTGTTCATGACTAGAAAATCACGTAGTTATCACATTTACCTGTGTAAAGATGTACTTTTTGGCCATGCAGATGTTAAACTCTAGCTAAACATCCATGATCTAAATCATATGGATAAACTAATAGCAATGAGTATTGGCGAGTTTTCTATTTTGGTATAAGAGATTTGGTACCCGTTTTTCCTCGCGTAAAACCAAATACAAATTGCGACGGCAGGCTACCGCTCTATTGGTTTACACGAAAACGGGTTGTGAAATAACTGATTTCGTTTCTTGTTACAATGAAAAAAGATGTTATGTCTTGAACTTGGTGATTTAATTCGAAGCGTGAATAACTATGCCTACCTGTAGGAACAATCGATTTTACTGCGTTGTTAGCGAAGAAACTGGGTTTCTACTAAATTACTCCTAATAAAAGTAAGTGGGTGTGGTCAAGCATTGAGAGAGGTATTAAAACCCCCGCCTACGACAAATAGTCGATGTTTGAAAGGTGCTTCATTTTTGTACAAAAACATGCAAATCTACTTTGTTTTCTTTTTAAAGATTTCATCGTATAGTCTAAACAGACTTTTATTTAAACATGATTCATTAACAAAAAACAGAACAAACGATATATTCCGATACATGGCAGAATGTCGACTCTCATTTTACGTTAAACATGAGAATTAATGTATTACTCAATAACGCTCATTACGAGATTCCTCATTCTTAAATCTTACTGATAATTCTGCTTTCAACCATATGCAAAACAATTTAAAAGAGGCTACTTTCAAAACTGTTTTCATCATTTCTCTTCATATTATACTACAAACGAATTTAAATATTCATATCCCAGTGCCACTTACGCCGTCTGTCTTTTTTAAAAGATATTTCTCGTATTAATTATCAATGAAAGGTTGGGATGGCAGAATTAAAAGATTTTGAGATTTTCGAACAAGTTGGTTTATCAGACGATGCCAGAAAATTTTCATCATGTGATTGAGCTGTGCGTATGGAAAGATTAACACTTTGACACTGGAGACATTTTACCTGATCTATTAAACATTGAAAACTCATGTGGTTGAATGATGTAAAGCTTTGACGAGGCATTGCCTATCCAGATGTTTATGATTACTTTGTTGATAGCCGCAGTTACTCTATATAAATTAATGATTAAATCAAATGTTACTAGGCCTTTTTTTTCTAAAGCACATAAATGTTCTGCGGAAAACACAAATATATTTCACCAGAAATTGGCAGTCCCTTCACCCTTAGGCTGCTAAGCGCGACTCACTGACCTTTTCCGCACTGTGTAGATCAAGATCAGATTGCTCAGAACTTGCAGTCAAATCTTGGATCTACACTGTCCGTTAAAAAGGTGTTTCTTTCTCCAAAAACGTAAGCTAAAAAATAACATTATTCGGGTTTTAACTTTCAGATTGAAAGTTTTATTTAACTTATGTAGCAGAATAAGGGTTAAGCTTTCTGAAATCTTTACAAGACGACAAAGTTTTAGACAAATCCAAAATTTTGAAAGCATTTGCAGACAACAAATGAAATGATGCTCAAATAATGAGGTTTTTGTTTTATATGAGTGAAAACATTGTGGAAAAAAGAGAAAATGCTTGTTATTATTTTCTCCTTTTCCCAAAATGTTTTCAGAACACTTTTTTCACAGGGATGTGAAAACACATAATCCTTTTGTAAAATGTTAATAAAGTCGTAGGAATTACTCTTTACTAAATAACAAAAATTTGGACACATCCAACTTGCAAGCATTTGCAGAAGACAAATCACACGTGGTTCAAATTTGCCCCTGAAAGCATAGAAAACAATGTGGGAAAATGTATACTGCATTATCCTTGAGTGCACCGAGGGAGTCCAAGATTTCTTTGGGGGTTTTCTCTTATTGGAATCTTTTTGAAGCTCTTTCCCATGCCTACCTCCTTCATAAAAGGTATTTTGGAATTTTTTTGTTATGCTTTTCCTTTTTCTTCATCTTGTCTGTTACTAAAATCCATTACACAACAGCTATTCACCATGTTTACTTTTGGAATGAGGTTAATCTACCAACTGACCATCACTTACCAGTGTGTAATTCATATAGAAACGGAGGCTTATCAGTTAGCTTCCTGCCTCCTTTACATATTTTTCAGGTGCTCAGTCAGGCGTTGCGGAAATCCGTCTATACGAGCCATTTTGTACAAAGTACTGTCATTATAAATGCTCACCAGTTGACATATACGTTACCCGGCGCATCCCAGTTGGACGCCGGTGGCTCACCGATGAATGCCGACATCGTCTTGTCTTTCCTGGGTGAAGCGTTGTCATCACGCCAGGGCAACACAACACATTTTCGGGTTTTAGATTCAGGACTGGATGACCGGGATTTATTACGGTTTTGGTTCCGGTTCCTTCCAGTTCAGAGACGATGTATCGTCGATGCTACAGCGTTGCCCAGAGCAGCCCGGATTGCGCCAATTTGAAAATCCTACTCGGTGAGTCGGGTGATGACTCCCGAGTCGGGTGATAGTCCTGTAATATAGAGGAGTCTCAAATTTTGTCGTACAGTAAAGCTGGGATTAGGACATATCCCATGTGTCCTGTTGAGTGTATTATAGTGTGCCTAAGATCCATCGATAGTGATGTAAATTATTATTGTAATGGGTATATTGCACCACATCTGCTCGTCCCAAATGATTCAGACAATGTTGGGCTTTTCCACAAATAGTCCAGAGAGTGCTTTACAGAAAATTAACCGCTTTTGTAGACAATGCTCGTTAACGTCACACTGTACAGAACGTGTAGTTTGCTCTTAGATCTTCATTGCCTGCCATCTTCTTGACATATTCTAAAAATATCAGCCGGTCTGATATGACAAAGATGTGTCCTTTTTTTTCCAACAAGCTGAGTACTTCTGTTTCACTTGGTTTTGTCTCTGGGTTAAAGGGAGTCGGATAAAACGTACGCGTAAAAGAAAAGACATTTGGGTCTCAAGGGGACACCGACTGTTCTAATATTTATCTTTCCTCTTTGGATTTTTCTTCTTTCTTTACACCGGTTTGTAATATTCAAGACCAGTGATAAATATATGGTATCATTAAACGAATGCCTCCGGGGTGCGTTGTCTGCGCATGTCATCTTCTTCGAAGATTCGACTCGTCTGCTATGACGCATCACCCATCCTTGGATACTTGGGAAAAGTAGGGCTTAAACCTAAAACTGTACCCAAGCCTGTAGGGACTGTTTTAATAAATGGCCGGTGCATAGGTTACATGCTAGCTGATCATAACTGAATGAATCGCACCAGGTAGCGTTTTATTGAGTAAACGTTTATTTCATTTTGAAATTCAAAGTAACGGTTGTCGCTTTGAAAAGTAGTCCGGTTCTGTACCCAGAATGCCCAAATTAGATAGATGTGTATTTGTAGAATGCCATCTAGCGGGAGATATTGCTCCGGGGTGTACTGTAATCCGTCTGTCTGTCCGTCATGTAGGCATTTGGGATCGTGACCTATTCTCTCAATTTTGCTGCAATTATATATAAACTTTGTTCATTTATTACTAGTAATAAGGATTTGAATAAGTGCAAGCAACAAATTTCGGGCGTCTATTTGTTCGTGTTTTAGAATAATTTTTCCTTGAAATTAGACATTTCCCTATAGATAAAATATATAATCATATATAGCCATGACTCAATAGACCATCAGTCCTCGATATCAAAGCGCCGAGAGTGTTCTAGCTTAAGCTTTTGACTTTGTATAGATGGGTTCTGGGATTGTTTTCCATGTTGACCGAATGTGTAGGCGCAATCCAAGCGCTGTACAGCTCTAGCCTTGCACCAGTGGAATCCATAAAAGAAAGTACGAGTTGTTGCCATGATCTATCGTTACAAACAGCGTAACATCTGCCTAATACAATCAAGTGTGCTTTAACTAAAACAAAAAATGTATAAAAGAAAAGTTTCTTTATGTCCTATGGTCTTTAGAAAGAAAACATGAAACAGACAGACTAGATTGACATCTTTCGTATCAGTAAACAGAAAAGACATTCTATTCTCAGAGGTACACTGGTCGTTTCTAATAATTCATAACTTTCTCAGCCAGATTTTACTGTCATTTCCTCACATAGGCCTTGAATATCAAGATTTATTACTTTTTGTAAAAATCCCTTGTGTTCATACAGAAAAAAGACCTACTTGAAGATTTATATGAAAAAAAAAGAGGAAATATGTATTTGAGCTATGCTCTGTGAAAAGGGGGCTTAATGCATCTGCGAAAAGTATCAACCCAGGTCAGCCTGCTCAGTCCGCGCAGGCTGACCTTGATCGAACTTGTGACTGTATGCATTAGTTTTCTGCATGTCAAAGGACTAGTATACCTCATGATTCAGTCGGTTGTTAAACAGAATGGATTTTGTGGGTCCATTCTTATGTGATGTGTTGCTTAGAATGATGCATCACGAAGATGCATTAAACCCCCTTTTACCAGAGCATGGCTTATTTGTTTGTAAAAAATTCCCGGTATCTCTGTTAATTAACCCATTACCACACAATCCTTACTTTCGACGACCCTGAGAAAGAAGCCTTAGGAAAACATGGTGGGAAAAGGAGAAAATGCTGGTAACCAGCATTTTCTCCTTTTCCCAAAATGTTTTCTACCCTTCACAAAACAAATTTCAAATTTTCAGTCACTTTTATTTTGTCGTCTGCAAATGCTTTCGAATTGGACAAACCTAAAATTTTGTCGTTTGGTAATGAGTTAATATGCAGTAAGTGTAGGGTATTAAACGGTAATGGGGAGATGTTTTTTTTTTAAATGACTTTCCATCCCCTTTCCCCTCTCCCGATGAGCAAATGAAGCAACAGTCGTTAAGATGTTCCCAGATTTCCATGATACGTATCCATCAATTATCGTAAGACATTGACGTGGTTTGTCCAGAAAAACCTGATTATTGTCTTGTCGCTAATTACTGCCCGTCTAAATGACGTCTAAATGAAAACCTCGCGTGACGATGACAACGCAAGGACTCTGCGTCTGTTCTGAAGGGGTGTTTTTCGCCGTGCCATGTCATGCCCCCCCCCTTTCCTCCTGAATATGCTTAGAGAATTCCTTTGTTTGGTAAGGGGTTAAACAACTTTAAGGAAATACTCGGAAAAGAAAACGGTGGGGGGGGGGGGGGGGGGGGGGGGAGAGAAAGAATCTAAGCCCGGCATGTCTTCTG
This sequence comes from Hippopus hippopus, assembly GCA_946811185.2. Classification (NCBI taxonomy): domain Eukaryota; kingdom Metazoa; phylum Mollusca; class Bivalvia; order Cardiida; family Cardiidae; genus Hippopus; species Hippopus hippopus. Next base: position 36,221,325 of record OX328104.1, read on the forward strand.
AAGTCTGTGGTCATAATTTGCCAATTTATTTGTTCATTAATGAAATCAGTCTCGGGAGATTAGGGGTCGTTCTATCAGTTTTCATGGTAATTTGCCGAGACAACATACGGGTCGACAAGACAACGCGTGTATACATCAATCTGATGCTTGTGTTCTGATACTGGCTTCAGAACTGTGTGTTAATGTTCTAGTCCAAATTGAAAGCATTTGCAGACTACAAATTAAGAGTGATCCAAATGTTGTGATTTGTCTAAGACAGAGTTGAAAATATTGTGGAAAAAGGAGAAAATGCTGGTTACTAGCATTTTCTCCTTTTCCGCAAATGTTTTCAAAATCCCTCTTTCTTGGGACTGTTTAAACTCGGTTTTCTTTGGTACAGGATCAATCCTTTTCCCAAACAGCCTGCTCCAGTGTATAAATTAACTTTGAGGAAGAAGGCATTTCAAAACATTACCAGAAAAGGAGTAAATGCTCATGACCAGTATTTTCTCCGATTCCCACAATGTTTACAAAAACGTCCTCCTTATGGTTATCAATGTTTCACCTTTGGTTTCGTAGTATCACAGCCTATAGTTTGGATTGAATGCTGTATATTCTAACGTTTTTTATGAACGAAACCCCAAGAAAGCATGGATAGGTACACTGACCTCTGTGATCTTCAGGAAACACTGTTGAAATCGACATCAAACATCAAACAAACGAGTCTTTTGAGCAAGCAGCATCAAATATTCAGCAACGGAAAAAAAAAATTCCATTATTTTTTTTTTTCATCAATCTTATTCCAGAAGAACGTGCTTAATATTGCACTCATCGCCATGATTCACTGTAAACAACCATCACGACGGTATCGCAGTAATTTCGCGAGACAAATGTGTTTGTCTGTCTAGTGCTTTATGTCGCATACAGATCATTCGATTTCTTTAACCCTTTGATTGCGAAGCGCGACTCACCGACCTTTTGCGGACAGCGTAGATCAAGATCAGACTGCACAGAACGTGCAGTCTGATCTTGGATCTACACTGTCCGATAAGGAGATATCTTTCCTCCAAGAATAGCTTTGCAATAGGAAAATTGGGGTTTTTACAATAAATTTGAAAATTTCTTTTCTTTTACTCAGCAGGATAAGGGTTAAAGCTTTACCAGACGACAAGATTTTAAACTTGTTTAAATGGTATGTTGTTGAAGATGACAATTTGAATAGAACTCAAATTATAGATTTTGAGTCGTGCTCTGTAAGGAGGGATTTTAACGCATCTGCGAAAAGTATCGACCCAGGTCAGCCTGCGCAGTCCGCGCAGGCTGACCTGGGCCGAAACTTTTCGCTATTGGTCAATTTTCTGTTTGTCAAAGGGCCAGTCTACCTCATGATGAAGTCGGTTATTTAAATAAGTGGCTATTATGGATCCATAATTGTGTGATGACTTGGGCCGGTATCATGTATCACGGTGATGCATTTAGCCCCCTTTTGCCAGAGCATGGCTCATTTATTTTTCATCAGTGTTCTGTTTATGGGAGGGGGTAAGCAATAGATACCATAGTTTTCCATAGTCCCCCAAGACCAATACAGTTTTTACCAACACATTAATTTATCGTCTGTCACAATGTGGAAATGTATTGCATTCAATGGCAAAGAAAACTGTATAAATAACCAATTGCTTTAGATATCTTGAAATGTAACGTGTTACATTCTGAGAAATATCCTGAATTTGTCCTAACATAACAATAGGTAGGCAATTGTCTGATACCCAAAACCTAGAACAAAAGAAAAATTGTATTCATCACTACTTTGTTTCCTGTTACTAGTCCTTTTTCGCCGCTATATTATATGTGCTATGACCGACTTACAACCGACAAGTTGTAATACATTTTGATAAAAGAAAATATTGGTGCAATCCAGTGTGTTAGAGGAACTGGTCTATGTTTTTTTTTTTACAAAAAAAGCAGTCAACCAGTTCCAAAAAACTATTTTAAATAGCACTATATGCAGTTTGTTGATATAAAGCACTCGAGAGAGAAAAAAACAGAACAGAAAAGAAAATCTTCTCATTTGATTGAATGACGTTTTCTACGACACTTTTAACATTGTTTCATTCATATCGTGGCGACAGCTCTCCTATTCTTGTGTGTCCTGGATGTCTCCAGTACTATGCCAGGACGTTCCCTGAAGTGTCTTGCTTAACGAATAAAACGGGAGAAACCCAAAAGCATCGCGAATGGAAAGTTTCCAGCAGTGCAAATAAAATATCGATTTAACGTCAAATCAGGAAACAGACACCGCTCTTTAACTAAGCACTTTTAAATTAAATACTGAAAAACTGAAGAGTTTTCCCTGATTATTTGCCTGCGACCCATCAAACCGAGAAAATGCAACCATCAAGACTTTACAGTCAGTTGATTTATCGGTCTTTGTCCGCGGAAGTTTGTTTAGAGTGTCAGTTCTTTGCACACGACAGAAATGGCGATTGGCAACTCGTATGTTTTGCTTGCTATTTTAAGATAATTTCATGATAAAGTACTCGTAAAAAAAAGATGAAAATAAATATTAATCTCTTAACTAACTATTGAACAAAACGACATTTTTTTACCAGTACATATGAAACAAATTACATGCACATGTAACTGTGGTTCAAATGATAGGATTTGTCTTCGAAAGGGCAAGAAACATTGCAGAGTAAAAGCAGAAAATTCTGATTACAAGCGTATTGTCCTTTTCCCACAATGCTTTTAAAGGCTTTCTCTGTCAGGGCTGATAAGAGTTGGAAGTGTTTGATAAAGGGTAAATTATTCGTTTGCGCTTTTGGCAAAAATAATGTGACGAGTTGTCATTTGCGCCTTTAGCAAAAATTGTATCACAAATTATCATTTGCACTTTGGGCAAAAATAATGTAAGTCGGGCGTCTCAAAAAGTAACAAGGAAATGTACTGAAGGAAAATTGTACGGGATTTTTATCACAATACAGAAAGGACAGATATTCATAATGGTTTTCATCGTACTCGAAACCGGATCATAGGACTAACATTTTTGACAGCCCCAACAGTTTAACCCTTTACCACACAATGACGCCTTTTGACACCCCTAATAGAGAAGGCTTTTGAAAACATTGTGGGAAAAGGAGAAAATGCTGGTAACCAGCATTTTCTCCTTTTCCCACAATGTTTTCTACCCTATCAAAGAAAAATCATTTCATATGATCCACATTGAAACTGTCCTCTGCAAATGCTTTCAATTCGGACAGGTCTAAAATTGGTCGTGTGGTAAAGGGTTAAGTGCTGCTAGTCTACCATTTAATATAATATTCGATATCTTGCAATACATATGGACCATGCTTTGGCAAAACGTTGTTTAATGCATGTCAAACGCATGGTACCAAGCAAGACATCATATAATTATGGATCCACAGAAACCATTTTGTATAACAATCGACTGAATCATAAGGTACACTGGTTATTTGACATGCAGGAAATTGACCAATAGCAAAAGGTTTCGGCCAAGGGCAGCCTGCGCAATCTGCGCAGGCTGACCTGAATCAATACTTTTTGCATTAATCCCCCTTTTCTCAGAACATAGCTCATATGTTATTTTGAAAGTAAAAATACATATACTTGAAAATCAAAACGAGGCTGTACAAGAGTCATACTTTGTGGTATTATGATTATAATCCATCGTGTTAGTATATCGAACACACGCAACACTACGAAATAAATTTATTTCATTTATGTGAGGAAGCAGCCAATTGCCCGGACAGAACGTTGAACAGAAACTCTAGGAACGCATAGATAGGTGCACTAACCTTTGTGTTATATGTAAAAAGCAGCGTTAAACATTATACCAAAAGACAAAAAAAAAATTCGCCTGCTTCGTGGTGATTTCTCTATTCAAATATATTTCCCTAGAACTTTATGACATAGCAGTCAGAGATAGCTGATATAAATTCAATTCTTCTTGAATCCCATTGGGAACTACGGCACGTCAAAAACGTCACAATGAGAAATCGTTATCGTCTTTGCAAAAATAATTACAAAATTGCACCTTTTTGTATGTTCCAACATATTGTTATTTTTAGTTTTAGCGTAAATATATGTTTTCTAATTTGAGACATATCTAAACGTTTTTTTTTTCACTTAGACCTACAGTTTTTTATTAATTACATCTTTACCAGGCAGCAATTTTAACTCTTCCATATTGAATGTATTTGCAGGTGACAACTTTACAAGGGTCACAAATTCTTGGGATGTGTTCTGAAAGGGTAGAAACCGTGTTTTTACGTTTTATGACCCTCAATACATGAGCCATGCTATGTGAAAAGGCGGCTTTATGCATCTGCAAAATGTATCGATTCAGGTCAGCCTGCGCGGACAGCACAGGCTGACCTGAATCGATACTTTTTGCCATTGGTGAATTTTATTAGTGTCAAAGGACCAGTGTACCGCATGATTTATTTAATTGTTATACAAAATGGATTTACAGTTTTGTGATGGCTTGGTTGGTATCATGAATCACAGAGATGGATTAAACTCGCTTTTCTCAGGACGCGGCTCACATGTCTTGTCAGATAACGGATAAAAGTGTTGACAGCCAGCATGGTCTCCTTCACCCACAATGTTTAATTTCTAAACTTTCATGTAAAAATGTCATCATTTCAGCAACATTTAATTTGTCATCTTCAAATTCTTCAATCTGAACATGCCTGAAGTCTGACGTTTGGATAAGAGTTAAAATACGATAATTAAAGGCACAACAGCTTATCCCTGCAATCTTCTCTATCAAATAACACCCCGCATGTTCTGTTCGACAACTGCGATAACTTAAAACTGCAGCTGCGCATCAAAAATTCTGTTTGAGAAGTCTGTTACCATAGCAACCTTGGGGAAAATTCGATTGGAGTCATTCATGATCGTCAAGACGCTGTTTTAAGGCCTGTAAAAAGCTCTTAAGTGACATTATGCGAGCGTCTATCTGAAGATCGTAATAGAGTAATTTGACGGCATGAAAATGTCTGTGTTTTATGTCTGTTTTTGTCATTTCATATATCATTGTGACATTTTGGCAGGATTTACTAATGTTTCTAAGCATACAAGTTCTTTGCACTATTTCAAATTACATTTGTATTTCCCTACATCTTCCAAAACTAAACCGAAAAATCCTAATGATTGTTTTCAGGAAGATATTTTGCATACTGACGCTTTTGAATGGACGGGATAGTCCCCTATGTTTAGTTTGAAGTGAAAGTGCTGTGCACATTACTTATATAGAAAGAAAGATTTACGTCCGCGACAGAAAGTAAACCGTTTACATTCTAAAGGGAATTATTTCCTTGCTTAGAGCCCCAATAGCGACCCGGAGTAAACAATAAGGATATTTTTATGCATATGAATATAAATCATATCAGTTTGAAGTATTTAAATTATTGGAAAGGTGACAGTCTATAATTAAACAGTCGGTCCAAGTTTGGTCGCTGGTAGAAAAATGAATTTTGATAGTTGGTCAAAAGTTGCCATATTGCGCTATCTTTTGTTTACTTTTAATCTGATTCTAGAACACATTTTTTTCTGCCAGCGACTAATACTAGTACTTAGACCGACGGTCATCCTCACAATAATTTTCATGCTTTGAAAAGATATTATTTAAATTCAAACCAAATTTAAATTTAACACCAGCTTTGTTTACTTTTGGCCGTTATTGGGGCTTTTGATTTAATACATGTTCTTGCTTTTGGACTGCTCAGACAGTTTTTTTTTTTTTAAATATGCTCTTTACACACACAAAAGAGTCACTTACTAAAGGCAATGAGAGATAAGCTGTTACTCCCAGTTCACCTCTAATCCTTCCTATGATGACGTCAGCTGTTTTTCCTACCTAAAAAAATTGTTATAACGAAGGACTAATGCGGCCACTCCGAAGCTATAACAGCAACAGACGTCAGTCAAGCCTCACTTTTGTGTTGACGCATTTTCAACAGACTAACCGTGAAAAACAGTGTATGGAGAATTTTGTCTGAAAGGGCTTTTTTGGCGCAGCTGAATGCGCTGGATTGTGACGTACTTCTTGGTTAAAATGAAATAGAATGAATTGATGACAATTTGCGATTGTCAAAAATGTGTATATGTTTATTCGGCGGGACCCTGCTGGCCTATCATCAAGTTCCTCGCACATTTATGACACAAATACACAAGCGTTGGAACCGCTAATCGATTGCCTATGGCCATTATGACAGGGGACGATCCTTTTTTTGTACTATTTGAAAAGCTAATATTTTTCTAAACGTTGCCTAACCCGGCCGGGAAGCTCGGTGGTTAGTGTACCTGATTCGTGGCCAGGTGGTTGCGGGTTCTATAACCAGTTGAGGCAAACTTTTGTTTCGGTGAGTTTCGCCTCTCACCTCTGATACACGTGGGAAAACGAGTCATTGCCTTTGAAAGAAGGTTGTGTCAGTACTGGGGTGAGAAAGCCAGGAAACACATGCTTATGTACACTGACTGCCGTGATATGATCTAAGCTGTTAAAACGGCGTTAAACTCGAATACAAGAAGGAGTCCTGCGTGGCTCGGTGGTAAGTGTAGGACTCGTGACCTTGAGACCCCGGGATCGAGCCTCACTGAATCCACTGGGCTTTTCGTGAGAGTGCCCTTTGACAAGACACCTCAGAACCCTCAGTGCTGGTGGAACCCAGGGAAAACATGAATATGTGAGCTGTCGCCGTGATATGACTGAAATAGTGTTGAAGGCGACGTAAAATACCATTCAATCAATCAACCAACACACACAGACAAAGCGTTACCCCAAAACCCAATACACAAATGTTGTCTTCAAGCAGATATCACAGCTTTACTGTATGATGCGCTGCACTACGATGAAATTGAGCAACGTGCACCGGGGTAAGCATTGGGGGTACCTTTCCCTAAACTGTAGATTTATGCGCATGTTTGGGGTCGAATATACACACATACGATGCCTACTTTACCTTAAGGTATGTGCTGGCGTAAAGTTATGCAACTATTTACTCAAATCGTAAAGTTATGCTGTTAGTGAAAATTGTTTTCAGACTAAATGCTTACTTACCTAAACTACAGACCCAGATTTCGAGCGTACGCAATTAAGAGAAAAGTACCCCATGTTGAATGACCAGTTCTCGATTCAAACATGAAGTATCCATGTAATGTTTTACCTTTTTCCCTTTTTTTGCAACGATGACTTGGGGTTAACTTGTAACCTTAAAATATACGTCTAATCTTAAAATTCCACTTGTCAACAAAATCATAGCCATGATGAAAAGAAGTAATTGCTGCCCATGTTAATTGTTTTTACCATTTTTCTTCATTTTGAGAAAAAAAAGTTCAAATATTCATTTCCAGTTCCTCTCACGCCGTCTATCTTTTCAAAGACATTTTTTGTTTTTACTCGGTTTTGTTTTGTTTTACTTTGCAATATCCTTTATACCAAAAATAGTCCCAATGTCCTATCATCCAGTTTCTCGCTTTTCATGTTTGACTCCTCCGTGTTTTCTCAACATATAACGCAACCTATAATCTGCAGACAACTTTCTTCGTCTCGTATCGGTCTGATAATGAAAACATTATCACAAAAGGAAAAAATCATTGTTACGAGCTCCTTTTTCCTTTTTGCCACAGTGAATAGGATTCTTTAGCGGAAATGTATAGCATATGGTTACCAGCATTTTCATCTTTTCCCACAACGTTTTCACAAGCGTTCTATTTCAAGGTCGTTGAAATTCGGGATTGTGTGGAAACGATTCAGTCAAACTAACCATGTAATTTGTAAAGGACATTTAGAGTAAAAGGAGGTGGTCCCAAATGGCTCAGATATAAGGTCTAGGATTCAAAACCTGGAGATGCTGGGTTCGATTCCCACTCAAAACACTGGGTTTTTTAGTGGGAGTGCCCGTTGGCAAGACACCTCAGAGCACCAGCCCAGTACTGGTGAAATCCATGACATACATGAATAAGTAAAATGTCGCCGTGATCTGATTAAAATAATGTTGAAAGCGGCCTGAAACACAATGCAGTCAAATTATTATTGAATTAAAATCTTTTACGAACATTCTTTGCATAAATACGAATGGATTTTTTTTAATCAATGTCAAGCCCAGTCCAGAATAAGGAGCAAAATAACATGGGTTTTTCTTTTCTGTATACAGTTATAAAAACAAAAACGTCATTGTATGATTTTCAAAACATAGTGGTTATTCAGTGTTGACCGATTACAGTGCTGCCAGTACTTTGATTTCTTAGACCTTCTTTAAAATTGTATGTCTTGTAGGAAATTTCAGGAAACCGATTACAGCCATTACGAGAAGAGAGAAGAAAGTGAGACAACATTATTGCTTTGTGATCCAGACTCTTATGAAATACTTCTTCGACGGCCGTGCTATTAGCCTTTTATCCCGTTGTCTGAACTCTTATCCTGCTAAATAAGTGAAATCAAACTTTCCAACAGATAGTAAAAACCCAAATTTTGCTATTTCAAAGGTATTTTTGGGAGGAAGATATCTCATCGGACAGTGTAGATGCAAGATCAGACTGCACGTTATGTGCAGTCTGATCTTGATCCACACTGTCCGCAGATGGTCCTTTTGTCGCACTTAGCATCCTAAGGGTTAGCCCATTATCAAACAAGTCCATGTTTTAAAGACTCGGAGAAAAGGAACTTTTAACAACATTGTGGGAAAAGAAGGAAGTGCTGGTTAACATCATTTTCTCCGTTTCTCACAAAGTCTTTCACTATTTCAAAGACAAATCCCATCATTTGAGTCTTATGTCGTCTGCAAAATGGTTTCAGAATAGCTTATTCTAAAATCTTGTCGTCTGATGAGTGTTTTCTTAGGTTGCTAAACGTGACTCAACACACCGTTGCAAACAGTGTAGATCAAGATCAGACTGCACAGAATGTGCAGTCTGATCTTTGACCTACACTCTCAGCTACGTTGACTTTTTTTTCTGGTGGAAAGAGTTTTAAAGTCGTAATACTTGAGTTTTATACTATCGGCTTTTTGTCATTTTAGATATTAAGCAGTAACAGGACTAACTTATTTCTTTGTGAGACAAGGGGTCTCGTGAGCTCAGCTGTACAGGTGTTGGAAAGGCAATCCAGAGGTTTTCGGTTCTATCCCTACCTGAGACACTGGGTTTTTCGTTGGAGTGTCCAAGGGCAAGGCGTTACAAAGTCCCATTACTCGACCCGAAAAGCCATAAATAATTCCCGGAGTTGTCGCCGTGAAATACTATTATACTGTACCTTGCTGAAGGCTGCGTGAAATAGGATTCAAAGAAAATAAACTATTATTTAATGATTCTTACCAACGGGAAGTTTAAATCGCAACATCTTGGTTCTCACCGGATTTGAATTATACGATCGGAATATCTTGGTTCCCTATGGCTTCGGATTATCGATTCTTTTAACCTTTTTCCATACAATCCTGGCTATTAAAAACCCTGAAAAAAACAAAATTAAAACATTGTTGGAAAAGGAGAAAATCCTGGTAACCAGCAACTTTCCTTTTTCCATGACATTTCTACTTGAAAAAAAATGGACCTCACATCAGGTTGTCTGTAAATGCTTTAAATATGGATGTGCATAAGATTTTGTCTTTTTGGTAAAGAGCTCACTTTTGGCTAAAAGAAGTATAACGATGTTCTCTATCGTTACTCTGTATTCAGGACACATTTTTTCCTGTGTTGCTTTCTTCCCCTTAGCCAAACAACCCTGTGTTTTAACCGTTAGAATGCTTGCCCTTTTCTACAAGATCCCGAGTTTTAACGACCGTAGAAAATCAGAATTTTGAAAACATTGTGGGGGAAGGAGAAAATGCTGGTAACCAGCATTTTCTCCTTTTCCCACAATTTTTTCTAACCTCTAAGAAACAAATTCAGTCATTTGACCCACTTTAATTTAATATGCAATTGCTTTCAATTTGGAGCCCGCCCGGGTAGCTCAGTGGTTAGCGTATTGGACTCGTGACCTGGTGGTTGTGAGTTTGATACCCGGTTGAGGCGAACTTTCTTTTCGTCGATTTTTCGCCTCTCACCTCAGTTGCATATGAGGAAGTAGTCAGTGACTTGGAAAGAAAGTACTGGCGTGAGAAAGCCAGGGAACACGTGCGTGGGTGCACTGACCGCCGTGATATGACCTAAGCTGTTAAAACGGCGTTAAACTCCTATTCATTCAATCAATCAAAGCTTTGAATTTGGACATGTCAAAAATATTGATGTGTAAAGAGCTAAACAAGGGAAATGAAACTTTCTAACCAATATTAAAAAAACCAAAATTGTTGCTTTTTCAAAGTTACTTTTTTGGAGAAAAATATCTCTTTATTGGACAGGGTAGATCCAAAATCAGACTGCGCGTTCTGATCTTGATCTAAACTGTCCGCATAAGGTCATGCCTTGAGTCGCGCTCAGCAGCCTAAGGGTTAAGAATCCACCGGGAAAAAAGGCTTTTGAAAACATTGTGGTGGAAAAAGAGAAAATGTCGTCATTAGTATTTTCTCCTTTTGCACAATGTTTCTATCATATTTAAGACAAATTTTATCATTTGAAACACATGTTATTTGTCGTCTGCAAATGCTTTCAAAATTTGTACAAAGCCAGAATTATGTCGTCTGTCACGGAGTCGATACAAAATTTGCAGCAGACAAGTTTTAAAAGCATCCTTGAAAAATAAACGTAACATGAAAGAAAACCGGAGATACAAAGGGAAACGCACAGGAAAACATTTTGGCAACAGGAGAAATTGCTCGTTACGAGCAATTTCTCCTTTCGCCAGAATGTTTTCAAAAGTCTTCTGCATGAGTTGTATCATGCGGTATTCGAGTTTATTCAGATATCGGATTGTAATTCCGAGGAGAGATTTCCTTCCCCACGGCTGATCGATTGCTTAGCTTCTGTCATGTTGTCGCTGCATTGTTATTACAAATAATTCAAGCCTCGGTCTAATATCGAGAATATTCTTTGTCAATGCGTGGTTCAGTGGTACAGTAGGACTTGTAGCCATAAGGCCTCGCTAGAAGCACTATGTCTTTTGTTGAACTGTCCTAATGCAAGACGCTTTGACAGAATCCTAGCCTAGTACTGGTAAAACGTAGGACATATGGCCTGCAACACGCGAAAAGGGCGTTCGAACATTTGCGTAATGTGTCGTCTTGGATCAGCCTGCCCACTCCGCGTAGGCTAATCCGAAACAACACTTTCCGTTTTTATGTAGTTTTCTCTGTTTTGCTCAAGTTTACTGCAGCACAAAATCTAATGTAGTCGTAAAGTGCCGTCTCGGATTAGCCTGCGTGGACTGCGCAGGCTGATCCTAGACGACACTTTACGCAAATGTCCGAATGCCCCTTTTCGCATGTTGCAAGCCATATATAAGTATTTAGAGCTGTCGACGTAATATCACTGAAATATTGCTGAAAGCAACATAAAACACAATTCAGTGATAACAATGATAATTCTTTGTCAACATTTATATACCCGGTGCACTGTGGGCTGATTCGATTTGTTTGTATGGCGTTTAGCGCCTTTTCAACAATAACTCAGTGATATCGCGGCGGCCATTGCACCTATCTATGCTTTCCTGGATTTTCTTTTACCCGTGCTTGGCATGATCGTCTTATAAAGCCAACTGCTTCTTTCCCTCATAAACATAGTTGAAACAATGCATCTAATTGTCGGTCGGTCGGTACTCTCTCTCTCCCCTGTCTGTTCCTCCATGTTTACCTTATAATGCTATAATGAATATAATCACAGGTTTTGCTAATATTTTGAAATTTGTTCTTGTCTTTTAAAATGGAAAATATTGAGCCAATAATTCATTTGTATACGTACACAGTATTCAAGTGTCAGTACACGGCTTTTTACCAACCACACTGAGTCGTCTATCAATCAACTTTAAAGGTTTGTAAAAATTGATTTCCATAGACCTCTCTTATTTCTTCTCCCATGAGAAGTTGTGTTGCCTCATGGACGTTTTAATATAATCAACCACCAGAATTATGAATAATTCATTTGTCTGTCTCTACGGTAACCTTGTGCAGCTAAGCGTGACTCTATGCACTTTTTTCTACCTATGTAGCTCAAGATCAGACTGCACAGAACGTGCAGTATGATCTTAGATCAACATTGTTCGATACAGTTGATTTTTTCGGCCAAAGGCGCTTTGAAATCGCAATATTTTTGTTTAACCTATTGGCTGGAAGTTAGTCAGTATCTTTTTTACTCTATAAGGGTTAAATATGCAATGAAATACAGTTAGACGTCAGTCTAAACCTAAAGACTGAACTAGATAACTGAAATAAATATCTCTGAGAAAAGGACCAAAACAAACGAGTCATGCTCTGTAAACAGGGGGCTTAATACATTTGCGAAAAGTATCGACCCAGGTCAGCCTGCGCAATTCGCGCAGGCTGACCTGGGCCGAAACTTTTCGCTATTGGTCAATTTTCTGTATGTCAAAAGACAAGTGTACCTCATGATTCAGTAGGTTGTTATCTAAAACGGATTTTAGGGGTGTATAATACTGTGTTGGCTTGCTCGATATCATGCATCACGGAGATGCATTAAGCCCCCTTTTGCCAGAGCATGGCCCAAATGAAAATAGAGAGAACAGAATCGGTGGATCATTCGAAGTCGATTCATATGAACATATATATTCGAGTTACCGGGTTTAAGGATTATAGGAAAATTCGCTCAAATTTTCCCTTAATTTTGTTCATATGCATTGTGATGTTTTATACCCGACTCCCAATAGTACTTAGTAGCAGCACTGCCATGAGGGATTGAACTCAATAACTGTGGGATACGGATCCAACCTAACAAGCCACTTCGGTCATGAAAAACCGGCTTCATTGTATTTCACGAATAACAACCAAGCTCTTAATACTCCAAGTAACGTTACTTCGACATTTGAGCAATTCTAATGCAAAAATGTCTCTTCATAGTGGATAGTAAAGATCTTAAATATGACTTCATATTTTGCGCAACTGTATCTCGATCTACAATGGCTGCAAGAGCAACTGTATTTGTGAGTGACACTTTTATTCTTTGACAGACGACAATATTCTAGATTGTTCTAAAATTAAAACACTTGCAGACGACAAATAAACTTTAGTTCAACTGAAGTATTCAAATGATGTTATCGGCTTCTTAAACAGTAGAAAACCGTTCGGCAAAACTCGGATAATCCGAGGATGTAGTTTCGGAATCGGCCGAGCTGTGACAGGTGAGTAGAAAGCAACGTGGGGAACGAGAAAGTACGGAATACCGTTAGGGCCATCGCCTATGAATTTGTTGATTTTAAGCGCGATGCTCGATTTTGAATACTGTTAGGGCCATCGCCTATGGATTTGTTTATTTTAAACGCGATGCTCGATAGTACGATGGTTATAACGCGATAGAACGATGACGATAACGCGATAGTACGATGATGAATATGCGATAGTACGATGGTGATAACGCGATAGTACGATATTACGATGACGATAAAGCGATAGTACGGTGATGAAAACACGATATTATATCGCACTATCATCATCGTACTATCGCGTTATCGTCATCATACTATCGCAGTCCGTGCAGGCTGACCTGGGTCGAAACTTTTCGCTATTGGTCAATTTTCTGTATGTCCAAGGGCCAGTCTACCTCATGATCAGATCGGTTGGTAAAAAAAAAAAAAAGGAATATCATGGATCCGTAAGCATGTAATGGCTTGCTTGGAACCATGGTTTACGGAGATACATTAAGCCCCCTTTTGCTGGAGCATGGTTCATATCTTGAGCCACATGGAAACCAGCATTTTTTTTCCCCCTTTCTTATTCCTTCACAGACAAATTTCGGCACATTTCAATTGTCGTGTACAATATCTGTAAATTTTTTCAAAGTCCATGAAATTTTGTCATCTGGTAAAGAGGTAACCCCGTAAAGTGCATTTCACAACTTCAGATGCTTTTGCGAACAGTGTAGATTAAGATCAGACTGCACAAAACGTGCAGTCTGATCTTTAATCTCCTCTGTCCGCTTTACTAAGACTTTCTTGGGAAAAAAATGGGCCTGTTAATTGGAATTGCTTCAGTAGTATTTTAACTAAAAGTGTCGATTTAGGTTTATTTCTGCGCTGGGTCTGAACTAATGAATTTGTCCTCTACGGTTCACGACCCTGTTTTCAGTGGCAGTTTATTGCCATGTTTTACGATGCGGGGATATTTGTCAAATCTGAATCTGTCACCACAGGGCCGAACAGGCCATTTTAAACCCTTTACATAATGATTAACTCTTTCCCAGACAAAATTTTGGACGTGTCAAAATCCAAACAGTATTTCTATATGACAATTCAAATGTCTCAGATTTTGAGATTTGTTGTTATAGGATATAAAACATTGTGGCAAAAGGAGAAAAAGCAGGTAACCAGTCTAAAATTTTGTCGTATTGTACATAATTCGTCATAGTAAACATGTACAGATTTTTTTGTAGGTTGAAACTAAGATTGTGTGTTAATGTGGAATTTTATATTGATCTTAAGTTCATAATGTTACATATTTATGGATAACCTGCTATATAGTGACCGATTTTCTTTACTAATGTCTCTATGTTTATCCTCAATGGTTTCGCAGATCGGATTAGGGAGCCGTGGTCTTGCTTTCAACAATCAATAAACCAATGAAATTGTCCGTGATCGAATTACATCATTTTTCAAAAAGATTTGATTGGCCTTTGTCTGTTATGTGTTAGAAAGGACATTGTTCGGAGAAAAAAAGGTAAAATATTGACAAGATGTTGTAAAGAGTTGATATATAATTGTACTGTGTATATCGTATTTATCACAATAACGAATCTAAACAACGCTATCAAATTTGTCTCTAAGCTATTTTACCGACGCTTTATTCTTATCGGAAAATACATCGCTTTTTGCTCTCGTCTTATCTATTATCTGATGTCATTTTCTTTCCCTATCGTTTGTTTCAAATTGGTCTTTCTTTCTTTCTTTATTTCTTTCTTTCTTTCTTTCTTTCTTTCTTTCTTCAGACTCTCGAAAAATTCAAGGACACCGACTCGCTCAAGGATCTCAAAGAACATGCAAATTTTGTGATGAAAATGTAGTAGAAAAGTCAATTTCTTATTTGTTTGCCCTTTCTATCGAGATTATTCGGGGTGGGGGGGGGGGGGGGGGGGGAACGGCTAAACAGTATTATTGCACATTGCCGACATTATAAAAAATTCGAACGTTTAGTGACAACAGAAAATAAAAGGGCTAGTTATATCTACATAACGTTACAACTGTAACCCCAGTTTGATGAGTAAAATGCAATTGAAATCGGTTAATTTATTATTTTTTCATATTTACAGAATTTCTTGACACTGGGTTTTTTTTTATCGCCATGAGTTTTGTTAAAAATTTTACCTGTTATTTAGCTTTTGTACTCAGTGTTCATTTCTGACAAATGAAATAAATGTATGTATTTGTATGATCAGTTGCGACTTGGCAGCAAAAATATCAAAGCTATTGTCCACTCACTCATTCGTCAAATCTGTGTTGACCACTTGACCACAACCGATGTCAGATGTTCCCAGTCACAATCCCCCAAGGATACCTAGTAATTAATTTCACAATAGGGGAACCGGTGTATCGGAAAGAGGACGCGTAAAAAAGGAGTTAGTCTGAATTCTGCTTGAAACCTTTGCCATCTGCAGAAACTCATAAAATCTATATCAGTCAACAAATTATTAGATTTGTCCAAACTGGAAGCATTTTCAGACGGTAAGTAAGATTTGGGTTCGAATTGTTTGGATTTATCACCGTATGAAACATTGTTGAGAATGCTGGTTACCAGTTCTTTCTGCTTTTCTCAAACTTCTTTGAAAAGCTTTCTACCTAACGACCATTTAAGCACAGGGTTCTTTGGTAAAGGTTGAAGTTTATATAACCAGATAAAAAAATTACGTTATCCTACTCTTACTAAAACTGTACGGGAATTATTACTGAAACAAGTGTTTCGTGTACTTAATATAAATCTAACACCAATATTAAATGGGGAAAAATAGAAAGAAAATAACTTTAAATGAAAACTGTATGGCTTAGCTACCGTTAGGCGGCTTTAATCAAAAGGATACCCCCCCCCCCCCCCAAAAAAAAAAGAAAAAATCCAGGTAAATATCACATTTTATTGACATAATAAACTTTGCACTCGATAGAACATTTCATTTTTCCGGTAGAAACCTCCCCCTGGAGCCTCTACGGTTTATATCTCTTTATCACAACGTGCTTGTACAAAGGCAGCTCATTATACACTAGAGATACGTACACCAACCAATCAGAACGCGTTGTTCCAGAATACACCTTTTTGATTGGTCTATTTTCCCACTAGCTCCTATTGATTGTAGAGCGCACCGTCGCTCGCGGCTGTAATCATGTTTAGAAGAAAGATTAAATTTCTCTTATGCCTGATCCCCTATTAAACGAGAAAATCTTTATTCTCTTCGAGTCCCAGTTTTTTTGTTGCCTTTAATAATAGGACGCCGTATGTGCGTTGAATTAAATATTTGTCGATTATGTGGGAATGGAAAATGGACCTGGCAGGCAAGGGTTTAATTTTACGCTAGACTAATTTTACGTTTACTGGAGAGGAACGGAATGGAGATCTGAAAATTATACAGTACCTTTAACAGAAAATAGATTTTAGACCCGTGCATATTCAAAGATTGTGTACCCGACAAATAAATTTTAGCTTTAATGTTGCGACTTGTCTATAAAAAGGGGGGGGGGGGGGAAATGAGGAAATACTGGAAACCGTTTTCTCCCTTTTCCCCAAGGATCATAAAAATAAGGGGACGTATAGTGTACGGTTGTTGAGGATATTAAACACTTTACCAGACATTTTTGACGAGACCAAAATGAGGGCGTTTCAAGACTCAAATTTTGGACAATTTCTTTGAAAGTTTGGAAAGGAAGACATCGTTGGAAAAGGAGAAAATTGTGGATACTAGCATTTTGTCCTATTTCTCAATGTTATCAAAGGTCATCTCTGTTATGGCCTATAAAACCCGGGATTATGCAGTATTTGTAATATAATGGTATGGTAATAACAATGCGAATTAAGACAGAATATTAGACGACTCGATATAACCTTATGTTGCAAGTGTGTCAGTAAATGTGAGAGAGAGAGAGAGAGAGAAAGAGAGAATGGGGCAGACTATTTTAACCCTTTACTCCATAGATACTCATTTTGACGTATCAACAACAAACAGCTTTTGAAAACATTGTGGGAAAAGGAGAAATTGCTCGTAACGAGCAATTTCTCCTTTTCCCACAATGTTTTCCACTCAATCAGATATTTGTATCCTCATTTGTCCATATTTTTGACATCATATCTTTATTTGCTGCTGAAATGGAAGAGCCTCAAATTGGCATATCAGATAAAGGATTAATAGGAATTACTCGTCACAACTTGGCTGATTCCATAACTTCATCTTATCTCGTAAGTTACCATTTAAGCTCGTTGGAAACTAATTTCAGTCACACAATCGGCAAATGTTGACATAGCGACCTCATTTAAAATTCCTTTAGTCATCGACAGCAACAACTACAAAGAATTTATTGAAATACATGTATTTCGTGTTATTTTTCCGTCATCGAAACTGTCAACGAAATTGAAATATCGGGCTTAAAAACTCTTTTAAAACGAGTCAGTTGTCAAACGAAATGTATTTAGAACGATTTCGATTGAATAGTGTGATTCATACTATTCTATACCAGTAGAGTCTTATCTTACGACGAGGAGGAAAGAGGTCCATTTTCGGAGATGAATGTTGTATGTTAACTCTTTACCAGACGACAAAATTTTACACTTGTCCAAACTCAAAGCATTTGCAGACGACAAAATGAACGTGATTTGTTTTCAGAAGGCTTCTTCCTCTGGGTCGTAAAAACCAGGGATTGTTTGGTAAAGGGTTAATTAAGCCTTTTGAGGTAGATTTTTTATTTATTTGCATTATAATGTTTGTTTATGTATCATGACTGTACTGTACTTGTCTGAATAAATATCTGTCTGTCTATCTATCTATCTATCTATCTATCTATTTATCTATCTATCTATCTATCTATCTATCTATCTATCTACCTTATCCTGCTATATAAATCAAATGAAACTTTCAAGCCAACAGTAAAAACCCCATTAATGTTATTTCAAGCTCATTTTTTGGATTAAAAAAAAAATCTCGTAATCGGACAATGTAGATCCAAGATCAGACTGCACGTTTTGTCCGTAAAAGGTCAGTTAGTCGGGCTTAGCGGGTGAATGGTTGAATCTCTCATCAGCCGATGGACTTGAAAAAGGGATCACACGAGGTTGGCCGTTGGCCGTATGACGGGAAAACAGTTAAAACAAGTTTCAAATTTCTCAAGATAAGTTCAACAGGATACTTTTAGGTAACATTCAAGTTTGTTTTGAATTCCAAATAGTACCACTTTTTATAAATACTTTTTTTTCCCCGTCCCTTCGTACTTGAAATTCAAAAGGTTTTAATCATGGGCGATGAAATAGGACCGTACAAGGTTGAAGTAAATGATAATTTTACGCCTATATACCACAGGGTACACGTCAACATTAGGTGTACTGATAACAACTACTAGTGAAAATGGCAGAAAGCGTTTACAGATAAGGTAAGCGTTGGATACCTTTTTTTGAAATTATATAGAAAAGAATTCGCCAAAAGAAGCCAATGCTTTTTTACAAGACGCCTTGGCTTAATTCCGAACGATATCTTCAAAAGGTCGTCTGGAATACGGACCTGTATAGAGTCATATTTGTACGGTATTTTGCACAACCCGGAATTTCCTTTTGGGGCCTCTTTTCTTTCTCTATCGTTATATTTGCTCAGTGGTGTCAAAATAGGGCATAGGATTTCATAGTAATTTATTTAATCACTGTTATTTGTGCAATCAAAGGTGTATAGAATGATCAATTCAACCTTTCACAAGCTGTGCATCGAACCGGAACAATGACGCGCCTGGTAAAGTTTTAAATTTTTTTCTTACAATATTGACTTCAAACTGCCTTTGTGTGTGTATCTTGTTATTTGTTTTTAATTCGTTATCAAAATGGGCCTTCTGTGTTGGTTGAATCGAGTGCGCCCTACTATTTATGTGCAAGACGCACATGCACACTCCACATGTGTTATTTTCCTCTTAATAAAGTTTTTTATGCATAGTGCTTCACGTCGCTTTCAACGATTTATTATTCTACCAAACGCAATAAGCCGAGTCAAATTAAGCCCGGCCGGGTAGCACAGTGGTTAGCGTACGTGACTCGTAACCTGGAGGTAGCAGGCTCGATGCATGTTTGCGGCCATCTTTCTTTCCGGAGATTTTTCGCCTCTAACCTCTGATGCATGTGAGAAAAGTACTCAGTGGCTTTGGAAAGAAAGTTGTGTCAGTACTGGTGTGAGAAAGCCAGGAAACACATGGGTACGTCACTGACCGCCATGATATGACCAAAGTTGTTAAGGTCTACGGCCCCTAACTCATCGGTAAACATCGATGTTTTCGTGAAGGCTATTCGGCCAATCTCGGCAGCTTCCGTCTTTTAATATGAGCGTAGACTCACTTACTCATCGGTAAATATCGTGTAACATCGACGTTTACGTAAAGGCTATTCGGCCAATCTCGTCAGCTTCCGTCTTTTTATATGAGAGTTAGGGGCCGTAGACCTTAAAATGGCGTTAAACTTTAATACAATGAGTCATATTAAAATTTTCCGCCTTCGATTTCTTACTACTTGAGACAAGTTTATTTTCGTCCGACCGAAACTTAACTTCTATTGATCACAGTAGAACTACTTCCCACGATCTAATCATTATGGATAGATGAGTGCACCAAGGATTAACTTTTAACCCTTAGGCTGCTTAGCGCGACTCACCAACCTTTTGCGGACCATGTAGATCAAGATCAGACTGCACAGAACGTGCAGTCTGATCTTGATCTACACTGTCCGATATAGAGATATCTATCCTCCTAAAATACCTTTGAAACAACAAAAGTAGGGTTTTTTGCTATTTGCTTCAAAATTTCATTCATTTATTTAGCAGGATAAGGGTTAAAGATAGAATCTCGAGTTCAGCGATTGAGAAAGAAAGCCTTTTGAAAACGTTATGGACTACAAAGGAATTCTGGTAACCAGCATTTTCTCCCTTTTCCACAATGTTTTCTACAATTTATGGATAAATCCTGGTAATTGTGCCACATTCACTCTGTCTTCTGCAACGACTTTCAATTTTGACTAGTCAATAATTTTGCTGGCGACAAGTTAAATGTGGGTCAAAGAATGTTGGTAACCAGCATTTTCTCCTTTTCCAACGATGTTTTCAATAGCATTTTTCTTCACGGTCATGAAAACACAGGATTGTCTAGGACAGGGTGAAAGAAACGTGAACAACCGATACTTTTCGACCAACCTGATTCAAATCTCTTTCTTTCCAGGTGACTTGACTAATCTCACTACGTATGTAATCGGCTTATTCCCTGTCCCCATTTAGTGTCTAAATACGACTTTTTACCTTATCCTGCTAAATAAATGGAATGAAAATTTTAGGACGATATCAAAAACCTAAATTTTGCTATTTCAAAGATATTTTTTGGAGGGGAAATATGTCCTTATCGGACAGTGTAGATCAAAGATCAAACTGCACGTTCTGTGCAGTTTGATCTTGATCTACACTGTCCGCAAAAAGTCAGTGAGTCGCGCTTAGCAGCCTAAGTGTTAAGTAGGCTGTTTTTGAACATAAAATGTATTAAAAGCAGCAAATACTTGATAAAAACAACTACCTTTTCCTCTCTTTTTTGTATACTGATAATAATGACATTTCTTAGCATTTTGTACTTTTCCCACTGTTTTCTACCCTTTCATCATTTGAGCCACAATTGTTTTTTCGTCTGCAAATGACTTCAAATTTGGCCAGTCTAATACTTTTCGTAGTGCGGTAAAGAGTTTAATACTATGGTTAAAAATTTGAGACATAAAGAAAAATAGGGTGTGGAATAGAGAATCAAATATGACAAAGGAAGAATGGTTGACTCCGTTGTGAAATGAATAAACTGTCATTTGCCACAGAAATGAATAAACTGTCAGTTGCTACAGAAATGAATTAACTGTCATTTGCTACTGAAATGAAGTTAAAAAGAGTAAACGTGTGAACGAACACCTCAATGATGAGTTCCATTACCAGTCAATGCAGTCATTGTATTGAGAGAGAGAGAGGGGGGGGGGAGGAAGGAAGGAAGAAAGAAAGAAAGAAATGGTCATTATGCTCCTTACCAAGACAGCCATCCATGCGAGACTTTTGCTCAGAAAGTAAACAATATTTTTGTAAGATAATTTATGTAAATAACAATACTTTGTCTCGTCACAATGCAGTCTATTTTACTATTAGTACAATGATGCAAATGACACATGCATATGTGGAGGAAAAGAACAGTAAACTATTTAGAAAATACTGTGGGGAAAGGAAACAACAGTCCCCCCTTTTCCCACAACAATATTTAAAAAAAAATTATGACAGGCGCGTAAAGGATCGTTTTAGCTCAGGCTCAGATAGAACATTGTTGTACTTTATTACGTAATCCCACTTTGAACACGAATCTAACCAAATAATGTTGTGTTTTAACGACTCTCAGGATGAAGGCTTTGGAAAACATTTTGGGAAAAATGCAGGTAAGCAGCATTACCCTTTTCCCACATTGGATTTTGTCTTTCCAATTTTTATTGATCTACATTTAAGTTGTCATCTAAAAAATTTAGTCAATTCTAAATTTATTTTGCTCGGTAAAGCGTTAGGCAAGTGTTACACGTCAGCTGTTACCGTTCCATAAACAAATGCATGCCCGTTACTGCACAGTCTATTTTTAGATTTCCTAAATAAAGAATTACAAAAAAAAAAACTTGCAAGAATTGAAAAAGGTATGAAAAGCCTTGGGAGAAAAATATTTAATACTTGGTTCAAGGTGACAAATTATGGCTCTGTTTCCCAGAATGTTTCTAAAAGTTGTTAATTGTATAGACGCAAAAATTGGTATTGAATCTTTGGACATGTCCATTAGAAATGCATTTGCGGACGAGCAGATGAAGGGAGACTCAAATGATGGGATTTTGTTTGAGAGTGAAGACAGCATGAAGGAAGAGGAGAATGTGCTAGTTACATGTTCCCTCTTAACCCTTGTCCTGCTGAATAGATTCAAATTAAACTTTCAAGCCTACAGTAAAAATTCAAGTTTATATTTCAAAGGTATTTTTTAAGACGGATATCTCCTTATCGGACGGTGTAGATCCAAGATCAGACTGCACTTTCAGTGCAGTCTGATCTTGATCTACACTGTCTGCAAAAGGTCACTGAGTCGCGTTTAGCAGCCTAAGGGTTAATTTTTAAGGTTTTTTCCAAGGGATAACGATAAGACCCTGTGTTTGTTTGGTATAACTGGTACAGGGATAAGGGTGTCACATTTTATCCTCGTCAACTTTTTGACCCTCTTATCTCCCATTTATCGCCATGTGCTGCATTACGACCCCTATTTTTTTTCGGGTGGCATACATCAAGATCAGACGGACCGTCTCATCTTCAATGTACACTGTCCAATATTTGTTTATATGAACATCGACTAAATGTCTCCTTCAGTTTTGTAGCTTTAGCTTCATTTTCAGCCGTCGAGCAAAAATCTTAAAATCTTTGAAGTATGTGACAGAAGAGCGAGGCCTTTGATAAATACATTCAATGATAAATAAACTGAGTGAACATTGTAAAGTGTTTACTAAACATCAAAATTATTGACTTGTCTAAACAATGCAGACGACAGTTTAGCTATTGCTGGATTGATTTGTCTTTGTAACAAAAAATAAAAAGCGCCAATTACCGGCATACTGTCCTTTTTTCCACACCGTTTTCTACAGAAAGGCTACAGAAAGGCTAAGCCATGTGAACTTAAATCGGTTTGTCATCTGCAGATGCTTTGAAGATGGACGAGTCTAAAATTAGGTGCTCTGGTTGACGACAAATTTACATTTTCCCCTTTGAAGAGCCCCAGCCTGACGGCAATCATAATGTAAACGTCAACTTTAGCTTGCTGTTTTCCCTGTACCGTAGACACGTGCATAATTATAATAACATAACATATTACTGTATTGTCAGATAAGATACACAAGGTGGTGCATCGTTAAATTACGAGAATTCAAATGTAATACTTAGGCAAAGACTTGTGAAGAAAAACCAGCAGTAAAATTTCGAAAAACATAGTTAAGGGAAAACCACGCGAAATGCATGTATAATTACTTGATTTTAATCTTGCGGTTTATTTCTTTAATGAGGACGTAAATTTCATAATGTCATATGTTATATATATGAATAATTTATGTTTTTCTTTCACTGCCGTATACACTTGTAATTTTTTTACATAAACATTATACCCACAATTTTTTTTTTACATTCATCCAAATTCAGAGCAGTTGCAGGCGACAAATTAAATACATTCATATGTATAGCTTCAATAATAAGATTTGTCTGTAAAAGAATAGAAAACTTTGAGGAAAAAGAAGAAAATGCTGGTTACCAGCATTTTCTTCTTTTTCCAAAATGTTTTCGAAATTCTTCTCTTCCAGGGTCGTTCAAACTAGAGACTGTTTGACAGAGAATTAAAGGTCCAACTTAAAACCTCACCCTTTAAACCGTAAAAATAATGGATTGGATGAGATTTGTCTATGAAAAGGCAGAAGACATTCTGGAAAAAGGAAAAAATGCCTGTTGCCAGCATTTTCTCCTTTTCCGCAATGCTTTCAAACGCCTTCCTCCTCGGGTCGTTCACTCTAGAGATTGTCTTGAAAAGATATTGGTCCAAATGAAATCCTCGCCCTTTAAACCCTGCTAAGCGCGACTCACTGACCTTTGGCGGACAGTGTAGATCAAGATCAGACTGCACAGAACGTGCAGTCTGATTTTGGATCTACACTGTCCGATAAGAAGATATCTTTCTCCCAAAAATACCTTTGAATTGGCAAAATTTGGGTTTTTACTATCGGCTTGAAAGTTTTATTTAGCAGGATAAGGGTTAAACCCTAATAATAATGGATTCGATTTTATCAGCAAGGAATAAAGAGCCCAGATAATGTTCGAGGATTTTTATCTTGTCACTTTGCCTTACAAAATAACAGGCCATGTAGATGCTAAACGTACAGTCGAATCTTGATCTGCACTAGGCGTAAAAGTGACTTCACCCTGTACCAAACGACAAAATTTTAGATAAGTCCAAATTGAAAGCATTTGCAGACGACAAAATAAATGTGACTCAAAAATTTAAATTTGATTTTTGGAAGGGAAAAATACTTTGTGGGAAAGGGACAAGATGCCAGCATTTTCTCCTTTTCCTACAATCTTTTCAATACGCCTTTTTCACGGGAACATTAAAAGTCAGGATTGTGTGGTAAAGGTTAAATACCGCTGGGGTGGCGAAGAAGTAAACCCTTTTTTAAACAATCCCGTGTTAAAGAAGGCTTTTGAAAAAAAAAATTGTAGGGAAAGGAGAAAATGCTGTTTACCATTTTCTCCTTCGCCAACAAAACTTTCCACTGCCACTTTCATCATTTGAGTCTTACGTAAAATCTGCCATCTGCAGGTGTGTTCAATTTTAACCCTTCAGCTGCTTAGCGCGACACAGGGACCTTTTGCGGACAGTGTAGATCAAGATCAGACTGCACAATACGTGCAGTCTGATCTTGGATCTACACTGCCCGATACGAACATATTTTCTCCAGAAATACATTTGAAGTGGTTAAATTTGGATTTTTTTTACTTTCGGCTAAAAGGTTTCATTTCACTTATTTAGCTACTGTAGATAAGGGTTAGTGAGGGTAATTTTTTGTCGTCTGAATCGGGTTAAGGGATTATATGCCTTTGATAGCAAACTAGATCTACAATACCAACAAAAAGCTTTCAAGGAGAAAGTTCGTTTTGTCCGCAAATATGACCGTGTTTATGGCGAACTGTTTATCGAACAAATACAAAAAATATTTCCCAATAAAAAAACATTTTAGTACTTTATAAATGAAACACTTTGAAATGTAAAGCCATCTTACGATGCTGAAACTGTGGACAGTATAAATCAAGATCAGGCTGTACCGAACGTGCTGTCTGATTTATTCCTCCCCCAAAAAATGTTTCTCCTTTTTTTTTCTTTTTGCAGCACTCTGAAAGTGCTGGGAAAAAATACTATCCTGACAAAGTTTGGAAGCCAGCATTTCCTTCTTTTCCCACAATATTTTTGAAACATAAACAGACAAATGCCATTGTTTGATCTATTAAGTTAAAGTTTGTCGTTATTGTATTGATATGAATTATTGTATGCCTGAGTTGTATCGGCTGATTAAATCTTCTGCTAAGGGTCATCGATAACGCCAGAAATCGATCTTGATCTGTTTAACGTCTGTGATAAATTACCAAGTTTCCCTTAACGCTTAACTATACGAGCACGTGTATTGGCGATCGCGTTGATGGAAGAGACTCTGGAAAACAATGTGGGCAACAACAAAAAAACAAGAACAACAAAAATGCTGTAAGTCATCATTTTCTTCCTTTTTCCATAATGTGTTCGGTTCCAAAGATAATTCTTTTCATTGACGCCATGTTTTATTATTCGACCCCCCAGAACAAGTGCTTTCGATGTTGACGAGTTTCAAATTTTATAGTTTGGTAAAGAGTTAACCCTAAATTTTTAGACTCATCCCAACGCTAGTTACAAGCATTATCTACATTTTCCATTATGTTTGTCATACGCCTTCTAACTCGATGTCGTTAACACAATCGTGATACCCTTTTGGTAACATAATATCGAGTTTTAACGACCCTGATCGTGGAGACTGGTGAAAAACATTGTGGAAAAGGAGGAAATTGTGGTAACCAGCATTTCCTCCTTTCCCACAATGATTTCTTACCTTTAAGAAGAAGGAAAAAAAAAAGATCCACCATCTGAGACACTTTTAATTTCTCGTCGCAAATTTATCATTTCAATTTAAACGAGTGTAAAATTGTATCGTTCGGTCAAGAGCTAACTCTTCCTCTACTGAATAAATAAATTGCATTTTCTCAAAGGCTAAAAATACATTTCCTCTGCAAGATCAAGAGGCATTTAGGTCATAATCTAGAATAAATCAGTGGACAGTGTAGATCAGAGATCAGACTGCACGTTTTGTGCAGTCTGATCTTGATTTGCACTGTCCACAAAAGCTTCTGGTGTCGACTATGGTATGAAAAGAGTTAAACGTTACAGATAAGGGGGTACAAAGGGCGACAGGTTAGAGAAAAGGGTTTATTGACTTTGCCCTTTTATCATGTTCGAAAATCTCTGTTTGATTACACACTTCAATTATTTAGCGCTATTATATAAATAACGTTTCTAAAGGATTGAAAAAAAAAAACAACAACAATTCTTTATGATAATGGGAAATAGAAATAGCATTTTGATTTCAAATTCAGGGATTAAATATTGTTTTGTACAGCTATTTAGATGCAAATAAGAATCACATATTCCGAAGCTATTACATCATAGTCCTTTTACCAATACTTACAACATTGCAGCAACAGCAAATTACAGCAATTTTCCCTTTGTAACAATGTTTGCACGCATGTCAAATTTTTATTGCCCAGGATGATTTTAACTTAGAAAACAAACATTGTGAGGAAACCAGTGATTAAATGTAAAAACGTATGTGTAGTTGTAAGTAAGTGAATAAAAACGCAAAACAAGTGGTTAAAAGAGAAATTGCTCGTAAGCAATTTGCCTTCTTGTCACAATGTTTACATGAGTAGTATGCAGTGTAAATACAGACGCCTGCAGGACGCAATATGGTCATAAAGTGACCATTTCGATTATTTCAGCATGTTATACTGACTCTTATGTTGCGGACCATAGCATGTTTTCTGGCGTTCATAGTTATCCTGAGCAAGTTCTACAAAATGTCTGCGATGGATTCGTTTCCGAGTGTAACATGGGCTCGAACCAATGAAACTTGCAGAAAAATTTGTGATGATAGAAATTCTACAAAAATTGTGGTGAATGTATATCCATTATATCAAGATGTAAATTAACTCTTTACCAAACGACAAAATTTTAGACTTGTCCAAATTGAAAGCATTTGCAGACGACAAATTAAACATGACTCAAAAATTGAAACTTGACTTTAGAAGAGTAGAAAACATTGTGGGAAAAGGAGAAAATGCTGGTTACCAGCATTTTCTCCCTTTCCCACAATGTTTTCCGAAGGCTTCTTCCTCTGGGTCGGAAAAACCAGGGATTGTTTGGTAAAGGGTTAAACTATTCTGAACTTCAAAAATGGTTTCAGATTGATAAGAAAAAAAAAATTTCATTTACCTGATTTATCAAGGATTTTGTTGAATTTCACGAAGATAAAATGGTTTGAAGCAAAAAAAAGGTATATGCGATTGTTTTGATAATGGTTCCCCGAGAGTCAATAAAGGCTCCTCGTTTAACTCTTTCCACAATAATTTTGTGTTTTATCCCTTATCCTGCTAAATAAAAGACATGAAACTTTCAAGCCGATAGTAAAAATCCAGATAGTGCTGTTTGAAACGTATTTTTGAAGGAAAGTTATCTCCTCATCGGACAGGGTAGATCCAAGATCAGACTGCACGTTCTGTGCAATCTGATCTTGATCTACGCTGTCCGCAGAAGGTCAGTGAGTCGCGCTTAGCAGCCTAATAGTTAACAATCTGTGGGGAAAGAGAGTAGGAAAGAAGAATGGAAAGAAGAAAATGCTTGTACGCAGCATATTTTTCCTTTTTTCAATAACGGTTTTCTACTGTTTCGAATACAGATCCAAGCATTTGAACCAACTTTGAATTGACGTCTACAACTAAGCCATGCTCTGTGAATAGGGGGCCTGATGCATCTGCAAAGAGTATCGACTCATTTCAGCCTGCGCAGTTCGAACAGGCTGACATGAGTCGAAACTGTTTGCGTTTAGTAAATTATCTGCATGTCAAAGGACAATTCTACCTTCAGATCCAGCCGATTGGTACACAAATGGATTGTATAGATCAATAATTACCTGGTTTAATGCATCACGGAGTTGAATTAAACCATCCTTTTGCCAGAGCATTGGCTCAAATGCTTGGAATTTGGACTTAACGAAAAATTTGCCTCTTGGAAAAAAGATCGACTTAAATTCTTGTTGATTATACAGGTTTTATGGCCGTCTGCTAAGTTATTTCGGGAGGTAAAGGGCCATATACGCTACGTGACTACCAGCGTTTGTTTTTAAATAACGCTTCCCTTCCAATAGCAGGATATTTGCCCGTTTCATTATATCTATTGAAGTAGATATCCATACTTCACAAACCCTCAACGGAAAGCTCTTTATAGCTTTACAAGTCGACGTAGAATCAATATGTAATCTAACTTAAGTCTTTCTTCAGTAATAATGCATATAATACGGTATAACACAGAGATAGCACGGTAACACATTGAGTTAATCGAGCACTAGCTGAAACAAGCGATCTGATTGGTTGAGCGGCGGATAGCCCTGGGCGATCATTGGTCACAAGTTTTCTGTAAAAATTGACCTGCTCGTCGTGTTTAGTTGACTTCGAACAAAGGAAACTGAATCAGTTCAAGCACAACGTGTGATATTGGAGTTTATTTTTGCTGAATTTGGATTTATTCAATACTCGTTCAGATGTAGATTGGATGAAAGTAACAAAGCGTGAGTGTATTGGGTTGTTTTTAGTTGAAATTTTCATCGTGACAGGCGTGAGAAAGCAAAATCTCGGAGTAGGCAGAGAAGTTCGGGGCTGGATGGTTTTTCACCCGGTTTACTGAGCGTTTTATTAACTAGAATGTGGGATATTTCTGTTTGTTAGGAATTCGTTGGATGTAAGATGGGTTTGAGTTTATTTTTGCATTGTAAATGGTGTATCTATCCATCGATCCACGTAGAAAAAATCTAAAAGCGTTTCACATAAATAGGAAGTTTCTTTGAAATAAGGGTCACAAATTGGACCTAACTTCCTAACTATTTTTCATGCAACAGAATTTTAGAGAAGCCCAAATTCAAAGCGCACGCAGAAAAAATTACCGTGGCTGACCAACAATTTTCTCTTTTCTCACACTGTTTTCAAAGGCAGACTTCTTCAGTATAGAGAAAAAGGATCAGATTTTGACTTTAGCTCTATAACATGTGACAAAATTTAAGACTCCAAAATCAAAGCAAAACATTTTGCAGACAGAAGTTTTTTAATTGCTCAAGTAATACAATTTGTGAGAGAAAGGGTTGAAAACATTGTGGGAAAAGGAGAAAATGCTGATGACCAGCATTTTCTCCTTTTCCCACAATGTTTTCAAAAGGCTTTCTCAGGATTGTAAAAAATTGGAATTGTGTGGTAAAGGGTAAAATCACAAAACCAATTTTGTAAACCTTTCTTGCCCTGAGCATTGTAAAAAGCTTTTGAAGATAAGGACAGCTAACAATGTATGAAATAGAACTATTAGGATTTTATAAAAAAGAACAAGGTCTGATTTTCCCAGAATAAATGTAGACCAAAATATACCATGATATTGTACGTAAAGATTTGTAACTCTGGGGAAAAATCCTACATACTCAAAAAACCTTGATGTGGAGCCAAACTTATTGTGTATAATCACAGGCGTTAATTTTATTGCAGGAAAATGGTGAACCTTTAGAGCTTTCACATCGTCAGTTGACTTCGCAGCCAGGGTAGTCCATATGAAGAGACTATAGAACATGCAATCTGATCTTGGATCTAGATTGTCTGCTGCAGATAAAAGCATCCTTAAATTTGCAATTCTTTAGATCTAATTTCTAGGCTGAAAATGGTCTTTGATGTGTATGGCGCCCTATGAACTAATAAACGATTTACCAAACAACTCCATGTTTTATCCACCATGAAAACACCAGCACTTTTTAAAAACGGAATGGGAAAGGAAGAAAATGCCAGTAACCGGCAATTTCTCCATTTCTCACTATGTCTTCTTGCATTTTAAAGACAGAAATCTCCTTTTTAGTCTTGGTCAATTCATTGTCTTTAAATGCTGTGAATTTTGTCAAGTCTATAATTTTGCAGCAAACCATCCAGTGTTTTAACGATTTCTGACAAAGAAGTGTTTTTAAAACAATGTGGAAAAAGGAGAAAATGCTGGTAACCAGCATTTTCTCCTTTTCACACAATGTTTTATAGTCTTTGTGATACATATCCTATCATTTGTGCCATATTTATTTTGTTGTCTGCAATTGCTTTGAATTTGGACCAATCTGAAATTTGGTTGTATGGTAGAGAATGAAAATGCCTATGCCAGTAATCAGAAAGCTTATAAATTTCTCAAATGTATCATTTTTTTTATTTCAGTGTTTTTATGTATGCCTGGACTAGTGTGAAGATTTGCTACTCAAAGGATTTGATAAATAATGGATGTATTTAACTCGGATTAAATATTGAATTTTGACATCGTGCTTGAATATTTTACTGTGGATTTGACCTAGGCAAAGAGGATTTATTTAATGAAGAGGATATGTTACTTATTCATAAGTGAAACTCTTTGTGAGTGTGCAAGCATGAAATTATAAGGGACAATTGCAAATTTCCGCTGTATGAGGAAATTTGCATTCATTTTTTCTTCCTTTTGAGTAATCTTTGGAACAAAATGAGTGCAACAGAACATCATGCGACTGTTGACAAAGGCCTCAAGATGAAAATTAAAAGAAAAAATGTGAATGTTGAAAAACCTGATACTAAACCTAAGAAAGATCAAAGTAAGTCAGATGCAGTGAAAGGTGACATAAAATTACAGGGTGAAACGTCTCAAAGTGCAAATGGAATGTTAGCAGATAAAACTAGTAAATTATCATTGTTCACTGATAAAGAGAGGTCCCCTAAGTCAAAGCAGGCATTATCGAAAAAAGAAAAAGGAAAAGGTGGGAATAAAGGGGAATGTGGAAATGTGGTTGGTGGCGCGGCGTTTAATGGTGTTGCCAACTCATTGTATGGTCAAGCTAATATGGAGCCTAACCTCGGTGAAACTGCCACAGGGAAGAAAGAATGCATACCTGACCCGTATGAATTCAATGCTAAAGTGGAGGATGGGATTTCAATGCCGATAAAGAAAATTAAACTGGAGAAGGAAAAGGTAACTGAAAATTAAGGATGATTAACCCTTTACCCATTATCCTGACTTTTAACGACCCCCCCCCCCCCCAAAAAAAAGGCCTTTTGAAAACATTGTGGGAAAAGCAGAAAATGCTGGTAACCAGCATTTTCTCCTTTTCCCACAATGTTTTCTACCCTTCCATAAGCAAATTTTAGCTTTTGAGTCACATTTTCTTTGTCGTCTGCAAATGCTTTCAAATTGGACAATTCTAAAACTTTGTCGTCTGGTAAAGCGTTAAACCCTTAACCAAACAATCCTGTACGAAAGAGACTTTTGAAAACGTTGAGGAAAAAGGTGAAAATGCTGGTTAACGGCATTTTCTTCTTTTTATAGTTTTCTATCCTTTTAAAGATGGTTATCATTGCCCTGTGGCACACTTTTTTTTTGTATACAAAATCTGTATGTTTGGATGAGTGTTAAATTATGTGGTCTGGTAAAGAGTTACCCTTTGGGTGCTAAGCTCATTATTTTTGTGCTTAATTTGACAAATGTAGATAAAGATTAGATTGCACAGAATGTGAACTGATCTTCTTGATCTTGATCTTCACTATGCCATCTATTCTAAGCTATTGTGTCCAAAACAACAACAAATTAAGATTTTACTAGACAGTGAAAATTTTGAGACTCATGGACATTAAAAGCATTGATTTTGTAGAAAGCAAAGTAAATATTGAAATCAGATGATAAGGCCTCTTTTTGAAAAGGCAGAATAAAATTTGGGAAATGAAGAAAGTGCTGCTTAGTAGTACCTTTTTTTCCTCACAATGTTTTCAAAAGTCTTCTTTCTCAGGGTCATTAAAACAGTACATAGTAAAAGATTAAGTTTTTACCAAACAACAAAATTTTGGACTAGACTAAATTGAAAGCTTCTGCAGATTACAAATTAAATAATGCTAAAATGATGATCTCTGTCTTAGATAGGGTAGAAAAAAGTCATGGGAAAATGAGAAAACGCTGTTTAACAGCTCTTTCTTTTTTTTCTTGCAATGTTTTCAAAAGCCTTCCTTTTCAGGGTTGTTAAAAGTCAGGATTGTGCTGTAATAGGTTAAGAGAGTTTTTCATGTAACAAATTTTTGGCAGACAATTTTAAGCCTTTACCAAACGATCCCTGGTTTTAATAAACTAGAGGAAGAAGCCTTTCGAAAACACTGGGGGAAAAGGAGAAAATGCTGGTAACCAGCATTTTCACCTTTTCCCACAGTGTTTTCTACTCTTCATAAGTCAATTTTCAATTTTTGAGTCACAGTTATTTTGTTGTCTGCAAATGCTTTCAATTTGGACCGGTCTAAGATTTTGTCGTTTGGGAAAGAGGTAATGAAAACAAGACATTTGTCATTCAGGTTTGATACATGAAAATATATGGACAGCCCAGTATTTTGTTCTTTTTCTGGAATGTTTTCAAAAGTCACTGGTTGCAACACAAATGTAAGATGTCTGCAGGCAGTCTTTAGATACATCTTGTCTCTCTAAGCCCCTGTAGCGTAGTCTGTAGTCTACAGGTCTGGGGACCTGGGAGTTGCTAACTTGCTATTTTGAATTCTCAGCTCTGCAAATATTCTTTCGAAAGATTGATAGTCACTACGACAAGACACATTCCTTTCTCACCGCTGATCACTTTTTCGATGGCGAAAAAGCAACCAGTGGCTTGTGAAGAATACTGTGTAAATTACTGATATTAGAAACTCCTATGCAGCATGGATAAGTGCACTGGCTGCTGCAATTCATCTTAAATAATGTTGAATGTTATATTCGCCTGCAAATGCTATCAGTTTGGACAAGGCTAAAATTCTGCTGTCTGGATATGGATAAATCTGTACCAAACGACAAAATTTAAACTCGTCCAAATTCAAAGCAGGTGCTGCATGTGGCCCAAATGATCGTTTCATCTTTTGAAAGGATAGAAAACATGGTGGGAAAAGGAGAAAATGCTGTTAACCAGCATTTTCTCCTTTTTCCACAACTTTTCAAAAGGCTTTCTTCTGAGGGTTGTTAAAACCCGGGGTGGTAAAGGGTTAACTGAAGACAACTTTATTTATTGGCAAGCCAAAGGGTTAATGGTGATTAACTAAAGGTAATTATTGATAATACCTGCATGCTTATTAGGGATATATTTATAACATGTGGTAGTGTTAACTGTAACTCTTTACCAAACGACAAAATTTTAGACTGGTCCAAATTGAGAGCGTTTGCAGACGACAAAATAAAAGTGACTGAAAATTTGAAATTTGTTTTAGGAAGGGTAGAAAACATTGTGGGAAAAGGAGAAAATGCTGGTTACCAGCATTTTCTCCTTTTTCCACACTGTTTTCAAAAGGCTCCTATCTCAGGGTCGTAAAAACCAGGGATTGTTTGGTAAAGGGTTAATACTGAACGACAAAACCGTAGACTCATCCAGATTGAAAGCAAGTGCAAACAACACTTTAGCAAACTACAAAATTTTGTACTCAAACAAAGCAAAAGTCTTTGCAGATGACAAATAACTGTGACTCAGAAATTCTTCGATGGTAGCGTGGAAAACGTTGTGGGAAAAAGGAGAAAATACATGTTACCCCTATTTTCTCCTCTTTCACACAAGATTGTGTCAGAAAAGGGTTAATAGAACTCAAACAGTGGGCAGAAAGCATTGTGGCTACCAGTATTTCTCCTTTTTCCCTCAATGTTTTTCACAAAGCTTTTTCCCAGTGGTAGTCAAATTATGGGGGTGCTTTGTAAAGGGTTCCTTGTATATCATACTGCACACAGCAGTAATTTCATTACCAAAAGAATTGGAAAGTATTCTTCCACAAAATCATTTCAAAAGGATTGCTTAAGATTCACAAATTCTAAATAAATGAGAAAAAAATTGGATATTTCATCACATCAAAAATGTTAATTTCATGTCAGTCTTGTTGATTTCCCTGTAAATAGCCAGACATGTCAAATAGCATTTTACTTGATGTTTTCTGGCGGTCTGCCAACCTTTATTTATTACACCTATTATCAAGCCCCCATGACAAATATGTTATCCATTTTCAGTTGCTTTCTTTTCTGTGATTAAATGCCAATAAACAGAAGTGTATTTCTGTTGTAGTGGCTTCAAGCTAGAGATTGGTTAGATTTGTTCTGTTAAAATTGTTAGAACAAGGTGTTGTATGCTGCTTTCAACAATATTTCAAGTCTTATGTTAGAGTAACCTGATTATCCCTTTCCAATCAGCAAAATTTTAGACATCTCTGTATTGAAAGCATTTTTCAAACAACAAATTAGATGTTGCGTTAAGGGATGATTTATGTTTGAAATGGTAGAAGAGCTTTAGGGAAAGGAGAAATTGCTGATAATCAGCAGTTTCTTATTTCTCAGCACTGTTTTCAAAAGCCTACTTCCTTTGAGTCATTGAAACTTGTAAGGGATCATGGGAATTTTCTTGGACAAGGCACATCAGAGCCTTAGCATTGTGCTGGTGAAACTGCGGGCATACATGATTAAGTGAGCTGTTGCCATGCCGTGTCAGGCGAAAATTCTGGAAGAAAGTTCGCCTCAACTGGGTAAGGAGCCGGCAACCACCAGATCACGAGTCAGATACTCTAACCACTGAGCTACCTTGCTAGGCTCAGAACCAGTCATAATGTTTTGTTTGTTTTTTGTGTGCAACCGTTGAAGCCAAGCATTTTGGTATAAATATACTTCGGTATGCTTTTTGTTGCCATGGCCAGATTTTAATAAAAAATCCCCAGTTTCAAAAAATCCTCATGAAGACTTTTGAAAACATTATGGTAAAAGGAGACAATACTGGTAACCTCTAACCAGTTTAAAGTGGAATGGGTGTATCTGATGACTGAAACATTGTTTTGTGCAGGAGTTACAGCTTTATTGAATTTCAAAAAAATAAAAAAGAAAACAACTTGCATATATAACATAATGGAGTTAAAGTATTTTCAAGCAAAAAATGATGAGAAATGGCAATAAAAATAAAACCTTAAATACAGATAACTAAATCAGTTTTCATGAAAGGGCAACATGAAAGATTTTTCAGATTTCCATAATTCTTAACCCTTTATCACACATTAAAATTTTAGACTCTTCTAAATTGAAAGCTCTTGCAGCTGACTTACTGAAACCCTGTACCAAACAATCCCTGGTTTTTACGACCCAGAGGAAGAAGCCTTCTGAAAACATTGTGGGAAAAGGAGAAAATGCTGGTAACCAGCATTTTCTCCTTTTCCCACAATGTTTTCTACTCTTCTAAAGTCAAGTTCCACTTTTTGAGTCACATTTATTTTGTCGTCTGCAAATGCTTTGAATTTGGACAAGTCTAAAATTTTGTCGTTTGGTAAAGAGCTAAATGTATGGCAGAGTTTGTCTTTGAAAGGGTAGAAAACTTGTGAGGACAAGGAGAATAATTCTGCTGGTTAGCATTATTTTTTCAATTTCCCCAATGTTTACTGTAGGGTCCTATCTCAGCATTGTTATCTCTTTACCACCAAAACAAAATTCAATTTTCAAGTCACATTTACTTTGTCATCTGCAAATGCTTTCAATTTGGACAAGTCTAAAATTTTGTTGTTTGGTAAAGAGTTATACAGGATTGTGAGGTAAAGTGTTAGAGGTTGGTTTGAATAAAAATCTGTTTTGTAATTTCTTTGTACAGGGACCAGCCCGCATAGCTCAATAGGTAGAGCATAGGACTTGTGAACATGATGTTTCGAGTCACTTGAGGATGTGGGTTTGATCCCCACGGCTGGCCATCTAAAATTACTAATAGTCTTTCGGATGAGACGTTAAACCAAGGTCCCGTGTGACGGTGCTATACACTGAGCACGTAAAAGAACTTAAGATATGTTTCGTCCTGTATCTGCACTATCCCCCATAACAAAACTAACAGCCTTCAGGGGGCGTCGCCCATATGGGTAACCGGTGGCGATGATACATAAACGCAAATTCAATCAATCAATCTTTGTACAGAGGCTTTCTGCTTACAGTGCCTCTATCTAGATTGTACAGGCCCCTTCTATTCCCACAATGTTTCCAGAAGGCTCATTCCGAGGGGCCTTTAAAACTTGGGATTGTATGGTAAAGGGTCAAGTGTTAGTTTTGATAAAAAGCTGTATGGAAATTCCTGTGTACACAGGGTTTCTAATTTACAATGCCTCTATCTAGATTGTACAGGCCCCTCTAGGTGATCAGATAATAAACCACATGTGTTAGAGCAATAAAATCCTAACTCATTCTGCCTACTTTACCCACTTGCTTTATTGCTGTCCAGATTAAGCTTCATTTCTTCATATACATGATTATGGAGGGGGGGGGGTTGCTTTTCAAAACATTTTGGCAAATGGATAAGTTATTTAAATTAGTGAAGTGTTGAGCTGTTTGGATGTTTCTTTGACTTAGAGTTTCTCTTCTGATATTTTTGAAATTCATAGCTTTTGTCTATTATTCTCTTTACCAGACAAATTGTGTCAATTGATTTGTTTGTATGGTGTTAAATGCCTTTTTCATCATTGTTTCATAATTATACAAATGTGGCAGCCAGTTCACCCATCCATGTTTTCATGGACTTCCTTTAACTAACATTCTGCACAGTATTCTTTCAAAGCCACTGGCTGCTTCTCCAAATAACCATTATCAAAACAATGGTCATTGGCTAGAGAGGAATGAATTATCCACTAGCCATGACTATCATACATTAAACCTTACCACTTAATCCTGACTGTAAAGAGTGTAAAAAAAAGCTCCTAAAAATTGTTAGAAAAGGAGAAAATGTTGGTAACCAGCATTTTCTTATTTTCCCACTTTGTTTTTTGCAGTATCAAAGCGAAATCTCAACATTATATTATAATCAACCTTTATTTTGTCGTAGGCAAATACTCTCAATTTGGACAAGTCTGATATTTTGTGGTTTTGTAAAGAGTTAATTAACTCTTTACCAAACAACAAAATTTTAGACTTGTCCCAATTCAAAGCAATTTTGCAGACAACGAAATAAATGTGACTCAAAAATTGAAACTTGACTTTAGAAGAGTAGAAAACATTGTGAGAAAAGGAGAAAATGCTGGTTACCAGCATTTTCTCCTTTTCCCACAATGTTTTCAAAAGGCTTCTATCTCAGGGTCGTAAAAACCAGGGATTGTTTGGCAAAGGGTTAAAAGGATTTGCAGATTATATTGTGTTTCCAGCAATTCAATTTCACCAAGGGCCTTCATTTTCGGAGTTGTTAAAACTAGGAAAGGTTTAATCTCCTCCCATCTGTACAATAAAATATCTCTTTTTATCAAAATTGTTATCAAAATGTTAAGTATAATGTTGGCCATTAAATAGATATAATTGTTAAATTAAATTCATGATTGTGGGTTTTATCTCCTTTTAACCCTTTGCCGAAGGAGTTGTTTTTAAAACATTGTGGATAAAGAATGTTCTCCATCTTACAGAACTACAAGAAAAGAAATGTCATCATGGCATGTAGAATTTATTATACCCTCCACAACGAAGTGGAGGTGGGTATACTGGAATCGCCATGGCTGTCTGTCTGTCCGTCCGTCAGTCTGTCTGACACAAATTTGTCCGGCGAAATACTCTGACAGTTTTTCAGGTACTGAACTCAAATTTGCACACAGTGTTCTTATATATATGAAGTTGTGCAATTTTTATGACCCCTAAGGTGCGATTAGTTGCAGAATTATCTCCCCTTGAACTTTTTTCAACTCTTACTTTTGTACTAAACCATTCTGCTTTCTGTGACAAAGACCTGTTTTGTGACAAGGAGCTTGTGGGGGGTTTTGATAATGTTTAGTGATAGCTCTAGTTTTAGTTGTCTACAGCCAAGCCCCAGTAGCTTAGTCGGTAGTGTGCAGGACCTGAGAACAAGCGGTCATGGGTTCGATCCCTGGCGACAACCCCTGGTTCGGCAAATTTCTTTTCGAGAATTGATGATAGTCACTGTGACAGGATTCATTCCTCTCCCACTGCTGACCATTGTTTCGACAATAATTATGTGGGAAAGCACTCAAAGCTGCCCGTGGCATGGAAAGAAGATTGTGCAGAGTACTGATAAATGAGACTCCAGGAAAGTATTGAAAGGTGCACTGGCTGTCACAATATAACTGAAATAATGTTGAAAATGGCATTAAACACCATACAATCAATCAATAGTTGTCTACAAACGCATTCTATTTGGACAAGTCTAGAATTTTGTTGTCTGGTAAAGAGTTATCCTTATACAAAATAATCTGAGTTTGAAAACATTGTGGTTACCAAGATTTTCTCATGTTTTGGACAATGTTTTCTACTTTTTCATAGACAGAAATAATCGTTATAGCAGTTTCAACTTGTGTATTAATAAAGTATTTGTTCTGTCCTGTTGAACAACGTTCCTTCTTTCAACTTGTGGAAAACATGGCCAGCCATGTGGGTTCAATCATACAACTGGCAAACCATGACATATTTACCCTCCCCTGAGCCCTGACTTCTAACCCTTAAAGTTCCTCTCATTATTATAGTTGCCTTTGCAGCCAATGTAGATCAAGATCAGACTGCACGAAACATGCTTTCTGACCTCTGAACTACACTGTCAACTTTGCTGAAACACAACAAACAATAGGCAGCAGAAAAATTGCAATTATTTTTGGTTTTATTCTAGATTGAAAATGTCCATGTGGTTCATAAGGTTTAAGAATTCAATGTCAAAATCAAGAGTAAAGAATTCATTTTCTAAATTAAAAGTGAAGTGATTGAAGATGCCAAAAAAACAAACACAACATAACTGTTTGGATTTGCTCTTATAAGGGTAGAAAACATTGGAAAAAACATTGGTTTCAAAATTGGTTTTCCCCAGGGTCAGTAAATTGGGATTGTTTGGTAAAGGGTAAGGACATTGTTGTGGAAAATACATCCTCAGGCCAAAAGTCACCTAAAATCATAGAAATTGATGAATGACCATGAAAATTAAATGAAATGTTAACTGTTTGTAGCACATAACAGAATTTTAGCCTGGTCCAAGTTGAAAGCAACAGCAGATGAACAAATTTATTGAAACACAAGAGAGGATTTCTAAGAAGTGATAGAAAACATTGTTGATAAAGGGCAAAATGCTAGTTACCAGCTTTTTCCCCTTTTCCCACACTTAGCTCAGCCGGTTAGCATATGTGTGACTCGTTAGCTAGTAGTCGCTGGTTGGATACCTGATTGCCACAGACTTTCTTTCTGGCACTTTTTCACCAGTCACCTATGATGAAAGTCTTATTAGTGCTGGTGTGAGAAAGCCAGGAAACACCTGCGTAGGTACACTGGCAGCTGTTATATGACCTTGCTGTTAAAATGGCTTTAAAACAAGACCATAAAATCCTTTTCCCACAAAGCTTTCATAGAGTTTATTTCTAGGGGTCATCAAAGGTGGTATTGTATGGTAAAGCTTACGGGCAGAATAAACCCAACATTCAGATAACCCCTTACCAAACAGCAAAATTTAGAGCTCGGCAAAATTGAAATCATTTGCAAACCAGAATTAAAATGTGGCTTAAATGATGATATCTGTCTTTGATAGGGTAGAAAACATTGAGGGAACAGGAGAAAATCCTGGTTACCAGCATTTTCTCCTTTTCCCTCAATATTTTAGAAAGCCCTCTCTTTCCAGGTCAATAAAAATCTGGATTGTGTGGAAAAAGGTTAAAAG
Source organism: Hippopus hippopus (assembly GCA_946811185.2). NCBI lineage: Eukaryota > Metazoa > Mollusca > Bivalvia > Cardiida > Cardiidae > Hippopus > Hippopus hippopus. The sequence continues at coordinate 36,261,182 of OX328104.1, forward strand.
TTTAGGGGAAATATCCAAATAAGTTACTTTTCACTTGCTGTTCTGTATTGTGTGCCAGCACACTTTGTGTCATCTGATCTTGGTCTATATTGACTGCAAAGGCAACTAAAGTTGTGAAAATTGCTTTAAGGATAAAACTACTTGATGAATAGGAAAAAATCTAGAATAATTTATGTTGGGGTTTTCTTTCATGGAAAAAATATTAAAATAATTTTCCCAGACCGCTTACATTAAATATCAGACTGACTTTTTGCGCAATCTAGCTTTGATGTATAACAGTACATTGTGTGAAAAGAAGAAAATGCTGGTTACCTGCACCTTCTCCTTTTCTGACAATGTTTTAAAAGCCTTTTTACTCGGGGTCATTGAAACAAGGAGTTGAAAATTTGGTCGTATGATTGCATGCTTTTTTTTTATGATAGTCAATAGAATTTTGTCTATTATTTTAACTCAGTTTACTAGATGACAAAATTTTAGCCCTGTCCAACTTGAGAGCATTTGCAGATGACAATTTCAGTGTTGCTCAAATGGTGCAATTTTCATTTGATAGGCTAGAAAACATTGTGGGAAAAGGAGAAAATGCTGGTTATGCCGGTTACCAGCATCTTCCCCTTTTCCCACAACATGTTCAAAAGGCTTCTTTCCCAGTGTTGCCAAAAGTCGGCATTGTGCAGTAAAGGGTTAAAAAGAAGTAAAGTTGAAAACTTCCTGTTGTTCTTTCAAACTGTGATTTGTTACAAAATAATATTTGTTTACTATGTGTTGGGGTGTACTCTTTACAACACAATCCCAAGAAGTTTATACCCTAAGGTAGAAAGCGTTTGAAAACATCATGGAGAAAGAGGAAAATGCTTTAACCCTTTACCACACAATGACGCCTTTTAACACCCCTGAAGAAGAGGCCTTTTGAAAACATTGTGGGAAAAGGAGAAAATGCTGGTAACCAGCATTTTCTCCTTTTCCCACAAAGTTTTCTACCCTATCAAAGAAAAGTTGCGTCATTTAAGCCACTATGAAATTGTCTTCTGCAAATGCTTTCAATTTGGATAGGTCTTAAATTTTGCCATGTGGTAAAGGGTTAATCAGCATCTTCTCCAACAATATTTTCTATCTTTTTTGGGGCAAATTCCATCATTTGAGTCGCATTCATTTGTTGTTTGCAAATGCTTTCAATTTGGACAAGTCAGAAATCTTCTGGTTAGGTAAAGAGTAGAAACTGGGTCTAAAAGGTTTAATACAGTGTGTGGCCTACCATTCAGAGGGATTATTTATGTTCTAAAACAGTGATTTTATATTTATTTATGTGTTAGTATATTTTATATTTATTTATGTGTAAGTATAATATTTTAGTGAACTCCTATTACCTCAGGAAACAGATTTGGAAGGATTGATTTTGAATACATATATGCAAAATGGGAAAATCTTTATAAACAAAGACTTAAATCAACTAATATATGCGGAAATATTATGGCAAATGGAGTAAATACTCATCATGGTTATTTTTCCTTTTGTCACAATGTTTTCAAAACTAGTTTGCAGGAAGACAAGAAAAGTTAACTGCAGGAAGTATTAAGTCTAATGAGTAGAATTGAGACCTGTCCAAATTGAAAGCATTTGCAGATAAAAATTTAGATGGGTCAAATGATAGAATTTATGTTTGATAGGGTAGAAAACATGGTGGGAAAAGGAAAAAGTGCTGGTTACCAGCATATTCTCCTTTTTCCCATTATGTGTTCTTTCTCAGTGTCATTAAAACTTGTGATAAAGGGTTTACTTCCGATGAGTTGTTATACCTAAGTTTTTAGAGATTAAATTTAATAAAATCCCCAAAATTATTTCTTGGATTTATTATTTTTCGGAATACTATAAAACTTGAGCTGGTGCTTGTTTCATAAAGAAAAAATACTTGAAAAATGTGGAATGAGTTATTTCTTTATCAAAATGAGGCACAAATATTGAAATTGGAATCAAAGTTGTCTACTGTCATATTCTTTCAGATTATAAAAGAGTTTATCCAAGAAATATTTGAAAATGATTTATTACATGTACATGTAACATATTCAGCTATAAACAGTGTAAAGAATTATGGTTTGTACTCTTTACCAAATGACAGAAGTTTAGAATTGGCCAAATTGAAAGCAATTGCAGCCGACAAAATGAATATGGCCAAATTTATCAAATTTGTCCATGAAAGGGTAAAAACATTGTCAGGAAAATATAAGATTCAGCTCACCAGTGTTTTCTCTTTTTCTAACTGTTTTCAAAAGTTTTACCCCTAGGGTTGACATTATTAAAACAAGGGATGTTTTGTAAAGGTTAAAAAGGGAAAAAACATTAATATTTTCTATACAACAGAATCCATTGTTTTAACAAACTTGATGAAGAGAGAAAAGGATAAAATGCTGGTTGCCACATTTTCTCCTTTTCTCACAGTGTTTTCTACCCTTTCAAAAACCAATTCCATAATTTGAGACATAATTTGTGGTCTGCAATTGCTTTTGATTTTGATAAGTCTAAAATTGTGTTGTTTGATAGTTAGTGGTAGTTAGTTAGTTAGTAGTGGTAGTTAGCTCTTTACCAAACAACAAAATCTTAGACTGGTCCTGATTGAAAGCATTTGCAGACAACAAAATAAATGTGACTCAAAAATTGAAATTTGCCTTTTGAAGAGCAGAAAACAGTGTGGGAAAAGGAGAAAATGCTGGTTACCAGCATTTTCTCCTTTTCCCACAGTGTTTTCAGTAGGCTTCTTCCTTGGGGTCGTTAAAACCAGGGATTGTTTGGTAAATTTTTTTTTAACCAAATGGAAAACATTATTTTATATATAACTTAAACATAAATTACGTAGATGTAATTTTATAATATTAATGATTAACTACTTTAAACAATTGCGGTTTTCAAATAGAATGTGAAAGGTAAACATTTTACCACAAACTTATTTTTCATGTCACTAGGTGGAGCCACAAGTGAATGCAATGACATCGCAGATTTCAGCAGCGAGTACATACAAAGATGCAGCGACAGACTCGCATGATGTCGGTGTAGTGACCGAACCAGACTGTCTCGGGCCATGCGAACCAGGGACCCAAGTAACCCTTGCAGGGATTGTTTGGCATGAATCAGATAATGGTAGGTATTTAATTGATTTTGTCTTTGCCAACAAATTTACCGAAAGTTGCCAGATGACAACATTTTAGATGAGATTTATTTTCGAAAGTGCAGAAAACATTGTGGAAAAAGGAGAAATGCTGGTTTCTAACATTTTCTCCTTTTCCCGATGCCCAATAGCCCAAGGCTGTAATCAAGGGGTCATGGGTTAAGGTACATTCCAAGCTGTACTGAATCCTTCCAGGGCATTGATGGTAGTGAATTCTCACCACTGAAGATTGGCAAGGTTTTCTCTCATCTCCTATTTAGCTTTTTGAATTTGGACTCCGAGACCTTTGTGAAAGTCCCCAAAAAATATAAATATTAGCTTTCTTGTATTCCACCTATGGAGGTTTGGGGGTTCTAATGACCCCTGTATGAAAAAGACATGGGAAAATCATGATTAATGGAAATTGGGGGAAAAAGCCAGCGGCTTTGAAAGAATGTTGTTCAATATACTGGTAAAAGATACAGGGGGAAAGCATGGATAGATGCAATTGCCACTGTTACTTGACTAAAAATATGTTAGATGTTGCATTAACCAAAAACCAAACAAACAAAGCAATCCTGTTGGGAGAGTAGAGAACAAGGGTAGGTACTTGAACTCGTTGGACACATAATAGACATAGTAATCAGTCACCAAACTACTTGACAAGGTTGGAGGTGAAATTGACATTGGAATGTGTAATCGGACCTCGTCATAAAATGTGACAGGTAAATTGTCGGTTTTGTGGTCCGCCAACATGAAAGGTAAATGGTTGGTACAGTTTTTTGTGGTCTAGAAACATGAATAAACACTTTGTGAGTCCTGGGCTCGTATTCACCAACTGTTCTTAATAACATTCTTATTATTGTCAATAATTTTCTAAACTTAAAAAAGTAATACATTTTCTGCTTGCCTAAACTAAATCTGAATCTAGAGAAAGCCTAATAAAGCAGTTTAGAATAGTTGTTGAATATTGGCCCAGGGTCTTTTTTTCATGGTTTTCATTGGCTGTCAGGGGACACCAACATCTTTCTAGAAGGGATACCAAATTATTGATGAGCTTTATAGGGGAGAGGCAGAAGGGATGAGGTCTGATGCAGTGATTTTGTCAAAGTCATTAGCAAAGGGAAATAGAATTCTCCTTTTGACCTCTGAAACTGCAATTCAGTGATTACCCATAGCCATACAAATTAATTAAGGAATATTGTTTGTTTTCATGTTATTTAGAAGTAAGATTTCAACTAGACCTTTGAGCTTGATATTTACAGGAGTGACATGGTTACACATAAAAATACTGAGCTTTGAGTTTTATTGAGGTTTTTGCTGCCTGTTTATGTTAATGAAAGCCTTTATGGCCCCTAGCCTTGCACCTTTGAAACCGAGGAAAGACATTAGTGAGCTGTGATCATTATATTACAGAAATACTCTAGAAAACTGCAAAAATTATTCTTCATATTATATAAACTATCACCTCCTCCCCACCCAAAATTAGGGGGGACATACTGAAATCAGGTGGTCTATTTGTCAGTAGACATAGGTTTGTGTCCTCGTCTCCTATAGTTTTACACCAATATAGCTGCAATTTTAATGGAAATCTCCATACCATAGGAACTTTTTTACTTGCGATTTTCAGTATGGTGGATCCGTTAATACAGAACTTATGGCTCTTTCAATTTTTTCTTTCTGATCCAGTTACAAGGTTACTGGAGCTGATTATTTGTTGGTCTAGAGCAGTTCTGGTTTATTGAGCTATTGTGGCCATTGTTGTCTCCTAAACTTCTTTAACTCTTCACCACACGATGAATTTTAGACTTGTCCAAAATGAAAGCATTTGAAGACGACAAATTACAAATGCCTCCAATGACAAACATATTTTTTTTGAGAGGGTAAAAAACATTGCGTAAAAAGGAGAAAATGCTGGTTTCCAGCATTTTCTCCTTTTCCCACAATGTTTTCAAAAGCCTTCATCTTTAGGTTTTTTAAAAACCCGGGATTGTGTGGTAAAGGGTTAAATGTCAATTTCAGGAGTTTTGGTTGTGAATGTAACCTGGAGAGGAAAGACTTATGTAGGGACACTTCTAGATGCGACAAGACATGATTGGGCACCACCTAGGTAAGGGGGAGATCATTTCTTTCCTATCCTTGTATCGTCCTCCAATCTTCTTATGCAAAAGTGTTTTCTCTTTTTCCTACACTGTTTTCTTTCCTTTCAAAGATGGATTCCATCATTTGAGCAATAATTTGTAGTTAAAATTTGTCACATGCAAATGCTTTGGACTAGTCTAGAAATTTTTCTTCCTGTAAAGAGTTGATACATATGCAAACATTTTGAAAAGGGAGTCAGATAAAGTTAAAATTTCTCCTTTTTCAAGTTATCTGGGGCAATACAAAAAAAAAGATGTGTACAAATTGATAAATGGAAAAAAAAAGGGACCCAAAAACTGATGTATGAAATATTTAAATGTTTATATGACATGGTATTTTATATTGTGGAGCCATACACTAAAATACCCAAATATTTATATGTATTGATAGCAAGAGAAAAGACCTTAAGACCTTATGCCAAACAATGACGTATTCCCCCCCCCCCCCGTTATATTTCCGATACTTGACAGTTTAATACAAGGGATCACAAAAGCAAAACAAGATTTAAGTGATAAAGAAATCCTACAAATGATCTGCCACAGTTTATTTGTAGTCAAATAGATTTTGCTCTAGGCTTAGCTCTCCACCAGAAAAGAATTTTAGAGAAGTCCGAATTGAAAGCATTTGCATGTGACAAATAAAATGTTTCTCAGATGGTTGGATTTATCATTGGTATGGTAGAAAACTTCGTGGGACAAAGAGAAAATACTAGTTATGAGCATTTTCTCCTTTTCCTACAATGTTTTCTAAAGCCTTCTTCTTCAAGGTCATTAAAAGTCGGGATTGTTTGGTAAAGAGTTATCTCTCTCTGAACCATACAAATCTTTGTTTAAAGAAAAAGTTAATATCAATAGAGTCCGTGGTCATGAGGTAGAGCGTCGGCCTCATGACCAAAAGGTCCCGAGTTCGATACCTGGAAGTGGGTGTCAACTTTGGGATTTTTCACTGGCCCACACATTCGGCACGGGTACTGGTGTAGTTCCCAGGAAGCAGAATCCAGAGAGATTAGCGTAAGTTGTAAGAACTTGTTTCTCAATTGACGTAAAATAAATATGTTTAAACTAAGTCTATGTTTAATCGACAGATAAGGCTTCAGAAAATGTTGTGGGAAAATGAAAAAATGCTATTGAGCAGCACATACCTTTTTTTACCATGATGTTTTCAACTGTTTTAATCTTATCAGATGAGCTGCCATGAATCAGTAGGTCTGCTAATGCTTTTCTTGCAGACAAGTCTAAAATTTTGTTGTCTGGTATCAGCTTAGCCCTTTACCACACAATCCCGAGTTTTAACGACCCTGAAAAAGAGAGCTTTTGTGGGAAAAGAAGAAAATGCTGGTATCTACCATTTTCTCCTTTTTCCACAGTAGTCTCCAACCATTCAAAGACAAATCCAATCATTTGAACCATGTTTAATTTGTTGTCTGCAAATACTTTCAATTAACCCTTTTTTAACACACCCCCGGCTTTTAACGACCCTGAAAAAGAAGGCTTTTGAAAACATTTAGGGAAAAGGAGAAAATGCTGGTAACCAGCATTTTCTCCTTTTTCCCTCAATGTTTTCTACCCTATGAAAGAAAAAAATCATCAAATGCTTTCAATTTAGTTCAAGCCAAAGTTTTGTCCTTTGGTAAAGGGTTCAGACAAGTCTATATTTTTGTCTATGTGGTTAACTTTTTTCTAAACCTTGTGGAGTAACTGTGTATCGCAAAAAGTTTATCCTTTTGTCAGGGTGTTATTACTGGATGATAAAAGTTGGGAAGGGGGGGGGGGATGAGTTTTCATACTTGTTTCACAGGAGGCCAACAAATTTTTGAGAAAAAAAATCTTCGGTTTTGGTAACTGTTGGAAGATCTGTATTGTGTTTCGCTTGGCTGTGAATTTATTTCAAGAGTCTAAATTGAAGTTTCTATCAATATTGCTTCACTGATAAATTTTATTATGATTTCTTTCTCGATAATTTCCCGCAAGATTTATAGCATAGGGTGGAAAGAGTCTCTAACGATCATGGAATGTTATTGGAGTTTTATGTGTTACCTTTACTAAATTACAGTCGATAAGAGCTTATCAAGTCAACCCTTTATTATACAATACTTTTGTTATAATAATCCTGAGTGGAAGTGGCTGTTTTAGAACACTGTGAGAAAAGGACAAAATACTGTTAATCAGGTTTTTGTTTTCTCATTTTTCATAGTGTTTTCTACTATTACAAAAACAAATCTCACAATGTGAATTGTATTTCTCAAATTTGAAACCAGTCCTAATCAGCCATCATTCCTATATAGGGTAGAAAACTTTGTGCGTAAAGCAGTAAATGATGGTAACCAGCATTTTCTTCTTTTCCTGCGAAGTTTTCCAAAAGCTTTCTTTTTCAGGTTTGTTAAAATCTTGATTGTGTGGTAAACATTTTTTTTATTTGTCAGCAGAGGAAAAAATATATAGACTCTTCCAAATTGAAAGCAGCTGCAGAATACAAATTAAATATACCTCCTCTTAAAAGTCAGAAAACACTGTCAGAAAAGGAGTAAATGCTGGTTACCAGCAGTGTCTTGTTTTCCCACAATGTTTCTGTAAAGCCCTGACTTGTTCAGCATGGTAAAAACACAGGGTTGCCTAAGGTAAATGGTTGAGGTAGCATGAACAGAAAAAGGTTAACCCTTCACCACACTCTCCACAATTTTGATAAAACTGAGAAAGAAGCCTTCTCAAAACATGGTGGAAAAAGGAGAAAATGCTAGGAACCAGCATTTTCTCCTTTTCCCACAATGTTTTCTATCCTTTCAGTGACATTTTTTTTTTTTCATTCGAGGCTCATTTGATTTGTTGTCTGCAATTGCTTTAAATTTTGATGAGCCTAAGATTTAGTTGTGTGATACACTGAGTTAGAAGCAGATAGAGTTTGAAGAGGGTCTTTTTTTGGCCTGAGTGTAGTGTAGATGGTTTTATAATGTCAGATACAAATGGTTTATCATTGTTTATGTTTGCTTTGTCCATTTCTTCAAAAAATTGTAATGTTTCTTTACACCGTTATTGTTAGACAAGATTCAACTAGACACGACCGAAAAATTTACTATAACCATGTTGTAACAATGTCCTATCTGACCATATGAAAAGAAACCAGCAAAGAGTTTGCTGAAGTGTATGAACTATTCACCAAACAACTAAAATGTAGACTTGGCCAAAGTGAAAGCATTTGCAGACGACAATTTCATTGTGACTCAAATGATCGAACTTGTCTTGTAGAAACATGTGAACAGTTGAAATATGTTAATTACAATAACACTCTCTTTTTCCCATGATTTTTTCTAAAACCGTTCTTCATCAGAGTGGTTAAAACACTGGATAATGGTGAAAGGTAACAATGGAAAACAAGATTTTTTGTTATGGGAAACTCTCATATTTCACTTGATGTATTATGATTAAGTTGAAGAATGCTTTGACACTTTCTATCACAGATAAAATTGCAAAAAGTGTATCAAATTGTAAGTGAAAAATGACTGTGCGTCATAATCCTGTATTATACACATGAATGCATGACTGACTTACTCAATAAATATTTTGTTGTTTAACTCTCTACTACAGGCTGAAATCTTAGACTTGTCCAAATTGAAAGCATAAATTTCAGATGACAATTCAAATGTGGCTCAAATGATGCAATTTGTCTTTGAATGTGTAGAAAACATTGTGGGAAAAGGAGAAAATGCTGGTTACCAGCATTTTCTCCTTTTCCCACAATGTTTTCAATAGGGTTCTTCCTCGGGATCTTTAAAACCCAGGATTGTGTGGTAAAGAGTTAACTTTTTACCCTCTGTCAAAATTTTAGACTGCTCCTTATCGAAAGCTTTTTATGGATGGCAAAAAACTATTCAAAATTGGTTTAAATGGTGGGATTTGGCATTGGAAAGATAGAAAACATTATTGGAAATGGAGAAAATGATGGTATCTAGCGTTTTCTCCTTTCCCTCTATAATATCTCCTTGTAGTCATAAAAAAACACAAGATTGATTGTTAAAGGTTTAAATAATGTCAAGGAGAATGATTATGCATTAATACCTAGTTAACCCTTTCAGCGCCATAGCCGAAAACGGTGACTTTTGCGGATGGCATAGATCAAAATCAGACTGCACAGAATGTGCAGTCTAATCTTTGATCTATACCATCCACTTGTTTAGTCAAGCCTATACAATTAAAATCTTTGTTAGTTTCAATGTATGGTATTTATAGCTGTCGAAAGAGGTCGAGTTTATTTATTTTGCGCTGAAAGAGTTTAAAAAAAGTCACTTGAAAGATTTTCCTTTAAAAAATGAGAAAGTTGTTATTCATTCAATAGCCCATTTGCAAGTTTGCAAAGAATTTGAATTCTTGTTTTTTGAGCCATTCTCATTGACCTTTCTACAGTCAAAGCTGATTGTAATTGAATGAATTTTAGTTTTATATATTGCAGCCACTGGTTGCCCATAATAGGCGACTCTCCCTGAAGGCTGTTAGTTAGGTTGTGTGGGATAGTTCAAGATACAGATCGAAAGCAAACCTAACTTAAGCCTCAGGTTCCTGAATGTGTTCATGTATAGCACTGTCAGTGACAGTCGGGACCTTAGTTTAGCATCTCATCCAAACATTTTTTAGTAATTTTAGATGGCCAGCAGTGGGATTCGAACCCACACCCTCAACTGGCGGAAGACTTGGAAGTTTACAAGTCCTGTGCTCTACCACTTAATCTGTTAAGGCTGGTTGTAAATATCTAGTTTAGCCCTTTGATTGGCCAAGGCAATTTCCCTCAGCTAATCAGATGGCTAGTGATTCGGATTATCTAGAAAAAAAAGTTGGTAATTAGCATTTTCTCCTTTTCCCATTAAGTTTTTACCCTTCAAAAGGAAATTTTCAGGTTTGGAGTAAATCTTAATTTGACGTTCTGCATATGCTTTAACCCATTACCACACAATCCCTACTTTTGATGACCCTGAGAAAGAAGCCTTTAGAAAACATTGTTTTCTACTCTTCACAAAACGAATTTCAAATTTTCAGTCACTTTTATTTTGTCGTCTGCAAATGCTTTCGATTTGGACAAGCCTAATATATTGTCGTTTGGTAATGAGTTAACTGCATATGCTTTGAATTTGGATGAGGCTGAAGTTTTGTGGTCTGGTAAAGAGTTAAGAAAAAGAATAACAATTAGAATGGATGGTGAATTTGGCCCCAAGGTACTTGCAACATAGTGTCATTTTCCTTGCTCACTCATTAAATTTGTGATTATACAGAAATATTTATGTTAGTCATACAAACTGTACAAAGATCTTTATCTATTTAATGATCTGTCGACATTGAATATTTATACAAGTGGTTGAGTTGGCAGACAGAATAGTAGGTTTACTGTTCTAATTTGGAGCTATACAATTTCTTACCCCTCATTTTTTTTGCTTAACCTTTGCCCAAACAACAAAAATTTTAGACTTGTCCCATTTCAAAGCATTTGCATGCAATACATTACATGTATCCCAAATGACATCATTTGTCTTTGAAAGTGTAGAAAACTTTTTGGAAAAAAGAGAAAATGCTGGTTACCAGCATTATCTCCTTTTCGAGCAAAGTTTTCAAAAGTTCTCTTTCCATGAGTAGTTTAAACTTGTGATTGCATGGAACAGGGTCACCTCTTTATCAGAAGACAACAGTTTAGGACTTTGTCAAAGTTGAAAGCATTTATAAAGGTCAAATGAAATGTGCCTCAAATGAGTTGAATTATGAAGGGTAGAACATGTTTTGGAAAATGGAGAAAATGTTGATTTCTGGCATTTTCTCCTTTTTCACAATATTTTCAAATACGGTCGATTCCAGGGTCATGAAAACACAGAATTGTCTGGCAAAGGGTTAATTAAATATTGTGGAGGTTAATGAACATGAGGAAGAAGACTTTTGAAGACATTGTGGGAAAAAGAGAAAATACAAGTAACCATTTTTAACAACCCAGTGGAAGAAGATTGTTGATGGTATCAGCATTTTCTCCTTTTCCCAAAATGTTTGCTACCTTTAATCTGAGACATTTTTCAAACAAATTCCATATTATGAGCCACACTTAATTTGTCTTCTTCAAACGCTTTCAATATCTAGAAGTCTAATATTTTGCCATTTGGTAATAAGTTGATACTAGTGTAAATAGTGGGAAAAGAGGAGATTGCTTATGATAGGCAATTTTCTCCTTTTTCACCATAGATATTCTGCAGGACACAAGAACTAATTCTGCAGAAGGTTTCAAGTTAATGCATCAAATAACATCTTGTACAATTCACCATTATGTACAGAGGGAAAATAGGAATAAAACCTCTTGCCAGATCAATAGTTTGTCGATGGCAAAAATGAAGTCTGGAAAACATTTCGCTTCCTTGAATAATGACGTTACTGAGCTGACAAATGTGATGAATTGTGATAGAGGATCCCCAGCTACGGGAAATGGATTTCTGATGAAGGCAAGAATTCTATACAGTCGTTACAGGGTTGTGCCAAGCCATGGCAATACATTCTCCATTATTTTTTTGTTTCAATGCTGACTTTATTTTGTGCCACAGGATAACAAGACAAGTGGTTTTGGTACCCTTCAGATTGCACCTGAGACAGCTTTGAAAACTTTTGTGTAAAATATACATAATTATCTCTGTATCCAAAAGACACTGGTACAAATTTAAAGTAGTTGTCGATGAAAAAGTTAGTGTGACTTTGATGGTGATATTGTCTCCGACAGGGTGGGAAACATTGTAAGAAAAGGCTACAATGTTTTCAAAAAGCTTCTTCTACATGCCCATTAAAACATGTGACTGGATGGTAAAGGGTAGGCAAGACAGGGTTTTGAAAGCATTGTGTCAAAGTCAGGAATTCTTGTATGCTTTAAAATTGAATTTTCTTCTGTTGCTACAATGTTTTTAAAATCAGTCTGTCGCAAGTTATCACATTGTCTCCTTTTAACAGCTCTGGGGGCGTGGGGCTTTCCTTTTTTGGAAAAGGGGGCAATAAATAGAGAAAAAAAGACACAGAATTTGCCAAGGTCAAGATGATAATATCAGGACGATGTTAAAAAAAAAGGAATCAGTTGTATTTGTCACATGGTCTTCAAAACAGGTGGATTTTGGAGGATTTGTATTCAAATCAGTTTGATGATGTCATATCTGATGTAATAACAACAGAAGGAGTTAAGGATAGGGCACCCTAATGGGATTCTTCTAACATCCCCTTTCATCATACGGATTTGGCTAAGACTCGGGTAATCTGTAATTAATGCAGGGAACCAGCATCTATCGGCCAATCGATTACGGAATACCTGAGTCTTTGCCAAATCTGTACGTTTTTCGGCAATGGAAGGCGATGTTACAGGAATCCACCATAGGGTGCCCTATCCTTAAAGATTGCTAAAAGACAATCTCTTTTTCTAAAAGCCAAAAATTGTACCTTTGTACTGACTGTAACCCTGCAGTTAATAGAACTGCAAAGAAATATATCTAGTTGTTTTTAAGCCCCAATAACAGCCAAAAGTAAATGATGTGTTAAAAGACATTTGAAATTATACCTGTTTAAAGTTTTGAAATTATTGTAAAGACAAAAAACTGGTATTGAACAGACAGACAAAAGAATTTCAAAGCCAGGTTAAAAGTAAACAAAAGATAGAGCGACCTGGCAACTTTTGAGCTACTTTTGAAATCCATTTTTCTGCTGTTGACTAACACTTGCAGCAACAATGCAATCACAGATGGCCATCTTCACAATAATTTTCATTCTTTTAAATTGTATGCTTTAAATTTAAATGCATCTTTAGCAACCACACTTTACTCTTTGATGCTATTTGGACTTTAATCAGTGTTTTACTTGAAATACTGATTTACAGAATAAAATTAAATACACTCCTATCAAAGCACAATACAAAAACCTTTTGCCTTTGACATCATATGATAAAAACATAGGATTGTTTGATAAAGGGTGTCACATATCTATATCACCTGAAAGAAAGCCTTGTTTATTATTGATTAGAAACTTGAGAGGCTTTTCAAGAGATACAAAGTATTATTTTATCTGTTTGATAGATTAGGCAAATATTCAACTCTTTGTCTCTCTAGGTTGAATTCCGAGGATTAACCCTTTACAGCAAAATCACAAGTTTAAACACCTCCAAGGAACAAAGCCTATAAAGAACATTTTGGAAAAAGAAGAAAATACATTTTCTCCTTTTTAACAATGTTTTCTACCCTGTCAAAGCCAAATTTAATTATTTGAGCAACAATAGATTTGTCTTCTGCAAATGAAATGGTTTCTATTTGGGAAAGTCTGATATTTGGTTGTTGGGAAAAGAGTAAATATTAGCCCTCAACTCTTTGTCAGATCACAAAATTTTAGCCTTGTTCAAGCTGAAAAGTAAATTTTGTAGATGACAAATAAAATGTAACCCAAAACATGAAGTTTGCCTTACATTAGGGTGCTTGTTACCAGCATTTTCTCTTAACCCTTTACCTAACAATCCCAGGTTTTAACGACCCTTGGAAAGAAGCCTTTTGAAAACATTTTAGAAAAAGGAGAAAATGCTGGTAACCAGCATTTTCTCCTTTTCCCACAATGTTTTCTACTCTATGAAGGACAAAATCCAGCATTTGAGCCATCTTTGATTTGTTGTCTGCAAATGCTTTCAATTTGGATCAGTCTAGAATTTTGTTGTCAGGTAATGTGTTAAACCACAGAGTTACATTCAGTACAAAGGTACAACTTTTCCCCCAGTGTTTTCAAAAGCCTTCTTACTTGGGGGTCTTAAAAATTGGGATTGTGTGGTAAACGGTTGAGTAAATGATTATTTAGAGTTTTCCAAATGGAAAGCATTCCCAGGCAACACATCAAATCAAATAGGGCTCAATTCATAGGATTTGTCATTCATAGGGTTGAAAACATTTCAGGAGAAAATGCAAGTTACCAGTTACTTTATACTCGATAAATTTCCAGACTTGGCCAGATCGAAAGCATTTACAGATGACGCATCAAAATAAGGCTCAAAAGATATGGTTTGTGTTTAGTAGGCTTGAAAATATCTTAGGAAAAGTAGAAAAATGCTGGGTACCATGTTTTCAAAATCCTTCTTCATGTAGGCTGCAGAAAACAAATAAAACACAAGGTTCTTAGTTAACTCTTTACGAAAAAATGCTGACTTTAACGAACCCCAGGAAAAGAAACCTTTTGAAAACATTGTGGAAAAAAGGAGAAAATGCTGGTAACCAGCATTTTGTCCTTTTTCCACGATTTTTTCTAATCTGTCAAAGAAAAACTGCACCATTTGATCCACACTTAAGTTGTCGTCTGCTACTGCTTTGAATTTGGACAAGGCTAAAATATTGTCATCTGGTAAAGGATTAGAGAGTTATGGAGGGACATGTATGTTTCTAGATTTGTCTTTGATGTGGTAAACATTTCTAGATGCAGTCTCTTGAAACATTCTGAATATTGCATGGCGTTAATTAACCCTTCAGATCACAAACGTGACTGTAAACCACCCTGAGAGAGAAGCCTTTTGAAAACATTGTTGGAAAAGGAGAAAATGCTGGTAACCAGCATTTTCTCCTTTTCCCACAATGTTTTCTACCATTCCAAAAACAGATTTCAATTTTTTAGTCACTTTTATTTTGTCATCTGCAAATGTTTTCAATTTTGGCTAGTCCGAAATTTTGTTGTTTGGTACAGAGTTAAAACCCTTAAGACGCTCTCTCACTATTGCGTATCGGCTTGCGTATGTATGGCATATCGCGAGAAAGGAACGCCGCGACAACACCGCAGTAACGTCAACTTAAGTAGCTAATACTCTTTGGTACGTAGCACGATCTCCTTGTATGCGGAGGTGCGATTTTTTTTAAGTCCGCACTTAAAATACGTAGCACAAACGTAATAGCTCCGATACGCCATGCTTATGTCACACATACGCTGTAAAAGCGAAAACAACGCAGCAGTGACGCCGCGGGAACATAGCTCAAACACTTATTACGTTACACGAATGTATTGGTTAAGATGAAAGGTTTGACCTCTTTTGAACGAATGACAGCAACTAAGTGAGCAGAGCCGTTTTCCGTCAGTGACCGCCCTATTTACACAATGTCAAGGCTGCACATA
Source organism: Hippopus hippopus (assembly GCA_946811185.2). Taxonomy (NCBI): domain Eukaryota; kingdom Metazoa; phylum Mollusca; class Bivalvia; order Cardiida; family Cardiidae; genus Hippopus; species Hippopus hippopus. Next base: position 36,276,581 of record OX328104.1, read on the forward strand.
AGAAAGGAACGTCGTGCTAACGAAGCGGTTACGCCACGCTTACGCCTCAGTATGCCGTACTTTACGTCCCTTGAAATCCATACAAACACAGACACGCCACAGAAACGTCGAACATACGCCGTGTCTTTAATTTTGAACAAAATACGCCTCAGTTCTTGGCGATTGACCCGCGTAAAGAAAGTTTGTTGCATACGCCGCTGATACGCAATAGTGAGAGAGTAGCATTAAGATTCAGTATCTTTACAACACTGAGGTTGAAGAGTCCAAGAAAACATGGGGGTTTGGGGGTGGGGAATGCAGGTGAATACATGAATGATGTTTACCGTCCTTTCAAAGGAAATACTGTTTGGTTTGGGCTCAATTTGTCTAACCAGCAGTTGTCAGCAAAATTTTGTTTCAATATATTGCTGATTCTAAAATTTTATCTTATGTTAGAGGCTTAATTATTGCATAATTGTTACAAATTTTGTCCCGAGAAAAATTTAATGAGCTAAAGGAAAGGAAGGATGGATAGATGGAAAAAAAAAAATCCCTCCCATCAGTAATCTTTAAAGGGTTTTTTATTACCACAGAATTTCACAGATGTGTGATTTCACAAAAAGTGAAGCCCTGTTTGAAATACCATGTATCAGTTTTCAGGGTTATATTTATCAGGGAAAAAAAATCGGGGCTTGTCATTTCAAATACGTAACTGAGAGTTTTTTTATGTGGCTGACATTTAAGTTACCCTTAAAGTGCCTTTCCCAACTTAAGTTTGCTGCCATTGTTCATCAAGATCAGACTACAACAAATGTGCAGTCTGATCTTTGATATACATTGTCTGCCTTTGCAAGGACATTCAGGACTAGAGCAACATTTAAATTGCTATTTTTTGGATCAAATTTCTAGACTGATTATTCGGGCCTGTAGCAGGTTAACCTTTTACCACACAATGACGACTTTTAACGACCCTGGGAAAGAAGCGTTTTGAAAATATTGTGGGAAAAGGAGAAAATGCTGGTTACCAGCATTTTCTCCTTTTCCCACAAAGTTTTCTACCCTATCAAAGAAAAATTGTGTCATTTGAGCCACATTGAAATTGTCGTCTGCCACTGCTTTCAATTTGGACAAGTCCACATTTTTGTCGTGTGGTAAAGGGTTAAGTCTTCACCACACAATCCAGACTTTACACGACCCACAAAAAAAGCAAGCTTATAAAAAAAAATGTAGATAAAAAGGAGATAACTCTGGTTACCAGCATTTTTTCCTCTTCCCACAATGTTTTCTTCTCTTTCACAGGCAAATCTCAAACTTTTTTTGAATTGTCGTCCGCAGCATTTTCAATTTGGACCTCTTGCAATTTTTGGTTGTTTGGTAAAGAGTTAACTCTTTGTTTCCAGGCGACTAAATTTTAGACAGATCCAAATTGACAGCAATTGCAACAAATTGAATATGGCTTAATAAAATTGGAATTGTTTGTGAAAGAATAGAAAATATTGGTGGAAAGGGAGAAAATGCTGGTAACACCAGCATTTTCTTCTTTTCCAACCATGTTTTCCAAAGTCTTTTAACTTCTCACGGTCATTTAACCATGGTATTGTTTTGCAAAGAGTCAAGTTGCACTTAGTGAAAACTACTTGCAATACAGCTGTGTTTAAATCCATATTTTAACCCAGTCAACTGAATAAATGCAATGGAAAACCCTTTCAAAGGCCTTCTTGGCTAGAAAATCTACATAAAGTTATTGGAAAGCATGGATTCAAAATATATACTGCCAAAGCTCAGAAGTTCAATCAGTAATGCACTTGGCTTGAAATAAAGGGGTTGCGTTTTCGATTCCTAATGCAGCAAAATTCTTTCAGAGGATTGATGATGGTCATTGCAACAGGATTCATTCCTCTCTCCTCACAGAACTTTGTTTCGGTTAGGTTTATGTGGGAAAGCAGCCAGTTGCTTTGAAATAATGTCATGCAAAACACTGGTGACAAATTCATGGACAGCATGAATAGCTGCACTGCTGCCACTGAAAGAACAATGAAAACTATGTGAAACATCAAACAAAAAGATCGAAATACTTAAGATGATGTAGCAGTTTCTGTGCAGTCTTTCCTCTAATTTTACTGAAATGGCAAATGCTCCTATTCCTATCCAACATTTCTCCTATTCTCTCAATGTTTTCTACCCTTTCAAATATGATTTTCATGTTCTAAACCATCTTTTGTGTGAGAATCTGAAATTTTGTTGTGTTATTTAGTTAAAGGTTGAACAAACAGAAGTTATTTTTTTTCTTCACTATGAGAAAGAGAAAACTTACCCCCAGCTGTCAACTGATACAATCAGTGCAAGATTTAGCCAAGCTTTCACATGAATCAGCCAGGTTTATACTCTGTACCAGACAAAATTTCTACACTCACACAAATTGAAAGCATGTGCAGAGAACTAATATAATATGGCTCTATTGATAGGATTTTCTTTGAAATTGGTAGGAATCAGTGTGGGGTAAAGGCAAAAATGCTTCATTTTCTCCATTTTCCACAGTGTTTACCAAAGCCTTTTTCTTCAATGGTCGTTTAAACATGTGATGTGTTTGGGAAAGGGTCCAATACAACTTTTATCTCACTCAATAATCTTCTCATCCTGAACATACCTGATAAACCAGCAATGAAACACATTCAGGAAGTCATCAGAAAATGTTCGTTGCTGGGCATTTGCTTTTGGTCCTATAATGTAGTCAAGTTTTACCCTTAACGAAATGACAAAATTTTAGACTTGACCAAATGCAAAGCACTTGCAGACAAAAAATTAAATTTAGCTTGAATGATTTGTAATTGAGATTTGTCATAGAATGGGGTAGAAAAAAAAAGAAGAAAAGGCTGGTTACAAGAATTTTCTCCTTTTCCTGCATTGATTTCAGAAGCCATCTTCTTCAGGGTCATTGAAACACAGGATTGTTTGGTATAGAGTTAACTCTTTACCAAACAACAAAATTATAGACTGGTCCAAATTGAAAGCATTTGCAGACGACAAAATAAAAGTGACTGAAAATTTGAAATTTGTTTTGTGAAGGGTAGAAAACATTGTGGGAAAAGGGGAAAATGCTGGTTACCAACATTTTCTCACAATGTTTTCAAAAGGCTTCTTTCTCAGGGTCGTTAAAAGTCGGGATTGTGTGGTAAAGAGTTAATACAAGCAAATTTTTAATTGGTAATTGTGCTTTAACCCAGTACTACACAATCCCAAGTTTTAATGCCCCAAGGAAAAGGGCTTTTGAAAACATTGTGGGAAAAGGAGAAAATGCTGGTAATGTTTTGTACCCTTTCCCAGAGAAAAATTACCAATTTGAGCAACATAATTATGTTGTCTGCAAATGCTAAATCTATTTGGACTTGTCTAAAATTTTGTCTATCTGTAAAAGGTTAGGTTTGCAGACAATGTACATGAAGATCAGACAGCAAACTTTTAACTTGCAGTTTGATGCTGCTTCTGCACTGTATATTCATTGAAATATTTTCAGCACAAAACTCTTGAGACTGCATAATCTTTATTGTTATTGCTATTCGGATAACTACGCAGATTCCATTTTATTTGCATTCTAACGAGATTATCAATTGTGTACCAAAACAGTCATGCTTTAGCAAACCTTTAAGGGAAAAGGATTCTGAAAACAGTATGGACGAAGAAGAAAAATGTGTCACCATGTCATGCTATTCCCACAATGTTTTCAACCCTTCCCTTAACCTTCTACCAAACAACTTGTTTTAATGACCCTTTGGATGACCCTGAGAAAAATGGCTTTTGAAAACATAGTGGGAAAAGTAGAAAATGCAATCCAAACTTTTAGCAACCTTCAGCTGCAAAGGAGGCAGTTTTAAAACACTGTGGGAAAAGAAGAAAATGCTGATTACCAGCATTTTCTCTTTTTCCCACACTGTTTTTTCCACACTTTGACAGAGAAATTCAATAATTTTCACCAAACTTAATTTGTTGTCTTTGAATACTTTCAATTTGGACAAATCTAAAATTATCTTGTCTAATAAAGAGCTTACCTTAAATACCATGTGCAGTAAAGAAATTCAAAGATTTTAAAAGAAACTTTAAAACCTTATAACTCAAAAGGAGATAAAAGCCTCCAAAGCTGAGGACAACCAAACATTTTAAGTAATGGAAAATCTCCCCATATTTACAAAGAGCATTCAGATTGGTTTATGGAAATGAGAAGCAATGAAAAATGCTTGAGTTAACAGCAATCTGTATTTTCTCTTGCTGGATCCTTTTCTCTGTTAACCCCTAAGCTGGCTAAGCACGACTTACTGACCTTTTGCGGACAGTGTAGATCTAGATCAGACTGCACAGAATGTGCAGTCTGATCTTTGATTTACACTGTCCGATAAGGGCATATTTTCCTCCATTACTACTCCATTATTACCTTTGACGTAGCATACTTGGGTTTCTACTTTAAAGTTTTATTTCACCTATTTATCGGGATAAGGGTTAAAACATTTACTGAAAAATCTGGTGTTGTTATGACCCTGAGGTGGAAGGTTTTTGTTTACATTTTTGGGAAAAGGAGAAAACGCTGATGGCCAACATTTTCTTTTTTTTCTCAAAGTTTACAACCCTATAAAAGACGAATCCCTGGATTTGAGCTATGCTAAAGCCTTAATTTGTTGTCTGCAAATGCTTTCATTTGTACAAGTCTAAAGAATTTGTCATTTGATGAAGAATTAAAGTTAATGCCCAGTCAAATATTTCGTGGGTTATATGTGAGTTACTTTGACACTTCTGAATTGGAAAGGGGGAGGGGGTGAGATGGGCTAATCTGACTATGGCAAGTCCTCACCATCCCTAATTCATCCAAGTTCTTCCATTCATTTGAGCCACATTGAAATTGTCGTCTGCAAATGCTTTCAGTTTGGATAAGGCTAAAATTTTGTCGTCTTGTAAAGGGTTAAAGAAATGGGAAAGGTTTCAGAAACGAAATAAATGTACAAAGATTTTATCATCAGCCCTTTATCAAACAGTCCTGGTGTTTTAACCAATATTCTGCTAAATAACTTATATAAAACCTTCAAACCGATAGTAAAAACCTGTTTTTTCAAACTTAGACTTTGGGGAAAAATGTGTCCTTATCGGACTGTGTAGATGCAAGATCAGACTGCATGTTCTGTGCAGTCTGATCTTGATCTACACTGTCCGCAAAAGGTCAGTGAGTTGTGCTTAGCAGCTGAAGTGTTAGTGACCCTTACAAAGAGGGCTTTTGAAAATATTATGGGAAAAGGAGCTATGCTTGTAGCTAGCATTTTCTCCTTTTCCCACATAGTTCTGTTCCCTATTAACTCTTTACCAAACGACAAAATTTTAGCCTTGTCCAAATTGAGAGCATTTGCAGACGGCAAAATAAATGTAATTGAAAAATCGAAATTTGTTTTGGGAAGGGTAGAAAACATTGTGGGGAAAGGAGAAAATGCTGGTTACCAGCATTTTCTCCTTTTCCCACAATGTTTTCAATAGGCTTTTTTTTCAGGGTCGTTAAAAGTCAGGATTATGTGGTAAAGGTTTAAAGACAGAAGTCATCTTTTGAGCTATATTGTACGTGTCATTTTCTGCAAGTGCTTTCAATTCGATTGAATCCAAAATTGGGTGAGTCCAAAATTGTGCTGTTTGGTTAAGAGTTAAGAAGCCAATAGACCTGAACGTGAATGGATGTAATTGATATCAGGCTTGTTTAAACCCTTTCGGAATAATTATGTGGTTTTATTTTTCAACACTGAAGAACAAGGCTTTTGAAGAAACCATGGATAAAGAAGAAAATACTGTTGACCAGTCTTCTCAGTTTTCTCCAAATTTTTTTAACGGCTTGAAAGAAAACTAAAGACCCAACAATTGACTTTTCCATTGCAGATGCTCTGATTATTGATTGTTTTTTCACCCAGCAAAAAAGTATTCATGCACTCATGATATTCTTTTGGTCCTTTTGAACTCTAAGCCACAACTAGTTCAAAATTAATTTTGCAGACAGTTTAGATTAAGCCTTTACCAAACAAAAAAAAAAACATAGCTTTGTCTGAATTGAAAAGCATTTGCAGACAACAAATTTATTGATATTCAAAAGGTGAAATTTTTATTTCAAAGGGAATAATACATTGTAGGAAAGGAGAAAATACTGGGTACCAGGACTTCTCTCCTTTTCCCTCAATTTTTCAAAAGCATTCTTCCCTAGGGTCGTTAAAAGTCAGAATTGTGTGGTAAAGGGTTATGGTCAGACTGCTTAATATGGGCTGTCTGACGTTGGATCTACATTATCTATGAACTTGAAAACAAAATTGCCTTCTAATAGCAATATAGATAGATATTTGTCTACCTACTAGTAGTGTTTGTTTCGGTTGTTTAGCCATATAAAAGTTTAACATGTTATGGTACCACACAATCCTGACTTTCAATTACCCTGAGAAAGAAGCCTTTCGAAACATTGTAGGAAAAGGACAAAATGCTGCTAACTGGCATTTTCCAATTTTTTTTACTGTATCAAATACAGATGCCATCATTTGAGCCAAATTTAAACTGTTGTCTGCATATTCCTTCAATACAACTCTATATTTTGTCACGTGGTAAAGAGTTAATGTGCCTTTAAAAGTGTAATAAACAAGAATATCTTATTTAGTGCAGACCGTAAATGTCAGCATTTCAATTTGAATTTTGTAGAGCATTGGATCCCTTGTACAGTTTTGAAGTTTAATACATTTGTATGTAGTCATCCCTTCAACTATTTTTATCATTTCAATCCAAAAAATACGAAACTTATAATGAATATTTATCCAAAAACACGAAACTTGTACAGTAACTTTTAAGAAGAGACTCTTGAAAACATTAAACATTGTGGAAAAAGGAGTATTGTAAATGCTAGTTACCAGTAATTTATCCTTTTCCCAATAGGGTTTTGTAACTATTTCATTGACAAAAAATCTTTTGAGCTACATTGAATTGGTTGCCTGCAAAATTTAATACTCTCATTCCGTCAAGTCCAAGTTTTGTTGTTTGGTAAAGAGTTAAACCTGTACCATTCAATCCTGAGTTTTAACGACCCTTGGAAATAGGGCTTTTGAAAACATGTTTATAAAGGGAGAAAGTCCTGGTAAACAGCATTATCTCCTTTTCCTACAATGTTTTCTGCCCTTCCATAAACAAATTTCAATTTTTGAGTCGCATTTATTTTGTTGTCTGTAAATGCTTTCAATGTGGGCTAGTCTAAAATTTTGTTGTCTGGTAAGGATTTAAAACATTTTAGTAAAATATGGATAATCAATATAGATTTAGATTCAATAATAATAAATATATGAGGTAGAAGGGCAAAGTGTCTGATATAATCAATTTCTCTTTTTGTCTTCAATAGTGTCATTAACCCTTTACCAAACAATCCCGGGTTTTCATGACCCTGTAGAAGAGACCTTTTAAAAACATTGTGGGAAAAGGAGAAAATACTGGTGACCAGCATTTTCTCCTTTTTCCGCAATGTTTTCTACCCTATCAAAGCAAGATTGCACCATTTGAACCACCTTGAAATTGTTGTCTGCAAATGCTTTCAATTTGGACAAGGCTAACATTTTTTCATGTGGTTAAGGGTTAAAAAAGGCTGTGATCTTTGGATAATTTGTTAACCATCTATTTTAACTGTTTTCTTCTTCAGGTTCAATTGTGATTCACCAACAAGTGAGTTTGAGTCTCGAACACCTAAGGGCCGTGGAAAAAGGCGTGGGGCTTCAAACACGCCTGTAAATGACACTAGAACTTTACGAAAAGGCAGGCGTGGAAGTAATGTTCAGCCTTTCACTGCACCACCAAGCCCAGCAAAGTCCGACATTTCATCAGGTGGTATCAAACGTAAAGGTCGTCCTCAAGACATTGACCTTTCAGCAGCAGAACAGAGGTCAACCAAACGTAGTCGCTCAGGTTCTCAAGCTCCCACTCCTAACTCAGAGACTCCACCCACAGATGCGCAGGGATTTATTGAATGTCCAGAACCAAATTGCAATAAAAAATATCGCCATGCCAATGGACTAAAATACCATCAGTCTCATGCTCATTCTGGCTTGTGCCAGTCATTTGAAGATGCAAAGGAAATGGATACAGAGGATGTACCTTTAAGTGTGGTTAAAAATAGTGCAAAAAAGGATAGAGACAATAAACAAAGAGAAAACAGTGCAAATAAGAAAGATTCATTGAAAGAAAGTAGTGATAAGAATGAAAGTGCAGCTCTAAAGAAAGCAGACAAGGAAGATAATATTGAAGATGATAGTAAAGATAATAAAAGTGAAGCAAAATGTGATAACTTGAATTCTTCTTCCAAGAAAAAGGATAGTGCTAATTATAATTCTTTTTCCAAGGTACCTGTCACAACGGCAGCTCAGCATTTGACCAGTTCTAATAAATCCTTTGTGTCTCAGAACTCTGGCATGAAAGCTAATCCTTCTGGCTTAGTGTCACATGGACATGGCCCTAGTCAATTGTTTTCAACAAATTCCAGCACAGCTCATCCATCTAGTCAGCCATCCTCATTGACTTCATCAGCACTGACAAACACTGTGTCATTAACATCAACTACTATTTCATCAACAGTAGCTCAGTCAGAAACATTCAAAGCTGATAATAAACTAGTTGATATAAAGCCAAAAATAACTAGTGATGTAAGAGTGTCTAAACCCAATAGACCCATAGTGCCAGCACCTACGCCTCAAGTTTTGGCCAATGTTCAGGTGACTCATTCAAATCTCACCCCTGTTATGTCTCATACTCAGATGTCTCCTCAGTTGAAACCCATTCAGCCAAAGCCCACCATTATGGGTGAGCCACAAAACATCAACCCAGCATTAGCAGACTTTAATAAAGACCGTAAAAAGGTGCAGAAAAAGAAGCCATTAAAAGAAGGCCAGCAGCTTGCAAGTGGCAGATCTGATCAACCAACTATAAAGATTGAAAGATCAGGTGTGATTAAAACTAATCCTCTACCTTCAACTAAACAGGGCGATCAAGCGAAAAAAGACATTCTCACTAAAGACATTTCTAAACATGGTAGTGATTCACATAGATCTCAAAATATTACTTCACATTCGGGAAAGAGTTTGGATATTCCTCATTCAAGAATGAATCAGAATCCAAACTTGTTGAAAGTTGGTTCACCACTACAAGTTGCTACACCAGACAGTGGTAAAACGCCGGTCAGTGATGATGTTCAGAGTCCAGCTTATTCTGATATTTCTGATGCAAATGAGTCTTCAGCTTCACCAGCAGCTCCTTCAGACACAAGCCCACAGAAACAGAAGGATGATAGTAACATGTCCAATAAAAAAGAGGAAAAGTCTGAACCTTCCCCTCAACAACAAAATGATAATCCAATGGTCTCTCACTATGGGATGTATTCCTATTATGGACAACAGTCACCATTTGGTATGAGTAATCCTAACATGTCTCCAGGACAGAAGAGTAACAGCTCTATCTCCAGTGGCCCTTCACAACAGACATCAAATACAAATAAAGAAGTAAAGAATATAACCAATGAAATAAAGAAACCCTCCAGTGAAGAACAAGTGAAAGATGATAAAAAACCTGAAGATGACAAGAGTAATAGGCCCAAGGGGATACCGTTACAAGGTCCCAGCGGTCCTCTACATAATATGTCACCACAGCAGATGCATGATTATCAAAATTGGTATGCTCAACAGATGTATATCCAGTCTCTTCCACCACCAATGCAATATCAGTATATGGCAAATGGTTGGCGTCCACCCATGGATCCAGTTACAATTCAAATGATGGAGGAACAGAGAAGGGCACAGAGTTGTGGTGAACCTGGTCGAAGTGACAGAGAGGGAGGGCAAAATAGGCCACATGGTCAAGAAGGTCACCCAAGTAGTTCATCAGGACGGGGGCCAGGGGACCAAAAGGGAATTCCGTCTGGTATGCTAGGTAGAAAGGATGAAGGAGTACATGGCCAGAAACCAATGCCATCTCCAAATGGGAACCAGTCAGGATCAGAAAGGACTGACAGTACAAACAAAAGTTCTGATGACAAGAATATGAAAGACATTGCACTCAGGGAAAAACAAAATGAAAATCATCAAATATTAAAAGAAAACATAGACTTGAAAATTGAAATGGACAAGAATAGGCAGGAAATAGAAAGGTATAGGCAAGATGAGATACGGCGATACAAGATGTATCATGAGCAGAAAATGATTGAAGAAAAGAAGAAAATGGAACTGGCAAGAAAAGCAGAGGGTAGGGCAGAAAATCCAGGAGGGAAAGCTCCTGGTACTCGTCCTATCATTGAGCATGGTCCTCGTAGTTTATTACAAGGTCATCGACCTGATGATCTTCACAGGGATAATAATAATGTGAAAAATATGGATTCTAAAGTGAAAGAAAGTCACTCGAGGGAATCAAGTGCAAACAGGCATTCAGAAACTTCAAAACCAGGAGATGAGAAATCAAAAAATCCTGTACCTGATAAACATAGATCCGAAACACCTCAGAGAAATCCTGACAACTTAAGCAAAAGACCAAGTGGTAGTAGTTCTAAATCAGGTAGTCCATCAACATCAATTAATTCTAGTAGTGTGCCAGGATCTCCATCTTTCCCATCCTATGTCAGTAACTACCAGTACATGCAAAATCATCAGTTTATGGGTATAGATCAGTCACATCCCTTGTATAGAGCCCATGTTAACCCTGCCTTAATGCCAGGTTACCCTGGATATATTCATCCATCACAGATGGGTTTCAGGCCAGGCTCAGATGAGGATAAAGAAAAACTAAGTGCTCAAAAAACAGTTCAACCCCCATCTAGTGATAGTGATCCAAAAAAGGAAGTGTCTAATCGTGGTGGACCTTTTTATGGAAATGTACATAAAATTCATGAACTGTCAGAAAAAGGTAGGCCCAGGTCTCGAAATTCTTCCCCGGGGCCTGTTAAACCTACGGACACAGTGACTTCAAGTTACGATAAGCACAGGGATTATACAAACTCTCCACCGACCCAGCGTCATGTACATACACATCATCATACTCATGTATTACAGCCTGGCATTCCACAACCAGCTCTTCAGCATCCACCAGCTTTCTTTGATCACTATGGGGGTATGTAACGCCTTCCATTTCTTACAACTTATCCAATTGTCATTTTGTGAAATGGACTTTTCTAAATGTGTTGCATGACTTTCTTGATATTGTGATTTCATCTTTAACACTACCAATCAATCCCTTGTGTTTGTAACTCTGAAATAGAAGGCTTTTGTAGTCATTGTAGGAAAAGGAGAAAATTTTAGTTACCAGAACTTTTTCTACAAAGTTTTCAACCATTTTAAAGACACATCCAATCATTTGAACTACGGTACATTTGATTTATTCTCTTCAAACGGCTTCAATTTGGACAAGCCTAGAATTTCACAGTCTGGTGTAGAGCTAAACCTTTCCAATTTGTCATTTGAGTAAAAGTAATGGACTCTTCCAAACATATTGCATAACAGTCCAAATATTGTGGTTTCATCTGTAACTCTGTATTAAAGCACAAAATTCTAGACTTGTTCATATTTGAAGAATTAGCAGACAGTAATCTAGATTATTGCTCAAATAATGGGTTTTGTCTTTGAAATTGTGGAAACATTCTTGGGAAAGTAACTGATGCTGATAATCAACATTTTCTGCTTTTCCCTCATTGTTTTCAAAAGCTTAATTTCTTAAACCAGTAACAAACGTGGAATCATTTGGTAAGAGGTTTTCGCTTTGTTATTGGGGGACACAAACTTGAATGATAATATCAATATTGTGGTTTCATTTGTACAGATCTTTCATTTGTGTGGTGCTACTTTGTGACTGATACTTTGTTAATACTGCAGATGCCTTCTGCAGACCTTGGACTGTTTACAAACAACCCCTTGTAATTATGACCCTGAGGAAAAAAGGCTTTTTTTTTTCTTTCTGCAGACAAATTCCATAATTTAAGCCATGTTTATCTGTAATACTTGCAATATGGGATCTAAAGTTTTGTCTTCTTGTTATTATATAGAATTAACTCTTTACTGAAGGATGAAATTGAATATTCTTGACAAATTTAATGTGACTTATGGGATTGGAAACGTTTATTGAAGAACATTAAAAAGTGAGAAAATGTTCAGTAACAACATTTCTCCTTTTTCAACAACATGTTAAAAAATTATCTTCGTAAGGGTCATCAAAACATGGGTTTGTTTGGTAAGGGTTAATGGATTATAGATAATCATCTGAAAGGAAAGCTGAAATAGGATGTTGTAGCAATTCCTGCACAAGCTGTTACTCTGTATGTTTTGTGCAAGATTTGTATTGATCTGTCAGACGAGGACTTTTTCCTCGTTCCTTTTTTAACCATGCTGTAACCCTTCACTGTACAATTATGAGTTATTTTGGAACCTTAAAGAGAAGGCCATTAAAACTATTGTTGGAAAAAGAAGAAATACTGGTAATCATCATTTTGTCTTTTTCCCACAATCTTTTCTCCCCCTTTGGCAGACAGTCTAACCATGTTAGCCACATTTCATATTGTGTCTGCAAATGAGAGCAACATGGATAAGTTCAAAATGTTGTGGTCTTGTATAAAGTTAATACAGTATCTTTTGAAGATTTTTTTATGAACTCTTTTGAAACATTGTGGCAAAAGGAGATAATTGCCCTGGAGAAGTCCTGTTGCTGTTGGCAAGTAACACCTGTATTAATGTTTCAACTCTTAATTCATGTTTGATTATTTACATGTATTATTATTTTTTTCAAAGATATTTGCTGCGAAAATTGTTCCAGTAGATAACAGGTTAACCCAGTATCTTGGACTGCCCTAGTAATAGGACTACTTTTTATTGCAGACCAAAAAAAAAACCCTAATGGTTAAAACATGTAATTTTAGCTGTGATATTTGAAAGGATAATGAAAGTATGTTTGAGCTTGAGAATTTGTTTTAACTCTTTTATCAAGTGACAAATTTGTAGCCTTGTATATATTGCAGACAACAAAATTGTAGATTTGTCTATTTTGCAGACGACAAATTAAATGAGGCTCAAATAACTGCATTTGTTTCTTAAAGGGTGGAAAGCATTACCACAGTGTGTGGGAAAAGGAGAAAATGGTGGTTACCAGCATTTTGTTCTCTTTCAATAATGATTTGAACAACCATCTTCTACAGGGTCTCAAATGCATGGGACCTTATGATAAAAAGTTAATTTGTAAATTCGTTAGTGATGAATGTCAGTCTCATGATTCATTGACACTAATGGACCTCTTGATAAATGAAATGGACATTTTCCATCATTCTTTAACACAATATCTCTCCTGAATAAGAGTAAGTGTAGACCCACTATCTGACTTAGAAATGAAGTTCGAGAGATGACATACACCAACCATTTTAAGTTGCATTTTTGTTTTAATTCTCAGGAGTTTCCTAAATTATAATAGAACACCATTCTGATTGGAATAACCAAATGGTTTTGCCAGTCAAATATTGTGCTACTTTCATTACTTAGCACGAGACAAACAATGCTACTTTAGATGGTTAGGCAAATATGAACCCAAACAGTGTAGATCCAATGCATGAAACAGACAGTTGATAATCCTTTGCTGTACCCCAGGCTGATTCTGGAAAGGTTGTAGCTATCTAAACGTCAGAATGTGTAGGTTTAGGGCTAGAGCTCAATTTGTTTTCACATGACGTCTTTCGTAATGACATTGATCTTTAGCAACAAATGATAGTCTAGAGTGAGGAATATGACATGTCTCTTTTATATACATTTCTTATACCGGTACTTGACATTGATTTTGGGCAAGATCAGTGTTCACAATCAAACTCATTTTACCGAGTGACTCTGTGTTGTAAAGACCAAAACAAAAAAAAGCCTGTGAAAACATTGTAGGAAAAGCAGAAATTGTTTATTACATTTATAAGCAATATCCCCATTACTACCCAGTGGCTACCCAATTGAATAAGTATAAAACTTGTCATTGATAAAAGGTAAATCTTAGAGTGTAGAATTTTAGTCTGTGCAAACGATAAATATATTGCAATTCCAGTGTGGTTCTTGACAGGATTTTACACATTATCAGACAGTGTAGAGCTTCAATCAGACAGCATATTCTTTGTAGTCTTATCTTGATTTACACCACTGTCTTCATAAGCAACTAAACCTGTTGTCAGCTTTTTGGGTGGCCTCAACATTGTAAAAAGTAAAAAGTGGGTGGGGAGGGGAGTTTGCCAAAATGTAAACCAAAGTGCCTGTTATCAGAGTCTTTGGTCTGTATGTGTGTGTATATAAGCTCCTATATGGTATCCAATAATGAATTATGTAGTTTGTTTGAAATGTATATTATTATGTTTGGATATGATTCAATATATATGGAAATTTAAGAGCCTTTATAAATAGTCCACCTAATATGAATCTAGATTGATGTTTTTTTCCTTGTTATGATCTATTATATTTGAAAGGAAGATCAAAACCATATAGAAAAAAATATTGATGTGGAGTCAATGGAGAGAACATTGTGGAAAATGAAGAAATTGCTCTTTGAGTAATTGGTCCATTTGAAAAAAATGTTTTCAAGAGTCTCACACTGCAGGTAGAGCAAAAGGGATCAGTATGAGGGACACTGGGGTAGGGGCTACTAAATGGAATGTCAGTCAGGGCTCATGTTTCTGTTTTGAATGTTTGTCTTTCTCTCTTTTTCTCTATGCTTTATAATACTTTATATCACTATAAAACTTATTCAAGTTGACAGAGCAGATTAAAAGTTTATTCTTTTCAGGAAAATTGTTTGTCGCTTTTTTGATATTGCTTTTTATTTGGCCTATTTGGTTTTTAATCCTTTTACCAAACATGATCGTAAAGAAGATGTCCTTTTAAAACGCTGTGAAAAAAGAGAAAATGCTGGCAACCAGCATTTTCTCCCTTTCTCACATTTTCTATCCTTCCAAAAAGCCCTCAATATTTGAGGCACAATTATTTTGTCATCTGTAAATGCTTCCAATATTTGCATAAGTCTTAGATTTTGTAGTTGATAGAGAGCTAATGCCATTTTCAACATTTTTTCAGCAAGATCACGGCAGCCAGTATACTCTAGTAGTTCCTGGAGTTTCTTTACACACCACTGGCTGAGCTCATTAGCTCAGTCAGTAAGATAAGGAGTTGAAACCAAGGGTTCCTTGCTTGGCCAAATTCTTTCTGAAGATTAATGGTAGATCTAGTCATCTTGACAAGATTCATTCCTCTCCACCGCTGGTTGTTGTTTTGACAATGGTTATGCAAGAAAGAAGCCAGTGGCTTGGGAAGAAAATTCTGCAAAGCACTAATCAAGAAACATAATCTAGGATAGCATGGATAGGTGCACTGGTTGATGCCATATAAATGAAATAATCTTGAAATGGCGTAAAAAACCTACAATTAATCAATTCAGACCTATTGGCTGCTTTCCCCTTTAACCCTTTACCACACAATGACGCCTTTTGACGCCCCTGAAGAAGAGGCCTTTTGAAAACATTGTGGAAAAAGGAGAAAATGCTGGTAACCAGCATTTTCTCCTTTTCCCACAAAGTTTTCTACCCTATCAAAGAAAAGTTGCGTCATTTGAGCCACTATGAAATTGTCTTCTGCAAATGCTTTCAATTTGGATAGGTCTTAAATTTTGCCGTGTGGTAAAGGGTTAAATATTATCAAAACAATGTTCAGTAGTAAGAGAGCAAATAAAATCCTGTCCCAATATCTGTCTTCGTTCTTCTAAACCAGCATTTTTAGCTCACCTGTGCACAAAGTGCTCATGGTGAGCTTTTGTGATCGTGCTGTGTCCGGCGTTCCTCGTCTGTTGTCAACTTTTACCCTGTGTACGCTCTAGAGGCCACATTTTCAGTCCAATACTCATGAAACTTGGTTAAAATGTTTGTCTTGATAATATTTCCGATGAGTTCGAAAATGGGTCAGGCCGGGTCAAAAACTAGGTCACTGGGTCAAATCTTAGAAAAACCTTGTGTACCCTCTAGAGGCCACATTTTCAGTCCAATGCTCTTGAAAGTTGTTCTGAATGTTTGTCTTGATGGTATCTTGGACGAGTTTGAAAATGAGTCAGGTCAAGTCAAAAACTAGGTCACTAGGTCAAATTTTAGAAAAACCTTGTGTACGCTCTAGAGGCCAGTTTCGGTCCAATACTCTTGAAACTTGGTCAGAATGTTTGTCATGATGATATCTCGGAAGAATGGGTCAGGTAGAGTCAAAAACTAGGTCACTAGGTCAAATTTTAGAAAAACCTTGTGTACGCTCTAGAGGCCACATTTTCAGTCCAATACTCTTGAAACTTGGTCAGAATGTTTATATTGATGATATCTCAGACAAGTCTGAAAATGGGTCAGGTTGGGTGAAAAACTCGGTCACTAGGTCAAATTTTAGGAAAACCTTGTGTACACTCTAGAGGCTTTATTTTTACTCCAATGCTCCGGAAAGGTGGTCAGAAGGTTTGTCTTGGTGATATGTTGGCCTATTTTGAAAATTCGTGAGGTCGGGTCTACATCTAGGTCACTAGGTCAAATCCTAGAAAAACCTTGTATACGCTCTAGAGGCAACATTTTTAGTCCAATGCTTTTGAAAGTTTGTCAGAATGCTTGTCATCATGATATCTGGAATGAGTGTGAAAATGGGTCAGGTTGGGTCAAAAACTAGGTCACTAGGTCAAATCTTAGAAAAACCTTGTGTATGCACTAGAGGTTACATTTTCTGTCCAACACTCTTGAAACTTGGTCAGAATTTTTGTGTTGATGATATCTTGCATGAGTTTGAAAATGGGTCACATGGGGACTAAAACTAGGTCACCAGATTTAATCTTTGAAAAGCCTTGTGTACACTGTAGAGGCCACATTTTCAGTCCAATAATCTTGAAATTTGGTCAGAATGTTTGTCTTGGTAATGTCTTAGACTAGTATGAAAATGGGTCATGTTGGATAAAAAACTAGGTCACTAGGTCAAATCTCGGGAAAAAAACCTTCTGTACACCCTATAGGCCACATTTTCTCTCAAATACTCATGAAAAGTGGTCAGAATGTTTGTTTGGATAATTTCTACATGTTTGAAAATAGGCAATATTGAGCTTAAAAGTAGGTCACTGAGACAAATTCTAGAAAAAGCTTGTGTACTCTCTAGAGGCCATGTTTGTAAGTCCAATACTAATGAGTGTTTGTCAGAATGTTTGTCTTAATATCTCGGAAGAGATTGGAAATGGGTCATGTTAAATCAAAAGGCTAGGGTGAGTGACTTCAGGGCCATCATGGCCCTCTTGTTTCCTTTTCCTACAGTGTTTTCAGAAATCCTCTCTTAGACAAAGACACCATTTGAGCCATATTTTTTATTTAGATGAGTCCAAAATTTTGTCAGTTGGTAAAGAGGCACAGAGTTGAGCCAAGTTGGGATTGGAACTCATGACTCCAAAGAATTCTAGGCCTGTACATTATCAACTTGGCTATATTAGGCTTAGCTTTTCTGGTGTAGCCAAAATTTTCAACATATAGAACATAGCGTGGAAAGCTCATAGAAGAAGAGTTCAAGTTTGAAACCTTGTAGCCATCATTCTGGGTCAGGTACTGTATAAATGGAAATTTTTGCGACATGGAAATTTTTGCGATTTCGCGAATTTGAAAAATTTGCAAACTTTTCTATTTGCATATTTAACAACAAGTATATTAACAAGTAACAAATGTCATGAATTCACAAACATTTCCCAACGCAATATGTATGTAATCGGTAATTCGCAAATTTTTCGACACGAATATATCCACGTATACAGTATGTCTGGGCTACCATTTTACCTAACCATGTGTTCCTGGAATTTCCCTGTTCTACACATTACAATGCTTTCCAAGCCACTTGCTGCTTTCCCACACCTTAAGCCTTTACTACACAATCCCGACTTTTAACGACCCTAAGAAAACATAGTGGGAAAAGGAGAAAATGCTGGTAACCAGCATTTTCTGCTTTTTTCACTTTTTTTTCCATCCTTCCCAAAACAAATTACAATTTTTAAGGCACTTTTATTGTGTCGTCTGCTAATACTTTCAATTTGGACTAGTCTAAAATTTTTTCGTTAAAGAGTTAAGTCCAAATGACATGTGAGTCTTATGTTTGAGGTAATTGTAAGTTGTTAACTCTTTATCAAACAGTCCCTAAGTTTTTGTTACGACAGCCTTAATGAAGAGGCTTCTGAAAACATTGCGTGAAAAAGGCGAATAATGCTGGGTACCAGTATTTGCTCCTTTATACTCAATATTTTCTTCAGGATCATAAAATAGTGGGATTGTTTTGTAAATGGTTAAATCTTCAAACAACAACAAATTCTGGTTTCTTCCAAGTTGAGAGCATCCGCAGGGTGACAAATTTTTTTAGCCCTTACCACACAGTCCCGAGTTCTAACTACCCTAGGTAAAGGCCTTTTGAAAACATTGGGGGAAAAGAAGAAAATGCTGGTGAACAGCATTTTCTCCTTTTCCCACGTTTTCTACCCTTCCAAAGGTAAATTTCCATTTTTGAATCACAATTACTTTGTTGTTTGCAAAAGCTTTCAATTTCGGCAAGTCTAAAATTTTGTCGTTTGGTAAAGGGTTAAAAAATATAAATAAACCTAAGTTCTTTGGCAGGGTAGGAAACAGTTTGGGAAAAAATGAAAATGCTGGTAACCAGCATTTTCTCCTTTTTCCTTAATATTTTCTAAAGCTTTCTTTCTCAGGGTTGTTTAAATTTGGGATTGTGTGGTAAAGGGTTAAAGGATTGGGGTCTCATTGCAGATTGATTGGTCTTGAATAATTTATACATGATTTAACACTTTACTACACAATCCCTACTTTTAACGACCCTAAGGAAGGAGACTTTTGAAAACATTTTGGGAAAAGGAGAAAATGCTGGTAACCAGCATTTTCTCCTTTTCCCAAACTGTTTTCTACCCTTTCAGTGACAAATCTTATCCTCTGAACCATGTTTAGTTTCTCCTATAAAAATGCCTTTATTAAAGATGATTCAAAAATTTTGTTGTGTGGTAAAGGGTTAAGCCGATACTTCATCAGTAACTGCTGCAGTACAAATTTCCAACACCGTCTCAGGCAGATAACTTTTCCTTGACCAGCTGACTTCTTGCGTAAATAGTATGGCAAAAGGACAAATAGCTTGTAAAGAGCCAATTACTCCATTTAGCATACCCTTTACTAAACAATCCTGATTTTAACAACCCTGCAGAAAGAAGTATTGAAAATAATGTGGAAAAGGAGAAAATGCTGGTAAAATGTTTGTTACAAAGAAATTTTGCTCCCGGTCCCAGTAGTTATCTACAGAGGGTGCCAAGACATGGCGTGTTTGCATAGTTAAGGATTTGAGCCAATATATTTCCAGGAAAATTTTCCTCTCCAAGCTGTAATCTAGAAGCATTGATTGATGATAATATCGTCTTATTGTTACCACGGTGATTATTTGGTTCATAATAATCATTATTGCATTTTCCAACTGCCTTTCAGCAGTTTTGTGAGCTATCAGTCAATTTTTTTTTCTTGAATGGAATTTTTTTTTTGTGGAAGTTAAATCATAAAACATGATATTCTAAACTACTTTAATGACGATACAGATTTAAAATCTCCTTTTAACTTTCTAAGCTTGGAGTTTCATTTTGTTTTAATCAATTGCCTCTTTCTATAGTTTTTCATTCACAGAAACACCTTATTAACGTCCCTCCTGGCTGTGTATGGTAGCTCTGTTGGTAAGGCACAGGGCTTGAAACCACAGGGGGTCGCCGCTTCAAATCCTGATTTCTGCCAATTTCTTTCTTAGGATAAATGATTATAGTCTGAGTCACTGTGACAGGATTCATTCCTCTCTCAAAGCTGATTATTGCATCAAAAGTGGTTATGTGAGAAAGCAGCCAGTGGCTTTGGAAGAATAATACTGGTAAAGGAAACTCCAGGAAACTATGGATGGGTACTCATACTGCCACGCTATAACTGAAATAATATAGAAAAAAGCTTAACACACACTAGAATCATAATTATGTCTCTCCTGTACTCACCAGTATTAATTGCTGCCATGTTCAAGGACTCCCATGCAGGCCAGTGCCTCCATTGAGGATCAAACTAGGACTTACTGATTGCATAGTGTAATGCTTTAACCCTTTACCAAACAGTCCAGTGTTTTGATGACCCAAAAGGAAGAGGCTTGTGAAAACATTGTGGGAAAGGTGATTATGCTGGTAACCAACATTTTCTCCTTTTCCCCCAATCTTTTCTTACAAACCTTCGAAGACAAACCGCTTGAGTCTTGTTTGTAGTCTGCAATTGCTTTCAGTATGGATAAGGTTTAGATTTTAAAACTACTTATGGCTTAAATCTTGACCAAATGATAAAATAAGGAAACATAGTTGGAAAAGGAGAAAATGCTGGTTACAAGCATTTTCTCCTTTTTCCACAAGGTTTTCAAAAGGCTATTTCTTTAGAGTCATTAAAATTCAGGAATGGTGTGGTAATGAGTTAAATTAGTATGGAAGATAATCAACAGAGAAGAGGGGCAAACAGAATGACAGATGGTTTCATTGTCAAGAGGGCCTCCATGTTTTCTGGCAGTATCGCATGGCCAGTTTTGTCACCATCTTTTGTACTATGTGAAATACTTAATTCAATTTTGTTTGCGCCCAGATTCTATTCATGTCAGTTAATTAATCAATTAACCCTCCAAGGCTTCACAAGGCAACCAAATTTTAGACATGTTGAAACTGAAACCATTTGCAGGTGACAAATTAAGTATGTCTCAAATGATGGAATTTGCCATTGAAAGGGTGGAAAACATTTTGAGAAAAGGAGAAAATGCTGGTAACCGCAGTGTTTTCAAAAGGCTTTTCCTCAGAGTCGTTATAACATGGGACAGTGTGGTAGAAGCCAGAAGGTACAGAAAAAATAAGACATCTATTGAGGGAATAGTGATGTACTGTGTGGCTCAAAATTGATTCCTTGTCATTTCTGCACTGGCTGCATGGGACTCACAATACAATTAAAATCTTTTAGGCACTGGTGGTAGTAAAACTACAGAAATACATGAATAAGTGAAGTGCCTTGGTCATATGATTCAAGTACCACTGAAAAAAGTTAAAACTAGACTGTTCAAAGTTGCATAAAGCTAGATTTTGACCAAAATATTTTAGTAGATGATTGATATTTTGTAAATGAAATTAATGGAATTCAGCAGCTTTATTCATAGTTACCTATTTGTTTTACCTTGTGAAAGAAGTTTACAATTCATACCAATTACAATTGATGCTTGCTTCCTGGAATCTCTAATTTTACAAGTACTTGCACCATGATGTGGGTCATTCCAGATGTTACCCAGCTCATTACTGGAACCTATGCTGTAAGTGGCATGCAGGCTACTTACTCAACACTGTCTACCACACGTTTCCCTTCTGGCATCAAACAGCTATGTCTGACCTACCTTTCCACTGATGGTTGTATCTAATAAAGTTAAACCTTTTCAAGACAATTCTGTTGAGGCAAACCTCTCCAAGGATTTATCTCTTCTCACCTCTGATGAAAGTGAAAAAGTAGTCTGTGACTTGGAGAGAAAGTTGTGTCAGCACTGGTGGGAGAAAGCCAGGAAACACATCCGAAGATGCTCCAACTGCTATGATATGACCTAAGCTGTTAAAACGGCATTAAACTCCAATTCAATCAATCAGTGTGTTGTAATGACCCAAAAGAAAAAGGCTTTAGAAAACATTATGGGAAAAGGATAAAACTGGTAACCAGCATTTCTTCCCTTTCTCTTTTATTTTTCATCTACACATGGGTTTAATAACATACATGTATCTAAAACTTTAGTGTGTAGTAAAGGGTTGAACCCCTGTATAAATAATCCAGAGCAGCAGAAATAAATTTTTTACTGGCCTGATCCATATTTGATGCAAGTATTTGTGGATAAGTTATATGTAGCTACCATTGCATGCCTTTGATATGATAGAAAAAATTGTGTTATAAGAAGAACATGGTGGTAAACAGCATTTTCTCCTTCCCCTATGAAGTTTCTAAATGCCTTCTCCTCAAAGCAGTAATACACTGGGCTTTTATGGTAAAGGAATAAAGACCCAATCAATCCCAAGTACACATAAAATTCCAGCCAATCAATATGGAGCACTACAATGACTTCCTCTGTAATGTTATTTCTTTGGAAGGTTTCAACTACATAACCAAACCAATATTAACTCTTTACCAAACGACAAAATTTTAGACTTGTCCAAATTGAAAGCATTTGCAGTCGACAAAATAAATGTGACTCAAAAATTGAAACTTGACTTTAGAAGAGTAGAAAACATTGTGGGAAAAGGAGAAAATGCTGGTTACCAGCATTTTCTCCTTTTCCCACAATGTTTTCAGAAGGCTTCTTCCTCTGGGTCATAAAAACCAGGGATTGTTTGGGAAAGGGTTAACTGTTCCAGTTGTTCTGTGGTTGTACCAAGAGATTTTGAACAGTTACTTTGGGTGCATGTAATTATAGGTTAGTATAGGTCAAGATCAGACTGCCAAGTTTCAACAGTCTGATCTTTGATCAATACTTATGAATATTTTGTGAACTCGTCAAAACTGCTATAACACTGCTCCTTGCTCCTTCATAAAATGACCCCAAATCCGAATATACTGGCTACCAGCATTTTCTCCGTCTGTGCACTTTTTTGTATACTTTCAAAGACAAATCCCATCATTTGGGCATCAATTTATTGGTCATCAGCAAAATTTATGGTTTCAATTTGAACTTGTTCAAAATTTTGCCATCTGGACAATATTCAAGTTGTCATCCTCATAGTTTCAATTCAAACTGGTTTAAATTTATCTTGTCTAGTAAAGAATTTAACATTATGGAAAATATGACTGGAAAAAGAATCGTTTGCTTTTTACAAGCAATTGCTTCTTTTCCCATATTGTTTTCCTAAGTTGTCACTTTACATAGAGTACTGTACAAACTTGTTGTTATTTAATAACAGAATGTTAATGAAGGACATAACCCAAGGATACCTTTACGCATTTTCACTGTAATACAGGACAGCTGTTTGGCCTGAACTGTGATGAAAGTTGGCAAGACTTTATTTACTGTATGCAAAATCATGCTTCAGGGGTTATTTATGACCAATAGTATCTGTTGATCTTTTCCTGTTCCCTCATGCAGATGGAGAAATAGAGACATTTTGATATACTTGTAAGTTCTGGTCGTCCTCATGGTGGTAAACAATCTTTTTAACTCAATGCGGCTTTCAAAAATGAAGATTTTTTTTTCTTTCACAGTGTAGAAAGTATTGTGGTAAAGGGAGAAAATACTGGTTACCAGCATTTTCTCCTTTACCCGAATGTTTTCAAAAGCCATTTCTCTGGGTCATTAAAATTCGAGATTGTGTGGTTAAGTGTTAACTCCTTACCACTGGACAAAAGAGTAGCAACTCCTTACCACTCCACTGGACAAAAGAGTAGCCTTACCCTTATCCAAATTGAAAGTATTTGCAGACTACAAATTCGGTGTGGTATAAATGATTTGTCTGTGTATATACCGGGTAAATACACAGATAGAAGGATAGAAAGCACTCCCAGTGGGAAAAGAGAAAATGCAGGTAACCAGCAAGTTCTCCATTTTGACACAATGTTTTATTAAGCCTTTTTTCAGGGGTCGTGAAAACATGGGATTTTGTGGTATTAAAGAGTTTGCAAATTACCCCACACACAGACCTATTTTTCCTTTGTCCTTTTGAGTAAAGAGCAAGCCCTAGACCTAAAATTGCACTAATGCCTGTGCATTAAAATTCTGTGGCAGACCAGAAAAAAATTGCATAGAAAAGGTGCTAATACCAGCTGTTCATGTCCTCTTACATCTGAGATGAAGGAAATTCTAAGACTCAAAGGTGCATGAATTAAGCAACCTTGAGGAAAAAGACTTAAAAACATTGTGGGAAAGGGAGTTACAGGTGGTTACCAGGATTTTCTCCTTTTCCAACAATGTTCTCTTCCCTTTCATAGATGACTTTCTTTATGTCAGTTACATTCTATTTGTCATCTGCAAATGCTTGCAACTTTGGACTAGGCTAAAATTTGTGGCTTTTGGTAGTGGGTTAAATATTTGGAATATCCTGGAGGAAAACTGTTAACCGTTTTGCCCTGTAAGTTAGTATGGAATGAATCTGGTATCTCTATTCAGCTTCTGGCAGTCTGTCAAGAATGAAAGCCTTTGGCTGATAAGCAAATAGAAGTCTGTTCTGATTTTCACTATCTTGCTTAGCAGGTTTTACATTTTCCCTCATTGAGCCTGTCATTTGTGTATGAGTCGTGACTGTAAAAAGGGGGTTTATACTGCACAGGCAGTCCACATGGGCTGACATGGGTCAAAACTGCTAAATTTTTGGCATGTCCAAGGACCATTCTTCTTCATGAATCAGCAAGTTGTTAGATAAAATGGATTTTACAGAGCCTTGGTATTTATAATCTGTGACACAGATGCATTAAACCCCTTTTCCCAGTGTGTCCCTCATATACATGTACTTCCTATGTACAATCACACAGAGAAAATGGATCTTAATAAGCAATTTTCACTGTTTCATATTGTTTTCTTGATTTCTACAAAACCTTCAAGATTTTTGTAACAAGTTTATCTCCATTCCTTCAAAGAAGCTGATTCTGACTTGTGGAAATTAATTGGAATTTACATGAAAAGATACAAACCTTTATTAGAAAAGATATTTAACTCTCTACCAAACAACAAAATCCAAGACATGTCCTAATTTACAGCATTTACAGCATTTGTGGACTACAAATTAGAAGAGTGTACAACACTGTGGGAAAAGGAGAAAATGCTGGTTACCAGCATTTTCTCCTTTTCCCACGGGTTTTTTACACCCTATCAAGAACAAATTTCATCATTTGGGCAATCCTTTCTCCTTTTTCCAAAGTATTATCAAAAGCTATCTACCCAAAGGTTGTTAAAACTCACGATTGTGTTGTAAAGGGTTTAATCCTGTACTGCCACTGGCGTTTTACCAGTAAGTTCTGGTAGCTTCTGTGAATGGCATAGATCAAATTCAAATTGCATAGAACATGAACAAACAGTCTGATCTACACTCATCAGCTATTTTGCACAATACTATTTTCGAAATTACCCTCACATGCATTGGAAATCTTGTTTGAGACCTCCAAGGTAGTGCAATAATTTTTTATTCGAGCCATGCTCTGGCAAAGGAGGGTTTAATACATCCCTTGGATGCATAATACCAAGTAATTCATCACAATTATGGATCCATAAAATCCATTTTGTCTAACAACCAACTGAATTATGAGGTAGACTGATCTTTTGAGCAGTAGAAAATTGACTAATAGTAAAAAGTTTTGACCAAAATCAGCCTGCGCAGAAGGACTGCACAGGCTGACCTGGGTCAAATCTTTTTGCAGATGCATTAAACCCCCTTTTCACAGACATGACAGATTTTTTTGGCAGCAAAGGAGTAGAATTGGTTTTGAATTTCCAACACATGATTCTATGTTTTCTGCACCTTGATTTCCAAAGAGATTGCAATTGTATACTTGTGAACTTTACCAAAGGACAAAATTTTAGACTTGTCCAAATTCAAAGCAGTTGCAGACAACAAAGTAAATGTGGTTTGAGAAGATTAATCTTTAACAGGCTAGAAAACCTTCTGAGAAAAGGAGAAAATGCTGGTCACCAGCATTTTCTCTTTCTCACAATGCTTTCATAAGCCTCTTTCCTCAGGGTTGTGAAAACTCTGGATTACGGTATGTGGCAGAGGGTAAATTGACTAACTAGTATATCTTCAGCCAATAGGAAGCTATAATAATGTTGAAGCGGGTATTTACTAGCTATCAGCTATTACAATCTGTTATAAAAATGCATCTCCTCAGTGCAAAAGTTTCATGATACCATTTTGCTTATTAGCAGCTATTTTTGGAATGGTACAAATTTAATTTGCAAATTATGTGAATAAAAGCAAGTTTTGATCCTGAATTCTGATGTTTCAAAAGAGAAACAACTGTTCTGTCAAATAGTTAAACTTAACCAGTCTTTTTACCAGATGAAGAAGAGTTAAACCTGATTCCCATTATCAATGCTTCATGCATGCCAAATACCATCATTTAGGCAACAAATGAATTTGCCATCTGCTGTTGCTTTCATCATTGGAGAGTCTAAAATTTTGTTGCCATGCAAAGAGTTAACTCAATCAAACAGTGGCAAGCTAGATAAGCAAGTATTTTATCACAATAATTCATTCTTTTCTAATCTGAATACCTTCATCTGCTTCAACAGAAGCTTGGAAACACTCAAAGCCTCTCAGTGAGCGGGATCAATCAACCTAAAAGTGCCACAGAAAAAGCAATTTTCCTAGAGACTGGAGCCTGAATAATGAATTAAATAAAACAAGCCTCAAGGGATATTGGATTGCAGTGAAGAGAGCTTTATACATTCTGGCTCCCGGCTTCAAACAAGACAGTCTTAAAGGTTATTACCCGACCAGAAAATAAAATACAAACTTTTGAATTACATTTTTCTGAAAGTTTATCATTCTTCAATCTTCATAAAGACTGGATTTATTGCTAGGTTTTATTTTTAAACTACAGTTAAACTCTTTCATCATTAATATTTATAAACTTCACATCTTTTGATAGCTGAAAATACAATCCACTGAAACTGTGAAACATATGAAAACATTTTTCTCACAATGTTGTCGACAGCCCTTTTTGCCACAGAGTTGTTATACAGGGTTGTTTCGGTTAATGGTTAAATAACCTCTTACAGGTGCATCCACAGATTTAGACACACATTAATTTCTGAATCAGCACAGTGTTTCCTGAATGTGTACCAGTTTTCTTAAATTGAAGATATCTGAAGAAAAACAGAAAAGATCAGAATTAAAATACAGAAAAAGTATTTCCTTGTTTGTTTCAAAAACTGTTACAGATGAAAAAAGACTACCTGGACAAAAAAGCCATACAATTAATTTACCTGGTATGCAATCGTATAAAGCATTAAAAAACAGAAACCACCTGCTGTGGAAATTCCCCTTGTGTAACCACAGTGTAATGGTATTATTATATACAAGCTTATCGTGACTGCAGCTCAAGTTATCATTAGTCCATTACTTCTTGTGCAATATTATGCTCTATCATTTTCAGTTAACTCGTCACTAGACAACAGAATTCCCCGCTGAAAGTATTTGCAGATGACAAATTAGATATGAAACTATTGAAGAAGTTTGTATTTAAAAGGGTAAAAAATATTGTGATAAAATGCTGGTTGTCAGCATTTTCTTCTTTTTCCCACAATTTTTTCTTAATAAAGCCCTTTTTCTAAGGATTGTTTAAATTCAGGATTGTTTTATTTATATATAAAGGGTTAAAGGAGGATGCTGACTGGACAGATCCACTTATGAATACCTATGTCAATGAAGACTGTTAGATAAGTGCTGACAATTTGGGCAAAAGAAAATTTATATGTAGATCTTTCTGAAAAAATATTGAGGTAACGAAAGTCATTGTTTGTACCATATTAATGACTCCTACAAATAAAAAATTGTTATTACCCAACTCATTTTATTTTCTAAATCTTTCTCTACCTTAGACGTATATTATGGCCAACATAATGAGAGCCTTTATAAACAAGTGGTTAAGTATGAACTTTTTCATTCATTAAAAAAACACCTAAAGATTCCAGTATTATCAAAATATTTCATAAAATATCAGAGTGTGTAGATCCAAAATCAGTTAGCACATTCTATGCAGTCAGATCTTGGCCTTTATTGCCTGAAAAAGCAGAACTTGCACTAAGTAGAAAGGGTTTATGCACTATGTTCATTGAAGTATCAATTTAGACTGCAGTTTGGTGCATCCTTAATGATCTAGATACTCAGTGAGATTATCTTTTGATTGCTTTATTGTAGACCTTTTTAAATCCTTTAGATCTCAGCTGATTTATGAATAGATGAAAAACAATCATAAAGTTAGGAGATCCTGACATAGGGAAAGATAATGCTATAATGCCCACCTTATCATTGTAGCCATCTTGAATTATGCATGTATAAGAACTTTTTGCAGAAAAATGTTGTTTTATCTATGACCTAAAACAGCATAATTATCTTGATACTGTCACAACAGAATACATGTAATTTGCAGATATGTGTTGCTCCAGTTGTATTTGAAAATAGTATAATCTTATACTAAAGAATTGCTCCATTTATGCCCTGATAGAGTATAATGTTAATACCATCACATCTTCACAGAGAACATAGGAAGGCTGTTACTTGAGATATGATAATGATAAGCATCGTATACTTAGCAGGTAATTAGAGTTTTGCTGATAAAGTAATTGATGGCACTGAACTTAGGTGTATGTAGAGATAAAGAACCTCATGGCAAACCTACACACAGAGAGTATGTTTGGCACAGACAGATCTACACTTCACCATAATTCATTACCTCCTGTAGAACCTTTTTGTGTCTTTTAGCATACAACTTTTCTAAAATATCACAACTGGAAGGAAAAATTGCATGTAACATGCAATTCTTTTGTCCAAGAGCTCAATATCCATATTCTGCTGAGGAGATATTAAGTCATCTATTGAAAATTTGTTTCAGTAGTCCATTGGGAACTGCAGGAGAGCCTAGCCTGAAGGCAAGCACAAAAACAGGGGAAATCTTTTCAGCAAACAATGTGAAAGGCACACCAAGGGTTTAGAGGGTCACAGTACAGGCTGTAATCTTGGAGTTGAAAAGAGGTTTAAAAACTCTTTATTTCTTTAGAAGGTAATAAAGTTGTCAGCCATGAAACATGGATCAGATGTCACGTTATAAAAATGGAGGGGTGAGGGGAAAGAAGTATTAACTTTTTACCCATAAACCCATGTTTATAAGACCCTTTGGGAGGTTAGCCTCTGAAAACATTGTGGAAGAGAAAATGATTGTGGTCTGCAAATGTTTTCAACATGGAAAAGTGTAAAATTTGTTGTCTGGTAAAGAATTAATTGGAGTAGTAATGGGTTCGTTCTTTCATACATAATCCGGAGTTGAAACAATACTGAGGCAGAGAGAGAAGGCTTTCCATAACATTATGAGAAAAAGGAGAAAATAACCAGGATTTCCTCATATCTCCACAATATTTCAATCTTTTCAAAGACAGAAATTCTTACTGCAGTTACATTTTATTAGTTGTTTGCAAAAGCTTTCAACACAGACACAAGTCTGAAATTTTGTGGTCTGGTAAAGTATTAGCCAGTACATAGATGGGTTACTGACCAAGATAAAGCACAGCCGATTATTGTTTTTCTGTAACATACAGTTTTTACTTGGCAAATTGAGTGATGACAGAATGGTAAGGAAAATGATTTGTGCATCACCTTATTTATTGACTGGTTCTAAATTAATTACCTCCCCACAGTTTCTGGCAAAGGTAAATTTGATTAGATGTACCAACAACTGAACAACTGGAATTCATAGCTGAGGCAACCATGCCCATTCTTAGTTGTGCTGTTTTCAAAGAAAACATTGAGATACTTTCTTTGTCATAGCCCTGTGGTCTTCTGGGGCTTTGTCATCTGTCCATTGTTGTTGTCAAGAAAAGACATTTTCTGATATCCCTGTCACTTTTTAAGATATTTACTTCAAACTTAGGTCAGTTTTCACTATCAAAAGGAGAGATCATACCTATAGGGCAGTAACCGTTAGAATATTTTTTACACTATTATTTTTTCCAAGAATTTTCACTGAAAGAACAACTGCAGTGCTGTTGTTTATGTCTCTCCTGTGGGGTCACCAGTACAGGCTGGAGTTTTGCAGTGTATTCAAACTCGAGAACACTGACATGCATATCAGTGCCTCCATTGTTGATCGAACTAATGTATCCTGATAATGAAATCTGTTGTTTCACTGAAAAAGAAGCTGTAGCCAAAGCTTTGCATGTGCTTGTGTTTTGCTGAACACGATGCATGAACACTCTTAGGACAAAATGCCAGCATTCAGTCATTGCCATTACTATTGTATACCCTTTCAAAGACAAATGCCATCGTTTTAGCAAAATTTATGTTGTTGTCCTGAAATGCTTCCAAGTGTAGAAGTAGAATTTGTTGTCTTGAAGCACTTTCATAATGGACAAGTCTAAAATTGTGTTTGTTGGGAAAAGGGGTTAATGCTTCCCGCACAATTCCAACTTTTCAAGACGCTGATGAAGAAGGCTTTTGAAAAGATGGTGGGAAGAGGAAAAAATGCTGGTAATCAGTGTTTTCTCCATGTCGCATTTTTTTTTCTACCCAACCAAAGACAAATAATATTGTTTGAGTCACAATGATTTTGTTGTTTGCAAATGCTTTCAAGTTGGTATTATCTAAAATTTTGTTTAGTAAAGAGTTAACCCTTTACCACACAATCCCGTGTTTTAACGACCTTGAGGAAGAACCCTTTAAAAAACATCGTGGGAAAAGGAGAAAATGCTGGTAACCAGCATTTTCTCCTTTTTCCACAATGTTTTCTAAGCTTTAAAAGAAAAAATTCCTGATTTGTGCAACATTGAATTTGTCGTCTGCAAATGCTTTCAATTTGGACCAGTCTAAATCTTTGTCATATGGTAAAGAGTTAAGCAGTTGAAGAAAACATTTTCTTTAGTTTCTTTGCATGCTACATTCAGAATCTATGATATTTTTTGGTGAGTGTATTTCTACACAAGACTGCTTCTGTATTTTTTCTTCTGCTAATTCAAAATCCATTTGCTTATGAGAATATTTCCTCTCACAGAGGAATTCTCTGATAAGAAAACTGAGTGAGGCTGAAACCTGTAAATTTAGATTTGATGGAGCCCAGATGTCACTCTGTAGATGAAAGCTGTTCACAGACTGTAACCCTTTATGCCCTGTACAACTTTGTTTGCTCTTTTAGACACTATAGAATAAGATTAGACTGAATACAAAATGCAAGTGAATCTTGAACCTGCACTGCCTGAAATTTTTAGAAATTTCCTGACCAAAATATCCATGAAAATTGGAATTTTTAAGGTATTTGTAGCATCGGAAAAATAAAATATGTGCTGTTTCAATATTTGGCACTCTAAGATTAATGCAACCAAAATTCTAGACTTATCTGCAATGAAATTTATTGCAGAAGACAAAAACTTGAGGATGAAACTTTCGATGGGATTATGGAAGAGTATAAAAGGAGCTTATAGTATTTTCTGCTTTTCCCACAATGTTTTTTTTTTTTTTTAATCAAAGCCTTTTTAGGATACATGCGCTTTTTGGTGAAGGTTTTAACATGTCACATGTTATTGTTTTTCTTTTTTTTTTAGGGGGGGGGGAAGCATGAGTATGACTTGAGAGGGGTTTTTTATCTCTAAAATATCAGATGACCAAAATTTGGACTTGTCCACTTCAAATGCATTGGCAGACAACAAATCAAATATGACTCAAATGATACGGATTTACCATGAAGGACTTTGGTATCCAGATTTTTCTCCTTTTACAACAGTATTCTGTATCAATTCAGAGACAAATCTTGCTATTTGAGCCACATTTGATTGGTCGTCTGAAACTGCTTTGAATGTGGATGAGTAAAATTCTTGCCATCTGGTAAACAGTTAACTCTTTACCAAACGACAAATTTTTTGACAAGACCAAATTGAAAGCATTTGCAGACGACAAATCAAATGTTGCTAAATTAGTGATATCTATTTTTGATAGGG
The DNA here is from genome assembly GCA_946811185.2 of Hippopus hippopus. Classification (NCBI taxonomy): domain Eukaryota; kingdom Metazoa; phylum Mollusca; class Bivalvia; order Cardiida; family Cardiidae; genus Hippopus; species Hippopus hippopus. The sequence continues at coordinate 36,308,329 of OX328104.1, forward strand.
TAGAAAACATTGTGGGAAAAGGAGAAAATGCTGGTTACCAGCATTTTCTCCTTTTCCCTCAATGTTTTCAAAAGGCTTTTCTTTTAGGGTCGTTAAAAGTCGGGATTGTGTGGTAAAGAGTTAAAAATAATGTTAAGCTTATGTCAAAGAATAGACAGATCAAGAAATCTGAATGTTTTTACGTAATATGCACGCATACCATTTCTGTCAGAGCAATTACTAGAGCAAAAAAAAGTATATGCAAACAAATGGCTGGTCCTTTTATGTATGTGAACTTTTCCTCTGTAATTCATGGGGAATGCATGCATAATCCCCTTTAATGAGAGGCACAAAGAGAGACATGGAAACTTACTTCACAGCACCGTGTGTTATAATTACCCCTGAGAAAGTTATGATTGCAGTCACTGCTTGAAAATGTGGAAACCATCTGTTTTGTTAAATCTGCATGCAATCATATTTTGTTTTGCGCTAGATTTGAAAAAAAAATCATTATGAAAACTGATAACTTACGTTCAACTAGCAAAGATGGCCTTTTATCTCTAAAAAGCCAGAATGACAATCTTTTAGACTTGTCTGTAGTGAAAGCATTAATTTTGCAAGCCACTAATAAATTGTGGCTCAAAAAATGGAATTTGACTCTTCTGAAAAGGTAGAAAGTGTTGTGAGAAAATACTGTCTACTTCAGGGGAGTCAAAAAACAGGGTTTTAATGGGAAAGGGTAGGACTATTGATGTTGACAGAAAATATGGATTTGTATGGTAGCTTGTTAACTTTCTAATGGATGATTATGTTTTAGACTTGAATATGGTGAAAGCATTTCCAGATTACAAGATAAGTGTGGCCCAAATGATTGTTTTTGTCTATTATCATCATTTTCTGCTTTTCCTTCAATCTCAATGCTGTTTATGTGGGAAAGTAGCCAGTCAACGGCAATGAATGTTTTGCCAAATATTGGTAAAAGCAACTCCAGGAAAGCAATTCAGGTGCAGTGGCCACAGGATACACTTGTTAATCGAAATACTGCTGAAAAGTGTTAAACACCAAATAAACAATTTTCATTCCATTTTTGCAAAAGCCGTTCTTTTTTATCAGGGGCGTTGAAACTTAGGATTGTTTGCTGAAAGGATTCAATGTAGGTGCTCTGGAAAAGATAAGGAAACTGTCTGGAATTGAGATTTCTGTTTTAGTAATTCATCTTTATGAGTGGGGCTTCTAAATCATGCCAAAGAATCTTTTGCAGAGAAAGCTTTCTTTCCTCTGTCATCTATAGCATTTACTTGCACTCTGTATCGGACAATCCAGTGTTTTTAACCACCTTTTCGAAGACATTTGAAGGCAAAGTGGGTAAAGAGAATAATGATGGCAAGCATTCTCCAGCATTTTCTGTCCTGTTCCCGCAATTTTTTTTTTTCAAAAATATTCTCACTTATTGTTCTTAAAACTCAGGATTGTGTGGTAAAGAGTTGTAGCAAAAAATGTGATGAAAGGTGCAGTCGCTTGAAACATGCAATTGCTCCTTATAATCTCCTATTATTTATCCAAAACTGTCAGCTGCAGGCTGATAAAATGATGTCTAAATATGTGCAGAGATTGCACAAAGTACACTTAATTGATTAAACCCTTTACAACACAATCCCTAGTTCTAGGAACCCTGAGGAAGAGGGCTTTAGAAAACATTGTAGGAAAAGGAGAAAATGCTGTTGGCATTTTCTCCTTTTCCCTCAATGTTTTCTACCCGTTTAAAGTCAAATACCATTGCTTGAGCCTCATTCCTCTTATTGTTTCCAAATGCTTTCTATTTGGACAAGTCTAGAATTATGGCATGTTATAAGGATTATGCCAACGAAAAGCGCATGGTACCTTTTGAAATTTGTACTTTTTAGGGCTGAGCCAGATACCTTAGTTGGTAACAAACAGGGTTTATAATCCTGGGGTTATGAGTTTGATTCCAAGTATGGCCAAGCTCTTTTTCTTTTTCGATATTGGTCATTGCGACAGAATTAATTTCTTTCTCAGAATTGAACATTGTTTCAATGATTTTTATATTGAAAGGCAGCTAGAGGCTTCAAAAGTGTGTTTTGCAAAGTAATGGTCAAAGAAACTCCAGGAAAGCATGGACAGGTACACTGGCAACTACGATAGTAGAGAAATAATCTTTAAAGTATTGTCAAACACCAAATAAACAAGTATTTTAGAGACGAGTGTTGTTATCAAAATATAAACTTGCTGAAGGTATATACAGATAAACTTGATCCCCCATAAATGAACACATGCTGATAAGCAGTTACTTTGGAGTGTCTAGTGTTATCTATCTCACTTCTTTACCTTGATTTGATACACAGACTTAGAACTGTATCATTAGCCAAGGGTGTTTGGGGAATTAGTCTGCTGATTTCTACAGTACAACAGTAGTTCATCTTTTACAAGAGAACAAAATGTTAGACTGGTCCATATTAGCAATTCTAGATAACAAAGATGTGGTTTGTGTGATAAGATTTGTCTTTGAATGGGTATCTTTGAAAATACATGAGACTTTCACTGAAAGTAAATGTTGGTAAAGAAGAAAACACTGGCTACCAGTATTTTCTCACATGAGAAAATGCTGGTAAACAGTGTTTTCTTCTTTACCAACATTTTCCTTCCAATGAAAGCCTCATCTTTTGAGCTATGTTTTATTTGTCATCTGGAAATGCTTACAATCTAGATGAGTCAAATTTTGTCATCTGGTTCAGAGTGAAAGCTGTCATTATAAGGGGCAAGGACAGTTGTATTTGAGCCAGTTACACTGGGAAAATTGATGCATTATATCAGTCAAGTCATCACATAATTATGGATCCATAAAATCAGTTTTGTTAGACAACCTGCTGAATCATGAAGTAGAATGGTCCTTGGACATGCAGAAATTTACATTTAACAAAAAGTGTTGACCCATGTCAGTCTGCACAGTCGGAGCAGGCTGACATAGCTTGATACTTTTTGCAGATGCATTAAACCCCCCTTTTCACAGAGCATGGCCCATTTGTATGTGTAGTGTGTGTTAAGGCTGTAGTAAAATGAAAGTAGATAATAATTATGATGGTTTTATCAAGGAGAGGTAATGGTTGGCAGGGTCATGAGCTGGTATTTAGTGACAAACTCTATGTAAATAAGATAACAATCTTTCGAAATGTCTGTCATTGTTAGCGTCATTCCATACTGCAAGCAAATGCTCCTGTCCCTAGTCTTTTTATAGCTGTCATATGTTAGAGCCAAAGTAGTTGTAATAGGTATAAAGGCTTATGATAGATGTGCATCAAGGAGAGATAATGACAAACAGGGTGATGAGCTGGTATTTCTGATACTCTCTGAGCAGATAAGATAGGAATCTTCCCAGCTTGTCTGTCATTGTCAGGGCCATTTACTGATAATCAATTAACCCTAAGGCTGCTAAGTGTGACTCACAGACCTTTTGCGGACAGCGTAGTTCCAGATCAGACTACACAGAACGTGCAGTCTGATCGTGGATCTACACTGTCCAATCAGGAGATATCTTTCCCTCAAAAATACCTTTGAAATAGCAAAATTTGGGTTTTTTTTCTATCGGTTTGAAAGTTTCATTTCATTTATTTAGCAGGATAACGTTAATCTTTTGTTGTATCAGCGTGTTGGAAAAAAAAAAAGGCTGTTTTTAAAGGGCATCTTCATAATTTTACTCAATAAACGCTGAAACAAATTGGCAGCAGAAGGCTTTGGAAATAAGAATGCATTTGATAACAGTATGGCTAGGGAACTGTTGCTTACATTTTTACCCACCTTTGCTACAGTGTTTTCAAATTTGGTCTGCTGGAAGAAACATAGAAAAAAGTGGTTGTTTAATGTTTACATCAACAGTTCAAGAAAAAAAAAAACATTCTTCTCTCCTTTGTTTTCCATTCTTTTTGTCTTTATTACTAGTGGATAGTCTGGAATTCAATTAATAAATCCTGTACCAAACAATGCTGTTTTTGTGACCCTGAAGAAATATTGCCTTTGAAAGCATTGCGGGAAAAGGAGACATTGTGGAAAACAGAGGTAATGTTGGTTACCAGCATTTTCTCCATTTCCCACAAGTTTTCTACCCTTTCAAAGACAAATCTAACCTTTCATGCTACATTTTTATCTGCAAGTGCTTTCCATTTGGATAAGTCTAAATAAGGTTATTTGGTAAATAGTTAAAGTTCACACAAAAGCTTGATTACAGTCTTATATACTTTTTTCATTGCCTTTTCAGCAGCCATGTTTGTGAGCCAGGCACAGTCTCCCCACCCATTTCCTCCAAAATAAGGAGCATAGACAAAGGGATTACTACTGGATGGTGCAAGAGCAAGAACGGTACTTTTTACAGACACCAGATTAGATGCCTAATTGATTTGTTATGATTACAGATACCTGTTCTTATTGAACATATAAACAGAAAGAAAATTTTGAAGAGGACACTCTGATTGGCGGAGTTGAAAGTTGGGAAAAGGAAAAAGGCAGTAAAATAGTCTGGATTTTAGACTGTGTTAAACCAGTGTGATACGTTCTAAAGAAAGTCACCCAGGAAAATCTAAGTAACAAGAGTGAAACATTATAAATTTCATGAAAAGGAAATTGTTATTTTAGAAAGAAAAAAAGTATTGTGGATAATAGTAGTAACAAGATTTTGGTTGCAATAGAGATAGGGTCATTAATTTCTTCAAAATGACCCGGGGTACTTTTCTGTAAACTGAGTATGCACAAAATTTGCAAACACAGTTGAGGTGAGCAAACATCAAGCCTGAAAACAAGTTTAACTGAACTGCATAATATTACAATTTGAGTAAATATTTGCATAACTATATGCCAGCTTATTCCTTTGGGTAAAGTAGGGTATGTGTACATACAATCCCAAAAACATTGCGTAAATTCACACAGTTTAGTGAAAGGTACCCCAGAAGAGTACAAAATTTAGCACTAATGTGAAGGTGAATGAATTTGAAATGTACGGAATGGTTTTGTATATGCAGCACAATAAATTGTAGTGAGATATCATTGCATAACTAATTGGATTAATTTTGTCGATAGGACATTTCATAAAAAGCATTATCATCATGGTACAGAACATTTTCTGTCGCAACACTCTCAGCCCTGAATCAAACCCTAGAACAAGTGAGACAAGGGTAAATATTCAACTTTTTACCTTATAAGCAATAAAGAGACTTGTCTAAATTGAATACATTCACAGATGGCAATTTAAATATAGCTCAACTGGTGGAATTTGTCTTTGATAGGGTGGAAAACATTGTGGGAGAAGGAGAGAATGCTGGTCACCAGGCCTCTTCCTCAGGGATGCCAAAACTTGGGATTGTGTGGTAAAGGTTTAACTGTTACCCAGACAATAAAATCTTAGTCAAACCATTTGCAGAAAACAGATTGAATTTAACTTAACTCTTTACCAAACTACAAAATTGTAGACCAGTCCAAATTGAAAGCATTTGCAGACGACAACATAAGTATGGCTCAAAAATTGAAATTTGTCTTGGGAAGGATAGAAAACATTGTGGGAAAAGGAGAAAATGCTGGTTACCAGCATTTTCTCCTTTTCCTACAATGTTTTCAAAAGGCTTCTTTCTCAGGGTTGTTAAAAGTTGGGATTGTGTGGTAAAGAGTTAATAATTTGATCTTCTTTCAAAGGGTAGAAACTCTGAAAAAAGGACAAAATGATTGATTCCCAGCATGTTCTTCTTTCCCACAAAGTTTCCTGAAGCAACCTGTCTCAGGGGCAAAAAAACACAGTATCATTTGGTAAAAAGTCAAAGGAATGGATGAAGTCATTTTTGGAAGAGCATGGGAAATCTAGAAGGAAAAAGATGCAAGGAAATTCAAAAGCAATCACTTCCTTTTCCACAGTGTTTTCAAAAACTCTCAAATACAGGGACATCATGAAAAGAGTCACTTGGTACTCGTACGACCTTCAGTGTGCCAATAAAAATGATTATGGACATTTTGCGGCAATATTTTCAAAAGAAGTTAGCTGTAAGACAAAAAGGAAGTCGACTGCAGATTGTAACTTGTAACATCTTACAGCAGAATAAAGAATACCAACTTAGAATTGCAAATGTAGCTGTAAAATAGTAGTTCTGACAAATTTGCATTAATATTACCACCTCAAGATGTGGTTCAACCCTTTACAATACAACCCAGAGCTTTAACGACCCTGATGAAGAAACCCTCTGAAAACACGGTGAGAAAAGGAGAAAATGCATTTTCTCTTTTTCCCACAATGTTTTCAAACATGTCAAAGACAGATTCCATCAATTGAGCCACATTTGAAATGTCGTCTGCAAATGCTTTCCATTAGGACAAGTCTATATATTATGTCATTTGGTAAAGTGTTAAATGCATTGGCAGTTGTAGATTTATTTTCCTTTTTTTTTTGTATTTACAATGAAAATGAATAAAGTGGTTGCTGTTTGGTTGGAATTTCTATTGTATCAGACTTTTTAAATTTACCCTGTGCAATTTGCTATAATCATCATCATCATCAATCATCAACCATCATCAGCAATAGGCAAATGTAAAATTCTGTCATCTTGTAGATAATTCTCAAACAAATGCTTTTAATATCAACAAGTTCTGGAGATTTGTGGTATTTGAAATAAAGAAGTGTATTTCCTCTTGTATGAATAGGTTAGATACATTAAAGGCTCAGTAGAGGCCATAAAATCAATGCAGGTTTTTAAATGCATTTATATTTAAATCATATCATTTAAAAGTATGGAAAATGTTGTGAAGATGACAATCTGTTATTTTGTGGTCAGTCCAAGTGTAAGTTGCTGGCAGAAAAATGAATTTTAAAATCAGGCAAAAAGTAAACAAAAGATAGGGTGACCTGGCAGGTTTTAAGCTAGTATTGAAATTAATTTCTCAGCCAGCAACTAACACTGGGATCAACCATACAAGAAAAGATTGTCATCTTAACATAATTTCCATACTTTTCCATACTTTTAAATGGTATGATTTAAATTTAAATGCATTTTTATACCTGCTTTGTTTACTATTGGCAGCTATTGTTACTTTAAGTATTGCCAGAAACAGGTGTACGCTAGTTGCAAGAGAAAGTTAGGACATACAAAAAGCCTTTAACTCTTTACCAGATGACAAAGTTTCAGATCTTTCTAAATTTAAAGCATTTGCAGACAACAAAGATGTCGCTGAAATAATGGGAACTATGTCTGAAAGCCTAGAAAACAATGAGGCAAAAGTAGAAAATGCTGATAACAAGCATTATCTCCTTTTTCTACACTGTTTTCTTCTCTATTGGAGACAATTCCTATGATCTTTAGCTATGTTGATATGTTGTCTGAAAATGCTGTCATTTTGGACATGTCTAGGATTTTGTCATCTGGTAAAGGCCTTCATTTTTTATGTACATTGTCTACTTGTAAATACATGTAAATATTTTCTAGACAGAATGCAAAAAAATGTGACAGAAATAATTACTGGTACAAAGCTATGGTAATCATAGAGGGCAGTTTACACTCACTTTTTTCTAATCTGTAAATAATTATTGTAATTCTTGGTTTTGAATTTTTCATGTTCATAGAAAAATAGGATATTTTTCAAGTGCATTTATGTTAAAATGTTTAACCTAGGAATTTTTTCAGGTGTAGACACATTAGAATATTTGTATTTACTATTATATAAACCAACATATGTTGACTTGTCTGTTTTGTCTGTTTCTGTGCAGAGTTAACTCTTTACTTGACAACAAAATTTTAGGCTTGTCTAAATTGATTGCATTTGCGGATGACGGATTGAATGTGGCTCAAATGACTGAATTTGTCTCTAACAGGGTAGAAAAAGGATGTTATGCTGGTAACCGGCATATTCTCTGTTTCCAACAATGTTTTCCAGTCATTTTTCTCAGTACCTTTAAAACTAGAGATTGTTTTGCAATGGGTTAATTAATGATCCCTGTAAAAGTTTACAGCTGATAACTTTGAAAACACAGTGATGTACAGATAATCAATTTTACTTCATGTCTGATTAAAGGATGTAAAGACATTTGGCAAAGGGAAAATGATCATCTTTTCCAATTTATCCCTTATTGAATTGTGGAATTGTTTCTACAAATTGTCTGTGAGATACTATAGTTGTCAGCCAGAGTTGAAGAGTGAATGGGGGCTGCATGTATCTATACAGTGAAAAAAGTTTTGCTGTATTGATAATTTCACACTTTTGGTTTATTATTCAATATTGTTGTTGAAATATATGCAAATTTATAGATGTGCATCCAGTATTAAACATAGATGTAGAAAGAAGTAAATTCTTAAACTCTTTACCAAATGATCCTGCATTTTTCTCTAACTTTGAAGAAAAAAGCTTTTGAAAACCTTGGGAAAACAAGAATATGCTGGCAATCAGCATTTTCTCGTTTTCCCCCCACATTTTCTTCCCTTTCAAAGACAAATTCCATCTTTTGAGCCACATTGAAGCTATTGTTTGTAAATGCTTGTAATACAGAACGAGTCTAAATTTTTGCTGTATGGTATAGAGTTGGAGAGGAAAAAACTGTAAAAAACTTGTGGTAACATACCTAGGTAGATAGTTTTTATTTTGAAATATTTGTACACATTCACAGAATGTAGGCTTGTCTTTTTTGATTCCTTATAGCAGTATAATCACAATAAGAATAAATTTCAAATTTAAACAAAATTAATATGTAGTTGTTTTGAGTTATGACCACTAAAGCCAGTATGTAATTTGGTAACATATAGGGCTTTAACCTAGGAAAAACTGGTTTGATTCCACAGCTCCATTGAATTCTTTCCAAGAATTGATTAGAGTCATTGTGACAGGATTCATTCCTCTCTTACTGCTGAACATCATTTTTATGTGAAGTCAGCCAGTGGTTTAGGCAAAAAGTTTTGCACAGTGCTGAGAAAGGAAAACTCATGAAACGCATGGATTCATTCAACAGTCACCACAGTATGAAATGAAATAATATTAAAAACAGTGTATAACACCAAACAAGCAGCAAATATTTTTCAGTTTTCATAGTAACCACCTTTGGATAACACTTTTTCATTTTGAAGCAGACTACTTGGCTAAGAAAACATTTTTGCCAAAGGTGTATTGCCTGTAACATGTATTTATGTATTTCACCTTACTTCATAATGATCACCATGTCAGAAGACGAGTCTTCGTGAATGACTCATTAACTCTTTACCAAACAACAAAATTTTAGACTGGTCCAAATTGAAAGCAGTTGCAGACAACAAGATAAAAGTGACTGAAAATTTGAAATTTGTATTAGAAAGGGTGGAAAACATTGTGGGAAAAGGAGAAAATGCTGGTTACCAGCATTTTCTTCTTTTCCCACAATGTTTTCAAAAGGCTTTTTTTCTCAGGGTTGTTAAAAGTTGGGATTATGTGGTAAAGTGTTAAATTTGTAACAAACAATCCCATCTTTTATCTATCAATCCAGAGGGACAGCCTTTTAAAATCATTGTGGGGAAAAAAGAGAAAATGGTGGTATCCAGCGTTTTCTCCTTTTATCGCAATGTTTTCTTCGATTTCAAAGGCAAGTCTTGCATTTTGAGCTAAATACTGCAATTGATCTGTGGTCAGCATATGCTTTAAATATGGAGGAATCAAAATTTGTGTCTTTCTACTAAGAATTATACGGTGTATATGAAAAACAAAAAGGGTGAAAAGTGATAATAAAGGCAAGAAAAACAAACTCTCAGCTTAATTTGATAAGGATCATAAATAAAATTGGCTAGATGGGAAAGAATGTTAGTATTATTCACACAGTCTGCTGTCTAGTTAAAGTTAAATATTCAGGGCAGGGGAAAAATTTCTTTCAAGTTTTGTTTCCAAATTTTCCTGTAATTTAGAGGTTATCCCCAATCCACATTTTTTCATCAGTTACTTTCCCAAGTTTTGTTCTTTTGTGTTGGAATGCTGAGCTTGGTAGCACAATTGGTAACATACAAGGCTTGAATTTAAACTAGGGGATCAGTGGTTGGAATCCCCAGCTCGGGTAATTTCTTTCATAGGATTGATGGTAGTCATTGTGACAGGATTCATTCGTCTTAGATCACAGCTGATTATTGTTTCGATGATGATTGTGGAAAAGCAGTTAGTGGCTTCAGAAGAATATTGTGTACAGTACTGGTGTAAAAACCTACAAGAAATCAGGGATAGGTGCACTGGCTGCTATGATGTAACTGAAATAATGTTTAAAACAGTGTTAAGCACCATATAAATGAAACAAGCAAAGCATGAAAATTTGTTGGAAAAAATACCCTTGAATTATTTTGAATTCATGAGAAATGATTTGTAATGGAAAGGGCAAAATAATTATCATGTGCTATGTTTTGTTAAGGGTCAGACAGAAAACTGGTACCACATGAATAGCTAACTATCAGATACTATCATGGCCAACTCCTGTACTTTATAATACTTTCTTTGCTTCTACCAACCTCAAAAAAAAAAAATACATCGCCCCTTTTTCCACAATGCTTTCAAATATTGTCTTCAAGGACATAGTACCTTGTACTTGTGAGGTAACGGAAAAAGAAAATTTAACAGATCTGTTTAAACTTCTAATTAACATAAGTAATGTCACAAATCTTACATAATTTCCTTTGTAATGCATCAAATTTTGTAAAAGAATCATCGAATGCGTCAGAATGATCTATATAGATTTATAGACCCTCTCAATAAGAAAAAGAATCCAGCGTGCCAAATCTGCACATCTTTTCTTAGCTCATCTTAGCACAGAGTGCTCAAGCTGAGCTTTTGTAATTGTGTTGTGTCTGTCTTAAGTTGTCCGTCGTTAAGGCGTCGACAAATTCCTTGTGCACTCTGGAGGCTACAATTTTCTTCTAGTACCCACGGAAACTAGTCGGTATGTTTGTTTTGATAGTACCTCGGACAAGTTCGAAAATTAGCTCACTTGGACAAATCTTAGGAAAACCTTTGGTGCACTCAAGAGGCCACATTTTTCAGTCCAGTACTCATGAAAGTTGGTCAGAAGGTTTGTTTTGATGGTATTTCGGATTAGCCTGAAAATGGGTTACTTCGGGTTGAAATGTAGGTCACTGGGACAATCGTAGAACAACAAACATTAGGTGCACTCTAGAGGCGACAGCTGCAGTCAAAAATGTATGGAAAGTATTCATAATGCTTGTCTTTGTGATATCTCGGGTAAGTATGAAAATGGGTCCCGCTGGGTCAAAAAAATATGTCAATGGGACAAATCTTAAAAATATCTTATGTGCACTCAAGAGGCTATCTATTCAGTCTTATACTAATGATTTTAACAAATCTACGTTAATACTCACTGTTATTTTTTGTTAAGAATTGCTGTATCACTGTTCCAATGTCTTCGTGTCGGGTAACCCAAGCGTAGTCCAATTCTATCCAAATGTCGGAATCCTTTCAATTTATCTGTGTTGTAAATGTATCTCAAACAGGTGGGCTGCTTTCCCCACTTAACTAGTTCTATCACAAATTAATTTCACAGCGGAACAAGACAAAGAATTACTACGCCTAGCGTAGTAAAAAGGCTTACAAAAAATAGTTCGTTTTAACTACAAAAACTTGTCAGATTGTCTGTCTAGATGTTATCTTGAAAGAGACCCAAAATTGGTCCGGTAGGTTCAGAAAGTTGGTAAATGGACTAGTAAAACCTTATATGAACTCTAGATGCCCCATGTTCAGAATGTTTGTCTCGATGATATCTCAAACGAGTTTGAAGATCGCTCATGTTGTGTCATAAAGTAGGTCACCGTAACAGATCGCAAGAACCCTTGTGTGTACTCAAGAGGCCACATTTTCGACCCAATACTCTCGAAGGTAAATCAGAATGTTTGTCTTGGTATATCTAGGATATCTTTGAAATGGGTCACTTCGTAGGTCTCTTGAACAAATCCTAGAAAGGCCTTGTGTGCACTCTAGAGGCCGCATTTTGAGCCAAAATACTCACGAAAATAGGTCAGAATGTTTGTCTTACAGATATCTTGGATATGTGTATAAATAGGTCTCATAGTGTCACAAAGTACGACTCTGAGACACATCTGAGAAAAACCTTTTGTGTACTATTGAAGCAACATTTTCAATCCACATTATGAATCCCAGATCACTTTACTTGGATGAGCGCTTTATGGCCAAAGGTCCTCTTGTTTCAAGATGTTATCAGACAGTTGCATCTGTATATAGGTTTTATATTTATTTCTGTTTGGTTCCCTGCACCCATTGGTTGTATTGAAAGTTAAAACCAACCCTATTTGGTAACTTTGAGATCATAAATTTGCCGAACATTAAGACTGTGCGTTGGACGCGGTTTGACCGAAGAACATTTTTGCACAAGTGATTATCCGGAGTACGTTTTTCTTTATTTTTTCCAGAACGACCTCAGCCACAGTAACATTAGTTGATCAATCATAAAATGAAAACCGATCCTTTCTGGTAATTTCGAGATCATAAATTTGCCAAACATTTAGATCAATACATTTGACGTCATGGCCAATGAGAACTTTTGCACCAGTGATTCTTCGAGGTACATATACTTCTTTTCTTCCAGAACAACCTAAGCTACAATGATCACTCGTACCAAATTGTGTTGGACAAAACATCCACAAAACATGATTTTTACCATTACAGTGTTTAAGACGGAGATTTTATGCAGATAAGAAATGTCAATACCAGTATATGTATTTCGTCCTAGATGACATAGTTAAGGGTTAAGTAAGATAGAAAAAGTACATAGTGGGGTAGCAGTGTAAGCCCTAACCTCCCCAAACAATCCTCTTGGGGGGGGGGTGCCAAAGTCGTTTTTGGCATTTTTCATCATTTTATCTATTACCAGTATTACTACTTTATTTTACTAGAAAATAGTCTCTTGTATCTGAGCTTGAATATGTATTTAACTCTCGAAGGCCACAAAATTTAATACCCCTCCCCCATACTAGGCAAATGACAAATATGATTCACATTAAGGGATGTCTATGAAGCCCTCAATAGCATTGTGTGAAAAGAACAAATTTCTTTTTTTTCTGTAAAGAGACAAAGCGTCAGATAGGTATGTAATTCTCAGTAAATGGTCTAATATCAGCTCCTATCAAATTATCAGTATGCTCCACAAACACGTTTTGGATTTCGACCAGTTTCCCAGCAGCAATTTCTCCTTTTCCCGTTCTGCATTAAAAACCTCGTTATCTTGTTACGGAATGAGTAATTCAGATTCATATTAAATACATAATAACAAATTCATGTGACAAATCTTTTGTTATTTCCCGTATAATGCATCAAAACTTGCTAATGAATTACCGAATACGTCATACTGCTCTATAAATTTGTAGACCCTCCCCCCCCCCCAAAAAAAAAAGGAAAAACAAAAGTAATATAAAAAAAGATGTAACAAATCTCGAAATCCTCATTTTGTTCAGCATGTTATAAAACGTCTACAACTCTGTACAGCTCTATGCTTCTGTCAACACATGTTCACTAATTCATAATAATAAAAAGTCATACTCTCTCACCGCTGAACATTATTTCGACATACTGTTTTCGTGAGAAAGCAGCAAGTGGTTTGAAAAAGAAATGCATAGGTTCGCTTGTCGCCTTGAAATTATTGTAACAATGCTAAAAACGGCGTTAAAGAACATTCAAACCAAGTAATCAAAATAAATGCAATTCTAACCGTACATTTCGAAATCAGCCCAACGCGAGACTTCGGGAGCACAGCTTGACATCGCAAAGCACTGGCTTCTGAAGAACAACAGCAGACGATTTTGATAACTACTAAGTGTAATAGGGATTAAGTTTTTACTAATATTTCCGTACTTTTGTGCAAACAAAGCTTTTGAAATTATTGTGGAGAAAGGAGAAAACGCTGGCTACCACCATTTTCTCCTTTCTCACCATGTTTTTTTTTACCCTTTCCAAAACAAATCTCTTAATTTTAGCCACATTGAGTTTGTCGTCTGCAAAAGCTTTCAATTTGGGCAAGTCCAATCGTCTGTTAATGAGTTGACACGAGTTAATGTTAAATTGACAAACACAAGAGGAAATAGTTTGGCACAACTCGTTCAGAGTTAATAGTGTCCTTTAATCATAATATTTTCGTAGGTGGTTTTACTCGTCCCCAAGTGCTGGTGGCAGTTGTGTGCAATTGGTATTATTCCAACCAATGGGGCCATGCAGCAACCTGTGTGGTTTGAAATGGAGAAACGACCGGAAGTTTTATCCACCTTAGAGGATCCATTGCACATAATTATCTACTTAAGCAGGGTGGTTCAAAAAGAAATAATAAAAAAAAGGTAGTCTTTCCTTTAGGGAATGCAAACAGGAAAATTAAAAATTTATCAGCTCAATGTAACATGATTAGTCTGCCTGTCATACAGTTTACTCTTCACATTTGGGGATAGAAAAAGTATCGATCTTTGTCGTCTGTTTTGAATTGATAGTCATGGAAAATTGGATTGTTCTTGTTTAAACTTAGCTTTTTGCCGGATTAACTTTTATTGGATTGTAATAAACCCTTCGTCTTCATTGAACCCCTTAACTCTTTACCATACAGCAAAGTTTTAGGCTTGTCAATCTGGAAAGCATTTGCAGACGACAAATTCAGTGATGTGATTTGTCTTTGAAATTAAAGAAAACACTGTGAGAAAAAGAGAAAATGCTGGTAACCAGCATTTTCTCCTTTTCCCACAATGTTTTCAAAAGCATTCTCCTGGCAGGTTTGTTAAAATTCGGGATGTGTAGTAAAGTAAAGGGTTAACTAAAGTAATCACGAGTTTTTCACCGACCCTGAGTAAGAAGGCTTTCGAAAAATAAAGCGGGAACATGGTGGTAGCCAGTATTACCTCCTTCTCCAACAATGTTTTCTGTACTTTCAGGATTAAATCCAATTATTTGAGTCACAAGTAATTTGTCGACTGCAAATACTTTCAACTGGACAAGTCGGAACTTTTGTCGTCTGGTAAAGAATTATCCAAATTGGTGCGAGTCCAAAGACGCTACAGACGTGAGTAACTAAAGTTGTTGTACTTGTTTCAAAAAGTAAAAAAAGATAGGTTTACATCATTTAGATGTCATAAGAGACATACATAGATTTTTTTGCCGGCATAGTCTAAGATAAAAAATACACTGAATCTGAATTGAAATCTATACTCTGATTCTTTAATATTTTTTTAAATGTTTATCGATCACTTGAGAAAACTGCCTTTCTCCTCAGACAATTGAATTATGTTTGAAATGTTAAAACGAGCGCAGAGCCGAAACAACATTCGACGCTTGTTCGATAGTAATTCTGTCTCTCATTTTTGTGCCTTTATGAAGGAATCGCAAAAGCAAATTTTACTCAAGTCAATTTGTTTAGAGAGAAAGGAAAATTGAATGCTATCTGAAAGGCAACCTGGATAAACGGAGCTTTTTAAATTCTTTCGTTGAGATTGAATGGTAACATGCATGAGTCCGACAGTTGAAATTAATGGGCTTTAATCCAGAACAAAGATTTAAGGGAGTTTGAGCTGAGGTAATTTTCTAGCCCTTTGCCCATTCAGTTTATCTTACCGAACGATCCCCAAAGGAAAGAAACTTTAGAAAACATTGCGGGAAAAGGAGAAAAATGCTGATAACCAGCATTTCTCCTTTTTTCCACAATGTTTCTACCTTCTAAGATAGGAATCCAACCAATTTAGCCGTATTCTATTAGTCGTTTGCGTAAGTTTGGACAAAAAGTCTAGATTTTTTTGCATAGTGAAGATTACTCCAGAGGAAACGTTTAGCGCAGTTTTAGCTGTGGTAATATTCTAACCCTTTGTCCCCCTCAAACTATCCCCTATTGTGTAGACCAGAAGGAAGATGTCCTTGATATCATTATTGGAGAAAAAAAGAAAATGCCGGTAACCGGCTTTCATAATGTTTATTTCACCCAAATTTGCTAGACATGGAATTAGATAAAAAGCCAAGTGGAAGAGTTAATTCTAACTAGACGACAAACTTTTAGACTTGACAATATACAACTTACGTAGATGTCAAATAGAATTATTCAAGATGTGGATGGAATTTATATGTAAAAGGGCTGAGTACGTTGTGGGAAATTGAGTCATCTGTTCACACGATGTTTTCAAAAGTCCTCTTTATCAGGGTTGTAAAGTGCAGGATTATTTGGGAAAGCGCCCATGTAGTTCGAATACATGTATCTCAAAAAACTCGTTTGTTTCATTCATTGCTCTCTTTGGCCTAAGACGTGTCAAATGCATGAATTGCACATGCTGGAAGGGGCTGTATTTGAATATTCTCTACGAAACAATACAAAAATCTGTATTACCCTCCTTCTCCTTCTACTCACTTCTTCTCCTCCTCCTTTCTCCGCCTTTTCCCCTTGCACTGTTCTCTTTTTCCTCAATCTCTTTCCTCTTCCTCCTCATTTGTCCCACTCTTCGTTTTCCTCCCATTTCCCTTATCCTTTCCCCCATTTCGTTCTCCTCCTAGCGAAGCATTGTTTTGACATTTCTAAGCAGGAAAACGGCCAGAGGCTTGATAAGATTGCTGAAAGTGCGCAGTACTTGGTGACGGGCTAACGAAACATGGACATTTTGTTGGTGTGGTGGCTGCTGTGTAATACTAAAATCTGATGAAATGACGGTAAAGATTATAAACAAAATCAAACCAGCGAAACATATTCTACTTGTAAAAAGGGTTGCACATACGCACACCATCTGTTGTTACAATTTCAATACATTATGATAATACAGAGCAAAATAATCTATAAACCATTCTTAGACCATTCCTTTTTCAATCAATATTTTGCTTACAAATATTTATTTGACCAATATTAATCGCCAAACAATCAAAAATGTTTAACTGTACACTTTCTTTTTGTAAATATAACTAGAATTTGTGAAATCAAAGAAGCGAAAGTATTTTTCTTCAATTTTTTTTTCAAACAAATGAAAATATTTGATCCAACTTGATCAAAGTGCAGAAAGTAGAAATGCTCAGCAAACAGAACTAGTGAGTTAACCCTTTACCGATCAATCCAAAGTTTTATAGACCCTGAAGCGGAACACTTTAGAAACAAGAGAAAATGCTGGAAATCAGCATCTTCTTATATTCCCATAATGGTTTCTATCACTTTCAAGTCAAAAATCACCTTTGGGCTACACTGAATCAGTCGTCTGCAACTGCTTTGAGTTTGGTCCAGTCTAAAATTTTATCGTCTGGCGAGTTAAATACAGTTCGCAAAATAACTCGGTGATCAAAACTGAGGATGATTTTGTCTAAGCAATGAAAACACACTTCCAAATCTCCACAATGCCTGCGTAGTCAGGTTATTGCTCAATTTCCTGTGTCACGAGTTATACTTTTAACAATTGATACATATGTCAGGAATCCCTTGATTATATTCCTTCTTTCGAGCCTACAGATTACAGAACTCAGCCAAGGATAACGCAATTTAACGCTGACGTTGCTAAGCTCAGCTTTATTGTTTTTCCAGGACGATGTACATCAATTTAACGTTTCTCTCATCAAGAAATATCAGACAGAGCAGATCCAGTTCAGACTGCACGTTCACTTCAGACCGAGCTTGACCTATACTGTCCATGAAAGCCCGCAACTGCACACTGTCCAAAAACTCTTCTGGTGTCGTCTACAGTAAGAAAGGAGTTAAACCTTTACAAAACCAATCGTTTTCGGATCCTATGGAAACAATTTTTTCAAAGCTTCGTGACAGAAAAAATAATAAATGGCGGTTGCACCATTTTCACCTGTTCCTACAATATTTTCCATCCTAACAGAGACAAATCTCATCAACTGAGCTAAACTTATTTTTTTCGTTTACAAATGCTTTTGATAAGGACGAATCTAAGCTTTTCATCGCCAGGTTAAGAGTTAACCAACGATATTTTTATGTCATGTTTAAGGAGGTTTATTTTATACCAAGTCAGTCTGTTAGCTTATCTCGATATACAACATGATCTGTTTATACAGGAGTCGTGGTTGTATTAATATTTATACATTATTACAGACCGGAATTCCTGTGTTTAACCCAGTCCTTTATTTGAGCAGCTTAACCCTTTCATCATATTCATTGTTTTAGGACCAAGACGAAGAAGGTTTTTGAAAAGAGTGTAGGAAAGGGAGAAAATGCTAGTAACCAGTATTTTATCCTTTTCCAACAATGTTGTCTACTCTTTCAGAAACAAATCCTATCATTTGAGCTACATGTAATGAGTTGTCTGCAAATGTTTAATAGGTACGAGTATAAAGGTTTGTCGTCTGGTGAAAAATAATACGGTTTGCTGATACAAAACTGTTAAGGTTGCATAAACAGTAGCAATTGGTGTGTACTCTTTGTTGACTACACCTATAACTTCCGGCCTAACTTTCCACTAGTCGACAACCAGTCTGAACGTAAAGATGACATTTCAATGCTGTCTAATATACTTGAAAAGAATAGTGTTGGGGCAACGGGTCATCTTCTCAAATTCAAGGTTCTGAGTTCGAATCCCGTGTTGAGTGGGACTAACCTCTAAAATTACCCACATCAAAGTGCGAGTTCTAACAAGGTTTCCAGGATGCAAACATCAAGAGTGGTAAGCACAATGCGACTGTTGTAGAACTTGTTTAAAAATTGATGTAAAATAAACAGTTTTAAAATCAAACTGCTTGTCTAACTTTTCTTTAGCTGAGAACGAGACTGACATAAACAATTTACACCTCAGTGCAACCTTATCTTTACAATGCTACAGAAACATTCAACAAATAACACCCAAACTGTGACAGATGAAATTTTTGCCATTATCATGATCTTCAACCTCTTCAAAAGTATTTCAGTTGCCAGTGGCAGTAAAGGAGTTACACCAAAGTTTCGTTTTAAAATAAATAATTTAAACTAATGTAAACAGATTGTACTACATGATTAATGCTCATCGTATTCCGCCTCTGAGTCATTTTAGTCAAGCCGTGAATATTATACATTTTCGTACAGAACAGTTTCTCCATGCACCATGATGCGGTTTGTGACCAACACAACCATGTAAATATCGTTTGTTGTTCATATTTCAGCCCTGACTTATGCCTACTGTTTTTACATTGTAGGCCATGAATTTAGCCTGCTATTTTTATATTGTAGGCTATGAATTTAGATACCGTAGGCCACATTAACCTCGTATTAATATAATTCC
Source organism: Hippopus hippopus (assembly GCA_946811185.2). NCBI lineage: Eukaryota > Metazoa > Mollusca > Bivalvia > Cardiida > Cardiidae > Hippopus > Hippopus hippopus. The sequence goes on from OX328104.1 coordinate 36,327,519, forward strand.
GCGATGAAATGCAGGTTAAAAAAGTTATCGGAGCTATACAGCGATTCAAAGTTCTATTTTATTCCAAAAAAAAATGTCTACTTTTCAACGGACGACAGCATCTGAATGGTTTAGCAAATCGGAAATTTTGCTTCTTTATGAATTTAGACTCGGACTAAACATACCGTTCAGAATGTTTGATGATTACGGTTCCAGGGCTTTTTTTTTTTTATAGATATTGAATCTCAAAAGGAAAGGTCTAGGTCTCAGGGCTACCAGAATTTTGATCAGATATTGCCCCAAAATTGTCCTTGATTTGTATTACTATACTAACTAGTTCAAAATAATATTTGTTCTTATTTGAGAATGGGCTGTTTAAGACATAAAGTTCGTGGATGATACATCTATGAAAACATGATTGAAAATTGTTTGTCACAATGTTTCACATACAAGTAATACAAGCTTTTCTTATCTTTTTTATTGCATTTAGATATTTGTACCCTTTGCAACACGTGCCATTTAGTGATATCATCTGAAGAAAAAGCTTAACAACAATGGGTTTGCAGATAAATTATGGTGTCAAAATCTATCATAAAATTTGGTTTCACCCCTCCCACAAGGTTGACGAAGAATGTGATCCGTCACAACAGTCGTGTATTAACGTTTCTAAGGCATGTTGTCAAAAGCAGAAATAACTAGTTATAAGATACAATATTGCAGTAAAATCACGGCTGCTGGTGCACCTGTCCAAGTGCTTCTTCAACGGTTTATTGCTGTTGTTGTTGTTTCTTCTTCTTCTTCTTCTTCTTATTATTATTTTGACTGGCAGAAATTCAATGATTCAGCACACTTTGCAAACAAGTCATTAGCAGCTTTCCTTCATAAACAAAATTTGAAGTTCATCAGTGAGAAAGGGACCGAACCCTATCGCAATACCTATAATCAACCACGGCTTGGCGGGAAATGGTGAACTCTTTACCAGATGACTAAAGTTTAGACACGTTCTTATAGAGAGCATTCGCAGATGATCGAGTAAATTGGAACTGTCTTTGTCTTGGTAGAAAACATGGTGAAACTGTTGTTTACCTGCATTTTTTTTTTGTTTCTTCTCACAGTGTTTTCAAAGGCTTCTTTTTTGAAGGATCGATAAAATTTTGTATTGTTTGGTAAAGAGTTAAAGGTGTCTCAAATAGAAAACGTTGAGCGAAAATGGATAAAAAGCGTTTCTTCTTTTCTCACAACAATGTTTTCGAAAGACTCAGGGTCGTAAAACACGAGATTGTCTGCCGAAGGGTTAAACATAAAACCGACAATAATGTTAGAAAACTCCATGATAGTTAGGTTCAAAAAGTCATATTTTATGTCGAAAATTTTGTTGAATCATGTGAACGCATCACCACCAGGAGACTTTTTTTTCCGTCGTCCAACAGTCTAATTTTGAAAATATGTGAGGACAGGGAAAAAAATGCTCGCCACGAGTATTTTTTTGTCATAATGTTTTCGTATGTTACCATGCATTTAAGCGTTAACTCGTGTTTTTATATCAGTATTTTTCAAGGATGTTCTAAAAGTCCTCTACAGCAGCAATGTTACAGTGGGAAAAGTGTTAAACAGTATATACAAAACGCTTAAAAGATTAAGTCAACAACCATAGTATCAAAATGACATGTCAAAAATTATACATTTGAACAGAATCTGATTTATTTACCTGAACGTTTATCAGTCATAATCCATTATCTAAATCTACAAGAACCAGTATCCGTAGATAGATTTGACGTAACTTAATTGAGCAAGATTTTAATTAGGTGCTTGTATGGGCCGCGTAGATTCAAGATCAGACCGCACAGACTGCATAGAACGTGCAGTCTGATCTTTCATCAACTGTGTCCTTGAGATAGCTTTTAAGATACTTTGAACCGGATTAATAGACTTTGGACTCGTCCAGATTAGAAGCATTTGTAATCGACAATATAAATGTGGCTCACATGATGGGATTCGTCTTCGAAAGGGTAGGCAAGACTGGGGGAAAATAAAGAAAATGTTATTTACCAGCATGTTCTACTTTTCCCACAGTTTTCAAAAGCACCCTGGACTAGGGTCGTTAAAGCACGGGTTTGTTTGACTAAGGGATATTATATAACATCTGTTGCTCATTGGCTTTCAAGCTATGTTTTCAAACTGTTAATAGATAAATTTATCTAAAGGATAGATCTACCTGTGAAAAGAAAAGATGGCAAACGTAGACTTTTCGGTAGTGAAGCAATTTGATCTGTTCAAAAACTGACTTATCTCTTTCAAATTGTGGAAATATATTCTCATCTTCAACCCTTTACTCCATGGACACTTTTGGCAAGGATTCCAAAAAGAGACAGAAGGGAGGCCCGAAAGTCTGATATTTCGATTACCAGTGGCTCTAACAAGAAGTGGAACTGCGAAACTGCCTGAATTACTTTAACCCATTTCTGAACAATCCCGTGTTTTAAAGACCACGGCTTTAGAAAAAAATTGTGGAAAAAGCAGGAAATGCAGGTAACCAGCACTTTCTCCTTTGCCCACAACGTTTTCTACCCTTTCAAAGACAAATCATATAAGTTCAGCCGCAATAAACTGTCGTCTGCAGACGTTTCAATATGTATGAGTCTAAAATTTTGTCGTCTGGTAAAGAGGCAAAAGAGGTCGGTGGAGGATGGAACATGTGATATTTCGATTAGCAGTGGTTCTATGAAGATATGCAATTGAGAAACTGCCCGATTTAATATACACTCAAATACTGGTATTTCATAGTTATTTTTCACTGTGTAGATCCAAGTTCTGGGCAGTCTGATCTTGATCTGCACTGTCCGCAATATGTTACTGAGTCGCGCCTAGCACAGGCTAAGGGATAAAATCGCTTATTGTGATGACAGGTAACAGACGGGAGCTAAATTACGTCGCCAATCGTTCTTTATACGGAGATGTCTATGTTATATGGTTTGAGCCTTATCCCGGGAATGATTAAAATGAGAGGAAAATACTAAGCACATAAGTAAGTGAGTTGTTGGCATGATATGACTGAAAAACTGTTGAAAGCTGCGTAAAACATCATTGAATAAATGAATAAAAAACATATTCTGACTAAAATGCTTCACCAAACACGTGACCTTATGGTTGGAAAGCCATAAAAACCAGCCGTCATGTTGTTTTTTCGAGTTTCGGGAATTTATTTTCACAGGAATGTTAAAGTTACAGCTCCTGGTAGGAATTCCTGTCGCTCAAAAGAGTGGGTCTGTTATTATAATGAAACATGTGTAAGCAATTTGTATCATTAAACCGACATGACAGGTGTGGGGGCTTGTAATTCCGATGTTGCCTCCTGCAAACGCCTTTTTGCATCTTCCAGCAGATCACTGTTTGAAAACATTGTGTCCAAAGCAAACGAGCAATTTCTCCTTTTGTCTCAGTATTTAATATGTATTCTTATTTAAAAAAAAAAATGATTTATGTACAATGAAGTTTAAGCCATTGCGTTGCTCAAAGGGACTTTGGTTGCTTTTGCCTGCAGCTTACTAATATTCCACCTATGCATAAAAATAGGCTTACTTTCAGTTTGCCGGGGAAAAAAGGTGTATAATTTGTGTGTAAGAAAGTCAGAATCATTCCAAGATTAACTCTTCATTACTCGGCAAAATTTCGCACTTTTCCATATTAAAGCATAGTAGTAGAAAAGCCAAACATTTGCAAGTACAAAAGCTATTTTAGAAGAAAACGCATGGTATAGTTCCAAGGTAAGACTTTACACGTTCTGGTCATGCAGTCTGGACTTGATTTACACCGTCGACAACAGAATGTAAAAGCTATTCGTCTTTCTTTTTTTACAGCTGCTAATTCTAAGTACGTTTTGTATTTCTCACATTTTTTTCAGAATTCGACTACTACAGATGAGGGACGACCGTCTCTTGCATTACTATGTTGGGCAAGAATCCTCAATTCGATCACTGCCAAAACCTCGTCAAAGCTTTACCGTTTTAGGCTGAAATAGAAATGTATATCCCTGAGTCAGTTTTCCTCGGGATTTGAAACCATTGGGTTGTGAGTTCGAATCCATCCTTCTCTCTTATGTTTCCCGTTAGTTAATTGTTCATGTTAGTTAAGGCGATTTACTAATTCACTTATATGATGTCATAATTTTGAATAATAAAAGGAGTAAATAACGTCTCAGACGTCTGTCGACTAATCTCGATAGGAAAGAAGTCGAAATTTGACCGCTACCATCGAGATTTACAGTTCTTGTAGAGTTTGAAAGGCAGATACCTCATTAATGGTAAAATGAACCTCGAGATGATTTAGGTTTTAGACCGAAACAGAAAGTGATATCGCCGAGTCTGTATTGCTCAGAACTTGAAACCATGGGATAGGGAGTTCGAATCTCTCTTCAGTCAAATTCTGTTTGAGATTTGGTGTTAGTCAATTGTTTATTTAAGTAAATCGGCTGTTTGTGCAATCAAAAAATTATAATAACTCTGAATAAAAAAAGGGCAATTTCATATCTTTCAACCAAGAGGTATAGTTCTTGTAAAGGTATCAAAGCAGAATTCTCAACGATGCTAGAAAAGCCAAAAGATGGGTGACTTTTTACTTGAAAACCTTGTCACAGCTACAACATTTTAAAGTCGAAAAAGAAGGTGATATCCCCAAGTCAGTATTGCTAAGGACTTGAAACCACGGGAATTTGAGTTCGAATTTCTACACGGTTCGATAGGCTTGACCTTCTTTCCAAGTAGTCAGTGACATGAAAAGAAAGTTGTGTCAGTGCTGGTGCGAGAAAGCCGGGAAATACATGCCTAGGAGTACCGACCGCCGTGATATAACCTAAGCTGATAAAACGGCGTTAAACTCCAATACAATCAATAAACAGGTTTGACGCAAGTTAAGTTGTTCATTTAAATGAAGGTTTTTTTGCTTATTCACTTCACTGCCATAATTCTGAATAAAAAAGAGTAATAACATCTTCAAACCTCTCTCGACAGATTTCGATATGACAAGAAGTCGCAATTAGATCACTGCCATCGAGAGCTACAGGTCTTGTAGAGGTTGCAAGACAGATTCCTAAATAATGGTAAAATGAAGCCACGAGTTGGGTGATTACTTTACATAAAAACCTCGTTCAATTTTTTAACATTTCAGGGCGAAACACAAAGTGATATCCCCAAGTCGATATTGCTCAACGCTTGAAACCAAGATCGAATCTCTTCTCAGTCCAAATTTTGTCTGAGGTTTGACGCTAGTCATTTCTTCATTGAAGTCAAAGCTATTTGCTAATTCATTTCATCTCATGATTTTAAATAGAAATTATAACATTTTTAAACGTCTATCGACAGACTTCAAAAGAAAAATCCACAATTTGATCCTTGCAAACGAGAGCTCAGTTCTTGTAGAGCTTGCAAGGCAGGTTCAGGACTCAAAAATGGTAAAATCAAGCCATGAGTTAGGTGAAAAGTTCACCTGAATATCTCGTCAGAGCTTCAACATTTTCGACCGAAACAGATAGTGACATTTCGGAGCCGGTATTGCTCAAGACCTAAAACCAAAGGATTGTGAGTTCGAATCCCTCAATGGTCAAAAGTGTGTCACTAATCTGACGCTAGTCATTTGTTTATACATGTGAAGGCTATTTCCCTACTCCCTATTATGTCATGTTGCTGAATTAAAAGGGTCAATATCATCTTCAAACGTCTGCCGAAAAATTTCGACAGGAAATAGGCTGCAATTCGATCCCTGCCATCGAGAGCTACAGTTCTTGTAGAGCTTCCAAAAGAGATTCCTAAATATTTGCAAATTAAAGTCACGATGTTTGTGATTACTTTACCCGAAAACTTTGTCAAAGCTTTAACACTTTAGGCCAAAACAATGAGCAATATCCAAGAGAGCGCATTGTCCAGGCCAGGAAACCGGGGATGGGGGGGGGGGTTAGGGGCTTGAAGTCAGAATCCCTCCTCGGTCAAAATTCTGTCCGAGATTTGACGCTAGTCATTTGTTCATTTGAGGAAGCCATTTCATAATTCACTTAAATTTCAAAATTCTGAATAAAAAGGTAATTACTTCTTTAAACATCTATCGACAGACTTCGATACGAAGGAAGCTGCAGTTCGATTTCTGCCATCGAGAGCTACAGTTCTTGTACATGTTGCAAGGCAGATTTCCGAATGATGGATAAATGAAGCCGCGATAATAGTTAACATGAAAATCTCACCACGCTTTAACATCTCAGTCCAAAACAGAAAGTGATATCCCAGAGTTGGTATTGCCCAGGACTTGAAAACAAGGTGTTGTGAGTTCGAATATCTCGTCAGTCAAAATTATGTTTGAGATTTGACGCTAATGATTAGTTTATTAATGTATAATCCACATGCTTATTCACTAAAAACTCGTAATTCTGAATGAAAAAGGGGAATTGCATCTTTGAAAATCTGTCGACAGATTTCGATAGAAAAGAAGCCGCACTTTGACTCAGCAGTCGTGAGTCCCTTTCCCGATAGATGTTACAAGGCAGATTTCTCAAGTGTGATAAGCGAAGCCACAAGTTACGTTATTACTTTACCTAAAAACTTCATCAAAGACTAAACATTTCAGGCCGGACTAGGAAATTTTATTCCCGATTTGGTAGCGCTCAAGACTTGACACCCTTGGTTGGGAGTTCGAATCCCTCCCCGGTCAAAATTCTGTCTGAGATTTGACGCTAGTCTTTTGTTAATTTAAGTCAAGGTTAAAAAAAATTACTCATTTACTTATACATGTATGTCATATATCCGACTAAAATTTACAATTATATCTTCTTACCTCTGGGGACAGATTTCGATAGGATTGTAGCCGCATTCTGTCCCTGCCATTGAGAGCCACATTTCTTGTTAAGTCTTCAAGGCTGATTCCTTAAAAGTGGTATAATGAATCCACGACTTAGATAATTGATTTACCTGAAACCGTAGTCAAACATTTTAGGCAGGAACAGAAAACGGTATTTCCAAGACAGGATTGCTAAGGACTTGTTACCAAAAGGTTGTGAGTTTGAATCTCACCTCGGTCAAAAATTCGGTGTTAGAGTTCGCGCTACTTATTTGTTCATTTAAATAACGTATAGTAGCAATTTCTATGATATGTCATAATTCTGGATGAAAAATAAAGTCAATTTTATCTTTAAATGTCTGTCGAAAGATTACGAAAGGATAGAAGCCGCCATTCGATCCCAGCCATCGAGAGCTAGTTCTTGTAGAGGTTGAAAGGCAGATTCTTCAATAGTGGTAAAATGAAACCACGTCTTAGGTAAATACTATACCTTAAAACCTTGTCAAAGCTTTAACATTTTAGGCTGAATCAGAAGGTGATATCCCCGAGTTGGTATTGCCCTGGACTTTGAACCAATGGTTTATAAGTTCGAGTCCCTCCTCGGTCGAGCTTTGACGCTACTCACTTGTTTATTGTTGTCCAGGCTGATATTTCATAATTCTGGATCAAAAAGAACAATTACATCTTCAAACGTTTGTCGACAGATATCGGAAGGAAAGAATCTGCAATTCGATCCTTGCCAACACAAGCAACAGTTCATGTATATGTTGCAGGGCAGATTCCTCAATAATAGTAAAATGAGGTCACGGGTTTGACGATTGCTTTGCCTGAAAACCTCGTCAAAGCCACGATATTTAAGGGATGATCAGAAAGTGATATCCCTGAGATGGTATTTTGAGTACATGAAAGCAAGGGATTGCGAATTCGAATCCCTCCTCGGTCAAAATTCAGTCTGCGATTTGACACTATCGAATTGTACATTAAGTAAATGCTGTGAGCTTTTTCACGTAATCACCTAACTCGAGGCTTTATTTTACCAATACTGAAGAATGTGCCTTGCAAATTCTACAAAAACAGTAGCTCTCGATGGCAGGGATCGAATTGTAGCTTCTGTCCTATCAAAATCTGTCTACAGACCGTTAAAGATATAATCGCCCTTTTTTTATTCTGAATTATTAGTATGACACATATATTTTTTTTAACCTTTATTAGCCACGTCCTTTGGTATATGAGGGTCGTGGCCATCCCTCAATACCTTACAATTATTAAACGTACATAATTATATATATCATATATATCCAAATATGCAAATATACGTATATATACACAAGCAAAAAGAAAAGAAGTGAAGGAGAAAGAGAGGGATGAAACAGAAAACACAATTAAGCGTTGGGTTTTTTCAAACGATATATACTTGTATCTTTTGACTCATGGGAGGTTCTGTAGTACGTACTCTACAATTGTCAAGTTATTTCTGTCAATTTTTAAACATTCTGTTGATCTATAAACATTTAAGTTAAAATTAAATCTGTTTTTCAATCCATTTATAGAAAGTATATTTGCTTTGTTTCTAAAGTAATAAATGATTTTTTTTTATTTCTAGACATAGCATGTTTAGTTCATTGTTTTGTTTAGAATATCCCAAAAGCATGGTTCGATGATCAATTTGTAATTTTCGGTCATAATTTCTCACAATTGTCGCGATACTTTATATCAGAGAGATAACGTGTTCACTGTCATAAAACAAGTGTTCGATGGTTTCTGCATTTGTGTTACAGAATGTACATAATTTTGAATCAGATATATTCATCTTCATTCATATGACACATAAGTGAATAAGCAAATAGCTGCTACAGACATAAACAAATAACTAGCGTCAAATCTCAAAACAGAATTTTGACAGAGGGGGGATTTAAACTCACAACCCTTTGTTATCAAGCCCTGAGCAATACCGAATCGGGAATATCAGTTTTTCCTATGCCTTTGAAATCCCGTCTTTTAACAACCCAGAAGAAGAAGGCATTTCTTTTTTTTTCAACGAGAAAAAGGAAAAGGATAAAATGCTAGTTACCAACATTTTCTTATGTCTTTTTCTTTTCAGTTGTACAGATAGAAATTTAGATCGTTTTGATCTATTTCTGCATTTTTGCGTGCCAGTCCGAATATTTATTTTCATATTTACAGCTTTAAAAACAATTATGCAAACGGAAAAAATTCTTCTCAAAATGTTATAAAAAGTTTGTAACAATGTTTTTTTCCCGATAAGAAAATTTGCTTATTTTTGTCTAGTTTCTTGATACTCTTAAGAAGTCGTTAACCTTTATCTAATTAACCAGTTGTAACGACCCTGGGGAAGAAGGCTTTTAAAAACATTGTGAGGAAAAGAGAAAAAGCTTGTGCCAACAAAAAAAACTAACGAGAAAATCGTGTTAAAACTGTGTACTGATAGGCAAAGAGTTAACTATACTACAGCTGCTCAGCGGAAAAAAAACGCTATAATGTAAAAAAAAAAGAGAGAGGAAGATAATGAAAAATTATATTAGCAAAAAATCTGATATTCTTTTCGTGATATGCCCATGTCATTAAACCCGATGCCTGTTAACACTTGACACACCCTCATTTTACAATCTAGGATTGCAAGGTCAAGGTCATGTGAAGGTCATGCCAAGTACAAAGACCGTCAATGGCGCTGTCCCTGGGGTGGTATTGTGTTACTGGCTACCGATCAAATTGCAATCAATTAACTGCCTTTTATATCGGTGCAACATATGCATGCACACTGCGCGTCATTATCAAAGGAACGGAAAAGTCCATTAACCCTCCACCAGATGACAAAAACTGTAGACCCGTCCAAATGGAAAGCCCTTGCAGACGACATATTAAATGTTGCTCAAATGTTAAATGTTGCTCAAAAATGGGATTCCTTATTAAAAACGATGGAAAACTTTGTGAAAAAAGGAGGAAATATTGGTTAACATTTTTCCCCTTTTCCTATAATGGTCCTTAAAACACGATTTGTTTGTTAAGGTTGATTTATCCCTATCCTCATAATAAAAGCTGCTAAGCGCGACTCAAGGACCTTTTGTGGAGACTGTAGATCAAGATCAGACTGTACAGTACGTACAGTCTGATCTTTGATCTACACTGTCCGATACCATATTTTCTTTCCGGGGAAATCAACTTTGAAATCGCAATATTTGGGATATTGCTTTTGGGTGGAAATTTTCGTTTCATTTATTTAGTAGTTTAAAGGGGGTAACTTTACTAAATGGGACATCGACAAAAACATGGTAAATGATGAATAATTATTTTGTTCATGGGAAATTTCAGTAATTGCCGAAATCCTTTTTTTTAATTATCTTGAATTAAACACGCCTTTTTTCCTAACAGTTGTTTTCCTATTTATCATAAGAATAACGATTTTGCCAATGGGGAAAGGGGCTACTTCTGATGTTTTCTTCATAGGCATTGTTCGCTATTGAGTAACATTCTATCAACTGACTGACTTCCTTTGGTGGACCCCACACAGAATACGTGACGTTACCAGCACCATAATTTTCACTAAAGCAGTGGCGGAGAACTCCTAAAAAAATCGGCGGGTACAGTCCAAGAATTGACAGGACTAGGCAGCACACTGAACTGCCTCTATTATTATAAGCCATACCGTGTAATGCCTATCACAACTTTAACATATTTTGCGTTCTGAGTGGATCAATATCTTGGAGCCTTCACAGAATTGATCTTGCAAATGCTTTGAATACTTATAACGATTTTAGCTGCTTTTGCCATATGTGTAGAACAGGAGGAGACTTGAAGCCTTCACAAAACTGAACTTTGATATACACTAACCGATTTTCCATGAGAGATCCTGACCTCAACAGCTTTTTGACTTTTTTTCCCGATTGAAATATTAGTATGCAGAGTCAGGTAACCTAGACAGTAACACCCAGGAAGTGAGATCCATGGATTGCCGGTTCGATTCGCAGCTCGGCTATTGTTTCCAAGGATTGGTGTCAGTCACTGCGACAGGAATCATTCCTCTCTCACCGCCTAACTTTTTTTTTTCAACAAAGTTTACATGGAAAGGCAGCTTGTGGTTTATAAACAGTACTAGAGAAAGATATACCAATAGAGCATGGAAAGGAGGACTGGCCATCGCGATATAACTGAAATAACATTAAAAACGGCGTTAAACACACAAACACACAAAAACGTAGAAATCGACTGATAAATACGGGTACATAACAGTTATCTTGTACTCTATGGGTTTTTGTAACGTCATTGTGGTAATTGGAAATATCTCAGGTGTGTTGCCAAAATCTTGTCAGACAGGGTGAAGATCACAGAATGATAAATGGTCCCTGTACAAAACTGTGTGAATGTCGTTTTATCACGTAAAAGGTAATAACACTTGTAGTCTTCTAAATAGACATTAATTCATCAATTACCTCTTTAACTCTTTACCAAACAATCCCTGGTTTTTACGACCCTGAGATGGAAGCCTTTTGAAAACATTGTTGGAAAAGGAGAAAATGCTGGTAACCAGCATTTTCTCCTTTTCCAACAATGTTTTCAAAAGGCTTCTTTCTCGGGGTCTTTAAAAATCGGGATTGTGTGGTAAAAGGTTAACAGACGCCAAGATTATAGACCTGCACAAATTGAAGCATTTACAGACGACAAACTAAATGTGAATCAAATGATAGAATTTTTCTATGAAAGGTTAAAAAAAAACATCTTGAGAGAATGAGAAAATGCGTGTTGCTATTATGAGCAATATTTCCAATTGCAAAAGTATTTTCAGATTGAGTGGTCTGTCGAAAATGAATAAAAAACGTCGTCTTCAGGCGGTGATAATAATAATGATAATAATAATAAGAAGAAGAAGAAGAGGAGAAGAAGAAGAAGAAAATAAGTCTTGGTGATGATGATGGTGCCCGGTCTGGTTGCTCAGTGGTTAGCGTATCTGACTCGTGACCTGGAGGTTGCGGGTTCGATACCCGGTTGCGGCGAACTTTCTTACCGGCGATTTTTCGCCTCTCATCTCTGATGCATGTGAGAAATGTAGTCTGTACTGGTGTGAGAAAGATAGGAAACACATGGGTGCGTCACTGAACGCCATGATATGATCTAAGCTATTAAAATGGCGTTAAACTTCAATACAATCACAAAAAAAAAAACAATGATGATGATGGTGGTGACAGGCTGGCAGTCAAGGACCGGAGCATTTTTTCATTTACACTGTTGTGGAAATTAATTCACTTAGAAACCTGACGGAAAATTGCACAACCATACAAAACTGTTTATTGCCCGTTTAAAATCTGTCTAAATTAGTTTCTATAATCAGATAAACGATTCATTTTTGCACGGCTGCAGTAATGATAGTCTCAGATAATTGCCTATTAACGCTCGAAGCGTTTACAACAGATTGGACTGCTTTTGTGGGCCGTATAGATCCAAGATCATACTGCAAAGAACTAGCGTCTGATCTCGAATAAACGCTTTCCCTTCTGGTAAGCTTTTCTAGCGAAATAAAGACTTCAAAGTATCTACGTCCATACTTTCATTCACAGCTTAATTTCTTTTATCAAACGGCACTTTCCGCTTTTCCCATTACGTTATCAAAGGCTTTCTTTAGATACTGTATGGTAAAGTGTTGTTCAGCTTAATTCGATGTATGGCTTGCAACACGCGAAAAGGCGCATTCGGACATTTGCGTAAAGTGTCATCTCGGATCAGCCTGCGCAGTCCGCGCAGGCTAATCCGAGACGGCACTTTACGACTTAATTAGATTTTGTGCTACAGTAGACTTGTGCAAAACAGAAAATGACACAAAAAACGGAAAAAAACGAATTAGCCTGCGCGGACTGCGTAGACTTATCCGAGACGACATTTTACGCAAATGTCCGAATGCCCCTTTTCGTGTGTTGCAGGCCATATTCTGTAGTGTAACCAACATGTTCCCCCTAATAAAACACTTTTCTTTCTAGTAAAATGTAAGCTAGTACATTACTTGAAATCACGTGATGAAATGAACGAGCGAGAAAAGAAACATCGGAATGTGCAACACTTATATAGTTTTCTTATCGTAAACCAAACGCATTGCGTGCTAAGATTTAAAAGATTTGTACCTCGTTTTTTCAGCATATCTTTACAGATCTGTAAAATCTTTTGATACACTAGCTGAGTAAAAGAAAAGTACATATCTAGCATCATAAATAAATGGGCTTGAAAGTCTATCTCTGTAAAACTTCAGAAATATATGTTAGTCTTACAAGTCAATGGACAAGCCTTGAATCTTAAAATAAGACAACGCGTTCCCAACATGCAGTCTGATCTTGATCCACACCTTCCACAATCTTCGGCTTATAGAGTATTACTCAGCACCCAACAAAATAATCATTTCCGAACTGGATCCCTAGCCAACGTAACAAATATTTCTTGTAAGAAGACTGATATTACGGCATCCAGCGCATTTATCAATATGTTTTCCCTAGAGTTAAACCACGCACAACGTTCTATACCGAGCTCAAGTGAAGTCTTAAAAAAAAAATCAAGAACAAACTACTGACAGCGGTTTAGATTTTTTTTGTTTCTGCACACAACGACTCTTCCAAAACCTCACGAATTCAAACTTTCTACCCTTGTGCTACAAACTCTTTTCGCTCACTTCTAAGATATAACAGAAAATGAACACTTTTAAACTTCTAAATAATTGAAATAAAAATTTTCAGCCTAAGGTAAAGATCCAAATATGGCGATTCAAAGGCCTATGCTTCGAAAAATCTTTCCATGTCGGACAGTGTAGATCAAAGATCAGACTGCACGTTCTGTGCAGTCTGATCTTGATCTACAATGTCCGCAAATGCGCACAAAACTGAGCCCAGCAGGCTTAGACCTAATGTCCCTTCAACAAAGAGAAGTATAGCTAGAAAGAGAAAGGATACAAATGGGCATTTTGAAGCGTTCTCTCTCATTAAACGGACGTTTTTACTGCAGCTAGCGATGGGTAATTTTCACAATAAAGTATTTAGGCTAATTGTTCTCCAATAGCGTGCTACATTAATTAAAATCCTTTACCAGACAATAGCCTTGTTTAAACACGCGACTCTTAGAAGAAGAAGAAGAAGGAAAAAAAAAAACATTTTAAAGTACTGTATAGTAGGAAAGGGAGAAACTGCTAGTCACCATTATTTTCTCCTTTTGTCTCAGTGTTTTCAATCCTATCAGAGACAAATCCAATCATCCGAGCAACATTTGATACCAGTATGTTGTCATTCAAATGCTTTCAATATGGTCGAGAGAAATAAGTCCTCTCTTGAACATATAATGGATCTGCTTCGAGAGGCCACTCTATCGAAAATTATATTTTGGAAAGTCTCCGCAACACTTCAAGATCTTCGCAACACAGTATCTCAAATTCGCTGAAGTCGGAACTTTCTGCATGTGCATTATCTTGGCTTTATTCCGGGAGGCCATACAATCCAAATTACATTTCAGCTATGCTCTCGTAAAAGGGGGCTTTATGCATCTTTGTGATGCACTACTAGTATACCAAGTAAGTCATCACATAATTATGAACCCATAAAATCCATTTTGTATAACGCCTGGCTGAATCCTGTAATAGAATGATTCTAGGACATGCAGAAAATTTACCAATGACAAAAAATATCGACTCATGTCAGCCTGCGCAGACTGCGCAGGCTGATATGAGTCGATGCTTTTTGCAGATGCATTGAGCCCCCTTTTCACAGAGCATGGCTCATTTCTAAAGATATTTGCGAGAAGTTCGCTGACGTCTCGATTTTCCGAACAAGAGTTTATGGTGCCGGGTTTTGACACTGGGTATGGTAAATTGGTGGAAAGATAGAAAACAAATGGATGAATTTCTAGGCGAAGACGTGAAAAGGTTACGTATCAAATTACATGGCTGATGAAAAAAAGTCCTGAGTACAAATGAATTGCCTTTTTTGTGCTAATTCTAAGTTCATAAATTAACACAGTATCCAAACCATTTGCTTTAGTCAAACAAAAGTTGCACTCCTGTGAAGTTCAGGGAGTTAATTAGAAGTAAAATTAAAATGCAACTTAGAATTGTTGATGAATAAGGCCTAGAAAAACAGAATACTCTAGGTATTTGGCCCAGGTTAATACAACTTCGACCCCAGCTATAGCTGCTGTTGAACTTCCGTAATACTATTGAAATTAACATAAAAACCAGTTCAGATTTGTTTGATATTTGTTTTGAGTTGCCGGTGATCAAAAGATACAGAATAATGCAAAATTTCACAGCAAAGTTGAAAACACTTGTTAAGCAAAGCAAAACATATACAAGGAAAACACTGTAAATTCATTTACATTTCAACCGTACGTTTCACAAGCAATAGACCACATTTCCTCACATACCGCGCATAACACTTTACAAGTGCGACAATATGTAAGACTCGCTCTGATACCTAAAGGAATTTGCCAACGACAAATTAACTGTACCTAAGATGATAGTATATATCTTTGAAGGTGAAGTAAACAATGTAGGAAAAGGAGAAAATGCCATTTAACAGCATTTTTTCCTAATCACACAATGTCTTAAAAGGCCTACTTTTTGAGGTTCTTAAGACACGGGGTTACTTGGTAAAGAGTTAATTATACTTTATTTTTAGTTACAGTATAAGTTCTCTGTTTCCTATAAAAACCTGGTATATGTAATCTCTAAGCGAGGATAATGAATAAAGTTCCAAAAAGAGTGTATGCACAGTTTATCAAAACCGCAATCTTCTGACGAATGAAATGTTGCAGAGATTTGGAAACCACGTGTACTCTATTTTTGTCTTGTCGGCGAGTATCAAACCGAGGCTGAAAAAAGGGGCTCCATTGTATCGCATAAATTTTTTTCAGATCAAAAGACTTTTTGTTTATCGTAAATCTTTCTGTTGGGTGTGGCCATAGCCAAAGTTAAAGTACTGAAAGGGATTCTGTAAAACATGATGTGTAAAAGAACTGACAGGACTTTTTTATAACATGCATTAAAAAGAGAAATCAACCGTAAAAAAATGTAGTTCGCCTATGAAAGTAGAAAATGGTAATCATTAAGGACTCGAATCAGAACCGCGTAAGACGCGATGAATAATGTGGAGTCCATAATATTTATTGATACTTAAAACTACATGAGACAAGCTCTGGGAAAACGGGTTTTAATGCATTTCCGTGATGCATCATACCAAGAAAGCAAACTCATAATTATGAATCCATAGAATGCATTTTATCTAACAACTGGCTGCATTATGAGGTAGAATGGTCCTTGGATATGTAAAAAATTATAAACAGCAAAAGGTTTTGACCCATATCAGCCTGCGTGTACTGCGCAGGCTGATATGGGTCGATATTGTTTGCAGTTGCATTCAGCCCCTTTTTCACCGAACATGGCTCACGTGTATAATCAACTAACAGCCTTTGCATATTTTACAAATTAAATTCTGACCCAGAGGAAAATAACGTGATTATTTTTCTTTTCAATTTTAACAGTATATAAATTAAATCGGGAAAATTGTTTACTCTATACATAAGTATTTTTCTTATCTAGTAATAAAGCATTAAAGGCAAAAGACCAAGAAATACTGTAAGAAGACATATGGCAACATTACATCTTATCCGAAATTTGGCACGTAACCAAACTCAACCGACTGTAGCGATAAGAACCTTTTCAATAGTCAAAGTTCTGAAAAACAAGAATTTGGAGAGCGAGAGAGAAAAGCATATCCTTCATCTCCCTCGAACACTTGGCAGGAAGGTATTAACATAGCTCCGTCATAATTACTGTCAGAACACATTAAAACGCAATTACTCAGGGGGATTTTTACATCATCTTAATTTAACAAGACTCTGCCAGACTGCGAGCCAAAATCTTAATCAAGATTACTCCTGTTATGTGGCGTTGTTATTATGTTACTGCTTTCCTCTGCGGTTATTTTATCTATCAATACCGAGGGTGTGGTAAGTTTTTATGTCTTAATTGATTAATTGATTACCAAACGACAAAATTTTAGACTGGTCCAAATTGTAAGCACATTGTCTGCGCATGTCATATTCTTCGAAGATTCGACCTGTCTGCTATGATGCATCACCGACCCCATATACTAGGGAAAAGTAGGGCTTATATCGAAGCTATTACCCAAGCCTGTAGGTGCTGTTTTAATAAATGGCCGGTGTAATAGGTTACATGCTAGCTGATCATAACTGAATGAATCGCACCAGGTAGCGTTTTATTGAGTAAACGTTTATTTGATTTTGAAATTCAAAGAAACGGTTGTCGTTTTGAAAAGCAGTCCGGCTCTGTACCCAGAATGCCCAAATTAGAAGTCGTTTTGAAAAGTAGTCCGGCTCTGTACCCAGAATGCCCAAATTCGATAGATGTGTTTTTGTAGAATGCCATCTAGCTGGAGATAATGATTGTAAGCACTTGCAGAAGACAATAAACGCAACTCAAAAATTGAAATTTGTTTCCCGTAGGGTGGAAAACATTGTGGGAAATGGAGAAAATGCTGGTTACCAGCATTTTCTCCTTTTCCCACAATGTTTTCAAAAGGCTTCTATCTCAGGGTCGTAAAAACCAGCGAGTGTTTGGTAAAGGGTTAACCGATTACCATTCAGGAGCTTATTTCTCCTTTTAACACAATGATTTTTCATTTTGACCATTTACCAAACAACCCTGTTTTTTACGACCCTGAGGTAGGATGCCTTTGGAAAAAAAAAAGGAAATTGAGAAAATGCTGGTAACCAGCATTTTTCCCTTTCCCCGCAATGTTTTATATCCTTTAAAAGACAAGCCAACTGTTTTCAGATTTAGTCTGTCCTCTGCAAATGATTTCAGTACAGACAAATTTAAATTTTGCTGTCTGGTAACTTATGTCTAAAACTTTTTTATGTTACTCTATACCCAAGAGGATCGACCTAGAAACGTATGCTGTGGGTTTATTTTATGTCATAATGACCGAGCAGTTTCTCCTTCTGCCACAGTGTTTTTAAAAGTAGACTGCTAAAAGAAGCAAACAAGTCGTCTGTAAGGGGTAATAAATAAAAGTTTGCCGCCGGTATTTGATGTGAAAGATGTAGAGATAGGGAGCGGGAGTGTGAAGCTGTGATAAGAAATTTTGTAACGGTTTTACGACGAAAAACAAATATAGATTCTCTCTGATTGTTCGGTAAAATGTGGTATAAGTAGCTTTCAAGAGTATTTCAGTCATATCTTAGCAATGTATCAACAATTTTTGGTTGTTGTTGTTGCTTTGAGGTCTATCAAATACTACATTTGGAAAATTCAGGGCCTTGCCCATGAAGACTTCCATGTAAGGTAGGTAGGTTTCCAACCAGGTTTGTCTGATTTAATTTCTTTCCAATGCCTCAAAAAAGTGAGCCAAGGAAGACCCAAGGATTGACAAAGCAAGTATTTAGTGGAAACAAACGGTCATAATATCTCCTTTTAATTGTCTGTCTGTCTGTCTGTCTGTCTGTCTCTCTCTCTCTCTCTCAGACATTACTGTCCATACTCTCACTTCCCCTCCCTCTCACAGACTCTCTGTTATCTTCTGGATCTGTTTGTATTAAAGATCTATTTTATCATCCCCAGCAGAGTTTCTTGTAGACAAAATAACATTTATTACACACAAGATAGCCTTTATTAGTAACCGCTAACGAAATGGCTCCTAAATAATCAAGCCCTTCGCTCTTCATAATTGGCTTTTACTTATATGCCATTGTAGTTTTGGTTGGCTGTGGGTAGAATTATACGAGCCATTGAAAAATGTAATGTCTGTAGTTATGGAGTACTACTTGTACGCTACATTTTTTTGTTGTTCTGCTAGATAGTTGTCTTTGTCAATTAAATCTAATTTTGTATCTTCACTGTCTTCCATTTTGTGAAAACTGACGGTTTGAAGCCTGACTTCATTGTCTTCCTTCATCTCTTCACCAGACTTTACAGTTTCAGACTTGTCCAAATTAAACACATTCGCAGACGACAAATTGAACTGAACTCAAAACATTACATTTGTCCTGTGACCCTTTCCCAAACGGCAAATTTTGGACCAGACCAAATTGAAAGCATGTTGCAGATGAAAAATTAACAGTTGCTAAAAAGATGATTTTTCTATATGATAGGGTAGAAAACATTGTGGGAAAAGGAGAAAATGCTGGTTACCAGCATTTTCTCCTTTTCCCACAATGTTTTCAAAAGGCTTCTATTCCTGACCCGTAAAAACCAGGGATTGTTTGGGAAAGGGTTAAATGATATTAAACATGGTTGAAGTGAAGACTATGCTCGTTACCAGCATCTTCACCTTTTCCCACCATGTGTTCAAAAGCCATCTTCCTCGGAGTCGTTGAAACTCGGAATTGTTTTGTAAATGGTTTAAACAAATGAAAGCATTGCTTGGGGGCTTTTTTGGAACAATATTATCCATTTTATAAGCTCTGACACAAGGATCAACAACTTTTTTTCATGAAAAGTATATAATGACCTATCTCCATAATGCAACATCGCTTTGTATGCATTTGTCTCCTAAATAGTACGTTCGCCATCTTCTGTCTATATCAAATGTTATTTCAGAAATAGGCATAGACTTGGCGATGACTTCATGGAAAATCAATGCTCCTGTCATAAAATAGCAACAATCACTGGTGTCCCCGTCTGAGAAATAACACCAGACTAGTAATAATAGACGTAAAACACTCAATATGGCGTCAATGACAACCATATTGATTAAAGTATGGTTTGAAGAGAGCTATGATAAGTGTGACTCTAAGTTTTTGAGAATCCCCAAGTATTTGTCTATACACCATGTCGTCAGATAACGATTGTCAATCTGTTCCTGGACAATCGTCCTTCGTTTTATCACCATACAAGCCAGGGGCACTCCAAGATTGTTCACCTTACAAGGAAGGAGACACAAGGATTCAACAAAAAAGTTTGCAGGTAACAAAGCCATAGGTAACAATGCCATAGGTAAAATGCCAGTGGTTACAAAAAAAAAAAAGCCACAATCTATGCTGGTAACAAGACGCACGTATTAAAGCCATGGGTAGAAACGAAAGAGATAGTTCACATAATTTAGGGACACAGGTTACAATAATAAATAGTAACTTTCTGTTTCTTAAGTTTGTAAATGAATTTGGTATTTCGAACTTGGGCAAAAATCGAAGTACGACAACCTTTACTCGTATATTATATCCTTTTTTGAGGGAAGTTTACACTGAAATCACCATACTTTAATCCGACAAATAAACATAGCTCAAATGATGAAAAATTGTTTGAAAAGGTAGATAAAGCTGTAGGAAAATAAGAATGCTGCTAACAAGCGTTTTGTTCTTTCCACACTATGTTCAAAGAGCAATCTTATTCAGAGTCATACAGACACGGGATCGTTTTGCAATGATTTCATAGTAATTTCTGGTTCATAAATAGAAATTTCAAAAACCAACTCTCCAGTCACAAACAGCTACAACTGTTTGAAAAGGTAGATAAAGCTGTAGGAAAATAAGAATGCTGCTAACAAGCGTTTTGTTCTTTCCACACTATGTTCAAAGAGCAATCTTATTCAGAGTCATACAGACACGGGATCGTTTTGCAATGATTTCATAGTAATTTCTGGTTCATAAATAGAAATTTCAAAAACCAACTCTCCAGTCACAAACAGCTACAACTGTTTTCCCCCTATAGCACCAAGTCCTCCGACAGAGAATGCCATTATTTCTCTGGACAATTTTGTATCGCCTCATTCATCGTCTTTAAGAATTCTTAGACTTGCCCATACCGGAAGCATTTGCAGACGACCAATTATATGTGGCTTAACTGACGGGGTTTGCCTTATGAAGAAGAAACATTGAAACAAAGAAAACATTGTGGATAAAAGAAGAATATGCTGCTCATCAGCATTTTCTTCTTTTGCCACAATTTTCTCTACGAATCTCAAAATCGTTAAAACACGGAAGGTTTTGGTGTAGACAGATTTTCTATTCCGTTTGAGACCATACATTCTCTTGGCTATGAGTTTATGGTGATACATTGCCAAAAATCAATACCTTGTCATAAAACAACAACAATGAATGTTGTCCCCCGTCTGAAAAAAAACACACGCACGCACACAAGGCAAGCAGTAGTAGACTTAAAACGCCCAAAACGGCAACAGTTACAGCAATACGAGAGCGGCGGCCATTTTGACGGAGGGTAGTACAGAACAGAGCCGTAATAGATGTGATTCTAAAGGGATTATTTAACTAGAATATCTCCACGTTTCCGGTATAGCACCGAGTCCTTAGAAAACTAATGTCAATCTATCCCTGGACAATTGGTCTCACATTTATCCAGTGTAGGTTTAGTGTAGGTTTGGCAAATAGGAGAAATTATTCGAAATAAAGGGGGGATGCTGCATTTTGTTTTCAGGGGTTTTCGCTGTGGAAAAAATAGCACCAGTCCAGGAAATAGTAGACGTAAAACTGCTTATATATGTATTAAAATTTCATTAACCTTAATTAACTTGAGCCTTCTGCTCCATCATTTGGCGGCAATGAGTTCAAAACTTTCCTCTTCATTGATAGCATTTCCATATGAGAGCAAACATGGTCTTAGCAATAAATTCAAAGCATTTTCTGATTGACAAAAAAATCAAATTTCTTGTCGTAAAACAGCAACAACCACGGGCTGTAAAATAACACGAGACAAGTAATGATAGACGTAAAACACCCAATACGGCGTCAATGACAGCAATACGAGACCGGCGGCCATATTGATTGAAGGAAGTATTGAACAGCACCGTTATAGATGTGATTCTAAATGGATTATTTACTAGAATATCCTCCACGTTTCCGGTATAGCACCAAGTCTTCAGACAACGAATGGCAATCTATCCCTGGACAATTTTATTTCTCCTCATCAACAGACTATAAAAACTTTTTAGACTTGTCCATGTTAAAGGCATTTGCAGACGATAAATTGAATGTGGCTCAAATGATAGGCGAAAGGCTAGACAACATTATGTGAAAAGGAGAAAATGCTGGTCACCAGCATTTTCTGATTTTTACACAATGTTATAAAATATTTTACTTCAAGGCTATATTAACATTTTTTTATCCTCTTCTTTTCCAGTATAGCACCAAGTCTTGAGACAACGAAGGTCAGTCTCTCCTTTGACAATTTTTATTTCTCCTCTTTACCTTTCAGGCTGCATAAACTCATTTCCACCAGAGACAAATTTTTTGCCACCACAGACAAATTTTCAGCACCCGACTTTGAAAATATTTCTTTAAAAAAAAACAACAGTTTGACTCTTTACCACACGACAAATTATAGACCGGTCCAAATTGAAAGCTTTTGCAGACAACAAAATAAAAGTGATTCAAAGATTGAAATTTATTTTTGAAAGGTTAGAAAACATTGTGGGAAAAGGAGAAAATGCTGGTTATCAGCATTTTCTCCTTTTCCCACAATGTTTTCATAAGTCCTCTTCTACAGAGTCGTTAAAACTTGGTATTGTATGGTAAAGGGTTAATAAAATGATTTCAATGGTTTGGTGCATGAATTTACGGGAAAATGTCTTGCTAAGATGAAATTCCTCGTAACGTGCAATTTCTCCTTCTGCCACAATGTGACCCAAAGAGGTCGGATGCAAGACTGAAAACATCGTCCCCAGGAGAACAATTTGTTAACAGGGTGATTTTTGCTGTCTGACAAGAAGTTAACAGGAAAACATTATGTTACAAACGGAATTGATTTTGTATTTGTCTTTAACACAAAAGAAGGCCAAACACGAGGAAAGTGGTGGGGTATTTTTGGGGAACCCTAACTTTTTGGGTGTCGTTACTCGTTTGTCAGAAATTACATAAAAATATCGGAGATTATCGATCTACAATTAGACTGTTATGGTTTTTGGAAGTGAAAGAATTTAGTTATCTCTTTGCACGGTATGAATTTAGAAAATACCTTACTCTAGGATGATTAAATAAAAGATTAATTATTATGAGCTGTGATAAATTCAGGATCAGAATCTTTATTAGTTTAAACATATTTATTTTACATCGATTGAGAGACAAGTTCTTACAGCTTATACTAATCTCTCGATTCCGCTTCCTGGGAACTACACCAGTACTCGCGTCGAATGTGCGGGTCAATGAAGGATCCCAAAGTTGACACCCGCTCCCGGGTATCGAACTTGGGACCTTATGGTTACCAGGCCGACGCTCTACCTCACAACCACAGACACCACGCAACATATTTATTGACTTATACATGTTCATAAAAGTTTACGTCGTCGTCAAACAATACCTTGCTACAATTTGTGCACATGTATTTCACTACAGTACCCTTGATATCCTGGTATTTCGGTACAGCATTACCGTTGTTGCCATGTATTTGGTGTCGACACATTACTTATCCGGTGTTGCGAGGTGTATATATCTTGATCTAGACGGAATTGTCAGGGATGTATGTCTCTAGTAAGGAAAGGCCCACTTTTTCGATATTAACTGACATTTCCGGTACAACCAAGCAAACAGAAAATAAGTTTTATTCTTGGCCAATCCTACGTAATTGCGACTGTCCTGTAGTTCATATGTTTTCCATATTTCAATTGTACAAGGCCGGGACTCTGCAACGCCATGTCAAAATATTCCGTCATGCTCCGTCCGCTGTAATCGGACCAAAACAATATTTACCTCCCATGTCTAGAACTGATTTTATAACTTTTCATAACCATAGTTTGAGCATTGTTATATTCTTTCTATCGGGAGGGGCCTTTACTAATGCACTCATAAGTTTGGCCTAACCCCTTTCCATGCTATGTTAGGGAAATAAACATGTTTAAACTAAACCAAGAATAACAGCATTACAGATGCAATACCCTGACAACCACAGAGCCGTGCACAACGCAGGGAAGAAAATCTGTGAAGAAAAAACAAAAAGAAAACCATTCACAGATACAATGTTCGTAAAAAGCTCCCCAAAATAAACGGGCAGAGCTGAAGTGTTTGAAGACGACACAATCGCGCCTTTCAAATGCCGTCTGCCTATTCAATTTGAAATAACAGCGTCTCAGTGACAAATGAATTTCACAACAAGGAACTTTCCCAACGTGTCAGACGAGAAAACAAACGCATAAAGTGACACGCTATCTTGGTATACTTCTCGAATTGGCAAAAGAATCGGAAAAGAAAATACTGGGAACTGCTTTAACATTTATTTCAAAATATATAACATATGGAAAGTTTGCTGAAAACTTAACAAAACGCTAAATAATGATGGTAAAAGGGGTTTAATGCATCTTTGTAACGCATCCTCTGATGTACCAAGCAATGTTTCACGTCATACGGATACACTTTCACTAAAAACAGGATGAATCATGAGGTAAAAAGGTTCTTTTTGACGTGAAGAAAATTTATCAATAGCAAAAAGCATCGACCATGACCAGCCTTCACAGCCTGCGCTGACCTGATCGGTACTGTTTTTACATATGCATTAAACCACATTGTCATTGTTACTGTCTTCCATACGCGAGAAAGGGATGAAAAATGATAATTATCATGTTGAACTCCCGCAGTGTGAGCTAGCCTGTAATCAATAGCACAGACCGGTTTGTTGTAACCTGTAACGTTCCCTTATTCAACTATTGATCTTCTCTTTAGGCAAACATTGTTTTGTCAAAGCAATGTGACAAAAAAAATATGGCTCTTTAACATTCATTTACATGTATCATAATATTTTCGCATTTTCAGCTTGTTACAGTGTTATTGTTCAAAAAAAGACTAAATTTTTATGTCTGCTTTAAATGTATATGAACTGTTACGAGCGCCTTGGTATCCTAACTGTTCGTTTTAAATTTGATAAAAGAACATGATGTATGTCGCTGAAGGATCTTTTGCCAGATATAGCTAGGCTTTGGACAAGAGCAGTCCAGACTGTCTAAGGTCGGTCGGTTTTTACTGATACCAAACGGCGGTTAAAGATAAAAATAAAACACTCATATGCATCCAACATCCACCAATTGTGTCTTTAAAGTTTATTTTTCATTGCGGCGACACATAATGCTGTCTTGTTAATTGTATAACGGCCTCAACTTCCGTCTAAACACTCTTACAATAACAGAGCAAAGTCTAGCTGTAACGAAGTTGGCATAAAATGCTCTAAAACTTACAAAAATGCAGTCTGTTTGGTAGTAAGTGAACGCCAAACGACTCCCTATTATTAATAAAAAAAAACCAAGTCTTGTAAAGGGAAAAAAAATTCAAAATCTTTGTTAGTTTTCGACTCAACTCTAATCTGAGGACAATAGCTCTCAGCCCATAAAGCCTATCAAATTGCTTGATCGTTTTCACATGAAGAAAATAACCAAACCACTTGAATAACTCAAAACCCTTTTTTCCCCCTGGACTTTTGTTTCTTTACTTCACTGCGATACAGTCTCCCTTTTCTAGGCATGCCAGTTTAGTAGGTGTAGTAACATCAACAACAACAAAAAAAAAAAAGGGAAGAAATACATAGATGGAAAGAGATTTGTCTTTTTTTTAAAGATACTAGTCATTTCGTGAGAGAAGAGCTAAATTATCTTGTTACAACAATCTGCACCTTTTCCGACAGTGCGTTTCATAGCAGGCAAATGCAAAGGCGTAAAGCATAAGACACGTCAAAAGAGATGTCATAGAAAAAAAAAATCTCTTCATTTAGTTTGCTTTCCAGTAGCGGGTTTAATTCTAAATATTTTATCGATACAAATTAAGAATTACTTAGACATTTAGTAACTTTTGAGCGAAGTATAATAATAAACAATGAATGTACAGACCAGGAAAGGCGAATTGAAGTGGATTTAAAGTCCTCCCAAGAAATCGATAGGAGTCGGCCTCACAGCATTGTTAAAGGTATCATTTAACCCTTTACCACCCTGCTTTAGAAAGCATTGTAGGGAAAAAAATGAAGAAATGCTGTTAACCCATTACCACACAATCCCTAGTTTTAACACCCCTGTTAGAGAAGGCTTTTGAAAACATTGTGGGAAAAGGAGAAAATGCTGGTAACCAGCATTTTCTCCTTTTCCCACAATGTTTTCTACCTCATCCAAAACAAAAATCATCATTTCAGTTACATTTAATTTGTCGTCTGCAAATCCTTTCAATTTGGACCAGTCTAAATTTTTGTCGTTTGGTAGAGAGTTAACCAACATCTACTCCTTTTCCCCACATTGTTTTCTAACCATTTAAAGACAAATCCCATCGTTTTATTCACACTTAATTGTCGTCTGCGAATGCTTTCATTTCGGACAAGTGTAAAATTCACTTGGTAAAAAGTGAAAAAGGGATAGGATTAAAGAATAATCTCTTACCAGAAGACACAATTTTAGATTAGTCCATGTTGAAATTATTTTAAAACGACAAATTAGTGTTGTGAAACGATAGGACTCGTTTGAGATATGGTAGAGAGCAGTCTTGTATTGGGAAAAAATAAGACTTGTCCAATTTGATAGCATTTTCAAACGACAATTAACTCTTTACCAAACGACAAAATTTTAGACTGGTCCAAATTGAAAGCATTTGCAGACGACAAAATTAATGTGACTCAAAAATTGAAATTTGTTCTGGGAGGGTAGAAAACATTGTGGGAAAAGGAGAAAATGCTGGTTACCAGCATTTTCTCCTTTTCCCACGATGTTTTCAAAAGGTTTCTTTTTCAGGGTCGTGAAAACCAGGGATTGTTTGGGAGAGGGTTAAGTGAGGCTGCCAATGATGGAATTTGATAATGATAGGATAGAAAACGTTGTGGAAAAATGAGAAAATGTTGGATACCAGTGTTTTCTCTTTTTCCTAAAATGTTTTAATAAGACAAT
Organism: Hippopus hippopus; assembly: GCA_946811185.2. NCBI lineage: Eukaryota > Metazoa > Mollusca > Bivalvia > Cardiida > Cardiidae > Hippopus > Hippopus hippopus. The sequence continues at coordinate 36,354,173 of OX328104.1, forward strand.
TTGCCTCAGTGTCATTAAATCTCGCCCCCCCCCCCTTTTTTTTTTAGCAGAGGTAAAGGAAATCGTATAAAAAAAAAAGATGGGGTGAAAGGTTAAGTAGCTCGTCTTTTATCATATCCGCCAGCAGGCTTTTATAACACTTCAGCAAATCCTTCATTACGCTAAATTAATTTCCGTTTGTTTTACTCTGACAAGTTGTAACAATCGTGTAGCGATGTTATATGATTTCTTTTCCTTTTTATTTAAATACAAATTTTAAAAAAGAAACAGGTATTACTGATTACGAAAGAGAAAGAAAAAACCATACAAGGCTATTATTTGGGTTTTTTCTCTATAATAGTAAAAAACTTTTAGTGCTCTCGAATAAAAAAATATACTATAGTGATACCATCTGACTTTTTACTCTATTATTCCTTAAACTCTTAACAAATTTTAAATACCAGTTTCGATCCACGGATGAGAAATATCATTTTGCTGCTGTCTTGTAGACATACTATGACATATGGTGCTTGTAACAAGTGATACTCCATTTTTCCCCATAAGATTTTCTTTTGACTCTATTGGGTCTCATTTCGGACTCCCCTTTGTGAAAATTGTACTAATTATAAGTTTGTTAAAAACAACATTAACTCGACTAAGAATAGGTACAGGTGTCACAAATGCTCCTTTCCCACATCATTTTTTGTCTGTCAATAAAACATTTTCTTTTTGCTAAAACTTTTCCAGTTTCGGTGAATAACAGAACAGAACAGAACAAAATTTTATTATGACTTGTACTAAAAAGTACATCGTCAGTTGCACTACAATATCCAAAAACAACGTGGTACATGGAGATATTATCAAGATGTTACAAAAAAGACATATAGGAAAGAAATAGGTTGAACAGTTTTATGATTAGAAATAAACAAGCAGTAGAAAGTGAACATTTAACATCTATGAATTTTAATATTTCCAGTCGTTTTGCAATCGCAAGTTTGACGTAGACTGCAGTTTTCTTAATGATGTTTTTGTCTTGGGATTTTAACAGTTCAATACATTTATACATAGATGGGCGATTACGAAAATATACAGGCAAAAAGGAAAAAAATCTCTGTCTAAGTTCATTATAAAATGAGCATAAAAATAAGAAGTGATACGAGTCTTCAATATCTGTTGCGTTACAGCAAGGACAAAATCTTTCCGAGCGGGTATAGGACCCTTCTGTTTTATAGGTGATTTAACTTTAAATATATGAATAAATAAAATTAAGAATAGGGTTTGATTTATGATTTAGTTATGGCATTTTTATTGTCTGAAGATCTGCATATCTTACCACCGCAAATTATGACAAGTAATTAGGCAGGGCCCGTTTTGATAAGACGGAAACTTAAAACAAGTTTAATCTTATTTTGATACTTTATGAGAATTAATGAAATCTACCAGGGTTTAAATACCGGGTTATTTTAGCATAACACTTTACCTCTACTTTCAAGCGTTCAACCGAAAATGCAGGACACATCATGGACGTGTATTGTAACAGTATTCAACCGGAAGTGCAGGGCACCTAACCGTCAACCCCGAGTATTACTATGATGAAAAGTAGATCTGTTGACCCTCTACCACACAATCCCGAGTTTTAACAACCTTGAGAAAGAAAACTTTTGAAAACACTGTGGGAAAAGGAGAAAATGCTGGTAACCAGCATTTTCTCCTTTGCCCACAATGTTTTCAACTAAACTGAAAGGAGTTTTCATCATAAAAGCCACCTGTAATATTTCGTCTTCAAATACTTTGAATTTTAACAAGTATAAAATGAAGTCGTGCGATGAAGGGTTAGACAATACGAACTCATGGCAATACATGTAGTTGAGGGTAAAACTTCTCTGTGGTTTCAGTACTTTGATAACTTATTGCACAGTCTTTACCACAGTATCTCATTATACAAATTCAAAACAGACTACATGTAACTTGGAAACATTATTTTATTATCACTGTAATGGCTCGTGCAAGGTTAATTGAATGGAATTATCAATATGAAGTACGATCTAACGTATGAAAACATTTTGGAAAAAAATTATAGCAAAAGATGAAATTGCTCGTCATGATCTTTTAACAATCTTTTGTTACGGGGATTTCAAAATAGCAACAAGACCAGAAAGTCATCTGCCCGGGTTAAATAGAAAGCTAGAGCGGTCTAATACATCATTACGTTATTTTCTAAACTATCTGTCAAGTGGTAAAGATAATGTAAATAAATCATCACGTTACGGCAACATCGAATTTACCTGTAATCTTACAGACTTCGCCAAGAAAGTTTGATGAAGAGAACAGAACAGTGAGTTGTACCCTTGACCTGCTAAATAAGTTAAATGAAACTTTCAGGCGATAGTAAAAACACAAATGTTACTATTTCAAAATCATTTTTTGGGAAAAGTAATCTCCTTATCGGACAGTGTGGAGCCAAGATCAGACTGCACGTTCTGTGCAGTCTGATCTTGATCTACACTGTCCGCAAAAGGTCCCTGAATCATGCTTAGCAGCCTGACGATTAATATTTAACCCCCATTTTCAGCGATAGTTCTTTAAAGCGGTCACTACACCAACTCATGTTTTCCAGGAGTTGAATGCTTCATATATAAAGCTGAACAGTGCGGTTGACATTTACCCCCCCCCCCCCCCCCCCCCATTTATCGCCTTATTGCGCTTAGGCAACAACGGCTACCGCGCTCATACATTTTTCCTTGTGTGGCAACTGAATGTAAAGTACTAGTAATCATCATATTAGGCAACATCGCCTTTACCTGTAATTTAAAGGCTCTATAGCTGCCAAAGGTAAACAATGTGGTGATAAAATGCAGTTGAGTTTATATTATGCCATTCAAAAGTATTGATACTACTGTGAAGATGACAGTGAACGGTGGGTCCAAGTAATAACGCTGGCAGAAAAACGAATTTTCAGACCAGGTAAAAAGTAAACAATAGATAGAGCGCTCTTGCAACTTTTAATCTAGTTTTAGATTCCATTTTTCTGCCAGTGACTAACTCTCAGACCGACCGTACAATAACAGATTGTCATCTTCACAACAATGTCCATTCTTTTAAATGGTATGATTTAAATTTAAATGCATTTTATCACCCACAATGTCTACTTTTGGTATGATTTAAATTTAATGCATTTTATCACCCGCAATGTCTACTGTTGGCAGCTATAGGGACTTTATACACCTTACCGAGAAGCTTGGTAAATGACAGAGAACATTTCGATTGATATCTAAACTTCCCCACAATCCTAGTTCTTTTCAAGCGAACTCTTTCACATAACTGCGGTCGTGGGTCTCACGAGCTCAAAGGTAGGGCTCTGAAGTCTCTTGCTCGAGGACTCGCCCAGAAAAACCCCACAGCTTCGAGTGAGGATCGAACCCGGGGCCTTTAGGTTGCTAATCCAACTCCTTGACCACTGAGCCGGACCCAGGTAAATCAAGAACGCAAGCTTCTACGCCGTCCACTGCCTTATTCCAAACCATGAGTCTCTTTATATGCACTTAAAAAGTACTTTCATCCATGGAAAAAAAATAGATGTAAAACCTTATCTTTTTAGTTGCGATAAAAGCTAAATTCAAACGACAAAAAAAGAAGGTTTTATATTGAAATGTAAGCTTTTTGATATACGCCCTTAAACGAAAAAGTGGGGCGAATTGTTTACATTATAACAGCTTGAATAAATTATTAGAGTTTTATGTGTGCTTTTTTTTTCGCAGTTATCTTATTCGTAGAATGCAACACATGGTATATTTTAAGATTAATCCTTTATTACACGATTCGGTATTTTAACGACCATTGGGAAGATGGCCCTTGACAACAGTGTACAAAATGAAGAAAATGCTGGTAAACAGCATTTCTTTCCTTTTTAACAACCTTTCGTACCCTTTTCGATATAAATCCCATCATTTGTGCTACCATTTAATTAGTCATTTGCAAATGCTTTCAATTTGGACGAGTCCAAACAGGTTTACATGAAGGGACTTGTTTTGGAAATAATATAAAACATCGTTTCCAGCATTTTCTCCTTTTCCAACAATCTTTTCAAAAGCCTTTATGACGGTGTTGTTTGTAAAGAATACGAGGTCGGCTCTGTTGAAAGCGTTATGTGAGATATTGTGACGTTTATCGACTTAAGACTCACGATTCCCTTAAAAAAAATCTTGCAGGCGATTAGAAAACAATACCTTAAAAATAATCAACATGAATTGTGGTTTAGTACATGAAACCATTATAAATCATGTGGCAAGTGGAAAAAATATAGGAATAAGATGTGTGTCTGCAGTATGACACTAGATGTTTTTTGCTATAAAGCAAAGCTTGCTTTTTTTTTTAAACTGCATACAGACGCATCGAAGTTTAAAAGAACGTTTTACAATGCACGCCGGAAAAAAATGAACATTACCGTTTATTTCCGTTTTTGTTTGACGCCGTTTCAACATTATTTAAGCCATTTGATATTGGCAAGGGCACCTATCCATGCATGTCTTGAGTGTCTGGTAGCAATACTTCGAATAACAATTTTGTTTTTGAGGGATCGACTGCTTTCTAAACACGAATATTGTCAAAATAATACTAAGTGGTGAGAGAGACAGAGTCGAATGCTGTTGTCTCAATGACCATCATCTATCGTCATAAAGAGCTTCGCCGAGCTGGGACGTGAACTCTGGAACCTTGTCTTACAAGCCATGTCTGTTACCGACTGGGATAAGAGAGTTCAGCTAAAATTTGTTACTTTGTACTGGATACAGTGCGAGAGAGAGAGAGAGATAGAAAGGAGGGAGAGAGAGAGAAAAAGGGGGGAGACAGACAGACAGGCACAGAGAGAGAGGCACAGACAGAGAGAGAGAGAGAGATAGAGAGAAAGAGAGAGATAGAGAGAGAGAGAGAGAATCAGACCCAAGCAATGAGGCAGAGAGAGAGAGAGAGAGAGAGAGAGAGAGAGAAAGAGACGTATAATTCCCATAAACTGCAAGACGTTTATAGCCCCCCAAGTCTGAAGGATTATTCATTGATTTATTTGAGAGAGCTAAATACGCTCGTCCAATAAATATTTATAAGAGTATTTATTAGCTGTAGCATGACAAGCCAGCTATTGTTAAGACGACGTGTCATGAATTTCTCCCCTAGATAGAGAGACCTCGCATGGTAGTCCCCGATTGTATATATCGGTGTAACATCCCAGGGTACACCTCAGTGAGAAATAAAGCGGGGTATCTGTTTGTTTGGTGCCAAGAGCACCTATTGATGTTTTCCCCTAGCTTCTTTTTCACCAATATTCCGCAAAAATTCTTTTCTAGTTACAGGCTACTTTCCCACATAGACATCAACGAAACAGTGTTCCGCGGTAAGAGAGGAATGATTATCATAAGTCTTCACTTATAGCTGAGAATCAAAACAGTCACACCCCCGGGTATCACCCCCGCCCACACACACACACACAGACACACATATTATCGACTGATCTACTGGGCTAGGCCCTTGTAGAATGAACTTGTTGAATAACAACAATACAAATACAATTTGTTCGAATGGTGTTTGACGCCTTCTCAAAATAGTATTTGTCATATCATCTAGACAGCTCATTTATCCAAGCTTTACCGGGTTTCACTCGTGCTTGGCAAAGGTTTTGCAGGTCCTTGACAGCGGACACCGTCATGTGATTAGAATGCCATCAGGGATCGATTAAGTGTTTCCTGATTACAAAGTCAACGCAGTTACTGTTGGGCCAAGTCGGACTCCAAAATTTGCATTAAATTTATATTTGATTCTAGAGTAATTACGCACTATTTTTTATCAATAAAGTTACAGATCTACTTTTCATTTTGTCGGTGGTATTGTGTTCTTAATTTGCGGCTGATTACAGCAAACAACAGCAGGCCGAAGCGCAAGTTAATCACCCCATTATAAACTTTAAATTTTTACCTGTGGTACTATACTAGAGTAAGTATTAAGCGTTTTATACAAAATGGCGTCAAAGATGTACTGTTCATAGCGGCATTATAACATTTACTTAGCGATAATGGTCCACCAACCTCCAGATGAGTAGGGCAAATAACAGCAGGCCCAAGAGCAGGCTGAAATTGGCTGAAAGGGCTCTTCATACAATCTAACACACCGTCTGTAGATGTTTTGTTATCATCTTGAAGCGCACCACTTACAAAACATTGTGGCAATGACAGAAAATGCTGGCAACCAGCCATTTTTCTTGTGCCACAATTTTTTTCCAATCTATCAATTCACCAAATCTTGGGTCATGATGATAAGAAAGGCTCTTAACTCAAATTTGCTTCATGAGGTAATAAGGTAAACTTCGTAAGATTATAACGATTTACTCAAAACCCTCAAAATCTCATTTAGAATGTAATAGTGGGTTTATTTATCTAAGAACAAGACCTACCGGGGGCTATTTAACAACAAAAGCCAGGAATGTAAAAGATAAAAACTTCACAGTATTCAAGGTACCCCCATTGATTGTGAGTAATCCATTTACCATTCATGATGTCCTTGGATAACACACTAACGGATAAAACTGATCGCAAGAAAAAAAAAATTGGAAGGAAATGATACTGTCACTTTTTAAATGCTACCTAAATCATGGTAAAAGGAGAAATTGCTTTTCACAATGTCATTTCTTCAGCAGTCAAAGAGCTAATGATGATTTTAGACATTCCCGAGGGTCTCTGTTGATGCTTAACACCGTTTTCAATGTAATTTCACTTATATCACAGCGAACAGTGCTCCTATCGATGCTTTCTTGCACAAAAATCTTTCAAAGCCATTGGGTTCTATTCAGCGATGAGAGAAGAAAAAACTTCCTGTCGCAATGGCTATCATCAATCCTTAGACAGAAATTGGCCAGGGTGAAATCGAAACTGTGACCGCTTGGTTTAAAGTCCGTTAGGTTACCGACAGCTCTTTCTGAGGACTGGTGATAATCGTTAAAATTGATGAAAAATTTAAAAAAATTCGGATATTTCTCATTGTGAGATAAGATATAGTTTCCCCCCTTTTTTGACGCTGCTTTCAAAAGAACGAGGAAAAAAAGAGATAATTCGTCCCAAAAATATGGAAAAGATGTTTTATCTCATCTTGTTTCACTTGAAGTTAATCATTTATCAGGTTTTTTATACAGCACAATAAATCATACTCGCTTGACGAAATCCTCCCAAAGATTTGGCAGCAGAAAACAGAAGAACAAACTTAAATTACCTAACAACCATATTGTGAAATAGCTGATGACGGCGACTTTTAAAAACATTGTGTAGAAAAGGAGAAAATGCTGTTAACCATCATTTTCTCCTTTTCCCACAATGTTTTCTATGCTTTGAGACAAGAATCCCATCATTTTGAACCACATTTATTTGTTGTCTGCAATACTTTGTAACACTTTTATCGCCTGGGAAAGCGTGAAAGATCAAGTTATTTCCGCAACTAAAATACCGTAAAGTATCTGGTATGAATGTTTAGTCTGTATCTCAGAGGCCCTTATAGTAGTGTGGGCTTTCGTTTAATTAACATCTGGGAGAGGAGGAGAAAGAGGAGGATGGGGCAGGAGGGGAAATGAAGAAAAATGAGGATGGGAAAAGGAGGAAGAAGAGGAGGAGGAGGAAATGGGGGGGGGGGGAAACAGGAGGAGGTTGTAGGTTCGGGTCGACCAAAATTTTATCTGACGTGATCCTCTCTTGCTGTTTAATACTTTGTTCTGCCTGTCGTCTTGTAGGAAAACAGCCATGGGACTCGAAAATATATTTTGTCAAAAAAAAAAACAGTAAAGAAAGACCAGAATTACACGAGTAGGTGCCATGACTTTCGTAAATAGCTCAAGTAACATAAATAACATACTGTTGAAGCGAATGTTAAAAAAATAGGAGTAATAAGTATCACAAATTAAAAGAAAAAGCAAGTCTTTTTCTACAATGCAAAATAAAAATCTGTCTAGCCATAATAAAAAAATATATATATCCACGCATGGCGCGTTGAGATTTACGTTTGAGCACAGCCATAAACTTTTCTGGCAGCATTGTGCGCTTTGTTTTCGGTTGCACACTGTAATAATGCCAGCTTAGCTCTTCACCAAACAACACCATTTCAGACCAGTCCAAGTTGAAAACATTTGCAGATGCCAAAACAAGTGTGACTCGTAAATGGAAAACTGTTTTGGGAAGGGTAGAAAACATTGTGAGAAAAGGAGAAAATGCTGGTTACCAGCATTTTCTCCTTTTCTTGCAATGTTTTCTGAACCCTCTTTCCTTAGAATTGTTAAAAATGGGAATTTTGTGATAATGACTTAAATATTGCTGGTGATAGTAAACTTGTAGGATTTAGGACATCTTTGCCATGTGCCGTGCTTGTTTACCACAAAATCGCGACTTTTAAGGACCCTGGGAAAAAAGCCTTTGAAAACAGTGTGGGAAAAGAAGAAAATGCTGGTAACCATCATTTTCTTCTTTTTCCATAATGTTTTTCTACCCCTCCAAAGACAATTTCAACTTTTGAGTCACATTTATTTTGTCGTCTGCAAATGCTTTCAATTTAGGCAAGTCCAATATTTTGTCGTTTGGCACAGAATTATTAAAAGAGAAAGTATCTACAGTGATAGAATCGGATACGATTCTTTCATATACTCAGTGAAGTCCTGCGTAGCTCAGTAGTAAAGTGTAGGACTCGTAACCTGGAGGCCCCGGGTTCGAATCTCTCTATAGGCACCGGGTTTTTCGTGGGAATGTTCCTGAGCAAGACGTTTCAGAGCCCTAGCCTAGTACTAGTAAAAGCCAGGACATACATTTATAATGTGAGCTGTCGCCATGATGTGACTCAAATACTGTTGGGAAGCCGAGTAAAATACCATTCAATCAATCAATCATTATAATTGTGTTCAGTATAAAGCACTGATACACACGAGACTACATTTAGCTTTCTAACCATTTCACATCCAGATGGATGGGAAACATATAGTGCCATGGCCGGGAATAGAACTTGTGACCTTCAGACTGGAAGTCCAAAGTTTTACCTTTGCACCTCTGCTCCATCCTATGCCAGGATAAATGCTAGTGCACACACAAACATGTATACATAATTATAACGACGAAGGGATTTTTGTTTTATTGCAGACATTGTGGGAGACAACAAGTCAACATAAAAGAATGATCCCACCTCCTCACAGCTTACCCTTTGCCAGGCAGCAAAATTTAGTTAGCTAAACAATCCCGACTTTTACCGACCCTGAGAAAGAACCCTTTAAAAAACATTGTGGGAAAAGGAGAAAATGTTGTTAACCAGCATTTCTCCTTTTCCCACAATGTTTTCTATCCTATCAAAGACAGAAATCATCATTCGAGCTACATTTAATTTCGCGTCTGCAACTGCTTTTTATAAGAACCATGTAAAAATTTGGTAATTTGGTACAGAGTTTAACGTTGCTTAAATGTTGATTTTTGTCCTAGAGAGTAGAAAACATTGTTGGAAAAGGAGAAAATGCTGGTTCTCAGCATTTTCTCCTTTTCCAACAAAGTTTTCAAAAGGCCTTTTGTTCCTCAGAGCTGAGAAACAAGGGGTTGTCTGGCAAGGGTTAATTGACAGTGATGAGTCTCCTACATGAGTTTTATAGCAAGTATTTCACGTGGATGTATCAAATACGTAAAGACGTAGGTATTATAAATGTTGTCTTGGCTGTACAGCTAGACACACAAGCAAAAACATTTGCATATAGTTAACCACTTTATCCAGTATACCACACTGTTTTTGTTTTCGAAAGTACGACAGATGCATAAAAACTGTTTTACCTTGAATGTTTTCAATATCGTTGAATCCATTTACCATACAATTTTTGTTTTCAAAAGTACAGATACATAAAAAATCGTTTTGCCTTCAATGGTTTCAATATCGTTGAAAAAAAGATCCATTTAACAAACTATTTTTTATTTCGAAAGTACAACAGAGGCACTAAAAACGTTTTGCCTTGAATGTTTTCAATATCGTTGAAAAAAAAAAAACATTGAAGGAAAAGTTTTCGCTTTTCCTCCCAAAAATATTAACCATACTCTGTGAAAAAGGGTTTAATTCATCAGGTAAAGAAAAGTCAAACCTGGTCGGAAATATTTACTATTGGTCAATTTTCTGCGTGTCAAAGGACCAGTCTATCTCATGATTAACCCTTTCGCAAACAATCCCGGGTTTTCACGACCCTGAGAAAGAAGCCGTTTGAAAACATTGTGGGAAAAGGAGAAAATGCTGGTAACCAGCATTTTCTCCTTTTCCCACAATGTTTTCTATCCCGTTGGAAACTAATTTCAATTTTTGAGATACGTTCATTTTGTCGCCTGCAAGTGCTTTTCAATTTGGACTAGTCTAAAATTTTGTCGTCTGGTAATGAGTTAAGCCGGTCAGACAAAATGGAATTTATGGATGCATAATCATAATGGGGAATTGCTTGACATGATGCATCACGGAGGTACATCAAACTCGTATTTGCTAGAGCGACGGTTATGACCTTGTTTTGTTTCCTACCCTACGGCACAAATTCTGATAAAGGTATACAGGAAGCAACCAGAGAGAGCAATGGATCGAAAGTTGTTCAACATTTACCACACAATATCGACTTTTAACGACCCTGAGAGAGAAGGCTTTTGAAAACATTGTGGAAAAAGGAGAAACTGCTGGTATCCAGCATTTTCTCCTTTTCCCACAATGTTTTCTTTCCTTCCCGAAACAAAATTCAATTTTTCAACCACTTTTATTTTGTCGTCTGCTAATGCTTTCAATTTCGACAAGTCTAAAATTTTGTCGTTTGGTAAAGATTTAAACCTTGTTTCACAATCACTGTAAAATATTGCAGAGCCATGGAGCTTAGTCAGTAACATACAAAGCTAGAAACCGGGGGTCGCTGGTTCAATATCCCAGCTCGACCAATTTCTTTCTGTGGAATGATGATAGTCATTGTGGCGGGATTCATCCGTCTCCTACCGCTGAACATTGTTTCGGCGATATTTATGTAGAAAAACAGCCAGTGGCTGGATAAAATAACGTGCGGAGTACTAACAAAAGAAACTCAAGGAAAGAACGGATACCTTATGCCGCGATATAATTCAAATAATGTTGAAAACAGCATTATACACTATTATGATACAAACAAAATTACTGCAAGAGAAAGTGGTTTAAACCTAACTGTGCATGGGGCCCATTTATATATACCTCAACCTCTCCGTGTCTCAAATTACATGTTTTATAGTCCGTAGACATGTGAATGTAATTAACGCTTAGCACGCTGAGGCCGCAATAACTTTCAAAGCTCTTGCGGAAAGTGTAGATCAAAATCAGACTGTACAGAATGTGCATTCTGATGTTTGATCTACTCCGTGTCGAATTTGTTTGATATGTGCTGATCAGTAAGGTTTTCACTTAGGGTTACTTGAATTTTTTCCGGCGAAAAATTTGACAATGCGTTTATCAAACGAATTCTGTTACCACCTTGGTCGACAAAATTTTACACCGTAGAAGTTTACAGTAGATAGTAAAAAGGTCAGACCTGATCAAACACTCAGGTTGATCTTTGATCTACAACAGTATTCTACTTGTATTTCCAATTTTTGGCAGAATGTTCTCGATATTTATAGTAAAACTGTTTTTCAAAACTCGAAAAAAGGAATATTTATGTGACCTCAAAAGAGTTCAGGTAGTAAATGCAAGTTTAATGATAGAACACTTTGAACTACGTATACAGTTACATTCAATTAACTCTACCAAAAGACCCCGTGTTTAATCCTTATGCTGCTAAGAGCGACTCATGGACCTTTTGCCGACAGTGTAGATCAAGATCAGACTGCACAGAACGTGCAGTCTGATCTTGGGTCTACACTGTCTGGTAAGGAGATATCTTTCCCCCAAAAATTTGAAATAGCAAAGTTTGTGTTATTACTATCGGCTTGAAAGTTTCATTTAACTTTTTTAGTAGAATAAAGGTTAACTTCCTTGAGACAAAAAAAAAAAATAAAAGTTTTTGAAAACATTGTAGGAAAAGTATTTAACCGTTAAGCTGCTAATTAGATTAAACTAAAGATTTCCAGTTCATATTGAAAACCAACAGATCACGAATTTAAAAAAAAAATTGCTCGTTGGAGAAATCTTTACGTATCGGACATTGTAGATCCAAGATCAGACTGCACGTTCTGTGCAGTCTGATGTTGATATACACTGTCCGCAAAAGTCCATAAAGTCGCTCTTAGCAGCCTAAGTATTGATCCTTGTCACAAGTATATTGTTCTTTTTTCCTATTCTGGTTCCTGTGCATTTAGAGACTAAATGTCATCGTTTGATTTAGTTCTGTTTGAGATGGAATGAAAAGAATGGTTGAGGCGTTAAGTTATATTTTCACCTTTTTTGTGTAGGCCATTGAAAATTTACGTCATAGAATCAAATATCAGATGTATGGATTTGTCAACAAAAGGGCAGCTTTTTAAATTGTGAGTGTTCTTGAAAATTACAATTCAAATGCAATTTAGAATGTTTAGTAAATACAGAGAGAGAACACGGGTTCTTCTCTTATGTCTGTTACAGAGACAGATAATACAAAACGCGAAAGAGATATATATCTCGATAATAAATATAAGTTTGAGGTGCATTAATTTTTTTTTAGCTGTTTACCCATACCATACAGCCCCGACTTTTATCGAACATGCCGAAAAAGGCTTTTGAAAACGTTGTGGGAAAAGGAGAAAAAGCTTGTAGCCGGCATTTTCATCTTTTTCCACAATGTTTTCTTCCCTTTGAAACAAATAGAAATTTCAGGTTTTGAATAACAATTAATTTGTCATGAACAAATGCTTTCAATTTGGAAAAGTCAATGATTTTGTTGTGTGGTATAGGGTTAAATCAAGCGTCTATAAGATCAATAATAAGCTCGGGTCTAGTTTGTTTGCAAATTACGTGTAATAATAACCTCAGCTATGAGAGAGACAGGAACCCAATTTAATAAATTGTCGTGATTTTCACCCTGTACTTTTGACTCTGACAGTCCGGAAATATCAGAGTATTCAGGAGAGTATAATACTGAACTTATTGTCATGGCGAGATGTTAATCGTCAGTTGGCGTTGTTACATTATTTCTGATTAGCTTAACCACCAGTTCGGCCAATCAGAAATCGTATTACATGTACTAGTTTTTCTAAATTTTGAATAAAATGGTTGGCAAGTATTATGCATTTTATTGAGGTCCGCGCAAGGCTCATTGTTTAAACCTATTTAACCTTGAAAATGCACGCTTTAACCCGGTATAACATGATTTTGCTCTGCGCTTGTGACAAAAAAAAAAAAAGAAACGGTACAAGAATCTACTTACATATTCTGCAAAGGGTGTTTAACAGTAATTCGACCCTCTCTTTTCCACGGACAGTTTAATGGGCCATTTAAAGCCCATATTATTGAATTTATGGCAAATATACAACATAAAGCACTGCTTTTTAGAGCATTAAAATTTGTTAAACACGGGTAAAAACGTTTAAATTTTAATAATGCATTCATTTGCCATCGATTGTAAAACAGACGTCACAAATTGTTGAATTCTTTACTAAACAACCCTGCGTTTTTTTTTCGCGTCATGGAGGGAAGCTTCTGAAAACCTTTAGGGTAAAACAGACATTGCTGGTAACCATCACTTTCACCTGTTCCCACGATGATTTTTAACCATTTCCAAGGGAAATCCCACAGTTTTAGCAATGTTTACTTTGTCGTTCGCGAATTATGGTGGCATATTTTTGCCACGAGATACGAGATAGTTATCATGATAAGTTTAGAAAACTATCGCGATAAATCAAAGTTTCCTGAAAATTTTATCGAGATAGTGAAAAGTTTCCTGAAAAAAAAAAATCACGATAAACTTTGTTATCTAACGCAAAATTTCTCAATCGTGCACGAAGCTGACATTCGAGATAAAATTATCGTGATAGTTCTATCCGTTTCTCGATATCTATAAATAGAAAATTCACCATTTGGATTAACTCGGTAGTTTTTGACTTCTCGAGATTGCAGTAAGTAAAAATTCGAATTATTAGCAATTGTGGCTAAATTGGTAAATTTTGAAAAGACTCGAAATGAACAGAAGTCTGTAAAATCACAAAGACGACTCGAAATGCCTCATAAGAACAACTTTAAAACCATTCAGGGAGAATTCATGAGGTTGTAGACGAAGATGTTCCGAAACCACATCTAATTATAGATATCGTGAAATGTCAGTTGTGGGCACGAAAGAAAAAAAAATCATGATAACAGTTAGAATGACCGCGATATTTTTATCGTGAAAAAATTTATTATCTAGATAATATTTCCAGGAAATGTTTTATCACGATAGTTCTCTTAAATTATCGCAATAGCTATCTCGTATCTCGTGGCAGAAATATGCCACCATAGCAAATGATGCCAGTATGGACAAGTCTAATATCTTCCCATCTGGTAAAGAGTTAATTCGGCCCACATTCTATTCGTGTTTACTCAATCAAAATTGCAATGTTTAAAATTCATAAAATTCCTTAGAATTAAAAATAGAATGCAACTTGGAATTGTTGGTGAAAACGGCCCAGAAATTATGTGGGACATATTTTGCGAAGTTTTAAAAATATCACCAGTATCTGTCTGGCCTGTACAATACGGAAAAAGAAAAAAAACATCTTGTTGGGGCGGGGCTATTGTGTTGACCATAGACCCTTTCAGTGCCATAGGAAAAAAAAGAAAAGAAAAAACTCCTTAGGGCGACATAGATCAAGATCAGACTGCACAAAATGTGCTGTCCGTTCTTTGATCTATATCGTCCGCTTGTTAAGTGATGCCTAAAACAAAAACAAATCTTTTTAACCCTAAGGCTGCTTAACGGGACTCAAGGACCTTTTGCGGACAGTGTAGATCTAAGATCACACTGCACAGAATGTGCAGTCTGATCTTAGATCTAACGCTGCCCGATACATAGGGAGATATTTTTTACCCCCAATAATGACCTTGAGATAGAAATATTCGTGTTTTTACTATAGGCTTGAAAAATTTCATTTAACTTATGAAGCACGTTAACCCTTATCCAAAAAATCCAGGGATTTTGCGACCTCAGAAAAGAAGGCTTTTGAAAACACTGTGGGAAAAGGAGAAAATGCTGGTAACCAGCATTTTCTCCTTTTCCCACAGTGTTTTCTGCCCTATCATAGAGCTAAAAAAATTTTTGTAACAATTTTGAATTTATTTTCTGCATATGTTTTGAATTTGAAAGCGTTTTAAATTTGTCGTTTAGGAAAGGGTTAAGGGTAGAGTTTCAGTGGAATGTATTTCTAGCCGTCAAAAGAAGTCGAGTTTATATTTTTGGCACTGAAAAGAGGAACACCGAGTAACCCTTATCCTGCTAAGTACGCTCGTAAATGAAATGAAACTTTCAAGCCGATGATAAAAACCCAAATAATGTTATTTCATTTTATATTTTGTGGGGAAAACATCTCCTAATCGGAAAGTGTAGATCCAAGATCAGACTGCACGTTCTGTGCAGTCTGATCTTGATCTACACTGTCCGCTATAGGTCAGTGAGTCGCGCCTAGCAGCCTTGGGTTTAATAAATGAATGGACTTCTTTCATCTGGAAAACTGGCCAAAACATAACAATTTGAAGGGACATTTCGCCACCATATTTCACAGAATATCCTAGAGTGTAGATTCAAGACCAGTCTGCATGTTCTGTGCTGTCTGAAATTGATTTACACGATACGCAAAAGGCTGCTTGATCTCGATCGCCATTGTCTGCCAAAATAACTAAAGAAAAAAAGTTGCTTAACGCTCTAAGGTGGCAAGTGTTACTTTATGAATAAATGATAAATCTAATTATATGAAGGCAGGAATTACCTAGGGGCTTATTTAGCTCGTGAATTATAAATCGTACGTTTGTAATTCACAAAATACGCTATGTGGGCAAAACGTCTGTTTCACATTCAAGATTTAATTTACAGACTGATATTCTTTTTCAAAAGGGAAAAAAAGTTAGATTTGTCAAATTTAAGAGCATTTGCAGACAACAAATTATATACGACTCAAGCGATGTGGGTTTGTTTTCAAAAGGGTACTGAACGGCATGCGGAAAACATTGATGGAAAAAGGAGAAAATGCTGTTAAACAGCATTTTCTCCTTTTTCCATCAATGTTTTCAAACGCTTTCCTCCACAAGGCCGTTAAAACACGGGATTGTTTGGTAAAGAGTTCACGTTCCAAGCACATCGTTTAGACGCAGTAATTTTTATTTGTTTGTTTGGTTGCTGTTTAATGTAGTATCAACACTTTTTCAAGAGTTCTACACAACGGTATTTCAAGCAGTGTAACTAAGAGATGGCAGTTTAAATATTCTTTCATATCGATAAGCCTCTAAACTGAACATAACCAATGATAATGACCACTCTTTAATTTTCAAATGAATCAAACTTATCTTCCAATTTGGTACCGATCGAAGGGGGAGAGCGGTGGGTGAGAGAGAGAGAAAGAGAGAGATAGAAATTCAGAGTCAGACAGACAAATTTTAATTGATATTCTAACGTGCGATTATAAATGAACGCATTCCTGTCTGCGCTTTGATTGAAATGGCGCCCTCAAAACAAACGGGAAAAGGGAACTCGTATTTGACAGACTTTTATACAATATAATAGATGCTCGTAGCTAAACAGTCAAGAATTCACACAAAAGTGATTTAAAAGTTGTATTATCCAAAATAATATAGCATGAAACACACAGAATTACAAATCATACGGGCCGATGTTTTTGTTATGTAAAAACGACATTCAGGGATAAATCGCCCCAATGATACATTTCTTTTTCCCCCCGA
The DNA here is from genome assembly GCA_946811185.2 of Hippopus hippopus. NCBI lineage: Eukaryota > Metazoa > Mollusca > Bivalvia > Cardiida > Cardiidae > Hippopus > Hippopus hippopus. The sequence continues at coordinate 36,371,024 of OX328104.1, forward strand.
AAGCATCGGTGACGTATAATCAATAGCTTCGCCATGGAATTACTAGCGAACAATGAGAGCTATGTATTACTGGATAATAAACAACATTATATCTGTCTATACTGATAGCCTAGAATGTCTCTCACTAATCAATTATTACGAATGTGTTGTTTTAATGACACAAATGTCGCCGGTGTTGCTATAATTTGTTATTCGCCTAATGAGGTATCTGAACGGGTGTGGATTGACATTTTTATATGAAGATTATTTACAAATTTGATTCAGTTTTTTTGTCCGATGACTGCTTTTTCTTTTAAAAGTCAAAATGGAATGGCAGGCCAGGCTCAAGTCGTCTGGTACATGAAGTAACCCACAGGGCTTTTATAAGAGCCAAAGAGCATAATTATTATGTTACCATGGCTTACAAACCTGCATTTAACCTCATTTAAATTATGTCGCGGGCTTCAACGTATCGAGCAATTTCTCCTTTAATTGGACTTTATCAATATCACAAATCAGGGAAGTATCATTCTAGCTTTCCTTTCCGCTGTCAGTACTGCAATGGGTCAATTCAGTATGACGATAAATGCGACATTCCAGACCGATTAGGATGGTTAAGTCTATGCAAGAAAGCAAAATGTCAGACTTGTCATAATTGTATTCATTTCCGCCGAGAAATTGAATGTGACTCAAACTTTTGTTTATAGAAAGATAGAAAAGATCGTTGGCAAAGGAGAAAATTCTACTTAACCAGATTTTCCCCCTTTCCAACATGGTTTTGAAAGTCTTTTTCCTTGGGTTCGTTAAAACTAGAGATTGTGGGGTGAAGTTTTGAGGTAAATTTATACGTCCCAGCAAGCAAATACTGTACATCGATTCGACTTTAAGTAGGAATGCAACTAACGCCTTGGAGGGAATGTTGTGCACTGTGCCGATTAAAGTAAATATAAAGAACGCATGGATAGGTGAATGATATAAATGAAATATTGTTGGGAAGAACGTAAAACAACAACAACAACAAAAGACAAATTGATAAGCAAATTTTCATTCGTATACTTCCTTTACAGTAACACAACATTTTTGTCAGGCTTTGACTGCTGTTGTCACCGCTATCTACCGAAGTGAAGAACGTATAACAACTATGCAACAAAAAAAAGTAGATCTGCAATCCTGCATGTCATCTGGTTTGCATTTTAATGTGAGTCTTACAGACTCTCAGTCCTGATAATTAATACTAAATTGTTATTTGAAAAAGAAAAAATGCGAGTATGCAGGAGATGACTTTGGAAAACATCCCTGTAAAATGTGGGTAAGTTCACGGTATACTAGTATTTTGCTTCGAGGTAATCGGTATTTTTCCGTCATAAAAACATCGGCGCCCTCTAGCGGCTTGTCTGGTCTGTATTTTGAGGGTAAATTCCTTGACTCAGACTTTTCTTTCCCTTAGCCAACTTCAATTAAAAATAAAAAAAGTTTAGAATGGAAGAAAAATATACCGGCACCTACATACTAGACACCATATACCCCACCCTCTAAAATCCTTCATTACACGCAGTTTTACAAACAAACAGATATGGTGACGTATTTAGATCATCTGCTAGATCATATGGCAATATGTTCAAATCACGTTACTACAAATTGGTGCCTAATATATCAAGTGGCAATGATTTTTTGACGAATACCATCGAAGTCACATGATTCAATTTCAAAATGGCTATGGCATGGTGATGTAATTCAAGGTCGTTTTTTTTTAACAAACGTTTGGATAGAATTGAATATTCTCATTGACGCTAACTGAAAGTTGAACTTAAAAAATGATTTTGTAATTGATTCTATACTCTGTTAAAATTTTGGCATTTTTCCTGATCGTAACAACCGTGAACCGATGATCCGCAAGGCTACATGATTATGCGACAATACTATGTTTCTAAAGATGAAATTGCTCGTTATGACTCGACAATTATCTTTTTTTCCCAACAATGTTTTCAAAGATAGCCTTTCGTTTGCTGATAGACGAATGAGATCATTTATTTATCCCTTAACAAACAATTCCGGGTTTAAACGACTCTGACAGAGAACGCTTTTAAAAACACTGTGGGAAAAGGGAGAAAATGCTGGTAAACAGCATTTTATCCTTTTAATGAACAACGTTTTCTGCTCTTTCCAAGACAAATTTCATCAGTTGAGTCATGAATAATTTGTCGTCTGCAAATGCGTTCAATACAGACAAACCTAAATTTTGTCGTTCGGTGAAAAGTTAAACACGTTTGTTTTGTCTGCATACTTAACCCTTATCCTGCTAAATTATCAAAATAAAATTTTCAATTCGATAGTAAAAATCCAAATATTGCTATTTCAATGTTTTGTTTTGGGGAATAATATCTCCTTATCGGACAGTGTAGATCCAAGATCAGACTGCACGTTCTGTGCAGTCTGATCTTGATCTACACTGTCTGCAAAAGGTCAGTGAGTCGCGCTTAGCAGCCCACAGGTTAATAAGATGTTGAAAGCAAATACATGCAGAGAACAAGATGAATGTCCCGTTTTTATTGTGTTCATCTTTAAAATTTCTCATTACGTTTCCATGGTCACCAGAATTCTCTCCTTTCCCTGTAATGTTTTCAAAAGATTTCCTCAGTAGAGTCGGGAAAAAAACGCGGAGGAGTATAATAAAGGTTAAACAAGGAAGCCAAGAAATATCCTGACAAATTGGAAAAAAAAAATATGCTCGTTTTCTTTTTTTTAAAGGCATTCACCGAAAACAAAGCCAAAACGTCTTATTTGTGAACGTGGATTTTCCCCGTTATCATTTAAAGACTACCTCAGACGCAATGCAGTAGAAAGTTTGTAAAACAGCCTAGGAAAAGTATCAGTTGATTGCAAAAAACATTTCCAAATCCAAGTGAAAAGGCGGGACAATGTACTTTCCTCTATAATTTGCTTATTCTCTGTCACATAGCTAGCTAGTGGCTATTGACGTATCAAAACTAGCTTGAACAGTAAGCGGTTAAGCAACAGATAGAATAATTATTTCTTGGCAGACGCTATTTTGTGAGACGAAGAGTCCAGCTAAAAGGTTTCCGATTACCACTGTAATTATTGTGAATGTCATGCTCATCTCCTGGCAGGAATCTGTCAGGCGACCAGATTCCACGGAAACCGTATAAATGTCAGACTGTAATCAATATAGCCGCTGGTATCATTCCCGAATGACAGACTGGTTTCATATCCTATTTATTCGGTCTTTGCATTTTACTGAAACAAGCCCCAGTCTATATACAACAAAGTTTGCAGATGTTTCTATATATTATGTAGATAATTCATTCCAAGATTTTTATTTTGGTATATATAACACAGACACAAGTCTGATGTCTTCAAGGAAAAGGTAAACGATCAATCTTTTTTTCGTTATCTTTCAATCATCCGCACTTGGAGTGAAAAAACCATGAGATTTTCTAATGCTAGAGCCTAGAGCATTTTATGAACCCTGTGAACAGACAAACGAGAAAGCACGGTCCCAAGCTTTGTATCCAGAGAGGATGAGACGTTATCCTGACAGATAAAGAAGCAATCCTTAAATCCGATTCTTTTTCGCAGTCGACTTACGCCGAGCCCCGGCAGCTCAGTCAGTAGCGCACAGGACTTGAGAACAGGAGGTCGCTGGTTCGATCCCCGGCTCCGCCGTTTTGTCTCCGAGGATTGATGATTGTCAGTGCGACAGGATTCGTTCCTTTCTCACTCTGACCTCTGTTTCGACATTGGTTATGTGGGAAAGCAGCCAGTGGCTTGGAAACAATATTGGGCAGAGTACTGGTAAAAGTAACTCCAGGAAAGGATGGATAGGTGCGCTTGAAGTTGAATTTGACATGCACTTTAACTCTTAGGCTGCTAAGTGCGACCCACTGACCTTTTGCGGACAGTGTAGATCAAGATCAGACTGCACAGAACGTGCAGTCTGATCTTGGATCTACTCTGTCCGATAAGGAGATATTATTCCCCAAAACATAACTTTGAAATAGCAATATTTGGGTTGTTACTATCGAATTAAAAATTTCATTTTAGTTACTTAGCAGGATAAGGGTTAAAATTGTTGATGAAGACGCCCCTAACATTGTCAAATGAATCATGTTCTGTAAAAAGGGAGTTTAAAATATCTGCAAAGTATCGACCCAAGCCAGCCTGCTCAGTCTAGGCAGGCTAACCTGTGTCAAATGTTTTGCTATCGGTAAATTTTCTCCGTGTCAAAGGATCATTCTACGATGTTATCACGATTCAGCCGGTCGTCAAGCAAACTGGATCCAGTTTATGTTGCAATTTCCTTAGTACTACGCATTACAAAGATGCATTTAACACCCCCCCCCTTTTACCAGAGTACTGCTCTGATACATGCGTATCAGTAGGAATGCAAGAAGGAGAGAAAATTAAAACTATCTTACAAGCTTTATCCCAATTCGTATTATTTGAATGTTAGGTGTTGGATGTGGGGATTGACTGATTGATTGAATTGGAGATTAACGGCGTTTCAACAGCTTAGGTCATATCACGGCTGTTAGTGCACCTACGCACCTGTTACCTGGCTTTCTCACACCAGTACTGGCACAACTTTCTTTTCAAGTCACTGACTACTTTCTCACATGCATCAGAGGTAAGAGTCGAAAATTCGCCGGAAAGAAAGTTTCCCTCAACCGGGTATCGAACTCACAACCACCAGGTCACGAGTCCGATACGCCAACCACTGAGCTACCCGGGCGGGCTGGATGTGGGGAAAGAAGAATGGAAAAGAATTGGACACCAGTTTATAAGTGAACTTGCTGATATTCTGTTAGTGACTTGTTTTACAGGTGCTTTCATCTAATTTCATTCGGTTTCAGTCGTATTTAACCCTTCGGCTGCTAAGCGCGACTCAAAGACCTTTTGCGTACGGTGTAGATCAAGATCAGACTGCACGTTCTGTGCAGTCTGATCTTGATCTACACTGTCCGCAAGAGGTCAGTGAGTTGCGGCTAGCAGCCTAAGGGTTAACCTATGACAATTCTATGATAATAGCGTAGGATCAACCGGTCACTACACTGCGGTGAAATGTCGACCGAGTGTTATAAATGTAACACTAACACCAAGCGAACTTCAGCAGACCCCGTCTTGTTTGTTTACCTGTTTACAGGAAATGATACGGAGTATAATCACTGACAGGCTAAAAATGATATTCTTGTTGAAATAGGTGAAGATCTGGACAACTACAGTTATTTACGGAAACGTGTTCCCGCCAATGACTATTCGACAAAGCTGTTTACCTACAAATTTCGAAATTTAGGATCATTAATTCTGAGAATTAAATCTTTGGTAAAAAGTCGAAAGTTTTTGTTTTTATATTTTGACGATTGCCAGGACAAAAAAAAATTTCACTTTTCTGTCTTTGCGAGAACAATTTACCTAGATAAGCCGAAATTATAGTGCCTAGGTCCTCCTTTGGCTTAGGTCGAATATTGATTCTACTTTGGTTTTATTAATGGAAAGCAGCCAGTTGCTTGGGAAGAACGCTATGCAAAGTACTGAATGAGAAACTCCAAGAGAGGTGTACTGGCCGCAGCGATATGACTGAACCAATGTTGAACGTAAAACTTTACAAAGAAACAAACAAACTTCCGCTTAGGTCGAAAAGTGGTACCAGTACCACGATCAGGCTTCCGTAGATATTTGATGATTATACCGTGCTTTCTCCTCGATACAGCCGAGATGTTCTGGGCAATATGTAATTCACCTTTATTCTGCTAAACAACTATGATAAAATTTTCAATTCGACACTAAAAACCCAAGTATTGCTATTTCAAAGTTATGTTATGGGGAATAATATCTCCTTATCGGACAGTGTAGATTCAAGATCAGACTGCACGTTCTGTGCAGTCTGATCTTGGATCTACACTGTCCGCAAAAGGTCAATGAGTCGCGCTTAGCAGCCTAGGGGTTAAGCCATGCTCAAAATGGGGTTTAATGTATCTGCGTGCTGCATCAAAGCCATCACATCATTATGGATCCATAAAATCTATTTTGTCTCACAACTGACTAAACAATGAGATAGATTGATCCTTTGACATGTCGACCTGGGTCGATACTTTTTTTTTTGGAAGATGTATTAAGCCCCCTTTTCACAGAGCATAGCTCAATTGTATACGTTACTACAGGTCAGATTGTAATTTAGCACATTATTCCACTCAAGGTGTGTTTATTTTGTTTCTCGCATTGTACCCACGCTACCTTTAAAACTTGTGGCAAAAGCAAAAATGCTCTTGCACGATTTAAACAGTGCTGCTTTTAAATGTATTCTGCTTCAAATTTGTTTTGGGTCGTAACAAGATAAATTGTGGCTCATTAATCCCTTTGCCAAATCAACTGTTTTAACGATCCCGAGGAAGAAGGTGTTTGAAAACATCGCGGGAAAAGGAGAAAATGCTGGATAACCAGCATTTTCTCCCGTTTTCCAACAATGTTTTCAACCCGTTTAAAGAGAAATCCCATGATTAAAGCCACAATTAATTTGTCGTTTTCAAATGATTTCATGACGTCTGTTTAAGAGTTAAATGACATCTTACCCGACAAAACCGCCTAGTTCGTTATTGGGAAACAGACGTTTAAAAAAAAAACTGGGAAATGCAAAACAGAAATGGCTGATGGGTAAAAAACGCGAAATGATAATGGCGGCTGTTTCTTGATTTACCCATGTGCCACACCACCTGCAATATCTTGATTACTCTAACTCTCTGTTTCTTGGGCTTCCGACTTACAACAACAATTACAACGACGACAATAACAACAACAACATCAACAGTCAAGAACAGCGACAGCAGCAACTATTAAGCTGGGGAAAAAAGGAACATTGGGTGTTTTAAGTTAACTAAACAGTCATAAGAGCAAATTCCGGAACAGCTGATCCTGAGCATTTGTTTTCTCTCTATTTTTCATTTTTTCCGAACACCTTTTGCAGAGGCTTCTATCAGTTAATAAATTCCATTTAAAAGAAACGAAAAAGGAAACAGAAAATAACGCTATTAATTTTAACAATTAACCTTTAGGCTTTTAAGCGCGACTCGCTGACCTTTTGCGGACAGTGCAGATCAAGATCAGACTGCACAGAACGTGCAGTCTGATCTTAGATCTACACTGTCCGATAAGGAGATATTTTTCTCCAAAAAATGAATTTGAAGTATTATCAATCGGGTTTTTACTATCGGCTTGAAAGATTCATTTAATTTATTTAGTAGGATAAAGCTTTAAAGCATGTCTACATGTCTAGGAAAGGCATTATGTCTTCCATAATTGAACACAACTTTTGTAGCTAGCTTTCAGTTAAAAGTCACGCAAAATTACTGAGTTAACTTTCCACCATACAACAAAATTTTAGACTCGTCCGTATTCAAAGTATATAAATAAAACGTTGTTTAATTGAAAGGGTAGAAAACATTGTGGGAGAAAAAGAGAGAATAGATCTAGACTACTGGTTATCAGCATTTTCTCCCTTTACTCAACAATGGTTTCAAAAGCCTTTTTCCGCAAGGTCGTTAAAACTTGGGATTGTATGATAAAAGGTTCAGCTATTATTATCAACAGTAACTTGGCCCACCTTCATTGCTAGCTTTTGGTGCCAAGTCAAGCGAAATTAATGAGTTAAAAAGGCAGACAAGGGGTAAATTGCAAGAACAGGTATAAAATACTTGGCAGGGCCGCGTGCTAGTGTAAAATTCCAAGAAAAAACGATCCAAATATTGATTTTACGTCATTTGTTTCACGGAAACGAACCTATCAGCGGAGATGTACGAGATTTCACTTAGCGTTCTGATGTTCGCGTTCTCGCGGGAATTCCTGTTTGATTCGTCTGCATCTCTGATTTAATTTAAGAATGGCTGTAATACAAGATCTAATTGAATTTTCTATCCTAGCGAGTCACTATCGGTTGCTTTGTTTGTTTGGTGTTTTATACCGTTAACGAATAGTATTTTAGATATATAACTGCTGCCAGTGCATCGATCATGCATTCTTGGTGTGTCCTTGACCAGTGACTTTGCACAACCCGCTTGTTGAGCTACTGGATCCGTATTCACCAACCATTCTTGAGAACATTGTCAGTTTTTTTCTCCGGAATGTTCTAACTTTGAAAAAACACAATTTCTGATTGGCTAAACCATTTGGTTTAGCCAATCAGAAGTTGTGTTACTTTTAAAGTTAGAACATCTTTATGAATAAGACCAAGAACGTTTTAGGAATGGATGGTGAATACGGACTTTGGTTGCTTTCAAATATGAACATCGTCGTACTGTTGGCGGTAAGAGAGGGATGAATCTTATAGCAATGACTTTCATCTAGAAGTTTGCTTTCATCAACTCTCGAAAAGAACTCTTGCCATCCAAATCGGTGACCTTAAGCTAAGAGCATAGGCATCGGAAGCTGTGAGTCATGGGTTGGAGCCCATGCCGAATTTTACCAAAGGTCATAAACTTAGTATGGTCTCTTTCCTCAGCGTCAAGGGAGTAGGGAAAGGTATTTCTAGTGGCCCACCAGTGTTAGTATTATCTGATACAGGTCCTGAAAACTTAACTCTTTACTACACAACAAAATTTTAGACTCGTCTGCATTGAAACCATTTTAAGACGACAAAATAAGTATCGCTCAAACTACGAGATTTGTCTTCGAAACTGTAAAAAAACATGAGAAAGTAGGAGGAGGAAGAGAAGAGGAAGAAAAAGAAGACGAAGAAGAAGACGAAGAACAAAGACAAGAATAACAAAAACAAGAAAAAGATCAACCCTTAGGCTGCTAAGCGAGACTTACTGACCTTTTGCGGATAGTGTAGATCAAGATCAGACTGCACAGAACGTGCAGTCTGATCTTGGATCTACACTGTCCGATTAGAAGATATTATTCCCCAAAACATAACTTTGAAATAGCAACTTTTGGGTTTTTACTATCGAATTGAAAATTTCATTTCATTTTTTAGCAGCATAAAGGTTAAGAAGAAGAGAAAGGGGAAGAAGAAGAAGAAGAAGAACAACAACAACAACAACAACAACGACAACAACAATAACACCACCAACAACGATGAAATTAAAAAGGAAAAGACTGTCTTAAGAAACTGTCGTTCGAGACGCAGGGAACATTCGTCTAAACATCGGAAAACCTGTCGGGAGTCATAAATCATATCACCAAGTTTTTGTTTAATCTCCTATGAAATCTTCGGTATTCATTTTCTTTGTCCCTGACAAGAAATAATGTTTAGAACGAGTATGAAAATTCTTTCTAAATGGACGTTTAAAGTCGTTTTCATCAACGTATAACTTTTTACCCAATCACTAAAATTAATTTTTAGACTCTTCCATATGGCTTGCATCACGCGAAAAGGGGCGCGTTCGGACATTTGCGTAAAGTGTCGTCTCGGATCAGCCTGCGCAGTCCGCGCAGGCTAATCCGAGACGACGCATTACGACTACATTTGATTTTGTTCTTCAGTAGACTTGCGCAAAACAGAAAATTACATAAAAACGGAAAGTGTCGTTTCGGATTAGCCTGCGCGGACTGTGCAGGCTGATCCAAGACGACACTTTACGCAAATGTCCCAATGCCCCTTTTCGCATGTTGCAGGCTATATTGAAAGCAGTGGCAGACGACAAATTGAATGTGGCTCAAATAAAGAAATTTGTCTTAGAAAGGGCAGACAGAATTTTTGGAATAAGGATGTCGTTAAAAACACGAGATTGTTTGGTAAAAGGTAAAAAAATGTAAAAGGAGCAAAACACTATTCCGACTAAAGTTGGACCGAAATCAACCGTCATTAGGAAAAGCGTTACTGCACGGCTTATTTATCATACCAGACGAATCTAGCACTGGTTTATTTTGTCTTGTTTATAGCTCGTAACGTATTCCACGCGGCATTTTAGATATTAATAAATGGGTGCCAACATCGTATGTTTATGTTATTACCTCTAAACCTTTCCTGCCAAAAAGCGCAATGTCTTGGTCTATTGCCAGTTAGTATTGCTACCAGCAGGGCGAAAGATGAAAATTTTTAATACTTAAAATAACATTGAAGTGGACACGATCGAGTTTATTTATTTATTGAGGAAATCTTATTGTAGCAAGACTGATTATGTACGTTTATGTATTACAGAAAAAAAGAACTGGTTTTCGATTTTTACAATTGAAATTACCGATCGTTTCTATGAAGTCGTGTCGCAGTCAAGGGTTAACCAGACGCTTGAAAAATGGCTCTCTGTTATGAATAATAGATAACTTTGAGGAGATATCTCGTAAAAGCCTGCATACAGAGAAATTAAACAAGGGGAAATTCTGTTTTTCTTTTGTGCGATAGCACCTCGTGAGACCATTAGATTAGAATATGAGATTTTTTTTGATGGAGGCTGATTACTTTTTAGTGGCATTTATGGGATTCCATAGATGTGATAACACATAATTAGTAATTTCTCTTTCTGTTTCGTATTTTATTACACAAGTTGCCTGGAAAGTTATTAAACCGGGATGCAAGAGCATACAAAAAGTCGTAACGGTTTGAAATTAACTATAATTATTCAAAATAAACTCCATCATTTTTTTTTTAAATAACGACGTTACCCACTGTTCATCTAAAACCATAAACAATTGACTCCTTGATCATTATCAAAAAAATTACCAAAGAACTTGACGTAATTAGACAATTTTTTCCTGGAGTAGACACAAAATGTGCGCTCTTGCAGACGTTTCTGTAATCTACACATAATCATTATCTGACCAGTAACAAACTGCAAAACTAGAGGTTGTAACTATTTTAATCAGAACAAATTTACTTTTTAGCCCGGAAACAACTTTTATTTAAAGTACTTCCTGTTGAAACGGCATCAAAAGCACGCTACACCCTGGCAACAATACCACCATCAACAAGAACAGATACAACGAAAACAAGAAGTAAAACGGGTACCAAGAAATAAACAACTACTTTTCGTCTCGGAAATAACAAGTTAAAGTTTATTGACGACAATTCGACCAGCACTTCCGGACTAATACGGTATTAATTACTAGGAGACTAAAACCTAGGTAACATATATACATTTGCCAGGCAAAAAAATCGCTATATCCCTGTGAAATCCATCTCACTTCATGGTTACACTATACTCTAAACCTTTCAGCACCGTAGACGAAAACAGGAGCCTTTGCGGATGGCATAAATTAAGATCAGACGGCACAGAGCGTGCAGTCTGATCTTATATACATACTGTCCGCTTGTTTAGTCAACCTTAAAGGATAAGAATCGTTTTAAGTTTCACTGAATTGTATTTTAAGCCGTCGACAGAAGTCGAGATTGTAGATTTGACACTGAAAGAGTTAACTCTTTTCCAAATAAACGAAAAAAACCTTTTCAGTATAGGTAAAAAAAAAACCCAGATAATTTACAGTTTCAAGGCTGCTTTTGTTTAGAATGTCTCAGCAAAGCGGACATGTAGTGTTTTCTACCCTATCACAGACAAACCCTATTATTTTAGCCATATTTCTACTAAAATGCTTTCAATTTGGACGAGTCTAAAATTTCGTCATCTGGTAAAGAGTTAACGCACATCTGCTTCGTTTCTCATCAAGTGCCAAACACCAAAATAACTGTTTATGAAATATCTATAACATTTCATGCCAACACAAACATGGAGAGCAGTTATTGCCGTGCTGAACCCTATCTTGAAATCAAGATATGTTTCATTTTGCTCATACTTATTTGAATTGGTGCACATGTAACATTTTGTCTGTACCGTTTGTCTTTTCGCTTAGCTCTTTACCAGATGGCAAAACTTTACGCTTGTCTATATTGGAAGCGATTGTAGACGACGAACTTTGCTCCCATCAATTGTATTTGACAGACATGTTACATTTTTTTTTTTCTGTACAGTTAGCTTTGTTGTTTTACTTACTCTTCACCTTACGACCACGGACTTGTCCCCGTTGAAAGCGATTGTATTTAAACAGAAAGCAACTTTTGCTCCTGTTAGTTTAAACATATTTTATTCAATATACATTGACATTTACATATACAATACAAGAAATAAATGTGAAAAGGATCGGAACGAAAGCATGTTGCTTATATAGTTCCTCTCCCCAAGTTGAATCACGTGATACGCCAATAATATCAAATAATATCAAGAAGAGAAAAGATTATCACAAAAAACAGATAGTAATGATTGTAAAGAACAAAAAGGCTTCATTATCTGAAAAAGTAAAAAGAAAAAAGGAAATGTGCTCCTGTTAGTTGAGCATGCTGTAGTAAAAGGGGGCTAAATGCATCTCTGTGATGCATTATACCAAGCAAGTCATCACATTATTATGGATCCATAATTATAATCCACTTTGTCTAATAACCGACTGAATCATGAGGTACACTGGCTCTTTGGCAAGCAGATCATTGACCAATAGCAAAAAGTTTCGACCCAGGTCAGCCTGCGCAGATTGCGCAGGCTGACCTGAGTCGATACTTTTTTGCAGATGCATTAAACCCCCTTTTCACAGAGCATGTCTCAATTTTCTTTGATAGACATGTTACATTCATTTCTGTCTGTACTGTCAACCTTGCTGCTTATAGTCTATTGCCTCCGTTCAAGACGGCAGAATTTTAGACTTGTTCTTATGAAAAGCAATACTTATTGCAGACGAAAAATTTTGCTCCAATTCTTCTTTTTCTCCATTTTGCTTGTATTTTTTGTCCATTTGCTAGAACGCTATCAGATGACAAAATTTGAAACTTGTCTACAAAAACAAATGAAGACGAAAAATTTTGCATTTATCCATCATTTGTGATAAGCATTTTATATTTTGTATGTATACATGTCTTTTGGCAAAACGCTACAAGATGACAAAATTTTAGCCATGTCTGCATTGAAAGCCATTGCAGACGACAAGTTGTTCACCTACGAAGTTACATTTCAACTGTTTAGTAAATAATTTTGCTTAACCCATTTCCAGACGAACAAATTTTACAACATTAGTCAAATTGCTGTCTCCATTGTATTGATATATTACTCTGCACTTGATATCAAAATTGAAAGCAAATGCAGACGACAAATCGAATGTGGTTCACATGTTGGAATTTTATTCAGAAACGGTTGAAAACATTGTGGGAATAGGTAAAAACACTGGTTACCAGTGTTTTTTCCCTTTTCCCTAGGATCGTTAAAACATGAGGTTTTTTTGTAAAAGGTTAACTTTACACTTTACAAGTTTACATGTTAACTTTACACGACCATCCAAGGTAAAAGCAACTGCACACATTAAATGTGGCTCCAACGATGGGCTTTTGTCTTAGTATTGGCATAAAACATCCTGGAAAAAGGAGAAAATGCTGGCTCTAACGAGAGCGTGATAACTAGAATTATGATGGAAATACAACACCACATGTTGCATAGCTTTCTATACATCTGGATTTCCAATTACATATTCAGGAGATTGGAGGAAAAACAAGGACGAAAAATCCCCCTGTTGTTTCTGTTCTACTATTTCAGCATGTAATATATGAGCCGTGTTTTGTGAAAAGGGGGATCTGCAAAAAGTATCGACCCATGTCAGCCTGCGCAGTCCGCGCAGGCTGACATGGGCCGAAACTTTTTGCTGTCTTTAAATTTTCTGCATATCAAAGGACCACTCTACCCCATGCTTTAGTAGTTTGTTAAACAAAATGAATTCATAGGATCTATAATTACGTGATGACTTGGTTGGTATAATGCATAACGGAGATGTATTAAGCCCCCTATTGCAAGAGCATAACTCATTTATAAACTCGACTTCTTTTTACAGCAGAAAATACAATCCACTGTAAACATTTTTGTCTTACTGGCTTGATTACAAAAACAGATAGTATGGAGATCCAAGATCAAAATGTACGTCCTTTTCAGTCTGATCTTGATGTATGGTCTCCGAAAGAGCCTCTTTGTTCGCCTGTGGAGCTGAAAAGGATCGTGAAGTTTAACCCATTATTCTACATTACATGTATAGTTAATCCTTAAGCTGCGTAATTAGTCATTGCGACAGGATATATTTCTCTCTCACCGCTGACCATTGTTTCTACGATGGTTATGTGGGAAAGCAGTCAGTGGCTTGGAAAGAATATTGTGCGGAGTACTGGTAAATGAAACTGCAGGAAAGCATGGATAGGTGCAGTGGCCGCCGCGATATAACTGCAATAATGTTGAAAACGGCGTTAACCCTTTACCACACCATGCCGATTTTTAACGACCCTGGGAAAGAAGCCTTATGAAAACATTGTGGGAAAAGGAGAAAATGCTGGTAACCAGCATTTACTCCTTTTCCCACAATGTTTTCTACCCTATCAAAGAAAAATTGCTCCATTTGAGCCACACTGAAATTGTCTTCTGCAAATGGATAAATTTGGATAAAGCTAAAATTTTGTCGTCTGGTAAAGGGTTAAACATCATACAATCAATCAATCATTAAGCTGCGTAATGAACCATTCTTATTTCACTCAATGATTTCTTTCTGGAAATCTAGCTCCGTGATGTGGGTAGTCCCAAATGTTGACCCCGCTCATGACAGGACTCAGACATGGAACCTCTGATGTGAGAAGCCGACACTCTTACCCTTCCACCAATATCCGTATTAAACACCCAACAAACGAAACGAATCTGGATACATCTAAGTCATGCTCTGGCACCAAGGTGGTTTAATGAAACGTGATTATACCAGGCAAGTCATCACATAATTATGGATCTATAAAAATCCAGTTTGTTTAACACACGACACTTATCATGAGCTAGAATGGTATTTGGACGTAAAGAAAATTTACCAAAGGCAAAATGTTTCGATACAGGTCAGGTTGCGTGGTCTGCGCAGGCTGACCTGATTCGATATTTTTTGACAATGCATTTAACCTCTTTTTCACAGAGTTTGGCTCGTTTGCTTTTACTGAATGTATAACATTTCTCCGCCTGAAATACAGTTTGGCATTTAACCCTTATCCTGCTAAATAACTAAAATGAAATTTTCCATTAGATAGTAAAAACCCAAATACTGCTTTTTTAAAGCTATGTTTTGGGAAATAAAATCTTCTTATCGGACAGTGTAGATCCAAGATCAGACTGCACGTTCTGTGATCTTGATCTACACTGTCCGCAAAAGGTCAGTGAGTCGCGCTTAGCAGCCAAAGAGTTAAAAGAAGAGTACATGTATTTAAATTGTCCTTAAATGTTCTAAATGATTAAATGGACGATCTAAACTCTGGCAAACAAGCCGAAACATTGAAATTTCAAGGGTGTTTTCAGCAAAATATGTCACCCTAAAGCAGACAATGTAGATCCAAAATCAGATTGTACGTTTTGTGCAGTCTGATCTTGATCTACACTGTCCCCAAACGGCATCTACATTGCGTATAAAAACAACTAAAGCCGTTCCTGGCTCAGGAAGGGTTCGGAATATGAAACCC
This sequence comes from Hippopus hippopus, assembly GCA_946811185.2. Classification (NCBI taxonomy): domain Eukaryota; kingdom Metazoa; phylum Mollusca; class Bivalvia; order Cardiida; family Cardiidae; genus Hippopus; species Hippopus hippopus. The sequence continues at coordinate 36,386,454 of OX328104.1, forward strand.
AGGTGTACGGTCAAAGGTTCTCTTCTGATCTTATCACAACACTCGTTTTACTGAAATAAAAGAAGCGACGAAGCAATTCAATGTATTTAACCCTTTACCCAGTAAATACGTGTTTAAACGAGCCTGGGAAAGATGGCTTTTGAAAACAATGTGGTAAAAAGGAGAAAGTGCTGGGTTTCTGGTCTTTAAAAAAATACTTTCATGTGAGCAACATTTAATCATACATCTTTCGTGTTCGGTAGCCCAGTCGGTTACGTACACATCTTGAAACCCATGGGTCACCGCTTCGATTCCAAATAAATCAGCGAAATAAATTCTATTCTGGTATGATGTTAGCCATTGCAACATGATTCCTTTCTCTCCCATTGCAGAACAGTGCTGGAACATGTTTAAGGGGAAAAGTAGCCCAAAACTTGCTGCGACATTACTGAAGCAATGTTGAAAACGATCTAGATAAATCTAACAAACGGTCAAAGATTCATCCATTAATTCCAGATGGGTAGAATTAATCCCTATCAATTAAGTTTTGACTCTTGAAGAGTGCAGTTATAGATCAGATTACACGGGGTTGCGGGCTGATCTGAAGTGGCTCTTCGTAGTACATGGTTAAATAATAATAATAATAATAATAATAATAATAAAATCAGCGTTAAGACAAGAGTTTTTTTCCGGGGCTTTCTGCTTCAAGAAAAGATGAAAAGACTTTAAAAGAATGATATATCATGATGTATCAGACGGGTCGATACAGTTCTTGATAAGATTTGCTTTGTTCAGTCTAACCACTTCACCACAAAATCCCCAGTTAAAACGACCCTGAGGGGAAAGCCTTTTGAAAACATCGTTTTAAAATACTGAAAACTAGCAATTCCTCCTTTTTCCACAATAGTTTCTACCCTTTCTAAGGCAGATCTCACAATTTCGATCACTTTTAAATTTTTTTTCAAACGCATTTTATTTGGTAAAGTCTCAGATTTTATCTTGTTTTAATGAGTTTACCAAAGGACAAACTTTTAGACTTATCCAAATTGGAAACATGTGCAGACGAAACTTTTTTATTATTTGTGGTTCAAGTGATATGATTTATTTAGGAAAGCGGGTAGAAAACATAGTAGAAAATGGAGAAAATGCTGGATCAAGGCATTTTCTCATTTTTCCATATTGTTTTCAAAAGCCTTCTCCCCTAGGGTAATAAACATACGGTAGAGAGTAAACCTCGGTAGAGAGTTAACTTCATATGGCCTGCAACACGCGAAAAGAGGCATTCGGACATTTGCGTAAAGTGTCGTCTCGGATCAGCCTGCGCAGTCCGCGAAGGCTAATCCGAGACGGCACTTTACGACTACATTAGATTTTGTGCTACAGTAGACTTGCGCAAAACAGAAAAATACATAAAAACGGAAAGTGTCGATTCGGATTAGCCTGCGCGGACAGCGCAGGCTGATTCGAAACGACACTTTACGCAAAGGTCCGAATGCCCCTTTTCGCGTGTTGCAGGCCATATTATTATTATACAGGGCTCGGAACCTTGAGGTTGCTGGTTCAATTTCCAGGCCCTGCAAATTTCATGACGGATGATAGCTATTGTCTTACCAAAATGAGACCCACATCTTTGGTGCAGTGATTTGGGGGAAAGGGTTTACTGTAATCCGCAGGGTTGTGTGTTCAAGCCTATACCAGATCATACTTAGAAAGTCGATAAAGCTTCAAACACCCGGCGAAGAATCTTGCTTCAGTTATATGGCGAAGGTCAGTGCACAGGTCTGTGCACAGGTCTATCCATGATTTCCTTCAGTTTCTTTCATCATTACTGCGCACAATATTCTTTCCAAGCTGCCGGCTGCTTTACAGACAATGTTAAGCGATGAGAGAAGAATGAGTCACTGTCGCCATGACTACCATCAGTCTTCACAAAGAATTTGGCCGAACTGGGAATCGAACCGGCGGCCTTTGGGTTACAAGCACCGTGTATTATCGACTTGGCTTACTGTGCTTGGTGCAAAGATTGACATCCACGATCTAAATGAAATAATGTTGAAAACAGCAGTAAACTTCAAACATAAACTCGTTATCAAGCGCGTTCGATAAAGACTACGTTTTACCGCCTCGGAAGGAAAATTACTCGAGTTCTTAGCCACTTCAGTTCGATAAGCGTAATTACTTCTCTCCACAATAATCAATTTGTCGAGTGTAAGCGTGTGTTTATAATCAAGGTAGAAATAATTAAAGCCAGAAAACAAAGACTCCGATAAGGTAACCCTTGAACTGCTTATCAAATAGATGTAACTCTATACCAATCGACATAATCTTGGAAAGCATTGTAAAGACGACAATTTATATATTGCTCAATGGATGATTTCTGTCTTTGAACAAGAAGAAAATATCTTGGGAATAGGAGAAAATGCTGGTTACCAGCATTTTTACCTGTTCCCAAAACGTTTTCAAACTAAACTGTCAGCACAAGCACATTAAGCCTTGCATAGCATCCTGGGAGTTAAGCACTTCCTCCCGCTATTTATAACCTGCCTAGGAGATTTATTTGAACCTATGTTTATGAGGTTGTATATACAGCGAGCCTGTTCCTGTCTTGATGTACTCAGGAAATTACCTATCCAAATTCTATCATGCGTTCGACAATCTGTTAATATGTACTTAGGAAAGAGATTCGATCAAGATCAGACAGCCCGTGCAGTCTGATCTAGATCTTTACTCTTCGGTGACCACTGAACTGCGTAAACATTGAATACTGCTACGCTCTTTTAACCCCTTACCAAACAACCTCATGTTTTAATGTCCCTGAAGAACAACATCAAACAATACATTGTGGAAAAATGAGAAAACCCCTGATAACCAGCATTTTGTCCTTTTGCCTCAACGTTTTCTTACCATTCACAGAAATTCTCGTCAGTTCAGCCGTATTAAATTTGTCGTCTGCAAACGCTTTCAATTAGACAAATTTCTAAATCGGTCTAAAATTCTGTCGTTTGGTAAAGAGTTAAGCCAGTTTGAGAATCCTGAACAATTACACAGTTGGTTCAGTTATGCAGCTGATCTGAGTCGAATCTTTTTGCTACTGGTCAATATTCTGCATGTCCAAAGGACAATCTACCTCATAATTCAGTTGGTTGTTAGACAAAATCGATTTTATGGATTCATAATTATGTGATGACTGGCTTGGTACAATGCACCACGGAAATTAAATCCCCTTTTGCCAGAACGAGGCTCATACAAATGTTACTCATATAATGATTGATCAATATGTCTTTAAAATGGTAGAAAAAATAGTGGGAAAAGGAGAAATTCTAGTTAACATTATTTTCTCCGTTTCTAGAATGTTTCCAGAGACCTTCTGCTTCAAGGTCGTTAAATGACATGAATAAAAATTATAAAATTTTGGTTACGAGCACTTTCTTCTTTGCCACAATGTTTTCAAAATCTATTTTCTGTAGGGTCCTTAAAAGGCGGGTATGTTTGGTAAGTGAGAAAGGTTATTTGACCTGCAAAATGCGAAAAGAGGCATTCGGACATTTGCGTAAAGTGTCTTCTCGGATCAGCCTGCGCAGTGCGCGCAGGCTGATCCGAGACGGCACTTTACGTCAACATTAGATTTTGTCCTACAGTATACTTGCGTGAAATAGAAAATCACACACGATCGGAAAGTGTCGTCTCGGATCAGCCTGAGCGGACTGCACAGGCTGATCTGAGACAACACTTTACGCAAATGTCCGAATGCCCAACTTTTCGCGTGTTGCAGGCCATTTTGTAGCCACGTTTTGTAGCATGTTTGAAATTCCGTTTAAAACGGTGTTAATTCAAATTTTCCCAAAATATTGAAGTTGGACTAATCGACTGAACGCAGCAAAAAAAGCTCATAAATTGCGGAAGAAAGACAGACTGAATTGTCAACGTGATATCGATTCCTCCTGTATGTCGCCTATTTGTAAACCGACCACATGCAGAAAAGTAATTAATTTCGCATAAATCATTTTGCTCCATGCTGATACTTTCTAATGTTTCTGTAAATATTTGTCAGCGAAAGCAATGTAGCAAATGGATAAATTGCTCTAAACGACATTTTTTCCTTCGTTGCATTCCTTTCTTAGTTGCAAACTTTATTTGTTCAAAGTTCCATTGTGTATATGAAGAAGGCGTTCTGTGAAAGCTTTTCCTTCTACCTTTTTCGAAGACATCAAATAAACATAATCCAAAAAGTTGCGTATGGCACAATGGGTTAATGAAGACACCGGCGTAGTTTACCGGAGTAATGATCATTAATGAAGTGAATGAATTAATCACTCACACGCATTAATATTCATTCAGTATACTTCAAGTATTTTTTCTAATCGGGAAGTAAGGCCATGCATCTTTCCATGAGAGCTCTATTATCAAAACCTTACTACCTTTAACTCTTTTCCACATGACAATATTGTAGACTTGACCAAACTGAAAGCTCTTGCAGACAACAAATGAAAAGCAGTTCAAAAGATCATTTCAGCTTTAGATTTGGTACAAAACATTGTGTGAAAAGGAGAAAATGCTGGTAACCAGCATTTTCTCCTTTTCACACAATGTTTTCAAAAGGCCTCTTCCTTAGGGTCTTTAAAACCCGGGTTCGTTTGGTAAAGGGTTAAACACTATCACATTTATGATACCGCAGCTAGATTACCTATTCAAGTGTTCTTAAAGTTTCTTCAACTAGGGATCGTATTAAACAACCATTGCATACTGCAGTTTGCGATTCAATTTTTTTACATTTCCAAGTAACCCGGCCATTTTTTGATTGGCTAAATCAATTGGTGTAACCAATCAGAAATTGTGTTTCTTTCTAAACTTACGAATGAAAAATGATGCGAAGAATGCTAATTGATGACTACAGGTAGAGGACACTCTTTGGAAGTTACTTAACGCTTTCTCTTTACAAGCAAAGTCGTAAGGTTAGAAGTGATTCCTGTTGCAACGGCTTTTGTCAGACCCCCAACAAGTAGGGCTGGATAGGGATTCGAACTCAAAACGTCTTCATTGCAAGCCCCTGATGAGCTGGAAGAGCTCTGTTAACCATTCTTTCAAGGAACAAAGCAAAGTTTTATGTCATTTTTCAAAAACATTTTTTTTTTTTGGGGGGGGGGGGGAGTGAGGATGTCTCTCTCTTTGCTGCAGACTTTTACGAATAAAACTAATTGGCCTGCAACACACGAAAAGGGGCATTCGGACATTTGCGTAAAGTGTCGTCTCGGATCAGCCTGTGCAGTCCGCGCAGGCTAATCCGAGGCGGCACTTTACGACTACATTAGATTTTGTGCTACAGTAGACTTGCGCAAAACAGAAAATTACATAAAAACGGAAAGTGTCTTTTCGGATTAGCCTGCGCGGACTGCGCAGGCTGATTCGAGACAACACTTTACGCAAATGTCCGAAAGTCCCTTTTCGCATGTTGCAGACCATATAATTGAGCAGCACCCTGTGAAAAGGGGATTTAATGCAGCTCCAGGATGCGTTATACCAAACAGGTCATAAAAAAGGTATGGATTCACAGAAACCTTTTTTCTAACAACCTACTGAATCATAAGGTGGACTTGTCCTCCTACCTGAAGAAAATTGACCAATTGCAAAATGTTTCGACCCAGGTCAGCCTGCGCGCTCTGCGCCGGCTAATATGGGTCTATACTTTCTGCAGCTGCATTAAACCACCTTTTCATGTTTAATTGTAATGTGTTATAATCGTATTATTCTTCAACACACACGCACAAAAGAAAGACTGCTCAAGTTCAACGCGTTTTCGGATGACACATTCAATAAAACTCAAATGCTGAATTGTCTTGAAAGCGTATTAAAAAAAAAACCGTTGTGGTAAAAGAAGCAATAGCCTGTAATCAGCATTTGCTTCTACTCTCACACTGTATTCAACATTTAAAGCATTGGGGTCGTACAGACACTGGGTTGTTTGGAAAGGGATAACTCTTTACCGGGCGACAAAATTAGTCCTTGGTGATGTAACGAGTCGTTGTTGACAGGTCTCTCGGCTAATGAATTATTTAAGAGAGACAAAAAAACACCGAACTGATAAATTCGCCGGAAGTCGCTTTTTTGACACCGGTTTTAAGAAATTGTATAACGCCGCGGAATAAACAGAATGGTCTTTTTTTCAGGAATAAAAGTGACAGATGACTTAGCGGCAGATGCTACGGGAACCGCACATTAAACTTTCCAATAAAACGGAAGCACACGACGGTATAGAAGACGGCTGCCAATATTGATCCGCGGCAAACGACTCAGCGTTCGCCGAGGATGTTTCGTTACAGCCTGTACTTGAAATATGATTATATGGACTGTTGAATTACGGATGACTCCCCAATACAGCGCGTATTGATTTATCATCAGCGTCAATTACGAGTTTTTTCCTCCTAGTTTCGACGGCGCTTAAAGAAGTATTAAACTTTATCGTGAAATGAGAATTGCCTGTTTTTTGCTGTGTATTGCTGTGAAAAATAGTATCTTAAAACAGAAATAAAGATTAGCGTTTATCTTCCCTTGTCAAAATAATTGTCGAGGACCAACCATTGTTCAGGAACTATTTATTTTTTCTTCTTTAGCTCATTGCTTTGAACTTTCATTCAGTTTTAACGTGCCTCTATGGTGAAAGCGTATGAAAATTAGACCGTACAACAGAAATGAAAATTAGCCGTTATCACGCTTAATCAAAATAATTATCGGAACCAACCCTTGTTTTTTGAACAACTTAACTCTTTACTAGCAGACGACAATATTTAAGACCAAAAATTGAAAGCACTTGCAGTCGACAGATTATATAGGATATGTTGATTCGTCTTGTACTAGAGTACAAGAGCATTGTGGAAAAGGGAGAAACCGCTGGTTACCAGCATCTTTTTTCCCGTTTTTTTTTTTTTTTTATTTCAAAAGCCTTTTTTTCCCCCTTCTTCTTCGGGGTCGTTAAAACACGGTATTGTGATTTAAAAGGCTGATGGTTCAAGTTTGTTTGTATTTGGTATGCGTCTTTATTAATTTCAACGTACTAGGTTCTCTCGACAAAAGGCCACTAATCTTCCCATCAATTTCTCCCATTCTGCCGATAAAGGTTCACCCTTTACCAAAGATAAAATTTTGGATTTGTCCTCAAGTGTGGCTGAATTAATTGTAATTGTCTGCGATAGTGTAGTAATAGCCTTTTGAAAACCTTGTGAGAAAAGGAGAAGGTTTTCAAAAGGCTATTTCCTCAGGGTCGTTTAAAACTCGGGACTGTGTGGTGAAGAATTAAATGCATTCGAGTGGTATGGTGTGTATAAGAAACATTTAGGTGATACATAGACCTACAATAATTTTTATCGAAAATACTAAAAAAAATGTGTGTAACTACATACCTTAACGCCGAGTAACTTATAAAGTGTTTTGTACCGACTGGAAGTGTACAAAACATTGAAAAACAGACTATATATAATATACTTTGGTAAAAAATGAATATCTCCTCTATGAAATCAATAACTTTCAGGTGTGCCATGCTCTGGAAAAAGGGGGCAATATGCATCTCCGTGATGCATAATACCAAGCGAGTCATCACATAATTATGGATCCATAAAGTCACGAGGTAAACTGGTTTCTGGAAAGGTAGAAAATTGACAAAATTGCAAAAAAAGTTTCGGTCCAGGTCAGAGCTGCGCCGGTCGACCCGAGTTGATACTTTTTGCAGATGCATTAAGCCCCCTTTTCACAGAGCATTGGCCACTTTATATCAGGTTCAAGACTTCTCGGTCTAATCTGGGGAAGGGGAAAAGAAAACCGATCTATTTCCTATAATGAAAGAATTCACAAGGGAGTTTTGCCCGTCTCACTTTGACATCGTCAGATTGTAATCAAAGGACAGGCGTCTCGCAATCTAAACTAATTCAAACACCCTTCTCTCCGGGCAGCCAAACTAATTCATTTCTTTTTCTGTGTGTACAGAAAAAGAAGACTGTAAACAAATGATGTAAAGTAGATGATGAGTATGAGGATGATTATGATGAAAAAGATGATGATGAGGTGTTTGTCGTTGTTGATGATAATGATGATGATGATGATGAAGAATACGATGACAACGGCGATTTTGATGACGGTCACCCTGACACCTTACAATTTTCATGATTGTGCTTTATATTTTTTCCTTCTTTCTCTGTGTACCACATAAAAATTTTGTAAGAAGCATCATAAATAATATGATGTCCTTCCACAGCTGCACGTATCATCGGCATTATGATCATTGACAGGAATAAAACTCAGTCCGTTGTCACCAACCACTCTGGATGGCATTTTTCCCCCTAAATTTGGAAAGTAATGCTAAATCTGATTGGATATAAAATTTGAGTTTCTTTAAAGGTTTGTATTTGGCTTGCAACACGCGAAAAGGGTCATTCGGACATTTGCGTAAAGTGTCGTCTCGGATCAGCCTGCGCAGTCCGCGCAGGCTAATCCGAGGCGGCACTTTACGACTACAATAGATTTTGTGCTACAGTAGACTTGCACAAAACAGAAAATTACATAAAAACGGAAAGTGCCGTCTCGGATAAGCCTGCGTGGACTGTGTAGGCTGATCCGAGACGACACTTTACGAAAATGTCCGAATGCCCCTTTTCGCGTGTTGCAATCCATTTGGGAATTAGACTTAAAGTTGAAATGGTTTGTGAATATAGTCCCTGATATAGGGTTTTCCTGCAACATCGAGAGGCACTTTACGACTATATTACATTTTGTGCTACAGAAGACTTGCGCAAAACAGAAAATTACATAAAAAAGGAAAGTGTAGTTTCGGATTAGTCTGCGCAGACTGCGTAGGCTGATCCGAGACGACACTTTACGCAAATGTCCGAATGCCCCTTTTCACGTGTTGCAGGCCATATGGCAAGAGAGCGTACTTGTAATGAGCATCTTCTCCTTTCCCCAAACTGTTTTGTTCCCTTTCATAGAAAATTTATATCGTGATTTGAATCACGTTTTTTTTTTTTGTCCGCAAAGGCTCCCAAATTGGACAATTTAAAAATCTGTTGTCTGCTAAAGAGATAGGGAAAGAAGCGAAAGGTAATTGAAAAGGGTTGACATTTGAGAGTTTCTTTAGAAGAGAAAATATGGGCGTAAATGGGTTTTTTCTTTACCCTGATACGTATGTATCTTATCTAGTCTAGACAGTGTGACACAAAGTCAATGAACAGCTTTTTCACATCCGCGGAACTGTTTAATTACAAGCTATTAGCTTGGAGTCTAGCGACAAGAAACACGATAAGAGTTGGTTTTTGTGTGTACGTGTTCTTGGGTTTCTAATGAGCAGCTTCTAATCAGAATGAGAGAAACAAGGGATCTTATATATACATAATGTGTACAAAAAGTCCCCGTTTGACCAGCCCGCATAGCTCAGTTGGTAGAGTGTAGGACTCGTGACCGAGATGTTTCGGGTCACTTGAGGGTGTGGATTCGATTCCCTTGGCTGGCCATCTAAAATACTAACAGTCTTTCGAATGTGACGTTAAACCGAGGTCCCGTATGACGGTGCTATACACTGAGCACGTTAAAGAACCATGCGTAACATAGGATGGGTTTCGTCCTGTACCTGCACTATCCCCCGTAACAATACTAACCAGCCTTCGGGGGAGCGTCGCCCACATGGGCAACAGGTGTCGACGATAAATAAACGCAAATTCAAAGTCCTCGAAAGAGCGAAACATCAAAAAAGATTTTTTTTTAACAATCTACATGTAGGCCTATTTCGTTTCGATGGAGGATATCACACGACGAGTCTCTGAAAGAAGAGCCTCAGGAATAAGGAGAAATGTCTTTTTCAATACAATTTCACTTCACATTTTCTACACCTTGACAAATGGGATGAATCTATTTCAAGAACGCACATCTGATTTTTTATGCATGCGTGTACAGATTTGAAACAAACACAACGTGGGAGCCACCGAAAAAAAAAAGAAAGTTGATTATAAATCAAAGACGATAACATGCCACGTATTACTCCCAATGAGGAAATTCGTTGGAAGGTTGGCGATCACTCTCAGCCCGAACAATTCACATGTAGTCAATAGCAACAAGAAATACCTTTAAAAAAAGACAGACGGCGTAATAGATACTAGTTAGAATATGAACTGTTTTGTGGCTTAAGGTAATAGACCCCTAACGCTTCTAGTGCAACATGGAATAAAATTTCTTGTTAGTTGATAAATAAGGATTTATACAGATATAATACTTTTGCACATTTGTAACCGACCAGAAATTCCTTTGATGTCTATCTTGAAATTATCTGTTGATACTTTTGTTAGTTTCCAGAAAAGGGAGGTAATTATTATCTCCCTTTGTAAAGAGAATATAGTGGTTTTAGATTTATAAATGATAATTCTAAGAAGGAAAACAAAGAAAAAGTGGCTCGGTTAAAGTAGTACAATAAGACTTATTCTTAATCATAGCAAATTTTGAAGGATGATATTGTTGTGGAAGTAGCTGTTTTCCATTACGGGTCCACTACCTTGATAATAAAAAATTATAAAGTAAGTAATGAAAAGTAACCTTGCGGGAAAATCCGTCTTTTTCCTCACCGTTTTTCATTTTGTGGAAAAATAGCAGTTGGTGAATTATTGGATAACTCTTATGAAAATATTAAATTTCCAAATGGAACAAGAAAAGAACCATTCTCTGTTACATTTGGTATGAATCAAGGCCTCGAGGAATCGATAAGCGGTTACAACGCTTTTTAATTGTGGTTTCATAAATATGCGAGCAAATATGGCAGCAGGGGCCCGCCCAATAAACACATGCACATTTTTTTACCGATGGCGAATAACCACTATATTCATGTTTTATCAGAACCGAGAAGTAGGTCAAAAGCAAGCGCATATACAGCTACGTCGACAAAATGTTAGGTTATTAATTTTGCGTTTGTTGCTATAAATAGACCTGTACGCTGGATAAATTAGTCCAGCGCCTAAAAGGAATGTTGTTGCTATAGATAGACTGATGCGCTAGATTAGTCAATTTCACAAAATTAGGGTTAGATCTATATTATTTTCGAATGATTTATCGTGATTATCTTGAAATGTTATATACTGTTCATTTATCAGCTAGTTTCTTTCAGATAGTAAGCAGACAATCTCTTGTCAAAAAAAGTAACCGTTGATCAATATAGATCTATTCTCTTTTGATAACTAATACACGACAAGATTCAATTAAAGTAGGCGTATACACAATACACCAAATATGGCGTTGATTCAAATGCTATAGCTAAACCTACATGATAGGCCTACCATTCTGGTGACGGCGACTTTGCTTGGCTTAAAATACGTATGAAAATTCGAGTTCTGAATCTATTTTCATTTTTGGTGCGTAAACGCCAACCATTCTGAATATCATTCCTAGAATGAAAACAACAAACTTTTTGATTGGTTAAACATGCGGTTTAGCCAATCGGAAGTTGCGTTACTTTAAAAATTAGAAAATTATTGAAAATAGGAATAAGACTATGAATGCAATGAAGAATGGTTGGTGAATACGGGCCATGATGGACGCAGAAATTTTCATTCTGATAATACTTTTGTTACTTTTTATCTCATGAAACGCAATGACTGTCACGTCAATTTGAAAGAAGAGAAAGGAAGAAAAAAAAAAAAAATCCATGCGGGTTGATTTGTCTTTCTGGCACTAGCCACGGTTGATTACATTTATCGATGGTTCGGTAAATTTGTTTGATAGTCCTCTCAAAGCAGATTGAAACACGGGTTTTACAAAGCTTGCCTCGTCAAATCCAATATTGCTTGATAAACAGAGCTACTTTATCCAATAATTTCTTCTATCGATTTTTCCCGGCACGTTGGTGTCTGTTTCAAACAGGTTTTTACCCTTTTCTATTGTTCACGTTGAGGCTTAACCCTTTACCAGACAGCAGAAAATAAGACTTATCCAAAGTGAAACTATAATTAGCCGATAAATAGACCATTTGGGTGGACTTTGTTTATGAAAGGGAGATGAAAAAAACTTTTGGGAGTAGGAGAAAAAGCTCGTAACTAGCATTTTCTCCTTTTCCCACGAGATTTTCAGAAACGTCAGTATTCTTGGTCTACGGGGTTGACCCTTCAAGCGCAAAGTACAACTATAAAACTTTGTAGACATGCAATGAAGATAAGTCACGAAAGGTAAACCAGCAATATACAACTAAACAAGCCACAACTTGGAATGCAAGCTGTATGTTGTGTCTGATATTTAGGTCTCCTACTTATAAACATGGAGAAATTCGTCCAAAAAATAAGTATTTGTGGTAATTATGTGGCGTTTTGAAATAGGATATGGAACAAAACATTTGAATGTAAAGCTTAGACCTTCCGAATTTTTCATATTAACATTAAAAACATGTTTACTTTTATGCAAATGAAAACTTAAGCCGCTTTTATAGACAATGAAGGTCAACCTCGGGCTGCACGGATCGTATAGTCTGATCTTGGACCTCCATTGATATTTTATGAGATAGAGCCTTATATACTTACCAAAAAAAGAAAAATCAAAGGCTTGAAATGCCAACATTAGGCTCTTACAGGCAGGTAATGTCTACTTCATGTACTCTCCGAGGCTAATGATAAATTTGCAAGGCTTGATTTATAAGTTTTTAGCCTCATATACATGTAAGAGTCTGACTCTCTGTACATACATGTATATTGCATTATTTTTCAAAAAAGCCCCCTCAATCTTTACACTTTAACCAGCAATGTTTAATGCCAGTTTTAAAGAAGTCATAGCCAACTTTCGCGGACATGGAAAAATCGATCTATCCTGCCTCCATTTTTATATAGAATTATGAAGGGCCTTGGTAGGTAAACACTTATAACTTCATCAATTTTCAGAATTGAAAATTATCTCAAGTGAGGTAAGAAAATTCAGTTTATTCTTTTTCAAAAGAACTTAATTTTATAAATTTCGTAAAAGAAAGTTTTAGTCCTTTTTTAACTTTAAAATTGCAGGTATGGTTTATATAGAATAAAGAGGAAAAATACATTTTCCGAGGTTAAAAACTGAAATATATGTTGAATTTTCTTTCTTTTTGTTGAAAATTCAAAATTATCTCAAGTGAAGTCATAAAGCTTATTCATTTTTCTTTAAATTGGTATAAGTTTGAGTCATTTGAAAAAATAAACTTTTGGTCCTTTTTACAGTTTTTAATGCACCTATCCTATTTTTTTCTTTTTCCGTGATCGTTCGGATTGTGCCGGAATTTGCCGATGATGACCGAGTCTTAACTGTTAGATAAGCCGTCCGGGTATTTTTACTGTGTTACGTAATGTTGTATTGACCAACGGACCCCTACCGTGTTTATGATATACATGTATCCACATGATTATGGACTGGAATTTATACCCGGGTTGTTTGATCATGACAGTATTCCTATGATATTCTATCTTGATCTTACAGATCTAATATAAGACAAGAATTTGATATTAATGAGATTATTTCCATGGATTTACAATCACTAAGATTAAGAATTGAAATTAGAAAATGTACGTTTGCCATTTTTTCCAGTCTCCAACTTCTAGATATTCATGCTTTATCAAAAATATTTTCTGGCAACAGCTCACAAGTTAATGTTTCCTTGCCATTTTCAAACCGGTTCTTGACCTGTCACATCATATAGAAGGCTTTTGAAAACATTAAAGAAAATGGTTTAAATGCTGGTAAACAACATTTTTCTTTTTCTCGCAATGTTTTCAACTCTTTCAAAGACAAGTTCCATCGTTTGACTCTTGTTTTATTTGTCTTTAAAAAATGACTTCAATTTGAACAAGTCTGATATGTTGTCTTTTGGTAAAGATTTGAATAACAAATTTAACATATGACTGTACAAATACGACTTCTGCAGGTGACTGTTTAGGATAAAATATGGAAACGGGAGCAATAATTTTTATACGCCCGTCGAAGACGAGACGTATTATTGGATCACCCATGGCGTACGGGCGTTCGGGCGGGCGGCGTCCAGTTCTTTGTCCGGAGCATAACTTTGTCGTCTCTAGTACGATTGACTTGAAACTTGGCGTTTGTGTTTGTTGCAATAATACGGAGTGCAGTGCGAAAGAACCATAACTCTACCTCGTGCTGTCTTTGAGTTATTGCCCTTTGATCGTCATTTTTACAGCATTTTCTGCTTGTCCGGAATATTTTGTCATCTCTAGTCTGAACATCTTCAAATTTGGTATGCATGATTGTTGAAAAATTACGGAGTGCAGTGCATAAGAACCATAACTCTTCCTAGCACGAATTTTAAATCATTCCCCCTTTGGTCTTCATTTTTATAGCATTTCTTGCTTGTCCGGAATGACTTGAAATATGGTATGCTTATTTGTTGCAATATTTGGAAGTGCAGTGCGCAAGAATTGTAACTCTACCTCGTGCTGTCTGAGTTATTTCCCTTTGATCGTCATTTTTACTGCATTTAGTGCTTGTCCGCAATATAACTGTCATCTCAAGTCAGAACGACTTCAAACTTGGTATGCATGTTTGTTGCAATATTACGGAGAACAGTGCGCAAGAACAATAACTCTACCTAGCGCGGATTTTGAGTAATTCCACTTTGATCTTCATTTTTACAGTATTTCTTGCTTGTCCGGAAAGGAACTTTGTCAACTCAAGTCAAATTGACTTGAGACTTGTTAAACATGTTTGTTGCAGTTACGAAAAGTGCAATGCACTGGAGCCGTAACCTTACCTAATGCCCTTTTGGAATTATTCCCTATTCATTTTTTTTTACAGCTTTTCATGCTTCTCTAGAATATAACTTTGTCTTTTCATGTTGGAATGACCTGAAACTTTATATGCACGTTTCTTTAACATTAGAGGAGACATTCATGCCTATTTCAATCACTTACATGATTTCTGCTGCACTACTATTTTCCTTTACCTGCCCTATACGATTATTATCCCCGTCGACAACTGGCGGTGGGACGGGCGTATCTTGCGACAGTTTGCCGCTCTTGTTACAATTTATCTCCTACTTTTCAAAAAAACAGTTTATTTTCTACATCTCTCACACAGTTTCGCCTGCAAAGAGTATTAACCGTAAAAAAGAATGACAACACTATAGCTAATTGATTAAAATTGACACAGACTATGAATATAGTGGGAAAAGGGAGTAAAACAAGCGAATTTTCCTTTAGCAGTGACTTAAAAGATTACCTGCTGCATAATCATCATTTACGTGTAAGCCCTTGTAGACTCGTGAAAAATCCCGGAGAAATATCATCGGTTTGAAATTGCTCTGTGGGAAAAGGTTATACTTAACCCTGTACAACAAAGTCCCGAGATTCTGTGGTAGAAAGCTTTTGAAAACTCTGTAAAAAGTTATTGCATTTACTCCTTTTCTTGCACTGTTTTTTATCTTTCTAGAGACAAATTTCATCGTTTAAGTCACCTTTTATTTGTCTTAAGAAAATAATCTAAATTTGGACAAGTCTAATATTTTCTCGTTTGATGAAGAGTTAAATAACAGAAGTAACCTATTGTTGAACAAAATACGACTTCTAACGACTATGCAGTTAATCTCCAACTTTTCCAAACAACTTTATATTTTACATCAACCAAACAGTTTCTCCCTTTCAAATGTCCCCCTATTAACAACTTTTATATATATATTAATTGTTCATTGGTAAGAATTAGCCTAAACAGTAAGGGGCTAAAAGGGAATAATACTCGTACAAGCTACTTCTCCTATATACCAGTGGCTTAGAAATTTAGCTGCTTCAATTACATGTATTACATGTAGTTACTTTCAAGAGATTGTATTTAAACAACCTAACATTACGAATGGTGAATACTTTATAATACATTATGGCAAGCCTAAAATCGTTCTGGCAGATATACGATCCCTAGTTCTAGTAATTTCTGAATTTCAAAGCTAGCAACAAAACATCTCAATCTAACACAATATGGCTGGTGCTGAGGTTTAGAATTGGAAGAAACACACATGTGAAACTTGTTTTTGAAAAGATAGAAAACATTGTGGGAAAATGAGAAATTGCCGATCACAAGCATTTTCTTCTTTCCGTGTGATTTCAATAGCGTTCTTTCTTATTGTCGTAAAACAATGGGTTAAATTGCTAAGGTATTTAACTGCCACATATAGCACATTTTCCCGTCATTACCAAATAACGAAATTTGGACTCAACCAAATTAAAAGTATTTGTACACAACAAATTAAATGTAACTCAAATGATAATGTCTGTCTTTGAAAAAGTAGAAATCATTGTGGGAACAAAAGGAAATGCTGGTTACCTGAAGCAGACAAAACTATACACATTCTGCAATTTGCCATGGTGTAGAAAACACGTTGAAATACCAGAGCATTGCATGACATTCTCCTTTTTTCGAAATTCAAAGACATATGAACACATTAGTATAAAGAATGACAAGCTTGCCTGTCTTTCATTTGTTTTTTGAGTCGCTATTTTCGGAACCGGAAGACCAGCACAACATTTAATCGTCAGAGCCACTGGCTCTGAATATGAAGTTTCCTACCCGTGCATATGGGCAACTGGCGGTGATAATTAATAAATGCAAATTCAATTAATCACAACCGACAGCACATTGTATTTTTCAATATTAGTAATTATTATTCTCCCAGTTGGAGACTGTTAAGTATGGAGTATATAAAGAAATAGCATTTTTACGCTCTACACCTTTTTTTTTTTCATATTCTTAATTTGTTGTGACTATGCTGCATTGTCTGAGCATGTCATATTCTTCGAAGACTGACCGATCTGCCATGACGCATCAGTATCATGAGTAGCATATTTAAATATAATAGATCTAATTCGCGGTGCGTAAACTAAAAATTCTGCCGTTAGAAATAGCAAGGGGGAAATGGCTAAAAAGGTACATCTGTGGTGAAATCGAGCCTGCTTTTCGCTCCAAAACTTCTCATAAATGAATGATTTCAAATTGGAAAATGATCTTAAAAATACCATGGTTTACTGCAAATCATTTTCTAGTTTCTAAATATAAAGATGGGGGAAATCCGGAATTTGTGCAGGGGATTCACAGACTTCGCAAAACCGTCACCGTCATGCTGGGCTTATATCGGGGCTAATTCCCAGGGCTATAGGGGACTGACATGTAGGCCTATGGATGCGGTGCTGAGCCCCAGTAGCTCAGTCGGTAGAGTGCAGGACTCAAGAACAGGGGGCGTGGGTTCGATCCCTGGCTCGGCCAATTTTTTTCCAAGGTTTGATGATAGTCATTGCGACAGGATTAATTCCTCTCTCACCACTGATCCTTGTCTCGACGATGGTTATGTGGCTTGGAAAGAAATTGTGCAGAGTGAAGAAGAAAATGCTGGTAACTAGCATTTTCTCCCGGGGGGTGGGCATTTTCCACAATGTTTTTTACCCCCTCAAGGACAAATTTCGTTATCTGGACAACCATAATTTTGTCGTCAATTGCTTTCAATTTGAATCAGTCGTAAAAATTTTGTTGTTAGGTAAAGGGTAATTCATATATATTCTACAATCGTGCAAATTTGTCTACGAAAGCAATGGTTTTACATAGGAAATGCTTTCAATTTGGACAAGGCTGAAGTTTTGTCGTCTTGTAAAGGGTTAAATGTTACCAAGGAATAAAAACCATTTCTCAAAGAAATTTCCTTTTCCCACAAGACAAAAGCTGTCTTGGTCGTTTAGACAAGGGGTTGTCTGGTACAATGTTTATGTAATCATAATAAAAATCTCGAACGACTGCAGATAGCGCCTTTTAATCTTTAAGCGACATATGGTTTTACATAGTACTTTGCACAATTTGATGACCGACATTTATCTTCCAGCCTTTGTTTAACCCGTTTTTGAATTATGAAATTGTACCCCTGCCATTAATGTGCACTCACTTCTTTGACAAGAGTTCACATCATAGTTGTGACGAGAGCAATATATTACCATGTGCTTTGATTCTAAGCTTTGCAACGGTCATCGAAAAAGGTAGCTGAATCGACATAAAGGTGTATGCCGGCAATGTTTTTGGAGGTCAAAGCTTACCTGTGACGTCACATAATGCTTTTACGAGTATGACATCATTTAGGCTAATGCTCATATCAAACGTGTTTATGGTAAGAATACAGGCGATCATAATAGTTATAAATATCTCACAGTACTAAGGTTTTGTTTGTGATGAAATTGGTTGTCGACTACAATATATGCGTTGTGCCTGTTCCAATTAATTTAGTGATTGATTGTATGGTGTTTCACGCCGTTTTCAACATTATTTCAGTTATATCGCGGCGGCCAGTGCACCTATCCATGCGTTCCTGGAGTCTCTTTTACCAGTACTTCGCACAATTTTCTTTCCAAGCCACTGGCTGCTTTCCCACATAATCATCGTCGAAACAATGGTCAGCGGTGGGAGAGGAATGAATCCTGTCGCAGTGACTATCATCAATCCTCGGAAAGAAATTGGCCGAGCCAGGGGTCGAACCCTGGACCCCGTGTTCTCAAGTCCTGCACGCTACCGACTGAGCTACCGGGGCTCGGCTTCCAATTGATTTAGATAGGATCAAGTAAGTGAAAGAAAAAATAAAATTTGGCAAGCAGCCTTAAGAAATGAAGAAAAAATGGATAATCCAGAAACCATGACCAAACGAATGGATATCTCAAACGAGTCAAACGGGGCGACAGAAATTTGCGACGAAATACCCGACATGTTTTTTTCGGTGAAACATCGAAATTTATTTCATCGCGTTTCTTTATCCAAAATCTTCTTTAAGCAGACGACAAGATTGTAAACTTGTTGAAAAGCAGCTCTATACAATATATTGAAAGTGGCTAAAAGCAATGGATTTGTCTTTGAAAGGGTCAAAAACATTCTCGGTTAAAATGCTGGTTACCAGCATTTTCTCCTTTTCCTACAAAGTTTTCAAAAGCCTTCTGGCTAGGGGGTTGTAAAAATTCGGAATTGATTGGTTAAAGGCTAAACGCTAGGTTCAGCTATAGTTGCTAACTAATATAGACGGTGCCGATCAAGATTACACTACGCAATCTATCTTCGATCTTAACTCTCCGGTACTTTGGTCTGGCCAACACAACCTTGAAAAGCCTTCTACCTCAGGATCATTAAATCTTCGGACGGTGTGGTAGTGTAAAACTCTTTTAAAGAGTATTGAGATTAGCCATTTATCTCCCACATGGCTAAACTTTTCTTTTTCAACTGAGTTTGTCTGAAATTAGCTAGAGCCCAACACCTCAGGCCGTAGCGTAGAGGGCTTGACATTGGAGGTGGCTGCTTCCAGTCCCCAGCTCGGCCAAATTACGTTCAAAAGATTGATAAAAGTCATTGCTACACGATGTATTCCACTCTTACCACTAGTTTCAACGTTGTTTCAACGGTGGTTACGAGAAAAAGGCAGACAGTAGCTTGGGAGGAATATTGTGCCAAGTACTGGTAATAGAAACTCCAGGAGTGCATGGGTTAGTGGGTTGATGGCTATGATATGACTGAAATAATGTTGGAAAATGGATCAAACACCAAACAACTAAATCTTGCTTTCAAGACAATCTGTGTCATTTGACAGCACAAATATCATCTATGCGCTATACTGCGTTTTGACTGGCGGATATATTTCATTTTGCTCCACTACATCCCCTTACAACTAAATCCTTTATCTATTAACCCTTAGGCTGCTATGCGCGACTTACTGACCTTTTGCGGACAATGTAGATCAAGATCAGATTGCACAGAATGTGCAGTCTGATCTTTGATCTACACTGTTCGATAAGGATATATTTTGCTTCAAAAAAATACCTTTGAAATAGCAAAATTTGTGTCTTTACTATCGGCTTAAAAGTTTTATTTCAGTTATTCAGCAAGATAAGGATTAACTCTCTCACTACCAATTAAATGCATTCTACTGTTTTCGAAGGCTTTAAATAAATTTACGTTGCGTTTGGAGCTGACTCTAGTAAAACATGAACATGAGGTAGGTGTAGATCAAAAATCAGTCTGCACATTTTGTGCAGTCTGATCTTGATCTACGCCATCCGCAAAACCTATCCAAGGCGACATTGGCAGTGAGAGTTAAACATGTTTTTACGACCTTGAGTTGGTGGATTCTTGAACACATTGTAGGAAAAGAAGAAAATGCTACATGTACTTTCATTTACCCAGTGATTTTTACCCTTCTCCCCCCCCTCCCCCCGCCCAAATATTAGCCACGTTTGGTGCATTATATGATCTGCAAAGTCTTTTAATTTGGACAAGTCTGATTTTTTTTTATTATCTGGTAAAAAGTTTAGCTAGGTAAACTAGCATTTGTTTCTTTTCCCACAATGTTTTCAAACACTTTTAAAAGTAGTTCCATCACACAATATGGACAGAGCTGAAAATTAATAGTATACCACACAATCCTATGTTTAAATAGCCCTGAGTAAAAAGATTTTTTATAAAAATTGTGGGAAAAGGAGAACACGTTGAAAGACAAATTCCATCATTTGAGCCACATGTACTTTGTCATCTGCAAATTTGTCGTTTAATAAAGGGTGAAGGTCAATCTGTGTAATGTAGAGAATAGCCAGTGTAAAAACAAATGGAAAATGTTCAGTGTAGGAAAATCAACTTTGGTTCAAACCCCTGTAACAAACAATTCCAAGTTTTATTGAACTTCAGGTAGATTGCTTCTCAAAACATTCAGGAAAAAGAGAAAATGCAGGTAAATATAATTTACTCCTTTTCTGACAATGTTTTTCATACTTTCAAAACCACATTTGTCTTCTGAAAATGTTTACCAATTGGACAAATCTAAAATTTTGGTTTTTGGTAAAGGGTAAATTCAAAAACAAGCTACATATACATGTACTTCATTTCTTATTTTTTCTTTAACCCTTTACTAGACGACAAAATTTTAGCCTTGTCCAATTTGAAAGCATTTACAGACAATTTCAGTGTGGCTCAAATGTTGCGATTTTCTTTTTTTTTTTTGAGAGGACAGGGTTAACAGCCTTTTCTCCTTTTCCCACAATGTTTTCAAAACGCTTTTTTCTCAGGGTCATTAAAAGTCTGCATTATGCTGTAAAGGGTTAAATGGTGTTTAATGGCGCATCTACATCTATGGTCATTTAGCGCGCTTGAAAGGTAATGTATTATCAATAGTTGTAAGAACTAAGTGGTAATTTAAAAGTTAATAACACTTCATGAACAAGAATTAAAAATTAAAGCAGAAAAATGTGGAATATATCTATTATATGATTGTAAGTGCTAGTAGACTTAGCAACGAGACAATCCTCATTGCAGGGTCATTCAGCGAGTTTTATATTTATGTCCTAAATTTAAAAATTCTATATTTTATTATAAAAATCTATGTCTTTCAGATATTGTAAGCTGTTATTCTGTTTAACGTTTAAAGATAACAAATACCGTACTTCATTTTTCATAATGTGGTATCAATTTGTAAAATATCTTAACCCATAACCATACTGGCTAATTTCAGACATTTGCTTGTATACCCTAGGGCTGTACATGTGTCACCGTAGCCAACATACTTTCAAATAACTTGAATGAATTCAAAGTACATATAGGATAATCAACTGGCTGCGTTTGATATTTAAGATCTGTCACTCAAATGGGGTGTGATGCAGTTAAGAAACGCATCACACTGCATTTGAGTGACAGATTTTTAATATGTTGTCTGCAAACACTTTCAATTTGGACAAGCCTACTTTTTTAGCGTTTGGTAAAGAGTTAAACTGTCTACAGTAAGGATGTGAAGAATGTTGTGGTAATCACTGGGACTGTATTTTTTACACTTATATATTGTATATCATCAAATGGTTCAACTTTCAAAAATTATCTCAGTTTTTGCCTTCCATAGTCTGTCTGTTTTGCTCTAGATCTGTACATTACCTAAAATTAAACAAAAACAGAGGTAAGGAACTACATCCACATCCCCAAGTAGGCCAAAGTGGTCATTTGATTTAGCCTGTTGCTCTCAGAATTACAAATTTTGATGATAAGAAATAACTTCAATAATATAAAATTTATTTAATTCCTTTCCCTTTAAGCTGACGCAATATTGCATTCTGTATTACACACCAAACATTCAACCAGACAAGACCGTTCACATAGCACAGTGTGGCCAATATTTTGGGGAATATATTACAGGCACATTCATGGTCATTTTTTTCAAAACAAATGGTCATTTTGGTGTCGGCTTTGTAATGACCATTCTACTTTCTGCCGTGTCCTTTTTTCTCAAATATCAAAACCAAAAAGCCTGTATGGGAATAAGTAGAAACCATTACCTAATATGCTGACACAATATATAATATTTATTTTATACACTCCAGACATCAGACAAGACTGTCCACCTAGCGTGGTGTGGCCAATATAGGGAGGAGCTTTTTCTCTAGGCATGTCAATGGCCATTTTCTTCCTTGCTCCATACAATGTGGGTGTCAGCATGTAAATGGCCATGTTGATGTCACTATGGGGTTATATTACAATTTTTTCTGACATGTCTTGGCCTGACAGTCTTAAATGAGAGACGGGCGCAAATATGAAAAGTAAATTGTTTGGGTTGAGGTTTTAATAAGACTAGGCAGGGATCCTATAATCTCTATAGATGATCTCTGCACCAGGGTACCCAACACACTCCATGACAGTACTATCTTTACCTGCAAATACTTAGCAACAGAAAAGGCATAAGGCCCTATATCCTCTCTGTACATTGGCCATATCAGGTACATTTTTGCAGACCGGTACCTGGGTTATCAATGTGGGGATAGCACTGTCCACGAAAGCTCCTCTACAGTATGAAATAAGCATGAAAAATATACAAACAAAAATAATTTTGAATTTAGAAAATTATTAGAGTTTGTTATGAAGAGGTTTTCTGGTACTTGTTTTTTCATTCATTTTGACACAACACAGCATAAAGAGCCAACAATCCAAATGTATTAGGAAAAGAGATGCAAGACATTCACAGCATGGGCTTCAATTGTACAAAGTTTGATTTGCTGATAAAGACCTTAAGTAGTACTTTACCGAACGACCCAAATTTGGACTAGTCCAAATTCAAAGCATTTGCAGACAACTCTTTAAATGCAGCTATTATGGCAGAATTTGTTTATGAAAGGGTAGAATGCATTGTGGGAAAAGGAAAAAATGCTTGTTACCAGCATTTTCTCCTTTTCCCACTATGTTTTCAAAAGCCTTCTTTGTGAGGGTTGTTAAAATTCCGGAATATGTGGAAATGGGTTAAATCTTTACTCTCAGACTCTTCCATAATGAAAGCACCTGCAGACGACAAATTAAATGAAGTATGTATGATGACCGTTTTCTTTAAAAACCTTCTCAAAACAAAAGAAAATATTGTGGGTAAAAAGAGAAAATGCTGTTTAAAAATATAGATGATTTTTTGCCAGCAGCCTAATTCAACTATAGGAAAGTTTTTTTTGATACCATGATGTGCATTTGACCTATTTACAAAAAAAAAGATAAATGTTATTTTGAACAACCTGATAGCTGAAATTTCTTGTTTTTGAAGTGAAATATATGTACAGAAGTTGTGTAACTGATCTCTTTTTGGATGCTTTGTTTTATGTCTGACCTTGAAATGAACTTTACACTTTTGTACTTTATGTATATTTGATGTAGTTACATATAATTTGAAAATGTTATTGACAGCAACCTGATTAGTTGAAAATTCCATTTGTTTTATAAAACCCCTGTCCCTGGCCACAATGTATGTACTGGAAATGGAAATTCCAACTGTCAGTCTGCTGACCCTCACTTGCCTATAGGAACCTAATGTAAGACGTTTTATTTATGAACTTTTAGTCTAATACTCTGATTTATTTTTAACCATTATACTAAAAGTAGGTTTTCCAGAAGCTTCAATCCAATTTTCACTAAATTTGTTACTTTGTGCCATAATGCCTATTTAACCTAACAGTTTACATATTGTTCAAGGAAGATATTGTCAGCAGCTAGATTTTGCAGTCTGTAGGTCTTCTTGAGTTAAAGCTTATATGTAAAAACTTTTTACTGGATAATTAATGAATATTTCTACCTCTTTCTAATTGAAGTTTTGCCAGCAACCTGATAGTTGAAACTTCCATTTGTGGTTTTAACCCCTGTCCCTGGTCACAATGTATATAATGGAAATTCCTACCGTCAGTTAACTGAGCCTCACTTGTTTATATTAACTATATACTAAGGTAAAGCATTCTCATTCATCAAAAGAACTTTTATTGCTTAATTTGAAAATAAAAGCTTTAGAAACAAATCCTTCCAAACCTTAAATTTGCGTTTTCATTGTTTATGAACTTCTATACTGTGAAAAAGTTTAAAACTGTTATTTCCTTATTGCTAAATTAACTCATTCCCAAACAACAAAAATTTTAGACTTGTCCAAACTTGAAGACAACAAATAAAATGTGCGTCAAATAACGGTTTTTTGTCAATGATATGGTTACCAGCATTTTCTTCTTTCACCACCATGTTTTCAAAAGCCTTTTTTGCCGTAGGGTTTTTAAAAATTGTGATTGTGTGTTTAAGAGTTAACCTATAATCTGTCATAAATATTCAGAAAGAAACACACTTGAAAATATAAAGATGTTATATGGAAACTCAAACCTAGGAAAACTTTGTACAAACAGGACAAGTATGAATGTCTTGCACCCAGTGTTCCTCCTATTGTTTCCATACCGCCAAGATGAAGTGCATTGCAGACAGGGATTTTATGCACAAAATGATGAAACAAAAAATACACTAAAACCTTCTCTAGCTCTACTAATAAAAGTTCTGTTGAGCCAAATACATGTGAATTTAGAAAACTTTAACAATGGTACAGCTAAAAACTGACTGACAGCTTTGACCTACCTCGAGTCCATAATCATCCTGAAATTTCTATGTAGGCAAGCTCATTCCCTCCCTGCAACAGATTTCAAAGGAATAAAAATAAACTTTAAACAAAATTTATCATTCTACATATACAAAATTTTAGCATAAAATCAACACCTACGTAAAAGACATGTACATGTACCACAATCATTGATTGATTGTATAGTGTTTAAACACAGTTTTAAACATCATTCCACACAATAGTCTTTACAAGCCACTGGCTGCTTTCCCACATAACCATCGTCAAGACAATGGTCAGCGGTGGGAGAGGAATGACTATCATCAATCCTCTGAAAGAAATTGGCCGAGCCAGGGATTGAACCCACGACCCCCTGTTCTTAAGTCCTGCACGCTACCGACTGAGCTAGCGGGACTCGGCATGCACCACAATGAATGAATAAATGAATGAATGAATGAATGGCGATTCAGCAAGGCATTGGCATCTAGGTCTTTAAACCTTTACAATACTCCCAAGTTTTAACCCTGCTAAAAAACTAGTATGCAATTTCATTTTGATAGTAAAAACCCAAATATTGCTAGTTCAAAGGTTTGTTTTGGGAAATAATAAATCCTTCTAGGACAGTGTAGATCCAAGTTCAGACTGCACGTTCTGTGCAGTCTTATCTTGATCTACACTGTCCACAAAAGGTCAGTGAGTCATGCTTAGCAGCCTAAGGATTAAAGTCCTTGAGTCAGAAAGCTTTTGGAAACATTTTAGTAAAAGGAGAAAATGCTGGATACTAGCATTTTCTCCTCTTTGGACGATGTTTTTTTTTATCCTTTCAAAGACAATTTCATACAAAGAGGTACATTTGTCATCTGCAAATGGCAAGTCTAAAAGTTTGCCATTAGGAAGAGTTAAATACATTTGAGTAATCTAAAGAATACATGTACATGTACTTTAGAAAATATTGTGGCAAAAGGCATATTCCTCATTTTTCCACACACTGACATATTCAAATTAAGGATTAGATTAAGATTGGCCGAATAGCCTTAACATATATGTCAATGTTACACGATATTTACTGATGAGTTAGGGGTTGTAGTCCTTAAAATGAATATTGAAAATGCCTTTTTTACAAGAGTATTCTCAAAGATAACTGCAGCAAATTTATTCAGCAGGTTGCTAAATAAACTAAGTGGATATTTTCCATTAAACCTTTACCATGCATTCCTAGGTTTCAAAAACTCTTTAAAACATGTTTTTTACCTCTTCAAAGGCAAACCCATCTTTTGAGCCATATTTACGGTCTACAGCCCCTTACTCACATATTAAAAGACGGAAGCTGCCGAGATTGGCCGAATAGCCTTTATGGAAACATCAATGTTACACCATATTTACTGATGAGTTAGTAAGTCTACAGCCCCTAACTCTAAGATGAAAGCTGCCAAGATTGGCCGAACAGCCTTTATGACAATGTCGATGCTTACCAATGAGTTAGGGGTCGTAGACCTTAAATTTGTTGTCTACATAATTATACTTTCAATTAGTACAAGTCTAAAAATTTCATTTGGTAACGGCTTTAAAGACTGTCAAGATACATGTATTACAATTTCATACATGTGTCATGTTGAAAGAATATCTGTACAGAAGTTTGTAATGTAGATCTCAGATTAGATTGCATATTCTGTTCAGTCTGATCATACCACACAATCCCGACTTTTAACAACCCTGAGAAAGAGACCTTTTGAAAACATTGTGGGAAAAGCAGAAAATGCTGTTAACCAGCATTGTCTCCTTTTCCCACGTTTTCTGTTTTCTACCCTTCCCAACACAAACTTCAAATTTTGAGTCACATTTATTTTTGTCTTTGACCCTTTACCACACAATAAAGTTTTAGACTAGTCCAAACTAAAAGCATTTAAAAATGACCTGCAGAGAAATGTGGACCAAATGATGAACCTGGTCTTTGAAAGGGTAGAAAACATTATGGAAAAAGGAGAAATGCTTGTTACCAGCATTTTCTCTTTTTCCCATAATGTTTTCAGAAGCCTTATTCCATAGGGTCGTTAAAACTTGGGATTGTGTGGTAAAGGGTTAAATACCTGATCTGTTCAACTTACCATATAGGTGCACTGCTGAGTAGTAGATTGTTCTGATATTTGCTGCTGACAAGGTGTCTGTCATCTTTTCCAAGCACTGCCACTCTGAAACTTTGGTATCTTGAATTGAAAACCCTAAAAAAAATAAAAGAAAACCTCTGTATTTTATTTTTGAGGAGGGGTAGGGGGATGGGGATGGGGTATTGTTGTGAGGCAATAATTTAGAGTAAGTTTATAAAGTAACTTTGTGTTGCAATTTTTTACTTTTCTGTTTTTACAAATCTTTGCTTGTTTCATTTAACTCTTTACCACACAAGCAAAATGCAGACTTGTCCAAATTGTAAGTTCTTGCAGACAACAATTTAAGTGTGCTTTAATTAATGGAATCTGTATTTTATAAGGTAGAATTAAAACATTGTGGGAAAAGGAAAATGCAGGTAACCAGCATTTTCTCCTTTTCCCACAATGTTTTCAAAAGCTTTCTTTCTAAGGGTCATTAAAAGTGCGGATTGTGTGGTAAAGGGTCAATCATGACTATTCTTGATTTTCTCTTTAACCCTTTCCGGAACTTCAAATTTAAGACTCTTCTAAATTAAAAGCATCTGCAGGCAACAAATCTGAAAGTGGTACAAATGAAGTGAGGCTCTTTGACAGGATAGAAAATATTGTGGCAAAAGGAGAAAATGCTGGTTACCAGCATTTCCTCCCTTTTCCACAATGTTTTCAGAAGGGGTCTTCATCAGGGTCATGAAAACAAAGGATTGTTTGGAAAAGGCTAAAATACCAAACAACTGAATTTTTGACTGGGCCAGATTGACTGTTATCGAATGGTGTTTTATGCCTCTTTCAACATTATTTCAGTCATCATGGCAACAGCTCACATATTCGTGTGTTTCTTTCCAGTACTAGGCTAGAGCTCTGAAGTGTCTTGCCCAAGGACACTCCCACGAAAGACCCAGTGGATCTAGTGCTACTCGAACCCAGGGCCTCCAGGTTACGAGTCCCACACTTTACCACTGAGCCATGCAGGACCCTGACTGGTCAAGAGTGAAAGTTTTGCAGATGACTGATATCACTCTAATGATGGAATTTGTCTGCGTTAAGATAAACTAGAGCTGTCACTGAATGTGACTTAATACCCCTGCCAGCGCTTTTACAGAAACAGGGAATTTAACAAAAATTTTCTAAGTTCAAGGGGAGATTACCCTTGAATCATAGGGAGTAGATGATTGAAAACTGCGTCTTGCACAACTTCAGTATACGATCAATGTATCAACAAACTTTCAATACAATAGCAGTAAAACTGTAGGAGGAGTTCGCAACACACAATTACTAGTATTTTGTACAGGGACGGACACAGGAATGGACAGACAGACAGACAGACAGGCTGATTCCAGTATACCCCCGAAACATTCGTTTTGCGGGGGTATAAAAACACTGCAGGAAAAGGAAATAGTGTTGGTAACTAGCATTATTTTGTTTTCCCACAATGTTTTCAAAGGCTTTTTTCCCCAGGGTCTTTAAAACACAGGATTGTTTGGTGGTGGGTTTAACCTTCACCACACCATCCCCAGCTTTAACGACCCTGAGAAAGAAGCCTTTTGAAAACATTGTGGGAAAAAGAGAAAATGCTGGTAACCAGCATTTTCTCTTTTTTCCTCAATGTTTTCTACCTTTCTCAGGACATGTTTTAATTTTTCAGTCACATTGATTTTGTCGTTTGCAAATGCTTTTCAATTTGCAATGACTTAAAATTTTGTCGGTAAAGAGTTAAAGGACAATCTAGACTGTTACTCTTTCCAAATTGTTGTTTTGGAAAGAATATCTGTGGAAAAAAACAGTTTATGTGTAAGATTAGAATGCATAGTCTGTTTAGCCTGATCTTAATCTACCTGTAAAGTTTTTAACTTACCATGTAGATGCACTGCTGACTTGTAGATTTTTCTCATTACAGCCTCAGGCAAAGTGTCTGTCATCTTTTTTAAGTATTACCACTTCAAAGCCATGGGATCTTTAATTTAAAACAAAAAAAAGACCAACCTCTGGTTCCTTTTTTTCTATGGAGGTTGGGATGGGGAATGGGTGAATATTCGGTAAGGGAGTGGGCTAGTTGTGGGAAAAGTTGTTTCCAGTAATTTTATCTTGCTTTTTTTTTGGTTTCTTTTCTGATTTATACACTTCAGATTGTTTTAAATCAATATGACTAGTCTTGGTTAAATTGTATATCTACTGTAAGTAAAATCTGAACTTATGTAACTCACAATTCTATTTTTCTTGCTCAAACATGTGTTTGTAAGTGAGAAATGACCTGCTGCTGTAGAAAGCTGACTGTATGCATTCTCAATGTGAACATTTCATTTTTGTACTGTTAGTGCAGCTTTACTCCTTTTATCTTCAAGTTTAAGGTAGTTTTTAGTATTCATTTAATCAATTTTTCTTTCTGATAACAGGTTTTAAAATTTTAGAATGGTTCAAATTGAAAGTAATTGCAGATGACAAAGTAAATGGCGCTCAAATAAGAAAATTTATCTTTGAATGGGAAGAAAACATTGTGGAAAGGATAAAATGCTGGTAACCAGCATTTTTTCCTTTTACATCAGTGTTCTCAAAAGTCTTATTTCTAACAGTAATTAAAACAGAATTGTATATTATAAAGAGTTAATAAACCACAACCTTATTTGTTTTATTTTTTAGTTTTCAATTTAATTTCATCTTAATATGAATACAATACATGTAATCATGATTTCTTTGTTCTTGCAAAGGAATCAAACTTAACCTTACTATCCAATAGACTTTCTTGGTCGTATGTGTTTGTGGGTGAATGACCTGCTGCTGTTGAAATCTGTATGCATATCTAACTTGTTAATCACACTTTTGTACTGTAACTTTATATTATATTCCTTTTCGTTTTCTTGAAACAATGAGTGAACTCGAGTTCTTTTGTGTCAATATTTCTATTTTTCAATCAAAGATTCCTCATTAACAAAGTACCGAAAATTTTAAGTTTATTATCTGTATCCTATTTCATGACTGTTGATCAACAATTTAAATATTTTTTAAGTTTGAATCTAAGGTAATTCCCTCCTTATGATTCCTTCACATTTTACAAATCTGTATGTTTTAGTTCATAATGAAAATTGTTTATCTGTGCAAATTCCTGTCATTACTTTAAAAGAAAAGGATTATGAGGATGGATAATGCTTGCTTCTGATACTTTCTGCAATACTTTTTCCAGGGACAGGGGGTATCAGAAACAAACATATTCCAGTTGAAAATCTCTAAAGAAAAAAAAGCAATAAAGATTTTTTCAGTACTACATGTACAACTTTGCCTATAAACAATTCAAGTAAACTGCACAGATATGAATATTTTTTAAATCTACAGAAAAACAACTTGTATAAATAGAAAATGAACATTAAGGTTTACTTTAATGGTAATGGTGAGTAAAATCATATTCCTAACTTTTTTCCAAATGACCATTTCATTTTGTCCAAATCGAAAGCATTTGTAGACTATATATTAATATGTGGCTCATATGGTTGAATTAGTCTTTGACAAGCACATAAAATATGTTGGCAAATAGAGAAAATGCTGATAGCAGTGTTTTCAATTTAAGCCTTGATCCTCAGGGCCTTGAAACTTAGGATTATGCAGTAAACAGTTCAAAATCAATCTATGGTACCTAAGATTACACACCCCTTTTTTTTTTTGCATTTGTGAGTAAAAATTAAGTTGTTGCTTTATGTATAAAGGTAACTGTTTGTTTAAACTTGGCAATGTCATTTTTTGTATTGTAACTCCATTTTTTGTGTTAGAATTTAAAGCAGCAGTTCTTGTATTTCTATATCTTTTTTGTCCCCTATATTATTTTCTTTTATTCATATATACTTGCATAATTTTTTTCAATGTTACTATTGTATTCTTTTTTTTTTCTTCTTCTTCTTTGTAACATAATTTTTTCCTAATTATTTTTATTGCTTTCTTTTCATGTTTCTTTTTTTTTATTATTACTTTTCTTTTAATGCTCAATATTATTTAATTCCTTTTCAAGTTTTCCATTTTTTGCATTTTTTTTTTTTTTTAGTAAGATGTTTTTCATTATTATTATTATTTCATTATCATTTTTTTTTAATCATACACACACACACACACATATATATATTTTAGTTTTGTAGTTGTTTATTCTTTTCTGTATTTAGATATTCCCTTTTTTTTTCTATTTCTTTTGTGGTTTTTGTTTTTGTTTTATGACAATTATAATATTCCTATATTTTTCCTGTATTCTTATTTTTTGTTCATTTGTGTAAATGTCCCTATTTGGTGTGGAAAACTGTTAGCTCAGATGGGGGATGGGAACCTGATTACTTACAGCTGAGACAGATTTGTTTCGCCTTTTGTGTTTTTGCTATTTCAAAAATCTGTTTTCAATGAAGTATCCAGATAAATTATCAGTGTTCTTGATCCACTATGATCAGTACTCCACTCAATCAATCCCACAGATCTCCAATGGATGAATGAAAATAACTACCCATGATTTACTCATTACATAGTTGATATTGAAAATTACAAATATGCTATTTACAAGATATATATTGAAGTATGCTTGAATTATGCTTTTACCGGTATGCGAATGTTGATGACACATTAAATGTGTAGGATCATCTAGGCTACAAGTTCATGAGCAATTAACAATGTTCCAACAGTTAACAAGTGTTCCTAGGCTTGCCAAAATTGTTGAAATCAAGACAAAATGTCATTATCCTCATTTTTGTATTTGAACTTTGAAATAATCTAGCAACACTTAAAAATTGTGATGTCTTTGTTTTCTAAATGACACCTTGAAACATGACTGGAAATATACTATATGACAAGTTTCTTTAACAATTAGGTCTATATGAACTTGGACTTGGCTGGTAAATTTCTAAAGTGAAACCAGCCCAGCATTTATGATCTGAACTACTGCAAATTCAAACTAGATGTTTTTTCTTACTGTTTTGATTTAACAGAAAAAAATAGTAATTTAAACATCATAAATGTAATTTATTGTTGTCTATTCATTTTCTTATCATAAATAACCTTTATGCAAATACTTTGTAAGAAAAGCTGCTAAACTGAAATAGTAAAAAAATTGCATGCATAAGTTGCAACAGCTGTAGCATCAAGTATAATTGAAAAGTTTGTTATAAGGTTTTCATGGTGTGGCTGGTTTTGGTATTCAAAGTATTCCAACAGCTGATTAGTATATGTTACTGAACTGAAATCAGACAATGTCAATGCATTTATATATAGACCTGCTGATGAATCTTCTAAAAGCACCAAGTCTTTAATTGTCCCCAAAATCTATTTGATATTGATTCCCCAGTTTGATCTGAAATCTTTTCACAGAAAACATCTTTGAAATGTTTTTAAACCAACAGAGATTACATTCACATAGAAAGCATGACTTTACTTCTAAGTATATTAACTCTTTACCAAACAACAAAATCTTAGACTTGTCCAAATTGAAAGCTGCGTGGCAGACAAGAAATCAAATGTGACTCAAACATTGAACTTTTCCCTTGAAGGCTAGAAAACGTTGTGGACAAAGGAAAAAATGCTGATTATCAGCATTTTCTCCTTTGTCCACAATGGTTTCAAAATTCTTCCTCTTCAGGGTCATTAAAACTCAGATTATGTGGTAAAAGGTTAAATACACAATACAACCTAACTTAGTAATGATAGATAAAAATACCCTCTTTATTACAAAGGTCAGCAAGGGATGCATTTATAGACAGTCAGATCACATAAACTTGAAACCTACAAGTACCATACTGAGGAATAGCAAAGTTGCTATTTTAATCATATGTGAAAGAAAGGAAATGAATGAATGAATGAAAAAATTAATGAAAAATTTAAGACAATGATAGTAAGATAATTTGATTAAGGAAAATTTCAAAAGAGAAAGAAAAAATTACCCATATGTACATAAATGTAGATCTAATGTATAAAAATAAATGTACCATTAAGCTCTACATATCTATTTGATATACCCTTCAAGTGCCAAACAAACTGTGTAGACATGGGACAGAGACCAGAAAAAAATGTCATTTCAATGCTGAACTTTACTCATTAGGCAGTGCACATCTAAGAGCAGGCTACATTATACAGTCTGATCTTGATCTGCACTAGCCTGAAAAAATCTAAAGTAGTGGGAGGCACCTGACAGGTTAAGATCCTTTTCATTCCACATTAGATGAACCTTATATTCATTGACACACACACAAAAAAAAAAACTGTGTGGTCTTTTAAACCCAGTACCAAACAACCCTGAGTTTTAAAGCCCAACAAGAAGGCTTAAAAATACAAACATTGTGGGAAAAGAAGAAAATGCTAGTAACCAGAATTTTCTCCTTTTCCCTCAATGTTTTCCACCCTTTCAAGGGCAGGTCTTATCTTCTGTGCTGTATTAGTGATGGTGTCTGCAAAGGCTTTTAATTTTGAAAAGTCTATAATGTTGTTGTTTGGTGAAGAGTTAAGTCTAATATTGAATATGAAAGGACAAAAATATAGAAGTTGTCTTTGTCAGTCTAAAGGTAAGATAAATGCATCCATATAACTTGTGAAAATGGTCTTTTTTTAACTGATAAAATTGTTTTTCAATTACATGTGCTTTGGTTTGATAAAAGGGCTCAGATGGGGTTAACTTTGCAAGTGAAACACAGCTGCTGCCCCTGAATAGACCGACAAACCTTTCTGACTTGCCTTGGTCTGTCATTGGTGACAGTTTATCTCTATATTTTTGGTTGTTTATGATTAAAAAATCTTGATTAAAAGACATCAATTTTTCCTGGATCCCACCCAGTAATCAACTCTGTCCTGACTTCATGTATCTCTCTGCTGTGTTTCCTGGGTTCTAACCAGTCCAAGGAAATCATCAATTGGGCAAGGAGAACCTTTCTGAGCAATGAAGTATAAAACTAATTTTGTTTCATGCATGTTAATTTGAAACTTTTTTTTTTCCAAAGATGATTAGTATGCTTTATACAAGCCATTTTCAGAATTTACATGAACAGATTTAACTTAGCCTACTAATCAAACTATAATTCAAATTCTGCTTTTTTCATGAAAATTCTTATAAAATTTGTATTTAAGATCCTATATATCAAAAATTGTATGAGATATTGAATTATTTCTTTTCTACTTCTGGATCTAAGATCCTTTACATCAAACATTGTATGAGGTAATCTATTAATATTTCTAAGATCCTTAGCAACATAGTAATTGCTTAGGACTAGGGTAAAAAGAAATGCAGTGTTCATTTCAGACCAAATTTGTGTACAAAAAAAATGGTATTAAATCAATGCAACAAAAAGTTAATGGTTGGCTGGGTGGGCCACAAAACGGGCAATCGGGTGCAGTAAAAATTACTTGCCTGTTGATCTCCAGTTTCTCTAAAATTAAATTTTTGCAGTATTTGGTCAATAATGAAAGTATGATTTTTTTTTCATTCTCTCATAGATCTATTTACAAATCTTTAATTTCGATTGCAACTGTCTTTCCATGTTTTGGTCAGTTTCCCTAAAAGTATTTTACCTCAATTAGCTTGGCCTATACAAAAATTATTTACAGGCCAAGGGCTCACCTCAGACAAAAACTAAAATGAACCCTGCAGATTAAGATCTTTACCATATGAAAAATTGGATTTGTCTACTTGGAAACATTGCAGATGACATATTACATATGGCTCAAATGCTACAAATCGTCTTTGTAGGTAGCAAAACACTGTGGATAAAGAAAAAAATGCTGCTTCTCTTTTTATCACAATGTTTTTAAAGGTCTAGATATTTCTTCAGGATTACAATGAAGCAGGATCATTTGGTAAAGGGTTAAACAAGGCATTTAAAAATAGATCAGAAATACACAATAAGAGCAGTAAAACATTACATCCACTTCCATTTTTCGGAGTTAAAATCCTCAACATATAATAAGGTATGCTGACAATACCTTGGGGGCTATTACAAATCCCTTTGGTTTACTAACTCTCAAACATGTTTTTAAGTTCATGTGTGTCTTACTGACACAAATCATGTTGGGATACCTCAAAATGTATCAAACCTATCAATTTGATAGACATGGTGCCAATTTAAAAGATTCATCTGTTGTAAACTTTTATGTCTTCTGTACCTGTCAATTAATGAAATACTTTGAATACATAAGCCATAAACCTAAAACTTAGAAACCTGCACACAGTTCTTCTACAAGAGTCTATTCTGCTCTACTCTGACACTCAAAAGCCATTGATGAGCACCGTATGAGCTAAAATTTTAAGAGTCAAAACAAAATAATAATAATAATAAGAGTAAGGACTTATAATAATTTAAAGAGTCATACCCAATATAAATGCTTTCATGCAAATTCTTGACATGTTAGATTCTTATCATTTGTATGTAGCTGTTAAACGTAGAATGAAATTTGGTGTTTAGTAACTATTACTTAGAGGACAATAATTATGTAATTCATACTTAATAAGATAGATGTTTTTAAGTCAATAGCAGGCCATTTGTTTTCCAGCACTTGGTCTATGCTGTCATTGGGACAATAAACATGTCCTTTACTGATCTGTTTCCCGCAGAAAATCTAAATTATATTCGTATGTATACCCGACTATAAATTGGTCTAATTATAATCATTTCTACATAAAGTGACAGTTAAGTATTTGTGACTCATAAAAATCAACAAAGTTCAGGTTCAATAATCTACGTAAAATCATAAATGATGCAGTAATGTGTGTGATAGAGTAAATGCTCAATTATTTTGGTTGTCCCATCTGCAATACCCCACTTTTAGATGAATTCTTTGATAATCATGAGTAAAAACATACATGTATATATATTTAGTGCAAAGACAACCACTTTTAAGTTTTAATGTGCGATATAGTGAGACCTATAAATTGATTGATCTACCAATCTACATGATCAATTAATGTAACTTATCTATGATAGTGTTTGATAACTGATAGTTAATGTACCTATTTCATTGAAGCATCTTTGCAAATAATGCTAGTAATATTGACATTATAAGCTGTGAATTTTGTTGATGGTTGGGTTGTAGCAAGAAGGGGGTGGTCAAGGAGCATGATCAAGTTTTCACTAGATGTAGATCTACATAGTCTTAGAACCATAAAAGGTGTTACAGGATATTAGAGACATAATGTAAGAATATGCATAAACTGATGTCACGAGGGTCAAAATATATTTGGAACTGCTTTAAGATGGTTAGTCTTAGAGACTGATAATGTGTGTTTCATCAACATAGCAGTCTAAAGGTTTAGCAAGACATTATTTGTTGGTCATTTTGGGTTTTTGGTAAGTATGTGGTATTGATTTGTATCGATTTATTTGGTGTAATTGAAATTATTTAAACTCCCCCCCCCAACAAACACAAAATATGTAGGTCTGTCAACAGAGTAAGATTAACATTCATGATGCTATGTCTTCTTTTTGATTTATTAGTTGCTGATTCCAGGGGATGGCAATTGAGGCAGGATGTTGTAATATGAAGGTAGATTGTGGCATCTTAGTGAAATGGCACAGTTTGAGTGCAGCTCATATTTTGATTTTTTTTTTCAAATTTTCTAAGTTAGCTACCCTTCAACAGTATATGGCAACCGTATTGTCTTACACCCTTGACACCATGGCAGACAATCAGTTTAGAACTACCAGGTTATATTTAAATTTTGATTTTTAGGCAGGCAGAAGTATATCAAAGTCATACCTCAATGTCTCAAATTATAAATATTGTATTCCAAAATTTTAGAAATTGTTGATAAGTTATCCATCATTAATGGAGAGATTTTCTATAATCTTATGTGTGCTTAAATTGACTTTTAATTACCTCATGTAAAGTGATTCTTACCTCAACAAAGTCCGAATCTGGTCATACTGTAAATCTACAAAGAAAAACATAAACTCTAAGTTTTGTGTAGTTATAATAACAAATGACATAAAAACCCAGTTTTTGCAGGTGGAGAAAAATTCTATTTCTTTGTAAGTGTATATTTCTAACCCTTTATCCCATATTCAGGAGTTTTAATGACCCTGAGGAAGAAGTTGTTTGAAAATATTATGGGAAAAGGAGAAAATGCTGGTTAACATGTTTTCTACCCTATCAAAGACAGCAGCCATCTTTTGAGCTACATTTTTTTTTTTTTTGTTGTTGTTGTCTGCAAATGATTTCAATTTGGTCAAGACCAAAATTTTGTCGTTTGATAAAGAGTTATTGGAAGCCGCTCGAAAGCGGATTCCAGTAGGAATGTACCTAAACTATTTACCATGTAGATGATCAGTAATTATTTGATTGGTAATTATATTTGGAAATTTTTCTAATAATGTCGTGTTAGTGTTGCAAGAATACTCCGGATGACTCTTTGACCTACATGAAAATCAAGTCTGTTTTTCTTGCAGTATAAGTTCATTGCCAAATAACAATAAAAATACAGAACAATAAACTTCCTTTAATTGGCTAGTCCCCTGAATTTTTCCGACTTACAGGATTCCTTCCGTGTTCCCAAATTAAGTTATAATGCTTTCCGTTTATCACAGGCCTTCCCGCCTCTCAACGGTTTTCGCATTTGTCTCCTTTTTTACAAAACTAAATAATGATAATTAAGAAATGAAGAGCATCTTAGAATATGATAATCAGAAGCAGTTTTATGTACAAGTTTTTCGTGCAATTTTAATCCGTACAGATAAGAGGGCCGTCAACCTTTGACTGCCATTATCTCCCGCTAGACGGCATTCTACAAATAAACAATTCGAAGAATATGACATGCGCAGACAACGTTTGACTGCTGGTTGTAAGAGCTGACATCAGCTATTTATAGAACACTTGTGGAAAGATAACCCTTTTTCTTCCCTTCGTCGACACTTTAGCTGAATGGAGTTTTGTTACTTGGAAAATCTACCTTATGAGCCCTGTAAAATTAAGCGTTTGATGTAGTGTGTGTCGAAGCTGTTAGGATCAGACTGCAGATACAGTATGGTACTGATATACAATAACCGTGAAAAATGTATGGATCGTGATGTACATTGTCTACAGAAATAACCAAAGTGGTTTGTTGTGCTCTGAGGGTTGAAACTGCTTGAAAATGACAGAAATAGATCAAAATCAGACAGCACACAGCCTGTATAATATCTTTAAATCTTTTATAAGATTTCATAAACATGAAAATTTCCTGTTTCTTTTTCTTTACTCTTTATATGAATTTCATAATGTAGTCGAAGGGTATAAGTTATTGCCGAACCTATTACTATGCACATACAACATTTTACAATCTGCTGGTCATAGGTTTGGAATGGCTCTTGAAATTTACATTGTAAGTTTTATAAGTTTGCACAAGGCCTATGTAGAAACTACTTTTCTTTAAACGAAATATGTATTAGATCTAGATCTAGTAAGAGTTATTGTGATGTGGTTGAATAGATCCAGAATAGAAGACTTAAAAAATAATTTTGTTTTTTGGTGGTTTGTGCCAACTGTGAAGGCTATGATCAGAAGAACTTTGGAGATGCCATGCAAAAGTCTCTGATTCTGGAGTAGAAATGTAAAGATACACTTTGTTACAAGCAAGCTAAGATACTTTTTGACAAGCAGGAAGATCATGTTTAAGAAGACATTGTAACGTTGTTAAATATTTTTTTCTTAAAACAAAAATAATAAAGAAAACCACTGATACAAATTGTAAATACATGTACGTGAATAACGATCTAAATATCACTTTGAATAATTTCTAACTTCCATAACTCTGTAGTATCACCTTTGATGCCCCTACAAAAGTTTGCTTTTTAAAACCATTGTAACAAATGGAAAATGGTGTATGTGAATGTGCAATTTTGCCATTTTCAAATTTGGAATAGAAATTTAAAAATTCCTATGATTTTTACATGTTTTTTTTTTTCATATAAACATTATCAGTTTATAATAATAATACAAGATAATTTAAGATTCCTCTCTTAATTTCTCCCCTTCTTTTCAGAATTAGAATACCCTTTTCCCCTGTAATTTAGTACCATTTGTCAGGATGTGTTGTTTGGGGGGGGGGGGGGCAAATTTAAACAGATACAAAAATGAAATAATAATCTTTCA
Organism: Hippopus hippopus; assembly: GCA_946811185.2. Taxonomy (NCBI): domain Eukaryota; kingdom Metazoa; phylum Mollusca; class Bivalvia; order Cardiida; family Cardiidae; genus Hippopus; species Hippopus hippopus. The sequence goes on from OX328104.1 coordinate 36,425,505, forward strand.
AGAGGTCAATATTTCTGATATTGTCCACCAAAAGATTGCGGCTTCTATGATGCTATGCATCATAAATTTGTCTTGTTAATTATATGTATACTCTTTGACTTGCCTCAGTATACTGCAGTAGGAATTTTCCTACCCTAAAATTTTTTATTCACTATTGAACAAAACAGAACATTTTATTGACTTAACCTGCACAGGTCATCATCATTGAAAATAGGCTGGAGAAAATTCCTCCAAACATTCCCAGGCTTGAATGATTTTGACAGAGATGGCTTTCAAAAACATTTTGAAAAAAATAAAAAAACAATGCTGCAACTAGCATTTGCTGCTTTTTCCACAAAATTTTCTACCCTACTAAAGACAAATTTCACTATGCAAATCACATGTAATTTGTTGCCTGCAAATACTTTGTTGTTTAATAAAGAGTTAAATGATAATCACCAACATTTGCTTTTCATTTTGCTGTATACTACTATCATAAATAATGTGGCAAAGGAGAAATTGCTAGTAATAAGCAATATTGCATTTTGCCACAATATTTCCACTCATATTCATCAAACATGAGTTTAATTGTTGACTATCTTTATTATAAAAGGATATTTCAAAATCATCTGCCACCAGTTTCACCCAGAACGGATAACTCTGTACCCAGAACGGATAACTCTGTACCACATAGTCCCGAGTTTTACCACACAGTCCTGAGTTTTACCACACAGTCCTGAGTTTTACCACACACTCAAAAAATCCGGACTGTGTGGTAACCAGCATTTTCTCCTTTTGCCATAATGTTTTCTACCATATCAGACAAAAATCAACAGTTGATCTACATTTATTTTGTCGTCTGCAAATGCTTTGAATTTGGTCAAGTCCAAAATTTTGTTGTTTGGTAAAGAGTTAATGGATTCCTGGTATTACTGCTTCTAAGCAGGGATCATACCAAGATATGTCTCCATGATGCCTACACTGAACAATTTCTCTACTTGCCACAATATTCTTCCCCAAAGTAATCTGATTCTATGCTAGATGCCTTCAAATATATCTCCATGCAATGAAGAATGAACAACAAGATGTGCATTTTTATGCTTCTTGCACTGGTCTCGATCTTAATTTAAAATCGTTGCATGTGTGTAACCTAATAAATGCGCTCGAACTTAATTTAAAATCGATGCATGTGTGTAAGCTAATAAATATCATGTTATTTATTAGGTTACACACATCCATCGATTTCAAATTAAGATCGAGCGCCAGTTGCTCCTTGTGGCTTTTCTTAGATTTCAAGACAAAAAGCGTATTGTTTTCCCCGAGCTGTTTTTACCATTATTTTCATGATATCTGTGATCTTCATGTTATTCAAGGAAAACTTTGTTTTAAGAAAAATAACGACAAGATGTGGTTATTAGAGCTACATATTCAAAAGAAAATCAGAAGGCGGGAGCAAGGAGAGATCAGCACTAGTTAAGACGCCGGCGATAATTTGCGGGAAAATAAAACAATCACAATTTGCAACCACGTGCACCATACTAGATCTAGATTTACACGTACTTTGATTCATAAAAAGTATCTGTAGATTACGAATGAATAAGACACTTACTTCTTTTTTTCCCCCGGATCAAATTGTCTGGGTCTTTCTACGAAACACCATACTACCCACTCAAACGTTGACTATTCACTGAGCAATCTTGTGCGCGGTTGAGTTGCCTAATCATGTGATCGGGGTCAGCGTAAAAGCCAACCAGAACAGACGGGAACGGAAGCCTTTATTGACCCTCAATCGCCTTCACAACTAAAGCCGCCTATACGGCCACTAAAGATTGATATCAGTCTGCAAAAAAACCATTCTGATCTTTGATCTACACTGTCCGTTTTGTTGAGGTAATCTGGCCAAGAGCAACCTTAAAATTGCAATTAGTTAGGTCTTATTTCTAGGCAGGCACTGTCTTTTTTAAGGGTTTATTCGGCGCTCTCGGGTAACCAAAAAATCACTTATTTAAAGATGAACTTGGGATTGTACCAATAACATGTCTTTGGATTTCTAAATTCATTTTTACTTTTGTTTGTACATAATTGGCTTCCATCACACGAAAAGGGGAACTCGGACACTTGCGTGAAGTGTCGTCTCGGATCAGCCTGCGCAGTCCGCGCAGGCTAATCCGACACGGCACTTTACGACTAATTTAGCTTTTGTTCTTCAGTAGACTTGTGCAAAAAATAAAATTACATAAAAGCGGAAAGTGTCGTTTTCGGATTAGCCTGCGCGGACTGTGCAGGCTGATCCGAGCTGACACTTTACGCTCACCATTGACCGACAGGACAAGAAAGAGGGCTTGTTTGTCCGCAGAATGACAAGCAATTTTTTTTCCTGATATTTTCTATATAATATAGTTGGGGTGAAAAATCGTTTTTATGAACGATTTCACTCTTTTTTCAACCCTTTACTTGGTCATATACGATGCCATTTATTTGCAATATGGCACTGCTAGTTTTTCAATACCGCAATATTTAGAAAGGTTTGTGAATGCAGTCCCTGCAGTTTATTGCCACTTTGTATCCGACACTTTCTTTCTTTTTTTTTCAAACGTCCGTTCGTTTGTTCGTTCGTTCAAAACTAGGAAGATTGTTTGTTAAAAGCTGTAAATGGATAAATTCAAAGCTGTTAACCCTTTATCCTGCTAAATTACTACAATGAAACATTTTAAATTCGATGGTAAAAACCCAAATGTTGCTATTTCAATGTTATGCTTTGAGTAATAATATCTCCATATCGGACAGTGTAGATCCAAGATCAGACTGCACGTTCTGATCTTAATCTTCACTGTCCGCAAAAGGTCAGTGACTCGCGCTTAGCAGCCTAAGGGTTAAAGACTACCAAGTATCGGAGAAGATTAATACCAGAGTACATCCGTACAGTCTAATCCCGATCCCTCTTCGCTATCTTTGCTACCGACATCAGCCGCTGGTTGAACTGTGAAATGTTCTAACTTGTAGGCTGTTAAACGCGACTCGAGGATCTTTTGCGGACAGTTTAGATCAAAATCAGACTGCACAGAACGTTAAAACTCAGTAAAGGATTAAACCGGTACTCCAAAAGCGTCGAATTTTGTGCTGAATTCAGCCACCTGGTGATATTGCGGTATCAAGAATTTAAGAAAAAAATCGATGTATAGAATCGATTTGGTCCAAGATCAGCCTGCTTGTTTTGTACAGCCTGTTATTAATCTACATTGTCAGCAAAACTGAATTTGGACGGATTAGGTTTCAAGACTAGACTGCTTTTTGTGTAGTTTATTAGTGGTATACATTGTCAGCAAAAGGTGCACTTAGTCGCACTAGGGATCTTATATACAGGGATAGGAAACGCAGTATAACTTCCGGTTATTCACTGTCTTCTTTCGAATTGACCGCAAAGGAAAAAACGGCGGCCATCTTAAATTTCGGCATACGACCGTCAGTTTTAATCAACGTTTTGCTTGGTTATCCCATACGTCCTTCTCAACAGGTAAATTTCCGAATATTTACATGCTTAGAATATATGTTACATCAATTTTTTCGGAGATTTTGTTTTATATGCTTATTTTGGCGTCAAAAAATCATGACCTAATCATGTTTGCTCCGTAGGGGATGTTCGGCAGGAGGATTTAATGACGTGCAAAAGTACTTTTTAAGTACATAAAGTAGCGTCCAAATGGCAACATGTTGGTAAAAATCACGAGATAAGAGTACATCTCCTTGTATTAAAGCTAATTTTGTGCTGATTTTCGATTCCTAAGTTAGATAATTATGGGCTCAAAACTGGGCTATTTTCGGTATTTCATCACAAAATGGCGGACCAATGTGGTGAATTTGGCGGGACCCTAGTGATAGTTGTAGCATTCTCAATTTATTTTTAGAAATAAATTTGTTCAGATTTTGACATATTTATAAGCAGTAAGTATTTCTTTTTGTTTTTAAATCAAATCTAGTGATTTTCGATGCCAAGGTTGGATAACTGTGGGCTCAAAAACTTGGCTATTTTCGGTCTTAATTGTAAGATGGCAGCCTAAAAAGGGGTTATTTCAGTAAAGGTGGAAGCGCAGTACAGCACATTAGTCAAAAATGATTGGATCTCTGATAGTTGGCCATATCCTGAACAGATTCCATTATAGTCTAACCATGTGAAAATAAAACCATATTTTGCAACGTAACTGAAGAATTAAAATGTTACGTTTTGTAAAAAGGAGAAATTTGAAATTCAGTTGGTTCTATATTTTTTTTCCAGATATGTATTGTGAGAGCACAAACACTTCAAAACATGGTTTCAAGAGCTGTCAACATACTGTTGTGATGCATCCTGTGAACAGAAGAATGACATTGAAGATGGTTTTGTAATTCTGCATAAAGTGTGCTAGTATAAAACTGAAGCTGGGCTTGAAAACTTGGAATATTAAAGACCAAATCAGCTGTGAACTGTACAAACCTGCAAGAAAAATGCTAAAGTGAAATCAATGAATTTGAATATGAAAGCTGTGAGCTTCTTCTACCACCAAAGTATATTTAGTATGTATAGCTCAATAAGCCACTAGAAGTATGGAGTTATTTAATTATCTGTGACAAATGCTAGTATTCCTGAATCCTAAGTTTTCACTAACCTGGGGAATATCCATACTTCCAAAAACATTGTGAACAAAGAAGAAACTACCGGTAAGTACATGTCACATTTTCTCATTTCCCCAGGAAAAACAAGTCTCCTCATTTCAGTTGCATTTCATTTGTCGTCTGCAAATCTTTCAAATTAGACATGTCCAAAATTTTGTAATCTGGCAAAAAGTTAAGGATGGAACCTTGCTCAATTTGCACTGTTTCACAACATTTTAGTTGTATCATAGCAGCCATTATACTTATCTATTTGTTTTTTGAATTTGCACAACTGTCTGCACAAGTTGCGTGTTGCTTTTCCTCATCAACATATTTTTTGAGGGAGAGAAGTATGTGTCTGTGTTGTGCAAAATTCTCTGAGAACCATGATGTTGGTTTCCCACTACTCACACTATTGTCATAAAACACTAAAAGTACATGTATTAAATTTGACATACTTTTGGTTTCTTCAAACAACACAGTACATTCAGTATCTACAGTCTTATAAGCCACTTGTGGTAAGGAGTTATCTAATAATCTGTGACAGATGCCAGTATTCCTGAATCCTAAGTTTTCACTACCATGGGAAATATTTACACATCTGAAAACATTGTGGGAAAAGAAGAAAATGTTGGCAAGCATGTTCTCATTTTCTCAGCAAAGACACAAGTGACACATTTCATTTCTTGTCTGCAAATAATTCCAAATCAGACAAGTCTCAAATTTTGTTGTCTGGCAAAGTGTTCCTGAAGGTTGGTTACTTTCAACATTTTGCAATTGTATCACAGCAAACAATGCAGCTATCCATATTCCATGTATTACTAGAGTTGGGAATGTTTCTACTTGAAAATCTCTGTTGAGGGAGAGAAGTATATTTTGGGCGTTTGTATGACATACACCAGGATTATAATGATAGTTTAATACATGTATACCAATAATATCTCATATACACAATACTTTTACCATCATCATTAACTGCAACTTGCCACAGTGAAAAAGTTTTAGGGGATAAAAGTCTACATTCAATGAAAAAAGCATTTGCGTAAGCAACCAACCATTTGCATGTTACATTTTATCGCAAAAAGATTGGTCCTTGTGTCATACTGTTTTCCAAAGATATCTACAGTGGATTTATGTAAAATCGAATTTATTAGGCATTAAGTTAAAACTTGCTAAAGGAACACATTTTTCAGCACCATTTAATTTTGTAACACACATGTAGCTCAATATTCATGGCTGCCTTGATGTTTTTAGTGAGAAATTTTAAAATATCAATTTCAACATAAACTTTCTGTGTACAGTGTGAATTTTTTTGAAAATTTAAAAAATGAAAAACATTTGAAGGAAAGGCAAAAACATAATATTTTTAATAGCACAGAAATCATTTTGAAAAGAATTGATCACTGGCTGCAACTGGTCTTTTACAAATGTTTTCCAATGCTGTCCACTGTATGAGGAGCGAAAAGTCAAATTTGTACAAAGTCCTACACAACTTATACTGTTTTCAAATTGGTCCAAAATCAAAGCTTTCGAAGTTATTAGATAACCTTAAGTTCTCTGACACGGAATAAAAAACCATTATTAAAGAAGGAAAAATTGCTTGTCAAAAGCAACTTTCACTTTGCCACACTGTTAACTCTTTTTGAAACAACACAGAAGTAGACTTGTACGAAGTGAGAGCATTTACAGACAACAACTGAAATGCGACTCAAATTATGGAATTTGTCAATGATATAATTGAAAGCATTTGGGGAAAAGGAGAGAATGTTGGTAACCAGCATTTTCTCCTTTTCCTGCAATGTTTCCAAAAGGCTTCTTTCTCTTGGTCATCAGAACTCGGGATTGTGTGGCAAAGGGATAATTGCAGATTTGTCTTTTTTTTTTCTAGTAATTATGCTACTGACTATTTTTTACCAAAGAACAATTTTTTGGGGGCCTTTGGAATCCCCAATTGAAAGTATTAGCAAATGACAACTGAAAGTAGATTCAAACGATTGGATTTTTTTGCATGGTATTGAACATTGCGGATAAAAATGCTGAAAACAGGTACATGTGCTAGGCTAGCATTTTGTTCTTTTCCCACAATATTTTCAAAAAGCTTTAAATATTCCGAAGTCATCAAACACACAAGGTTGTAAGGTACACAGGTCAATTCGAAATGATGCAATTGTGAAGGCCACTGGTGTACGTAATTGATTCCAATGTATAAAAGTAGGAACAGAGTTGCAGACAGGTCCTCACACTTCACCAGCCTACTTTTTTAGAAAGTTCACTAATTCTTTCCATTTTGCAGGAAATTCTCCTTTTTTTCTGTCAAAGACAGTGATTTAAGAGTAGCTGCAAGCTGAACTGAAAATGTACTGGAAGGTCCATTTAATGGGCAGTGAAGGCAATTTTCTGCCCTTTGTGTAGCTTGCTATTGAAAAATGGGTATATAACTATTAACAGATCTCTGTGTTTACCGGCCTAATACATTGTACTACATACAAGTGAAATGTTTGTCACTCCTGATAACATGAGAAGCTTTTGACTGACCAAATTGAAACATTTGGAGAAGAAAATCAGAAAATAAATATTTAATTTCACTGATGCGTATTGTCTATAAACAGAAGAGGACACTACTGACAGTAGATGTGTCATGACAGATACACAACTTGATATATCCCACTTGTGATCATGTCATATACAGGGAGTGGACAAAAGCAGCCCACTTCCGAAACGTTAGACGGACTTAATCCTTCAACAGGCGATGTGTGCTTTTCCCGAATTGTTTGCAATAGATATCCACTGCAGAAATATTAAAATATTTTAAGTTACTACGAAAAAGAGGGTTGTTTCGGTAATGGGTCGTTTTGGCACCGGGCCGTTTTGATCTCCATTCACAATTTACACTTCGTGCGAAATTAAGACTGACAACATGACCTGTATATCTGAAACGCCTAATTAGTCGATACTTTAAATTTTCCAGATAAAAAAAATAACACTTTAACTGAAAAAAACAATAATAGAAAAACATTGACATAAACATTGAAACGCATTTCATACTAAACGCTTCTTTGGCGGATATAAAAATTGTCGGAATCGGCAAGGAATTATATTATCTGAAAGGAAGATAATAACTCGCAAGGAACGACAACGGATTATTGGACGCCGTACAGGTAAGTCAGTGAAAAATCGATAATTGGTCTTAACTCCAGTTGCGTTGCCTATCCCTGTGTATATACGATCCCTGGTCGCACCACCTGTGTATATACGATCCCTGGTCGCACAAACGGCCGAACAGCAGGGATCAGAACTTTAATCTCAGAGCATCAAAACTTAATTCTTAAACCGAAGAATGAATGTTTATAAACCGTCAAACAAAGCCCAAATATAGCAATGTTCTTTCCAAAGAAAAATCTCGCTGCATCTGATGGTGTAAGTCTACGATTATGTGCAGTCCGTTGAGGATGCACATTCTGTGCTGTCTGATACTGATCTACATTGGCTACAATGGCCCTTAGCAGACAAAGAGTAAGGGTTGAAACCCGAAAACAAAGTCAGATATACGGTCTAGGCAAGGATTGTAAATTTAGTTTAAACTTTATTTATTATGTTGATACAAATACACATGTAAAATAAAAGAAATGATACATGGTATAACAAGTTTCAAAGGTTGATAGGTAGGATTGGAAAACAAGCTAAGAATAACTTATATTAATTCCTCTCCTAAAGATGTTTTCATACTTATTAAAAAATACCACATATTGAGATGCCATAGCTTTAAAGTAAAGAAAGTAGATATGATACCGAAAATAAAGACAAAAAATATAGAAATGATAACCACTTCCTGTTTTCTTCTCCCTTCACTTGGGAGTTCACAAAGCGTAATATACAGGTGGATTTAGGTTATTGAATCATAGCAACGGAGATTGAGATGACGACTGGCTCCAGACACCCAGCCTATGAAGAAAATCTTTTTGACGCTAAAATAAAGTGATGGACACAAGCAAATATGTACTTGTTTTGTTCAAAGGTAAGGTGTTCGTTTCCATTTAATAAATTGGAGGTGATAAGCGGACATGGAATATCATAAAAATTTTGATTACGTAGCTGATGATACTTAGGACAATAAAGAAGGTAGTGATCTACAGTTTCGATTTGGCCACAGGAACATAATGGTGAGTCGATTAGAGATCGTCTGTGTAGATCATGGTTAAGCGAACTACATCCTAAGCGTAAGCGTGCATGTAAGATCTGTCCCTTTCGTGTCCCAAAATTAAGCAATGGAGATGATTTTTGTAAGGTGCGGTTTAATACTGATTTAAACTGTGATAAGGACGCGGCGTTTCTTGTACTTTGTGGCAAGGTATTCCATTCCCGAATTGTGCGAGGTAAAAAAGAAGAGCTGTAGGATTGGGTCCTTGCGTTTACACACCTGATACTCCTTAAATTGTATCTTCCAGGATCGGTTTGATCACGCCCAGGGATAAGATTTGACAGGTACGTGGGTGATAGACCGTTTAACATTTTATAAAGTAAAATGAGTCTATGTTTACGTCTTCTTGCTGCTAGTGTTTCCCACTTAAGATCGCATAGGAGTTTCTGGATGTTACAATATTTAGTAGCACCAGTAACAATTCTAGCTGCTTCGTTGTGTACTGCCTCGATTTCATGTTTCAAGGTTTCTGTGCAATTATCCCAGACGACATCCGAATATTCTAAGAGAGGTCGAATAAAAGAAAAGTACATTCGTTCGAGGCTAGACCTATTTAAGAAATGTTTGACAGTTTTCATCATTCCAATTCTCTGCCAAGCTTTCTTAAGTATAAAAGATATATGGGATGACCATTTCAGGTCTTCAGAAAAAGTAACACCAAGATGCATATGTGAGGATACATTTTTTATGGCCACATTATTCATGTAAAGGGAAGGATGTTCAGGTTTCTTTCGTTTCCTTGAAAATATAATAGACTCTGTTTTTGAAGGATTGAAAGAAACTAGCCAGGTTTTAGACCAACAATGAACAGCTTCAAGGTCTGTGTTAAGAGCTGTCGCTGCCTGGTCTGGTGTTTCCACAATTACATACAAACTGGTATCGTCGGCAAAAAGACGAACGTTGGTGTTGATTTGGGACACTATGTCGTTTATATAAATTAGGAATAATAAAGGCCCTAAAATGGAGCCCTGGGGGACACCAGCATTGATAATAGACCAGTCTGACGAAACGTTAGAGCAAACAACACGTTGTTTCCGTAATGTTAAGTAAGAAGAAAACCATTTGAGGAGAGGTCCACAGATACCAAGCGAAGACAGTTTGTGGAGGAGACCTCTGTGCCACACTCGATCAAACGCTTTGGAGATGTCACAGAACACGGTACGGACCTCAAGTCCTTCGTCCAAAGCTCGGTTTATGTCATCATAGATAAAAATTAATTGGTTGGTAGTCGAGTCACCTTTGATAAATCCGGACTGATACTTCGTCAAAAGTCTGTTATCATTCAGGTAGTTGTATAAATATTTGTGGACACATCTTTCAAATAATTTACCAAGACAACTAAGCAGAGAAATTGGTCGATAGTTAGATGGCTTGGATGGATCACCCTTTTTAAATATAGGTGTAACATTTGCTAGTTTCCAAGCACTGGGGAAGTAAGATAAGGCAAGAAGTGAATTAAATAGGTGAGATAAGACAGTACATAATTCTGTAGACCCTTCACACAGAAGTTTTGGGCTAACAAAGTCAGGACCACTAGCCTTAGAGGAATCAATGAGAGAAATTGCGTCTTTTACGTCGCATGGAGTAATAGTGAGATGCGACAAGGTAGATTCGATAAATGTTATGTTGTGTGGTAGTTGTTGATCGTGATCGTCCAGTGTCGATTGTCTAGAAAAATACGAATTCAAAAGTTCCGCTTTGGATATGTTTGTAGATGCTTCCCTATTGTTATCATAAAGAGTTGGAATGGTGCATGTTGTTTGCTTTTGTGTTAGTCGTTTAGCGACTTTGAACCATGTCTTTGGTGAAGTACTGGATGAATTGATTATTTCAACTAATTTATTTTGGTAGTTTAATTTGGCTTTGCGTATATGTTTTGTTACAGTATTTCGCGCTTCTCTAAACTTTGACCATGTTTCAACATTGTTTAGCCGTTTGGCTTCTTTATGTAATCTTTTGCGTGTTCTAATAAGTTTGCGTATTTCAGTGTTCATCCATGGAATATCGTTTGGTCTGACAGTGATTGTTTTGTTAGGAATGGTTTTAGAGGCGACTGAAATGATCTTGTCAGTAATATTTTGTATGGTTTTATCGGGGTCATTGTCATCTGTAAGCAAGTTCCAGTCTACGTTTCGTAGTTTATTTCTATATTCATCGTAGTTACCTTTGTCATAAAGCCAGATGTGACGTTTGAACGACTTAAATTTAGGTTTGTCAAACTTGAGGACAGCAACGACTGGGCAATGGAAACGGGTAAGTTCAGGAATAAATGGGTCGGCAACGAAGCTTGAAATGACGTGATTCTTATTTTTAACAAAAATAAGATCGATAAGCGAGCTTGATGTTTCTGTAAAGTGAGTCGGTGTGTCAATCAGTTGGTGTGCACTGTGTGATGCGATGAGATTTTTTATCTTATCTGAAGCCTGAGAGAGAAAGTGCATGTTAAAGTCTCCAGTGACGATTACATTGTCATACGATTTGTCGAATGCTTGGTCTAGACTCTGTTCCATCAAGAGCCATTGGTCATTGTTTGAGTCAGGAGGACGGTAGAATCCACCTAGTAAGATTTTATTTTTACCCAGCTTCAGTTCAACCCAGAGTGCTTCTACTCCTTCAATGGACAAATCGTGTTTTTGTTCGGCGTAAATGCCGTCACGAACGTAAATAGATACGCCGCCGCCATTTCGAACCTTTCGATCACAGCGGAAAGGACACTGAAAATTTCTAATAAACAGATCGGCATTTGATACGGAAGGATTTAGCCATGTTTCTGTTAAGACAACAATATCGTAAGGTTGGGTTTCGACTTGCAAAATATCTAGTTTTGGTCTCAGGCTCTGTATGTTTAGGTGCATAACACTGATGCCCGATTTAAGTAATTCACAATACGAGGTAGTTGAAGAAGTAGAAGTATCAGAGGCTCCAGAATCCATACCTGGGTTAGGATGCACATCTCCAGAGGTAAGTATATATAAAAAGGGTAAGTAGATAAATGTAAGGAACTGAAGGTAAATACTGGTGTCGGTAATTGTGATATATGTATAAAATAGCGAGATTTGTATTTCCTGGCGATGTGGCTGGGGATTACGTAGTAAGCAAATCATCAAGGAGGGTGGTATCTGCATACAGTTGTGCATAGGGCCACTATGGCCAGGATTAGATGTGCTGGAAAACATTTAGGAAGGAGTGCGGGAGCCGAAGTCGCCATCAATCTACCGTTGCAGTAAAAGCAGTAAATAGAAACAAGAAGCAAGTTAAAAGAAATCGTAATAGTACTAATCATAGACTTGTACTTTATGAACAAGCCTTGGTTTTGTGGGTTTTCAGTATGCCTTTTCAGGTCACGAACAAAAGTGGAGATCTCATATCTTTACGTGAGGACAAAATATAACTTTCAAAGGTGAGTACATCAAGACTTAGAGGTTTAACATGGAACAGGAAATGGTGGGTTCAAAATGCATTTAACAAATAGTATGACGTGGGACTCTCTTTTTCACACATTCACACACACACCCACACACACACACGCACACACACCCAGACACCCCCATATACACACACACACACACACACACACACACACACACACACCCACACACACACACGCACACACACCCAGACACCCCCACACACACACACACACACACACACACACACACACACACACACACACACACACACACACACACACATATATATATATATATATATATATATATATATATATATATATATATCACACACACACACACACACACACACACACACAAAAATAACATCACATGGGAGTACACATGAACAACGCCCATCGCCAACCGGTCTCGCTTTGAAAGCTCATCAGGGCAACAATAAATCACGTAGCAACGTCGCGTTGCTACACACATAACGCAATAATTGATGACGTTATGGCTTAATGTTCAATTTAGGCATAAATCTATTGATGAATGATTGTTCTTTAAGTACGTGATTTATTGTTGCCCTGATGAGCCTCCAAAGCGAAACCGGTTGGCAACAAACGCCATTCACATACACTCCCATGTGATGTTATTGTAAATTTGAAGCAGGCCTACTGTTACGCTGAACATTACGTAATGTTACGTTTTTCTTATCTTTTACAGCTGCGAACTATCGATTATCATTCGGCATACCTCGGGTGATGGGAGCCATAAAACCCCTCGGCTGTATCTGGTGGATTGATATGCACCAGATCGGTACATTTTACGCCCGGAAATACGCCGGTTTACCGTTCTGAAAATTGTAAGGCTCCTCTTAAAAAAGAAAACTTGAGTTTCAATTTTCTATGGAAATCTTTCTAACTATATTTCAGTTAACAAACAGTTCGTACATTCATTTTTTAACGTGGTTTATCAATTCTGATTGAAGTTTTCACCGACAGATAGACAGATGTGAATAACTTCATCGAGGTTGTTTATGTCGTTGCTAAACGACTGACTGTGGCGCTCCATGGATAAGATCACGTGATTGGCAATTCAAATGGAAACGACCGTTATACGGACGAGGTTAGATGTAGGTACGGAATCGGCCGAGTTGTGACGAGTGCGCGGTTTATGTTACCCAAACTCCGGAAAATCCCGAACCTTTACGTATAATATCGGTTATTTTCATCGATTTGTTGATATGCGAGACTGCTGATAAAGCATGTCCGTGAAAGTTGGCTATGCCTTTTCTCTTCCCTTTAGAAGCATGTGTGACCAAAACAGGGTACCACAAATGGAATTTTTCGGTTTTCAGAAATAGATGAAAGTATAATGGAGCAGGATCGGACGAATAAGGCGGATGCTCAATCAGTTCAAAACCGCACTATTAATGGCAGTATTGGCAATGACAGACTTGAGAAAAGGGGCATTGTCTGGTGGAACAACACACCTTTACTGTGTTTACGGCGGCGCTTGATTTTAGTATTTTCTCTGAACTACCTTAGAAGTGATACATGATATGTGCCATTGATTTTTTTGTCCCTTTTGCAGATACTCTACCATCAGAATTCCATCAGCATCCCTGAAAACCGTGCTCATAATCTTTCCAGCTGAAAGAGCAATCTTTGCCTTCTTTGGTAAGGGTGAACCAGTGTGAATCCATTGTTTAGACTGTTGTTTGAGCATTGGGGTGAAATGATGGACTCGCGTTTCATCCTTAGTCATAAACCTCTGCAGAAAGTTCGCAGGATCGACATGTAAAATGTTCGTATTAGCAGATAACAAAGTCCACCCTGATGTGTCTCTGATCAGTTGCCAGAAGTCTTGGTACCTAAGAGGCTGAGAGCTTTCTCATTACAAGATCTTCCGTAAAAATGTAATGTACCGTGAAACTCACCTGTAATAGCTATATATCTCTCTGTAACTCGCCTGTCGGCCATAACAATATCATGGACTTTATTGACCATTTCTGTGGGGGGGGGGGGGGTGCAACTGGCACAGGGCGGGCGTCATTCTCAAGGCTCTGCCTGTCATACTTGAATTCCGTCACCCACCTTTTCACTGTACACATAGGACAGGATAGGGCATCATTCCCTATTGTTGCTACTGTATCAGTATGGATATTCTTCGGTGCTAGACCTTTCTTGTGCAAATATTGAATCTACGCGCTTTCAGCAATTTTGTCCAATTTGAAACAGTCAGTTGCGTTGTTTACTTGCAACCGCTTTAACATGAACTGACCAAATGGCACCAGTCGTCAGGCACACAACCTTAACCCATTACCAAACAATCCCTGGTTTTTACGACCCCGAGGAAGAAGCCGTCTGAAAACACTGTGGAAAAAGGAGAAAATGCTAGTAACCAGCATTTTCTCCTTTTCCCACAATGTTTTCTACTCTTCCAAAGTCAAGTTTCCATTTTTGAGTCACGTTTATTTTGTCGTCTGCAAATGCTTTCAATTTGGACCAGACTAAGATTTTGTCGTTTGGTAAAGAGTTAAATAACCAGAGAGTAGCAGGGCTGTATAAGGACACCCCTGCTTAACTCCTTCAATCCTACATGTATATATACAAGGCTCATAACTTATCAATCAGCCCAGATACTTGATGGAATTTTGTCCGGATTTCGTCAGTATTCAGTAGTATCACGTCGGCAGCTCACTTATTCGAGTCTTTCTTGGTTTTCACTATAGCATGGTTGGGGCTCTGCCGTGCCTTGAACAATGACGCCGCTACGGGTAAAACCCAGTGCCTCGGGTAAAGATCGAACATGGAACCCCTTGATTGCTAATCCTATACCTTAACAACTAAACCATGTTTTATCCCAGATACAAACTGTAACATACAACAGGAGCAATCGATGTTTCTATCTGGCGTAATCTAGAAGTCAATTCAACGGTTAGAGTTTCAATAAGGATAGGAACAAAAACACATCTTTTCACGTAACACTGCAATCAGAAACCGTCTGACAGTGTCTCATTAGCATACAGACAAAATGGCCTCGGCTAAAAAAAAATCGAGAAATAACCCTTATCACTTTACGAATACGAGATCAAATTTGAAAACCATTCGGTGCATTTTTTTTCTAAAAGACATTAGGGAAATGGACAACTACTTGTTATAAAAAGTCACATTACTTCCAGAGCACATGGCTGTTGATCCCTGAGGCATTTTTTTTTTTCGAATAATTGCTGGTCCAAAACTCTTTCGCGAAGATCAATGAAAGACGTTGCGACAAAACTCATAACCCTTTGACAGCCGATGATTGTTTAACCTTGTATAGGAAAACAGAAAGTCCGAGCATTGAAGTACTGGTAAAACGAACCCCAGGAACGCATGGAAAGGCTCACTGGCCACCATAGTATAACTGAAGGAGCACTCAACATGTACTTGCTTATGACGGGTGCTTGCTAGGTAAAAGTTCATTACAACTAAGCCTGCTTCCTCTTAAAACGCAATGCACGTGTTTCATTGTTTACCAGACGACAAAATGTTAGAATGAATGAATGAATGTTGTTTTATGGCGCATCGACAGCTTTGGTCATTTAGCGCACAAAATGTTAGACTGTTCTAAATTCAAAGCATTTGTAGACAAATTCCATGTCGCTTAACTGATAGAACTTACAAAAGGGAAGAAAATATTGTGAGGAAAAAGAGGAAATAATGATAACATTTTTTTCCCTCCTTTTCCTATGATGCTTCCCAAAGCTGTGTACCTTAGGGCCGTTAAAACATGGGATTGTTAGATAACCGGTCAATACTATTCCTTTCTTCCTAATAGCTTCGATAGGTATGACTTTAATAAGAACAAGAAATATCTTTCAAAAAAAAAAGATAGACGGCGTAAATTTGCCAGCAAATAGGCAGGAGCCCTTAGAATAAACATGTCTACATTTTTGACCAATCACAAATTTCTATTAATTCATTTGTTATCAGTACCAAAAGATAGGTCAAAAGCCAGCACATTTAGCTACGCCGAAAAAACCCTGCTTTTCTCAAAGTCGTTAAAACATCAGATTGTTTTTGGTAAAAGGATAAATTGAAATATAAATTGTCATATGATTCAAATCAAATTTCGAAAGAATGATTACCCTACGACTTTTGTTCGAGTGTTTATTGCTACAATTTTTTTTAAGCTTCCGGTCTCAATCTCGTTAAAGCATGGCATTGTTTGGTAAACGGTTAAAGAAATAAAACAAGAACCCCTTTACATTTTCAGATAAATTCACAAGAAAATGATTCCAAGAATTATGCCTACCTGAGCCATAATCAGTGAGAAATGGGTTTAATGCATCTACAAAAATTATCGATTCATGTCAGCCTGCGCAGTCCACGCAGGCTGACATAGGTCAAAAATTCTTTCTATGGTAAATTTTCTGTATTTCCAAGGACCATTCTACTTCATCATTCTGTCGGTTGTTACACAGAATTATTTATTTTATGGACTCGTAATTATGCTATGATTTGTTTGGTATGATGCATCACGGTGATGCATAAAACTCCCTTTTGCCAGAGTACGGCTCATATTCTTTCAGTCGTTAGCCCCAGCGAAACGCATCTTCCCATTTCCCCACATTAGTTGCCATCCATCTACCATCAAATCTCCATTTCTGTTGGGAAAAATGTCAGGCTCTGGTTGAATTACATCGGCTCTCTTTTTTCCCCTCAGCGAAACTGATTACTTTATCATTCTTGTTCCCGGGAGACCGAGGACTGCCATTGAGAAAGACACAGATTGAGCTATCTAGTTAACATAATTTTGCGCCGATAATTCACTACTGCATTGGATGTACCTCCAACCTTTAGTTTATCATAATGTTATACGACCGGTGTGTGTAATGAATACAACACACAGCTGTTTGCCCTACACACAGACCCGCAGATGCTTTATTCTCATACATGTGCACGTGATTTAATTACATGTAAACAACCCCGCCGAGGCCTTGACAGAAGACCTACCGGGTTGATTCTCTAAACCCTTTGATGTCAAAACTCATTTACTCTATGATTTACATGTTTAGTGCTTAAAAGTCCTCAATCAAACCTAAACAATGCAAAGAATGTAAACATGGACGAAACGTTTTCTGCCTTAGAAATTCTACTCACAAACGAGAACTGCTATTTGAGTTAACATGTATAATCACGTAGTTCTAAGTTTTATAGAAATGATCTAAGTAACTTGCAGCAGTTTACGAAATCCTTTGTTTCATTTATAACTAATGTCTCGCTGTGATGAGGTCACTGCTATACAGACAGATGTATAGAAACGACGGGTAATCAACGAAAATTATGACTTGATATAGTTGAAACCGGAATACCTTTTTACAAATAAAAACACTTTGATATCAGTCTATACACGCTTCTTGTAAACTATGATTGTGTTCAAATAGGCCATTCATCCTTTCTTCAAATGTAAGCCATTTAGGTAGATCTTGATCTACTTTAACAACTGTTTTTTTAGCATCGAGCAGATACTGGCGTGGTCAGACACAGAACATCTGTATTTTCCCAATTAATTTATTCACTCAGAACATACTTTGGAGGAATAATATATGGACATGGTGCTTCAATTATTAGCGAAAATCCTCCTGTAATTAGACCTATATCTTCTTTCGTTAAACTATCAACGTAATCGACCTTTTTTCATGGTTTTATGGGCTCTTCAACGCTCTACAGCAAGATACCACGAAACAGCAAGCTATCACAAAATCGCTTACACGGCGCCAAACAGTCGGTACTGCGGTTAAGCCAATGAAATTCATTCCTTGGTGAATTGCGCCTTATGATTGGACGGGCCTTGTGAGGGGAGCAGACGTCGCGATCGTTAAACATGACCGTGTATTTCAACACAGAGACGGTAATTTGATTTGTTTATAGAATACAGACACAAAAAACGATACCGCGAAGGTCCTATTGTAACAAAGATATGTCAGAATCGTGTCTGCATTTTAATTCGGCTTTGTAGAATGATCTTACGGGGCCAATCCTTTCCGATGATTGAAAATACTGTCAATGTATCCATTTCCCACAGTACCTCATTAATATCTCCAATATGGCCGCAGACCTGTATGCATACATGTGTATAACACCAATGATAGTTTGACGGGATTGGATTGGCTGCACAACATGGTTTACGTTTATTGTTTCCATCCTGTGTATGTAAATTTTGCGAAGTTTTCATACATGTAGACAGTGGTTGTATTTGGTAATGTAATATGCAACTGGATCTAGTCTTGACACTCAAACTTTTTCATTTCGGGAAATGGCCGAAATCAAGTTGTGAAAACTTCTGGTCAGGCCAATGATTTGCCAATGCCCAGATATAACCGCTTATTCGCTTGAAGCTGTATGTCTTTATTATGTGAAGTGTATCTATTACGGTAATGAAACATTTATCCAGTGAACTTATCTCCTCATATTCAGTTGCTCCCGGTTGTGCCGATTCTGTAGTTGTTGCTTGGGAAATGTGTTCATTTTGTGCCAAATATTATGCAGTAGATCTGAATTTTTCTCGAATATCATGTTGGACTTCAAGTATTAAAGTTAATTGAACGCGGACCTGGGACTTCAATGTAGCTGTAGTTTCCAAGGTGCATCATGTCAACAAGGTTTTTCTACCCAAAATGGTGTCATTAAAGGTGAAAAAACACTTACCTCCCATATCAAGATTTTACACTGGTGCCTGAAGCAGAAACGACAGTTTGATAAGGTCTTGTTTCACTGTCACAAGACGCTGGTTGCTCGAGCGTTAAAGTGTCTGGATGCATGTGGTACCTTAAATGGCCGCCTGTTATGCAACAATCGGAACAAAATACATTCTAATCGCAGTTTTTGTCACCTGGTCCGTAACAATGATCAAGGATATGGCGCCAAATGCCGGGATAAAGTCAAACCAGATTGCTTAGAAGCAATTAATACTGGCTTGTCCACGCTTTTTGTCTTAAAATATTTATTTTCCCCTTCTATCATTTTAGCTTCAGAGTGTCAGATGAGGAATCGTTTCTACCATGTTTTCTTAAGAGACATCATTTTACGAAGGAATCAAAACGCACCTGCAAGGAACGGGCCAAACAGCGTGTTAACCCTTAGGCTGCTTATCGCGACTCGCTGACCTTTTGCGGACAGTGTAGATCAAGATCAGACTGCACAGAACGTGCAGTCTGATCTTGGATCTACAGTGTCCGATAAGGAGATATTTATCTTCAAAAATGCATTTGAAATAGTATCTTTAGTGTATTTACCATCGGCTTGAAAAGTTTCATTCAATTTATTCAGCAGGATAAGGGTTAAATTAACCCAATTCAGTCTTGGTAAATTTACAAGCATGTAAGATTTATATGGTGTGCGTTGTAAGACCGATAGGGTTATTTCCCTTTATCGTAACAGCCTCGTTCGATTGCTAACGTCAAAGGGAAATAACCTGCAATAATAATGGTGAATCGACCAGTTGCTCTTATCTGTCCCAGACATACTAACTTCTAACCGGCCACTTTGTTTCTCATATAATTTTGACCGAGTAATAGACAGGTTAATAAAAGCAAATTTCAACATTTATCCGGACGTTAGACATCGTGTTTTAGTGAAAAGATTCTCGATTTTGCTAACAGAGGGCATCTCTTTTTCATAAAAGGGAAAACCGTTGTCTGCGCAGGGAAAACACATGGTTTGCGCATGCGTGGTGTCTATCAGCCAAAACAGGTTACAAAGAGAATCATTGCATAAAATACTGAAATTTTGTCAGCAATAAGAACAAGAAATATCTTTAAAAAAAGACAGACGGCGTAAGAGGCACTTGGATATGAATACAGTTAAATTCGTTTGTAGTATAATATGAAAAGAAATGATGAAAACAGTTCTGAAGTAGCCTCTTTTAAATTGTTTTGCATATGGTTGAAAGCCGAATTATCAATAACATTTAAGAATGGGGAAGCATGTTTTTGTACTACAATGAAGCACCTTTCAAACATCGACGATTTGTCGTTATCAGAAGGCGGGGTTTATCACCCCTGTCAATGCTTAACCACACCCACCTACTCTTACTAGGAGTATTTTAGTAGGAACCCAGTTTCTTCGCTAACAACGCAATAAAACCGATTGTTCCCCTAGGTATAGTTATTCACGTTGCGAATTGAATCACCAAATTCAAGATATTATATCATTGTAGCAAGAAACGAAATAAGTTTACAACCCGTTTTCGTGTAAGACAATAGAGCGGTAGCCTGCCATCGCTGAGAGAAAGAGCATGAAGTTTTCAAAAAATGATTTTTCAATTCTCAATGTTCAGTGAATGAATAAGTTCCTTTCAAAAGTACAAGTTTAAAAAAAATCTTTTCAGACTTAGGCTGAGGCATGCTTTTACACTGGTCAATTACTTTCCAAAAAAAAGTAAACCAAATGAACTGTCTCTTTTCTGGATTGCGGATGCCGAAAAAAGTCTACGGGGAATTCCAGCATAAAAGTGGTCGTTTAGAAGTTTTGTTTAATATATTCATGCGCTTAGCCAGGAATGTAATAAAGCCCAATTTATTCTAAATCTCCTCTTTTCTTTTTCCGTCGTTTCCCGTCTAGCAAAATAGAAATTAGTTGAACGATAAATCACGATAGAAAGAAGATTATTTCAATTCTAACATGTTCAACTCTTGATCAAAGGAAAAAAAGTTCATTTTTAGTGTACAAGAGCGGATGCAGATAATATTCCCTTGGATAAACCATGGCTTGTCCATTTACTAACCAAAACAATACCCCACTACCCGGTCGTTAAATATAGAAAGGATCAGAATTTCAATAAAACCTTAGGCATCATACACAACATATACAAGAAGGCCATGATGGCCCTGAAGTCGCTCACCTGAGCCTTTTGACCAAACATGATCCATTTTAAATCTCTTTCAAGATATTATGACAAACATTTTAACAAGCTTTCATAATTATTGGACTGAAAATTCGGCCTCTAGCTCGTATGCAAGCTTTTTCCAGACTCATCCAAGATGTCATCAAGACAAACATTGTGACCAAGTTTCTCGAGTAATGAACTTAAATTGTGGCCTCTAGAGTGTACACAATGGTTTTGTAAGATTTGAACTAGCGACCAAGTTTTTCACTTGATCTGACCCATATACAAACTCGTTTAAGATGTCATCAAGACAAGTATTCTGACCAAGTTTCATGTGTATTGAACTGAAAATGTGGCTTCTAGAGCATGCACAAGGTTTTTTCAAAGATTTGACCAAGTGACCTAGTTATTTACCAGACGTGACTGATTTTCATACTCATGAAAGATGTTATCACGAAAAACATTCTGACCAAGTTTCGTAAGTATTGGACAGAAATTGTGACCTCTAGGGCGTACACAAGTTTTTTTTTCAAAGATTGGTCCCAGTGACCTAGTTTTTTTACCTATAGTGACCCATTTTCAAACTCCTCTGAGATAAGAACAAGATTAGCATTCTCTAGGTCTCTAGAGCTTACACAAGGTTTTTCTAAAATTTGATCTAGTGACCTAGTTTTTGACCTGACATGACCCATTTTCGAACTCGTCCGAGCTATCATCAAAGCAAACATTCCGACCAACTTTCAAGAGTACTGGACTGAAAATGTGGCCTCTAGAGCGTACACAAGGTAAAAGTTGACGACGGACGCCGGACACCGCACGATCATAAAAGCTCACCTTGAGCACTTTGTGCTCAGGTGAGCTAAAAACGCACCGTTTTAATTTCATATTTTCTCCCATTCAAATGACAAAGAAGAATGAATGTATCGTCAAGCATTATCTAGAGTCTCAGTCGGTTCGAATGCTCTGAACATTGCTCCACCCACTCCCAATCCCATTTCCAGTGCAACACCGGCCAATTTTGAATTAACATTCAACATGAAATGACACCTGATTTATATTATATGGTTACTGACCACATTTCAAATAGTTAGATCGTTGTCATTTTTTTAAAGCAGCTAATATCGGTAAATATTATATTTCATGTGTCTATTTTTAGAAATGTTATGGGTAAAGAAATGTCGTAATTTAAGCTGGGGGGAATTTTTTCCCCGTCACAGTGAATATTTTCCTCCTGCCGAAAATCTGGAACTACTTTTTTAAGGTTTTTAAGTTTTAAAAGTGGCATTCGTTAACAAAATAATCAGAGGAAATATAATATATAATTTATTTCATCAGCTTGTGGTTAATATGGGGAAATATTTGCCACAAAAGGGAAAGGTCCGCGAAAATAACTCATGCCTTACGGCACTCGTTATTTTCGCATACCTTTCCCTTTTTCGGCAAATACTTCCCCATATTAACCACAAGCTGATGACGTAAACTCTATATCCTTGAATTTTTCCTTCCTCCTTGGTCGAGTGGCGGAATCTGACGATTTGTTTACATCAAGTGACTTTCACTGATAAAATATTGGAGGGTGGAGACATGGAACAGTCACGGGCTACTTACTTTACGTAGAATGACGTCACTTCATGTAGAATGACGTAGATTTTACCACGCTTTCGTTTCACCGTGTTTATAGAGCTGAATTCACGTGTCATGTTAGAATTAAGAAATAACCTTCTTTCTGTCGTGGTTTATAGTTCAATCGGTCAATCTTTGAAAAATATGACATACGCAGACAACGGGTCAAGCTTCCAAGAATATGACATGCGTTGACAACGAAATGTTGCCAGTCTAACGTTGTTTCCGTTAGAATAGACTTTTTTTTTTTCAAATATCACCTAGCGGGTAAAACTATGCTCCCTGCGACGGCACTCGTCACAACTCGACCGATTCTGTACAACTTTTTTTTTGCTGATCTCTTTCTCCGAATGGTATTCAAACACTATAGATCTACTTTCTCTCTAATCTACTCGTCTGTATTTCTCGTGGCATTTTGGTTTGTCTAGAGAAATCATTCCCAGTTTTGGTAGTTTTGGGACAGATTACTCCTGCAGCCCTAAGTTGTAGATCTACCAAGTTTTTATTCCGGGTAGAAAAAAGTTTTCGTTTACAACAAATGATTGACCTTATAGACAATGGGTTTTATATGAATTTTATGCTTGTCCCGTTCATAGATAGCACTTATATTAACTTTATTTCACTCACCATATAGTTTAACTTACTGTTAACTTACTGTATCCGGACCGATGGTAAGCGTATTGCTTCTGGGGGTCCTCCTGTTTCTTAGTTCACTTGTGTTATTTGTTGGAGTGTAGCAGCTCGGGGTGAATTTGCATGGGTGATCTTTCCAATGTTTGTTGATTCTGCTTTTAAAACTATTTACACTAGGCGACATTATGACATCATTTGGTAGACTGTTCCATGGTTCAGTGACTCTAATACTAATACCATATGAAAAAGATATTAAGATCTAACTTTGTTCTAGGCGCTTCTAAGCTCTCCTGGTAGTGTTTTCGGAATGCTAGTGTATTTCTTATGACATTTCAAGTATTGCAAAGTCACCGGTCATGTGACGAACAAAATGGAGTATGATTAAAAAGAAAGTAAACGTGTAGCAAAATGGAATCAAAATACAGCTCTAATAAACCTTGTTGAGGCTCTAATATAACGCAGTTTTCTTGATTAGTTTTATTCAATGGAAGAGTGTGTACTTTTGTACAGAGAGGGCCAAACACATCAAGAACGTCTGAGCAATTTGAGCAATAACAGCGTCGCAAATAGTACCTTTTTGAAAAGTTTTTCGTGTACATACAGGACGTGTTATCATTTGACGTGAAAAGGAAACGTGACACTTTTACCTCGTTGAAAGATAATATATGCTTTTAATTAATTTCCTTCGTCAAAGTATATTCAACAATGAAGGTTGAATTTGTGAAAGTTTTGGTTTTATTTATCCTTTTATTAACAACTTTTCTATTGGGTATGCTTCCTGTTTTACTCTTGAAAATATTTAAAAGACGGACACACGAGTTCCACAACCATCTGAGATATAAAAGAGCCATTAGCTTTTTAAGTTGTTACGCTGCAGGCGTTTTCATAGCAACTTGTTTGTTAGATCTGTTGCCCTCAGTAAGGATAGATCTTGGTTTAACATTGAATAAGATGGGAATATTTACATCATTTCCTTTGGCAGAGTTCATCATGATGTTTGGAGTTTTTGTTGTTTTAATTGTGGAACAGGTTGTTTTAACAGTGAAAGAAAGAAACACTGTAAACAGACGAGAACCCGCAGACATCAGAGCCCCGTTATTGGATGATACAAGGCGCTCCTACTCTCATTCCATTGATAGCCAACACTCTATATCTGGTATAAGTGATGAACCATTTCAGGCCACTTTTAAAGGAACCAGACACCACTGTGATAGTTGTGAGGAGAGAATCTCTGTTGACAATAATTCAGCTGTTAATGATGATGACGACTTACATCCAGAGCATGAACATTCCTCCTTGCGATCTTTGATCCTTCTTACGGCATTATCTCTTCATTCTGTATTTGAAGGACTGGCTGTTGGACTTCAAAAGAAATCTGAGGATGTTATAAGTGTCTTTGCTGCTTTAGTGATACACAAGTCAATACTCAGTTTTAGTTTAGGGATGAATGTTATTCAGAGTAAACTCTCTCATGCTGCAATAATAAAAGCGATTGCTTTCTTTTCTGTCATGTCACCAGCTGGTATTGCTATTGGAATAGGTATCATTGATTTATCGGATACATCAACATCTAACTTGGTTCAGGGAATGCTATCTGGGATTGCTTGTGGGACATTCCTGTATGTGACATTTTTCGAAGTGCTGCCTTGTGAATTTAATTCACCCGATCAGAGGCTCTTGAAGGTTTTATTCTTAATACTAGGATTTTCGACAATAACTGGTGTTTTATTTTTAGATAATTATAATGAGACCACATGTTTTTTTGCACCTAATCCACCATAGACTTTGCCAAACAATTTATGTCTTCCAAGTCCTGTATTAACCGATGGTTCTTTAAATTATTTTTACACTTGTTCTTCAGAATTTTCTGAATTTCAAAGTACATGTGATACAATTTCTGATTTGCTAAACGGAAAGCTTAACCATTCAAGCTAGTGTATCAGAAATTGTTTTACTTTTTAAATCTAGAGTTAGACTAAGAATGCAATCTAGAGTGGTTGGTGAATACAGCCACTAATTGATTTTATTTTTTTTTTTGACTCTGAGATGTCTGCTCTCTGATAACGAAAGCATTTATAGGTAAATTTAATGTTCTTAATGGGTAGTCAAAGTTGTAGGAAAAGGAGAAAATACTAGTTACCTGCATTTTCTCCTTTTCCCACAATGTTTTTAAAAGCCATCTCTAAGGGTCCTCAAAGCATGGGATTTAAAAAAAAAGGTTGAGGTAGTCCCAAAATGGGAAAGTTTACAAAGGCTGTTTTTTATGTCTAAATAATCAAATAAATGTAATAAAAGCTTGTTTTTATTTCTTTGTTAGGTTTAATACAATAATATGCTTATTGTTGTGCTGCATTTATTTTGTCAATTTTGCAAAAAGATATGATAGTTTTATGCATAGAGAAAGGTACAGAAATTGTTATCTAACTCCCAATTTCTTGTGAAATATTCTGTTGGTAAGTATCA
Source organism: Hippopus hippopus (assembly GCA_946811185.2). Lineage (NCBI taxonomy): Eukaryota > Metazoa > Mollusca > Bivalvia > Cardiida > Cardiidae > Hippopus > Hippopus hippopus. The sequence goes on from OX328104.1 coordinate 36,451,299, forward strand.
TGTTATCACCATCGGATGACTTTTCTTTTTTGTGGAGCAGCTGACCAGTTTTGACTACATGCTTTTGCGCCTAGTAGCCAAGTTGGTATTGTAACTCTTTACCAGAGGACAAATCTTAGATCTAGGCAAATTGAAAGTGTTTGCAGATGACATGTTAATTATGCCCACAATTGTTGAATTTGTTAGTGACAGAATAGAAAACATTGTGGGAAAAGGAGAAAATGCTGGTTACCAGCATTTTCTCTTTATCCCACAATGTTTTCAAAAGCCATCATTCTCGGGGCTGTTAAAACTTGGGATTGTGTGGTAAAGGGTTAAAAGACTTGTCATGCAGATGTTTGGGGTTAACCCCTTTACCAAACGACAAAATTTTAGACTCAACCAAATTGAAACGATTTGCAGACGATAAATTAAACATGACTCATATGATGATTTCTGTCTTTAGAAGGGTAGAAAACATTGTGGAAAAAGGAGAAAATGCTGGTTACCAGCTGCAGCATTTTCTTCTTTTCCCACAATGTTTTTAAAAGGTTTCTTTCTCAGGGTCGTTAAAACACGGGATTGTGTGGTAAAGAGTTAAATTGCAAGCTCGGTGTTTTTAGATTGAGTATAGACCTCTAGACAGGATACATTTCTCTCACCTCTGAATATTGTCTCATTGATATTTATGTGGGAAAGTAGCCAGTAGCTGGGGGCGGGGGGGGACTTGTGAAGGATTGGTAAAAGAAACTCATGCAAGGCATATTTAGGTAAACTGGCTGCATCAGAATAGATGAAATGATATTGAAAAGGCATTAAAAGTCAAACAAACAAACAAACCAATCATAGTTGCTAAAGGAAAAATGAAAATAGTCTTTCAAAATTGTTTTTACATGTATTTATTTTATGTATTAAACGATACAGCAATATTTTAAACTTGACGAAATGGAAACCATTTACAGGCTACAAATTAAATGTAGCTCGATTTGTAGGATTTTTCTTTGAAGGGATAGAAAACATTGTGAAGAAAGGAGAAAATGCTGGTGACAAGCATTTCCTACCTTTTGCAAAATGTTGTTTTTTTTTCAAGCCTTTTTCCTTAGGTTTATTAACTCTTTACCACACAATCCCGAGTTAACAACCCTGAAGTAGGAGGCTTTTGAAAAAATTGTGGGAAAAGGAGAAAATGCTGGTAACCAGCATTTTCTCCTTTTCCCACAGTGTTTTCTACCCTATCAAAGACAGAAATCATCATTTGAGCAACAGTTATTTTGTCATCTGCAAATGCTTTCAATTTGGAAAAGTTGAAAATTTTGTCATTTGGTAAGGAGTTAAACCATGTGACTGTTTGGTAAACTTCTATTCATATTTGCCATCCACATTTAACAAATGGTTGTAAAGATGTCTATTGTCTTTGTTTCTGTTGTTAATCAACCTTTACCAAACAATACGGCCCTGAGAAAGAAGCCTTTTGAAAACATTGTGGAAAAAGGAGAAAATGCTGGTAACCAGCATTTTCTCCTTTTCCCACAATGTTTTTCCCCCCTTTCCACAAGAAATTCTGATTTTTGAGTCACACTGATTGTGTCGTCTGCAAAGGCTATCAATTTGGATAAGTCCAAAATTTTGTCGTTTGGTAAAGAGTTTATCAACCTTTACCAAACAATCTGATATTTTGACAACCCTGAGGAAGAAGATTTTCATAAACATTTAGAGAAAAAGATGAATGTTAGGTACCAGCATTTCCTCCTTTTTCTTTTTTTACCCTTGAAAAGACAAATTTCATCATTTGGCATACTGGATAGTGAAGTTGTTTGCAAATGCTTTGAATTTGCACACATCTAAAAAAAGTCAAGGTCACAGGTGAACTTTGTTTGAAAATCATTTCTGTGCTCTAACTCAATAGCTGTTTGACCTAGCACCCTGAAACTTTATACAAGTGTTGCTCATGACCCAAGGAGGTACCCTATTGTTTTTGGGTCACATGGGTCAAAGGTCAAGGTCACTGGTGATTTTTGTTTTGAAAATCATTTTTTCCATTCTCTGATTGTGCTGCTTCAGTGACAAGGTGCTGGTGAGTTTTTTTTTTCCGCTTTGCGAAAATTCTAGTTTTTTTTTGCCTCCAAATATGGGCATTCCATTTCTTTTAAAGTGGTTGTGTTACTCACAGAATTCAGAGATCCAGTTGTGCAGATAGTGCACATCAAGGTCGACATGTAGAGAAGATACAGTCTGACCTTGGGTAGTCACTGTTTTCTATTTCATGCAGTATCTTAAGTTTAGAGTTTTGAATAATAAAGAAAACATTTTCTAACATATAATATTTAAATAGTGGTTTATAGGACTTTTTCAGTGAATTTGTTGTAAATCTGTGTCCTGGTATTATCTCTTTATGAATACTAGATGACAGAATGTCCTAACTGGAAGCATTTGCAGTTGATAAATATGTTTTGCCTAACACTTTAAAGTTTACCTTATAATTCTGAGCCCTGTTTCACGAAAAAACTTAATTCTCTTATTTTACTCGAATCTTCTAACCATCCCTGGTTCTAACTTGAGTTTGTTATTTGAGACACATTTCAGTAACATTAACAGATTATAGTAACATCCCAAATCCTGAGTTGACAGAGTGTTTCAGACTCAACTAAGCAAAATAAATGGACTTAAGTCAGTTAACAAAGTGAGACTGAAGTAACAGAGTGAGACTAAAGCACATTATTTTGCTCAGATGAGTCTGAAATGTGTCAACACAAAAGTAGAGAATGTTACGCAAGTCTGTTAATGTTACTGAATGCTAGTGGAATAACAAACTCAACTTAAAATGGAAATAAGTCTGTTTGTGGATTTGAGTAAAATAAGAGACTTAAGTTTCTTAGTGAAACCAGGACCTGATTTTTAACTGCTCTGAGAAAGATTAGTCATAAAAACAGTGGGCGAAGGAGAAAGTGCTGGAAACCAACATTTTTTTTTTCCCTTTTCCCAAAATGACTATATTATTGTTGTCTGCAAATTCTTTGAGTTTTGACTGATCTGAAATTTTGTTCTCTGGAACATGATGGAATTTATCTTTGAATGGTTAGAATACATGGTGAGAAAAGTCAAAACTGCTGTTTAAGAGATGGTTATCGTTTTGCTACATTGTTTTCTGAATGTTGTGTACAACATGGGATTCTTTGAGATAGGTCATCTGCATAAGCTTTCAAGTCTGATATTTTGTTGGTTGGTAGAGGGTTACAGGTGATAAAAATTTATTTCTTTGATAGGGTGGAAATTTCATTGTAGGCATGATCTTTTAGTTTGTTAAGTTTTTGTTGATTGTCAATTTGTCATATTTGTTAAAATAAAGTCTTTATCATGTAACTTTACTTGTTTTCAGTGTAATATAGCCGTTACAATTTCTTTTTACTCGCACATCATATTTGAGGTAACACTTTGTGACATCAAAGGAGCATTATGCGAGATCATTTTTGATGCATTGTATTTTTGCCCAGTATTTCCATGCACAAAGTACTCAAGGTGAGCTTTTGTGATTGTGCTGTGTCCGATTTCCATCATCCAACATGCAACATCCGTTACGTGTTGTCTGTTGTCAACTTTAACCTCTTGTACACTCTCAAGGCTGTATTTTGAGTTGGATACTCATAAAACTTGGGCAGAACATTTGTCTTGATAATATATTGGACAAATTTGAAAATGGGTCACAATGGGTCAAATACTAGGTCACCAGGTCAAATCTAAGTAAAACTTATTGTACACTGTAGAGGCAACATTTTCAGTCCAATACTACAGAAAGTCATGAAGGTTTTTCTTGATGATATACCAAGAGATTTTGAAAATGGGTCAAGTAGGGTTAAATCTCAGAAAAACCTTGTGTACATTTTAAAGGCCACATTTTTAGTCCAATACTTATGAAATTTGGTCAGAATGTTTGTCTTGATATTTTATATGAAGAGTTTGAAACAGGTCAAGTTTGATAAAAAAAAAACTAGGTCAGCAAATCAAATCTGTGAAAAAGCCTTGTGTACACTCTACAGTCCAGTACTCATTAAAATAAATCAGAATGTCTGTCTTGATGATATTTAAGATGTGTTTGAGAATGGGTCATGTTGGGTCAAAAAGTAGGTCACTATGACAATCCTAAAAAGGCCTTTGTCAACTCTAGAGGGCACATTTTTAGTCCAATACTCATAAGAATTCGTCCGAATGGTTGTCTTGATGATATCTTAGATAGGTCTGAAAATAGGTCACATCAGGCCAAAAGGTATGTAAGAGACAAATCTTAGAAAAATCTTGTGTACAATCTTGAGGCCACATTTTTGGTCCAAAACTCCAGAAAGTTGGCCAGATTGTTTGTCTTGATGTTATTTGCAACAAGTGTGAAAATGGGTCATGAAGGGTCAAAAAGTAAGTCACTGAGACAAATCCTGATGAAAGCTTAGTCTTGAGGCCGAATTTTCTGTCCAGTACTTTAAGAAGTTTGTAAGAATTTTTGTCTAGATATCTTGTAAGAGATTGGAAATGGGTTGTGCTGGGTCCGAAAAGCTCAGGTGAGAGACTCGGAGCCATTATAGCCCTCTTGCTTTATGTTTTTTCTCCTGGTGATGCAGACATCAGATTTGATCAGCATTTTCTCCTTTTCCCTCAATGAGTGTAAAAAGTATTTAGGGTTGTTAAAACTCGGGATTGTGTGGTAAAGGGTTAAATCTGCCTTTTGCCGAGGTTTGGTTAACTCTTTACCACACAAGAAAATATTAGACTTGTCTAAGATAAAACCATTAATTTTGCAGATGACCAGGGTGTATAAACATTGCTCAAAGATGGGGGCTGTCTTTGATAGGGTAGAAAACTTTGTAGGATAAGGAGAAATTACCAACTTCTTTCCTTTTCTAAGAAGGTTTACAAAAGCTTCTTCATAAGTTTTGGGGATTATGTGGTAAAGGGTTACCATGATATATTCACATAAGAAAAATTGTAGGAGGAGGTAAAATAAAACATCATTTAATTTCTGTTCTGCAAATACTTTTGATTTTGATGAGTATACGAGATCGATACTCATAGATGTTTGTCGCTTGGTAAAGAGCTAAAGCTTTTGAAAACATTGTTTGAAAAGGAGCAATTGCTTGCTACAAGCAATTGCTCCTTTTCCAACAATGTTTTCCATACAGCTTGAAAAACAGTACTTTCCTTTACAGGTACTTCAAAATGCTTCACCATGACTTATTGCCTCTTTGTATAGAACTATGTATGTGTACATTTACTGGTAGTTTTGCTAGTATTATAGGCTAACCTATTTAACCAAAGTGTTGCCAAGACTCTGAAGAATATGGCTATTGAAGTCATCGTTAAAAAAAGGGAAAAAAATGCTGGTAACCGGCATTTTTTTCTTTTTTCTAACAATGTACTCTACCATTTGGAAGGCAGATTAATCTTTTGAGCTGCATCTAATATGTCATCTGCAAATGCTCTCAGTTTTGACTGTTTGAAAATTTTGTTGAGTGGTAAGGGTTAGGTACCTTCTTAACCAGCTTTCCCAAACAACAAATTTTAGACTTTTCCAAATTGAAAGCATTTGCAGACGACAAATTACAAGTGGTACATATGAACTTAAGATCTTTGACTGGTTTGGAATCGTCGTGGGAAAAGTAGAAAATGCTAGTTACTATCATTTTCTGCTTTTCCAATAATGTTTTCAAAAGGCTTCTACCTCAGGGTCTTTAAAACTCGGGATTGCATGGTAAAGAGTTAACCCTTTACCGAATGACAAATTTTTTACCAGTCCAAATTTAAAGCATTTGCAGACAACAAAATAAAATTAATGTTACTCAAAAACTGAAATTTGATTTTGGTAGGCTGGAAAGCAAAAGACTGGTTACCAGCATTTTCTACTTTTCCCACGATGTTTCAAAATGTCTCTACCTAAGGGTTGCTAAAATTCCGGATTATTTGGTAACAAGGTAAGAAACGTGACTTTTATCCCCCTGAATGAACATTGTGAGGAAAGTAGCAATTTCTTGTTACAGGCATTTGCTCCTTTTCCCACAGTGTTTTCCATTGAATTCTAAATAACATTTATCTTGCACTTATACATATTTCACCATTGTGTACTTTGTAACAGTGAGTTGTATGTTTAACTCTGTACCAAACAACCCTGAAGAATAAGGCTATAGAAAACATTATGGGAAAAGGGGGGGAAATGCTGGTTACTACAATGTTCTCACAATGTTACTTAACCTTTCAAGGACAAATCTTTTGAGTCATATTTGTCTTCTGCAAATGCCTTCAAATAGGACAGTTGTAAATGTTTTCTGCCAAAGAAATCTTACATTTTAAGTTTACAGTAAGCGGTCAGTAACATTTTTAGTACAAACAATAACAAGTACCGGTAATTTACCACTGCCCATGACTAATAGCAATGTCACTTTTATTATTAATATGTACATGATCTTGTATTTGTTTTTACAAAAATGAAATAAATGTTTTAGTGGCAAACCAGGAATGCTGGTTTTTATGTATGCAATATTTTTCAGGTGTCGTCTCCTCTCCATTTTGTAGAAACTGATTCTGCTCGTTTTGAATATACATGTACAGTGCAAATTGTATCTTGATGTTAACTCTTTACCAGAGAGCAAAAGGTTTAGACTTGTCCAAATTGAAAGCCTTTGCAGACAAGATATTGAATGTGGCTCAAATGACGGGATTTATCTATAAAAGAGAAGAAAACATTGTGGGATAAGGAGAAAATGCTGGTTACCAGCATTTTCACCGTTTTCCGTAATATTTTCAAAAGCATTTTTCCCCTGGGGTAGTTTAATATTTTGACTGTGTGGCAATGGTTATTGGCCAGTATAGATCAATATACAACCGCACAAAACATGCAGCATGATCTTTGATCTGTACTGACTGCTTTGCATAGACATTTTGGACAAAAGCAAACTTGAAATTGCATTTGCTAGTACATGTATCTTGGTTTTGTATGACTGTGAAAGATGTCTCCTGGGTTTATTCTGCACTGCAAGAGGTAAACAAGTACTTGTGGGATAACAAAAATGTGCTTGCTTAACACAGATGCTTGCCTAGTACACATACATTACAACATAATTACTAGATTTATTGATTGATTAGTTGATTGATTGAATGGTGTTTTACATTGCTTTCATCATTATTTCAACCACATCAGGGCAACAGCTCACACATTTGTGTATGTCCTGGGTTTCACCAGTGCTAGGCCAGGCCTCTGAAGTGTCTTGCACAAGGACATTCCAGCAAACTATGTCCAGTGCTTTTGTTGAGGCACCAACCCCTTGTCACTAGGTAACGAGTCCTACACTATAACACTGAGCCACGCGGGACCCCAGTTTTAACCCTTAGGCTGCTAAGCGTGACTCGCTGACCTTTTGCAGAAAGATGTTGATCAAGATCAGACCACAGAACGTGCAACCTGATCTTGGACGTACTCTGTCCAATATCGAGATCCCCCCCCCCCCCCAAAAAAAAAAAAGCAACATTTTGGTTTTTACTATCGACTTGAATTCTTCATTTTACTCATCTAGCAGGTTACCTCCCCTCATATAGCTTTTGTGTATAGGTCTATAATCTATACTGAACTGCAAAAAAAAACTTTACACAAAATATAGTTCATATTTAATCAGTCAATAATATCAATATTGTAAAAATACCGTACATATAGCAATTCAACTTTCATTCACAAAATAAGGCCTCAAGGTTTCGTTGTAATTGTCTGAATATTAATGTTGCCTTACTACTGTAGGTTAAACGGCTATGAGAACAAAAAGTCCACTAAGGGCACATGTTACAATTTTCAGTCTATAAATTGGTCGAGGCCCGGTAGCTTAGTCGGTAGCATGCAGGACTTGAGAACACGGGGTCCAGGGTTCGATCCCTGGCTACGACCCCTGGCTCGGCCAATTTCTTTCCAAGGATTGATGATAGTCACTGCGACAGGATTCATTCCTCTCCCACCGCTGACCATTGTTTCGACGATGATTATGTGGGAAAGCAGCCAGTGGCTCGGAAAGAAGATTGTGCGAAGTACTGGTAAAAAAGACTCCAGGAACGCATGGATAGGTGCACTGGCTGCCGCGATATAACTGAAATAATGTTGAAAAAGGCGTTAAACACCATACAATCAATCAATCAATCAGTCTATAAATTGTATGCCCTTAACCCTTAGACTTTCTCATAGTACAACACAAGTCAACATAAATATTATGAGGTTATTTAACATGCTTGGGTACAATACTGAATTCTATTGGATGAGTACACTGCAGAACCAGTCTATATTTTGGACGGGGCGACAGCCTCGTCCAAAATATAGAGTGGTTCTGCAGTGTACAAATCCAATTGAATTCAGTCTTGTACCTAAGCATGCTAAATGACCTCTTTATTTCATACTTCTGTATTGACTTTAAAGTAAACGACAATTAAAGGGCCATTTCAATTTAAACAAGAGGGCCATGATGGCCCTGTATCGCTCCACTGGTTTTGTAACCCTTTACCACACAAATCGAGGTGTTAATGACCCTGAAAAAGAAGGCTTTCAAAAACACCGTGAGAAAAGGACAACATGTTGTCAGCCAGTATTTTTTCCTTTTCCCACAACGTTTCCTAACCTATCAAAGACAGAAATAGTCATTTAATCTACATTCAATTTGTCTTTTTGCAATGGCTTTAAACTTGGTACAGTAAAAAAAAATTGTCAGTTCTTAAAGAGTAAAATTAACGTATCATGCGCTTAATTGGCATTGACAGAGACATACAGCATAAAAAGTCTGCATGGTAATAAACTTACTTTGAAAACATAACCTCCACCCCGCCCGCCAAACAAAAACAGTCATATCTTTTTAAATGCAAAGATAATGTCAGTGAATACAAGTAGGTTTATTCATTAGCATGAAAGGTAAAGTTCTGAAAAAATTTGAGTGATAGAAACCTTACTTTAAATTAAACATTCCATTCATGTGAGCATAACCATTAGCATCAAAATAAATCACTCTCCCTTAAAGCTTGCCATGTTGGTAATTTTGAGTCGTTCTAATGATTTTGTAGTAAGTCTAACTGATGATCCAGATGACAAAAACATACCATTAAGAAACTATTCAATCAAATGTGCTTGAGTATTTCATGCTTATCAGTTAGTTTTGGCTTACAGACTTCATGGTTGTGTGATTTTAAAATATGACACATGCTTTTTTAGAATTTTAAATGGGTATTGTACATGAGACAAGTAAAATGGATACTGCTCTTATGAAAAGATTATCAACTCTAAACACACTTATATACATGTAGTTTCTTTTGCTGTTGACTATATATGTACAACAGGAACAGTTTATATTATCATTTTCTGTATCTGGGAACTCACTAAATGCTTGCTTAACTCTTTAACAAAGTGCAAAGTTCTAGACACAGCCAAATTAAAGGCATTTACAGATTACAAGTTAATTGCTGTTCCTGTGATTCAATTTGGCTGTGAAAAGGAAGAAAGCATTGTGGGAAAAGGAGAAAATGATGCCCAGCTCAGGTAACATAGTCAGTAGAGTACAAGGCTTGAGAACAGGGGGGTTACTGGTTCGAATCCTTAACTTGGCAAATTTCTTTCCTGGATTGATGATAGTCAGTCTGACAGGGTTCATTCTTCTCTCACCGCTGATCATTACTTCGACAATGGTTATGTGGGAAAGCAGCCAGTAGCTAGGGAAGAATAATGTGCGAAGTACTGGTAAAAGAAACTCCAGGAAAGCATGGATAGGTGCACTGACCCCCGCAATACAACTGAAATAATGTTGAAACAGCATTGAACACAAGGGCATTTAAACTTAGGATTGTGTGGTAATGGTTCGGGTTAACTTTTTGCCAAACAGCAAAAATCTACACTTGGCCAAATTGTAAGCATAAATTGTAATAATAATTGTAACAAATTATGGGTGGTTCAAATTAAAGAGGTTGTCTTTAACCCCTTTCCCAAACAATCCCTGGTTTCTACGACCCTGAGATAGAAGCCTTTTGAAAACACTGTGGGAAAAGGAGAAAATGCTGGTAACCAGCATTTTCTCCTTTTCCCACAATGTTTTCTACCCTGCTGGAAACAAATTTCAATTTTTGAGTTACGTTTATTTTGTCGTCTGCAAGTGCTTTCAATTTGGACCAGTCTAAAATTTCGTTGTTTGGTAAAGAGTTAAAGATGCCCGTCTACAGCCAGTGAGCAAAAACGCTGTTAAATTTCAAACAATTTAGAATAGTACAAAAATCAGTCCTTTGTGTAAACATAGATAAATTACTGACATACAAGGTGTAATTGAAAAAAAGAAACACGGAGATTTGTATTAGAAACCGAACATTGGTCAGAAGAAAACTGGATGACGATCGAAGTGTAAACAATGGCGGTGCGTCATGGAAATTTATCGTTGGTTTCCGCCTAGAGTAGGATACGGTGTAATTTGCAAATAGGCCACGACCTCCGTCTGAAAATCAAGGATGCAACAGAGAAGCCTCCATTTTCCTTTGTTTACCTCATTAAACGCAGGGCGATGGTCAAATATAGTCACGTGACAGAATGCATGATCATCATATGAATCTACCCGAGTGTATAATGGATATATCGAAAATCTTCGATTCAAAAACCGGAAACGACGAGTCTGTTTACATGGAAGGCCGCAATTCAGCGAAATACATTTTCTATCGACCGTGATCTAAGCAACCTTGCAACCGTCAGGCGCAATATTTGGCATGAAGATATAAGAATGACTATATTTTGATAAAATAAAGACAAAATGAGTTAAAACTGGCTGAAAAGGGCCTCTTTAATCCTTATTCAGCAAAATAAGTGAAATAATTTTTAGAGCCAATGATAAAATAAAACATTTTTGCTATTTCAAAGGTTTTTATTTGGGAAAGATATCTCCTTAGCCGACACTGTACATCCGAGATCAGATTGCATGTTTTGTGCAATCTGATCTTGATCTACACTGTCCGTAAAAGATCCTGGAGTTGCACTTAGCAGCTAAATGGTTAAAAGGTTAGAAAAAAAAAAATGTAGGAAATGGAGAAAATGCTGGTTAACTAGCTGCTTGCCCACATTATGTAACTTTTTAAATAAAATTAAGCAGTGGGGAAAAAATGAGTCCTGTCAGAATGACTGTTATCAATGTTCAGAATGCATATGGCTCCAAATTTATTCCAAGGGGCTATGTAAAAATTTTGAGATATACATGTATGCAGTTTTTCTGAGGCTAACTGGACTATTTCTTTGGCAGCATACAGAGACATGCGAGAAAACAAAAATCATCATGTGGCCACAAGTTAATTACATGTATCTCCACACACCATAATAATTGCTTCTTTGCCAAAAGATATCATTTCATGGCCACAAAATAATTATCCAATCAAAATGAGTCTCAGGCACCCAATAAAATCTGTTGTTTATCTCTGCTGGTCAAAGGCTAGTAAGCTTATGTCATGGCCCTGTGTCTGTCCATCTGTGCAAGCGTACATGTTTTATTTAAAACATCTTTTTTTTAAAGACAACCCATCCAATTCTGACGAAACGTAAAAGAAAATGATCAGCCTTGGCCCTCTTCAGAATTTCTTCAAAGAATTTGATTCTAGTGAAACCAGTTGCTATGACAACACTACTAGAAATATTGAAAATCTTAAAAAATCTTCTTGTTCAAAACCATAGGGCCTAGCACTATCAAACTTGGCGTTTAGCTTCATTGAAGAGCCCTCTACCAAAACTTTTCAAATAATAGCCCCTAGGGCGAAGCTGGCCCCACCGTCTGGGTCAAAAGTTTTACAAAGGCCTATGTTGTGAAAACTTTTAAAATCTTTTTTCTAACCATAACACATAGGGCTACGAAGTTTTTCAAGTAGCTTTATCTCGTGGACTTCTATTGAGATGATTCAAATTATAACTCTGGGATCAAAATTGTACCTGTTCTAGGGGTCAAAAGTTTAACAAAGAATGAAAACTTCAAAAAACTCCTTAATCCGAAGGTAGGGCCTTGGGCTACTAAATTTGTCATGCAGCCTCATCTAGTAGATCTCTACCAAGAATGTCTCCATTATAGCTCAACGGTCGAATTGGTCCTGCCCCAGGGGTTACAAGTTGAACAGGGCTAATAAAACTAAAACAGATCATCTGGTTTCTAATGTAAGGTCTAAGTCTACACAATTTTACATGTACATGTAGCTTCATCTAGTGGACCTGTCAAGATTGTTAAAACTATAGCTAAAAAGCCATTTGACCTAGGACCCTAAACTTTATACAAGTGTTGCTCATGACCCAAGGAGGTGCCCAATTGTTTTTGGGTCACATTCGTCAAAGGTCAAGGTCACAGGTGAACTTTGTTTTAAAATTGTTTCCATGTTCTTACACAATAGCTATTTGACCTAGGACCCTGAAACTTTTTACAAGTCTTGCTTATAACTCAAGGAGAGGCCCTTTTGCTTTTGGGTCACATGGGTCAAAGGCCAAGGTCACAGGTGAAATTTATTTTGAAAATCAGTTCCGTTCTCTGATTGTGCTGCTTCAGTGACAAGGTGCTAAGGAGGGGGGTGTATTTTTCAGCTTTGTGACAGTTCTAGTTAAGTTTTACTTCCCCTGATTACCAAAGTGCAATGTTACATGATTGGAGTAAAGTATTTAATTTTTTTGATAGAAATTTGTCAGTTTACATACAATTTTTTATTCTAGAACTTCACCATTCATGCCATCGAAAAAATTTTCTGCTGATTAGACCTGTATGTATTTACAAATATCACTTTTGCTTTTGAAAAAGATATGACTTGTTTTTGAGGTGTAGGGGGGAGAGGTAGGCTGTTTTCCCTTTAAAAATTTATTGCCTTACAGACTTCATATGATTTATGTCTCTGTCAATGCAAATCAAGTGCATGAGGCATTTATTTAAAAGGAAATAGAGGGATACAGGGCCATCATGACCTTCTTGTAATGCAGTCGCCTGACAGAAGCCTGCAAGCCTGGGCTTCAACATTAATGATCAAAGCATCAAGTAAACGAAAAGCCCTCTCTCAATACGGAAAAGAGACCAAATCATCTCCATTTCAAAACTGCTTTTGCCTAAAAAATCAAAAATAAATAGTAGACAATGTAGATTACAGATCAGACTGTACATTCTATGCAGCCTGATCTAGATCTACATTGTCTGCAAATTGCAATCTGATCTTGATTAAAATTGTTTGAAAAATTGATAAAGTTGTGCTTGGCTTTTTAAGGTGCTTACATCTATTTTGCTAGAGGAAAAATGACGAAAGAAAGAAAAAAGGAAAGAAAAAAATTTAGAATAGATGGGGTTTCATCTTTACTACATTTCTAAGGTCCTTCGTGGCTCTAGGTAACGTGTAGGACTTGTGACTTGGAGGCCCTGCGTTTGAGCCTCACTGGATTGACTGGATTTTTAGTGGGGGTGTACTTAGGCCTCAGAGCCCTAGCCTAGTACTGATGAAACTCAGGAGATACATGAATATGTGAGCTGTTGTTGTGATACGACTGCAATAATATTGAAAGCAGTTTAAAACACCATTTGATCAATCAATCACTACATTCTTGGCTATGCTCCTGTAATGGATAAATGATATTGTGACCAGCAGATATTAAGTTGTTGCCATAAGTTATGAATAGTTGTAGCCATGACATACCTTGTGGCTACTAGATTTTTTTTTTCCTGGCATGTCCCCTCTAAGCTGCTGTGCTATCTGAAGGCAACAAGGAAACTAAAAGAATCAGATCAAGAAAAATATTGTTAAAATGTTTCAATGACAAGAAAAAATACTGTTCAAGGCTTACAAATTCATAGTAATCAATATTGGATTCAATCCTTCACAAGACAATCCTGAGTTTTAATGACCTTTTGGAACAAAGCGTTTGAAAACATTGCTGCTTACCAGCAAATATGGGCAGGCAGCCCATAAACCATTATTTTCTCCATTTCCCTGACATTCTTTTATTCCAACCCTTCAAAGGTCTAATTTAACCTTTTGAGTCACATTTACACTGACATCTGCAAACACTTTCAATTTCGACAAGTCTAAAATTTTATCGTCTAGTAAAGAGTTAAACGAAGTCTTCTCAGATTGTCTTGCAAGATCTTTTTTAACAAATGAAATTAACTGATTGCAGTACTGGCCATTAAATTTAGAATTGTTGCAGACCCAAGAATACCCCAACCAGTTGCCTTGCCACGGCATTATCTCCCGCTAGATGGCATTCTACAAATACAAATCTATCTAATATGGGTATAGAACCGGACTACTTTTCAAAACAACAACCGTTACTTTGAATTTCAAAATAAAATAAAAGTAAAAATAAAAATTTTGGACTAGTCCAAATTGAAAGCATTTGCAGACGACCAAATAAATGCAACTGAAAAATTGAACTTTGTTTTGGGAAGGATGGAAAACATTGTGGAAAAAGGAGAAAATGCTGGTTACCAGCATTTTCTCCATTTCCCACATTTTCAAGAGGCTTCTTTCTCAGGGTCGTTAAAAGTCGGGATTATGTGGTAAAGGGTTGAAACAGCCCCTACATGCTTGGGTAATAGGCTAATAGCTTCACTGTAAGCCCTACTTTTTCTGAATGTTCGGGGGAATGGGTGATGCGTCATAGCAGACAGGTCGAATCTTCGAAGAATATGACATGCGCAGACAACGCTTGCCACGGTATCAGGAAAAAAGAAATCCAAAGGCCTTATCCTGTTACCAAAGACAAAATTGTAGACTTTGAAATTGAAAGCATTTGCAGACAACAAAATAAATGTGACTCAGAAATTGAAATTTGTTTTGGGAAGGATAGAAAACATTGTGGGGAAATGAGAAAATGCTGGATACCACCATTTTCTCCTTTTCCCGTATTTCTTTTTCAAAGGCTTCTTTCTCTGGGTTGTTTAAAGTTGGGATTTTGTGGTAAAGGGTTAAGTCCAGTGAAAGGCAATCATAATGAAAAAGTCCAAATGTAAGTCAATCATAATGAAAATCTTGAGTGCACAATTTTTCATGGAAGGACAGCTTCCATTAAATTTTCACTTAGTTTAAAAGTGTAGAAGGAGAGTAGGGCAAAAAATTGCCTCTACTAAAGAAAAGATGAATGGATAAACAGACAAACTCATTCTGGTATATACTGCTACCCCCTACCTCCCAACTTAATTGGAGTGGGGATGTGCTTGCGCGTAGTATAATTAGTATGTACGGTAACGCTAAAAAATGCCAATACAAGAGAAAGTGTGTGTGTATGACAGCTGATTTTCAAACATTGAGCCCTAAACAAAACGATCTCTGTTTTAATGATCCTGATGAGGTAGTGCTCACTTTTATCCTCTTCTCACTGTGTTTCCAAACCTTTAAAACACAAAAATCTATCTTTTGAGCAGGATTTAATTTGTCATCTGCAAATGCTTTCAATTTTGGGCAAGTCTGAAATTCTGTTGTCTTTCAATAAGTTAATGTTCACTATTGAAACAATCTCAGCATGCGATTCCAGAAGCCAGCATCATCTTGAAACAAAATGGGATGAATACAGGCCAGAAACTGCGGTACTTTCACAGTGTCAAATCCAGGCAAAAAGACTGGAATTATTGTTGATCTAATTTCGGGGTTGTCCAACCGATGCTGGAGTGACATACAAAGCTTATGAATCCACATGGAATTTTCAACTGCAGTGCTTGATAACAGCAGTAATATATATCTGCTGGTTGTAATGGCCCTCTCAATGTCTTGGAAGATTGGTTTTCCAGGATCTGCATCTCGGTCGCCTATATATCCCTTTAGGTTGTTGCCATGGTTTTCTAAATATGTAGCAATTTGTTTTGCTGTATGGCTATCCTGTTCGCTGTGAAATATGGCAAAGTCATACTGATGAGTCATGTTTCACACCCTTTAATTATGACAATAAAACTTCTGCAGATTTCTAGTTGAATGGTTGATCTCCAAATAATTAAAACCTAGATCTATAAAAAAGGTTCAACTGTGATTTATTTTACACGCAGGTAACTATGTTGGTTTGTCTCTCACTGGGCAGGTACAGTTATTGCAGGTAACTATCTTGGGTTTGTCTCTCATAAGGGTAGGTACACTTATTCCAGGAAACTTAAGTTTTTTTCTCTCTTTCCGCTTGGTAAAGTTAGAGCAGAAACTGCGTTACTTTTGTCTCATACCACAGAAACTGTTACTCTACTTGTGTGATAACGTGTCATCAGTTACAATCTAACATGGAATCCTGAAAAAAAAAAACATAATCTATAGTAAAGGGGTCCTTCATTCACACATTACATTATGATGAAATGAGAGCAGACCAGAGGAATTGCAACATTGGGGGTAGATCTACACAGAGGTACAAATTATGCCTAGCTCATTACCATATGACCAAAACTTCAGAGGAGATCATAACAAAATGCAAAGCTTTGCAGACGACAAGGTAACAGAGAAAAAAATAAAAATTTATTATTTGAAAGTTGGAGTACATTGTGTGAATGCTTTTAAAATATGTCTCTCTCGGGATCGACTCGTTACAACTAGTGATTGTGTGATAAAGGATTTATTTTGTTATTCCATTAACAGACTGTTTGAAATGCTCTTCACGTTTTTTAAGATCTACTTTCGGTTTCGAATTTGATTTATTTTTTTCCTTGTTATTTAGTGTTCGCAATCAAGATTTAAAACATACACCTATATTGTCTAACATATTTAGATTTCTAGAAGACTGATATACCTGATTAGATCTTGTACAAAATAGAGTCTTCTGCCGATTTAGCTGACAAAAATCCTGTCAACTTGATCATACGGGATGGAAGAAGATTCGGACCCAAGAAGATTCGTCGAAAAAAAGTGGAGAAGATTTGGACCCAAGAAGACTCGGCCCACATAGGAGAAGATTCAGCTCTATGGAGAAGAAGATTCGGATCCAAGAAGATTCGGCCCAAAGCAAAAAATGGAGAAGATTCGAACCCAAGAAGATTCGGCTGAAATAGGAGAAGATTCAACCCAATGGTGAAGAAGATTTGGCCCCAATTTTAGCTTATGTTTTCCGTGTTGATATTGTTGCTTTTACTAATTGATACGTAATAATTAAGGAGTCGCCTTTAAAGAATATCCATTTATATATCATTATTAATTAGTTGATAATTAATATATATGTGTATTGGGTATCTAATGCGTGTATGTGTGTTTTAGTTCATGTTGGACTATTGGCAATGTCTGAGTTTTATTATTTGTGCATACTTGTAAGTTGTGTCAAAGCCGAGTGTCAGCATACCACTACATCTATATTATCCCAGCGGTGGCAGCATAGGATATGCTGAAACACAGAACTTACAAGCTCAACTCTATTACAGAACCTCAATAAGTTAAATGCAAAATGAAATAATCAAATGAGACATCTCTATGCATCAGGACTGCAGCTAAGGTTAATGTCAAAGAATGTTAACCGTTTACCCTACCATTCCGGGTTTTACCGACCCCGAGAATAGTCCCTGAGCTTCTGCAAACATTGAGAGAAAACGAGAAAATGCTGACCATAAACCATCATTTTCTGTCTTTCCTACTTGTTTTTTTCATGTTTGTAGACGAACCACATAGTTTGAACCACCTTTGATATGTCGTCTGCAAATGCTTTCAATTTGGTCAAGTTTATTCTTTTCGTCTGGTACGGGATGAATTTAGGGCGTGTGGCGTAAATTGATTTAGGGTTTATTGTAAAAGATAATAGGTCAATAGAGATACTGCAGAATGGTGTTTATCACACCTTTTTACTTGATTTCCATGCCATATTCATTACGCCTTGGAATCTTCTCAACGTCGCGGCCGAATCTTCTCGAAAATTGCTGATCGACATTGGTCCGAACCTTCTTGGGTCCGAATCTTCTGACATCTGAACACAACGACGGATCAGTATGCTCCTGGGTCGTTCGCCATACGATAGTGTCCAGTCCAATCCCAAATTCGTAGACGACAAACTGAATGATGCCTAAATGATGACAATTGTGTTTGTATAGGTCAAAACCGTTGTCAAAACCGTTGTAGGAATATGAGAAAATAATAAAATGAAAATTCACCAGTAATCACTGCTATAAATTCACACATGTGTATTTTCACACCCTCCATATAAAAACAATGATATTGTCTGTCTCACTTTACAAATATAGTAGTGTACAGTTATTTTTTTAGCTTACAGTGCCACACGAACAGGCCAATGGAGGAAGTACTTCAGGAACAAAATTGTTTGGGGCGAACAAGCCAAATAACTTAAAAGGGACGTCACTCGTAAGATGCAGAGAAAATCATGAAGTGTCTGGGTTGTCTCCCTTAGACCATACAAAAACGGTTTACCGTAATACCACAACATATACCATCTTATTTCATTAGTCATCGTCAGCCCTGGTAACTTCCAAAGCTCATTTATTTCTGCAAGTTACTTTAAAATTGTTAAAATGCATATTAAATGGATTTGAAATGTCAAATATGAAGAATATTGGAAAACACTGAGTATTTAGTATATGATCCGGTGATTAGGTCCACTTCGGTATAAGCCGGCAAAATTATTAAGCTGTCTGTCAAATATGCCATTACTCTGCGTCGGAGAAAAGAGGTAATTTTACAGTTAACATTATTTTTCTGTATTGATTTGATTCACTTATATACTTTTGTGTATAATTATGGATACACTGCATCTTTTTGAAGTTTGAATTTATCTCTTCTGACGCTTAATATTGCATGCAATTTTCGGTCAAAACGTCCCAGTCAAAACTTCCAATAGTCAGAATTTTCTTCAGGAAGAGACTGAAACTTACAGGCACTTGCGATGAAAACGCCCTCCTTCAAGAATACAAAAAGGGCCCAGACTTCCTCATGAGATAGTTACTCTGCCACAGTCTCGTTATTCAAGAAATTTAATAGGCACACAAACACACATTTACTAGATCAGTGTTTTCAGAATATCACCTGTGTTGAGTTGAGGGGAAATGTTATGATCAAATTTAAATCTAGATGTTTACTGATTAAAAGCATGAAATAAGATCTATCAGACACTGGCAAAAATCAGATGTCATTTTAAAAGTTGTCTTTCAAGACCCATAAAAGGTTAAAATGAAGATAAACTTAAGGTAGTTTCAATGGTTCCGAGTCGTTTCGCCCCAAAACCATTTTCTCCCCTGGTCATTTTGCCCCAAGGACATTTCCGCCCTGGTCATTTCCTCCCTAGTCCTTTCGCCCTCACTGGTCGTTTCGCCTCCCGAGTTGTTTCCTCCCCTAGTCGTTTTGCCCCCTACCCAACAAAACTGTACCTTAGAAGAACTTTTAGTCATCTGTAATAGGATAACGGTGCATTTGATTATGTTGAAATTAGTGTTAAATTAAAGATAGATATTGATCTATGGCCTTTGATAAAATTTTATGCGGACATCAAGGTTCATTAAAAAAAACCATTTAACCTTTTGTGTATCTTCAAAATACTGTACAAAATGCATACTGCGAAAAAGGGTTGGCGTAATCAACACCGCAACTTCACAGTAGCACAGCTGAAATGGCATAGATTGCGTAATACGTTATTAACGCATCAATGATAATCGGGTGTAATTTAGGATTATGACTAGGGGTGTAACGATACATCGGACTGTCGATGGATCCCGATGGTGAGTGTGTCGATGCTACTGCATCGATTGTTCAGTTGAAAATCGATAACTATCGCCAATAGTTACCTCAAATATCGATAGTTTCAATAGTTTCACCGACAAGAAAGAGAGAAAATACCGCAATTCGCTAATGTATTCGGACACCCATAAATTTCGGACACGTTAAGTTATTTACAAAAATAATTTAGTTTTGATCCTTTCCCTGAACAGTTTAGAAAGTAAGTTTTCCTAAATATTCGGACATTCTGTAACGTTAATTTCCCAAAACACTTGACATAATTTTTTGGAATATGTTTTCAATAATGATCAGCTGCATAATATTCATTTCTGCATCGCAGTGTTCATTGTTATGAACTCAAATCCTTCAAGAGCTGACTAACTACTGGGCGGTAATTTTAAGTCATGAAATTAGACCAAAATAATTGCAACACTAAGGGTGTTTTTGTTAAAAACTTCTCACCAAAGCGAATAGTGTGGATTTAGATCAAAGATCAGACCAAACAGTCTAATCTAAATCTACACAGGCTGCAAAAACAGCTAAAACCCATAACCATGCATTTTGTCCCTCCATAAACAATAAATAAATCTACTATGATAAATGAATACTAAACCTCGTTCTTTCTTTTCTTTATTTATCGGTATACCATTTCGAATGCATTCCTTTTTATTTCGGCTGTAAGGAATTATCTTTAGAAAACAGCCAGACTTTTTTATGCTAACTGCACAAAACGTGACACGACTGGGGTGTTCTTGAAACAGCTATATTACTAAATGCAAAAGGCACTATCAGCTGGTGTAAATCGTGCATGATAAAGGCTTATTGTGTGGTCACTTTAAATTGATTGGAGGTCAACCTGCAGCCAGGTATAAGTTTCTTGGAGCAGACCAGTTGTAAGTGTGTAAAATAAATACCAGTCGATGCGTTATGTACAACCCTGTTGTTTTGAATGATTTACATGTTATGTCATACTCCTTATCCAAATTTTACTACAAACATTTGTGTACCAACGACCGGCGACAGGCATCTTGTAGACAGATGGCTTGTAATATAGATCTGCATTTATGGTCATTCTAATTTACTCTGCTGATGGCAAGATGGCGACTTTCAAAGCGTTGGCGGATGGTATAGATAGACATTAGACTAAACAGAACACACTGTCTGATCTTGGATCTATACCATCCACTTCTGTACTGTGACTTAACTCGTATTAGAAAGCTACTTCTTTCTTGAGCTAAAAAAAGGTAAAATGTTTAACTGTGTTCCCACTCGCGCAAATTATTGTGTAAATCACGTAACAAATTTTGATTATGCCCGAGACTTCACGTAAGAAAATGCATGGACAAAACTGGCCATTATCCGCTTTTCTTGTGTAAAATGACAGGTTTTGAAGTTACTTGTTACCCTCATTGACAATTTTTTTGTCAATTCATGTGGAAATACCTATCCAGAAATTAACAGACCTGAAAAACTGATCGGTCTAAAAAAAAACATGGAAACCCTTTACACAACAAAATGTCTCTGACATTGTGCGACCAGAGTCACTTAAGACCGTCTTTTCAGCTTAATATAACACACTTTTTTGTTGCAAATCATCAATATGGAATGCTTTACGTCTTGTTGGGAACCATTACTGTCATTCACTATAATATATGGAATCTTACCCCCAGATTCACAGCTCAGGGGGTAAGTGTACCCTTGAAATAGAAAGCTTGTGGGAACACTGGTTTAAAACATGTATTTCAATATTAAAAAGATGGCGAAACTACATGTAAAGGTTGTATACAGTTTTCACTCCTTCACCGGTACAGTAAATAGATCTAAATTTGTCAGATTTTATCCTTGTTGTTTTGGATACACATTCATACAATAAGGTAAAACCTATTAATTTGGCCTCCCGAAAGTATCAGTATGAAACATGGTTTCAAGATGTAATTTGGTGAAATTCATCTCTTGCAGTTCATCCAATAGTATTGCAATAGTATTGCAATAGTAACAGGCAATATCAATACTATTGCAATAGTATTTTTTCCGATGTCATTACTATTGCAATAGTAGATTTTGGCCTCAATAGTCAACCCTAATTATGACGGCACTTGTTGAAAATTTATCTGGCCCTCTTGTTTAAAAGATAGCCTTGTAGTTGAAAGAGTCACAAATACAAAGTCGTTGCTGCCGTCAAATGGTGGTGACCATTTACTTCATTCTGACATGCAATGCACATTTTAACAGAATTTTCCGCTGTAGTTAGTATACTTTGAACAAGGATCATATATAAAAGATTTACTTGAAACAAAAGATAAGCCAATTTGACAAGTTCACCATTTACAGCAACTGGTCGTCGACATTGTTGATCCCCGGCTGGGCCAATTTCTTTCTGAGGATTGATGATAGTCATTGCAACAGGATTCAATCCTCTCTCACCGCTGACCATTGTTTCTAAGATGTTTATGTGGGAAAGCAGCCAGTGGCTTGGAAAGAATATTGTGCGGCGACTAGTACTGATAAGAGAAAATTGAGGAACGCCTGAATAGGTGCACTGGCCACGATAACTGAAATAATGTTTTAAATGGCATTAAACACCATACAGTCAATCAATCGTTGACACTGTTAATCCTTACCCTGCAAAATAAGTGTAATAAAACTTTTGAGCACACAGTAAAAACCCAAATGTTGCTATTTCAAAGGTTATTTGGGGGAACAATATCTCCTTATTGGACAGTGTAGATCAAAGATCAGATTGCACTTTCTGTGCAGTCTGATCTTGATTGACACTGTCCGCAAAAGGTCAGTGAGTCGGGTTTAGCAGCCTAAGGGTTAAAGAACCAACTGACCAATCATAAACGCTTCACAGTTAAAGGTGCTAGGGAAACATCTAAAGACTATTAATTTTGCATTGAGCGAATGTTTTCACACCTTGCCACTAATTGCATAAATTGTATGAACATCGAGTGTTTAATGACTCAAACTAACTAAATATACAAGGTGATCAGTGGTGTTAGTTAAAACGTGTAATATTTCAGTTTATGTTATTAAAAGACAACAGAGGACGCCGACATCGGTAACAGATATAATTTCTTTCTTTTTGTTTTTCCCTTCTGATTTCCTTTTCCTTAATGTTGAAAATTGTTGTCATAATTCATAATTTTCATTGTCGTCCAAAGTCTTATTCATATTTGACATTGTCATTCAAAGTACTTTGAACGAACCATTATTTTCTAGTGCTCTCTCTCTCTCTGTCTCTCTCTCTGTCTCTCTCTGTCTCTCTGCCTCTGCCTGCCTTTGGTTTAGGGAGCGAAACAACTAGTGGGGAAATGGTTTGGGGGCGAAACGACTAGGGTTTGGTGGCAAAACAACTAGGGGTGAAAAATAGGGGATGGCCATGTCAACATGGCTCTTGTTTGAGGAACATTTTATTAATTTTAAGCTTGACAAAATTCAAATAAGCAGCAGGTGACAAATAAGACTAATTTGTCGTCTGCTGTTTATTTGAATTTTGTCAAGTTTAACTCTTAAAGCCCTAGAACCAACTTAACTTGTGTTGCAGACAGTGTAGATCAAGATCAGACTGCACACAATGTGCAGTCTGATCTTATATCTACATTGTCTGCTACTGTGTAACATATTCTAGGGTAAATGACCTTGAAATAACGATACATCTGGCTGTTTTTCCTAATTAAAAGGTCCAAATCATTTATTCAGCTCTGTAAGGGTTAAAATTTTGTCTTCTGGTTAAGAGTAAAATCTGTCTTTTGTCTGGTTTCCCAGATCTCCAACACAGACAGATGATGACAGTGATGAAGATGGGCCCAGAGAGGAAACCAGTTTCTGGCAAGAGGCACCAGACTCAATCATCTTACATATTTTTAGTTTTCTTCCTGTTCAAGATTTGAGTCATGTGGCACAAACTTGCAAGGTATAATGAATTCTAGTTGTCTTATTAGGCTTGGGCATTTTTGACAAACACACGTTTTCATAAAATACCAATAAATCAATCAATTTGGAATTCAGATGAAGTAAAGGCCTAGAATGAAAAAAGTCTTCAATCTGATCTGTGCAACTGTCTTGTTCATGACAGCTTTTTTGACAAAACTACCAATAATAAAAGTAATGAACATAGCTGGAGGACATTCAGGCTGATTTTCTGGTCACTGTAGCAACATCAAGTAACACCGAACAGAGCAAATACATTTGTACAAGAAAAACAGTCTTTACAGCAAAAAAACATTTTAAGGGAAGGATGCATGCTGTTTTTGAATAGTTTAGAAAACACTGTAGATAAAGGAGCAAGTGTTTATTACAAGCAAGGGTAGAAAACAGTCTGGGAAAAGAAGTAAAGGCCTGTTACTAGCATTTTCGCCTTTTCCCACAATGTTTTAAAAGGCTTTCATACTCAGAGTTGTTAAAACACAAGATTGTTCGGTATTTCTCATTTTCCAGCAATTTTTTCAAAGTCTATTTAATAGATGTGAAAAGTCATAGTAATGCAGGGATGTGTTAAACTGTCTATTTCAGACATGGAAACGGATCTCATTTGATGAAAGCTTATGGAAGTGTTTGATGGGAAATTTTCTTGGTCTCCGAGAATGTAGTTTACCACCGGGGAAAACATCATGGAGACAAGAAGTGAGAAGATTCACCAATCACAGACCAAGTGTGCTGACAGAAACTCTTCATGACCACACAGATGAGGTGTTGCATGTTAGTTTCTCCCATGATGGGAAACTGTTTAGCACCACGTCAAAGGATGCTACATTGAAGGTACATGTACTGACTACTTAACCCTGTACAACACAATCCCGACTTTTAACGACCCTGGGAAAAAAGGCTTTTGAAAACATTGTAGGAAAAGGAGAAAATGCTGGTAACCAGCATTTTCTCCTTTTCCCACAACGTTTTCTGCCCTCACAAATACAGAGATCATCATTTGAGCTAAATTTCATTTGTCGTCTGCAAATGTTTTCAATTTGGTCTGGTCCAGCATTTTGTCGTTTGGTAAAGAGTTAATTTTTACCACGTGCCAGATTATTTGACTAGTTGAAATGTAAAGCAATTGCGGACAATAAATTAAATGTGACTTAAATGATGGGAATTGTCTTTGGAAGGGGTAGATAATATTGTGGGAAAAGGCGAATATGCATTAATCAGAATCGTTTAAACTTGTGTTTTTGTGGTAAAGGGTAAGGAATCAAAAGACTCAAAATTGAAGGGCATTTTTTGGGCAGCTGCAAGCAATAATGTGGAGGAATGAAAATAAGCTTTTTCTCCACATACACATAGTACATATGATCCATGCTCTGTGAAAAGAGGATTTAATGCATCTACGAAAAGTATCAAACAGTGTCAGCCTACACGGTCCGTTAATCTGCACAATATGTGCAGGCTGACCTGGGTCCAAACTTTTTGCTGTTGATTGACTTTCTGTATGTCAAAGGACCATTCTATGTCATGATTCAGTTGGTTATGAGACAAAATGGATTTTATGGATCTATAACTATGTGATGACTTGCTTGGTATAATGCAGAGATGCATAAAACCCCCTTTTTCAGAGCATGGCTCATATGTATGAAAATACTCGGTAGAACAAGCAGGAGCAAGGAAAATCAGAGTTTGATAAGCATGAGCAGGGAAAATCAAAGTGGCTCAGCCAAGACTTTGTTGCTTATGTGCTGTTCTCCGATCTAGTCGGAGGATAAGCTGATAGCTTAACTCTGTACCACACAACAAAATTTCAAACTTGTCTAAATTGAAAGTATTTGCAGACAACAAAATAGATGTGACTAAAAAATCAAAGTTTGTTTTGGGAAGGGTAGAAAATATTGTGGGAAAAAGGAGAAAATGCTGGTTACCAGCATTTTCTCCTTTTCCCACAATATTTTCAAAAGGCTTCTTTCTCAGGGTCATTAAAAGTCGGGATTGTGTGGTAAAGGGTTAGGAATTGTATATCCCTTGTGTATTTTGATAAAAGATCTTCTAACGTACAACAATTATCGTTATGGTTTCTTGTTCTCTTTTTCACAGATTTGGACACTTGGATGCCCAACCACCCTGAAATACAACAAAGATTTTCGAGACTTGCTCGGATGGGATTTCACACAGTATTCATGTTTTAACGAGTCAGACACCATGATTTTGGTCTCCAGTGTAAAGACGACGGGCTACATGGATCGTAGAGGTTACATGGCAGTGCTTTCCTTGATCCATGGTATGTATTAGAATTGTTGGGACAGTAAAAAGAAATGTAGAATAGATCACAAATCAAATCTTTATGGACAATTTTACAAAGGAATGATAAAAGACTTCTGACATTTGAGTGCAGCAAAATACTCTGAAAAGAAATTGGCCGTTTAACTCTTTACTATACGACAAAATTTTAGACTTTCCCAAATTAAAAGCATTTGCAGATGACAATTACAGTGACACTCAAAGATGGAATTGGCCTTTGAAAGGGTAGAAAGTATTTAGGGAGAAGAAGGAAAACTGCTTAATAAGCTTTTTTCTCTTTTCGTACAATGCTACCAACAGTCAGTTTAAAAAAGCATTTTTCTCTTTTCCTACAATGTTACCAACAGTCTGTTTAACCCTTCACCACACAATCCTGGGTTTTAACGACTCTGAGGAAGGAGGCTTTTGAAATTGTTGGAAAAGGAGGAATGGCCGGTTACAAGCAATTTCTCCTTCTCCTTCACACATGATGTTTTCTCCTTTTTCAAAAACAAATCTCATTATTTGAGTCGTGCTTAATTTCTCCTCTACAAATGCTTCATTGTGGATGAGTCTGTAATTTTTTGGTGTAGGTAAAGGTTAAAAGCTTTCTTGCTCAAGGTCACTAAAACTTCAGATTGTTTGGTAAAGGGTTAAATGATTTATGTATTTGAATAGAAAACTCTGTTACTTGGTGTGAAATTTTCAGGACTTTTGATACCAATGGCAGATAAGATACTCTACATTTTGACTTTGGTAAAAATTTACCTATTATGATGTGAATGTTGACTTCATAATCTTCTTCAGTGGGCTCCTTTGGAAATGCAGAAAGCGATTGTTATAAGCCCGCTCTCTTTATTCACTCTGTTTTAACCCTTTACCACACAATGCCAAGCTTTAATAACCCAGAAAAAGAAAACTTTTTGTGGGAAAAGGAGAAAATGTTGCTTACTTGCATTTTCTCTTTTCCCCTACAGTGTTTTCTTTTTTTATGAAAGACAAGTCCCATCTTTTTGAGGGTTGGTTATTTTGTCATCTGCAAATGTTTTCAATTTGGACCAGTCTATAATTTTGTCATGCAGTAAAGAGTTAACTCTGTACCACACAACAAACACGTAGACTTGCCCAAGCTTAAAGCATTTGTAGTCGACAGTTTGAATGTGGCTCAAATAATCGATTTTGCCTTTTATATGATAGGAAACATTTTGAAAAAGGAGAAAATGCTTGTTACCAGCATTTCCTCCTTTTCCCACAATGCTATCAAAAGGCTTCTTTGTCAGGGTTGTTAAAACTCCGGATCCTTTGGTAAAGAGTTAAATTGGTCTGCTGCGAGACAACAAAACATCGTCTGTTTGAGAAAATTACTTACAATGTCAAAAATATTTTACAGATTTTGAGATCTTGAAGATTGTTACTATGGATCCATCACAGTTGTTTGGAGCATGGCTGGATGATACTACATTCCTAGGTGGAAGCTTAGAGATAAGTTTGGATCGATTTGCAACAACAGTGCAGATTGAAGCATATGATGTAAGTATATAGGCTGTATTCAGCTAGCCACCGCTGACCATTGTCTCGATGATGGTTATGTGGGAAAGCAGCCAGTGGCTTGGAAAGAAAATTGTGCGGAGTACTGGTAAAAAAGACTCCAGGAAAGCATGGATAGGTGCACTGGCTGCCGCGATATAACTGAAATAATGTTGAAACCGGTGTTAAACACCATACAATGAATCAGTCAATCAATGTATTCAGCTACATCTACTAGTCCATATTTAGTTTTAAATCTTCACTAAACGACAAAATTTTGGACTTGACCAAATTGAAAACATTTGGAGACAACAAATTAAATTTTGCTAATATGATGTTTTTTGTCTTTGGTAGGGTACAAAACATTGTGAGGAAAGGAGAAAATGCTGGTTACCAGCATTTTCTCCTTTTCCCACAATAGTTTCAAAAGCCTCCTCTTTCAGAATTGTTTTAGGTCGGAATTGTTCAGTAAAGGGTTAAATCTTAATTCAAAGATAGGTCATGTGATTGCGCCAGGTGTTCTGTTTCACCTGTCTGACCGGCAGCGTTTGGATTACAGTGAATAGCAGTTGAATGTTGTGTCTAGTAAAGAAGCACTGCTGTGACATTTCTGAAATACCGTTACGTATGACGTGATAAACCATATAAGGAAAAATTTCCTGCTTTTACCTTTTACCAAACAATCCCATGTTAACTTTTATCACACGACAAAATTTTGGACTGGTCCAAATTGAGAGCATTTGCCAAAGACAAATCAAAGGTGGTACAAGTTAGGAAATTTTTCTTTGAAAGGTTAGAAAACGTTGTGAGCAAAGGAGAAAATGCTGGTTACCAGCATTTTCTCCTGGTTACCAGCATTTTCTCCTTTTCCCACAATGTTTTCAAGAGGCTCCTTTCTCAGGGTTGCTAAAACTTGGGATTGTGTGGTAAAAGGTTAAATAGCAACCATATGGAAGAAGGCCTTTTGAAAGAATGTAGGTATATGGTATGGTATCTGAGAGTATGCTGCTAATAACATTTTCTCCTGTATCCATGGCCTGCAACATGCGAAAAGAGGCATTCTGACATTTGCGTAAAGTCTCATCTCGCAGGCTAATCCAAAACGACACTTTCCGTTTTTGTGTAATTTTCTGTTTTACGCAAGTCTACTGAAGAACAAAATCAAGTGTAGTCGTAAGGTGCCGTCTCGGATTAGCCTGCGCGGACTGCGCAGGCTGATCCGAGACGACACTTTACACAATTGTCCGAATGCCCCTTTTCGCATGTTGCAGGCCATATAGGTTTCTATTCTTTCAAGGACAACTCCAATCATTTGAGCTATGTTTAACCCTTTACCACACAGTCTTGAGTTAAGCTTTTGAAAACATTACGGGAAAAGGAGAAAATGCTGCTAAATGGCATTTTTGTTCTTTTTTAACAATGTTTTACAACATTTCAACAACAGATCCCGCAGTTACAATAATGTCTGCAAATTTTCTGATGTGGTAAAGAGTTGCTTTCTGAATTTGTGTTAAAATAAATGAGTCTAACGTTTTGTCTTCTAAGGAGTTAAATGTTTGAATTTTGAAATTTTTACAGGTTCCTGAAATCTATTCCCCACTGCCAAGACCATCCTCTCTAGTTGTTGAAGGCAGTTCCTGTCAGACTCTTTTTACCTTCAGTAGTGAAACAGCCAGCCTTATAAAGTTTTTAACCGTGGCATTGATAAAGTCTCCTGATATTATCGAAACAAAAACACTGAGAAATCCTGAGGATTTAAATCAGGAGACCTTAAATCCAGAGAAAATTCTAACAGATCTGTCTCCTTCGAAACATGAATGTTATTCAGATGGACCGAGTTGTAGTTATAGAGGTGATATACCAAGTGGTGAGGTTGGATGTGAAACTGACAGAAGCAATGAGTTATTATGTATTGAGAATTCCCAATCAAATATACCGATGTTAGGTGAAACAAGTCTGCAAGAGAAAGACAACCTTGAAGAAATAACGGACAGTCCCAAAAGCTGTTCCAATTGTGATGAAAATGGGCTTGAATTCCTATGTTCAGCTGACAGTGATTCCCGTATGAATTCCAAGCTTTTCTGTAGTGAATGTAGACATAAACATGTATCGTTGGTGAGAGGAGACAGAGGAAAGAGCTCAGACAATAAACAAAATAGAAGTTTTAGCCAGGAAAAGATATTGTCAGGAAGTTATACATTATATCAGCCAACAGAAGAAAGACTTACAAATTTTGGTGATAAATTGGAGGATCTTGAAGTGTTTTGTTTTTCTGATACACAGGATATAGTGTGGTCAACAAAACATAAGGAAGGTTCATCAACATGGTTAACACAAAGTAATGATGATACTATCTCAAGTGACATAAAGACTCGTGAACAGCGATTACAACAGAAAAATCTGATATTTGTGACCGGAGAATTCGCAGTGGCCTTGCATCAGCTTGGATTTAAAAATGTACCTGCTTATGCTAAAGAGTCTGTTTTATCAGAAGGGGTCTCTCCGATGGAAGAAGATAACAACCCAGAAAGTTTCATGGTTGTTAACTACAGCAACAACGATATACATTTTGTGCGGCGTCAGCAGGAACCTGATAAGCCAGATAATTTATTGGATTTGTTTGGTCATGTGACTGGACTCTGCTTGACGGCAGACCAGAGGTGTGTATACCATACAGAAATTTTGATTGCTGTCATTTTGCATTTATTCTTTAGTAAACAATCAGACTTTTTGATCACCCTGATGAAAAAGACTTTCTGAAACTTTGCGGAAAAAGAAGAAAATGCTGGTAACCAACATTTTCACCTTTTATTCACCTTTTTTATTGCTTTCTGCATTTTCGAGAATGAAATCCATCATTTTAGTCATTTTAGTTTGCATTCGTATGCTAGGAGTTCAGAAAATCTTAGTAATATAATGAATGATTGGATATCCCTTTATCAAACAAATCCTGCGGGTTTTTTTTTTTTACCTTAAAGAGAAAGGTTTTTGAAAATAATGGAAAAGGAGAAAATACTGGTAACCAGTCTAAAAAGTTGAGTAGTGAGAGAGGAATCAATCCTGTCTGGACTTTCATTAATCTTCATAAGAAAGTTCAGACCGGCCATTGATTCAAACTGTCCCAGGGTTTTCCTAGACGCACGATTTTGTGCGTTTTGACGCATTTTTATGAAAAATTACCCACAATTTTTTCAACAATGCGTCATTGTTGACGCACAAATACAATAAGCGGTACTAACGATGGTATATACTACTGACACTGTTACATCGCGAGTAGATGAAAAATCTGGAGTACGAAGAGAAAATAGGATGAAACACTGGACTGTGTATCGATTTTACTAGAATACCGTCAGTCTTTTAAACGGGTCTAAACTAAACCAGTCAATCTCTAATGAAAACAACATGGCTCTGTCAAAATCGACGTCATTCTTACTGTCTGCAAGGAAGAAGACCGCTTAAACAAAGATCAGACGATATAGCGCCTTGTAAGAGCACCCATTTTAACGCACACATTTTAACGTCTCAAGGGTTTATTGTAAATTAGGTAAAGAGATAAACTTCGTTAGTCGTTCAAAACAGCGGCATGAATGCAACCCGTTTATGGAAACACAGGAATCGGCCGTTTAATTGGGAAAATAGTTTATTTTCAGCTGAAATGGATATTTTCTATCAAGAAAAACAACAGAGACTCCCAAACCGGCCGACAACAAGCTATTTTCACAAATTAAACGATCGATTCCAGTGATAAAATCAAAACAAAATAACCCTTTACCACAGAGAGAGGCGGCACAAACTTCGAAATTCAACCTTTGTGAATCATCAAAACACTAGCTGTCATGATGATACCTTGAAAGATTAAAATTACTTGGAGATATGACAGCTTGACTGCAGCTAGAGCATAATTTTATTTGCTTGTTAAGAACAAGCATAAATAAAGCGTACTCCAGATACTCTTTATGAAAGGTGCCAACTGGGCTGTAAACTCACTCTATAAAGAGGATCTCTTGTGTTATTATGTATCCATCACCATGTAATAATACATATACTGAACCAAAAAAGAAACTTCCCCTGTGTTTAAGTACAGATATACACAAATATGAAAATCAGGATTAAACTAGATTTATATGCATTGAAAGAGTATTTTATTGCGGCTTCGTGTGAAAAAAATTATTGCTAAGGGTTTATCCAAAAGTAGTGAAATGGTAGTTAAAATGCGGAAGGGGTCGCTTACCAAAATCACAAATTAATACCGGGTACGACCACCTTCAGCATGAAGGACTGCCTGGCGTCATTGGCTCATAGAACGGATAAGTGTATTGATTTCGGCTTGTGGAATGTTGTTCCATTCCTGAATTAAGGCTTGTCTTAGCTGAATGACGTTTGACGGTGGAATAGGGCGACGTCTAACACGCTGGTCCAAATTATCCCAAAGGTGTTCAATGGGATTCAGATCAGGGCTTTTGGCAGGCCAGTCATTAATAAATGCAATGTTATTCGCCCTGACGAAATTCACATTGTCCCTAGCTGTATGGCTTGTGGCATTATCATGCTGAAAAAGAGTGATATTGGCATTATTTTGAAACAGTGGGATAACGTGCCTCGCAAGAATTTCATCTCGGTAGCAATGCCCGCCCAGCCTAAGACAGAACCCCCACCCCCAAAACGATCTCGTTCAAGTACGCAACAGTCGGCATAATGTTCATTTCTCCTACGGTATACTCGAACCCTGCCATCACCTCGATGAATGGAAAACCTGGACTCGTCAGAGAAAAGAACGCCATTCCATTGTTGTCTAAGCCAGCGTTGGTGTGTATGTGCCCAATTAACATGATTTACGCGGTGACGTCGCGTCAAAACACAACCAACGTATGGATGATGTGCACGTAGCCCACCCTCGCGCAAGCGATTGCGCACAGTTTGGGCAGATATACGGTTGTTATGTGTACCAGGGGTGTTAGCAGCAGTGGCTGTGGCAGTTTGGAAGCGATTGCGTAGGTGGGTGTTTCGAATATAGCAGTCTTGGCCGCGCGTTGTGACGCGAGGACGTCCACTACGTGGTCGATCTTCCGTACGCCCTATTGCTTGAAAACGTTGCCTAAGGTGTCGAATAGCACGAGTAGAACATCCAATATTCATAGCAACAGCAGTCATCGTCACACCAGCATTAAG
Organism: Hippopus hippopus; assembly: GCA_946811185.2. NCBI lineage: Eukaryota > Metazoa > Mollusca > Bivalvia > Cardiida > Cardiidae > Hippopus > Hippopus hippopus. Next base: position 36,483,828 of record OX328104.1, read on the forward strand.
CATGCCAATGGCACGTTCGCGTAAATTTTGCGGAATTCTAGGCATATCAAAAATAAAGAAAACTAAAAAGAATTTAATTTTTTTCAACGTCTTTTTCTTATTGACATGAAAGTCTATAAAATTAGACTGAAAGGTTTCAAAAAATATACACGAATTATACTGGTCCGTGCATGCACGTGAAAATCCCTTTCAGCGGGTTTCTTCTGCAAAATGCTTTCAATCGAGTTAAAATTTGTTTTATCGGACACATAATCGTTCGCCCGAATATATGTAGGTCATCTGATATTTTGATTTTTTTTTAATAACATTGCATTTGCACTTAAAGACAGGGGAAGTTTCTTTTTTGGTTCAGTATATATAGGGTATACAAAGATTTACAGTGAATAGAAAACACAAAAAAACACACATAGTTTCACAAATAGTACCTTTTGTCTAAGCTAATTACATTTTGTTGTGACCCCCACAAATTCCAAAATGACCCACATTATTTTTGATTAGGGGGTCACAATGACCCCCTATTTGTGTTGCCAAGGGAAAACCCTGCTGTCCATTGTCTATCATTGGATAACAAACTGTACATGTTACTGCAGGGCTCTTGGCTTGTTTGGTGTTTCTTTCAACATGTAGCCGAGCCCCGGTAGCTCAGTCGGTAGTGTGCAGGACTTGAGAACACGGGTTCCAGGGTTCGATCCCTGGCTACGACCCCTGGCTCGGCCAATCTCTTTCCGAGGATTGATGATAGTCACTGCGACAGGATTCATTCCTCTCCCACCGCTTACCATTGTTTTGACGATGATTATGTTGGAAAGCAGCCAGTGGCTTGGAAAGAAGATTTTGCGGACTACTGGTAAAAGACTCCAGGAAAGCATGGATAGGTGCACTGGCCGCCGCGATATAACTGAAATAATGTAGAAAACGGTGTTAAACACCATACAATCAATCAATCAATCAATCTCAACATGTACATACTGGACATTACTCTCTACCACACACATTTTTTTGGATTTTTTTCAACTGGAAAGCATCATGTGCAGATGACAAACTAAATGTTGCTAAGATGATGAGATTTGACTTTCAAAGGGTAGATAATATCATAGGAAAAGGAGAAAATGCTGGTTACCAGCTTTTTCTCTTTTTCCCATGATGTTTTACAAAGCTTCATTGCCAAGGGTTAAATAAAACAGGGGATTGTTTGATAAAAAGTAAAATCTTCTACAGTGAACTTAACTTTTGTCTTAACTTTTCAGATATCTATTTATCAACTGCAGACCTTGGATTGGAAACGTAGACAGGACAGACCCTTGGGCAACCCCTGACTTGTCCCCTAATATTGAAATCCGAATCATTGATCTGGTGACTCTAAAGGATTTGGGTGTCAGATATATAGGCCATAAGGGTTTCTCACCCTCCAACATGTGTTGCTTTGTGTTTCTGGATGTCAGTGATGACTATGTGGCCAGGTAGGATTAAAGCGAGCAATTTAGATGGCTAAAATCATTCTAAACATAAAAAAAAATATTGAATATAGTAAGACAATAGTTTGTAAACTACCAAAAAATAAGAAAAAGAAGTGTAAGAAATGTTAATGGTATGAAAGTTTTGCCTTAAAGTGATATGTAGGCTCTTATGGTAGTTTTTAGATATGCTTCCAGATTTTATCCTAAAGAAAGTCAGGTATGGTTATATGGGAGCATGATTCAGATTGGTATGATGACACCATAGTTGCTTTCAAGAAGATAGACTGAGTTTCCAGCTAAAGTGTGACCATCATGTTTTTCCAGACATCAAAATTGCACTTTTATATCTATTGCATGTAACCTTTCAGTTTCTTTATTCATGCGGGGTCCTGCTTGGCTCAGTGGTAAAGTGTGAGACTCGTAACCTGGAGCCCCAGGGTTCTAGCTGCACTGGATACACTGGGTTTTTGTGATAGTGTCCTTGAGCAAGACACTTCAGAGCCCCAGCCTAGTACTGATGAATTCCAGGAAATACATGAATATATGAGCCTTGATATGACTGAAATAATGGTGAAAGCAGCGTAAAACACCATTCAATCAATCAATCTTTATTCAATCTTGGTTTTGGCAAGGTGAAGCCACAAAAAGAGAAATATATTTAGTAGTGTCTATCAATATTTTAAAGATGATTTGATTCATATCATCAAAATTTAAATAGACCCATTTAACCCTTGATGAAACAGATCTGAGTTTGTACTACCCTGTAGAAGAAGGCCCTTGAAAACATGGTGGGAAAAGGAGAAAATCCTAACAAAGATGATTTTCACTACTGGAGCCATATTTAACTCTTTCAGGGCCATGGGCGAAATAAGGGGCTTTTGCAGAGGATATAGATCAAGATCAAACTGCACAAAACTTGCAGTTTGATCTTGGATCTATAGTATACCGTCCACTTGATTAATGACTTGGACAAATCAAGATTTTTTTGTGTGTTGTTGTAAAGAGGATATTTTGTATTCCTTGAACTAATTACCTCCCGATTAGTTGACTTTATAGCTTGACTGGCCAAAGGCCATCAGGTTTATGTCATGGCCAGGTGTATGTCATGCTTTCGTGTTCCTGTTGTTGCGCATGTCAATCTATCTGAGGGTCCATGAGTTAAATTTTATTTTAAACATCTTCTCTGAAAGTACCTATCCAATTTTGATGAAACTTCACAGAAATGATCATGCTATAGCCTTCTTCAGAATTTTTTTGAAAGAATTTGATTCCAATAAAAAGTCTGTTTGCCATGGCAACAAAACTGAAAGATATTGAAAATCTTTAAAAATCTTCTTTTCTGAAATTTTAAGGCCTAGTGCTTCCAAATTTGGCATGTACATGTGTAGCTTCATTCAACGGACCTTTACCAAAATTCTTCAAATGATAGCTCTTTGGTCAAAATTGGGTCCTGCCCTATGGGTAAGCAGCAATTTATCCTTTTCCCACAATGTTTACTCTCCTTTTGGTGATATTTACATTTATCATCATTAGAGCAAAATTTAATTTGACATTTGCAAATGATTTCAATTTCATCGTGTCGAGATTTTTGTCATTGTAGAGTTAAGCCTATTTATTTTACATCAGTTTTAAAACATGTTTTTACAACTTCTATTAATCCCTTATGATGATTGCTTCCTGGAAGCAGTAACCAGTAAGAGAGCAGTGATGTAGGTATTTCCAAAAGATGACCCTCTCACCATGGGGTTGTCTTGCCCAAGGTCATTTTCAGCAAAAGCCAATGGCCCTGGGTGAAGACCTAACACAAGACCCCTTGATAAATAGTCCTATATTTTGATCACCGAGCCAGGCAGGACCCCTATCTACATCATTAAACAGTTTATCATGGGACCAGGTCCAAGAAAATGTTTTAATTTCAGCATGCCCCGCCCGGGTGGCTCAGTGGTGAGCGTGTCAGACTCATGACCTGGTGGTTGTGAGTTCGATACCCGGTTGAGGCGAACTTTCTTTCCGGCGTATTTTCGCCTCTCACCTCTGCTGAAGCATGTGAGAAAAGTAGTTGGTGGCTTTGGAAAGAAAGTTGTGTTAGTACTGGTGTGAGAAAGCCAGGAAACACATGTGCGTCGCCGACCGCCATGATATGACCTTAGCTGTTAAAGTGGCGTTAAACCCCAATACAACCAACCAACCAACAATTTCAGCATTGGACTTAGCTATTCACCAAACAATCCCTCCTGTTAACAATTTTGATGAAAACAGCTTATAAAACCAATGCAGGAAAAGGAGAAAAGGCTGGTAACCAGCATTTTCTCCTTCACGAACAATGTTTTATACTCTTTTGAACACTAACCTCATCATTTGATCAACATTATAATATGCCATCTGCCAATTCTTTCAATTTAGACTACCCTAAAATTTTGTCATTTGGTAAAGAGATAGAGTACTGTATCATTTGATTCTTTTGTTCACTCACATTTATTAATCCTTCAGTTTTCTTATATAATCCTTTTATTGATTTTTTGGTCAGTGGCAGTGAAGATTCTCTAGGCTACCTTTGGGACAAACACTATGGAGCCCTGATAGGCAAGTTTGAACATGACAGTGGCGTCGTTAATGCCGTTGGCTTCAACCCGAAAAACCAGGAAATCCTTATTACAGTCAGCGATGATGGAAGTATTAAGATATGGAGATCGAAGTATGAAGCCAAGTTGTTTTTTGATATTTCATTGTGATAGATCTTTTGGAGTTAAGTTGAACGTTTATTGACCATCTCCCACTCATTCCAGGGTTTTTAATGACCCTGTTGGAGAAGGCTTTTGAAAACTTCTGTGGGAATTGGAAAAGGAGAAAATGCTGGTATTTAACATGTTCTCCTTTTCCTACAGTGCTATTTATCCTCAAAGATAAATCCCGTTATTTTGGCAACACTGCATAATTTTATAGGAAATACTTTCAACATTAACAAGTCTAAAAATATATTGTGTGCTAAAGAGTTAACCTTTTTCCAAACAACAACATTTTGGACTTTTCTCACTTCTATGTGAAAGACAAAAAATGTGACTTAAATGGTGGACATTAGTTTTTAAAGGGTAGAATTCACAGGTACAGATAATCGTATCATCAGGCATCTAGCAACAGGCAAAATCTGCCTACAAGATAATAAAATGTGCTTGCTTTATTCATGAATAGACTAAAAAATTTTAGACTTGTTCAAATTGAAAGCATCAGCAGACGGCAAATTGGATGTCTTAAATGATGAGATCTGTCTTTGAAAGGGTAGAAAACTGTGTGGTTACCAGCATTTTCTCGTTTCACACAATGTTTTCAAAAGCCTTTTTCCTTAGGGTTCTTAGAACAGGATTGCATGGTAAAGGGTTAACTCTTTACCACGTAACAATACATCGGACATCTCTAAATCCAAAGCATTTCCAGACAACAAATTAAATTTGGCTCGTCAAAAGAATTGAAAACATTGTGGGAAATAGGAGAAAACTCTGGTTACCAGCAATTTATCCCTTTCCTACAACTTTTTCAAAAGGCTTCTTCCTTAGGGTCTTTTAAATTCGGATTGTGTGGTATAGGATTAAGGCTTAGTGCCTTAGGGCTTTAGGGTCCATTTCAATCCACTTGTCATCTCTGGAGCCCCAGTTTAATGTTTGCTTAATATAGGTAGCTTGCTGAATACAGTTGGCCACTCAGACGGGGTTTATTGAATTAGTTTGTGTTTTTTGTTGTGGTTTTTTACTTTAAACCTAAAGGCATTGCTGGTCTTGTGAGAGTTTTCCTTCGGCACTTGGTGCTGGTGTAACTGAGGTAAGACAAGTACATGTATGAATCACCCGTTATTTTTTTACTGAAATACTTTGACACTATCATAATTGTATCTGTATTCCTTGCGTATCATTGGATGCCAGGTGGGTTTTGGCAACAGCCCTAAAATTTTTATGTAATAGAAACGCTGTCTGTGCAATTTTTAAACTGTTTTAATTAACATAGCATTTTTGTGTGTGTTTTTGACACTTAGTAGATAATGATATTGATATGAAATACCGGTAATTGGCAATTGAACTTAATTTAAATTAGAAATATTTATTTAATATCGATAGAGAAACAAGTCCTTGCAACTTGTACTCATCTCTTGCAATTCTGCTTCCTGGAAACCACACCAGGATTTGTGCCAAACGTGTGGGCCAATGAATAGTCCCAAATTGAATCAAACCTGACGGTTGCGTGTCTGACGCTCTCTCTCACAACCACAAGAACAAAAAACTTGATATTATCTTGTGGAAATACATATACATTGTTCAGACATGAAAGTAAATTGTATTTTAATTAATGTCAAACAAAAAAGAAAGTTTCTTAACTCTATTCCACAAAAGGCTTTTAAAAACATTGTTGGTAAAGGAGAAAATGCTTGTCAGCAGCATTTTCTTCTTTTTGAACAAATGTTTTTGACCTTTTTAAAGATAAATCTTCATCTGTTATGCAATATATACTTTGTCATTTACAAGTACTTTCAATTTGGAGTAGTAAAAAATGTTGTTGTCTGGTATTTAGTATTGAGATGTGAAATTGAGATAAATACATTCCTGAACTACAAATTTAACTGCCCTATATTTAGATTTGTTGGTTGGCAAACTTGTGAAAATGTCAAATTTTGTGCTTGCATATCCCGGTAGCCGAGTCCATAATGTTCAGGGCTTGCATTCTAGAGCTTGCAGATTGTTTCTACCTTCAGCCACACTGTTTTAGACAAATGATGATAGTCATTGTGACAGGATTTCAATCCTCTTTCACTGCCAAACGTTGTCTCTGACAATATTTATGTGAGAGAGCAGCCAGTGGCTTGTAAAGAATGTTGTATTAAATACTGGTAAAAGAAACTCCACAAAAGCACAGATAGGCGTACTGGTCACTGCAAGATACGTGAAATAATATTGCAGAGGCATTAAACACCAAACAAACAACATATACATATAAATGTATAGTATACATTTATATGGCTTGACTTCCGGTATTGTTATTTGTTTGTTATTTGTTAATGAGCTTGCTTGTTAAAGTTAAGTTAAATATGTCATTATTATTGTTAAAGGGCATAGCTGTTATGATAATTATTGTAAGGGCAAAAATGTAATAACTTTGATTAAATAGTTAACTCTCACAGGTTTTGTAACTATTATTACAAAGCTTTCCCCCACCCAAACATAAGTTTGGGGGGGTGGGGGTTAGTACTGGAATTAGGTACTGTCGTCTGACTGTCTGTCTGTGCGAGTAATGTGGTCTCTTCCCCACCTACAGTTTTCAACCAATTTTATGAAATTTGTAAAGGAAGCATCCTGACCATGGAAAATGACTTGTGCGTGTTTCAGTTACAAGTTTTTGTTATGATTACTAAGCTGCACAAGAGTCGTAGCTCTTTGAAGTTTTCTCCCGGTAACTGGACTGGGTAACCATGTGGGGAGGTATATTCGTTGGCCTTAAACAGTTATTAGAGAAGATATAATGCCAAAGTTGCCTTGTATTTGCAATTTTCGGTCTTTTTCAATGAAAATGTTCTTTCATTAGGTACCTATCTGCCTAGGAATTTGAGACCCCCCCCCCCCGGGAAAAGAGAGCAATGAATTCAATATGTGTTTCAAAATACTTATACACTGCTTTCAGCAGAGTTTTAGTTACACCTGAAAGTCAAATAGCAATATACTTGCTGAGGTCAGTTGTCTGCATAAAACATTGGTGCGAGGATCTTCCTGCTGTATAGGAAGCCGTGGCTTTGATCCTCAGTTGGGTCTGATCAAAGTTTGGGCAATAGGCAGGAAGCAGTTCTCTCTGATGCTCAGGCTTTGTTTACAACACTACACCTGATCTGAAAGTTGTGCACTGTCTTTTCCAGTGATTGATTTAAAGTCTGGTATTAAATGACATACCCCTACAAATGCAACACCCTTCAGATTGAAAAAGGGAAGAAAAGAATGAAGAATAAGAAATTTGACACCGTTGAATCTTGCCTAAAAACTGCAACTTTGGTCAACATTATTAAACATAGCTAACAATGTAGTCTGCATTCCTTGCTGTTTGACCATCTCTACCGTCCACCAAAACACCTTTTGTTGTGAAAGTTACTCCAAAGGCTGGTACACACAGTAAGATTTGCCTCATGAAATTGATCTCAGAGATTTTTGTATCATAACACACTCCTGTACACACACTAATACAAATCTTATGATAGTTTTCTTACCTGTCGGGTTTCCCCATAGAATTAAACCTCCAGAATTATGCTAAATTATGTAGATCTAGTCTCAAAATAGTGCTAACAAAGCAAGATGAAGTGATCATGGCATTATGCATGATAATTATTGCTATTACTTCGGAAAACTGGACGGACCATTCCTGGTGTGTAGATGTTGGACCAGGGTCCGTATTCACCAACCATTCTTAAGAACGTGCTCAGTCTTATTCTCAAGATTTTTCCAAATTTGATAGAAACTCTCCTGATTGGCTAAACCGTCTTTGGCTAAACCAAACGGTTTAGCCAATCAGAGTTGTGTTACTTTGAAATTTGACAAATCTTGGAGAATAAGACAAAAAACATTCTTAAGAATGGTTCGTGAATACGGACAGGATATGAAAAATACATTTCCCCCATTTTTGAGTTTGAGGAAGTGGCTCACTCAATGTGTATACACTTTACAGCATCAACAAATCTACAGGTAACTCACCGTCCAGGAAATGCTAAGCTGTGATTGGATAATACTCTAATACAAATCCTAGGAAATAGAGCATTGTACGGTGGCACAAAAGTGACATGGAAGATATATTTTATACTACGTGCGCACGCAGTAGCTAATACGTGCGCACGTATTAGTTATTACGTGCGCACGCAGTAGCTAATACGTGCGCACGTATTACATATTACGTGCGCACGTAATAATCCACCAATCAGAATCATGAACGGAAGCCATTGTTTCAAGATGGAAGTGAAAGATAGACATTTATTGATCCTTATAAACTGATTGGTCGATTATTACGTGCGCACGTATTAGTTAATACGTGCGCACGTATTAGCTACTGCGTGCGCACGTACTAGCTACTGCGTGCGCACGTAATAACTATTACGTGCGCACGTATTAGCTAATACGTGCGCACGCAATAGTATTACGTGCGCACGTAGTAGCTACTGCGTGCGCACGTAATACTACTGCGTGCGCACGTATTACTTATTACGTGCGCACGTATTAGCTACTGCGTGCGCACGTAGTATAAAATATATCTTCCATGTCACTTTTGTGCCACCGTAGCATTGCTCTAAACCTAATACAGTTTCATAAAACCGGGCTAAAAGGCCGGTACACACAATAAGATTTGCAGGGGTAAAAGTTTTCCGTATTGTGACGGAATTCGTATTTTCAGGGGCCGACCAGGGGTACCCCTTTATCTCGTATCTATTGCAAGTCAATAGATTTCCAGATGCCGTATCAATAAAATTTATTGCCCCACTGCATTTGCTTTGTCCGGGGCTGATCTCGGTCAGCAATGTCTCCTGTCAAACGCACTCGCCCTAAAAACAATGAAATTCAAAGAACTTTGTAATTTCGGGGATAATTTGCACCGAAATGTTTACAGTCACTCACTCTTGCTTAGGGTTTCCCGATTCTAAATATAGATGCTGAACCGGAACGTTTTAAGGTTATTGTATGATGTTATATTGTTCGTGTCCAAAACGTTGCGGCTGTGTTTTGATTGTTTTGATCGGTTTGCCGACTTTAACATTTTTGCCGCTAGGATTTTAAAACAAAATAAAGCATTAACAAAGCCCTTCGTTTTAGGGGACAAATATTGGCTGCAATTTGATTATTTGCTAGCGAAAGATGGCTCAGTTTAAATTATCTTTGTTCTTTTCAATAACAAATGGATGTCAGAGCTGGGGATCGGCAACTATCTTCCGAAGTTGACAGTACGTGCTACTCAAATGCCGAAGCGACCGAAAAAGGGGGAAAAGTTTTATTCATACACTGTAGTCCGATTTGTAGTGGTGGGCCAATGATTGACTATAGTCGAAAGTCAGTTGGTTTTGGCTTCCGATTGCGATTAGCTCTTGAGAAATCCCGGAATCGATTGCAGTCGGTACCGAAGCTCGCTCGGTCGTGAGACGTGAATACTGGTTTGTAACGCTTGGTTTTGTGACTGATATTAATCACACTCTAGGATTCAATATAGTGATAACAAACACGAAAATTGGCTGGAAAAATGAGAAAGAAATTTTTGTCCATGGATGTCTTGTCAAAACTCGACAACTCGGCAAGTTTCTTATTTGATCCCTGAGACCGGGTTTTGACGCTTGGAAATTTGAAATGACATGTCTTTGACGCTGAAAAATATTTGCTTAATTGTCAATCTGACGCATGAAATTATCGTCAAGAGCTTCATATAACCTAGCTTGTGCGCATCCGGCAGAAATATGGGCTAAACACGATCAGTATAAAATGTGAAGGACACGCGCGTGATCTAATGAAGCTGGCGAGTCATTTACGAGAACGTAATAACGGTGTTAATCCTCTGATCTAGTGTAAAGTGACAGATTTTAAAGTTACCTGCTATTCAGAATGACTAACTGATGTCAAATCATGTGGTAATACTTCTCCAGAAATTAACTGACACGAAAAATTGATCGCCAAAAAAAACGTGAAAACGCATGACACTACCATGATCAGCGTGGCATCGTCCGATCAGAGGGACTTCAAACTATCTTCTCATCTTTAATAATGAATTTAAACAGTGAATTTACACAAATCTCTGAATAAAACAATAAGTGGAATCTAAAATTTTGTCATGAGTGAAAAAAATTGTTGGTTTATGAAATGAAAATATAGATCTAAAGGGGGGGGGGGAGTCGTCTGCAAATGCTTGAAATATGTCTGAATTTTTTTTAACTGGTTTGGAAATTAAAATATAAAGATCAAAATAAATGATATTGAATAAAGTAAAAAAAAATTGAAGTACAAAACACCACATTTTTATAAACTTAATATCATGTAGACAAATTGTCAAAGTATTGAAAGCAAAAAGGCATTCTCAGTTCAATGGAGAAACCGATTGTACAACCAATAGCTAGTTGGTTTGCTCTTCCGGTTACAAAGTGATAATAAAATTTTGCATTTAAACTGATTGCCCCACACTGCCGATTTGATAGATTTTTTACAGGAATTGGACCAGTTCCATGGTATATCACTTGCCTGCTTGTTTTAGCAAACATTAGAATTGATTTTGCCAAAAATGTTTGCACATTTTAGGAAAGGTTCTTAAAGTGTTTGAAGAGCTTTTAACTGTGAACATGTAGATCTATCTATAAAATCTTGTTTGCGCATGTCACATGAAAACAGTATATCTTTTAATAGGCTGTCATTAAAACTTGATATTTTAATGAAATTATGTAGTTTAGATCTGAACCCCCATCCTTGTTTATGTACCCCAAACTCCAGTTACCAAAGGGTACAAAAAGCTCAAGCTAGAAAATGCACAGCACACTCTGTCACATTCTCCCTGATAAATTAGCCATTCTTAAAGAGAGTGTTGTTTTCCTATTTGACAGATTTGATTTTATTCTTTTGACAGAAATTTAGCACATGTGATTGCATTTTAATGAATCAAATATTAAATACTAGATATGTCCTTTTCTCATACTTGTTGTACTTTCAAATACAAAACTGATGTAGGGCTAATCTGATTAGGTCCTGTGTACAAAATGGAGATAAAAGAGGACAAAAATAACATGGGTGCTAAAAACTTTGAGATTTTCTTAGGTTTTAGCATATCATATCTTTCATTTGTTTCAAGATTTTTTCAACTTTAAAATGCTAAAACTGGATCTCATCAGAGGAATTTGATGCTTATAAAATAGCTAAATCTCAGGAGCTTCCGGGGGCCTCCGGCCCCCTGAACCCCTGGCCAGGGCGTTGCCCTGGACCCACCGGGGGCCCTAGCGGCCCCCAGGCCCCCAGCTCAATTTTCAGTATTTTCAGATTTTTTAACTTTTACCCCTGGATTTGTCTCATGAAATTAATCTCCGAGATTTTTGTATCATAATACACTCCTGTACACACACTAATTAATACAAATCTTATGATACTCTTCTTACGTGTTGGATTTATGCCAGAACTATGCTAATATATAGATCTAGTGTCAAAATGGTGCTTACAGAGCAAGAGGAAGTGATCATGGCACTATGCATGACAATTATTGCTATTGCATTGGAAACTTGGACCGACCATTCCTGGTGTGAAGATGTTGGACCAGGGTCCGTATTCACCAACCATTCTTAAGAACGTGCTCAGCCTTATTCTCCAGAATTTTCCAAAATTTAAAAGAATACTTCTTCTGATTGGCTAAAGCAAGCGGTTTAGCCAATCAGAAGTTGTGTTCCTTTGAAATTTGACAAATCTTGGAGAATTATTGAAAGACAAAACACGTTCTTAAGATTGGTTGATGAATACTGACCCAGTTCGTGGAAAATACATTTCCCCCATTTTTGTGTATCAGGAAGTGGCTTACTCAATGTGTATACACTTTACAGCATCAACAAATCTACAGGTAACTCACCTTCAAGGAAATGCTAAGTTGTGATTGGACAATACTCTAATACAAATCTTAGGAAATAAAGCATTGCTCTAAATCTAATACAGTTTCATGAAACTCCAGAAAATCTTATAATACTCTACATGTATTAAGAATGAACAGACAGTAAGATTTGTCTCACATTCAAAATTCGCTGAGATTAATGTTACTGTGTGTTCCGAGCTTAAGATTTACCGCACATAATTCTGGCTGTATACAGATGTAATCTGTGCCGCAATAGCAGGGTCGATTTAAGCAAATAATCTGTTGTTTTAATTAACGACCATATGGAAGACGATATTTGAAAACATTGAAAAAAAAAAAGAGAATGCTGCTTACGATCATTTTCTTCTTTTTCCATGATGCTTTCTACTCTTTCGAAGACAATAATTTGGACCACATTCAATTTGACGTCTGCAAACGGTTTCGATTTAGATACATGTAAGTCTAAAATTTTGTCGTGTGCTAGAGTTAACTGGGGCCATATACTTTTAATGTTGTGAATCAGAATTTCTTGATTATGGTGGCATATTTCTGCCGCGAGATACGAGAAAGCTATTTCGATAATTTAAGAGAATCATCGTGATAAAACAAAGTTTCCTGGAAATATTATGTAGATTATAAAAATTTTCACGATAAAAATATCGCGATAATTCTAACTGTTATCATGATTTTTTTTGCTTTCATGTCCACAACTGCCATTCACAGTATCTATAATTAGATACGGTTTCGGAATATGTTCGTCGACAACCTTATGAATTTTCCTTTTTCCCTGAATGGTTTTAAAATTGTTCGTAGGAGGCATTTCGAGTCGTCTTTGTGAATTTATAGACTTCTGTTCATTTCGAGTCTTGTCAAAATTTACCAATTAAGCTACAACTGATAATAATTCGAATTTCTACTTACTGCAATCGTTTGAAGTCAAAAACTACCGAGCTCATCCAAATGGTGAATTTTCTATTTATAGATATCGAAAAACGGATAGAACTATCACGATAATTTTATCTCGAATGTCAGCTTCGTGCACGATTGAGAAATTTTAAGTTCAAATATTAAGTTTATCGTGATATTTTTTTCAGGAAACTTTTCACTATCTCGATAAAATTTCCAGGAAACTTATAAGTTAACGCGATAGTTTTCTAAAATTATCATGATAGCTATCTCGTATCTCGTGGCAGAAATATGACACCATACTTGATATATTTATCTTTGCAATCATATGGAAACTGAAGAGTTAAATTAATGGCCCGCAACACGCGAAAAGGGGCATTTGGACATTTGCGTATAGTGTCGTCTCAGATCAGCTTGCGCAGTATGCGCAGGCTAATCCAAGACGGCACTTTACGACTACATTAGATTTTGTCCTACAGTAGGCTTGCGCAAAACAGAAAATTATATAACAACGGAAAGTGTCGAATCGGATTAGCCTGTGCAGACTGCGCAGGCTGATCCGAAACGACGCTTTACGCAAATGTCCGAATGCCCCTTTTTGCGTGTTTCAGGCCAGACTTGAAAAGATGCAATTTTGGTCGTTTTACGGCATGTAACTCGGTCATGAAAAGATGCAATTTTGGTCGTTTTACGGCATGTAACTCGGTCAACTTTTTTTTTTCCCCATCAGATATGTCATCGTACTGATTTGAATATGAATCCTCGTTCTTGACGCGTGCTATTGATCAAAGACATGTCCAAATAGTCTCTGCGAATTCAAGATTGCGCGAAATCAAAAATACTGTAAGAAGCAACGTATCCCATTAAGGAAATATCACTGAAAGTTTGTTTCTTACTTTTGTCTTTCTTTTGTACCGGTGATTTGCCAGATATTGCCTGACTTAATTCAGTGATAAATCATTCTTTTAAAGTTTGGTGAGAATATTAAAATCTGAAGAACTCCATTTAATCCTCTGCCAAACAATCCCTAGTTTTAACGACCCCGAGGAAGACGGCTTTTTAAAACATTGTGAGAAAAGGTGAAAATGGTGGTACCCAGCATTTTTTTTTTTTTTTTTTTCTTTTTCCTCTCAATGTGTTTAACCCTTTCAAATAGGAAATCTCATAATTCGAGTAGCATTTAATTTGTCATCTGCAAATGCCTTCAATTTGGACCAGCCAGAAATTGTGTCGCGTGGTAAAAATTTAACGCACAGTATTTGAAGTCGGGAAGAGGAACTTGGCTTGCTTAAACTCCTACTTGATTTACGATTTTGATGAAAATAGGTCTCATTTATATCCCAGGTGAAAGTCACGTCTTCTCTAGAGAAAAAGGGCCTTTTTGGTCTGCGTGGAAAATGCAGACATCTGTTCGAAGAGAATTTGTCCGTAGACGAAAGCAGAGGAGGTAATTTTGACAAAGTGTTCCGTTACACTGAAAGAACTTGGTTTCAAATCTGCATGGAAGACCGCCCTAATTTGGCCGTTATACCACAGTTATTTTGCGACGGCCAGTGCACCTATCCATGCTTTGACGTAATTTTCTACAACCAGTACTTCGCGTTATAAGCTTTTTAAACCACTGACGGCTTCCCCACATAAACATCTCTGTGACAATGTTCAGGGGTGAGAGAGATAATGAATCGTGGTTTTGTTACAAAAAAATCGTGGTTGAATTTTCGCAGGCGGCGCTGGTCACTCGCTATTGTCGTTGGACAAGGCACCGCACTGTCCCAGCTTAGCCCAGACAAGCATTAAATGAGTGACCTGTTGACGAGCTATGACTGAAATATTTTTGTAAGTTGCGTAACAAAGCATTAAAAACAAATATAGTCTCAGTGTCACCCGAGTTCGTACTGTGCACGATTACTGGTGTCATCTGTAAAGTGGGCATTTTCTTATGGAGAAATACCCGTTTTGATGAGCATCACAGGCTATTCCGTTATTTAATATCATGGCACAGGTCTCTGATAGATTTATGCTAGATATAATCTGACTGTAATAAATCAAGTTATTTACGAGATGGAGTGATCGCCGAAGAAAATGAGGGAAAACCCTAGTACTCTTAAATCTGACAAACGGCTGTTTTTAGGCATGACCCGTCAGATGAAATATACATGGTATCTAAGTTTAGAAATGCCAAAATTCTTGAAAGTGGCGTGATCTCATACAATCTCGTGAGAATTTGTGAATTTGGAAGACGGCATTTTGCAGACGACGCCGGGCGGAATTGTTTAAATCGAAAAGGAACAACCTTTATAACGATATAGGAACGGGAATTTCTCTGCGTAAACCCCGTGATATTGGTACCGATCGACGGAACAAAGGGGTATTTATAGACCTACAGCACTTGTGAGACATAATCTAGCAGAATGTAGAGGTAACAGAGGAGGAAAGAAGGTAGGACTGGTCAAGGCTTTAGGATCTCGGCAGTATCCAGCGAATCTTGTGGCATTAAATCATGCAAGAAGAACTTTAAGAAATGACCCTTTTACATGTTTTATGTACACTGAAATTAATTGTAGCCCGATTTCGAGAGAGAAGTTAATAGCCGCCAACAGTTTCATTGAAATTGGAATCGGAGCTTTCAGACTCGGAGCGAGAACGAGTGCTTCATATAATCACCTATCGCAGGCCATCCAAATATGAAATAACAGTTTCAATAACTTTTTTGTACGAAATTGAGATTGTATTGCCAGTGTTTGTATTGCCAGTGTTTGAATCGTTACCAGCCTGAACAGTAGTTTGAATTATTCCCAGCCTGACTAGAAAGACTAGAATTGTAGTCATTCTGTGTCATTCTGAAAAATGAAATGAAGAATGAAAACCAGAGAATTCTGGTAAGTGGTATCTTGTTCAACACATTGCTCTTTCTGTTATCCTTCAAATGAATTTAAGACAAAATTTTTTGTAAAGCGTCTTGGTGGCCGCCATTATGAATCAAGCAACATGTAATAAAGGAGCATGTTGAGTTCCCACACACATATACCGGTGAGTCTTGCTCTGTGAAAAGGGGTGTTATTGAATCTCCAAGAAGTTTCAACCCATGACAGCCTGCACAGTCTTGTGAAGGGTGACATGGGTAAAAAAATTTGCTATTTGTAAAATTTCTGTAAATGTCCAAGGACCATTCTACAAAAAAAATATACAGCAACATTTTAAGTACTAAAAAGAAAGATCATAATTTTTTTCCCTTAAACCTTAGAGCACAAAGGGCAACTTATGATCCCTCTCTGGCACAGTACAGACCAAGATCAGACTCCTTAGAATGTATTTTTTAGTCTGATCTTGCATCTACACTGTCCACTACTTTGTCACATGTATATCCAGGCCAAATCAACTTAGAAATAGCAACATTTTGGCTGTTTCCATACTGTAAAGGTCCATTTTGTTTCTAACTTCTGTGTTCTAAGGTGTAATCCATTCCTTAACACTTATTTTCATCAGAATGTAAGTAGTACGTATGGCACAAAGAAACATTTAGGTGAAAGGAAGATACCTTTCTTGGTTGTGGGGAAAATGAGTAATTGCTGGTAACCAGTATTTCCTCCTTTTCCCACAATGATTTTATCCTTTAAAAGATAATTCATGTTGAGCTATGTTAATTTGGTCTCTGCAAAGAGAAAAATGAATTTGGACAATTTTAAGATTTTGTCAGCTGTTAAAAAGTTAATAGAGCATGAAAATATGTCCAGACAACCAAGGAGATATCCAAAATTTTTGAAAGCGTGATGTAATCTACATAATTAATCTGGTTTAAAAGGAAGAGCTTTGCATTCAGTTATACGGGAATGAATTCCATTTAGTAAGAAAAAGGTTGAAGTATATTTACAAAGAATGGAATTCATTGCTGTTTTGCATGTTTTAAAGATTATTGTTACAATAGTTACTGTTTTTAGCCTTAAACTTTTATTGTTATCTCAGATTTCACATGTCTGATAAGCAGTTTTGTCTTTTGAAAGATGACTGAGTCCTAGATTTTTTTTCTAATTGTTCTGTCCATAAAATCAATTCTTACTGCATATAAGAGGCGCTTTAATATCTGCATCAACAAAATGCCTACTAATTCTTTTGTTTTCAATCTTAAACTCATGATAGGCCAACTTGTACCATCTGACTTGGGTTTCCAGCAAAGGAACTTTGAAAATATCCATGTCAAATATGTATTTTCAACACAAGTTAAGGTTTTATAGACAGATACATGTGAAAATAATGCAGCAAGTCGAGAAACTGCTTGTTGAGAGCATCTTCTGATTTTCACCCTTGTACCTCCAAATAAACCCAATGAAATTTTAAGTCTAGAAATGAAACAGTTATGTTTAATTTTAATGTTGCTTTCATCTGTAGGATTTTAGCAAAGTGGACAGTGTAGACCCAAAATCAGACTGCATGCTTTTTGCAGTCTAATCTTGATCTCTACTGGTCACAAAGGCAACTATAAATGTGAAAGGCGCTGTATGGATTAAGACTATTTTTCAAAAGTGGTCTATTATAGACCAAATAACTTTTGACCAAGTGGTTAATATGTTTTAACTCTTTAGCTTCCAAATGAATAAACAGATAAAAGAATCAACCAAAATAATTGTATTTCAAACTTCTTTTCTGTGGAAAAATGTCACTATATTGGACAATGTAGGTTGAAGATCAGACTGTATGTTCTGTGCAGTCTAGTCTTGAACTAAATTGTCTGCAAAAGTGTATTGAGTTAGGTGTTAAATAATTGAGACCCTAAGTAAGTTACTCCTCCCCCAGATAAGGCTAATCAAATGCAGTTGCCAAGACTCAGGAGCTTGATCTGTGAGCATGGCTTTTTTTTCCCCCCAGAATATCTTAAAAAATATTGGCCATACTTATTTAAAAAAAAAACAGCAAAATGCATGTTACATGCAGTCTGATCTTGATCTACATGAAAACTAATGAAAAATACCCCCAAAACAGTCACCCTAAAAACCCCAAGGAATGATAAGAATTGAGAGTGGATTGGCACTTTCGAAAATTTTCACATGGAGTAATTTTGTCCACTTCCTTACATTACAGACACAGAATTAACTTATTCCCATGCAGAATATTGTTAGACAAGCCTCTGAACTGTATTTTGTGACAAAAGGGAGAAGTATTTGAAGATTTGAAAGAAAGGCAAATGCAGTTTTAAATAAAATGGAAATCATTGTGAGAAAAGGAGCAAATGCTTATGACCATTGGCTTGCAGTGAGTGTTTTAACTCTTCCAAACAACAAAATTTTAGACTGATCCAAATTCAAAGCATTTGCAGATGACAAATTAAATGTAGCTCAAATGATGTTTTCTGGTCTTTGACAGGGTAGAAAACACAGTGGGAAAAGGAGAAAATGCTGGTTGTCAGCATTTTCTCATTTTCCAACAGTTTTTTCAAAAGTCTCTTCAGAGTCATTAAGACTAGAATTGTGTATTAACTCTTTACCAAACGACAAAATTTTAGACTTGTCCAAATTGAAAGCATTTGCAGACGACAAAATAAACGTGACTCAAAAATTGAAATTTGACTTTAGAAGAGTAGAAAACATTGTGGGAAAAGGAGAAAATGCTGGTTACCAGCATTTTCTCCTTTTCCCACAATGTTTTCAGACGGCTTCTTCCACTGGGTCGTAAAAAGCAGGGATTGTTTGGTAAAGGGTTAAAGGGTTAACAGCCCTGAGGAAGAAGGCTTTTGAAATGGTCGGAACAGAAGAAGCGTTTAATCCTATACATCAATCAGTCCTGTGGTTTAACAACCCAAGGGAAGAGTTTGAAAGAGTTGTTGGAACAGAAGAAAATGCTGGTAAACAGCATTTTCTCCTTTTTCAACAGTGTTTTTGACCTGTTCAGCCAAGTTACCTACCATCCATCATTAGCCCAAGGGAAAGACCAGTATGGCAGCAGAAGGATGAGTGAGTTCTAGCTAGTTACAACAGTTATTCATAGAAGTCCGGTAAGTACTGTCTTGTTCAATGGCATTGCTCTCCCTTTTCTCCTGGATTGAATCGTGCCATACAACAAAGAAAAATCCGGAAAGTATGGTGGTAGACAAAGTTTACAGTTGTAATGACTCCTAAAAATGTTACATGATTTTTAACCCTTTACAGTTTGCCAAACAATCCTATTAGTTGACAACCCCCACAAAAGAGTAAATTCCGTTTATTATTTGTAAAATGTTTCAATATGGAGGTCTAGAATTTTGTCGCCTGATAAAGAGAACTTTAGTAAAAGAAAGGAGAAACTTTTGGATGCAAAACTTTTTTTCAAGGAGAATGCAAATATTGGAAGAATTGATCAATTAAATTTTACAAACAGTTGCTCCTTTTCATGCCATGTTTTCAAAAGCCGCTGGCTGCTGTGATATAGAAATTCAAACTGATTAAGAATAATTCATGAAGTTTCAGACAGCAAAAAATACATTAAAATTTTTTCAAGAATATTTTCATAATCACATAGGTGAAAAGGAAGAGCATTGCATTATCCATGAATCAGGGATGAATTCCATTTACTTGTAAAATGTGAAGAGTTTATCTCAAAAGAATGGGATTCATTTCTGGTCTTCATGGTTGTAATTTATTGCATGTGTTTACATAATTATGTTAAACTTTGTAAAAGTGTTTTTTTTTTTGTATTTGGAAAGATGACTTCCAATTTCATGTTATAATCATATATATATTTCTGTAATATTGTAACATGAATCCTGTTGAGCAAAAATTGCTTTACAACTCAAAATGCATACTAATGCCTATTATAGCCTCCCTGCAAGATATTTTAGCCCAGTTACCCTACATTATATGGGGTTTTATGTCCCTTTTGAAAATACATGTAGCTCTAGACAACAATTTGAAGTCACATGATCAAATGCTTGTAAAAAGCATTTTTCTTTTTCCTTCATTGTTTTCTTAACAATTTATTCAGTGTTTTTACAACCCTGAAGAAGATGGCTTTTAAAAACATTGTTTCGAAAGGAACAATCCCTGGTCACCGGCAATTTCTCCTTTTCCAACAATGTTTTCTAGATACCTAAAGTCAATTGCTTGAACAACAACCCCATTCTGTCGTCTGCAAACTCTTTCAATATAGACAGGTCTAAATTTTGACTGTTAAAGTGTTTGTAAAAAAAAATTCTCTTGCCTTCAGCTTGTTGTTCAATGTGTCTGTGGCCTTTACTTTTGATTGGTCTTAAATTAGCCTGTACAGTAATGGGTTAAATGAGTTAGAGCCTAATAAAGTTGCCCAACTAAATAAATTGCAATGGGCGTCATTGGTAAGCCAAAATGACTCGGAGCTCAAATTTTCTGTGTGGAATCAATGTCTCACAGGGTATCAGTGTAGATCTATATCGAGACTGCAACTTCGGTACAGTCTGATCTTGATCTAAACTGTCAAAAAAAAAAAAAAACTTTCAGGTCCTGCCTACTTTAGTTGTCAAGGATTACAGATCGAAACCTTAAGTAAGGCTCCTGGCTAGGTAAATTCTTGAGGCCCTGTGATTTTTGTAATTGCGTCCTTAAGCAAGATTCTTCAGAGCTTTGGACTATTGGGTAGTGCTGGAGAAACTCAGGAAACTCATATATATGTAAGCTTTGATATGATATTCAGAGAACTGTAAAGCATCATTCAATCTATCAATCAATGGACAAACCCTACAGACACCCACAGAATCCCTTGGATTGACCGAAAATTGAGAATAGACAAGCATTTTTGACAATCGTCACTTGACAGTGTTCTCCTAGAACAATGGTGTTGACATATTTGTGTACATAGAGACATCTTGGAATAAAACCAGTTATAATCTGCTAAATACTTGAACATATACTGTACACTACCATTTACCGTATACATGAATGTTTTAACAACCCTAACAAAAAAGACTTTTGAAAACATTTTGAGAAAAAAAGAACATGCAGGTATCCAGCATTTTCTTCTTTTCTCATAATGATTTCTACCCCTTTATAGATAAATCCCACCAGTCGAGTAGCATTTTTTTTTTTTGTCGTCTGCTAATGTTTTTAGAGTAAAAGAGTCTACTTTTTTTCTGTTTGGTAAAGGGTTAACTCAATGGAAATCACTGTGAAAAATGGAAAAAATGCTTCTAACAAAAAACTGTTACTTTTCTGGCAGTGTTTTAAGAATCTGTCTTTGGAATGAAGCCTAGGAAGCTATAATTGTATGATTAACCCTTTACCCCACAATCCCGACTTTTAACTACCCTGAGAAAGAAGACTTTTGAAAACATTGTGGGAAAAGGAGAAAATGCTGGTTGCCAGCATTTTCTCCTTTTCCCACAATGTTTTCTACCCTTCCCAAAAAAAAATTTCAATTTTTGATTCACATTTAATTTGTTGTCTGCAAATGCCTTTAATTTGGACTAGTCTGAAATTTTGCCGTGTGGTAAAGAGTTAAACAATAGTAACATGTGACTGATCAAGACTTGAAATTCCAACAATTTGTATATCATGGCAGTTTGCTGTTAACCTATATCCAGCTGAATAAGTTAAATAAAACTTTCAAGCCGTTAGCAAAAATAAAAATTTTGCTAATTTGATGGAAAGATATATCCTTATCCCACAGAGTAGATCCAAGATCAGACTGCATGTTCTGTGCAGTCTGATCTTGATCAACACTGTTTGCAAAAGGTCCTTGAGTCGCGCCTAGCAGCCTAAGGGTTAAATAAGATAGTTGAAATGAAGTATTTGCTTCAAAAGTACAGAAATCTTAAAGTGCTGTTTGTTGAAAAGGTACAGGAATGTGTTGGCATTATAAGCTATCAACCTTTTCCCTCATAAAGTGCATTTTTCAATGCACGGACAGTTGATGGCTTGACAGCTTTGTGGGAAAGAAAGAGCTGAGGGCAACTTCATTTCTTGGCATGATGCTTTTATGATTATCTCTGCTACACTGTTTGTCAAATTCCTTTTATTAACTTACTTCAAAAAGACATGAATTTGTTAATTAGCTTAATAAAATACAAATGATACAGGCTTTTGAAAAAAGAGATATAAAAGATGGTATCAGCAGAATTCACATCTATGTTTTAGAACTAATTTTAAACAAGGTTCATAACTAAGCTTTGTCAAATTTCGGACTAAGTCATCATTTGTTGTCTCCCTTGCACTGTGATCCAAAGGTTTTTGAAAGTTGATCTCTCTCCAGTCACCCATTTCTCGAAAGAAAGAAAGAAAGAAAAGGTCCTTTGTAATAAATACTTATCAAGCTTTTGTTGCAATATTTGAATTTTGAAACAATTTAACATGGTAGAAGTCTGAGATATCTTTTATTCCCTCCATAGCCCCCCCCCCCCCCCCCCCCCACACACACACACACACTCACACAACAGAGTGGTTTAACACTTGATTCACGTTGTCTGTCTGACTGGCCCTAGACATAATTTTTTGTCCTCTGAAACATTCCTAGAAAAATATGAAATTTCTTCTTTGGCAACACCGTTTTCCGAGGGATTCATGTGAAATGTAGCATTGATTCATATTGATATTCTGCTTTATTTACAATGTTTTCAAACCAATCTGCTACAGATTGTACAATTAAAACGGATTCAAGGACACGCTTAAATTATTTATCTCTTATACTACCTATAAAGAAAATATCTGTGTGTATAAGGACAGTTTAAATGAAGATCAGATTGCTCAGAACATGCAGTCTGATCATGGATCCAAACTGTCCGATAAAGCACGAGTTTTTATCGACTGAGAAAACTTTACAGTTGCATTTGATGGGCTTTTACTTCTTTGTCTGTCAATTTTATTTTTCCAACATTTTAAGGGTTAACTCTTTACCAAAGGACAAAAGTTGCAGACATGTCCAGATTGATATTAATTGCGGGCGACATATTAAATTTAGCTGAAAGGGTGGTACTTGTCTGTAAAAGTGAAGAAAACCTTTTGGGAAAAGGAGAAAATGCTGGTTACCAGCATTTTCTCCTTTTCCCACAAGGTTTTCAAAAGGCTTTTTCTTCAGAGTCGTTAAAACTCTGGATTGTGTGGTAAAGGGTTAATTGACATCGATTATGCAGATCATAGTCCCACAAAGCCGCAAGTAACCCTCTGCCAAACGACAGATTTTTTCTGAGACCCTTCAAAATCTTGAGAATCTGCAGACGACAAAATTCAAAATTGGTACGAATATCAGAAACTGTATGACATGGTGGAAAACACTGAGGAAAGGGAAAAAATTGCCGGTTACCAGTTCCTCCGTTTTCCGCAATGCTTTTAAATGGGTCCTTCAAGGTCGTTAGCACACAGATTCGTTTGATAAAGGGTGAAAGGAAATGAGACACCATGCGTCATAACTTGAAAAATCGCATGCTCAAAGACATTTTGCTGCAGAATATGCATTTAGAGATTTAAGATTTCTTTTTCCTGTGCTGTACTGTTAAACATATTAATAGAGCAACATTTTAAAAATGGGGCCCTTATGGGGGTTGATTTGCGGGGTAAATTGTCTTCAACTCCTCTTTTTGAAATAAGTTTTATGGCGTTTTTCAACGCTGTTTTAGTAAGAAGTCGGTGACAGGTAATATACAGGCATTTTTTCTTTTTTTGAAAAATGACGTTTGCTTCCTTAGTTTCACTCCTTTGCAGTTTGCAGGTGCCAATCTCAAAGACATTCGGCCCGCTCGAATTATGACATTCTTGTCAGGTGCTGTGAACAATCCCTCATTTCCTGTTTTGTTACTCTGATTAACCCGTAATCCGTGGGGTCGTGAGGTAGAGCGTCGGCCTCGTAACCAAAAGGTCCTGAGTTCGATTCCCGGGTGTCAACTTTGGGATTTTTCATTGGCCCACTAATTCGGCGCGATTACTGGTGTAGTTCCCAGGAAGCAGAATCGAGAGAGATTAGTATAAGTTGTCAGAACTTGTTTCTCAATCGATGTAAAATAAATATGTTTAAAACCAAACAATCCCATGTTTAAAAAATCCTGATGAAAACGATATTTGAAAATATTGGGGGGAAAGGAGAAAATGCTGCTTGCCAGCCTGAAATTCTTCTCTCACAGTGTCTTTTACCTCTTTGAAGACAAGTTTCATCATTTGAACATAATTTATTCTGTTGCCTGCAAATGTTTTCCATTTTGACGAATGTAGAATTTTGTCATTTGGTAAAGAGAGAATGAAATCGTGACCTTTCAATTTGAGAGAAAAAAAAGTAGACAAATCATTATTTCAAGGGATTTTGTTTTTCGGCAGAATATGTAACATAGTAGTGGACAGTGAAGATCTCTATGATCAGCCTGCACTTTTGGCACAGTATGATATAGATATAATACTGTCCGCGAGAAGAAACTTGAGTCGGTGTCAGCGCCCTAAGAGTAAACCCTTATCCTGCTAAATGAATTGAGCCGATTTTGAAACCCCAAATTTTGGTGTTTCAGAGGCATTTTTGGGGGGACAATAAGTCCTTATCGGACAGTGTAGATCAAAGATCAGACTGCACGTTCTGTGCAGTCTGATCTTGATCAACACTGTCCGCAAAAGGTCAGTGAGTCGCGCTTAGCAGCGTAAGGGTTAAGATTTTCTGGATTCTACAAGTACATATGAGCCTTGCTCTGGAAAAGGGGTGTTTAGTGCATTTCCCTCATGTATTACACCAAGCAAGTCACAAAAACATATTTTTTGTCCATAAAAGTCACTTTGTATAACAACCAACTGAATCATGAGATTCACTGATACCTTGACATGCAAAAAATTGACCAGTAGCAAAAAGTCTCGAACCTGGTCAGCCTGCGCGGACTGCGCAGGCTGACCTGGATCGAGCCATTTTGCAGATACTTTAAGCCCTCTTTTTACAGAGCATGACTCATATAAATTGTACAAGTATGTGATAGTGTAACAGATAACTAAATCCTCTGATTTCGTTTTATTGGTAATTTTTTAAATAAAACTTGGTATCGATGGGACATCTTGGCCTAACTGTCAAAAGTGCGGGTTTTCCAACTAAGTTGTACGATGGTCTTGCTGCAGGTGTCGATCTGCAGGAAGGCATTGTTTACGGTCTGACCCAAATACGGATAGATAGCTCGGAAAGCATATAAGAGTGTGCAGTGGCCGTATCCGACTGCAGCCCGTTTTACGATTTTGTTGACCGGGGTAAGATTTTCTAAGAACAGGTTTGGTAGACAGGGGCTTCAGGCATTATTAGGCCAAATCCACACGTTCTAACCCGACCGCAACCCGTTTTACCATGTTTTTAAGACTGGGTAAGACGTTCCAAGAACTAGTTTCGTGTGACGGGGGCTTTACCCACATACAAACGGCTTTGAAGAAAATATGGGAAAAATATTGATTTAGCATAGCGGAAATCATAATGAATCAATGAATGAATAACGGAACGAACGAACGAATGCGAATGGAGGGACGAACGATCGATCGATCGATCGGAAAAATGAACGAATTCATGAATATTAAGTGCCCGTCGACTACCACGACAAATTCTATCTTTCAAGCAACAGCGCATATGCATGCAGATGATTTTGCTATGGACTCTTCCAAATGTTGTTGCCGAGCCTAGAAGTGAAGTAGGTAGCGTTTAGGACTGGAGTCCAGGAGGCCGCTGGCTCGAATACCCAGCTCGGCCATTTTCTTTCCTAGAGGATTGATGCGGTAGACTCAGTTTCTATTCCGCCACTGATCATTGTTTCGGCGATGCTTATGTGGGATAGGAAGCTAGCAGCCAATGGCTATGGAAAAATATTGCGCGAAGTCCTGCTAAAAGAAACACCAGGAAAGCATGGATATGTGCATTGGCCGCCGCGATATAACCAAATTAATGTTATGAACAGCGTCATACAAACAACATAACTAAAGTTTGGTGGTATGGTAACACCTTTACACAAAAAGCCTACAGACAACTTTTTATTTTCACATTGAAAAATATTTTTGCAAAAAAAATCCTGTGTAGCTCTTTGTACGTTGAACATTTTGCTTTAACCCAGTAGTTTAGAATTTGTTGTAAAAGTCGTCGCAGTACAAGACTCAAATTCAAACTTCGAGATACAAACTTGTAGCGAATGGTAATGAGTTAAAACTGCCCTTTACCAAGAAAAAAGGCAGTAAATGATATATCGCCCTGACATAAGAGAGGGGTATACAACTACATGTAAATAAAGACTTAGAAAGAATGAAAAAAAAAGAGCTAGTATGTAGAAAGGCTAAAGCATAGTCCATGGCAATCTGAGGTAAAATGCAAAGAGCTGTTCTTCTTTTGGAAAAGACATTTTAAAGAAAGATATTTATTGCAATTGTACCAACATTACTGCAAAGTGAACCTCATGAGTATACGATAAGCCGGGCCTCCGATGTTATATGGTTTGACATAATCCACTTTTAAAGTGTTTCATTTCGTAAGAGAGCTGTACAGGTATGCAGATCTCTATTGTTTGACCTGCCAGCAAACCCAGACTCGGCTGACATGACCATCGTTAACACGCAAAAAGATGTGTCTGGTTCGTGACTCTAGGTCATTATGGGCTTCACCCATGGGTGAGGATTACCCGCTAGGATTTTATTTACATCGAGCTCTATTTGGTTACTGTTACACAATTGGTGCATTAATGCGGTGGATGAAAAGAGACCCTTTTATAATGTGAGCCGAGCCCGGTTTAAGCTGTGACTTTGCACTTAAAGAGAGAGATCAAAAGAGCATGAGCTACCCTTATGTCATAATTATAATTTGAATAAAGGCGTTTTTAAAGATGATCATTATTGCTCTACCGTACTTTAAGCGTTAATTTACTTTTCACATCATTACAACATGTTTTAATGTAAAGAGCAACCAAAACTTGCACAATTAATGCTAAAAAGAATCAGCTACAGGTCGTAAAGCTCGTTTTGGTATAGTCAGGAATAATCTCTTTACCAAACAAGCCCGAGTTTAAACGACCTTATTTAAATGTGTTTTTGAAAACATTGTGAAAATGAGAAAATACCAATAACCAGCATTTTTCTCTTCCTTTTCCCATACTGTTTTGTTTTCAAAGACGAATCTCGTCATTTTACTCACACTCATTTTGCCGTCTGCACATACCTTCAATAAGAACTAATTCAAAATTTTATTGTCTGTCTGGTACAGAGTTAGGTCAGTCACTAGTATGGAATTCAAAGTTAACCCGGTTATCTTGAAAAAGTGGTATCTGTGAGGTTTCACTTAACTTTGAAGTGATACTCCCGCCATGAACGCAGACTGAACGGTTTTCACATGCGATGCCACAGACGGCTCCCGTGTATTAGCTATCAAGATCGCGATAGTCTGCCGTCATTGCCATCAGGTATTGCGCCCTCTCCCACTCGGCATTGATGTAAAGGCCTTGGTCCCGGTCGTCCTTAATAGGCTCCCAGGTAGCCAACAAGATCTTATAGCGATTTCAGCAAGTATTGCGGGCTTTCGCCCCTTCCATCACGGTAAAGGCATAGCGTGGCCCTAGTTGTCCTTAGCCATAGTGCGAAATGAATCTTTCGATGACTTTGAATGTAAATGTATTTCAACGTTTATTTTTAAATGATGTTTGATTAAATGGATTTCGATGTACACCATTTGTATCCTTCATACACTTATAGCAATATTTAACTACATTGAAAAATGTTGAAGAGAGAAACAGAGCAATTCAGTAAGGAACCCTGTAGAAAGCATTACAAGAGTTATTCCTCTTGCATTGTAGAATGTTCGAGCAATTTATGCCACCAATAACAGCTTACTCGGGTTCGTTTAGCGGACAGTACAGATCGAGATAGGACTGGACAGACCATGCAATCACATCTTGAATATATTTCGACGTATTCTATCAAGACTAACAGCGTTTGTCATATCAAGGTCTTTTTTTTTTTACTGACAAAAATGTTCCTTTAATTTACGTGTATTCGACACTCTCGGGTAAAAAAACCCAACTAATAACGTACATGTAAAATACTTCCTCTGCGTATTTTAAGTGTATGCATAGATTATGGACAGACAGGTAGCTGTGTAGGCTAAATATGCATTGAAATAAACATTTACCACACAATCCCGTGCTGTAATGACGCTGAAGAAAAAAGCTTTTGAAAACATCATGGAAATATAAGCAAAGGCATCTTCGGAACCCAGGTTTGAAGCATTACGTTCCTCTCCATGCATGATCCCTGGGAAAATTGACTAGCAAATCGTCGTTTCTTATGAATATTCATATGGTCGGGAAGTACCCTAATAGCCAATCGAAAGATCGATAACATAATGATACTCTCTTGTGGAGAGGATAATTTCATTTCTTCCGTTACTAAAAATATTGTCAACAAATATGGCGGCGTGCTTGTCTGCAATACAGGGACGACACTATCGATCTTTGTGTACGATTTTAACTGACAATCTTTCGGTGTTACGCCGAAAATCTCTTTTAAACGCTTCTCGATTGTGGTGTTGATGTTGCGCCGCCATATTTAAAGTATCCCAAAGCTTGATTTGCAACGAATGATGTGATTGGATATCGACAAGTAAAAAATAGAAATGACGGCGTATTTGTGATAAAAATAGTTTAAATTTTCTCAAAGAAAAACTGAGATCACCAATCAAAATGCTTCATGAATAATTCATGAGAACGAGGAAACGCCAGCGAAATAACCCAGGAGCGATTACAGAATGAATCGAAACTGGGTAACCGAGGATGAAGGAAAGGCTGATAACCATCATTTTCTCCTCTCCCTACAATGTTTTCTAACCTTTCAGATGTAGAAATTATCATTCGAGCCACTGATGCTTTTACCGCATTTGTTGCCTGCAAGATGCTTTCACTCTGGACAGGTGTAACATTTTGTCGTCATTTAACCATCAAATGTATAAACGAATGAAGTGAATTTAAGAAAAAAAAAATCTCAAATATCACCCTCTAACTACAATCAACTTAACTAACTTTCGTTTAGGAGAATGAAGGTTTTTGATTTTAAGCGAAGTGAAATAACACAATGTAGTTGCTATCAGAGAGTTTGGACCAAGATGAGACCACACAAACGTCCAGTCTGATCTCTTTCTGCATTCTTTGCAAAGCATGCCAGAGTGCGCGGTATTCAAAATGTATTTTAAACCTTTATCAAACAATCCCGTGTTACACTAGCCCAAGGGAGAAGGCTTTTGAAAACATTGTGGGAAAAGGAAAAAATGCCGATTATCAGCATTTCTCTTTAACCCACATTGTCTTCTAATCTTCCAAACACTAATCAAATCATTTGAGACACATGTGACATGTCTTTTGCAAATGCTTTGAAATGGCTGAGATAAAACTGTCGTCTACTAGAGTCTTTAACATACGACGAAATTTCAGAATTGTCCAGGATGAAGTTATTTGAAGACTGTTAATGCAATGTGGCTAACGTGGTGATAATTTGACTTTGACAGGGTAGAAAACATTGGAATTTTAAAGGGAAAAAATGTTTGCGACCAGCATTTTCTCCTTCTTCCACAATGTTTTCAAAAACTTTCTTCATTAGAATCATTATAGCCTGGGTTCCAGCCCTATCATTTTTTCCTTTGTATAGTCGGACTTTACTGTGTTAAAAATGAGGAAGTAACGTCCAAATAACGTTATTGGCCAGAATGGACGTCATTTAGAACACATTCTATAAAATTGACATTTTAAAGAATTTTGAAACTGCGTGTATTTACAAGGGTTATGTTATATATCAAATAAAACTTTATTCTATGTACAATAACATAGTTAAATGTAAAAACATAATTTCTTTTTTATGTTAAAGTTTTTGATGTTTAAAATGGTGGCAGATATTATGAAACACCCTGTATAAAAAAATGATCGGACTGGAGCCAAGGCTAAGGTCGTTAAAGCACTCCAATTTTCTCGTTTTTCCACAATGTTTTCAAAACCTTTTTTCACCAGGGTCGTTAAAGCACGGGACTGTTCGGTCAAGATTTAAATCGTAGAAAATACGGGAAGACACGAGCAAGTGTAAAGGCGCTATAAAATGAAGAAATATCTGGTTCAATACAAAACCGCAAAACCTGCCATTGAACTGCACCGTTATCATGGTTTATCTATATCCCTGATATTATGTGTAATTAATTTCAAGTCCTTTGAAGTTTAGCTCAGTTAAAAACGTCTGCACAACCCCGAGGAGACCCCGAGAATACGCGAAACAATACCCTGCCACCCAGACAATCCCTTAACCCTTCCAGCGCCATAGGCGAAACCAGGGTCTTTTGCGGACGGCATAGATCCAAGATCAGACTGCACAGAACGTGCAGTCTAATCTTGGATCTGTGCCATCCGCTTGTATAGTCAAGCCTGTAAGATATAAATCTTTCCGAGACTCATTGGGTTGTATTTTCAGCTGTCAAGAAAGGTCGAGTTCATATATTTGGCGCTGAAGGTGTTAACCCCAATGACGAAACGATCCAATGTTTTAACAAACCTGCGGAAAAAGGCTTTTAAAAACATTGTGGACAAAGGGAAAATGCTTGTAACCAGCATTTTCTCCTTCTTCCACAATATTTTCTAGACGCAAACCCATCCCATCACTTCAGGAAAAATTAATTTGTCGTCTGAAAATTCTTTGAATTTGGACAAGTCTAATATTTTGTCGTCCAGTAAAGAGTAGCAGTCAAATGTCATTCTTTCCTCCCTTGCACTTATCAGTATTTTATACTGGTTCAGTTTTATTACACGTGCTTCGCTTATCAACTTCTCTGTTTAACGTATAAAACTGAAATTTACGCTGAGTAATTGCGTTGAAAATCTATTCCCTCTTTCATGAAAGCAAAAAAGAGGGCCAAGTCACTGCTTGCTACATGCCTTTCTTTATCAATGAGCCATGCTCTGCCAAAAGAGGCTTAATGTAACTCCGTGATGCATGATACCAAGGAAGTCATCATTACGGATCCATAAAGTCAATTTTGTCTAACAACCGACTGAATCATGCAGTAAACTGGTCCTTGGACATGCAAAAAATTGATCGATAGCAGAAAGTTTCGGCCCAAACAGCCTGCGCACACAGAGCTTGGCTAATTTCTTTTGAAACATTTCTCAAACGTTTCAGAGTTAACGGTTGATAATTATTGTAAGGTCATTATTTTGTGAATGGTGTATCTTTTCAGCAATAAAGAAAAGAAAAGCATTAATTGTTCAACATTTTATGGGTGAAGAAGATTACGCATGTAAACACATATTGAAACATGATGCCGTCACAATCTTTGTATACAATTTATCAGCTGTACCAAACGACAAATTTTATAGTTGTCAAATATGGAAGCATTGGCAGATGACAAATTAAATTTGGATTGAGTAATGGTTTTTGTCTTTGAAGGGATAAAGTGAAAAGGCGAAAATGTTGCTTAAGAGAATGTTCTTCTTTTCCCACTGTTGTCAAAATCGCCCTTCATTAGGGTCGTTTCAGCAAGGGCAAAGAGTTTGGTAAACTTTGGTTAAGATTAAACCGATGCCACATCGATTTGGACCAAGCCGTACCGACAACGAACCTGAGGAAGAGGGCAATTGAAAGCATTGTTGGAAATCAGTACTTGCTCTATTTCCACAATGTTTTCTACATTTTCAAGAGCAAATTCCTTAATTTTAGCCTCATTTTTGGTCGTCTGCGAATACTTTTAACATTGATAAGTCTAAAAGTGTGTCATCTGGTAAAAAGTTAGTCATATCTGTAACAGTTCTGACACGGGAAAACATACTGTAATGCATTAG
The DNA here is from genome assembly GCA_946811185.2 of Hippopus hippopus. Lineage (NCBI taxonomy): Eukaryota > Metazoa > Mollusca > Bivalvia > Cardiida > Cardiidae > Hippopus > Hippopus hippopus. Next base: position 36,515,505 of record OX328104.1, read on the forward strand.
ACACCCTTTGGGGAAAAAAAAAACTTCATCTACCGTTATCAAGATGCTTTTTCCTCAGAGGCATCTGGATTTTTGGGGTGTTTCAGTTTGTCGATTTTCCCCAACCTTGTTTTCGTACTGTATACATATTTAGAAAGGGTTTAAAGTTTATGACATAAGGAGGACCGGTCGTTAATGTTAATATCAGACGGCCTGTACATTATGCATATAAACCGATCTCCTTGCCTTTGTTATGCGATACTCAAATGTACAAGCTCAGATATCTTTTTGATCCTTTACCTAACAGACCCGTGAGTTTACAACGGTGAGAAAAGGCTTTTGAAATAATTTTTTAGAATTTTCTCCCTTTCCCAAAATGTTTTCCAGCCTTTCAAAAACAAATCACTTTATTTGAGCTGCACCGACTTTTTCGTCTCCAAATACTTTCAGTTCGTACGAGCCTACTGTTATGTAATATGGTAAAGAGTTTACCTTCATTCGTACTTTTTGTTTACGGAAATCGGCGTATCTGCAATGATAAGTATCACTCAAAAACATTTTGAGAACAGGAGGAATTGTTCATAATAAGTTATTCCTCCCATTCTCCGAAATGTTTTTAAGGATTTATTTGATGGAGAAAAAGAATTCTTTTTGCATATTTTCAGTCTGTTTAATTGTTTTGCCAGGTAATTTCGGAACAGGGTCATGGAGCAGCAGGTCAAAGTTACGTAATTAAACCCTATTGCTACCTTTTTAAATTTGTTTATGCAGGCAGGGACTGCATTATTTGGCGTTGACCTTTTTTTTTTTCAAGCATTCATGCTGACGCTTATCTTTTCTTAACTGATCCTTGTTGAAGACCTTTATATGTTTCCCTGGTGTGAATGAAGCCATCGGTGTTAAACAGTTTGTTTTAATCCTTGGACTATACACAATGTTCAGTGCTTAACCCCTAGGCTGCCAGGCGCAACTCACTGACCTTTTGCGGACAGGTTAGATCAAGATCAGAATGTGCAGTCTGATCTTTGATTTACACTGTCCAATAAGGAGATGTTTTTCTCCAAAAAATAAGTTTGAAATAGCATTATTCGGGTTTTTACTGTCGGCTTGAAAGTTTCATGTTACTTATTTAGCAGCTTAGGGGTTAAGTTACAGTACGGCAGCAAGTGCAACTATCTGAATATTAAAAGTGTTACTTTTCTAAATCAAATACTTTTTTTCTAAGACACTGGTGGCTTTCCCGAAACTACGAACAGTGCTAAGCAGGAAGAGAGGCTTTGGAAAATTGTTTTATATGTAGAAAATCAAAATATGTAATTTGTTTACTGGTCACATAATATTTTCACGATGTAAGACTCCAAACAAGGCTTAGTTTTTCCAAAGTTTGGTGCTGGATAAAGTTAGCTTCAATATTCAAACAGTCGAACTCTTCATTCAATTTTGATGTTAAAATCAAAGAGCAAAATGAAAACCAGGCGGATTAGTAGGCTAATTATTCCTATTTTCGTAGCCTTTCATTAGTCGGTTATCTGAAGACGTAAAAATCTGGTTATTTGAAGACGTAAAAATCTAAACTCTTTACGAAATAATCCCGTATTTAAACGACCCTGAGAAAGAAAGCTTTTCAAAACATCGCAGAAAAATGAGAATATGATGATGACCAACATTTACTCCTTTTTTCCACGTTGTTTTGCTACCCCTCCTATGACAGATACCAGTATGTACAACAACTAATTTGTCGAGAACAAATGCCTATAATATGAACGAGACTTTTCCTTAGGGTCCTTAACCCTTAGACTGCTAAGCGTGACTCACTGACCTTTTTGCGGACAGTGTAGATCAAGATCAGACTGCACAGATCGTGCAGTCTGATCTTGGATCAACACCGTCCGATTAGGAGATATTATTCCCCAAAACATAACTTTGAAATAGCAATATTTGGGTTTTTACTATTGAATTGGAAATTTGATTTTAGTTATTTAGCAGGAAAAGAGTTAAACCACAAGATTGTTTGGTATAGGGTAAAGGTAGGGTTGGCGGACCATGCCATTGTAAAAGACAACGCCGTTTTGCAACTATGGTGTGAGATTTGAGCTTACCATATGGACCTCATGTGTTAATTTCTAAACATTGAAATGCTTGATTACCTTTAATTCTGCCTTTTCAGATATTACCTTTTACCTTTCTGTTGGCATTATGTGGCTGATTACGCGTAAAAAGACTCTGATAAGTGTAGAAATTGCTCATATTGTGAACATTATCTCCACCAGATACAATGTTTTCTTGGCAATCTGATGATCAACATATTGTCCGTCGATTTTTACCTATATATTCGGATCTTTTGTTCCAATAACTGATTTCCATAAAGCCCAGAAGTTGCATGATATTGCATGAGGTACTAAAATTACACCCATATGTCATAAGACTGACACTATTTGACGTCTTATCCTGTACTCTTTAACAAAGATCATCGACTTCTAGTGACCCTGGGGTAAAAAGGCTTTTGATCAGAATTGTGGGGAAAGGAAAAAAATTGTAACCAGTATTTTCTTAGCATTTTCCCAGTGTTACCTATTCTATCTAAGACAAATCCTATCTCTTTAACCGTTTTCTTGTCGTTTCCGAATGCTTTCAAACTGAGCAAGTCTGAAATGCTGTTCCCTATTAATGACTTATACTGCGAACTTGATAAATTAGACGATGTCCAACCAAAATAAAAAGCACCAAAGATCGCGAATTAAAAGTTATTTTCGTCGGAAAATCGTCCTGTTCTGTGCAGTCTGATCTTGGACCTACACTGTTCTCAAAAGCGCGTTTGGGTCGCGCTGAGCAGCGTAAGGGTTATTTCTGGTTCTTTAAGCCCTGAATATGGGGAACGTGCAAGATGGGCTCCTTATATAACGACCAAGCCCCCATATTAAAGGCAAATATTACGCTTAAATGCCCTTGAAGTGTACAGTTTCGCATTGAAACCGGTGACCTGTTATTTCCAAATGCAGCGTATTATGAACAGTTGAAGGCCTTTGAATGCATTAGTCCTTTACCAGACAACCAAATGTTGGAATTACCCATATTGAAACAGTAGCAGAAAACAAATCATTATGTGGCTTAAATGATGCGAACTTGTTTTCGAAGGGATAGAAAACATTGTGGGAAATGGAGAAAATGCTGGTATCAAGCATTTCTCTTTCTGTCTCAATTCTTTGGAAAGCTGATCGTTAAAACTCGGACTTATGTGGTAAAGGATCAATCCCTTACCAAACGATCAAACAAGATTTTGGAACCCCGAGGAAAGAAAGCTTCTGAAGACATCGAAGGAAAAGGGGAAAGTGCTGATAACCAACATTCTCTCCTTTTCCTATGGCGTATACAACCATTCTACAGACGAATCCCATCATTTGGCCCACATTTTATTTGTCTTTAAATGCTTTTGATATAGACAAGTGGTATACTTTGTCTAATAAAGAGTTAAAGTCAAATAAGAGAAGAGATAAAGCTGTGGTTTGCGTGCAGTAGTTAATTACGGGGTTTGCACTTTGACCCTCATAGACACGTCTGTAGCCTTTAAGGTCGGATTCTATGATACTTAAAACCCTTAAGGTGCTAAATAAATGAAATAAAATAGATATTTTAGTACGTGAAAAAGGTCCAAAACTGTAATATCAAGGCTACATATATGGGGTCAGAATATCGAACGAAATGGGGGACAGTTTATAGACCTAACCTCAGGCTGAACGTTTAGTGCAGTGTAGTCTTTATATTCATTGTTCGCTATTTCAAGCAACTCTTCTAGTATTATAGGTATTTTTGAGGTGAAAACGTTACGCTGGGAGGTACATTTTTTTATTAAACTTTGCAAAGTTTTAGACTCGTCCAGATTGAAGCATTTACAGACGACAAATCAAATGTATCTTAAATGCAAGGATTTGTATTTTGAAGAACAGCGAACATTTTCGGAAACAGAGGATGTGCTAGTCACCAGCATCTTTTTTCCCCCCATAGTATTTTCTTTAACCATCTCGCACAAGGTCCTAGTTGTTTGGTATTGACTTGAACTGTGAATTGACAGAATTATGATCGATTATTTCAGATAAAAAGAAATGTTGGTTATTATACCTTCTTAAAAGAAAATGTTCAGGGAGAGGGGGCATACTGAAATAAGCGTGACCCATCTGTCCGTCTGTAAACAACATTGATATAGGTATGGTTGTGTCGTAGACTCTCCCCACAATCCCACAATTTTACAGTCAATTAATAAATTGTTCGAAACTCATCCGACCCTTTGGTAACAGTGTTCAAAAGCATAATCGATGCGCAGGCAAACTAAATTAATTGTCTGAAAAATAGTTCTTCAACTGAATATGTTGAACTCAAGATATCAAGTTGAAACTGGCACCTGTTAAGCCTTGTAAAAGAAAGTAAAGCCAAGTCAGTTTTTTATAGAAGCATACCCAATGGTTGATGAATGAAATGAATAATTGTGTCTTTATATGGACGAACCTTTGCCAAATGGTTTCTGCGGGCAAAGTATTGCTCCTGAAACACCACTTCGCAGCATTTTTTGGGCTGTTTTCAACATTATTTGCCCATTCAGCACTTTTAGACAAAACAGCGACATACAGGTAAAATAGGTGAATGGCTCTTGGGTCAAACAGAAGACAAAATTTTAATGTTCAGTTAAAATATAGGAAAAACATTTGTGTCGCGAAACATTCGTTGAAAACATCAATATTTAATCAATTCTTTAATTTTGGCAACATTCTTCAGGTGTTCTTATTATTTATGGGTCAGGTAGAAATTGTTAAAGAACCCACGGAAAGCGTGAATCTCGTTGCGTATGATGGCGGAGAGAGAGTGACTGAATGTAAATTAGTTCAGAGTATCTACCCTTTGAAAGGGGTAGACACTGTTTTAAGCCTACAAACTTTGCGCCTTAATACCTGAGCGACTGACACATGACTTTAAGGTGGCAGTAGCGAAACATTGTTCATTTTGTGTTGATTTTTTTAAGTTTGTTTGTAGAGCTATGTTCATGATTCGACTCACGTCTAAAGTTTCAAGCATTTCAAGTTTGTTTTGCATGTTTTTGGTCCATTTACAGTTTCAAAATGCACTGGCAATTGAAGTAGGGGCCATTTAAGTCATTAAGTAATTTAAAACAGATTACCGATAATGATTAAAGAGATACTTCTCTCTTCAAGTTCAAGCGATTTAGTTTTAGGCTATCTTTGAGGTAAACATAATACAATATAGAAATAATCTGTAAAAGAATTTCTAGAATACTTATTGTTTGCTAGAAACGACACAATGATATTATTGTATAGTAACTTTAGGATGAATTTTCGTCGGTTTCACTGGATAAGTTGTAACGTGCATTGCTAAGTCCAGATCTACAATAGAACATGAAACGTCCCAACAAAGCATGGTGGTAAGGTGTTTGGGATTTCGACAATAAAATCGGTGACACCATTCATCCACCACTAACCTCCTTTAAGCTTTCAAGTTAAAAACAGACAGAGTATCAATTTACGCACACTGTATTGTGTGTATTGTGAAACAAAAAGGCCTTAATTGCCCAGGCGAGGTATCTTTAGGTCTAAATTTTCCGCAACGGAATACCACCCTATTCTTCTATGAATTGGTTCACATAAATTATGTATGGTATTGTGCTATCACTTGTTGAGATTTGTGAAGTCTATAAAGTGAAGCATTTCAGACGCTTCTTTCATGCTGCCAGGTATGATAAATCACAGACAACCATGTGTTCATGTTTTGTTTTTGTTAATTTTGCAAAATGTAATTGTACCTGGAAGCTGATAGGGAGCTGAACACTTTTGTTTCCGGTTTCGACCAACAAAATGTCAATGAGTTCTTCTGTAAAATTTTCATTAACTCTTTACAAAAGATAAAGTATTAGACTTGTTCAAATTGAAAGCATTTGCAGACGACAAATTAGACATAAGGCTTACACGATGGTATTTGTCTTTGAAAGAATAGAAATTATTTGGGGAACGGGATAAAATTTTCTCCTTTTTCGACAGTGTTTTCAAACCCCTTTTCCGTAAGATTGTTAACTCTTAGGCTACTTAGCGCGACTTACTGACTTTTTGCGAACAGAGTAGATCAAGATCATAGTGCACAGAAAGTGCAATCTGATCTTGGATCTACACTGACTGATAAGAAGATATCTTTTCCCCCAAAAATACATTTGAAATAACAAAATTTGGGTTTTTACTATCGGCTTGAAAGTTTCATTTCACTTATTCAGCAGGAAAAGGGTTAAAACAGGGGATGGTTTGGTAAGGACCTATTTCTTTACCTCTTGGAACAAAGTCGCTGCTGATGACTTTGAAAACGTCTTTGTAAACTTTGAATAATCGATGATTTTTGGTTTTGTGCCAATAACTGTCCTTCTGTCACTGTATTAACCCTATTAGGCTGCTAAGCGCGACTCAAGGACCTTTTCTGGACAGTGTGGATCAAGGTTAGACTACAAAGAACGTGCAGCCTGATCAGGAATCCACACTGTCCGATAAGGGGATATGTTTCCCTCCAAAATACTTTTGAAATAGCAAAATTTGGATTTTTACTACAGTTTCATTTTACTAATTCAGCAGGATAAGGGTTAACCCGGTACCGAACAATCCTGTGTTTTAACGACTCAGAATAAGAAGACTTTTGAAAACGTTGTGCGAAAAGGAGAAAACGCTGATAACCAGCGTTTTCTCCTGTTCTCACAGTGTTTTCCACCCTTTTAGTGACGCATTCTATAATTAAAGCCACAACTAATTTGTTGTCTGCAAATGGTTTCGTGTTGGACAAGTATAAAATGTTATCGTCTGGTGCCGTAAAGAGTTAACCAGGCATGACTGTCTGAAACCAGTTTGCTGCAGACGATTTTAAAATAATCTTGATGAAATATGGAATATCAAAACGATTCAAGGTTTGATACGTGAACTCATGCGAAAACATTGTTGCAAAAAGAGGAATTGTTTATTGTCGTAAACAGCTGGTAATACACTAAGCAAGACCCGACTGATGCAGATGTTGATAGACTTGAGATCCATCCCTGTTTGTTCTTGGGCAAATGGCACTGTTTCTCGCGACATCCGAGCCGATTCGAATTCCAGCTGGACCAAAATATATTTTTTAATGGAATTAGGCTAGTCAATGCATTTGATACATTGCACTATCACCTCTGAACACTCTTTCGACTTTATGTGGAAAAGTAGCCCTTGGCCTACTTTTGATAGTTGCACTAGCCGCTGTAGATATTGTATCTGAAATATTATTTGATGTGGCGTGAACCCAAGCAAGCAAAAACAGAAAGATTACGATAATCTTGCGTACATTGCACAATTCACAGCCGAGCTAGATCTGCATGTCTCTTTACTACACTTCTGCAATGCAAACATGTGCATACCCTGGATGCACGATGCACATGATAAACAAACATGCATGTTGTAAATAAACACGCTTGGCTTTATCATCTTGTAAAGTGTTTACTTGGTGAATGAGGCTTGCTATCTGATATACGATAGCCTGATATGTCAGGCCATAAGTGAGGGGGACTTGTAAAATGTCACATCGTTATATCCTGATAAAATTGGAAAATCATCTTTAAAGAATATTGATAATTTGTATGAATGAAGGTTTAATCAAATATAACTATGAAAACACATGAAACTTTGCAACAGCGTTTTCAAAAGTGCTTTAATTCAAGAAGGAAAGGAAAAGAAATCTGCAAGTGGTTAACTCTTTACCAGACGACCGAATTGAAAACATTTGGAAAAGTCGAATTTAATGCGGCTCAATTGATGGGATTTGTCTTTGAAAGGGTAAAAAACGTGGAAAAAAGTAGAGGATGCTATAGTAACCAGCAATTTTTCCTTTTCCCCACATCTTTTTCGTCAAAAAGCTTTATTCCCCAAGGTCGTCAAGACATGGAATTACTGATAAAAGGTTAAAGCAAGGTTTTTTTGACCAGACATAATTCTGCTCGGAAGTTTACACTTTTGTATTTGTCACACGTGCAGAATTGTTAACGAAGCTATTTAGGTAACGAAGAGAGGTATGTCGATGAAGGTCCGATGCAGCTGTTTTAGAAGCGGTCAAGGGCGATTTCAGAGACCGTTTCAAACAATGAAGGCTCATATCAAACTGCCCGAAATTTACCTTCCGATCTTGGATCTAGACATTTTTTCCCCCGAGTGACGGGTTGGTAGAAAGTGACTACCTCATATGTTTCAGGGGTTGATTGCCAGGTCGACCAATGTCTGTTGAAGGATTGATGATAGTAATTGAAATAAGATTAACTCATTTCTCACTGCTGAAGTTCGTTTCGACGAGAGAGAGTACATTTCGAGTACATTTTGTGTTTGAAATACATGTACTCATTTTCTCTATGACTGGGAGATTGTAATTTCATTGCTTCAAACCTATTTTAACTGTATTTCAGTTAAACTTTGGGTGTTATACTTTCTTTGGCCATATTTTGGTATAGAATAAAACTTGTCGAGGGACGTTTGGACCAAAAGTAAATCGAGCGATGACAGAAAAATAAACCCATCATATCGAAAATTCAACAAGTTACAATAATCTACTTCAACGGTTTTTCAAGCCTTTTTAACAAACGACCAATTGAACACATGATTGAAAATAATATGCCATGCTTCTCAGAACTGCTACATTTTTTCCATTTAGCTTTGTCAGTTTTCTTCATATTTACAGTTGAATTTCTTGCTTTTCAAACTGATGATTTTTTGGACCTACGTCCAAAAAGCAGCATCACAACACAGCCATTTTGTTCCAATTAAATGAGCTGTGCCTCGGCATAAGCTGATTTAATGCATCTCCGTGATGTAGTTATACAAAGCAAGTCATCACATAATTACAGATCCATAAAATCCATTATATCTAACATCCGATTGAGTCATGAGGTATGTTGGTCCTTTAATATGCAGAAAATTGACCCTCATAAAGTTTCGACCCATGTGAACTGCGCAGGCTGACCTGGGTCGATATTTTTTGCAGATGCATTAAGCCTTTTCACAGAGTATGCCTCAAATGTATTTGGTACATCCGCTGCGCTCAAAATGACTAAGACATTCCGAATCCAAGGCTCTCTTGATCGGAATATTTACCGGCATATCGGAAAGAGCGGATTCAAGATCAGCACAGCCGTTCGTTTCAAATGTGAGCAGTTAGCTGCCAGCCGACATTACCTATTCATTGGCAAAAAGGCAACTGTTAACCAAGTTGAAAATTCACATTTAACGGTAACGTTGGTTTTTAAAGAGGAAAAGCAGCTAAAACCGCCCCAAGCGCTCAAAGAACTATCATGTAATACTAGGCTGTCAGCAGAGTATGTTATGATGACCTCGAGGAAAATGCCTTTTGAGAACATTTTCGGAAGCAGAGAAAATAATGTTTGTCAGCATTTTTTTTATATTTACAGTTTTCTACTTTTTTAGGAACACACATAATAATTTTAATTTGGACAAGTCTAGAATTTTGTCGTTCAGTAAAGTGTTCCTCTAACTGATGATATGCGCTTATTGCGTCTTTTATCTAATGTACTTCCAGACGGACAATAAACGTCCTGAAGTTGTCCTCACGAAATGCAAAATAACAACAGACAGACCCATATTTAGATAGTCTACAAGCTTGGCATTCTAATGTGCCGTCAAAGGGATTATTAATGTCCCCTCCTGTTGCACGTAGAGCTGTCTAGATCGTGCACATTTGTGCAGACACGTTATTATATTAACAATTACATTGCAAGGTTTTACAACTCCTTTATATTTATGATGTATAGATCGGGGTTTTTATGGCTTGAAACAGCTTGTGCAGCGATAAGGGCAAAACCACAATCGCTTTGAGGTGTAACCCTTTCACCGCTAATGGCGAATCAAGTAGCTTTTGTGGACAGCGTAGATCACGATCAGACAACACGTTATATGCATTCTGATCTTGGATCCACACCATCCAGAACCTGATGCAAAACTTGACCAAAAAGTGTTTGGTTTCAAGAGGAACTGGACTTAGAGACCTCGAAAACATTGAGACTAGTCCATGTGGCAGCGAGAGTTAAAGAGCTTATCCTTAATAACATTTTCCGGAAATTTCCAGCACTAAACTTTCAAATTGTTTTCAAACCAATGCTCTCAATTGTACCCGCATGGTTTGGCTTCAAAATGTAATGAATTGTGTATCGTCCTCCGTCTTTGCCATAAAAATGTGGCCCACAAAGTATAAATCTTCATCTAACGCCAAAATTTGTCTAAATAGTAAGCATTTGAATACGACAAATGGCTTAAAAGATGGGATTTGAGTTTTGTAGGGTTGGATACATTGTAGGAAAATGAGAAAACGCTGGTTATCAGCATTTTCTTCCTTTTTCAACAATGTTTTGTAAAGCCTTCTTTCCCATGGTCGTTAAAACGCGGGATTGTTTGGTAAAGGGTTTACGCCCACGGAATGATAAACTGGTCAGCCAAGTGATATGTGATACTGGAAGTACTGTATAGTTGTAGTTGTGTGACCTGATGTAATCGTCTGACCCTTTGTCATACAAGTCCCAAAATAGGTTTACTTCAAACATCTGAAAAGCTAAGGAGAAACAGAGGAAAATGTAAGAATCTTGTCAAGACCTTTTTACCTTTCCGCAAGACCTTTTCAAGGGCCACTGAAGTACATCCGTGTGACACGTAACGGTGTATTAGCGCTTTGTTCCGTAAGATTGTATTGATATGCGCACTCTGTTTCAGCGCATGTCAGTGTGCAACATGCTGAATTATACATGGCTTGCACTCATGATTAATAAGAAGATATTATATGTGAGATATAGCTTTCAGTTTTCAATCCTTATGCACCTAATGAAAGTTTAAGGCTTTACTAGACGACAGATTTCTAGACATTTACAGTTGCAAGCCCTACTCATCAGAACTAAACCTTTACTGAACAATCCCGTGTTTTCACGACTGAAGGCTTTTTCCACAATGTTTTAGATCATTTCAAAGACAAATCTCATGATCTAAACCACAAACTGTAGATGCTGTCAGTTTTGACAAGTCTGAAGTTCTGTCGTCTGGTGAAGAATTCAGCATCGCGGGCCCGGCTTGTGTAGATCGTATTGCTTAACATGTAACCAAACAACAAAACTTTATAGTCGTCCAAGTTAAAAGCATTTGCAGACAAGAAAAATAATTTGACTCAAATGAAGTTTGTTTTGGGAAGGGTAGAAAACATTGTGGGAATAGGAGAAAATGCTGGTTACCAGCATTTTCTCCTTTTCCCACAATGTTTTCAAAAGGCTTCTTCCTCAGGGTCGTGAAAACCAGGGATTGTTTGGTAAAGGCTTAACCAAGCTTGTCACAGAATTGTTACCTGTAAACTTTTGTATAAGAGGCTGAAGATCAGGGTCTGTATTTAACAACCATTCTAAAAAACGTTCTTAGTCTTATTTTCCAAGATTTTCAAAATTTGAAAGTAACACAACTTCTGATTGGCTAAACCAAATAGTTTAGCCATTCAGAAGTTGTGTTATTTCCAAATTCAGAAAATTCTGCCAGAGTTAGACCAAGACCGTTCTTAAGAATGCTTGTTGACTGAATACGGGCGCGAAGTTGACCCTTTAGATTTACGTATAATATCATACACCTACATTGACTCACAAGAATTTGTCCTTAAACTGATTATTAGAGTTGGTGGAATTGATATCATCACTAGTGATGATCACGTTTACAGTGACGATAACATGTTACAGTGACGATATCATTATTTTCACTCGTAAACGAAGGATCGTTAGCCAGTTGATCTCGTTCTTCGTTCTTCGAATTCCTCTTTTTAACAACTACGGGTATTAATGAACATAGTTTTCTACATCACACGAAAGTACTTGGGTATTTTCCAGTATTTTGTCTCTACTTATGACCATCTAGTATCATCTAAGGTATGCTGTATTGTAATTGGTAAATTGAGCGCTGATGGATAGTAGGACGTTTGCTCATAATAGATAGTATACGACATCTTTAGATACAGCAGAAAGAAATATAAACCGATGCATTTGGCCAAACCCGTAGAGTGACATGCACTAATGTAGGCCTTTTTTAAATGACGGTATGCATACATCCAAACCACAGTAACAGAAAGCACAGTGTAATCTTAGATCTACACCGGCCGAAAATGAGATATTTCGTTCGAGATAGCCGTATGAGTTTAGTACCCATTTTCATTTATTTCACACTGTAAGGGGTAATTCACAGGTTAACAAGTGAGGCCAAGGCAACAATATATCAGCTTCCAGTAATTCCCCAAACCGCTCACCTCATTAAGTCGAAAGCCTCCCAAAGGCTTGCAATAGCGATATATCTGTGTTGCCTTAGCGACAGATCATGGCAGATATTTGCTTTTTTTACATAAATAATTATTCAGGGTCAACCAGAAGCTCGATGTCGTTCCTTCGATTTGTCCAAGTATCCAGAAGTAACTGCAAATCATTCTAAATGGCCATTTATTTCTGCCAGGAAGAGAATTAGCTGTAACCCCGGGGCAAATTGCGCTCTGATTAAGGGGACAGAACGGAATTACTCGATTCGTAAAGACGAAGAAATCTTATATCATTTTCGACAAGGAGAGCCGAGCAATTTTCCCACTACATCCATCTTATTTATCTACTCCCTATACCCCTAGGCTGCTAAATGCAACAACGTGTGCTGTTATGAAAAGTGTAAATCGAGATCAGACTGCAATGTCCAATACGTTGAGATTTGTCCGGCGACAGAAACATACAACTCTTTACCAGACAACAAATTTTAGACTCTTCCAAATTGAAAGCATTTGTAGACGACAAAATTAATATCGGTATGGCTCAGTAACATACAAGTTATTTAAGTTTACTACTTTTCCATTTTGATTTCTTTGTTTGTTTCTCTCTCTCTCTCTCTCTCTCTCTCTCTCTCTCTCTCTCTCTCTCTCTCTCTCTCTCTCTTCCCCTTATCAATAAAGCCACATTCAAGTCTCTCCCCACCGTATCTGAATGTACGATCTGAGCAGCCGGATCTTGATCTACATTGTATGGAAAGAACCTTTTTTTCGTCATCAATGATTACACTCACAATATAAATAGTGAATAACTTTGAAAAGAGTAATATCAAAATATAGACAATAAGGAAGAATAATGAAGTTCAGCTGGCCCTTAAACTTCCCCCCCCCCCTCAATTGTGTATACCGGTAGTAACCGATGTGGATGAAAGAAACAAATCTAGGAAAAGTCATGTGAAATAATTTTCAAACGCCAGAGAAAAACGATCGATTATTATTTAAAGATAAAAGAAACTGCAATTTAGGATTGTTACATGTTTGAACACTATCGTGAAATCTGTATGAATTTTGATTGAAATTACGAAACAGATAGATACAAACAGTGAGGGTGATGTATAATTCTCTTTGTTGAAGCATAGATATTGTTAAAGAAGGTCTTTTCTATTAATGGCTTGATTGATGTTATATTCATAGACTTTCTTACTCTTTTTCTAAGCTAAGAAAGTAACGCCATTTCTGACTGGCAGAACCAAATGGTTAACCCTTTACCACACACTCCCGAGTTTTAACGATTCTGAGAAAGAAAGCGTTCAAAAATATGGAGGGGAAAGTGAAAGTGCTAGTAAGCATCTGTAATTTCTTCCCAGTTTGAATAAGTCTAAATTTTGTCCTCTTGTAAAAAGTTTTGTTACTTTCAGATTTAGAAAATTCTGGAGAATAAGACTAAGAACGTTCTTTAGAGTGGTTGGCGAATACGGACTATGAGTGCACTCTTAATTCAGGTTTCATAAAAAAAAAACAATATAGGTGCACTGTTAGTTGATCCAGGAAGAGAGGGGAAAGTATTTTGTCGCCGCAGTGTGACGAAACAGCGTTAAATACAAACCAAGTCGTCAAATATTTCTCATTTTAGTCATATTCTCGTCATATTTTCGCAGATTTGTTGGAATATTTTTGACATTTATGGCTTCACCGAGTTATATTTTGGCACGAGGCTTAATTCTACATTTGTTCCCATTTGAACTGTTGTGGTATTGGAAGTTTTACGAAATGGAACAGAACATCGTGCTCTCATATTCTAAAGTAGCTCTTGTGGCAGCAGATAATCATTTAAAATGGCATGTCGAATTTTTTCATGTAACGGACAAAGTCACATTCAGTGGCACCACAATTCTATGGCAAACTGCTTTACTCTGAGTGGAATTGAGAACGCTGACAGCTTTTATGCTACGAATGCTATACCAAGTGGCAAGTGTGCTTTTCTCCGCCAATTAAAAACGATGACCTTACATGTATTTGTATGAAGGAATTTCCGAACAGCAGTGTTCCTTTTGCTTTATTTAGTTAGGGTGTTATCTGAATCTTAACCCGATAACAAGATTTTAGACTGAACAAATTTGAAAGTAGTTGTAGATGACAATTTAGATGTGGCTCAATTTAAGGGGAGAGGGCATTGTGAAAAAAGAAGAAAATGCTGGTAACAAACATTTTTTTCTTTTCTCAAAATGTTTTCAAAAGCCTTTTTCTTCAAGGTAGTTAGTACACAGGATTATATGGCAAAGAGTTTACAAATGTTCGAGGTCAAATCTTTGAATAATAAATACATTTATTACAATTTTCTGAACAAAAATCCTGCGATATAACGAGGATTTGCAAACAATAAAGTATCAAGTGCAACACACAGCAAAGTATCATTTACATGAAGATTTAATTGTCGTTTAATTGCTAACCACTCCACTACAGTAATGTCTCAAACAGTGAGAAGGGCATAGATTTCGAATCGAACTTTGAGCTTCTTATACCAATCCTTTACCATACGATCCCGTGTTTGAATAGACCCGAGGAAGAAAGTTTTTGAAGACATTGTAGGCAAAAACCAGAAAATAATGGTAGTCAGCATTTTCTCCTTTTTCCACTAAGTTTATCTGACGTTTCAGGACCAAATCTCGTCGTCACATTTAATCTGTCATCTGCAAGTGCTTTCAATTTGGACGAGCGTAAAGTTTTGTCGTCTGTTAAGCAGTTAATCTGTAACTGTATGATTTCTCGATTTTGCACTCCTGTAAAGATTTAACTTTCGAAAGCAGTATGACGAAATAGGCCTTTGCTTGTTACAAGCGATAACGGATTGCAATTTATTTTCAAATATGAAAGTTTCTTTTGCATTTGAATGCTTCTACTTTGCTTCACTTAAACTACATTAATGGTAGACAAGTAATGAGTAAATCTATTTCAGAGATTAATGTATGTAATGGTGACCTTTTTTGATGGCTGAATATATATACAATCCACTGAATTTCAGAAAAACTTATATCTTATAGACTTGACTAAATGAGCGGACGTTATATAGTAAAGATCACACTGCATTTTCTGTGTAGTCTGATATTGATAGATGTTGTCCGCAAAAAGCCCCCGTTTTCGGCCCTTACCGCTTAAAGGGTGACACTCAAGCAGGGTTTTTGCCCGGAACTATTTTTTTCCCTCTCGTACAAAAGGGTTCCTGAAGAGCCCTTTTCTATGGCAGGTGGCCGCGACACATTGTAAATTACTTGACTTGTCGTTTCTGTTGTTTTGGGTAATTACGGTACATGCGGTCCGATAGGACGGCTTGCGGTTACTATGAAAGACCACTCATTACAGCCGGGGGACAAAACGGAAGTGTCTAATTTATGAAATCGACTCAAAATTTCCAGGAAAATTAAACAGTGTAAATAGGTTTGAATGGTCCCGCAGTTTTCCTACTATTGTCACATGAAGTGTTAGTTTAATTATTTGAAAAAAATATGTATATGTGTGTGCATCTCCTATATCCGACCACTGACAGATAATTAGTAATTTTCCCGGACTCATTTACTCAATTACCACACAATCCTGTACTTTGATGGCCTTGATGAAAACGCCTTTGGAAAACAATGTGTTAAAAGGATAATAGGCCCGTGACCAGCGTCTTCTCCTTTTCCCACATTGTTTTCCGTCCTGTCAAAGACAAATACCATCACTAAAGCCACACGAAATATCTCGTCTGCAGTTGCTTTCAATTTGGATGACTCTTTTTTTTTTGTCGTCTCGTAAAAAAGAGTTGTATGAAGAATACAGCTAAACCCTAAGGCTGCAACATAAATGAAATGAAACTTTCAAGCCGATTGTAAAAGCCTTAATGTTGCTATTTCAAAGGCATATTTTGTGAATAAAACATCTCCGTATCGGGCAGTGTAGATCCAAGATCAGACTGCACGTTCTGTGCAGTCTGATCTTGATCTGCACTGTCCGCAAAAGGTCCTTGAGTCGCGCTTAGCAGCCTAACGGTTACCATTTTTCCCTTATGAAATATTTAATCCAACCAGCCAGCCAATTTTGCGGACAGTGCAGTCTGATCTTGATTATACATGCTCCGATATTTACATTTGGATTCAATGACCAACGCATTATCGCCCGCTAGATGGCATTCTTCAAATACACATCTATCTAATTTGGGCATTCTGGGTACAGAACCGGACTACTTTTCAAAACAACAACCGTTACTTTGAATTTCAAAATGAAATACATGTAAACGTTTACACAATAAAACGCCACCTGATGCGATTCATTCAGCTATGATCGGCTTGCATGTAACCTATGCATCGGCCATTTATTAAAACAGCCCCTACATGCTTGGGTAATAGGCTAATAGCTTCGGTATAAGCCCTACTTTTCCCAGGTATTGGGGGGATGGGTGATGCGTCGTAGCAGGCAGGTCGAATCTTCGAAGAATATGACATGTGACCGAATTAATGCTCTTTATCTCTTCTGGTGCACAAGCCTTTACCATACAATCCGGAGTTTTAACGACCCACAGAAAGGAAGCTTTGGAAAACATTGTGGGACAAGGAGAATATGCTTGTTACCAGCATTTTCTCCTTTTCCACAATGTTTCTACCCTATCTAAGAAATAAATCATCATTTGAGTTACAAATAATATGTCCTCTGCAACTGCTTTCAATATGGTCAGGTCCAAAATTCTGTCGTTTGGTAAAAATTTAAAGTAGCAATTGTAGTGTTCTATTATTTGCTGAAAATTTTCATTTAATTCATCCAACAGTGTGAGGGCTAAATAAGTGGAAAGTTAATTTCTGATATAGTTCATAATTTGCCTTGCCATGTGTGCACAAAAAAATCATCGGCCGAGATAGTGTGAAAAGACAGTGACAATCCTAGAAATCGGCCAGTAAATTTGCAAGAAAATACAAATATCCTTGAGTCCTTTGTGTTTTGCGGTGAATTTGAGGGATCAAGTGAGTTTTAATTATTCCTTCGGCCTTAGAATAAGTTTAACAAAGTGTGCATTTTGATTCAGGGAAAATAAAAACGATTTAAGTATTTCAGTCTTACATTTTTTTAAGGTAGCGGACAGTATAGATCAAAGATCAGACTGTACATTTTGTGTAATTGTATTTTAATATATTCTAACTGAAAATGCAACTAAGGTTGCGATAAGCACTGTAAGGGTTTAAAAAAAATCGATAGACCAACATTTCCCGTTTTTTTCTAGTTAATTAACCCTTCACCAAACAACCACCTGCTCAAATGATCCTGACGCAGAAGTCTTGTATACAATGTGGGAAAAGGAGAAACTGCTGGTTACTACAATGTGACTACAGTTATTTCAAAGACCGCTTTCCTTATTTGAATCAAATCTATTTTTTGTCGGCAAATGAGTTGAAAGGAGGAGTCTTAAGTTTTGTCTTCTGGTGTAGAGTTAACGGATTTTAATGCTTAGTAGCGTCTTTTTTTTTTTGTTTGGTATTGAAATCTGTTCTTGATTTTTCACACCAATAACTAATGAGGAATGCTTTTAGGTTTGTTTGCTTGGCCCGCCCGGGTGGCTCAGTGGTGAGCGTGTCGGACTCATGATCTGGTGGTTGTGAGTTCGATACCCGGTTGAGGCGAACTTTCTTTCCGGCGTATTTTCGCCTCTCACCTCTGCTGAAGCATGTGAGAAAAGTAGTCGGTGGCTTTGGAAAAAAAGTTGTGTTGGTACTGGTGTGAGAAAGCCAGGAAACACATGTGCGTCACCGACCGCCATGATATGACCTTAGCTGTTAAAGTGGCGTTAAAACCCCAATACAACCCAATACAATTGGTTGGTGTTTAGCACAACTTTCAATTTTAATTCAGTTACATAACGGCAGCTAGCGCACATCTCTGCGTGTTCCTGCGGTCTTTCACCGATACTTCACACAACAGTCTTTCAAAGCCACTTCCTGTTTTCCACATTATCACCGAAGTAAGGTTCAGCGGTGACAGGAAAATGAATTTAATCACAACTGCTGCCATCAATCGGCAAAAAGCGTCTGGTCGAACTGGGAATCGAACTGACGCACTCTCGATTACAATCCCCGTACGTAACCGACTGTCATACCGCCCTCGAAAATCTCTGGTATGAGATCGAATTTCTGATTATTTTGTTGGAGAGTGAGCTATTGATTATAAATGTATTAATTAAAAGAAGAGTAATTCGAGTACACGGCTTCAAAGGGTAGGGGGAAATGTGGGAAAAGGAGAAAGTGCTGGAAACCCACGAAGATAAAAGTGAGGATTGTGTGACGTGTAAATCGTAAACTGACATGCCTTTGAAATAATAATGGCTTGCAACACGCGAAAAGGGGCATTCGGACATTTGCGTAAACTGTCGTCCCGGATCAGCCTGCGCAGTCCGCGCAGGCTAATCCGAGACGGCACTTTACGACTACATTAGATTTTGTGCTACAGTAGGCTTGGGCACAACAGAAAATTACATAAAAACGGAAAGTGTTGTTTCGGATTAGCCTGCGCGGACTGCGCAGGCTGATCCGAGACGACACTTTACGCAAAGTCCGAATGCCCCTTTGCAGGCCATATAATGTAAAGGCAGCTCTAGTAGTTCATTCCAGGAATCAGAACTGCTGCTCCTTTCTCCGAGAAAAATATTGCTGAGCCATGCTCTGACAAAAGGTGGTTTAATATATCTCCGAGATGCACTATGCCAGGCAGGTCATCACGTAACTATGGATCCATAAAATCCATTCTGTCTCACAACTGACTAAATCATAAGATAGAGTGATCCTTTGACAAGCAGAAAATTTACCAAAAGCAAAATGTTTCGACCCAGGAAAGCGGGCACTGTGGAGGCTGACCTGGGTCGATACTTTTTGCAGATGCATTAAACCGCCTTTTCACAGAGCATGCACTAATTAAGTCAGAAATCGCGAATGAGCTGGAAGGGGCTTAACTCTTTATCAGATGACAAAATTTTAGACTTACTCCATTTTGATTGAAGCATTTGCCGGTATCTAATAAAATATTACCCAAATGACTCGGTGTATTTCAAATGTAGAAACTCTGAGAATGAGAGAAAATGCTAATAGACGGCACTTTCTCCCCTTCTCACCATGCTTTTTACCCTTACATAGATAGATATCGTGATCTGAACCATGTCCCTTTTTTTAAGTCATCCGCAAATGACCATCATTCTGTAAATTAGTTAAATTGAGCATGATAAAAGTTAACACATTGACAATCAGAGGGCGGAAGTCAGTCATTATCGCTTTTGATATTTTCAAGAGTTATACTATGACAATACCGTGTCACTTTAACTCTTTACCAAACGACAAAGTTTTAGACTAGTCCAAATTGGAAGCATTTGCAGACGACAAAATTAGTGTTACTAAAAAATTGAAATTTGTTTTGGGAAGGGAAGAAAACATTGTGGGAAAAGGAGAAAATGCTGGTTACCAGCATTTTCTCCTTTTCCCACAATGTTTTCAGAAGGCTTCTTTCTCAGGGTTGTGAAAACCAGGGATTGTTTGGGAAAGGGTTAAAGCTGTTTGGTGATTTTTTCCTCGTACTTTCGATAAAATAAAGGAAAATTTATCTAAAGTATAATACCGTGTCTTTACAACAGAAGCCAAACTTATTGATGTCCGTATTTCAACGAATCTCCAACGAGGAAAATTGTAGGAGTACAGGCTTAGCCCTTATACTGTTGGGTAGATTAAATGTTCATAAAAAATCTTCAGTCAAAATTCATCACCCAAATATTGCGATTTTAAAGTTCTATTGGTTGGGATGATCTCACCGTGTCGAACGGTGTAGATACAAGATGAGCCTGCACGTTCTGTGTGGTCTGATCTTATTGTACACTGTTCCCAAAAGTGCACTGGATCGCGCTTAGTGGACAAAAAGATAAATGAGATGGCAGTTGTGCCTCAAAATAAGACAAATGGACGGTTTCAGCCTGGTCAGAAGACCGAAATATTTTGGATTTCTAGGGTCCTTTTTTTTCCCTTGTATCTCAGCACCCGTTAGACAATGTAGATCAAAGATCAGACTGTAGGTTCTTTGCACTTTGATCTTCATCTACTCTTGCCGCAAGAGCAAGTATGTTCATGAAAGAGATCATAAGGGTTAACAAGAAGTATATGTAAAAAAAGACAGGTGACGTAAAAGGTTCTGGGATATGAATGTGAAACTCTGTCAATGTGAAGAGAGATAAATGAAAGGTATTCTGAGTAGAAATTGAATCTTTTTTTTTTCTTCTTCTTTTGTTTGCGAATTTTTGAAAAGTGAAAATTTTTTAATCAGATATATATTTCAAGACAACATGTTGATGTTAATCCAAATCATCGTTGGAAAAGGAGGTGGTGCTAAAAATAATGTGTCTGAAAGTATATGCAAACATATGGTAATGGGCAACAGGTCGAGTTTTTAAATTTATGAGCCATGCTCTGGCAAAAGGGGGCTTAATGCATCTCTGTGATGCATAATACCAAGCAAGTCATCACATAATTAGGGATCCATAAAATCAATTTAGTCTAATGATTGACTTATTTTGGGGGAACAGTTGTCCTTGGACATGCAGAAAATTTACAAGTAGCAACAAGTATTGACCTGTATCAGCCTGCGCTGAGTGCGCAGGCTGACATGGGTCGATACTTTTTGCAGATGCAGTAATCCCCCTTTTCGCAGAGTATGGCTTATAATAAATTACAAATCACATTTATTTGCTATGGTGGATACACTGTAAGCCCTGGGTATCGATTAGAGGTAGCAACACTTGTATATTGGTGTCATAAATATAAGCGAAAATAGGCCTGCAGGGTCCGGCGAATAGTTACAAGCTTGTATTTTTACCAATCGCAAATTACTATTTGTTCATTCGAGTTTTCATTACCAAGGAGTGTGTCAAAAGCCATCGTATTCTGATACCCTGTAAAACATGGCAAGGTGCGAACGGCTATGTAAAATCCTCATGTAATAAGCAAAGCTGGCAGGAAGAACTCGGACCTGCTTTTTGTTTGTTTTGAAACAGCGTCATCGTCCTAAACCGTCTTTCGTAATAACCGTATAATTGAATTAAAGTATTCAACAGAACCAAGCAAACACAGAAGCTGGCTCTTCGACGTCAATATTTCTCTTGACGACAAAAATGTCAGAACAGTCCAAAATTTGAAAAAAAGAAATGCCGACCACTCATCAGATGAGCCTCAAATGATAGGATTCCTCCCTTGAAGGTTGGAAAAAAATTGTGGTAAACGTAGCAGGCAGTTTTTATTAGAATTTTTGCCTTTCCCCGCGAAATTTTCAAAAGCAATTATCCATCAAGGTTCGTGTAAACACATATTGCTTGGTAAAGGGCTATAAAAGTATGGTCTACATGTAACGTTACTCGTTTGTTGTGAGACCCGCCTATGGTATCAACAACAGTTACTGAGTTCTATAAAGTGCCACTTTAATTAAGCTATCATTATTTCCAGTTCCTAATTCTTACTTTTTTAATACGAACAGTCCTGTTTTACAGCTTTGAGAGGTAGGTTTTCAGTGTTTCCATTGGTGGCTGTTTAGGACAAGTTTCGCTCTATTCCCCATTTCTAGGACCCGTCTATGGTATTAACAACAATTAGTGTGTTTCATTAACGGCAAGGTCTCTAATGAACAAACGCCGACGTTTCGGGGCGAGTTAATTAGCGAAACACTCTAATTAATATTGATCATTCTCAGACATTGTCTTAACGTAGCATCGAAGGTGTCAGCTGAAGTGCGTTTCAAAGCGAATTTTTTATTGTTTTCATTTTTCCTATTTTGTGTCTAAATAAGGTCCCGAACCATACACAGCTGGTTTTACCTCATTTGTTTGTCAAATATACTTGTTCAAATGCAAAAATAAAATGATATTTATGATTTTCCATACACATGTACATATATACTCTAATTCGAAGCATAAGCCATAAATGTGTTATGTCTTAAATGTAGCACAAATACGACCTGCTAGTGCTAGAAATAAGAACTGCTGCTGCACTGAAATACCTTATTAACATAAACATATTTTCTACCAAACGCGTACAGAATTTTGTTGTTATTTTCATTTAATAATCCGTACAGACTGACGATTTGAATAAGTTTTTGTGTCCTATGTGTATCCGACTTAAAGTGCATTTACTGTTGGTACTAACCTTTGTGCACCATAAAATCGGTGGGAAACATTTTTTTTTTCGCACTTTGTTCTTACACCAAGACCTTGACGGTCTAGATTTATCTGCACTTTGACAGATTTTTAATTGAAATTTGATCCTGATAACATGCAACTTTCATGTTGAAGAAAACTGGTGCCCACGCTTTTAGGTTAGGTGAAATTAAGGCACGAAAGGTCATGGTCATTGTTGCTAAAAATAGAAGGCATAAGGGGAAATATCAAAAGTACAATCCGATCTCCTTGGTCATTTGTATGATATCGCATGTCTGTTTGTCCATCAGCTTTTTCTTGTGCATGTTATTCAGTTGTCATTTAATTAAAACGAATCTTTCAAACATTGATTGCGATTACATACTAATGTTGAAGCTACCGTAATATTTTCTTTGTATTGTGCATTGTATATTTTTAGCTAACTGTCTTGAATTGGAATATTCAAGGGACAGTGATGCATAAATAAAGTGTTTATAACCGTAATGTTTTCTACCTCAACTATTGTCTTGTATCTTTTTTTTTTTGGGGGGGGGGGGAAAGGGAGAAACACTCCGATTTTCTGATAAATGAATAGTAGATCTTGGTTCGTTTTTACCAACAATTGTCAATAACATTCTTGGTGTAACCCTCAAGCGTGTGGTGTCCGTGGTTGTGAGGTAGAGCGTCGGCCTCGTAACCTTAAGGTCCCAAGTTCGGTACCCGGGAAAGGATGCCAACTTTGGGATTTTTCATTGGCCCACACATTCGGTGCGAGTACTGGTGTAGTTCCCAGGAAGCAGAATCGAGAAAGATTAGTGTAAGTTGTAAGGACTTGTTTCTCAATCGATGTAAAATAAATATGTTTAAACTAACCCTCAAGCCTTTCTAAATTGAAACTAAATGAAACTAAGACATGTTCTGATTGGCTAAACCAAAGCCTGTACTTTAGGATTCTAGAGTTAGACTAACAATGCAGTTTAGAATGATTGTTCAATACCGGCTTTGGACAGTATTTAATGTTCATAGTTTCTGTGAAGGTAACCTGTCACAAAGCCCTCAATCTTGCGGGTGTATCTTCTCTACTTTGTATTGACCTTGTTACCCTTTCCAGACAAATGATCGCGTGAGTTGAGCTGGTTAACCCTTTACCAAACAATCCCTGGTTTTTACGACCCTGAAGAAGGAGCCTATTGAAAACATTGTGAGAAAAGGAGAAAATGCTGGTGACCAGCATTTTCTCCTTTTCCTACAATGTTTTCTACCCTTCCGAAAACAAAAGTCAATTTTTGAGTCACATTAATTTTGTTGTCTGCAAATGCTTTGAATTTGGGCGAGTCTAAAATTTGTCGTTTGGTAAAGAGTTAAGTTTCCGTAAGGAATGCGGTTGCACCATATATCTCCAATCTACATGGCTGTATTTATGTTTTGGAACTTGAACTGTCAAACAATGGTAAATCTTTAGGTTTCGGCTCACGTAATCAGTTTGTGAAAACATGTATGCTATTATTATATTCAGTGACTTTAAAAATCTGGATGTACGGAAAAAAAAGTTAGAAATTTGATCCCTACTTTGTGATGGTTTGCTTGGTATCATGCTTTACAAAGATGCAGTAAATCCCCTTGTCCCAGAGCGCTGCTCACATTATTGTATAGCAAGGGCTGCTTCTTAGCCTGGGGTTTGACAAGGACGAGGGTTAATAAGAACCAGTACTTTCTCCTTCTTCCGCACTGTTTTCAAATGTCTACTTCTTTTTCAGAGTCATGAGAAGACGGGGCCCGTATTTATCTAGCATTCTTAAGAATAATCTTTGTCTCATTCTAGATTTAGAAAGTAAAACAACTTCTGATTGGCTAAAGCAACTCTTTCGCTTCCGACTACATGGAGCCGACTTTTCTTTAGGTCCATAAGTATCTTTTTCGTTTCAATTGAACCTTTTTTTGGTTCAAGTTTAGCATCAGACAGCGGACGGTGTAGATCTAAGATCAGACTGCTCGTTTTGTGCAGCCTGATTGTGACCTTTGCCGTACGCAAAAGATACTGTTCAAGGCGACATTGGCAGTGAAAGAGTTGACCAGTCGGAACTTGTATTACTTTCAAATTTAGAAAATTCTTGAGGTCAAGACTAAGCGTGTTCTAAGAATGGTTAGTGAATATGGACCTAGGGTTATTTTGTAAAGGGTTATCTAACGTCATTTTGATGGGATTTTAATTTGGTAAAAATTGGCACATACGTCGTGGGTATTTTTATGAGATTTATAAACAGTTCCCGGCCCAACAACTTGCACGCTGAACTTAAAATCGAAACTTAGATTATCTGTACAAATAAATTAATGACTTCCTTTATAGGATTTTAATTCGACATCCATTTTCAATGTATCATAAACATCTATTCCCAGTTGTGAAAAAACGGAGAGCTGTTGGTGTGTTGGCGTATTTCCGTCTCTAGACTTGTTAGCGAAGGATCATTTAGATTGTTTTGTTATTGCTCTTGTTGCTTTACAATTTTAGACTTCTCGTTTTCAGTCGATGACTATAGTTTTTCATCAATTACTGGGTGTCTCACAAAATTATCCGACATTCCAGACGACACTAAACGAGAATAACCGATCCAGCGTTTTTACGCTCTTGAGGAAGACTCTTGAAATCATTCTGGGAAAAAGAAAAATGTCATCCTTTTCTAACAGTGTTTTTACCATTTAACGATATCTTATAATTATAGTCACATTTAATTTATCGTCTGCTTTCAATATGGACGAGTCTCAGTTGCTTTCGTCTGGTGAAGAGGTGAAGGTGAAGTAAGAGGAATGTCGTGGGTTGAGCTTTTATGAATATCTTTATAGCTTTTTGTGGTGCAAAAGTCAATCAAACATATCACAGCGTAATAATATATGAATTGAAGTGCAGGACATGGATCTTAAGCTAGAAAAAGTAGTCCCGTCTATCTCGTTACCAGAATTCAGAATTTATTATGCTTTCATATTGAAAGTATTTATAGACGACCAACCAAATGATGGAGCTGTCTTCGATAGGATAGAAAACATTGTGGAGAAAAGAGAAAAAGGCAGGTAAACAGTATTTTTTCCTTTTCCCACCATGTTTTCAACAGCTATCTCCCTCAAGGAACGTTTGGTAATTTGATAAATCTTGTACCTTCTGTCAATCATTCAATGAGGCATACCTTTACTTAGCCCCCACCTACAGCTCGATTCTTTATTGCATGCATTGAAATATTTACTTTCACGCATTGAACTCCGCATTTGCACAGGGTTGATATATTTATAATACTCATGCAGGAGTTATGGTCTGTTTATACAAAATTATATATGCCATAAATTGTAACCCCTTCAAATGTCTTTGTTTTAATGATACAAAATGGATTTAACTAGCTATAAATTATACGATAATGCTTTGGTCCTTTCCCATCATTTCTGTAACATTAAATTAATAAGCTAAATATATCATCAGAGAATATTGCAGTAAAAGGAAGCAATCGTTTTAGTCATACATGCATCTACTTATCAGCCCCATTTCACCAATGCTTAACGTCCAGAGATAACTTCTCAAGTTGCCCCTGTCTTGAACCGTTTATGCAAACATTAGCAAAATGCGTTTTGAAGTCCTTGCACCGACAACATGATTTTGACGTCTTTGTACCTCACTTTGACCTTTACGTAACGACCCTGAGCTTTTTACGACTCTTAAGAAGGAGGCCTTTTAAAAACGTTGTGGGAAAAGGAGAAAATGCTGGAAACCAGCATTTTCTCCTTTTCCCATAACGTTTTCTTCCTCTTCTAGGATAATTTGATCATTTTAGATAATTTAGGATTTTATTTGTCGTCTGCAAATGCGTCTATTGTGAATGGGACGCGTAAAGTTTTGTCGTCTGGTAAAATGTTAACCTTGGACGACAGCTCACAAAGATTACAGGTGCTGTTAGAGGGCACTGTATAAGAGGGAATGTTTTATTTTTCAGTTTGATAAAAATAATGAGGAATGAAAATATTTCAATGAAATATGACAGAAACCACAATGAATTATTAACTCATTACTTCCTGAAAAAAAAAAAATGCTGCAGATGATTTTGATAACGTTCTTGTAAAAAGATGGATGTTTAAAATTGAATTGAGGTTTTAATGCAAGTGCTTAAATACATGTGAAAACATTGTGGCCAAAAAAAAAAAGAGTTCGTTAAGATAATTTCTTTTTCACCACAATGGTTTGAAAAGTGTAGTGCTGCAAGACCAAGTAAAAAGTCTGCCACAATGTTTTCTTCCGTTTCAAAGTTAAGCCCTACCATTTTAACCACATTTTGATATGCCGTCCTCATACGCTTTCAATATGAAAAAAATCCAAAATTTTGTTGTCTAGTAATCAATTAACCTTTTACCATACAATCCAGAGTTTTAACAAACCTGGAAAAAAAGGCTTTTGAAAGCATTACAGGAAAAGGAGAAAATGAAGGTGACCAGCATTCTCTCCTCTTCCCACACTCTTTTCTACCCTTCCAAAAACAAATTTCAATAGCATTTATTTTGTCATCTGCGAATGCTAGCAATTTGGTCAAGGCTGAAATTTTGTCGTTTAGTCAAAAGTGAAGCCATTGCCATGTGGGCTTTTATTTGTTTACATGTCCAAATCACTGCAAAGCATAGAAATGAAGAAATAAAAAGCTGGATAGCGAAAGAACCAGTTTTAGCTGTGTAAAGAAGCTATTCATCCTTCTGCTACAGAGCTTTCATGTATCAAACATTGAATACATTTTGTAAAGATATTTTTCTCAGTCCTCTGATGCGAGTTGTTAAAAAAAATACTAAATGACCATGTATTTTAGTTATCCTAGTTCATTGGAAAAGAAGAAAATGCTGGTGAACTGCACTTTTCCTTTTACCACGATGTTTTCTACACTCTCAACTCATGTGGCATCTTTCGAGCTACATTTAATTTGTCGTCTGCAAGTGCTTTAAGTGTGAAAAAGTCTAAAAGTATATCGTTTGGTAAAGAGTTAACCCTTAAAGCTCCTTTCACAACTAAAATTGGCTTTACGGCCAGTGTAGATTAAGATCAAACGCACAAGAGGTGCATTCAGATCTGTAATCTACGTGTACACTGTCCGTTTTCCGAGACATTCATAAACAAGAGCAACCTTTGAATGCAACTGTTTGAGTCTTATTTCTAGACTGAAAATGTTGTGATTATTTACCGCTCTAGGGGCTAATATACATTATATTATGATATGCAGGTTACATTTGTATAATTAGATGTGGAAGGCATACATCAATCGCTTTCAAACTGAAATGCAGCACATACAAGTTTGACCTTTAACCAGAGACTCATGCGTAACCGTTCTACAAAATGCATTAATCAAAGCGTAATTGTTTCGTACGTGTTATTTCATTTGAAATTATACGACCTGTATTATGTGTAGTTAAATTGCCCTGCTTGTCCTATTTTTTTTAAAGCACTTTTTTTGCAGTCAACCTCCGAGGTCTTGAAATTGATTACTACTTCAATTGAAGTAATTTGGTCACAGTTTAGCATCACTTTTTAACCCTTTCCCAAACAAATCCCTGGTTTTTACGGGTCAGGAATAAAAGCCTTTTGAAAACATTGTGGGAAAAGGAGAAAATGCTGGTAACCAGCATTTTCTCCTTTTCCCACAATGTTTTCTACCCTATCATATAGAAAAATCATCTTTTTAGCAACTGTTAATTTGTCATCTGCAAAATGCTTTCAATTTGGTCTAGTCCAAAATTTGCCGTTTGGGAAAGGGTTAAAACTATTCATGAGTCACAGTTTTCAATCGAAACCGTTCGAAATACAGTTCTTTTGACAGACAGGTTGTCAACTCATTTTTTACGCAATTTTTCAATTGCGTTGGCAGGTTTAACTGACGGATTGGTAGATGTAAATAATTTCACTGTCTATTTTCCTTGATTAAAAGAATTTGACATGCACTTACTGCGCAACCATTCTCCGTCTAATTCTCGAGAATTTTAGAGATTTAGAAAGCAACTTGTGATTGGCTAAACCAAATGGTTTAGCCAATCAGACATTTTGTTACTTTCTAAATCGAGAATAAGTCAAAGAATGCAATTTGGAATAGTTGGTGAATACGGGCCCTGGGCTCAGAAATATAGAAGTAGTTCCTAATTGCATAACGACTATCCCAGTATGCGTTGAATTTGTTACTAGGCATCCAGTTTCGATCTTCGCTGGAAGTGCTAGTTACATTGTTGTCGTAGGGCAAGGCTCAGCAAACTTCCGTCGAAGTACAGGTGCAACTTACTAAGGACATGAACATGTGTATCCGTAATGCGACTGATATACTGTTGAAAGCACTGTAAAACATCATTTAAACCAACAAATTCATAAATTAAACACCCAAGAAAGGAAAAGGTCAACTGATGATATGATCCTGAATGTCACAAATCCAATGTCTTGTCATCCATTAACCCTTTTCCACGCGACAAATTTATTTCATACCAATTTAAAACACCAGCAGTCGACAATTTTGAAATTGATACAGATATGCCAAAATTGTCTGATAGAGTAGAAAACATTATGGGTAACGCCAAAAATGCTGGTCACCAGCATTTTTGCCTTTTCTCATAATGTTTTCAAAAGTCTTCTTTCTTAAGGTCGTTAAAACTTGGGTTTCTGTTGTAAACGGCCAAGGTTTCTCAAGCTATGTATTCGCTGATATAAATACAAGATCAAAATAATGCACATTAAGTGTGGCTTGATCTTGGTTTACGCCGTCAGAAAATGCACTAAACGTTACCCTTAGGCGTGCCAATAGCTCAAGCCATGGTCACATTTACGGTCATGCACGTAGTTGTCCGTAGTTCATTTCAAACGTAGTCTGCCGTAGTGCTACTACGGTCAACTACGTTGAAGTACGTTCAAAGTAGGTTCAAACTTGGCATTATAGAAAGTCTAAGTAGGTTGAACTACGTGTAAGTACGGTTAACTACATGTACATTCAACTGCGTGCAAAGTGGCTAGGGTTAACTAGGGTATTACTACGTCTAACTACGATTAACTACGCTGAACTACGCATAAACTACGTCCTAAGTACGCACAACTACGGTAAATTAAGGTCAACTGCGTTAAGCTACGGTAAAACGTTGTTTCTGTGCCTGCTCAGTACGGGTAAGCTGCAGTCATTGTACTTTTAACCACTGTCACATCCATACCTGGGTCCAATTACAATTATGATTTAATTAATTGTTGAAATAGATAAACCCTATAGCAAAACTGTCCAAATTGTAAGACCTTTCAGAGGATGAATTAAATGTAGCTCATATGCTGAACTTGTCTGTAAAAGGGTAGAAAACATTTTGGGAAAAGGAGAAAAAGCCAATATTTTCTCCTTTTCCCCACAATTTTTTCAAAAACCGTGTGTTTCAGGGTCGTTGAAAGTCAGGATTGCATGGAAAAGGATTGTATGGTACGATCATTAAAACTTGGGATTGTGTAGTAACAGGTTGAAGTTTCATACTCTATCTATAAATATAATGCTAACTAATTAAAAAATAATCATTTTCCTAAAAATAATTGTATTTAATTCATTACTTCTATAGAAAGCAAGTAATTTTAATCATAATTTAATTGAAACATTTCTGTTTTAATTGTAATTAATTAATTACTTTTTAAAATAATTGAACCCATGTCTGGTTACATCTTATGTAGTTGACCGTATTGGGGAATTACCGTAGTTGACCGCAGTTGAACGTATTAAACACACTACGGTTAAGTAAGGTCAATTACGGTTAACTACGTTCAAACTACGGTCACAGTAGGGTCACAACATCGTAGTTAACCGTAACAAATTTTTGAACATGTTCAAAAATTTTGCGCTTACTACGGGTAAATCGTAAGTTCAAACTACGTTCATTACTACGTTGAAATACGGTTAACTACGTGTATCAACGTTCAACTACGTTTGATACGTTTAACTACGGCCATCTATGGAATGCCATAGCAGAAAATATTCAAGATATAAAAACACTATCAAGATATTTAAAATATTCAATCAAGATAGTCTCAATTATACCAAAATTGATATATAAATTTGATATATGAAAGCAAAATTATCATATCAAAACATAAAACCACTTCAAGACAAATAAATATACTTCAAGATGTAAAAACAGCATCAACATTTCAAAAACCACACCAAGACAAATAAATATACTTCAAGATGTAAAAACAGCATCAACATTTTAAAAAGCACACCAAGACAAATAAATATACTTCAAGATGTAAAAACAGCATCAACATTTTAAAAACCACACCAAGACTCACGTGACCAAACAAGACTCGCGTGACCACAAAATCCATGACATCACTCACAGTACCACATTCTGCTCCAGTGTAGTAACAGTCAAGCAGTAGCAGTGTGTGTACGTTCTTTTCGCCAAGTGATGACGTCGTGGATTTTGTGGTCACGTGAGTCTTGATTGGTCACGTGAGTCTTGGTGTGGTTTTTAAAATGTTGATGCTGTTTTTACATCTTGAAGTATATTTATTTGTCTTCAAGTGGTTTTATGTTTTGATATGATAATTTTGCTTTCATATATCAAATTTATATATCATTTTGGTATAATTAAGACTATCTTGATTGAATATTTTAAATATCTTGATAGTGTTTTTATATCTTGAATATTTTCTGCTATGGCATTCCATAGCCATCTACGGTCATTCCCACTACGGTCAACTACGTAAGGTGTGACCACAGCTTCAAAGTGGGGCAGACAACTTGAAAACGTCTGTCGAAACGCCGTGGTCTTGTTTCGCAAAGGTGCGGACGTAGCGAATGCTACCTTTTTTGTCAGACGACACAATTTTAGACATGTCCAAATTAAAAACATTTGCAGATTACAAGTTAATGTGACTAAAAATACGAAATTTATCTTTGGGTGGGTAAAAACCATTGCGTAAAAAAGAAAAACATTCTGGTTGTCAGCATTTCTCCTTTTCCCGTAATGTTTTCAAAATTCTTCTCCTTCAGGATCGTTCAAACTTGGAATTGTGCCGTAAATATGTGAACGCACAGTAGGTAAATTAAATAAACCCTCTCCTGGCGGAGATACTCGCAGATGTATAGCCGTAGATAGATTAATTTTCATGCATTAGTTGCTCACTTCTTCTCCTGTTCTCACATTGTTTTTAATAGCTTTTTCCTTCAGGGTCGTTAAAACGCGGGATTGTTTCATAAAGGTGCGGACGTATTGTCTGTTAATATAAATGAACCCTCTGTTGGCAGAGGTTGCATAAAGGTGTAGACAGATTAATTTTCTTGCATTTGTCGTAATGCCATTTTTTATCTGGAGCAACCACGAGAAAACGTTACACACTCTCTTCCTGTAAAAATAGCGGCTGTAGCAGAGATAAATGTTGGCTTGCAAACCCTTTGCACTGTTGAGCGTGACTTTGGTCATTTTGCATTATCAGTAATCAAAATAAACATTGGTCAATATCAAATTGTAAATACTGTAATAGGATTATTTTAGATGTACCTATAGCACTTTGTAGATTCATAACCGATGGTGGAAAAATAGTTTTAGCTGAACCTCCCTTTTCGTCAGATAGATTTACTCTTAACCATACAACAGTATTTTAACCTTGTCCATTGTGAAAACATTTGCAGTCGAAGCATTAAATGTGGCGCACTTGATAGGATCTGTCTCTGAAAGGGTAGAAAACATAATGGGAAAAGGATAGTTAACACCGCTGTCTCCTTTTCCCACATTTTTTTCTATAGCATACTTTCTCAGAGTCGTTGGTAAACCGTTGAACCAAGCTTTTCGAGGGACTGAAATTCAGGTTTCGTTGACAAAGAAGAATCTGGTTTTAGACTTATCCAAATTATAAGCATTTACAGCTGATGAATTTAAAGTCGCTGGAACAGTGGCAATATTCTTCAACGGGCGCAAAAATCGAGGAAAATGGAGAAAATGCCGACTACAGGTTTGTCGTTTTTCTTACATTGTTTTTCTTTCCCAGAAACATTTATTTGGTAAGAGGGAAATGAATTCATGGGGAAAAAACGTGATACTTTTTTACATGTAGAGCACTTGTTTGCCTATAATTGATGGTATCTGTAAGTCGACCTTTTGCATATTAATGCATAATGTCTATTCGCGTAGCATTTCATTAAGAAAATAAATTGCACACTTTTTAACATTCTTTATCGTTTAGAAATACCGCCATATATTTAGTGGAATAGAAATTTCGTGTCATGCCTACCTGCTTTATGTTGGGCCTCAGGGTTGAAGCTTTAACAGTCAAGGTTCGAGAGAAACTTTATGAACTGTTTCTAAAGCAGAGCTCCAGATAAGAGGGAGTGGTGGTATTCTAAATCCATCATTTCTCTTCGAAACCCTATGTTGTGGGTACTCATTAGAATCATCTCGATGAGACGATTCTAATGAGTACCCATAACATAGCGTTTAGGCGATAATAATATAATTAATATTTTCACTTTTGAAATCAAAACCACTCCCTCTGTCTGGAGCTCTGCTAATGAAAACATCAGCTTAGGTTTGATAATTGAGCCCCCCCCCCCCCCCGAGGTACCAAGAAAAAATTTACATATATTTTCTATACTGTCGGCTACATGTAGCTTTTTCCAGGTATGCGATTTTCGCTTGCCTTTTTATGGAATTTGTAAAGTCAGATACTGTGTCACTAGTGCTTGGATAGGTACAGATAAGGCACAAACAGTGAAGCGTTGAAGTCTTATAAACCATTTGACAAATCAATTGTTTAAAGTACATCTGTGCAAAGGTGATGCAGGTTATTTTTCTGATTGTGTACCACACGTTGGCCTACCACTGAGGGGTCTGTCTGTATAGCTTGTATATGTATACTGTAAAAGGATTGGGACGAAAGCTTAATAAGGCTCTCTTCAAACTACAAATGAACCATACAAAATAGGTTGAAATACAGTAATGATCTATCTACATTTACGCATATAACTACTGTACAATGAATAATCTGTTTTATAGTAACATTTTTTGACAAATCACATTAGGTACTTTAATAGGATTTAAGATAATCAACATATCAAAACAAACAAAAAAGCAACGTATGACATTGTTTCTTGTGGTGCATCGACAGCTAAGGTCATAGAACACAAGTAACAAGATTTTTTTAGTGATGGTACAAAAAATTCAGTCACCGAGTGAAAGAGTATCTCACGTTTAAGATTTATCTCATCAACCAATAAACCTTGTCGCTTATCGGTAGATCTGTTTCAAAACAAGGCGGCAGCAAGAAGAAGAAGAAAAAATAAGAACAATCTCTCATCTTATTGACTTGAATGTGTATTAACCCGGTGGCTATAAAAAAAAAAATCGGTGGAGGCCACCCAGGCCACTTTTCTGTACCTAGGCCTCTTACTGGATACAAAAATCTGCATCCACATAAAGATATTTTGTATTGACTTAACTATGTATTCTGCGTCTGCTTGGTTGTCTTGCAAAATAGTTGGACAGATTCTGATATATCTCGGTCATTATGAAAGATATTTACTTCAAACTTGGTCTGGTAAGTAACAATTAACAAGAGAGTCCATAATTGTAGGACAAGTAGCACTCAAAACATTTTTGACACAGTTATGGCCCGTCTTCGAATAAGAATTTCCACTGAAAAAAGTAGCCGCAGCCAAGCGTTAGTATCCATATGCTACACTTTTTTCTAACATATCGTCTAGGTACCATGTCACTCGCCGAACTATTTTAAATTGTCACCAGTACTCGGTAACACGTCGGTTTCAAATTAATCCGCCATTAAGTGTCTTAAGTGAAGCTTTCAACCTGAGAGTAAAAGACTGTGTGCTATTTCAAGGTCATTTTTGGATAAGAGTATATCCTTATCGGACAGTGTAGATCGAAGATTAGACTGCATCAGTCTGATCTCAGTCTACACTGTCTGTATTGGTCTTTGAGTGACGCTCAGCAGCTTAAGGATTAACCTTTGCTCTGTAAATTCAAGGATCTGAGAGAAGTGAATGTTAGTGATTGATTGAATTTGCGTTTGTTTATCGTCGTCACCGGTTGCCCATATCGGCGAAGCCCCCTGAAGGGTATTAGTTATGTTACGGGGGATAGTGCAAGATACTGGACGACACTCATCCTAAGATACGCCTGATTCTTTAACGTGCTCGGTATATAGCACTGTCAAACGGAACCTCGGGTTAAGTCTCAACCGAAAGACTATTAGAAACTTTAGATGGCCAACCGTGGGAATCGAACCTGCACCTTCAAGTGACCCAAAACTTGACATTTTCAAGTCCTACGCTCTACCACCTCAGCTATACGGGCTGCTGTAAATGGTAATGTAAGACTGGTGTTTTTATTGACAAAGATTAAAATACAATTTTATTCTAATGCTTAGTTTGCATTTTGTAAGTTTAACACATAAAGGGAGATAATAAGAAAGATGTTGTAATAGGTCATGCAGCGATGACTGAGGAATCTTTCCCGAGAGTTCAAACCAAATTGGCGCCTTTATTATAAGCCATGTGGATTACCAGTTGGACCGTTTGACCCCATCTAAACGGGATTTCTGCACGTTTTCAACCTTCCTGTACTTATATTTTGTATTATGTAATAATGCTTCAGCTGAATTCTTTTCCCCATGACAAAATTTACACTTGTCCAAATTGAAATCATTTGCAGATGACAATGAATGAATGTTTCTCAAAAAGTGGGCTTTGAACTGAAATGATAGAAAATATTGCGGGGGAAAAGATAAAATACTGGTTACCATTATTTCTCTTTTTTCCCCAGACTGTTTTCAAATGCTGTCTTCCTCAGGGTCATACAAGCAAGGGATTGTTTGCTAAATGGTTAACCGTTATTATGTAACATCACAAGTGCAACTTATCATATACCTGCTTGCAAATATCAAAATATTTGAGCCATGCTCTGTGAAAAGGGGGCTTAATGCATCTGCGAAAAGTATCGACCCAGGACAGCCTGCGCAGTCCGCGCAGGCTGACCTAGGCCGAATCTTTTCGCTAGTGGTCAATTTTCTGTATGTCCAAGGACCAGTGTACCTCGTGTCATGATTATGTCGGTTGTTGAAAAATGTGGCTAATTTGGATCAATAATTTCGTGATCGTTTGCTTGGTATCATGCATCGCGGAGATGCATTAAGCATCCTTTTACCAGGGCATGGCTCATTTAGTTGTATGAAGTGCCTCTCTCGCCAAGGCTAACGCTTTGGTCGCCCAACATAAATTTGTATTTGCTTGTAATGACATAGTAGATCGTTACCAGGCTGAACAGAACGTGTAGTCTGATCTTGGATCTACTCTGTACGTTATTTTGTTTGGCTGTAATAACAACAACCTTAAAATTTCGATTTTAGACTCCGTTTACGCGACAAAAAAAAATGTTTATTGCATTCGTTTTGTGCTGTAAGGATTGATCGTAAATGTAGGCTTTAACGTAAATTACCGCCGGAGTCAGAACCATGTGGTGATAGATTTAACGCTTTACCAAACGACAAAATTTTGGCTCTTCTAAATTGGAAGCATTTGCAGACGAAAAATTTAAATTAATGTTGCTGAAATAATGGAATTCGCTTTAGAAACGATACAAAACATTGTGAGAAAAAGAGAAAATGCCGGTTACCAATATTTTCTCCTTTCTTTTTCACATTGCTTTCAAAGGTTTTCTGCCCCAAGGTCGTAAAACGAGGGAGTGTGTGTTAAAGATTGAATCTTAATCACCCGGGTCACAGCTGGGGAAAAAAGGTGAAAAATAGAAAGCAATGCATGCAGCCGGTTATGACCTTAACTTGAAAGACAAACTGACACAGTTTTCAGGCCAATGTCTCACATGTTGAGAATTTTGCTCATTTTCCACTGTATCTGTTATTCTTTTTCCTACATATGCATATTTTTTATCTTTCTCTTTTCTTAGTTTTGCTTGTGCCTCATTTTTGCCTACTTAGACTTTTTTGCAGATGATGACTGACAAAATTGAAGAAAATAAGGAAGTAACTTCTATTGGCCATACTTACAGTATGATGATTTTTTTTTTGTCGTCCGCTTTCTCTTGCCGTGATATACATGGGCAGTTGGTGGTTCAAGTACAAAATGAGCAAAAAAAAACTTGCAGAAGGCAAACACCTTTTCAGAACATTCTGGTACATTTCATCCTGCTTTCAAACCATTATTATATTTCCTTCGTAACTGAGCTGAAATAACCTATCGATAGAAAAAAAAAAACTTTAATAAACATGGAACTTTTCTTAATTTGTCATAAAAGTGTTATGTCTTTCTCCATGTAGATGTGCGACTTGAGTTTGCCAACACATATGCACAGAGACTGTTGAGATCGTAAATGAGACGCATATGGACATCCAAACAGCAGGCCAAGGTTGAAAATGTCAAGGTAAATGGAGAAATCGCCAAAGCAGAGTGATTTCTCCATGTGCCACCACATTTCCCTTCTTGATGGAAAATTATCAGTATTTTATCTATAGACAATTTGCTTACAAAGAGTCCAAATGCTGCCGCCCACTTGGCGAAGGGGCCCAAGAGGTCACGGCAAGGAATTTGTACCCTGATGTACCGCTTTCGAATCCCACTGACTGTTAACCCTTTAGTCGCCTTTAACGACTTAGTTGCATTTAACTTCTGAACAAGAGCAACAATGAAACTGCAATCATCTGGGTCTAGACAAAAATGTCTTTTATGCTTAATTTTTTCTCAGTATTAAGAGTAGCAATGTTCTTGAGAATCTTTACCGTAAAATGTTTACCAGACAACAAAACCATAGATTTGTCCAAATACAGGGTATTTGCTGACGCAAAATTTGAACGTGACTTAAGTGATAGGATTTATCTTGAAGAGGATATAAAACATACAGGGAAGAGGAGGAAATGATGGTTTTTACAAGCTTTTTATCATTTTTCACGATGTTTTTAAAAGCCTTATTGCTTAGGAATGTAAGAAGCACGTAACTGTTTGGTAAACATAGTGCATAATGGTGACTCGGGATGCATTCAGAAATGCGCTGTCATCATGACGTAACATAAATGTTGTTGAAGACAGCTTAAGCCGCATTTCGGCTATTATTGAATGACTACATGCTTTTACGACCCTGATGATGAACTTTTTAGAAAAATACAGAAATGAAGAGAAGAAAAATTTGGTAACCAGCATTTTCTCCTTTTCCAGTAACGTTTTTTGTCCTTAGAAAGACAAATGCCATCATTTTGAACTACATGTATATCATATTTGTCATTTCCAAATGTGTTTATTTTAGACAAGTGTGAAAGTTTCATTTGTGGTAAAGAGTTAAAGCGAAATCAAACTTAGGGACTAAACGGTTTATACTTGTACTAGCATGAATTTACATATAATGATAAGAAGTAATTTATCTACCCCCTTACCAGACGACTACGTATTAAACTTGCCCAAAATGGAAACATTAATTTCGCAGATGACAATTTGAATAAGCCTCAAGTGCAAGGATTTGTCTATGGCTGTCAGAAACGTTATACCAAAGGGAGAAAATATTGGTTACTGGTATTTTTTCCTTTTTTTTTTCAATAATGTTATCAAGGTCCATTGTTCTCAGGGTCATTAAAACAGGGTTCGTCTTGAAAAGGGTCAAAATAACGAGGCTGGCGTATGCACAAAACCTTGAACGTAACTATGACAGCAGCTGTCGTTCAAAAATGGGCCTAGTTGAATAAGGTGTCCGTTCTTGAAATATTATTTCAATATATGACGAAAAATGGATGGATGGAAGAATGGATGGATAGATCGAAGGAAGGTTGGATGGACTGGTTGATTAGATATATTTAGGCACCTCATAGCACTGTGCATTTGGCCACATGGGCCTGATGAAGTATTTGCTTAGCGTTGCCAAAGGCAAGTGATTTTGTTCCGAAAACATGGAGGCGGAGAAAGAAAGAGAGAGAGAGAGCAATTGATATTTTAAATGCAAGCGTAACATTTAAAAAGATGTATTCGTTTCAAAATTTACCTCGTTCAAACTTAATTATCCACATCCAGGTCCTGTGCAGCCCAAAATAGACGTTATATTTCTTCCATGAAGAGCCTTCGAGGTGACAATAAATCATAGACAGCAGGTTTAAAGATACAGCCTTACAGCTAGAGAGAAAAAAACGCTGTTAAACTTTGGAAGTGTGTATAATAGTTGACCTGTGTAAACATTGATAAATTACCAATATATACGGTGTAAGGGATAGAAAAACACAAAGGATTTGTCCTAATTTAAAACCGGAAACGACAACAGCGATTCGTTGAAGGCCTCCAAAATGCATTTTCTATCTGTCGTAATCTGTGTAATCTTGCAGCCTTCAGGGGTAACATGTGGCATGAAGATACAAGAATGATTGTAGTTTCATAAAATAAGGACTAAATGGGTTAAAACTGGCTGAAACGATCTGAAAACGAGTATAGATGTATCTTCAAGAGCAATGATGTTGCTGCTGATGGAAATTAGAGTCTCCATAGTAATAGATTAACTTTTTATTCACATTGTGCATGCATACGCTTTGTGTTTGTGTGTGTGTGTGTGTGTGTGTGTGAGAGAGAGAGAGGGAGCGAGAGAGAGAGGAAATATTTCCAGATTTACCAGTAACGGTAAAGTTGCTGGAATATCGGTGTCACTTTTTTAAAATCTCAGTCTGGTGTTTTTAAGACTCGCTTCTATGATTAATCCTTCACCAGGCAGTCCCCTGTTTTAACGACCTTTTGAAAAAAGGGCTTGAAAACGTTGTGGGAAATGGATAAAATGCTGGTAATCAGCATTGTCTTCTTCTATCTAAGTGTTTCTACCTTTTTTAAGACAAAACCGTTTTTCGATGCACTACTTTTTTGTTGTCTGTTTATGCTTCAAACCCAATTTAGAAGAGTCTGTTGTCTGGAAGAGATTTATATCCTTTCAAAACTTAATAAAGGGAAAGGAAGTGGGAGACTTTTACATGTGTCGGAATGTAATTATTCAAATAAAAGTATGCACATCAATATATAACATAACATCGAGCCATAGACATGCATATAATAAACGCAACATTGTTTATGCCTATCATTTTGATTTGTGTAGACCATGTCACGATACATAACTTTCATGGTGTGAACCCTTAGGCTGCTGAGCGGGACTCAAGGGTTCTTTACGGACAGTGTAGATCAAGATCAGACTGCACAGAACGTGCAGTTTGATCTTGGATCTACACAGTCCGATAAGGTGATATTCTCCCACAACAAATAACTTTGAAATAGCAATCTTTGAATTATTACTATCGACTGGAAAGTTTCATTTCATTTATTTAACAGGTTAAGGGTTAAACTGGCCAACCACCGAGCCCGTATTACCCGTTCTCAATACATTTCTTAGTTTAAGTCATGATGATTTAGAAAACATTTCAGAATTCAATTTTGAATAGTTGGCGATTACGGTGCTGTACAAATTATCCATACAGTACAATTTCACATTTTGTTCAGTCAGACTAATTCTTCGGACATTGTAGGTCCATGAAGAACGGACTGTATGTCTTGATTAGTCTGATCTTGATCAAAATTGTCACCATTTTTGTCAGAAAATAATGCATTTATTTAACTGTTCTTCTAATAGAGGTGATAGACGGATAACCTTATATTCTCCGCAAAACCATAATAAATTACTAAGTAATTTTGTGTACCTTCCTTGGACAAAAATGATTGTTGCAGCGTTTTTTTTTTACGATATTTAAAAAAGAAAAACAGCAACATCGATGACGATGGCGATGGTAATTGTAGTAGTATTAACAATCAAACCATTTCCTAAACAGTTCCATGTTATAACGGTCACCTGAGGAGAAAAAAGTTTTTTTGAAAGGAGGATGGTAGAGAATAGTCCTATGCCTACAATGCTTTCAAAAATAAATGCCATTATGTGGACCACATTTAATTAGATATCTGAAAATATTTTCGATATGGATAAGCCAAATGTTCTATTGTGTAGTGAAGAGATGAAGAAGAAAAAACACGATAAAATCGTATTTTTCTTTTTTCAAATAGCCTTTTAGGGCATTGGATTTGTGGAAAGACACGAGAAATTCTTGTCTTCAGGATGTAGATGTACTTCATAGTAAGAGTAAGTGCAATGCAAATTTTGTGTGTTGTACTCTGTGCACCTGTTAGGGGACAAAGTTAATTCTCCCGTCAG
Source organism: Hippopus hippopus (assembly GCA_946811185.2). NCBI lineage: Eukaryota > Metazoa > Mollusca > Bivalvia > Cardiida > Cardiidae > Hippopus > Hippopus hippopus. The sequence continues at coordinate 36,556,186 of OX328104.1, forward strand.
TTGACACAGCACTCTGTCAAGCTGCATATTTTTACTCTTTAGATGACAGAAAAGAACCTTTTTGGCGGCAACAGGGTGAAAATCTCAAACTCAGTTATTCAACACATTATGTCACCTCTGTTGAAAAATGAACTTGAAATGTTCTGTGATCGGAATACTCCAGATTTTGGTGCGTTCTCCTATTTAGATGGTGTGATTTGAAACTCTAACCTGTCGAGGTCGATCCTTGATGGACCTGTTTATGACAAAAGTGTAGTCACGTACGGTAGCAGTGATGACAAAAGAGAAACAGAACAGAAATTTTATTTTGACACATAAGCATACAAGCTCAATGGTCATAACATTTAATTACAAAGCATGCAGTATATATGGCATATATCAGTACACAAATATTAAAGAATATAAATCATCTTTATTTATAAATAACGCGATGGAAAAGTTCGAATAGATCATAGATTGGGGTTCTGAAACTTAATTCTTTACTACACAATCCCGAGTTTTAATGACCCTGAGAAAGAAGGCTTTTGAAAACATTTTCGGGGAGAGGAGAGAATGCTTGTTACAAGCATTTTCTCCTTTTTCCACAATGTTTTCCATTTGTTCCAAAGTAAATCCCATTATTTGAGTAACATTTGTCTTATGCAAGTACTTTCCATTTGGTCAAGTCCAAAATTTTATCGTTTGGTAAAGGGTTAAAAACGATCTTGGTATTTAGTAGGGCATTTTCCAAGCTCTCCTAGTCCGTTGTAGAGCATTTTGAAAGCGTCTGAGTCTTCTTTAGGGCACTTTCAAAACGGTTACCACATGTAAAGTTAAGAATTACCAGTACTGTAAGAGGTTAAATCCACGCCGCAATAATTCACACCTTTATGCATTTTCGGGGCATCATTATGACTTAACGCTGTACTTATTTAGACGCATTCTGGCGTGTAATGGGCACTGCGACGTGTACGTGCATGTACTCCCTGCCTGTAAAAAGCATAGTGATAGAATGAGAACTTGCCTAGAATGAGGATTTTTCCAAGATAGACTTAAAATATTCAGAAATATCTATGGTTGCGTTGTCTTTCTTTGCGATTTGAAACAACAAAGCCTGTCAAGATATAAAGGAAACTTATATTTAGTCTACATTCAGAATGTGATGTGGATTGCGATAGCGCCGTTTTCCCCTGTTTACACTTTAGTCAAATATAAAAAGCTGTAATGTGATTTATTCTAATAAAATATCCTTATCCACGGTCAGGTCTGTGTTACTCTATGATGCCATGGGCAATTTGGATAGCTTTTGCGGACGCCGTCGATCAAGATCAGGCTGCATAGAACGTGTAATCTACACCGTCGGCTCTCGCAATCTAAACTACAGATGTAATGCCTATTCATATGATGATGGAAATGCATTTACAGCCATCGAAAAAAATCTAATTTATCTATGACAGCAAAAGAGTTAAAGAAAAGCGAAGGTATCTCATATCATGCATCAATGTTGAACCCTTTGACTGCTTGATAATGGTTTTCTAGTATCGAAAAACAAATTGTTGCAACTATGTACAGTATCAAGGCTTCTTTTGCCAGAATATTTTAGAACTATCACTAGACAATGTAGATGTAAGATCAGACTGCACGTTCTAGACACTCTGATACTGATCCACAGTCTGACCTTAATTCATAGTAACGCACAGTCTAATCTTGCTCCACACTGTTTTTTTTAAAAATCTGCATTTTAGGATCAACAAACGCAACAAATTTTCAACTCAAAAACCAACCGGTGTTAAAAAACGCTATCCCTGGGTAGAACAGTGAATGCAAAATATACGAAAGTTTTCTACATTTCGATTTATCCTTTACCACACAATCCCATGTGTTAACGATCATGAAGAAGGTAGCCGCGTAGAAAACATGGTGAGAAAAGAAGAGGATGCTAGTGACCAGTATTTTTTCCTTCTCCTACAATTTTTCTACCTTTGCATAGACAACTCAGTCATTTGAGCAACAGTTTATTCGTCGTCCTCAGATGCTTTTCAATATTGACAAGTCTAGCATTTTATCGTTTGGTAACAAGTTTAATCCTCAAAATCTATGAGACATCCTCAAAATCTGAGGAACACCCCTTCCTGCAGTCAACCCATCCTACGTTTTTTCGTTTGTTTTTTAGCTCGCCTGAGCACGAAGTGCTCAGGATGAGCTATTGTGGTCACTCACCGTCCGTCGGCGTCCGTCCGCCGTCCGTCCGTCGTCCGTCCGTTCACATTTTTTTGTTTACACTCTAGCATCTACAAATATCAACCAATCAGCACCAAACTTGGTCAAAATATATATGACCATAAGATCTCGGATGAGTTCGATTATGGGTCTAATCGGACCAGAACAACTGGAGTTATTTGCCCTTGAATTAGAAAAATTGCTATATTTGACTTTGTTTACACTCTAACATCTACAAATATCAACCAATCAGCACCAAACTTGGTCAAAATATATATGACCATAAGATCTCGAATGAGTTCGATTATGGATCTAATCGGACCAGAACAACTGGAGTTATATGCCCTTGAATTAGAAAAATTGCTATATTTGACTTTGTTTACACTCTAGCATCTACAATTTTTAACCAATCAGCACCAAACTTAGTCAAAATATATATGACCATAAGATCTCGGATGACTTCGATAATGGGTCTAATCGGACAATAACAGCTGGAGTTATTTGCCGTTGAATTAGAAAAATTGCTATATTTGACTTTGTTTACACTCTAGCATCTACAAATATCAACCAATCAGCACCAAACTTGGTCAAAATATATATGACCATAAGATCTCGGATGAGTTCGATTATGGGTCTAATCAGACCAGAACAACTGGAGTTATTTGCCCTTGAATAAGAAAAATTGCTATATTTGACTTTGTTTACACTCTAGCATCTACAATTTTTAACCAATCAGCATCAAACTTGGTCAAAATACTTATGACCATAAGATCTCGGATGAGTTTGATTATGGCTAATGGGACCAGAACGACTGGAGTTATTTGCCCTTGAATTAGAAAGCTCTATAGAATAGTTCTTTGTCCGGAGCATAACTTTGTCATCTCCAGTCCGATTGACTTGAAACTTGGCATTTGTGTATGTTGCAATAATACGGAGTGCAGTGTGAAAGAACCAGAACTCTACCTGGTACTGTCTATGAGTTATTTCCCTTTGATCGTCATTTTTACAGCATTTTCTGCTTGTCCGGAATATAACTGTCATCTCAAGTCAGAACGACTTCAAACTTGGTATGCATGTTTGTTGCATTATTACCGAGTACTGTGCGCAAGAACAATAACTCTACCTAGCGCGGATTTTGAGTAATTCCACTTTGATCTTCATTTTTACAGTATTTCTTGCTTGTCCGGAATGGAACTTTGAAATCTCAAATCAAATTGACTTGAGACTTGGTAAACATGTTTGTTGCATTACCTGCCCTTTACAATTATTATACCTCCTCGACAACTGGCGGTGGGATGGGCATACCTTGCGACAATTTGCCGCTCCTGGTTCATTATCATTTGGCCTTGAACCTCAATATTTGGTATTTATCTTCATTGTAGACCTTTACTGCTTAGTACTCAGGTGAGCGATATAGGACCATCATGGTCTTCTTGTATGGAGTTTAACGCCGTTTTCATCATTTTATTTATATGGGGAGGCCAGTGCACCTATCCACGCTTTCGTGAAATTTCTTCTACTAGTACTCCGCACAATAATCTTCCCTAACCAAAGCCAACCTTTCGGTATCGTTGAACCGATGATCAGCAGTGAGAGAGGAATGAATCGTGTTCGCAATGACTTATAAATCCACGGAAAGAAACATGCTGAGCCGGGAAGTCGAATTAGCAATCCCTTAGTTTCAAGCCCAGTATGGGCCAACAGTGCTACCGGGCTCAGCCCGTTAAACGTAAGGTGACATCCTTATTCCTATGCCATGAGACTGAACCCAGATCTACTTAGCTGTTCGAGCACTCTGACCTTTTTCTTCGGTCTCTCTCTCTTTTTTTTTTTTTATCAGTAAGTTAATTGTTCAATCTTTACTGAATCCATATCAAGTGAGTTCCAAGAAATGTATGGATCCGTTTGTTATTTGTGTCTCATCGCTAATTGTTTCGACGATTATTATGTCGGAAAGCAGCCAGTGGCTTAGGGACAATATTTTGCGAAGAACTGGTTTAAAAAACTTAAGAAAAGCATGGATAGGTGCACCGGCTGTGTATAACAAAGAAATAATGTTGAAAACCGCCTCAAACACCACACCATACAATCAATCAGTCAATCAATCAATCTCTTTTCAATCAATATGTTGTTTAAACTTTACGGTACCCATCTAAAGTTAAATGTCCTTGATCCGATTGTTACTTCATTTCTTAAGCTGCTAAGTAAGTTAGATGAAAAGTAAAAAACCCAAATATTGCTGTTTCAAACTTATTTTTTGGAGAAAAATATCTCCTAATCGGACAGTGTAGATCCAAGATCAGACTGTAGGTTCTGTGAAGTCTGATCCTGATCTACACTGTCCAGAAAAGGTCACTGAGTCGCGCTTAGCAGCGTAAGGGTTAATTCGGAGTGGTAAAGATAAAGGGTAAGGAGTGATCAGTGTGACACCTGTCGTATTATTAAGGTGAGCGTTAAATTTATGTTCTGATGCAAAAAGATTCATGTGAGTCGAAACTGTATTCGTTTTATAATAAATAAATCTTACATACGGTTTTCAATGATTTGCAACGGTAGTTATAAGGAAATAGATATTTACGTTTCTATACCATTCAACGATAGAACCTCTTTTTAAGCACCGCGTAAATTTTGTGAGAGTTGCTTCCCTTTGTATTACATAATTCATTTAGGTAGATCTTACTGAAAAACGATTTTAACGGGATCGGGACCATTTCTAGAGAGATTCGGGAAGAAATTGGCCTAGTTATGGTTCGGTATTGCTCGTATCGTCTAATCAAGGGGATGTTTACAAGTTTGTAACCCGGCTCAGCATTTTTCAGATTTTCAGATTCTTTGGAAAGCATGATGATACTCATTTTGACAGGAATCTGCGGACATTTATGAGAAATTGTGTCATGCGCGAAACCAGCTAGTGAAAGAATCTTGTTAATAAATTCATCAAAATACTTTTGAAATTTGAATTTGATAATATTGGTGACAACATCACAATATATTGTGTTCTTTTGGATTTGCGTTCACGCACCTAAACTCTGCACAGACTTGTTCAAACCTTAACGTAGAAGATTTGTGGACTTTTTATTTCATCAAAATCGAATGAAAAGAGGCAGTCACTTGTTCGAATTTTTCTTGATCATCATGCACTGACCTTTGCATTTTCCAAGAAATCTAGTGTTTATTTTACTTAAAAAACTAATAGCAAAGTTTTACTGGACGTATATATAGCAATCAAGTTACGGGATACAGTGTGTTTCAATCTTTACAATTCAGCAATCAAAGATTCAAAACTGGAATGAAAAATGTCGGTCGAATAGCAACCACGTGTCTGACGTTCACAAAGTGTTCTTATCTTGCTCTTATAGCAATCCAAATTTTATTTGTTTTTTCGTTACTGAGGATTGTGCATGGTGGTATACTAGTTCTGCAGAATCGTTTGGTTGGTTGAAAAACAAACCTTGTAAATTCCGAGGTCCTTTTGATATTATTTCTCTCACCATCAGACAGTCTAAGTTCAATTTCAGAAAACATATTTTGTGGACTCTGATCTTGAATTTAAATGGTTCGAAAAAACAGTTAAAATATTATTGAAATTTCAAGGTTTAGAGACAGTGTGCCATGGAATATCATTGTAAGGTTCATCAGGAATGGGGTCTGTACAAAGAACGATGGGTTCTATAAAATATCAAAAGCACTCCTGGTTCATAGGTGCCGATATTATTCCATTCATAATATGTTATGTTCGTGATTATTTGAGTTTGCTTCTTTTTTACATCAACTCTAAAGAGCGTCATTTGTTTCTTAATTACTCCTTAGAAGGAACATTTCCGTTCTCCTGCCAATTAGGGGCTTGTGTTTCGGTCTATTATATCATCCTAATTGCTGGGAACAGACAAAGCAAGGGGAATCTGCGGAGAAGGCGCGCGCGACCCCTTCCTCCTTCATACATAAACACAATAATTATGACAATTTTACTTGAAAAATTACGAATGTGGAATATTTTGTATAGAAACGTTGCCATGGTTTCTGGAAATGATTGCTCTTTAACAAGAAAAAATGAAACATTTTTTGAAGACTGGACTTTTAATTATTCCGCGGTTTCTGTGCACGATTGGTATCTATTTAGCTATGATAAATAATCTTCGCTTACGCGAAAATAACTGTGTAGAGAATTCTTTTTTTTTTTAGCTTACCTGAGCAAGAAATGCCCACTGTGACCTCCAGTGATCATGCTGTGTCCGGCGTCCCTCTTCCGTCGTTACCTTTTACCGTATGTGGGCTCTCGTCTGTAGAGGCCAAATTTTCAGTCTGTGCTGTATACATAATATCTCGGACGCCTTCGAAAATTGGTCAGTTCGAGTCAATAAGCATACCAGTGCGTCTCACCTTAGAAAAAGAAGTCCCAGATGCCAAAGGAAATACCCTATGTTATGTAACGCGTTCGAGGTTTTTTTTTAAATGTCTCAAAAATGAAATACATGATTCGGCAAAACAGTCTATAATATTGTTCTTGTTTTACTTTATTTCCATATTAAGATACGTACCTAATAATAGTTCTTAATAGAACATAATATAATTTAAAAGACTCTAAATCCTTGTTTTATTGAAGAAATGTATTGATTTAAGATTTTGCACAAAATGTTGATTCACCAATGTGCACAATAAGTACTGCGTTCGTAGTTACTTCGAGGCATTGAAAGGGCCTTTGGCCTAGACCAGTTATAACCTCTGTTACACGGCAGCATCTTTCTCATCATGCAAATTCATAAATTCTTTCAGGAAAATGTTTTCTGGAAACGGATGTAAATCCAGAAGTTCTCTTGGCAGTGTCATTTATCAGTGTCTCAGGCAGATACCATAAAAAGACTACATGTATTTGCTTGCTTTCTGGTTAAAACGGAAAAGTAGCCATTTAAATTTGAAAATTTACATTTACGCAAAGTCTGCATTTGTGGTTGGATTTTCATGAAACTTGCATAGTTTATGTTATCAATAACTTAAAGTCTATTGTCTATGAAAAAAAACGACAATAAATTCGAGAAAAGTAGGCATTTAATGTTGAAAATTTACGTTGCTTGTTTACGCGATAAGGTCCGTATGCGATCAAATTTTTGCGAAACTAGCAGTGTCTTTCAATCGTCAATAGCTTGAAGCCCATTGATTTTTGGGGAAAAAAAAACGACACTAAGTAAGGGAAAAGTAGCTATTTAAAGTTACAAAAATACATTTCTTGTTTACGCGATTAAGTCGGCATTTGTGGTCGAATTTTGATGCAACTTGCAGTTTTTTATATGTTATCAATAGCTTGAAACCTATTGATTTTGGGGAAAAAACCTGAGTATTAGTAAGGAAAAAGTAGCCATTTAAAATTGAAAATTTACAATTCTTGTTTACGCGATGACGTCCGTATTTTTGATCCAATTCCTTTGAAACTTGCACATATTACTTGCTTGATGACTAAGTCTTGTTTACTCATTGCAGTCCACGTTATTTGTCCCATTTCTTTGAAACCTGCAGGGATGCAATGAATAATAAAGCATTATTAAAATTAGCTGGATTCCAAACAATCGATTGTTTGAAATTATACTTTGATCTTTTTCACGGCTGCATGCATGCATCTGTATTAGGTTCAAGCCCAGTTGCAACACTTGCCTTATATTTTTGTTTGCTGTGTGTTTGTCTTTTTTCCTTATTGCATCATGAATTCTAGATTATGAATGCTAGATTATCAGCAAAATCACTGCCATTAAAGCGATTGAGAGTACATGTATATGCCAGCAAATATTTCTTCAGAAAACTGTTCCTTTTCTCCTGAATCAGTCCATTCTTAAATTGCCATCGATATTTTAGATAATTTGCACAGAATAAAGACAGCCTTTTCGATTTGCTCACAATTCGTTAACGGCTATTTTGATTTTGCGATATTTTGTAGAGAAAGGCTGGTTGCAGCAAAATTGGATTCAGTTTTATGTAGCTAAGTTTTGATGCGTTTTTAATCTTAAATAGACTGTAAATACCAACTGACGTTTGCACATCCATATGACTCCTACTGTTGAGCAGTGCTTTTTATAGTTTCTTTAACATTTTGAAATCCATATTAAACTGAAGATTGAATCTTTCAAGTTTAATTATAGAACGAAAAACAACGCGTCCAACTCCAGCGACTTTGCAGGTGACGTCACAATGTAAAGACATGACAGTCTTTCGAAACGTTGACATATTGAACTGAAAGCAAACATCTAATAATGGCAATTAGTTGAATCTCAATCAGCCAGGTGCTTTCTGATTGCGTAACCCTTGTTAAAGTCCATACTATGATAAATTGATTCATGTCACCTCTTTCTTATTGATTCATTCATTTACTTTTTTTTATACTCAACATTAATACTTTATGTATAAATAATCATTACTAAAATTCTTATTATGCGCAGATATAAGACCGTATGTGATTCTTATGATCAATATAAATGGCATTTTCATTTTTTTTTTTATTTGCATTTACACAGAGAATTAGCAAAGACGGATTACAGATAATTAAAGAATTCAATCGACATAGAAATGGGGAAAAAAAAAGAGAAAAAATTTTAATATAATAATAGGGGGTGAGAAAAAAGGTACAACTATTCCTTGTAATTTTAAACTTCAGGGGCGAAATAGAAAACGATGGACGTTGAAAGTAAAACGATGAACATGGGCCAGCGTAGTTCAGTTGTCAAAAGCCTTGGATTTGTTCCAAACAGATCCTAGTATGATCCTTTCTTGCCGCAGTTATGTTTGTGGCCTTGGGTAAGGCTATGCAAAACTCGAGCATAGTTGAATTCAGACTTTTCACCCTAAAGACACATCATGTAAAGATAAGGAGGTGCGAAAAGTCGTTTCCACCATCTCATCAAAAACAATGAAATAGATCTATATAAGTTAGGTTGAACAATTACCATGCAACAGCGACTTTTTTGCCCATGTGCAGTACATCAAAAGAAAAAGTTTTCCTCTCCTGATATGTTTTTTCTTTGTATCACTTGTACTACAAAACTGTATTAAAGAAAATACTTTAATGGTGATGGTTTAGGTCAGGATTTGGCAAAAGGGGATTTTGATGCATTTTACCTTGAGCAAGTCATCACATAATTATTGAACCATGCAACTTATTTTGTCTAACAACCAACTGAATCATGAGGTAAGACAGTCTCGGACATGCAGAAAGTTTACGAATAGCAAAAAGTTTCGACCCAGGTCAGCCTGCCCGGACTGCGCAGGTTGACGAGAGTCGATACTTTTTGCGGATGTATTAAATCCCCTATTCACAGAGCATGGCTCATTTACGTTTAAATCTTTACCACACAATCCCAAATTTTGATCATCCCGAGAAAGAAAGCTCTTGTTATAAATATAGTGGGAAAAGGAGAAAATACTGGTATCCATCATTTCATTTTGTCTTTTTCCCACAATGTTTTCTACTACAGACAAATCTACCATTTCAGCCATATTTTATTTGTTGTCGTCAAGCGGTTTTGATTTGGGCAGGTCCAAACTTTTGTTTTGTATAAGAATTTTCATGCTGTAAACAGTACAAGAGATTTTGCAACAATGTAAATACAGCCCGGACCACATTCGCATACTACTTAACCTTTCCAACTGGTTCTTGTGACGGGTTCAAGGCTTTGCCCAATACCACGATAAGATGAGGATGCAACTGTTTTCTTCAAATTAGAATAACTGCTATAATCTGATGTTGAAATTTATGTCAGTTCATAATAGTAATATATCAAAAAAAAAAAAGAAAAATGCACATCTTAAAGTAATTAATAACCATAAAAACGAATAACCATTACATTTCCTCCCTTGTGTACGCGAGAGTAATGACTTTTCAAACTTGACGGGTTAAATAGGTCGAGCCTCCCGGTCCCATAAACGTTTTCAATTGAAATTAAAGTTCTTTAACCTATCACCTAGACGCTTTGATGCAGAACCTTGCAGTAATCTCCAGATACCTTATGTAAATGAATACAAATGTCTTTGACCCCATTACATAAAGGTGCTCAGCTGTATAAATTATTGCGACATCGTCTTTTGTTCGGAGTAGGCATTTGTTGGAGGCATCGTAATTATGCATCGCTGTCCTATATGATAATTTTAAACCAAAGAGCAACAAAGTCGTCTACCCTTTTATTAAAAAAACATTCATTTGTAAAGACGGGGCATTTACCCACTACTTCATTTGCACTCGAACGCTTCTTTCGTCAGTTGTAGGGATGATAATAACATAGAAAAATAAAAGAGTAATAATGTGCATATAAGAGTAAAGATGATTATGAAAATTCATGTATCAATGTATTTTTTATTCAATGTTTATCTCTGGTTGTGTGTATTTTAGCGACTTAAAACTTGCTTCATGTTTGCCGTGTGCAGGTGTGTATGTCTATGTTTAGTGGATGCGGGTTCAAATGCATAATATTCTTAAAGTCGTCTTTTTATGTCTGTGAGACTCCCTACTTAAGTTTACAAGATGTTGCGCGTGTATGATAATTTATATACCTTTTATTCAATTTTTTACACGTATTAGATAATTTTGTGTTAAGGTCGAGGAAGGAAGGGTAAAGGCGGGAGGTTAAAGTTTACTTTCTGTGTCGACACATATATCACCTTGGGTTGTGTCCATAGACCAGCAGGTGATACGAGACAGTGCAAGTTAGAGTGACATTAAATATGCAACCCGGTAGTCGCCTGCAAGGGAGAACGGGTTGGATTATTATGCAATATGAAGCTATTCTTCCCATTCTTTGCCTGCAATTGCAAGATGGTAATTTTTGCTAGGGGTCGTTTTTAAGGAGTTTCAAAAGAGGGCTGCTGCTGCATTCACATCCGTAATTGTGTTTGTCACTGGAATAAATTAAGTGAAAGTTGAATGGTAACCATGGAGGGGTATCTTTATCTCCAAAGCGAAAATGTTATGAAGCATATCATCGAAGTCAAGTAAATAAATGCAAAAAATAATAAGGGGGTCGCAGTATAAAACGGCGGCAACCAAAATTAACGAACTTAATTACCATTGTGGTAACGCAAGAAGCAATGTTAAATAAATAACAGCGGAGTTCGGGTAATTTTGATTTCTAAAGAGTTGTATTCAAAAAAGCGAAATAATAATCCGAAAAAAAAAAAAGATGCCATGGAAATTTTCATTGTATTAAATGACATAAACACATTTTCTTCTTTGAATAATTCTGTGGTGATGGAATGTTTTTTTAACCAATACAATAAGTATTTTTTTTCTATAATGCCACGAACAAGCAGACAGACACAGAGAAGAAAGATGAACATTTGAAAGAAAGGAATTTAGTGATATTGAAAATCGTATGAGACTAGGAGCAAATACCTGTAAAAGCATTTGCTTCTTAATCTGTAAAGGTTTAACCCTTTACCAAACAATCCCTAGTTTTCAAGACCCTCGGAAAGAAGGCTTTGGAAAACATTGTGGGAAAAGAGAAAAAATTCTGGTAGCCAGCATTTTCTACTTTTCCCACAATATTTTCTACTCTATCAAAGACAGAAATCATCATTTGAGCTACACTAAATTTGTCGTTTGCAAATGCTTTCAATTTGGTGTAGTGCAAAATTTTGTCGTTTGGTTAAGAGTTAAAATAGCTGTCTTCTGCATAAACTTGTAGTTTTAACGACATATATCACACATTTTTCTAACGGACAGATTTTTTTAAAACTTTGCACATATAAAGTTCATCATGTCTCTAGGAGATTACAGTAAAAAAAAGATGTGGGTCACCGTGCTCGTTTCTGAGAAATTTGCCTTTGAAAAAGGTATAAACAGTTCCAAAAATTCAACTAATATTGGATTTAAAGCGTCTTTCTTTAATAGTCAATTAAACAGGAAAATAACAAGAAAAATATACATCATTTTAATGAAAATTCATATATTTTTTGCGCAAAAAATGTATAAAAGCCTGGTTTTGAGCATGATAAATGTACAAATATGCATGTTATATATAGACCATTGAGTTAAAAAGGGAGATAATTTGACCGAATTAAGGGTTAATCTTAAATAAATACATACTTTCTAACGGACAGATTTTTCTTAGAATTTCCAAACTTATAGTATTTATAATTCTAAACAATAAGAAAAAATAAAACTGGCACCTATCGGTATCAGAAAACAAGGTTGAAGATCACTGTGGAAGTTATTTTTTCAAGGAAAAAAAATAGGATAAAAGCTCTGCAGACATAGTGGAAAAAGGAGAAATTGCTCAATAGGAGCGATTTCTCCTTTTTCAACAATAATTTTCAAAGTGGAAAAAGTTATACTTCCACAGCTTTAAATTTCCTGCCTTTTTTTCCTTGTTTGGTGTGTAACGCCGTGTCAGCAGCATTTTAATTATTTCACGATGACAGTTCAAAGATCCCTTTTTTTACTTCACCAATACTCTCCGAAGAAAGTGCTACTTGTTTCAGTACACCAATAGTATTACCATTATGTGCAAAAAATACATAGGTGCACTTTTGATTCATTATCCACGACAAAAATAAATGCACAGTAGGATGCCCGCCAACATTTGTCATATACGTCGTTAAGCCAATATCTGTACACACGTGTACATGTATTACTGGCATCACGTTAAACGTTGTAAAACCAAGAACGCGCAAAAAGGTGCATGGAGAATCGTCAATGAGTCTTTAAATAATAAGTCTTTATCGATATTATTTTCATCATGAAAAATGAGAATAAATTTTGTTGTGAACTTCAAAGAAATTAAAAAATCTTCCTATAATCTGTGAACTCACTTGTGCATATTTTTGTCGGTCCAAGTGTTAGTCGCTTGCAGGAAAATGAATTTTTAAACCGGGATAAAAGTAAACATAAGATAGAGCCACTGGCAACATTTGATCTGGTTTAAATTTCATTTTCCTACCAGTGACTAACATTTGGACTGACTGTAAAGTAACAGATTGTCATCTTCACAATAATTTCCATACTGTTAAATTGTATGATCTTAATTTAATATTTTTTACCAACCCAATTTCTCATTTTTCGCTGCTATTGAGCCTTTGAAAATAACATGAATATATGTACATTGACGCTACGTCAAAATTCTTCAGGCAAGTAGCAAAAGCTCGTATTGTAGATTTATACGAGTAAAAAAAAACACTTCTCTCAGGGTAATACAAATTTATGCTTCATAGTGACATGGATTTCCCAACGTTAGGGCGGGCAAGAATTTAAAAATAAATGATATGAAAGTCGGCGGCCAGATGTTCACCAATGAAACCGATCAGTCAGTACAAATGTTTAAGAAATACTGTTCTGACATGTTAAAAGAATTATATTTTAATCACAGTAATAATGTTTGATCTCCGTGCACCCTGTCCCAACTTGCGCTAGTTGACAGGAATTCGTCAAAAAAGCATGTAAGGAATTTTTCTGTTCTGTTAAAGAAACACTTGATTTTTCTGCATGCTTTTCACTTCGTATCGGTTAATCTACAGTTCTGTATATGTCGGTAAACTGCACAGTATTTAAAAAGAATTACGTCGTTCGGAACGCAGTAATTTTATTGTTTGACATAAGAAAGATAAGCGTTGTCTGTTTATCCTGTCACAATACTGTAACTCTGAATATTTTTTCGCCCTCTATCAATTTCCTTGTCATTGTCGTCTTTACAAAATAATTGCCACGGATCGGGCCCCGGTAATTGTAGCACACCCTCTAGTTCTTTTGTAGACCAAATCAAATGGGAGCTTATAGATAACTTTTAATGAAAATGTGATATTGAGGGTTAGAAAGGGCGCTAACAAAAGATGAATGCATACTGCGAGAATAGTCTATACACTTAATTCTGGGTTAAACTCTCCGCCATTTCATTCTGTCTGTTCCACGTTGAATGGTATCATTACATCAAGTGTTTATTTAGCCTTTCTCCTTCTGAATTGAAATAATCAAAAGATCCAATCATTGTTTAGGATATGCCTATTGGTTTGAAATGGGTAAAACATAAAGAATGGATAGGATATTGAAGGAAAAGAGCCATGATCAGAATGCATAGTTGTGTAGGCTGATCTGGTCTACTTGCTTCTCAGAGGAATACAGCAGTCGCCAAACGCAGAATCTGGTATGGATTTACCCCTGCACTATGCATTTCCGCAGCACCCCACTTTATTATGTCCACTATACCGCCTTTATAATCAGCAATGATATTACATAAAGAAATTTCAATAAACGAAAGAAATCGTATTTAATTTTTGTGGTATCTGTCGAGAGCATTACATTTCAGTTTCAACCCTGTTCATAAAGTAAATGCATTTGGTGCACCTACAGTTAAAACTGGCGGAACATCGTAGGAAACAGACAATTTGCTATGCTTAGCAATTGAGCAATTTCTATATTTACAGCGGTCTTCGTCTTGAGCGTCTCTTCACCTACTACGCATATTTTCCATATTGCTGATTTCTTAATCTGTGAATGCCTACAAATGAGCAGTTTCTAAACTTTTTCTTTGGGAGGTTATTGGTTCAAATTATTATAAAAAACTTTGACAATGCGGTTCAAAAGCTGTGAAAGACAATTATTTTTTGAGAATATTTTAGAATTCTTTAATACTAAATCTATTATGCTTTTTTGTATGAACAGTATCATAAATTGTTGCGGAGATAGTTAAGCAATTTCTATTTCCGTTTGTCAAGTTTTGTTAAATATTTCTACAAGTCAAGGTGTACCAAGTCGTAGGTTTCATTCCCCACTCTTTGATCTCTCTTGATTATTATCTGTATTTAGTCGCTCATTTTTAAAACAATCGTTTACATGTATATCATCTGTCTTGTAGAAGTCAACCCTTAAGTTGGGCTTGATACATGTATGTCCTCCGAGAAAATCTCTATCGGATAAGAATTGAATCAGTCATCACTGTTATGAAAAAAATTGTAGCAGCTAACAGACGAACCATAGGACCAGTTTCCTCAAGAAACGCAAGCTTCCAGCCTAGGATTAGGAAATATTTAAACGATTATTCAAGCCAGATGTAGGGCCAAGAAATTATTTTGAATTATCATAAATTCAAGATTAGGTTTGAAACTCATCCGAAGCCTCTTCATGCTTTGCATCAAAGGTATACATCTATGAGTAAACACCGGTATACCTTAGCTATCAAGTAATCGGTCTCCTCACAAATGTCATTGTATTTTTTTTAAACCAGTGCTGTAGCGGCACTGACTTTTGGCAATCAAAGTAACTCTGTGTTTACCAAAGACACGCCCGTTAAAGAAATCACTTTGAATTTACCAGTGAACTTGAATACTTTCTGTGTTTAGGTGATCAAGATTAACTCGTATCTAAAGAATGAAATATGCACTTCAACATTTCAAATATTACCTGCTAAAACGTAAAATTTCGAAAGGCTCCTCTGTCTCTCAAACTTTTAAAAATTATAGAAGTTTTGGTGCATTCTTTACTAAATGGTGTGTTGATTGAATTATAAAAAACAGAGCCCAAACTCATACTGTTTGCAACACTATTACTTTACACAGACAGATGAATTTCTGCATTTCACCCAAAAGGATTTAAGTGATCCGTGGTACCATCTTGTAAAAGAGTAGAATAAAAGATCTAATCCGTTATTCGGGCATTCGCATTAAAATATAAATTGTGATATCGTTATGTAAAGTGACGAGCATTTCTTTTTTCAGGGTCATTCGTAAGAAATTAAATGCTGCGAGAAACTATCAAGCAAAACAATATACCGCGTTGATCCCTTGACAGCTGTTTATCAATCTTATTGTTTTTCTTTTACATCCTTGTTTGCGAATTCTTGGGCCCATGTAGATATATTTTGCGACCCAAAGGATTCATGTCAGGTTTTGTTACTTTCGTAGATTAAAGGAAAATTCGTACAGGATGTTGTAGTGGGTGTCTTATTTAAACTATATAGTAGCTTTTGTGAAATAAAATTCTGTAAAACAAAACATGAAAAGGGTATAAGTACTTATGGATTTGCTAATGGACAAGACAATCTGTTCATAGATTGTAAGGTCGAGAGCTTTGTGTTTTCATCCCCAGTAAATTATTGGCCGGAAAGAGAAAATTCTTCCCACTAGTCAGTGTGTGTCTTATGGGGTGTGTATAAAACACTGTTACTTTCCGCGTTGTGAAGTCACGTCATCGTCCTGCGAAAATAGATCATGTACAATAATGGTAGAATTGGCCTCTACAGACCGCAGCGCGTGCATCCGAATTCAATTTAAATCTCCCCATTGGCAGAGAATTCATTTTCTAGGCAAGAATTTCTCTATAATTTGGTCCTTTATGGTTAAAGTGATGTAACAAATTTGAAACTTTATTGATTGTTGAACTTAAATAAGTGGAAAAAGAGGGAATTAATTCCATGACTCGTAGAGCTGTGGGCATATTAAAGTAAAAGTAATTGAAGACCGTTTATTTCAGCGCCTTCTTCTCACCACGGCATTTTGGCTGAAATTGCCTCATACATGCAGAGATTAAACATTCCAGTCACATCTTGGCCGATTCATCTTTTTGCCCACGGATTTCTTTTGTGTGTTTTATTGGTATAGGACTCAAATTGTTTTTTTTCAAACAGCTTTAATATGAACATTCAGTAATATGTTGTAATGACGCAACTTTGAGTTATAAAAGGAATATGTATTCTAGATGGAAAATGCAAATGCAGTCCATGCCGAGACCGACTACCTTTGAGCGTTTCTATCCTGGTACAAGACCGTCATTGTTTTATAATGTTATTCAGAATGGCTCATAGTTGACCCATCACCACAAGCACTTTATTATTATTATCATTGTCATGGCAATTTTTATTATCTAGGTAAGTATAAAAAAAAAAAAGAAATAAGTGTGATATATATGGCTTAAATTGTTAGATGAATGATAATAATAATAATAATAATAACAATGATAATAATAATAATGTTCACTTATTTCATCCATGTTTCGTACTAAGAATTGATTAAAAGTACAGCTTTGAGAATAATGATAAATAATAATGATAATAATGTTTGTTCACTTCATAAATGTTTTTTACTATAAATTGATTATAGACGTACAGCTATAAGAATGATGATATGATACGATACAATAAAACAATATGAACACAATTTCTAAAAGGTGTCGGCCGGAGAAGGTTTTTCGCATAATAATAAATTTATATTTTTTCCCGATTAAACGCTGTAGTGAATAATTGTTCTTGCAAATTTGTTTATTATGCTACAGATTCAGAGACATTTGTCATCTGTCTATTCTTGAAGGTACACGCTTATTAGTCCCCTACCGGCGAAGCCGAAGGGGACTTTAGGTTTGCACTCCGTCCGTCTGTCTGTCTGTCTGTCCGTCCGTCTGTCTGTCCGTCAGTCCGCACGCAAATCAGTTTTCCGGACTTTTTTTTATAAATGCTGGCAGATATTGAGCTGATTTTCGGTGTGTAAGTCAACCAACATGAGTTACAGATCAAGTTCGAGTTTCGTTCCGGTCCACTGATTTTTTACGAAATTACGGGCCTTGGACTTAGAAATTTTCACCGAAAAAACAGTTTACCGGACTTTTTTTCTAAACGCTGGCAGATATTGAGCTGATTTTTGGTGTGCAAGTCAACCACCATGAGTTACAGATCAAGTTCGAGTTTCGTTCCGGTCTACTGATTTTTGACGAAATTACGGGCCTTGGACTTAG
The DNA here is from genome assembly GCA_946811185.2 of Hippopus hippopus. Taxonomy (NCBI): domain Eukaryota; kingdom Metazoa; phylum Mollusca; class Bivalvia; order Cardiida; family Cardiidae; genus Hippopus; species Hippopus hippopus. The sequence goes on from OX328104.1 coordinate 36,574,073, forward strand.
AAATTTTCACCGAAAAAACAGTTTTCCGGACTTTTTTTCTAAACGCTGGCAGATATTGAGCTGATTTTCGGTGTGTAAGTCAACCACCATGAGTTACAGATCAAGTTTTCACCGAAAAACTGAGAAAAAAAACACCAGTTTTCTCGACTTTTTTGCTTACAATGCTCATGTTTGGTATGTAGGTACCTGTCATTGATACCGATCTTCTGTGGGTTATATGTCCAAGGTCAAGGTAAAAAATTTTAACCCTTATCATGAAAACTTATCCTCAAAACTTTTCATAGTCATTTCTCTGTATATTCAAAGTATTTAAGTTACAACACTTATACTTGGTAAGCTGGTACCTCTCAGTGTTACACACCTGCTGATGATAAGGTCAAGGTCATCTCACAAGGTAAAGGCCATATTTCTGAAAAATTGCTTTTACGGGGGCATTTGTGTTTCACAAACACATCTTGCCTTAGTAAAACTTCTTCAATGAACTTACATTAACAAGGAAAATGTTTATATATCTGGCTTTCATTAAAGCATTGCATACAAAGACAGACACGATGCTTATAATTCTGAAAGGGGGTCAAATACGTTCTTTCTCCTCCACAGAGTTTCACAAACTATACGTGCCAGCGATATATACGGCCGGTAGGGGACTCGGTATTGCTATGCAATACTATCAGAATGCTTGTTGGAACCTGAAACCCATTCTGCTGCGATCGTTATTTCATAAAGTGAGCGGATACCGTGTCCTTTATTGACTGAATTAGAATTGTTACCTCTTCGTTTTTGTATTAATTTTTTTACATTGCATAAATTTCCAAAGGTGACCAGCAAGAAAGCAATTCTGGTTTATAATATGATAAAGTACAGAAGGCACTACGACATCTTGTCCGAGAAATGTTTTCATTACTTTCCTTCAGATACTACTTTATGGTGAAACCACTTTATGGTGAAACCTCCCTTCTTTTCATTGTAATACAGCCATTACGAACTTTCTTATCTTACACACGTTTGAGATAAGCCTCATATGACGTCATATATGAAGTCATTTTATACCACTCTCATATGAAAAAAAATTGGGCTAATGTTCATGGAAAATAACATATTCTGACCAATAATTCGTTATGCAATAAAAAGAATATAAAATCGTTGGCTTTTTAGACAAAATTTATTCGAACTCCTATAAAAATGCCATTGAGCTCACCAGAGGTTCGCTTATTAACGTTTTTCTGGACTCGTTTACTGAATTTTCGTTTACTAAATTTTCTCATATGCCAATTTATATCAGATCATATATTTCATACACTCTAGTAAATCTCCAGAAATTGGGCTGAAATGGCCGCAGAACGGATATTGAAAACATGTATGTTGTTGAACTGATTTAACAAGAAAAGGCAGGTTGATGTCATTACCCTGATAGTAGTGATTTTAATTGTGAAACAATAATAAAGAAATAAATATTTCTTTCGTAATGAAGAATCGAAGACTTTGTTTCTTTCCCATTTATCACATACAGGGAGCATACATTCTGAGCATTTTGAGTTGCATTTCAAATCTTAGTCTAAACAATTTTCAAATTACAGAGTAACGCAATATATTATTGGCTAAATTAAACCAACTGGTTTAGCCAATCAGTCATTGTGTCATGTTCTAGATTTAGAATAAGACTAGCAATCTTTTTTACGAATGGTCAATTAATTCTGACCATTGTGTGACTCAACTCCATGCCGAATTTGATGCTAATGTATAAGCAACGAAGGTAAAGAGCTTTGGTTTACCTTATTTATACTGCAAGAATGGAATAATTTAGGAAAATTCCACGATTTTAAATTGTATCAGAGTTTACCTCATTTTTCTATCTCCATCCAATGACTTTTGTGTTTGATAAAACTAAAGCTTGTTGTACTTGATTCTGTGTTAGGTATAGCAGTACCTACGTTTAAAGATAATTCATTTAAGATGTGCGATTTCACTTTTTGTCAAAGTGGTTTCATTCACATGCAATGTCATAACCGCAGTTCGTCTGCTGCAGTTATGTTACTTGAGATATTGAGTTTGATACCCATGATGGTGTTTTCTTCACCAGCATAATCCACAACTATTTCAGGGAGAAAAATAAACCCAGGTGATCACAGTATAAATCGCAGGAACGGCCAACCGTTGCTCTTGTTAAACATTGATCAATTTCATGACATAATGGGTAGGATGAATACCAATCTATATTTGCCTTCGCCGTGTATGAACTGTTGTTTACTTACACCCTGTGCGTCGGGCCACATGACAATAAGTAGAGAGCTCGGCTGTCGATCTTTTTCACCCCGGGAAGTTTTCTGTATTACCTTACCCATTTCACCGTTTGCAAGGTCGGCGCTTATATACGTTTGGACAATAAAAAAATGGGACATTTGACCGAGAAAAAGTAGGATAAACCCCACAAAACCAAAGAAGAGATAGTTACATTTGCGGGCAGTAAAGTTCAAGATCAGGCTTTACAGAGCACACAGTATGATCTTCGATTAACATTGTTCTATTTGAATTGTCCTTACTGTCTTGACAATGCAATAAATTATTGAAGCTTTCTTACTGACAAAATATCAATTTGATTGTGAGGGTAAATGGATTTAGGAATTAACTGTGGTGATGGTTGAGAAAATACTCAGTTTGAGTCGAAGAAATGTCACACATGTCTTTATGTGTGTTTCTAGGGCCTGTATTCACCAACCATTCTAAATCTTAGTCTTATTTATTTATTTTTTTTTTTTTTAGATTAAAATAGGTACACAATTTCTGATTGCCTAAACAAGTTGGCTGAGCAAGCTAAATCAGTTGGTCTAGCCAATCAGAAACTATATTTCTTTGAAAATTAAAAAATACTTCTTAGTTGGAATCCAAAACGATTTAGGAGTGTTGGTGAAAAGAGCCCTTGGACTGACGGCTAGTAAAGGATGCATGCTTTGATGTTATGTAGATCCATTATTAGAAATCATAAAAACTTTAACGACACCGTGTCAGATGGGCGGGGCTGATCGACAATTCACTGACTCTTCAAACAACTCCTGTTGAAATGCTTGAGGTTTGCTTTAATTGGTGTTTTATACAACTGTGGTTCCTCTCTTTATAAACACTTGTTTACTCACCGCTAGGGTATTGCGGCGATGGTGTGCAGTACTGCACATATGATAGAAGTAGAAAAGCATTGGGATGTTTGATTCTTTACCCGAATGACACAACTAAAAACTTGTTTGCATTGCAGGAATTTGTAGAGGACAAACGAACTGTATGTCAGGTGAAAGGGTAATTCAAAGGGTAGAACATATTGTGAAAAGAGGACAAAAGGCTGGTGACCAGTATTTCCATTTTCCCACAATGTTTTCAAAAGAATTTTTGCACAGGATCTTATAAACCCTGGATTGTCTGTGAAAGGGTGAGTAGTTAGGTTGTTGGGACAAAGTGAAGGAAAGCTTAAGATTGTCGATAATCCTTATCCTAGCGTACATCCATGTACAAGTATCTTGACCTTGTATGTATTATGCGAAGAGTAAAGAGTTCATGACCAATACCTGTCTGCGCGTTCATGCTAGACTAAAGAGGGCGTGAAATTTCATATTTGTACCGTAATGGGTTAACTCTAACGCATCCAGTTACCAGCGTCAATCAGTGATTCTAACGGGTCCCGATTCTAACAGGCATTGTACTCAAAACGTGTTGTGCAATACAGAAATGATCGTGGAGATTCTTCTTGCTGGCCTGGGCTTTGCTTGCTAAGCCGAAGGCCATAGTAATCATGTATACCAACATTTCAATCCCTATCCTAGCACTTACGAAAAAAACCGGAGTAAAAGTGCAAAGCACCACTTGCAATGCATTTCACTACGCTTAAAAAAAACGACTCGTGTAAACGAAAAAAATATTTGGGTTTGAACATCATAGTTAGGTTTAAGTTCACAGAAAACTTTGAAAGATGTGCGATGTTAATCGTACAAAAGTGTTTGACTAAGAATTTCGATCCCTTATGAGCTTATTTATAAATGCAAATTAGTGCGCTGTAACACTGAAAGAAACATTCGGCAAAGCTCGGGTGATGCGTTTATTAAATCATTAGATGTAGTTACGGAATCGGTCGAGTTGTAACGAGTGATGCTGTTAAATACTACTCGAAATCTTTCGTCTTTCCTATTTTAGACACCATGTGAATGACAAAACGCAGACGATGTGCTCATTCCCTAAAACAGTGTCAAAACCTCGGTAAGATTTATTTCGTAAAATTACTGTGCTGCTGGTATCTAATGGTATAAATATGTGTTTGATTGACCCAGCACGTATGATGCCTTATTTCTTCTTGTTAGAGTTGTCTCGATATCGTATGAGATCTCGGACCATGACATTTTCGACCCATAACAAAACTCTGTACACAAAATCAAATATGTAACGTTACACAGGGTATAAAAGTTTGCACTATGGTCAATGGAAAACCAGTTAAGTGCTATCTGATCTTGATTCTTGATCTCCTTACGCATTTATCGATAAGTGCTGACGAATTTCGACCTAATAGTAGCATCAGGTGGTGGGTCTTTTATATCGAAGATCAGGCTTCTTAATACGTGCAATCTGATCTTTATCTATACTGCCATTTCAGGATGCTTAAATGTTGACAGGCAGTGAAAGAGTTAGATTTTAAACACATTGCTTATGGATATGCCAAGTTTTGCAGACAAATTTGATGTTATTTTATTAGGAAAGGTACTGCATGCAGAAGAACCGCACTTTCTAAAATTAAAGGGCCATTTTCCAAAATGTTGAATTTTTGAAGGTGTTTTAGTGCAGGGCAATGCAAGACTATTAGTATTCAACTGTATAAATCAACACTGTGACTAAGGATGGTGTAAGAATAACATTTTATCGTCCGATCATGTGTTTGGTTTCGGGTTTGTTCGTCCTAAAACTAGTTTAGCCCTGGGCTCGTTTCTTCCTTGGCACTTTCACCCGATTTTATTCTTCCCATATTTATTTTATTGCATGATGTATTTAACATATTTTTTTTCCAATAAATATCTGTGTATCACTGGTTTTCTTAGAATCTTTGCCATCAGTAATGGACGAACAATCTCGAATTCATCGCCATCATTGGTCATTAATTTAAAGATGCCCGGCTACAGCCGGTGAGCAAAAACGCTGTTAAATTTCAAACAATTTAGAATGGTACAGAAATCAGTCCTTTGTGTAAACATAGATAAATTACTGACATATCTGGTGTACTTGAAAAAAAGAAACACAGAGATTTGTATTAGAAACCGAACATTGGTCAGAAGAAAAGTGGCTGACGATTGGAGCTGTAAACAATGGCGGTGCGTCACGGAAATTTATCGTTGGTTTCCGCCTAGAGTCGGATACGGTGTAATTTGCATATATAGGCCGCGACCTCCGTCTGAAAATCGAGGCTGCAACAGATAAGCCTCCATTTTCCTTCGTTTACCTCATTAGACACAGGGCGAAGGTCAAATATAGTCACGTGACAGAATGCATGATCATCATACGAATCTACCCGAGTGTATAACGGACATATCGAAATCTTCGATTCAAACACCGGAAACGACGAGTCTGTTTACATGGAAGGCCGCAACTCAGCGAAATGCATTTTCTATCGACCGTAATCTAAGCAACCTTGCAACCGTGAGGCGCAATATTTGGCATGAAGATATGAGAATGACTATAGTTTGATAAAATAAAGGCAAAATGAGTTAAAACTGGCTGAAAATGAGTATCAGGGCCTCTTTAAGGTATTTACATTAAACATGGACTGTTTGTTAACAATCATAGAGGTAACAATACGGCAGGGCAGGTAACCATCAAAAGTTTTTTGACACAGTTATGCGGCTTATGCCTTTTTTTGACTTTGAATTTTCAAAAACTTTGACATTATATCTCCGCGTTAATGAAGATATTTATTTCAAACTCGGACTATTTGTTAAATATTAGAAGGGGAACTTAAGAAACAGAGGTAGGTAACCATCAAAATATTTTTGACACTCTTATGCCCTTTTTTCGTTTTAACCCTGTGTATAAGGAACTGCTGACGAGCGTTGGCACCCGCAGCATGCGGTGCTCTTTTTATTTGTTGCCAGAGAAATTACTAAAATGCAAAAGTAAAAAAAAAAAACTAGAAACTTATCTCCTCAGAAACTATATGCTCTGTAAGTCTGAGACTTTATGGAATTATTCATCATATTGTGATTGCTCAAAAGACATGGATGGTTGAAACTGTATACACTGAAAATGGAAAGAATGAAAGAACAATGGGATTCAGTGCGAAGACATTTGGGGTTTTTTGCACTTTTCCAGAAATGTTCCCTGAGTTATACTCTATCGGCCGTTTTTTTTTTTATACCCCGGGAGTTTGATTAGTTGCCATGGCAACCCAAAGAACAAAAAAGAAAATCTTTCTAAAATTATCTTCTTTGAATCCATAACGACCATTAGGCCAAGACTATATACAAAAATACTCATGATATCAGCTTGTTCAAACTTACGGGGTTTTTTTTATTTTGTTGTCAACTCTAGAGACTGCCAGTGTGAGACTTTGTAGATATTTTCATTAGTCTGTACAAATGTGATAGCAATTTTAAGCTTGTGATAGCAGTTTTGAACTTGAGTTCTGGCGGGCCTCTTCTTCATACTTCTTGACTTCTTCTGATGCCCAGACCTTCAGCGCTTTGATTTTATTAGTATAACTTTATAACTTTAAATCTTAGTAGCGGCCCCCCCCCCCCCACATCACCACACGTTAGTCTTTGTACTTGGTCAGCCGTTTTCAACGACCATTTTATTAATTTCATTCTAATTCTTATTCTCAGTTTAAAGAGTAACACGCGCTCTGATTGGCTTAACCAAATGATTTAGCCAGTCAGAAATTATATTACTGTGAAAGATATGAGGGTTTTGAGTCATAGAATAAAGTGCAAATGGTGGGTGAATACCTGCCCGGGACCTGGAGTATCTTTCACTAAACTGCGTAGATTTACGCAAATTATTTGTGATTGTATATACACGCATATGATCCCTGCTTTACCACAATTGTATAAGCTGACCTGCAAATATTATGCAAATCGTAAAGTTACGCAATTCAATGAAACTTGTTTTCAGACTTGATGCTTGCTTAACAAAACTGCGTACACAGATTTCGTGCGTAAGCGGTTTAGAGAAAGGTGACCCTGCTCTCAGAGCAGATTTCGACTGGATTATTATCATAGCTCTAATTGGTACAACCATGTGACGCAATCGTATTGTAACCATTGTCCCAGTTTTGGTGAAAATCGCGATCAATATCTCTTTGTTTCAGCGGAATAAATCATATTTCCCATTCTTTCGCCTGTCTCTTGTATGATCGGGTTCATAATTTAATCTCACAATCTCGAAGGAGTATAAAGATTGGGTAATTTTGAATAATTTCGGTGTTTTCTTCCCAAAAATTGCACGATTAAGAATCGCAAATTGCCGCGACAATTACATGCTGAGATTTTACTCTTTTTCATTCCATGATTTAAGTATAAAGGTGTTTTTCATAATTTGCTGTTGAATATTTAACTTAACTTGGAATTTTTCAATAAGAATTGTAAATGAGATAAGGATACTAATCATTTTTATGAGGAATGGATTTGTCTACCAAAATTACAGTATTTGATAGCTGTTTGAAATGTATGTTCCTGACAGTAATTTAATGACAATTTTTTTTTATCTTGGCTTATAAGACAGCAATGTGGTACTACAATAGATGTAAGCGAATACCTATCTGGATTTTTGTCGCAATGCATTAACACCAAACAGCTATTTACACAAAAAAGTCTATTAAGAAAAAGGAAATAGGAGATTGCGAGTATTGCCATAGTATCATGTAAAAACTTCCATTTGGTAAAAGTTAGATACCTTTTTTAGAGTAAAAGAAAACCCATTTATTTTCAGACTTATTGGTATTAACAAAGTGTGTCGATAAAACTGTTTAAAATAGTGAATTCATTACACAGTAAATACTAATTTTGGCTTTTAAAATTTGGTACCCCCCGTTCTTATCAAACGAAGACCGGATAAGGTTTTTTGGAGGCAAATTTTTGTATTTGACCTTGGCTAAGCATGTGTTAGCTTATGAAGTAAAGTATTCAGCAAGACTTCGAGTTTGCTACAAGAAGCTTTTCACACAATAATGTTTTTTACTGCAATGATTACTGTATTGATGTAATGTATATACTCTACTTCAAGAAAAAAAAAAAGATAAGGAGAATGAAGTCGGTTGATAGTGCCTTTTAAAATCCTGACCGTTGAAGCATCATTTTGAATGACATCATACAATGTACATATGATTCAGATCTATTTGATACGTACTGATGGTTTACATTTTCATCACATGGTCATATAAATGTTAACGTCTGGCAAGTAACTAGGAAATATCAAGATTTATCTTGGACAGAGTTTAAAAAAATCCTTTAAAACTCTGAATATATGGGAAAGATTCACAATGCATCTCATTATTGAAAAATTCGAGCAAATTTAAAAATAGTTAAAAATCTGAAACCATTAGTACGAAGACGAAACGCCATTTTTTTTTTCTAATTCAATAAACAGGTATATCCAATGAACCGCTTTTGGCATGAAACAAGCACACGTGTGCCTTACCTTTATAAATCAATATAGAACGAACTCATAGTTAATATTTGGCATCACAAGATCACAAGCAACTTTGGAGGCGTTTTTCCGTTTCATATCTAATGGTGATCCGGTATTGGTTACCTTATCCCTATTCAAGACGAAAAAAATGGAATTTTCTAGAGTACACACGACAAGTCAGGTGTTTATAAATGCGGCTGAAATGATGAAATGTGTCTTTGAAAGAATAGACAGCCGTTTGGGAACAGGAAGCAATGCTTGTTTCAAAAATGTAAAAGCTTCGCAGGTTTTAGTTTACTATGGTCACTTTGAAATGACAGTTGTGGACACTGTAGACCAAGATACGACTGCAACGAACACACAGTCTGATCTACATAGTGCTTCTTTGTGAAGGTAGCTTGACCTGAAAAAACCTTACGTTTCTGATTACTTATTCTGTCTTTACCGCAACTGCCTCGATGAAACCGTCGAGATATTGTCATATGCCTGTTGTCGTCTTTGTCGTGAAAAAACTTTGTCATTTTCTGTTTATATCTTTGTTATAGCTGAAAAAATCTACTTCAAACTTGGTCTAGTTTTTAACAGGCGAAAGGGGAGCCTATGCAAGACGGGCAAGAAACCTAAAAGTTTTTTACAGTGTTATATCCACTTTTCGACTTAGAATTTTCGCTGATGTGGTGCTCTTATTCTCTTTTCATGATAAGAGTATTCTTTTTTTTTATAACTTCCTTAAGCTGCTTAACCCCTGAGCTGCTAAGCGCGACTCACTGACCTTTGGCGGACAGTGTAGATCCAAAATCAGACTGCACAGAACGTGCAGTCTGATCTTGGGTCTATACTGTCTGATATGGCGGTATTTTTCTCAAAAAAAAAAAAAAAGAACTGAAATAGCAACATTTTGGTTTTTACTATCGGCTTGAAAGTTTCATTTAACTTATTTGGCAGTCGTAGGCTTAAGTGTTGAATCGAAGTTCATAAGACCATTAGGGATATATGCGTTTTATATGCAATGTCAATTCATTGAAATGGATATCAAGTTTTACATAAGTTTCCATCTGAAGTAAATAACAAAGGAACAGAAAATGAGTTTTTCATGCTAAGTTTGTCTTTCGTAAATGGCGCAATAATCAGGAGCTATAAAACACCCATATTCCTTTTCCAGCTGTGATGCATTATTGTTTACTCCCATTGAGTGATACAGGGAGCTATTGCAGATGGCGTGCATCAGAATTAAACAGTACAGAACATGCAGTCTGATCTTAGATATGCAAAGCCTGTTCCTTTGATTTGTGATGACCAAAAGAATCTTCATGTGCCATTTAATTGATTAATTTATATGGCGGCCAAAGAGTAAACCCTTTATAAGGTAGTCACCTGAAGCAGAAGGCGTTTGAAAACATCAAGGAAAAAGGAGACAGTTCTGGCAACCAGCATTGACAATTCTGGTGACCAGCATTGTTTTTTTACCAACAATGTTTTTACCAGTTACAGAGCCAAATTTCACATTTTTTATGCACATTTCTAGTCTGCCAGTTTTGAATTTGTCGTCTGGAAGAGAATTAATGGGAAGTGAAGATCCTGAATTTGAAATATCTCCGTTGCTGTTATTTGGCATATTGAATTTCCTTATACCTGCCTTTTGACACTGAAATAGTTTTGTACCTATGTGCTCATCACCGTAGCATGTCGGGAAGTCATTTTCAAAGCGTCTGGAGGACGTGATTGCAGATCTACATCATCTAAATGTTTGCAAACATGCACCTGAACAGGCTGCAGTCAATCATATCAGTTACCGAATTGAAAACATTAACCTATATACGCCTCGACATAATGAGGGTATTGTCGAAATGTCGGGATTTTTTGTGTGTGAGCCGTCAGGTATTACAATTTTGATATGCACTCTTCCAGTTTTACCAATGACCGGGGTCATAGTTCTTACATCAAGAAAACACGGTTGCACGTTTGATCCCTGCGCTTGACATACCAAAGCAATGACAACCGTGACCATCTCCTTGGCGCTGAAATTCTAGGCTACTATATTCTTGTTGACTTTTTGGGTTTGTTTCTCGATTACTGAAATAGACCGTTATTCTACAACGATTCTGGAGATATCTTTAACCTTTAGGCTGCTAAGCGTGACTCAAGGACCTCTTGCGGACAGTCTAGATCATGATCAGACTGCACAGAACGTGCCGTCTGATCTTGGATTCACACTGTCCGATATAGAGATATTTTTATCCAGAATATATCTTTGAAAAAACAACAGATGGGTTTTTACTATTGTGTTGAAAGTTTCATTTTACTTATTTAACATAGGATTAAGCCATATCTAGATATATACATCGTAAGACTTTTCTTTAAAGAATTAATGCTAAAAGAGGAACCTATATTTGACGAAGGACAGTATGCTACATGTGCGAACGTTGTATATTATCGTCTGCATTCTGCCCTTAACCTTTTACCGAACAATCCCGTGTTTTAACGACCCATAGATAAGTGGCTTTTGAAAGCATTCAGGTAATAGGAGAAAATGTTGTCATCCTTCTTATTTTTTTGGTCTGCAAATGCTTTCAATTTGAACAATTCTAAAAGTTTGTCATCTGGTAAAGAGTCAAAACTGTTCACTCTCAACTAGTAAATCATCGTAGGTAATCCGCGATACTTTACGTTATTTTTTAGGTATGGAGCGTGGCACATTTTCCTAGTATAATCAATGAAGCATATCTGGCCTTACAAGGACTTTTTGCGGGGCTTTTGGCCAATTAATTCGCACGTTGCGAAAGGAATATCCCCTGGCAATTTTAGTAACAAGTTCGTCAATTTAACAGGCCCTCATGGGCCTCTTGTAACTCATAGATCTTCACTCTCCGATGGTATGTAAGGCATGACGGTCGGCAGTGCATGGAAATGGAATGGTTGGTCTTCTTTAAGTTTCCTTTCTATTGATTGTATCTCGAGCTCTGAGAGTTTGGTAATTGTAATACAATAACTATTTTTAAAGGGGCATAGAACAAGATATCGTTTTGCAAGTTTTTCTTTCCAGAAAACCTTGATATACAATAGATAGAAATACATGCAGATGCAAATGCATGCAAATACCTGAGGATGCCTGATTTTTTTTTAAAACTGCGCCCAAAACTTCCTATTCTATTTGTTTATGGTATGGCCGTTACTGTATAACAAGAGATAAATACATATTAACTCGAAAACATACCGGTTGCTCCCTATAGCTCGACTGGCAGTGTCCCCGACTACATATTTGAAGGTCAGTGTAATAATTGATATAGAACTATTGCATAGCACCTAAACATTATTACCAAGTGTATACAGCATGTATATTACATTACTTATCTTTTCTTTTCCGTCACATTTCTGGGGAATAAAATACGCTTAAATTCAAAGGTCATGGGTACGAGTTCCGACGGAGGGTCTTCTCCTCCCCTCCTCAACTAAGGGTAGGTTTTTTCCCACAAAATACCAACTCTCTCCCTCTTAAATATCTTTTTTAAAAATCTAGTTTGATGCCCCTTAGAATTACAAACGTTTCGGGGCTGAATTCACAAACCATTCTAAATTGTATTCTCACTCTAATTTTCCAGATTTTTCTTGATTTAACAGGAACGCAATTTATGATTGGCCAGGCCAGGTATTCTAGTCAACAAGAATTTCGTTACTTTCTAAAATAAGATTTAGACAACGAATTTTAGTTAGAATGGTGAAGCAATACGGAAACTGATTTCAAAAGTTGTCGATGGTGATAGATTTTATAGAACTAGAGATGTGTGACTTTTCGTTTCTGAATTTGAAATGGCTCTCACGAGAAAGAAAGGGAGCATTTTGGCCCAAATTTCCGCTACTTTGATTACAGACAGTGTAATCATCGTTTACAATACTGTATCATTTATCAGATGCATTACAGGGTTTATTTTTTAAAATTTATGTTGGTTGAAAATTACGTATTCGACTCCCATTAATCATTTTTGGGTAGGAAGAAATGCCGGTTAAAAATTCGAACACCTCTATATCATTTGTACGATAATCGCTGACAAAAATATCTGCTCGTTAATCCCTTTATCACACAATCCCGAGTTTTAACAACCCTGAAAAAGAAGGCTTTTGAAAACCTTGTGGGAAAAGGAGAAAATGCTGATACCAGCATTTTCTCCTTTTCCCACAAGGTTTTCTATTCTATTACAGACGATTCTTGCCATTTCAGCAATATTTAATTTGCCGTCTGCAAATGATTTCAATTAGTACTAGTCTAAAATTTGTCGCTTGGTTAAGAGTTAAACTTCCAAAAGGCGCGTTTCGATCTAACGGGATTATTTTCTATCTCGGCCCATTGTTTTGTATGTTTTAACCCTTTACAAAACCACCAAATTTCATACTTGTCCAAATTGAAACCTTTTGCAGACAACAAATTGAGGGTGGCCTAAATGACGAAAATTGTTCTTGATTGGGTAGAACACATTGTGGGAAAAGGAGAAAATGCTGGTTATCAGCAGTTTCTTCCTTTTCCCATTATGTTTTCAAAAGGTTTCTTTGTCGGGGCCGTTAAAAGTCGCCATTGTCTAGTTAACGGTTAACTAGACAAATTTTTAGGCTTGTCCAAGTTAAAATATATATTCGCAGACGACAAATCAAGTATATTTCAGGCGATGGAATTTGTCTCTGCTTGCGTAGAAAACGTGGGAGAACGTGGAAGTATTGGTTACTAACATTATCTTCTTTTCCTACGCTGCTTTTGAAAGATTTGTCAGGGTCTAGTCGTTGAAAAAAGCGACTGATTGGTAAGGGATTAACTCATTACCTCCTGAATCAAATAAGCATCCGACGACTTTAAAAAAAGTATAATTGTGAAATTGAGTTAACCAACATAAGTGAAGTTTTAATACACGCGGAATCATATTGGAAAAAATTGTCGTTACGAGCACTTTCTCCTTTTGCTGCAATGATACCAAGGTTGACCTGCTACAGGACGAAAATGTCATCTGCGGGTAAAAGTATGACGATCGAGGAAAAGACGAGATTTGCTATGTCTATTTAACCCGTATGGTTCATTAAAGCTTTTATTAGGTCTTGTCTTTCATGTCTCTGGCCTGGCCATGGCATACAAAGATGTATGACAAATTAGCTTAGTACCAAACAATCACGTTTGATGAACCTGAGGAAGCAGGCTGTAGAAAACACTGTGGGAAACTAGCACATCCTCCTTTTTCTCCACGTGTATCTACTCTTTAAAAGGCAAACCTAATGATTTGATCCACTTTTGATACGTCGTCTGCAAATACTTTCAATTTGTACAATTTCGTCGCTTTGTAAAAGGGTTAATCTATCGCTGTACTAGTATTCTTGGGAGGTTAGACACCTCTTGTATTCGACAGCTTTTGAAAATATTACTGGCAAAGGAGCTTATAAAGAAAATAGATATTTTTCAAACAAGGTTTTACCACGATGTCGTTTCAAAAGGAAGTACCTATACATGGAAAGGTAAATAAAATCATTGCATAAAAAATACCGTTTAGTGATTGATTTATTCGTCATAGTTGTCTATTTAATTAGAGAAAAACTAGACGAGGCAAATAAACTTAACCTCTAAGAACATTTCATATTTTAAAAGCGACAAATATAATATAAACCATGCTCTGTGAAAAAGGGGGCTTAGTGCAGCTGTAAAAGGTATCGACTCACGTCAGTCTGCGCAGTCATTGCAGGCCGACCTGAGCGAAACTTTTTGCTGTCGGTAAATTTTCTGCATGTCAAAGGAGCAGTCTACCTCAGGATTGCGGATTTGTTAGACAAAGCGGATTTCATGGATCCCTTATTATTTGGCCTGCAACACGCGAAAAGGACCATTCGGACATTTGCGTAAAGTGTCGTCTCGGATCAGCCTGCGCAGTTCGCGCAGGCTAATCCGAGACGGCACTTTCCGTTTTTATGTAATTTTCTGTTTTGCGCAAGTTTACTTTAGCACGAAATCTAATGTAGTCGTAAAGTGCCGTCTCGGATTAGCCTGCACGGACTGCGCAGGCTGATGAGAGACGACACTTTACGCAAATGTCAGAATGCCCCTTTTCGCGTGTTGCAAGCCATTTAATGCCTTAATTGGTAAAATGCATTACGAAGATGCATTAAACTCCCCTTTGCCAGTGAACGGCTCATATACTATTATTACAGGTGACATCCAAGAGACGAACAAACAATTACGGAACGAACAATTTACTTCCAATTCTACAGTTTTCATGTATAGGCACTTGGACAGTTTTGAGGCTTCAATGCAATTTTTACCCTTTACATTTCATTTGCATAGTTCATGAAGAAGGAGGTAATACCAATGCTCGTAGTGGTAGAAAGGTGGGAATACAGTAAATTGTTCCTTCCGTAAATGAGATAAAGGCTAAAACCGGTGGGCGTTCGAAAGGCTGCGCCGTAAGAAAAAAGGAACTCTTCTGATCGTTTGTCCCATTGAAGGTTTTGCTCGTATCTGTTACGACGAGATGAAAACCTTCATAATTTCTCTCTACTTCTGTCTGTTATCAAACACTTTACTAACCCTCTGCCGCAAAAGAGTGCTTTTGAAAACATCGTAGGAAATGGAGAAAATGCTGTTATCAGAATCTTCTCCTTTTTCTAAAATGTTTCCTACCCTTCTTAGACGAATTAAATCTTTAAAGTCAGACTTAATTTGTGACCTGCTTATGATTTCTCTTTGGAAGAATTCAGAAGTTTATCGTTTGACAATTTGTTAGGGTAATATTCTACCATCTCTATATGGGCATATTTAAAACATTTTGCAGACGTAGAATTGCACGAGGCTCAAATTATGTGATTTACTTTAAACGGGGTAGAAAACACGCTGTTAGTTATCATTTTCTTTTCCGACACTGTTCATACGCATTCTTTCTAAGGGTCAGGAAACACGGGATATTACGGTAAAGGGTTAATTATATGAGTAATTCGCGATTTGTGGTTACCAGCATTTTCTCCTTTTTCACATGATGTTTTCACACACACACACACACACACACCCCCACTTTTCGTCAAAATTCGGAATTTCATGGTAAAGAGTCAAACAACCGAGATGTGTATACCATTTCCGTTTATGTGACCTCGCTTTTTCGTTTTAATTGTGTTAATTAAATAGACAAGGAAAATAACTGCGTATACCATATAAAAGATTTAATAAAACTTAAGTAATTCCAGTTATGTAAAAAGAAATCGGTCGAGGCCATGTAGCCTAACCGACATTAGACCGTTAAGGGCTCGTAACAGATAGTAGTACTATTTGGATTCGAATCCCTGACATTAAATAAAAAAGCCATCTTAAAGTGGACCGTCCAAAGTTTTTCGTTCTACTCCGCTGTTTTCACCGACAGTTGTTCTGACCGTGTATAATTTGAACTGTCGAAGCAGTGGCTTGGAAAAAGAAGCAATATGTAGTGGTGTTGCTGACCATTTCAGTGCCCATTTCATGAACTCGACCTCTTTCTACAGCTGAAAAAAAAAATCTACTAAATCTAAGAAATGTTGTTGTCTTACAGGCTTGACTAAACAAACGGGCGGTGTTGATCCAAGATCAGACTGCACGTTCTGTGCCTTCCTCAAAAATGGGACCAGCAAAAGCCAATGTTTTCGCCTTTGGAAGGATTTCAAAAGCACAGATAAACGCGAATATAGTACTAACACTGGTGACATAACCCGAATGCGGATGACAAAAACAGAAACTACAGAAACTGAACAAACGACATCAAATCTCAGAGAAGCAGAAGTGCAATTAAGACTTGCTTCATGGAATTATGAAAACAGAAGTGATAGAAGAAGATCAGGAAGAATATGTTGATGAAGAGGAAGAAAGGGAAGAAAGAGAATACGACGACGAAGAAGAAAGTGATGATTGTAATGATGGTTATAATGATGATTTTAGTGAAGATAATAACTTCAACTACGATGATGTTTGCGGGAAGAAAAAGCAGAAGAAAGTTATAATGATGAAGATGAAAAAGAAGAATTCATGGTAACAGTGGTTCTTGAAACTCACAAATTACCATGCTGTTGAAGTTAATACAAATGAGTTGGCAATAAAGGACACTTCACGGGTGTGATTGTAGGGGAAAAATATGTTATGCCTTGGCGATTTAAACAGCTTTTGTGAACAGCTCAGATCAAGATCAGATAGCACAGAAAGTTCGATTTTATACTTTATCTACACCGTCTACTACCTGATGCCGATCTATGACAAAAAGCAATCTTGCATTACTGCTAAAAGTCTGTTTACATTTAGGCAAAAAGAAAAATCGATTTTATTATGTTTGGAGCGAAAGAGTTTAACCCTTTTTCAAACAGTCCCGTGTTTACACGACCCTGAGGAAAAAGTCTTTTGAAAACATTGTGGGAAAAGGAGAAAATTCTGAAAAACCATCATTTTTACCATTTCCCTGATGTTTTCTACCTTTTCAAAGACAAGATCATTCAACTTAAACACGTTTAGTTTCCCGTCTGCAAATGCATTTAATTTGAATAAGTATTAAAATTTGTCGTCTGGTAAAGAGGTTGATAAAACAGCATGCGGAATACCTGACAAAGGTATGGTTTTCTCGTGACCTGATCTTTGAAATCAAATATGTTTATGCACATTACTGCACCGTGCCTGCAAACATTAGCGAACCTTTTGAAACGAATTTCAGAGTAAATTATCTCGCAACCACTTGAACTATCAGTTACGCTTACCTCTTACTTCAAACACCTTTTTCCTTTCCACTGAACTTGTGCTGTCACCTGATTTTAGCTTCTGAAATGAAATATTCGGGACACATTGAGAACTGGCTCAGAATTAATGAATTGTCAGTTTCTTGTTTCTTTTGATTGGTGTAGATGTAATCGTCTTTATTATTAGAAACCTACAAATTGCTTATATCAGTATGTTAAACCTTTACCAAAAATTATCGTGTTTGTACAACCCAGAAACGCTCTGAAACGCTGTCATCTTTTCCCACTACGTTTTCTGTACTTTCCGAAACAAATCCCGCAATTTGAGCCAAATTTAATTATCGTCTGCAAATTCTTTCTATTTACATAAACCTAAAATTTTGTCATACTGTGAAGAGTTAGTGACATCTTCGGCTTTGCTTGCTGTTGCAAGCGTATCTGATGAAAAGGCATGGGGTAGTTGTCGTTGCTTGCTATCAAAACTTTTATAATATCTTCTATTGCTCTTTTGGAAATTTTTATTTCAACATTTGACTAAGATAAAGTTATAATTTGTGTTTACACAGTTCCTCGCGCTCATATGTATTTGAATTCACATTTGACAGAGTTGATTGTTTAAGAAGTGACTTACATAAATGTGTACAAATATGCGCATGTACGAGCGTAGTGTAGCTACAGTATCTCTATCATAGGAGTCAATACAGGCATAATATTGAATTGTATTGTAATATATTTATGATGTTGAAATTATACCAGGGCGTTTTGATTTTAAAGTAACACAATTTTTGATTGGCTAATCAATTTCGTCCAGCCGATCAAAAATTGCGTTACTTTGACATTAAGAAAAATCTTAATAACTAGAATAAGAATGCAATTTAGAATGATCGGTAAATACGGACCAGAATTCACAGTCTGTGTTATCTTTGTTTTGTATCGATATGTGTTTTATTTCCTTTTCAAATGTTTATCTATGTTCTTTACCCGTTACAATACAGCCTATTTATCAATATACATAAAATGATACAAACGAGAGAATAATGGAGTAAAAGTAAAATACGTTTTTTAGACATGTCAAATTATGGGAAAGAGAGCAGTTTCTTGTAGAAAAGCAAGACCTCCATTTTCCTTAACTGATTTTCTGAAAGCCTTCTACTACCATTACATGAGCCTAAAACTACATGAGTGTAAAAATTCGTTAGAATAGCTCCAATCCCAGTCAAGTGATTTATCGCCAGGTTTTGGAATTCTTTCAATTAGTTCAACAAAAGGTGTTTTTGTGGCAAAGACAGTCTTTTTGAGGACTAATGACCCTGAACGCCCAGACAACCTTTGGCTTTGCCAAGTGTTGGGGGTCGTCTAATTATCTAATTACTTTTCACACGGTAAGAATAGACTGTGCAACAAAAAGGCAGAGGTTCGGCTAACGAGGCGGGGACATACCTGGACAAGATAAATGGTGTCTTATCTAAGATCATCAGGCTCAAATGTTGGAAAACCGATACGGGAGGGGGTATAGTGCCAAGTAACTCTTAACCAGACGACAAAATGTTCGACTTGTCCACAACTTGAAGACAAAAACAGACAACAATTAATTATGGCTCAGTCAACTGAGTTTGTCTTTGAAAAGATAGCAAACTTCCCAGGAAAAGGACAAAATTCTGGTAACCAACATCCCTTTTTTTTTCCTGCAATGTTTTCAAAAACCGTCTTCTTCGGGGGTCGTTAAAATATTGGATCGTTTTGTGAAGTTTTAATACATTTAAGCCAAGATTGAATTCTTGCTCAAATAAAGTACAACAGAGAAAAGATAAGAGAAAAAATCTTAAGTATCAGTCTAGCGACGGACTTCGAAACATCGTTGAGAATGGAGAAATTGAACGACATTCTCCATTTGCCGTTATGATTTTCACAGCCATAAAAAAGATGTACCAGATTATTTATATATGAAGGACATGGTCGGAAGACAAAACTTAATCACGGATTGGTTTAAAGCACGAATGTCTCATTCAAGCCTTGTCCCATAAATAATATACCCACAATAAGTCGACAGTAATAACGCTTTATTCAACAGGTAGTTATCCGAAATCGAGTCGATATTTTGTAGTCCAAAGACGGATCGTTATAAAGATTATGATTGACTGTCACCGTCGTCTAGGGGTTGGCGAAAGGGGCGACGGGGGCAAAAGTAGTGACAACGAAGATCAAGATTAGACTGCACAACATGCTATAAACTCACAGATCTAGACTTTGCTCCTTGGTTTTAACCTAAGACTATTTGCTTCGCTGTTATATGAACTTACAACCCGCATGTATAATTTATACATGTGGTGGAGAAACAGTTACAACGTATTTCTTTCCATTCCAGCGCAATAGGCGATAACAGAGGGTCTTCCTGATGGCATAGATCATGATCTTAGATTCATACCGTCTGCTTGTTTCGTGTAGCTTACTTACAAGACAAAATTTGTCTGAAGTTTAGTAGATTGTATTTTCAGACGCCGATAGAGGTCCAGTGCTGTTTGGCGTGGTCAGAGGTAATGTTGGATATAAAATGTATAAAGCTGATCTGAAAATATAGAAACAGCACTATTACCATGGTAGAATTCACTGTATGCTATAAATGCTTATTAAATGTGTGCGGCACAAGGATTGTAAATGGAGCTTTTGAGTACGAATCCCTGCACGCCCGATATCATTTTCGAGATTTGATAATGTTGAATGCGTTGGTAATCACTCGTCTCTCGCTACTGAATGTTATTTACGACCTTGGTGGTGTGGACAAGTAGGCAGGTAGTTGTGATTTGTGTAGGATTGCCAACGATAAACCAAAGACGACTGGATAGGTAAACTGGCCTTCGTCAAATTTGCCGAAATCCACAATAAACAGACATGTATTGTAGAATTTGTAATATATTACACACATAGAGAGAATAAGACGACCCTGCAATCTCTTTACAAGATGACAAAATTTTAGACTTTTTCCAAAATGAAAGCATTTTCAGACGACAAATAAAATGTGGCTTAACCCTTTACCAAACAATCCCTGGTTTTTACGACCTAGGGGAAGAAGCCTTCTGGTAACCAGCATTTTCTCCTTTACCCACAATGTTTTCTACTCTTCTAAAGTCAAGCTTCAACTTTTGAGTCACGTTTATTTTGTTGTCTGCAAATGCTTTCAATTTGAACAAGTCTAAAATTTTGTCGTTTGGTAAAGAGTTAAATGGGGGAATTTGTCTTTCTAAGGGTAGAAAACATTTTGGGAAAAAGGACAAAATTCTGGTTTACAAGCACTTTTTGTTTCCCCCACAATGTTTTAAAAAGCGCCTCCCAGAGATTGTGCAGTAGAGTTGTATCTATTACACATTTGGGACAGTCTTGTTAAGTCTTTTGTAATCTACAGTTTGCTGAACAAAAAGATACATACATATACACACCATTCAACTCCAGTGTAACATAATGCCTTTAAACAATTGTCAAATGGGCTTTAAATCCTATTTACACGCAACTGTCCCCATTCTTTGCAGAACAAAAAGTTAAAAATTCAGACCGACTGCATTGTTTCTGTTCGTACATCTTCATGTCAGATCATCGGCTTTCAGTAAAACCGTAGCCGAGACCGGTAACTCATTTGTAAACGTACAAGGCCTGAGGTCACTGGTTCGGATACCCAGCGCGACCAATTTCTTTCCGAGGATTGATGATAATGGTTGCGATAGGATTCATTCCACTCTCACCGGTGATCATTGATTCAACGATGCCTATGCAGGCAAGCAGCCAGCGGGTTGGTAGGATTATTGTACGAATTACTGGTAAAAGAAACTCCATATACGAATAGATGCAGAGGCCACCGCGATATAAGTGCAATAATGATGAAAACGGCATTTACATCGTACAAACAAAAGAAGTTACCGTCTACCTTTAAATACGACTGTGACTTGTAGTATCTTTTTACTCTTGCATTTTTTCTGCATCTTGTATGAAGTTTTTTGTCCAGTGACCTCTACAAAAAGTTATAAGGAACATAAGCATGTACGTCCGTTACCCCTTTTCCAAATAAGCTCGTGTCTTAACGGCCCTGAAAAAGAAGCATTTTGAAAACATGAGGAGAGGAGAAAATGCTGGTTGCCAGCATTTTTCTTTTACTCTTTCCTATAACGTTTTCTAACCTATCAAATACAGAAATCATCAATTTAGCTACTTATGATTTGTCGCTTGAAAATGCTTTCAAATTTGACTTTGCTTTCAATTTGGACAAGTAATGAATTGTGTCGTCTTGTAAAGAGTTAACTGCTATTTCTCATTCCTAGAATCAAGTTCAAATGTTAACATATGTCAAATAAACCACAATTAACGTTTCATATTTTTCTACATTTTAAACACTTGCACGTTTTCGCTGAAAACTTTTTCACATCTTTCGTGCTTCTGTGCAACACCTGTGCAGAATGTTCTGCTCCGAAGTGTATCTATTTTAACACTTTCCCAGATAAGCCCTGGTTTTTACGGCTCTGAGGTTGAAGGTGTTGAAAACACAGTGGAAAAAGGAGAAAATGCTCATAACGAGCATTTTCTCCATTTTCCACAGTGTTTTCTTCCCTTACAGATAAAAATACCACCTTTTTAGCCACTTTAAATTTGTCATCTGCAAATTCTTTCAATTTCAGCAGACCAAAATTACCTCATCAGGTAAAGAGTTAACACTTTTACCAGCCGATAAAATCTCTTAGATTTGTCCCTATTGAAGGCATTTGCAGACATCAAATAAACGGTCCCCTAATGCCGATTGTTTTTGTATGTACTAAATATTTTAGCATTTTTCCACAAGCGTTTCTACCCCTCAAAAGACACATTTCAGCATTTTAGGTACATTTAATTTGTCGTCTACAAATACTTTCAATTTAGAGAAGTTTAAAATTGAAAATGATTTGTTGAATCAGCATTACACTAGATTTAAGACTGGTCCATATTGAGAGCATTGACAGGCGACAAGATGAACCGAGATTGAATTGATGGGAGCTGTGACAGCGAGTGTAAAAAAATATTTAGGGCAAAAGGAGTAAATGCTGGTTATCAGTATTTTTTTTTCTAACGATATTTTCAAAAAACTATCTTCTTCCAGGTCGTAGAAACCACGTGATCGTTTGTTGAAGGGTGAAGCGTTAGTGTGGGATTGTCAATATACAGCTTTTGGCTATGAGTTGAGCCATTTCCAGGCAAGCTAGGCATAGACGGACCACAAACTGTCAAAAATGGCACGAAGGATGAATATTTCAAATCAATTCAATAGTTTATTCAGTCTTCCAAATTTAATGCTTTCGTCAATTAAGATCACACTGCACAAAGCGTGCAGTATCACCTTGGATCTCGGAAAATAAGCTTTTGAAAATGTTGTGAGGTGAGGAAAATGAGAAAATAGTGGTAAACATCATTTCCTCCTATTCCCACGATGATTTCTACCATTTAAAAGAGAAATTCCCACAATGTTGGCCACGTTTTGTTTTCGGCAAATGCTTTCAATTTGGACAAGCACAAAACTTTATTATTGGGTAAAGTGTTAAATGATATAAACGTGTTCGTACGTGGTTTGTAATTACATTGCACACATGGCCATTTGAAATCTGTCAAATGCACGTGCTTCGATTGTAACAGAATTATTGCAAACAATGGAGTGTAACATGTGAAACAATTTATAAAATGTTTTTTTGAAAAAAAGAATCTTATCATTCATCGACTCAGCAAATGGTGCGTCATATTTTTCTCTGTCTGTGAAATTTTCGATGAAATCTTGTTTCATCGAACATGCAACATTTCAAATACGAACTGATTACTTTCAGTAATAATGCAAGGACATGCATCTCGTACTACAAATGAGCCATGGTGTGGCAAAAGGGATTTTGCATTATACCAAGCAAGTCATTACATAATTATGGATCCATAAAATCCATTTTGTCTAACAACAGATTGAATGATGAGGCAGACTGTCCTCTGACATGCAGAAAATTGACTTATAGCAAAAAACTTTCGACTCGGGTCAGCCTGCGAGGACTGCCTAAGCTGACCTGGGTCGATACTTTTTGTAGATGCATTAAACCCTTTTACACGGAGCTTGGCCCAAATACAGAAAGCGTACTTGAAAAGTTGTTCGTAGCACAGCCTGGCTCATCGATGGTTATCAAACTGCGAGCTTGATGTTGACCTATTTTGCGTGGAAACGGGTTTATATAATTATCTATTAACTCGATTTTTATTTTCAAAGTTTTTCAAATTATTTTTTGAGACAGTATTCTATTCATATAGTTAAAATGTTTTGACCACGAATTTAAAATTACCTATGAAAACGACATGAACACATAATTGTTGAAGTAGGTCTACATACACGTCCTCTGCTTAATCCTTAGAAATGTAAATGAATGAAAAAGACGATTCCAGTCAGGAAAAAAGAACTGACACTGCATCTTAAAAGCTGTTTCGTCTAAAATATCAGACACAGGGAAATGCAACATCAGTTCATTTTAGTCTATTCTTCCTCTACTGTTCGCAACAGTACCCAAAACCTTGCTCAAGACTTTCACCTTTTGCAACACAATGCCAATTTTTAAAGACCCTGACAAAGAAAGCTTTTGAAAACATTTTTGGAAAAGGAGAAAATGCTGGTAACCAGCATTTTCTCCTTTTTCCCTTGTCTGCTAACCGATCAAGGGCATTTATGTCATTTGAGCTACCTTCAATTTGTCGTCTGCAAATGCTTTCAATTCGGACCAGTCTGAAATTTCGTCATTTGGTAAAGGGTTAAACATTTTGGCAATAAGTATGTAAAGCCGACCTCTTTCCACGGCTAGACACACCAGCCAATCAAATTTTTAAATATTAAAGCCTCTTATAGGCATCACTCAACAAACTGACGGTATAGATCAAAGATCAAACTTCGCGTTCTGTGCGGTTTGATCTTGATCCATGCGTTCCGCAAATGCCCCTATTTTCTATTTTGGTGCTGATTGTTCAGAACCGGTGTTATATCTTTGCTATGACGGGGAGTGTTCGTTTTGTTACTTTATCACCGGTTTAATTAAATTTAACGAAGACAGATTATCGTTAATTGATTCAAAAGAACGTGATTTACTATTAACGTGACATTTGATAAAAGTCGTCTATAATAATCATTTCCGCTACAAATTCATTAACTGTATTTTTGTTTTAAATGTTTTACCTTTGGGCAGGTGAATTGTGCACCGTTTGCAGATATCAATCAGTTAATCAATCAATCAGTCGATCGATCAACGATACAACAGTACAAAGTAACATCCATTTCATGCATTTGAAATGTGAAATGACCAACAAAAGGAAAATCTCAATAGGTCATTTTCATTTCTGGATCTGTTGCCGCAGCGGTTCTATTGCCAATCAATGCTCACTTGTTTTTCAACCTACTTTCTGTTTGTTAAACTTAAGAGATGTGCAGAAGACAATCCTTGCTTTTAAACATTATAACAAACGACAAATAACGAACATTGGTTTTCTTTTAAAGACGGTATTTCTCTTAAACCTTTTAGTACGAAATAATTTAGAGAAAAGTTTGCAATTATCGACGAAGAGCAAGATATTGCGATATCAAGGCTTTGGTCACCAGAGTATATAAAAAAAAATATTGGAGGATATAGATCCTAGATCAGACTGCCCGATTTAAAGTCTGATCTTGATCTACTATGCCCACACTTTGAATTCTGATGATTATCTTGTTTGTTAGTTTGTTGGTATTGTGTTAAATACCGTTTTTAACATTATTTTAGTTATATACATTGTGGCGGTCAGAGCGTCGACCCAGCGGCTTTCCTTGAGTTTCTTTTACCACTTCTTGGCACAATATCCTTCTCAAGACACTGGTGGCTTTCTCACATACGTATCATCAAAACAATTTTCAGCGGTAAGAGAAGAACCAATCCTGTCGCAATGGCTATTATCAATCCTCGGAAAGGAATCAAACCAGCGACCCCCTTAGTCTCAAGGTCTGTACGTTACCGACTTGGCTACCGAGCTCGGCTAAGGGTTCATACGATTTGATAAACAGAAATAGAGGTTTAACACGTGAAGGTTATAATGTATTTGTGGAAAAAGATTTAGTGTTTGAAAGCCTATTTGCACTATACCGGTGCACCATTAAATTCTGTTTCTATTCAATAAATTGTCTGTTCAATGTCAGTTATGGGGTCACACTGACTTATGTAATGTTACAAAGGAAATTGATAATTATGCATTTATAATACAGTTAACCCTTAGACTCCAAATCGGGACTCAAGTCGCTTTTGCAGACAACGTAGATCCAAGATCAGGCTGCACGGAACGTGCAGTCTGATCTTGGATCTACATTGTCCGAGACGATTATTTTTTCAATGCGAAAAGAACTATGAAATTATGATATAAGTTTTTTTTTTAACAATTAGCAAGCAAGTTTTATTTATTCATTTTTCTATCAAGTCAAGACGTGCTTTTAGAAGAAATGTTTTATTCCGTTCAACTTTAAGAGATCGGCTATTTTAGACCCTGGACAGAGGTAGTTTTAGGAAATAGTAATGAATGTAGACAAATATCAGGGTGCACGGATATGCAGTTTTACATTTTACCTTTTTTCCTCGCGGTAAAGGACATCCGAGGCTACTATACACAGTACATAGGATGATTTATTTTACTCAGACGAGCCATTTCCAGTTATGACGATGCAATAATGGTTATAAATTTTGAAAAAAGAAAACTTGTCAGTCATGTCCTTCTGAATCATAGTCAAATTTAACACATATACCCTTTCCTACAGAGCTGAAAGCATCTTCTGACTACAAATTCTAAATAAGTACAATTGAATTTCAGTTCTCTGACAGAGTGGAAATCGTTGTTGGTAAAGGAGAAAATGCTTTTAACAAATTGTGCGAAGTTCTGATAAAAGAACCATCAGGAAATCACGGGTAGGTACTACGACAGCTGCTATGTAACTGAAATAATGTCGAAAACGGCATGAAACACTACATTTGTATCTATATATACAAGAAGGAAATGAGTGACGAACAGGTTTACTTTTACGGTTGGATTTCATAACGGTAGCTTCATTGTCTTTTTTCACGCGTTTTCCTTTCCTCTCAAAGTAAAAGTGCTCAAAAGGACATTCTAAGTTCTTCAAACTTACCTTTATTTCGGCTTCAAAGGTGGTGTTTTGGTCAGAATACTGAACAAAATTCTCAGATCGCCGCAATGACTGACCGGGGATCTATATGCACAGTATCTGCGGTCTTATTTCGATCTGAATAGTTTATACCTTTTTTTTTTAACTATTTACCAAACAATCCCTGGTTTTTACGACCCAGAGGCAGAAGCCTTCTGATAACATTGTGGGGAAAGGAGAAAATGCTGGTAACCAGCATTTTCTCCTTTTCCCACAATGTTTTCTACTCTTCTAAAGTCAAGTTTCAATTTTTGAGTCACGTTTATTTTGTCGTCTGCAAATGCTTTCAATTTGGACAGGTCTAAAATTTTGTCATTTGGTAAAGAGTTAAACAATACTTTTTTGCTATTTGAAAACAAATCCCATCATTGTTAGCAACACTGTATTTGCTGTCTACAAGAGCTTTCAATTTAGACTAGCCTGAAACTTTGTCGTCTGGTCATATGTTAAAGAGAGTGTGAAGGTGTGAAGCGTTTTGATTATTACTTTACCAAACAATCTTGTGGTCAAACGACCCTGAGTAAAACGATTTTAAAAACAATGTGGCAAAAGCAGAATGATTGGAACCAGACTTTTCTACCTTTGCCACTGCGTTTTTACCATTTCAATGACAAATACCATCATTCAAACAACAATTAATTTATCTTCCACTTGTAACATAGATTAGTCTAACCCTTTGTCGTCTGTTAAGGAGCAGACGACACAAAAACATACATCCACATAAATTAAGGTTTACGAGCAACTTTTTTTTGCTCCAACCTTTCTTTCAGATTAACTGCTGTAAGGCGAAAAAAGTAGTCTACAGAAAGTTACGAGTTAAAGAGAAGTCAAACTTGTTTAATTCAATGATACTAACGGGTTCTATAAGCCAGTCCGCGATACTGGTATCCAGCATTTTCTCCTTTTCCTTCCCATTATGATTTCTGTTATTTTTAAATACATTTTTAGCTCACCTGAGCACAAAGTGCTTCAGGTGAGCTTTTGTGATCGTGCTGTGTCAGGCGTCCGTCGTGCGTCGTCCGTCGTCAACTTTTACCTTGTGTACGCTCTAGAGGCCACATTTTCAATCCGATACTCATGAAATTTGGTCAGAATGTTTTCCGTAATAATACCTGGGACGAGTTCGAAAATGAGTCATGTCGGGTCAAAAACTAGGTCACTAGGTCAAATCTTAGAAAAACGTTGTGTACACACTAGAGGCCACTTTTTCAGTCTAATACTCTTGAAGGTTGGTCAGATTGTTTGTCTTGATATCTCGGACGAGTTTGAAAATGGGTTATGTCGAGTCAAAAACTGCGTGACTAGGTAAAATCTTAGAAAAACCTTGTGTACACTCTAGAGGCCACATTGCCAGTCCAATACTCTTGAAAATTGGTCAGAATGTTTGTCTTGATGATATCTCGGACAATTTAAAATAGGTCATGTCAGAACAAAAACAAGGTGACTAGGTCAAATTAAAAAAAAAAAAAAAAAAAAACCTTGTGTATGCTCTAGAGGCCACTTTTTCAGTCCAATACTCTTGAAAGTTGGTCAGATTGTTTGTTTTGATGATATCTCGGACGAGTTCGAAAATGGGTCATGTCAGACCAAAAACAAGGTCACTGGGTTAACTCTCAAAAAAACCTTGTGTACGCTCTAGAGGCCACACTTTCAGTCCAATACTCTTGAAAGTTGGTCAGAATGTTTGTCTTGATGGTATCTTGAATGAGTTTGAAAATGGGTGATGTCGGGTCAAAAACTAGGTAACTTGGACAAATTTTAGAAAAACATTGTGTAAGTTATAGAGGCCACATTTTCAGTCCAATATTCTTGAAACATGGTCAGAATGTTTGCCTTGACACAGTCTTAGATGAGTTTGAAAATGGGTTATTTTGGGTCAAAAACTAGGTCACTAGGTCAAATCCTAGAAAAACCTTGTGTACACTCTAGAGACCATATTTTCAGTCCAATAATCATGAAAGTTGATCAGAATGTTTGTTTTCATGACGTCTCAGATGAGTTTGAAAATTGGTCACGTTGGGTCAAAAACTAGGTCACGGGGTCAAATCTTAGGAAAACCTTGTGTACCCTCTAGAGGCCACATTTTCAGTCCAATACTCATGAAAGTTTGTCAGAATGCTTGGCTTGATGTTATCTCATGGGATTTTGAAAATGGGGCATGTCAGGTCAAAAACTAGGTCACTGGGACCAATCTTTGAAAAAACTTTCGTACGATCTAGAGGCCACATTTTCAGTCCAATACTCACGAAACTTGGTCAGAATGTTTTTCTTGATAATATCTTTGATGAGTCTGAAAGTGGGTCATGTCGGGCCAATAACTAGGTCACTTGGTCAAATCTTTGAAAAACCTTGTGTATGCTCTAGAGGCCACATTTTCAGTCCAATGTTCATGAAACTTGGTCAGAATGTTTGTCTTGATGATGTCTTAAATGATTTTGTAAATGGGTGACTTCCGGTGAAAAACTAGATCACTCGGTCAAATCTTTGAAAAACCTTGTGTACACTCTAGAGGCCACAATTTCAGTTCAATACTCAAGAAACTTGGTAAAAATGCTTATCTTGGTGACATCTTGCATGAGTCTGGAAAAGCTTGTGTACAAGCTAGAAGCCAAATTTTTAGTCCAATAATTAAGAAAGCTTGTTAGAATGCTTGTCATAATATCTCGAAAGAGATTTAACATGGATCATGTTTGGTCAAAAGGCTCAGGTGAGCGACTTCAGGGCCATCATAGCCCTCTTGTTAAACATTTGAGCCTCATTCAACCCTTAACCTGCTGAATAATTCAAATGAAACTTCCAAATCGATAGTACAAACCCAAATGTTACTATTTCATACTTATTTTTTGTGAAAAAATATCTACTTATCAGACAGTGAAGATCAAAGATCAGACTGCACGTTCTGATCTACACTGTCCGCTAAAGGTCAATGGGTCGCGCTTAGCAGCCGAAGGGTTAATATTTCTGCTAAAGCTTTGAAGAAGTTAAACTTTTGTCGTCTGGTAAACAGTTAATTTATCCTGTAGACCTATTAAAATACATAAAGGTGCTCATGGGTTTTTGAAACATTGTGGAAAAAAATACTTCAGTCTTTTGTCTTGATGATATCTCGTACGTGTTCGAAAATGGATCTCTCAGGTTAATGAACAGGTCACCGAGACCAATCTTTTTAAAAAAAAACCTTGAGTACACTCTAGAGGCCACATTTTCAGTCATATCATGCCAAAAGCTTGGTTAGTGGGACTAATCTTATGAGAACCCTGTGTATACGCTACAATTAAAAGAATTGGTGCAATGCTCATGATAACTAGTCAGAAGGATTTTCTGATTGATATCTCTGACGTGTTCGAAATGGGTTTCTCTGGTTAAAAAATAGGGCACTGGGACAAATCTTAGAAAAACTTTTTGTACACCCTTGACGTCACAGTTTCAGCCGAATACATGTACTCAGGAAATTGGTTAGAATTTTTTGTCAAAGTGATATCTCATAAGAATTTGAAAATGGTCCTTGTCATATCAAAAAGTGAGTCACTGGGACAAATTTGTACACACTAGAATCAAAATTTTTTAATACAATACTCATGAAAATTGGTTAGAATGATTTTCTGAACGAAATCTCGGACGTGTTCGAAAATGGGTTTCTCATGTTAAAAGAATGGTTACTGGGACAAATCTTAGAAAAACCATTGACGCCACATTTTCAGTCCAATACTCATGAATGTGGTCAAAGTGTTTGTCTTAATGATAGCTCGGACCTGTTTGAAAATGGGTCATGTCCTGTCAAAAGCTAAGTCACTGGAACGAATTTTAGAAAAACCTTGTGTACGCTCTAGAGGCAACATTTTTAGCCCAATACTGTTTATAGTTAGACGATGTTCGTCTCGATGATATCTCGGACTAGTTAAAAAATGTGCGACGTCTAGTCAAAAACTAGGTCACGGGGAGCAAATCGTAAAAAAAAAAACTTTGTGTACTTTCTAGAAGCCACATTTTCAGTCCAATACTCATGAAAAAATGTCAGGATATTTGCCTTGGTTATGTTCCGGGCTAATTTGAAAATGCATTACGTCCGGTCAGAGTTGGTCGCTACACTCTAGGGGCCACCGTGATATTAGGTCCTTTATTCATGAAAATTTATCAAAATGTTTGTCTGATTATATCTCAGACAGGTTTGAAACTTAGTCGCGTTGGATTAAAAACCTTGTGTACACTCTGGAGGCCACTTTTTCTGTCCAATGCTCATGAAAGTTGGTCAGAAAAATGACATGATGGTATCTCATATCATTTGAAAATAGGTAATGTTGGATTAGAGAGTAGGTCACTGGGACAAATCTTAGAAAAAGTTTATGTACACCATAGACGCCACACATCCAATCTAAAATGTTTATCTTGAGGTTATCTCGAGGAGGTTTGAAAATGGGTTAAATCGGGACAAAAGTAGGTCACTTGCACAAGTCCTACAAAAGCCTTGTGTACACTCTAGAGGCTACATATTCCGTTCTAAACTGATAAATGTTGGTCTAAATGTACGTCTTGATCATATCTCAGAAGAGTTTGAAAATGGTCACGTCAGGTAAAAAAGTAGGTCACCGGAACAAGTCTTAGAAAAACATTTTGTACACTCTAGAGGCCAAAATTTCTAACCAACGCTCATGAAAATTGGTCGGAATATGTTTGTCATGATGAAATCTTTGAAGAGTTTGAAATGAGTCGTTTTGGGTCAAAGATGTTCTGGTGAGCGACTCTTGTTAACTCTTTCAATGCACTTTCCACAATTTGAGCGACATGTACTTTGTTGTCTGTTCAAGTTTTCAAAATGGACCGGTCGAAACTTTTGTCATATGGTTAACAACGAATGTACAGCTGTAAGTCCATCAAAAAGGCATCAAGAGGCTAACAGGTTTTTGAAAACGTAGTGGGAAAAGGAAAAAAATGCTGGTAACCAGTATTTTCTCCTTTCCCTTCGCACAATGGTTTTTGCTGTTTCAAAGACATTTTCCAACATTTTAGCCTCGCGTAATTTTTTTCAGATTTCAATATGGATTAGGGTGAAGGCTGAAATATTACCGTTTGATAAAGAGATGATATTCTCCTGTAGACCCCTAATGAAAAACACATCAGTATGCTGAAGAACTTTTGGAAACATTGTGGGAAAAGGATAAAATGCCGGTTATCAGCATTTCCTCCTTTTCCCACCATGTTTTGTACAATATAAAAGACACTTTCTACCATTTCAGCTACATACCGTCTGCTCAAGTTGTCAATTTTGACCAGCCGAAACTTTATCGTATTATAACTTTATATTTTGATATAATGTTATCTATAAAAAAAAAGTTTGACGAAGTGATAATGCAGGATTATGCATAATATTTACAAAAACGGTGATTCTTCTGTGGTGTCTTGAATTTTTTGGACTTAGTTTTTCTTGAGAGTGTCTCCGGAAAAAACATATTGTGTAAATTGGCCTTAAGGCCAATTGGCCTTAAGGCCAATTTACACGGTATGTTTTTTCCGGGATTGATAAGGCAGGTCTTATTTCAAGTACTTATGTTTTTCACGTTTGCACGGTATGTTCACTAGATCTGCTTTGTATTATCTAGTTTTATCTCTTGAGTGGAGAATAATAACCACATGTAATTTGATGTTTAACCTTTTGGAAGATGACAAGTCTTTACACATGCCCAAATTCAAAGCATTATTGCTGACGGAATAATAAATGTGGCTATAGTTCAGCAATTTGTCTTTAAAAATATATATACAGTATATATATAAAAAACATTATGGGAAAATGAGAAATGCTTGTTACCAGGATTTTCTCCTCTTCCTACAATGTTTTCAGAAGCCTGTTTTTTTTTCAGGGTCGTATAAAACTCGAGATTGTTTGATAAAGGGTAACTATTTTCCAGACGACAAACAGACCCCTCCAGGTATAATTATTATCAAGATAAAGGGCTAGCATCTAGGTTACTGAGCGCTGATTGGTCCATTCCGTCTGAAAAACGGAGAAAATAGAACATGTTCTATTTGCACTGTTTTACAATTTTTCTAGCAAATCCCCCATTAAAACCCGGTTTACTCGATGTGATCCAGCACTTATGTTGCAGTATTTATGAAAAAGCAGATCGTGTAAATTGGCCTTTAGACTAGACTAGACACTTCCGAGTCCCTGTCTTGTACTTATAAATCCAAGGATACTCATTAGTAAGTGATGCCGTAATTGTGCTTGAAATGATGTTGAAAGCCATGAAAGCGATGAGAAACATCAATCAATCAATCAATTACATTACATAGATAGCAAGAAAAATATTTTTCTTTGTTGCTGTTGTCGTTGTTTCAAAGAAAATCGTGACGTTTTTCAAACTTTTACATCTTACATGAAACTTATTATAAAATTAACTACTCATTGAGTATCGATGGAAGTGTAGTGATAGGGGTCTGCTACAGTCTCAATAACGAGACGTTTATATTATGCTTCTTTTCATATTCGGACGTTTAATGTGCACCGTACCGTCTCAAGTCCACCGTGAGTTTTCCGGGAGAAAAGGTACAGCGTTGTACTGACTTTGTTTCGTCGTCTATATTGCAGCGAAATGCAGTCAATATTTAGTGACACACATTTCAGAATTTCATTACCTGTAGCGCTTTTTGAAGTCTTTTATACAAGTTATTTAAAAAAAAAACTAACGAAATTCATCGTGTTCGGCTGCCATTGTGTGTATTTTTGGAAACGTAAACGTCATGAGCAAACGATGTATTAAACTGTTTTTTTTTCTTATACAGCGTTTCAATGGAAAGTATTTGTATTTGAAACGAAGGACTATTGAATATGCAAGCAAAAGGTATGTTCAAATTCTAGTTATGTCGTAAATCTGTGAAAATATTAGAGTTTATTAAACGTAGGCACAAATTCTGTGCGGAGATTTCTACCATTTTTTTTTTTCGCAATTTTCTCTGTACCCGGATGCGACCTGTCAAAAACTAAAATCGCTTTCGGGGACAGTTATCTGTATCAAGCTCTGCCGTTGTTTAGCCATGGGGTAGATGTTTGATTTGTTATCAGGATATCCTAGTACTGGTGCAACGGTGCAAAGATAAAAATCAGAAAACTTTCGCCGTAATTTGACTGAAATGCAGTTGAAAGCCACATAAAATACAGTAAAAATGTAAAAATGTTATTCATGATCTGCAGTGTCTACCGTTCGATGTTAAATTGTGATCTGACATCAATTTATTTCCAGTGGAAATGTACGTTTGGCTATCAAACAAATAGAAGATCGTGTATGTTATATGGCATGGTATATCGATATCTTATCACAAGTTCAAAGTTGTGTCACCAATAACAAAAATGTTTGACATATCCTCTTCTAAAAAGCCTAAGTTCACTACAGATTGTGGGGTGAACATAAAGACAGGGGGTATTGGCTAATTTCAGTAAAAGCCCGGATGCTTGTCTCAT
Source organism: Hippopus hippopus (assembly GCA_946811185.2). Lineage (NCBI taxonomy): Eukaryota > Metazoa > Mollusca > Bivalvia > Cardiida > Cardiidae > Hippopus > Hippopus hippopus. The sequence goes on from OX328104.1 coordinate 36,608,086, forward strand.
ATCGCTTCATCATGGGTCGATTGACAACTTGATCGGTTTATTTCGTGTTTTCGTATTACTCCGCTATTTGTCATTCTGTGAGAGTGAAATGCGCATTTTTCATTTAGTTTGATACTAAATGTACAAATTTGATTAAATCTTTGTCTCCGATTTTCCCTGGCCTTTGATGTCCACCATTTGTCATAGCCAAACAATAGTAAATAAAATGGAAGGACTAATTAATGAGTCGAAGCTCTGTCCTTTGACACTCCGAAAAACCATTACCGAGTCGGGTTATGATTTTTGCCTTTTTTCCTCCTTTTTAGTGTTTTTTGGAAGCGCTGTCACTGCCTCTCGCTTTCCTTTTATCCCTTGTTTGCACGACTCTGACGAAGACGGCTCTCGTATAGATTTCGGGTAAAAGCAGCAAATGCTTATTACCTGCTATTTCTGCTTATCCCACAATGTTTTCGACCCCTGCAAAGACAAATCCCATCATTTAAGCAACATGTAACTTTTCATCTCGAAATGCTTTCGTTATTTACAAATCTAACATTCTGTCGTGCGGTAAAGAGTTATTCTATTGTCTTGAAAGTGGCCAAAAAAGACCCACATAGCATAAAATCAGTGCCCCAGGGACTCATCCTGGCCCGCGCTAATCTACTATATCGAATTAATTACAGAGTAAAAAAGCAGGGTAAATGTCAGAGGAAAGATGAAGTTTGAGGTTCTATCAATTTTCGCGCTTTGCTGCTAACGCATGAATGATTTAACAGTGAAAACGACAGAATGTTGGAATTGAAAGTGTGAATTATTTTAATTTGGAAGTATCACCAAAACGCATGCTGGTCTCGAATCACGTGACTAGCGATCGATTTAGTTTTCCATGCCCCAGAAATTTTCTGAAAGGCGTAAGCACTTCCTTTGTATCCAAATATCAAGATGAAATTGTACTAGTCTTCTTCAAAACAGAACCACCCCCCCTTTTTTTTTTTAAACAACTTCGTAATGTCACTAGAACAATCGGTTTATATTTGCAATGAATCTGCTTAAAACCAGATTTTTACCAAAAGGTATTTTAAAGATACGTGTAAATGATTTTAAAGATAAATGATTTCATTGCCCTAAAAATCTACTTAAACTGTGTGAGGTTAACCCCGCCCCCTCCCCCCCCCTTTCGCCCAAAGATAAAATAATGATAGTAATAACAATAATATTATCATCACCAGTAATAGAGCGGCGTTTCCATCGATGAAATATTCTTAATACTGATTTAAAGAAAAAGAAGGGGGAAAAACCGCTGAAATGAGAGTATTTTGAGGACCAGGACATCATGGTCTCATATTTTTTCTTCGTACATTGGCAATGTAATATAAATTTCCGCTTTGAAAATGATAATGATCCCTTCTTAATTTATCAATAGTATTTTAGAAATCATAGGAACATTTTCTCTTTTTTTTCATAAAAAAATAAGACCTTGTTGCAAAATAGCAACAGCTTTCTTTTTTTCGGTGGTTTACCCCGTATTGAGCTTTTTTTCGTTGTTTTCTCGCAGATCAACGTTTCAAGCTGTTACTAATCTTGAAGCCAATTTTGCCTTTTCGAAGGACACGTTGATTTTGAACGGCACTTAACAGAATCGAACCGTTGTCATCGCTGCACAAATTTAGTCTCTAAATCGTCCCCTACAGGCGTCAGCCGAAATTAACCTTTAGGCTGCTAAGCGCGACTCAGAGACCTTTAGTGGATAGTGTAGATCAAGATCAGACTGCACAGAAAGTGCAGTCTTATCTTGGATCTACAATGTCCGAAGAGGAGATATCAAACCCCCCCCTCTCTCTCTCTCTCTCTCTCTCTAAAATAACTTTGAAATAGCAACATTTGGGTTTTTACAATCTATCGACTTGAAAGTTTTATTTACTTACAGCAGATTGAGGGTTAAATCCCGAAAATGTTTTTAACCTTAGAATGCTAAACACGACTCACTGACCTTTTGCGGACGGTATAGATCAAGGTCAGACTGCACGGAACGTGCAGTCTGATCTTTGATCTATACTGTCCAATAAGGAGATATTTATCCCTTAAAAATTACCTTGAAATAGCAACCTTTGGGTTTTTACTTTCGACTTAAGGTATCATTTAACTTCTTCGGCAGCGTGGGGGTTAAACTTTTTTTAATTGTTTGCTTGTTTTGATGTTCAACGCCTTTTTCAACATAATTTTAGTGATATCACTGCGGCTATTACACCTTTCCATGCTATCGTTGAGTTCATTTCACCAGTACTTGGCAAAATATTCTTTTCAATCCACTGGCTGCTTTCCCACATAAGCATTGTCAAAACAATGTTCATCGTCAAAGCGGAATGAATCATGTGGAGAATTTACTGCCAGAAGAAATCCAACTAGCAACCCCTGGGTTTCAAGCCATATACGTTACTGAATGGCCCACAGGGCTCGGTTTTTTTTTTTTTTTAAATACAAAAAAGAAAACCTTGTAGGCTAAGGGTGGGGTTTTGCGGAAGACCAGCTTCTGTCATATTCCGTCACCACAGACTATAGAACCACAGACCACAAAATTGACTTTCTATTCCTTGAAATTAATTCCGTCTATTAACCGCAACCGCTTCCATTCTTCAGAATGCTGGGGTCCTTAGCTTCAAATTAAATCGATTGCAAGCGCCAATAACCACGAGAACCGTGTAGAGAAATTGGAAACCCCGAGCAAATACACGTGCAACGCGTTATTGTATTTTAGATCCTTGCTAAAAAGGAGAGAACCGCTTTAACCCTTAGGCTGCTAAGCGCGACTCACTGACCTTTTGCGGACAGTATAGATCAACATCAGACTGCACAGAACGTGCAGTCTGATCATTGATCTACACCGCCCGATAAGGAGATTCTTTTCACCATAAAAATAAATTTGAAATATCATCCATCGGGCCTTAACTATCGGCTTGAAAGTTGCATTAAATTTATTAAGCGGGAAAAAGGCTAATAATTTGTGAATGTTGATCTGAATGTCTCACATTTGAATAGAGAGAGTAAAAGCTAAAGAGTCTGAATTCGAGGAGGGTCAACAACTTGCGACAAGTAAACGTGTTTCCGGTTAACTCTTTCGCTACCCAGTAAATAAATTCGGTTTTTCTAGTTTTATCATTTATGTAGATTGAAGACTATCTTGGTTAAACGTTAGCATTGGGTAGCGGTAGATGATCATGTACATTCATAACCAGAGTGAACGTCATGTGCAAACAAAGGACTTTTTATTTTACTGAAGAAGACAACTTTTGAAGATTTGCAAAGAACAATGGTTTTGACAAAATGTATCACCTTCATCTTCAATAAAAAAATATTCATCTGTACTTCAAATATTTCTGTTTGTTTTTTCACTCCTATCAGTTTCTAGTATAATATAATACATGAAGTTATAATGCATACTTTGTGATAGCTGAAGATCTGAAATATATACCATTGTTAATCAACACTGTCCAATTACTTTGATATACCTTGCATTTTCAACCGAAATGAGAGGGCTAATATTTAACAATAGCAAATATGGAACTCCCAAAAACAATAGTAACAAGGCTTGAACTCCCCCCCCCCCCCCCCCCAAAAAAAAAAAAAACTCTAAGCAGTTATTTGGAACCTGTTATAAGTGTATAAACTGAAAAAGTGATAAATTCTTATTATCATTTTTCTAAATTTTAAATGAAAAAAAAATCTGAAAAAGCCATAATCAGACTCTCCCCGGAATTAGAAGTACAGGAAAAAAGCAGTTCATAATCGATGTCGCGCGTGAAGAAATAACGTACCTTCTCTACCAAATTAGGACATTTCTTCTCTCTAATCATTCTGGAGAACATGAACACAACCCTATATCTTCTTCGCAAATCTAATTTTCTCGCGAAGTAAGCTGCCTTTGGACATCAATTTAAAACACAAAATAAATAACGTGTCAGTCACCGAATGGTCGGGAGCAAAGAGGTCTAAAATTTAATTTTCCATAATATTCCATCATACCGAAAAAATCTAATTATTGGCCGGGGTACTTCGCTATAACCTCATTGGGCATCATTTGTTCTTGACTGGTTTTCGAGAGCGCACTGATGTTAATCTATATTCACAAATAATACCAACCAAATGAATTTGGTTACAGAATTAAGCAGGAAGCTTCATTCATGAAAGAAAATATTGGAAATATCGAGCAAAAAATGTTACTTTAGCTTTAAAATAATGCGGTCCTTTTTTGCCATCTGTGGTTATATTAAATTTCGGCGATGCGCATGCCCAGTAAATCGTGATCAATTAAACGGCAAATTTGCCTTTTTTTATTGGTAATGAACTGTTTTAACCCTTTTCTAAATGATCCCGTGTTTTACGACCCTGCCTTTAGAAGACATTGTGCGTAAAAGAGAAAATGCTGGTAACCAGCATTTTTTCCCTTTTTCCACCCTGTTTTATTTCCATATTCAAGGACAAATTCAATTTTTTAATCCATATTCTATTTGTCGTCTGCGAAGGCTTAAATTTAAACGAGTTCAAAACTTTGACGTCTAGGACAGGGTTAAAGGCTCCAGAAGGAAACATTGTGACTCTGGAGAAGCTGAAGAAACTTTATAGCCGAGTTTGTCACTGAACCTGATAACTGGAAACATGGCGGTATGTCACATGAATCGTAAAGGTTTAAGTTGCAATGAAACTTTGGTCCGTATACACCAACCATTTGTTTTTTCTTGTTAACAAAGCTCTTAATCTGATTCTCAAGAATTTTCAAGAATTCTCTAAATTTGAAAGTAGAGCAATTTCTTTTTGGTTAAACCAAATAGTTTAAAGCCAATCAGAAATTGTGTTCTTTTAAACTTTAGGAACTTCTTGAGAATTAGAAACTTGATCATTGGAAACATGGTGATATATAACAGGAACCATAAAAATTCAAGATGTAATGAAACCAGGGCCCCCATTCGCCAATCTATTCTTATAACCTGTCTTTGTCTAACTCTCAAGATCTTTTTTAAATTTCAATATAACCATGCCAAAATGTCTTAGCCAGTGAGAGAACGCGCTACTTTCTAAACTCAGAATTGCACTAAGAACGCAAGTTTGAATGTTTGGTGAATATGAAACCAAATGAAAACTTTGACTTTTAGTATGACTGGAATAAAGCATTTATAAAATCTCGCTAGCACTCAACCCACAGCTTAGATTCAACTGAAGAAAGTAAATTTCAAAAAAGTTTTACTTTATATTGTCTGTATTTACTAGTAGATCTTCCTTTTCTTCTTGTTTGTAAACAATCATTGCAAATTAGAAATTGTTATTTTTGAATTCTGAAATTTGGGGAAAATAATCATTAGAATAATGATAATAATAAGCACAAATATAGTAATGAAAACAGAATTAAAAATCAGAAAACAGTTAAGCATGATTGATAAGTACAGTCCACATCAACTTTTGAAGTGCGTTTTTCATTAAGCTGTCTTGGTGTGTATTTTCAAGGAGTCAAACTGCGCACAGACAGCAGCTCGTTACCGTACTCATGAAATAGAAATCCTAAACATGACTATGAAACCCGTTCACACAAAAATAAATGATGTTTTAAGGTCTCAGTAGGGGGAAAATTAGGTTAGAAAACAAAAGATAGTATAGAAAGATTACAGAAAATGCAGCCCCTCTGTTTTTACACAGGAGACTCGTGGATTTTTTTACTGGCAAACTGGTAGGCTGACGGATAATGGTATGAATCCTTTAAGTACTGACTACTTTCAAATAACAACTTGTTGTATCTAGCGAAACAAAGAAAGAGATCGTACATTCAAGGGAAAGCAGATGTTTTAAAAAAAAATGATATCAAAAACTAGGTGGGACAAGTAAGTGTTAGAAACCAGCAAGTCCTTATTTTCCAGCATCATTTTAGATAGGGGTCTACCGCATGGCCGTATAAAAAAAAAACGTATCTGTATAAATTTAGATCGAGCAACCATTAATTTGATGGTTTTGTAGATGACCTAGATAATCTAGCACTTGTTTGGTTCTTGTACCCATCTTCATTTTAGTAATCATATCCATTGGGTATTTATTGCAATTTATCTCTCTACTCTTTACTGGTTTTGACATATAAAATAACTATTTTTTTGTTTTTATGTTTTCTTTATCCTTGGGCTTTTTGCAGCACAATCTAATGACCGTGTACTAAAAGAATATAAAAGTCGGCATAATGCTGAATTACATTAGTGGTCATCTTACTGATTGAGACGTTCTGTGTCTGCCAATCAAGGCCTTTATTCATCAACCATTTCATATTTCATTCACTTTCTGATTACTAGTATCAAGATTTTTCCTAAATTACGAAGTGATTCAAATGGTTTGACTAATCAGAACTTGTGTTTCTCTTTGAAATAAACCATCAGACTAAGAATCCAAATTTAGTGGTGGGTGTGTCTAGTGTTAGAATTGAGATTAGAAATTGAAAACTCACTGGTTGCTAAATACAGCCCAAGAAATTTTCAGTTGAGAGCCACTGGCCACAAGGATATTTCGTGGTGTGATATTCATGTGTCATGCCGATACATTATAGATTGTGTTTATGCTTCATACCTTATTTACATGTAATGTATCCATGTTTCTTACCTCAATTAGATGTATGTAGAAAGCACTCATGTTTCATACCTAAATTGCATAGAATATATTAAAAGTTTATACTGTAATTGTAAGAAATCAAAGCAACGCTTCATCTTTGACTAAAATTACGTTAAAACCTTTCGAGTTGTAATTCCAAAGTTTTCACAAAAAGATCTAAATACCTCCCTTTAATTTGCCATCACAGGAAAACGGGAGTTTACATCTCGGATAACACTATCAGGTTTTGTCATCGTTTCCAAGCACCAGAAAGCCGTACTTTCACATCATAGGTTAATGGGGTTTCAATGTCGAATTGTGATTGGAGAATTGATACGGCCTTGTCGACACACTGTGGAACTGTAATCTATAAAACGCCGACTGGCGTTTGGATTCTGAAAACTGATTAGAGGACTTGATACGGTAGTAGACAGAGTAAATGTATGAAAAGATTTTTGTTGAAACACTCTACCAGACGGCAAAAGCTTACACTCGCCAAAAATGAAAGCATTTGCAGACGACAAATTTAATTTGGCTCAAACAAAGGGATTTGTCTTTTAAAGACAGAAAACATTATCGTACAAGCTGAAAGTAATGGTTACCAGCATATCCGCCCCATTTTGCAATTGTTTCGGAGGTGTTCTCCTACAGGGTTGTGAAAACGCAAGTTATTTGGGAAAAGTTTAATTGGAGAGATATTTTCTTTGAATGGTGACTAGAACGGCTTGATAAGAAATACGAAAACCTTAAAAAAAATATCGATGAAATCTATAATTATTATTATCGACGAAGTTTGTTGTATGCTTTGAATGCAATTTGGTTTTGTTTGGGACCCTTTGATTTTATTGGTGTTATGAAATATCGGAGAGGTTTTTAACGCTTTCAGTGCAATGGGCGAAAAAGTTGGCTTTTGCGGACGGCATAGAACAAATTGCAGAGAAATGGTAGTCTGATGTAGATTTATGCCATCCGTAGGTTTAATCAAGTCTGTAACGAATAAGAAAAACAATCTTTCCGAATTTCAGTGGACTGTACTTTCAGCATTCGAAAGAGATCGAGTTTATATATTTAGCGCTGAAAGAGTTGAAATTAAGAATTTGGACAATACGGTTATATCACCTGATCGTATATTGTAGAAGGTATTTCATTAATCATTCGATGCTTCATTTCTTTTTCGGTGAACGCATAAATGTTTAAGATGCAACTGGCGTTCACGAACATTGTAGAGAAGAGCTTATTGCAAAATCTAGTATTCGCGCCGTAATGTGGATGGTTTCAAAGGTTGATCCCGCTCATCACGAGGTTCGATTGATTGATTGTATGATGTTTAACACCGTTTTCAGCATTATTTCAGTTGTATCGCGGCGGCCAGTACACCTATCCATACTTTCCTGGAGTTTCTTTTACCAGTACTCCGCACAATTTTCTTTCCAAGCCACTGTCTGTTTTCCCACATAAGAATCGTCGAAATAATGGTCAGCGGTGGGAGAGGAATGCAGTCGCACTGACTTATCATCAGTTCTCGGTTAGAAATTGGCCGAGCCAGGGATTGAACCCGCGACCCCCTGTTCTCAAGTCCTGTACGCTACCGACTGAGCTACCGGGGCTTAGTACCGCGGGATTCGAACTAGAAAGGTTTGATGCGAGAGGACGACGCTCTACTTCAAGACTACTGTCGCCCACTTGATATCTAAACGATACTAAAAAAGATACTACAGTGTATGTATCTCTAAATCTGTTTTTCCATGTCCGGAAGAGAGAAATGCACACATACATGTCTATAGTGGAATTTGCACCATTAGTGCACTTTTGATCTATATAGGAAAAAAATACAAAGTTCACTCACTTTCTGTTAAAACTGGAAAGGGTGTGATCAAATTGATGAGTGCACACTTGTCTCTCTATGTGATTGAAACATGGGTTCTTATCGCCATTATTTATTTATTTAACGCCAATATTTTGTCAAAATGAATCTACATTTTTAGTGGACAAAAAGCGAAAAAGTCGTTGTGCACGAAATTGTGACCTAAACTTATACATTGCATGTCGTTAACGTAGGGTTGTAATGTTGTATCGTGATGCCATCAAAGGAGCCCAAAAGCGTTTGCCATCATGTCGTATTACCTGCCGTAACGTGTAACGTGCTCAGTAAACCGTGAGAACAACGCCGTTGTGATAATCACCATAAGTAATGTCTTTATGAATTCCCACGTGTCACTGTCATGGAAATAATAACAAATTGTCACCGTTTTTTTGTAGGTAATTAACCCATACCCTGCCGAGTTAATGCAGGTGACTATTATAAACATTGTTTTCGATCAGTTCATTGCTACCGAAAAAGAATTATATGGCTGTAACCAATAAAAGAGGAACGGGGACTGAAGACCAAGGTCAGACTGCGCATAAGTGCAGTGTGTTCTTAATCTACATTGTCCGGAAAATACACTCATCGTCGCGTTTGGCTCGATAAGGATAAATCTTTTTAGCACCAACTGAGTAAATGGGACATATTCAATCGGTGAAAAAGACCAAGAATTTCCCATTTCAAGCACTATTATAGAACAATACACATGTGTGTATATCTCACAGAAACATCGAACAATGTAGTTCTTGGATCAGAAAACAGAGAATGTGCCGCCTAATCACGATCTACAGTGTCTGCAAAAGCACCCAACATTTCCTTCCGAGCCGTAAGGGTTTAAAGAAATGTCATCTGGAAAGAGTGGTAGGCTGGTTAAAGATCAGTGACCGTGCAATACCTTTTGCACAAAGACGTCATAGACGCTTGCCGTTTGAAAAATGTCGGCAGATGACATTTTTATATCTGTTTGGGCAAAACTTTTTGTACGATAATCTACTGAACGGCTTATGTTTGAAGAGTATAGAGCATTAATTATAAATCCAACCAGAGGATGAAATGTCTTTTAGATATGTTATATTTGTTTGTGTGCGTGTTTGTTTTTGAAAGGTTGTCCCTTATTCTGATGACTAGTGGGGGGGGGGGAGTTTTCTACATATTTAATTTCAGATACGGAACAACAAGAAGTAATTTCGCGTATAGTGCCAACATACGACATCTTTAGATTCCCGTCTATTATCTACATTTACACTGCTATGCCAAATATCGTTTAGGCGACACTCACTGACTTCAGCTCCATACAAGACAAGTATTTAGACTCGTACACAATTAAAGCCTTTGTAGACGACAAATCAAATATTGCTCCCATGATTAGATTGGTGTTTGAAGGGGAAGAAAGTATTGGTGGCCGGTATGTTATCCTTTTTTATACTATGTGTTCAAAATCATTTTTCCGCCAGGGTCGCTGAAACACGGGACGGGGATTGTTCGGCAAAGGGTAAATGGACACAATAAAGCTTTTCTCCCAGCCTGAGCTCTTGAAAACAACCTTGAAGCAGTCGACTTTGGAAAGGTCTCTGTAAAATATAGTGAACAAAGCGAATTGAAGTTGAATGTACAACCTCTTGTTGAGACATTGTAACAAATGGTGAAATTGCTCATAACAAGCATTCTTTTCTTTTGTCAGAATGTTTTCATACGTGGTCTGCTGCATAAAAAAGTCACCTTCAAGAAGATAATGTGTTAAGTGATAAGTTAGTCATAAATCAAAGAGTCTTATACCAGCACCAGACTACAGGTACGTACAAACTGATATTGGACGACTTTCTATGCAAAGGATAAAAGTCTTTGTTGTTAAAATGTTGTTTTCAAAATTATTTCAGTTAACTCTCAAGGGCCTGTACACCTATCCATGCTTTCCTGGAGTTTCTTATACCAATACTTCGCACAAAATTCTTCCTAAGCCACTTGATAATTTCCATTATATCCATCGCCTAACAATATTTAACAGTATGAGAGGTTTAACCCTTAGGCTGCTAAGCAAGACTTAAGGACCTTTTGCGGACAGTGTAGATCAAGATCAGACTGCACAGAACGTGCAGTCTGATCTTAGATCTACACCCTCCGATAAGGAGATATTTTTCCTCCCGAAAATACCTTTGAGAAAGCAAAATATGGTTTTTACTATCCGCTTGAAAGTTTTAAATCACTGAATCAGCAGGTTAAGGGTGAAATCCTGTTGCATTGACTATGATAAATCCTCGAGCAAATTTCGGCCGAAAATTCGACTAGACTGAGCTATTAATATACATGTAAGAGGTCGGGACAAGATGAGACAGGGTGCCTCACCGAAAAACGAAAAATTATGTAAGATACAAAATTACAACCATCTTGCCCGGAGGAGAGCTCCAGAATCGGAAAAAGACATTTTAGATGTTTCTTCATTGTAAAAAATAGTGTCGTTTCGTTGTTACATGACATAATTCATTCATGAGTGAAAATTAATTGCATTTCGCAAAGCCCGCGACATTTATGGAATATGGTAAAGTGGTTTATAAAGCTAACAAATTGTTCTTGTCGTTTTATTACATCTTAATACGGCATACCATTAGTCAGGTAGCCCTGGCGCACACCTGTAGTGCACTGCCTCACTTCAGTGCTGCGTGTCCCATCGCATCTAAATTGTGGTATCGTAATGGAAACTGAATGAAAACCACGTTCTAGTGGGTTGTTCAGAACGCATAGTTTGATCTTCAATCTGGCAAGCTAATGAATCTGTAGGATTAAGGTCCTTCTGTTCTCTTGCTATATTTGGTATGGACCATTTTACAGATATAGGAATCTATAGAATTTAGGTCCTTCTGTACTCTAGGCACATTTGTGATTGACCGTCAGAGAGAAATAATCCAGAGAGAAAGAATCGGATTTAAAGAAGGCCGGGCACATCATCCCGTGGTTCTTTTACGCTCCAAGCGGAGCGTACTGAAACACGTAGGGCTACCTCTGGATATCATTCGTGTACCCCTCTAGTGTAGTGGGATACACTAGGTGCCTCTTCTAATCTATGTCCAGGTTAGGAATCGACAGTGGGACCTTCAGATTGGCAGTCATGTGTTTTACCGCAACACAACCACTCCACATGAGACTTCGACTTGAACTGTTTGTTATTTTGTTCTAGTCTGGCATGAAAAAAAAAAAACCTTCTGAAAGTTCTAGTGATGACGCAGATCTGCCAACAAACCAAATCTCCTCAAAATGCATTAGCATGAAAAGTTAGGACACGGGAAGTAAATGTACCTGACAAAAATGTTTAAAAAAATGTGAGGTATTGGGTCGCTATTTAAAACTGATCACGGTGTAATAAACTAAACACTTTTTGTTCTTTACTTTTTATATTTAAATGTACTAAAAATGTTCATCTATGCGTTGGTTTAGGAATTCGGTATTTTAAGCCGGGTTCCCGGGAGGCAAAACAGTTTGAAAGAGTAGCAGAACTTTTGTATCACCCTATCTATGGACCTGGACGAAAAGTAATGGATTAATAAAAATTCGCTAGAGGTGCCAACTGCTGGCGAGGTGTTTACTCCCGGACCAGGACCGACTGAAGGCAGACTGTATATTAACCTCCCAACGAACTGTTTCACGTACACGTCGGAAGGTGGTAGCGGCCATTGATTGTGAAAAAATATATATCCGTTTCAAACCGGAACGACGAGACGCTATTATGTACAATGTCGGTTTCGGACTAGTTTTTTTCAAATTACCCATTTCTACTTCAGCTTTCAAGCGAACAAGCTCATCGGCAACTGTTTTTTATATGAAAGAAAAAATACAAAGTAAGTATATGAATGAGATTTCTTATTGGAATACAAAGTCTGACTCTAATTTTAAAATAAAGAGAAAAGTTACGTAAATACGGGCCCAGTTTGTCAAAATATTAAAAGTGAGCTTGAATTCTGAATACAAGTAAGCTGAAGACTGAAATGATTAACTGCTACCAATATTAATCAGCGCTATAATATTCAACTCATTTCCAGTTCCAAGTTCTGAGCCTGACTAGTCATCAGATAGGTTTAGACAGAACGTTTCAGCCATTAAGATTGCTAGTTAGACTGACCTAAACTCTTTACCAAACGACATAATTTTAGACTAGTCCAAATTGAAAGCATTTGCAGACGACAAAATTAATGTGACTCAAAAATTGAAATTTGTTTTGGGAAGAGAAGAAACCATTGTGAAAAAAGGAGGAAATGATGGTTCCCAGCATTTTCTTCTTTTCCCATTATGTTTTGAGAAGGCTTTTTTCTCAGGGATGTGAAAACCAGGGATTGTTTGGTAAAGGGTTAAAATTCTCTCTTCGAAGGGGACACCGGAGGTCGCAACAATCTCGATGAGGGCTGCAAATTCAAGATAGATGTATACCAAACGTAAGTCTTGAGATTCCAGTTGGTGGATGCTTTTTGAAACTAGCCAACCATTCATACAGTGTATATTTTCGATCCTATTTGGTCTCTATTCGTCAACTGCAGCAATGAATAGATACAGTATGATATAAAGCGTTGGTGTCAACATTTTTTATATACCACGAAATTAAGATATAACGAAATAAACAGTCAAAAAAGCTGAGGGCGGATCTACAGTGTTAAACATTAGCGTTGACCTTTTGGTGTATTTTTCCTTCTGATTTATTATTGCACCTTGTATCATGCGGCTCTTCAACGTCTTCAATTATTCTTTGCCAGACGACAAAAATTTCACTTGATCCATATTGAAAAGTTTGCAAACGACAACTTAGATATGACACAGATGACGAGATAGGTCTTTGGAAGGGTAAAAAACATTGTTGGAAATTGGAGAAAATGGTGGTGGTATTACGCAGCTTCTTCTTTTCCCGCAAGGTTTTCAAGAGTCTTCTTATTCATAAAAATACGTAACTCTTCGGTTAAGAATTAAATAAAGCCGCGTAAGGAGACTGTCGAATGCCTGATGCAGACTTCAGGATGCCGAATAAATGTTTTACGGTTATGTTCACCAGTTTTAGCAGCCCTCTGTCAAAAATGACACGTTTACACTTTACTACACGATAAAATTTTAGACTGATCCAAACTGAATGCGTTTGCAGACGACAAAAGTGACTAAAATAATTGAATTTTTCTTTGAAAAGGCTGCAAATATTTTGGGACAAGCAGAAAATGATGTTACTAGCCTTTATTTTCTTTTCCCACAATGTTATCAAAAATCCTTCATTCTCAGGGTCGTTTGCACACGGGATTGTGTGATAAAGGGTTAAAGATACATTTTGCTCCTGTCACTTCGACATACAAACGGAACATCGACGATCAAAAAAAGAATCCGCTTATCAACTGCTCTTTTCGCTCATTGTGACAGTTCCGTTGGGAACCAACAGTATTGGTATTATTGAGAAATTCTAAGTAAAATGTTGCACCCTTCTTATTTCAAACTTTTGTTTTAAATTAATACCTTTCCACTCTAGAAAAAATTGAAACATGTGTTTTGTCCAGTCTCCAAAATATTTTATTCCAGGCTTGCAATGATTCTAACTTGCAATTATATTGTTGTATAATGATATTGTAAAAATGGCAGTGCAAGCCGGCACTGATTATATAGAATTAAATCTAATTGTAACATCTCAGAAACAATCCTAAGTAGCAACCATATATGTTTTATTGATAAAATGATACTAGTTTTAAAAGGCTTCAGCGTCTTACCTAAACCGCTGTTATGTATCTTTCTGAGATGTAACTATGACCTTTTCTACCCAATCGTGTCTTTGCGTATGTTAAGTTATCTAACTAATTTAAGCCCTTAATCTAGTCCTCAATTTAGAAAGTAACACGATGTCTGCTTGCCCTAACCAAATGGTTAATCCAATCAGACATCGTGCTAATTTCTAGCTTGCGAATCAGACTTAGAAACGGCTCCTTTGAATGTTTGGTAAGTACGTCCCCTGATTTTTTGACAAATAAAGACCAAATTGAACTATACTCACACAAAAAAGAAACGGTGCACGTTTCGAGTTCGGATAACTTTATTTTTATCGGTCATAGGGATTTCATTTTTGTACCATGTGTAACACGCGCGTCACTTTGTCAAACACTGGACACATCCGGTGAGTATCGGGTTAAATGTTACGTAACGTCTCAAGACAGGCAAATCGCAAGATTTGCACGTGCAACAGCTAGTCAAATGCGAACTCGGTCAGATGAACTCTCATTTATTTCTTGCGAATCCAAGGAGTAATAAAAACACAGTTATAACAGAAAAATCAAAAGTCGCGATGCCAAGACTATCTGAACGTCACCGAATTGAGGCGTTGATGATGCTTAATAGAGGCGACCCTATTGATAATATTGCTCGGGCCTTTAATTGCCACAGAAACACTGTCAGTTATCTACGAGCAAGGTTCCAGCAAACAGGTGCAGTTGCAGATCGGCCCTGAAGCGGCCGGCCTCGCGTTACTGACGCCAGAGTAGACTTCCACTTGGAACTGACGCACACCAGACGTCGATTCCAAACGGCCACCGCTACAGCGGGACAGTGCGATATAAGCAGGGACACCGTTCTGAGGCGTCTTTGTCAATGTGTTCGGCCCATAAGACCAAGACGGCCTTACGTCGGTCCAAACTCACTCGACGTCATAACGTTGCTCGTCTTAACTGTGCACGGTAACATCTTCGTTCGGGAAGACATCAGTGGAATCTTCTTGGTCGTAGGGTAAGATCAAGGCATCATGTAAACAATTTTCAGGAGCTAGAGCATGCTCTGCAGGTCGAATGGAATAACATTCTTCCGCACGCCGTGCAATGTTACGTCGATGTCAAGAGACGTAGTATTGTACAGGTAATACGCACAAATGGCGGCCATACCTGGTATTAATGAAATTATCACATCTTCGCTATTGGGAGATTCTTTCACCTTAATTTTACTCACAATAACACCAATATCAATGTTTGTGTATTTTTTATTTTGGCCCTGTCTACGCTTTAACGATTAACACACGTCCATACTAATCGCTATTTGAAAAAAAAAGTTACACCACCTTGTAGAAAATTAGATAAGCTAAAATTCGGTACCATATTTACATACTTTCATTCTTGGATCTCTGGGAAAATAGCCTTAAAATTCTATGCACAGTTTCTTTTTTGTGCGAGTATATAAACAAAACGTGAATTTTCAGGAACTAGCCAACCGATTAATTTTCATGTCATAAGCTAGTAAAAAGCTAGCAAATAACTTTCAATGACGTATTTGTGACTGTCATATTTACCTATCCATTCACAAAGAATGTAGGACAAGTTCTGTAAGACAGCCATTTTTTGAATGCCGACTAAATAAATTTCACTTATTATCGAGGGCTTACAGTAGATTTTCACAATCCAATTTAAGGCAGACGCATCTATAGGGAGACTATGAAGATCGATTTAGGACTGCACGTTTTGTGCAGTCTGATATTGACATAAGCCTTTATGCAATAGGTATTTAAGTTACAGATGGCAGTGAAAGAGTTGATGCCTACTTGTTTTTGTGTTTGACTTTATCTTTAAGAAGAATCCCTAAGTTTTATTACATTCTCACATCTTAATTATATAGAGCAGCAAGTTATCTTGGCTGGAAAATTTACTCCGTGGGAGGATAGAAAATTAATAATTACTCTGTCATTATGCTCCAGTAATGTGCCATATTTACAGAAATTTACCCTTGGAGTACCATTTATATGCCATGACCGTTTCCATTTTGTTAAAATATACCGGATTGTGAGCATTTCTAGTTTGTAACGGCCGGTATATTTGACAAACATTCGGGATAGTGTAAATTAGACTACAAACAGGGGCTGTTCGATATGTAATGTGTATTGTACCACAGCGCGATAACGCTTTCAACGATTTCGTAGATGATGATACGCTTGAATAGCTCTATTCAATACCTTTCCAACGGTATAAACACGAGCCTTCAGCTCCACATAGTTTTAAACTTATAGTCATTTCAATAGAGCTAGTCGTTGACCACTATTGTAAAAATGGTTGGGAAACGGATTAAGAATATTAAAGAAAATTAGAGCTTATATAAAAGTTCGCACAAAACTCGGTCATTCGGTAATGCAGATTTTTACTGAATTGGGGGAAGTTTATGAGTCTGATAAGGTATCTTATGAGACAGTTCGTAGGTGGAAAAAGAAATTTCTGACTGGCACAGAGTCCGTCAAAGATGCAGCAAAATCTGGCCGACCTGTGACTTTAACAGGGAAGGCAAATGTCTCAAAGTCGGAAATAATTGAAAGTGATGGCAGATACACGATTCGTAATACTGCCAACGCTGTTGGCATATCGCTATCGCGGGTGCATTTCATTTTGAAGCGTTTTTTGAAAGTACGAAAGATTTCTGCCAGATGGATACCGCATATATTGACAGATGACCAAAAACGGGTACGAGTACAAACCGCTAAGCAATTGCTCAAAATGTTCCCAAATTCAATCAAAGACAATTTGCAAACATTGTTACTGGTGACGAAACATGGGTTCACTATTTCGAACCAGTAAGAAAAATTGGAAACAAAATATGGCTAACTATACACGGTAGAAGGCCTGTAGTTGCCAAAAGAAGCATAAGCACAAAGAAGGTTCTTTATTGCATATTCTTCTCATGTGATGGTATAGCCGTACAAATTCCGGTGCCGAAGGACAAAAGTGTTACAGGTCGGTATTACCGAGATTTTATACTGAAAAAGGTCAAGAAATATTATCTTAAACGACGCCCTGTGTCAGGATTTAGGCATGTTCGTCTACTTCATGATAATGCTCCATCATATACATCTGAGCTTGTGAAGCAATTTTTGAAGTCGGAGAAGGTTACCGTCTTGCCACACCCACCATACTCTCCAGAACTAGCCCCATGCGACTTTTTCCTTTTTCCAACACTTATAATGTTCTTATCTGGTCGTCGTTACAAGTCCCGACAAGCCCTTGGCTCAGCCATCAGTCAGTGCCTCAGAGGTCTACCTAAATCAGCGTACCGTGACGCATTTTAGAAATGGATTCAGAGATTGAAATTATGTATTTCAAACCGCGGAGAATACTTTGAAGGGATGTAATGTTCATTTCACTATTTGAGTCGAATGCTTTTGAGATATCGTACAATACACATTACATATCGAACAACCCTCGTACTCTCTGTGCAACTACTCGTAATCTTATTTATACCATCAGCAAAAATAACTTCTATTTTGTTGATTATGCTAATGATACATGTAAGCGTCAGATTTTTTTCAAATCTGACCGAAAACTGCAAAAGACTTTTGTCGTACGATATGGCCTTGCTTTTTCTTTTAGACCATCTTTGTTTCATCCGTTTATTTTCAATTTTTAACAAGCGACAAAATTGTAGACCGGTCCATAGGCCTACTGAAAGCATCTGCAGACGATATACTAAATGTGACTCAAAGGATGAAGGTTCGAAAGATTCACTCCTTTTTAAACAATATATTCAAAAGTTTTTAAACACAGGATTGTATGTTAATCCCTAGGCTGCTAAGCGCGATTCACTGGTCTTTTGCGGACAATGTAGATCAAGATCACACTTCAAAGAACGTGCAGTCTGATTTTGGATCTACACTGCCCGATAAGGAGATATTTTTCATTTAACCTTTTAGCAGCTTAAGGGTTAAAGTTTTTACGCCTAACCATCTGCAGATGACTGCTTTGGCCTTGCATCAAACCACTTTAAAAACAGTGTGGAGAAAAGAGAAATTACACGGAACAAGTATTTTCTCTTTTTCACTAAGTTTGCTTCACGTGTATTCATTTATTGAACATATTGGTTATTTCTATTTTACAAAATTGTTTTCAAAGCCGAATATTGTAAATCAAAAGTACAGCATATTCACGCTAATTCAAAGTACAGTTTTACGGTAATACTACGCTATTAGCACCACAAAATAGTGTCATTTTGACCCCATTGTAACATTGTAAATCATCTGAATATCAAAAGAAACAAAGGTGCTACAATCAATCTTAGCCCTTTACCCGGCAATCCCGACCCCGATAGATGGAAAAAGCTCTTGAGAACATTTTGGGAAAGGGAGAAAATGCTGATAACCAGAATTTTCTCCTTTCCCGTAATTCTGTCTGAGCTTTCCAAAACATACCCGGTCAATATTGAAACACAATTAATAAGTCGTCTGCAAGTGCTTTTGATTTGGACAAGTCTTAGTATTTGGAGTTTGGTAAAGAGTTAAATCACCCTACCCAACCTCCTTGTCAAAAACAACTGCAGTGGTTAGGACAGTACTATTCAATTTTTGTAGTGCACGCGCGTTATTACCCTCTAGCGAGTAGAACACGCGCTGCTCACGCGCACTTTGTGGTAATGTACACTAATTGTACATCATCTGCTTTGTAGGATATTATCTTCGATTGCAAGAGACAATTCATAATGGTGGAGCCTAACATTACACCGTCGTGGTTTGTACCGAGTCCTATCCAGTTACGGTGGAGGCAGATTGCGACTCCCGTTTTTAGCGCTAATTTAATATTGTCTAATGCAGACGTAACCGCCAACCCCATTGTCAAGAATCAATAAATTGAATACATGTTTATTTTAATAGCTTCCTTTCTTCGGAGAGCAATTTCGACCGCAGCATTGCGGTGAATCTCCGCCTTAAATCTCTGATGAATATGATGGCTAACCACCACGCATTTCTGGTGAAAATATCATAATCCATTTTCAACTCATCGACAGTTTTTCGATACAACTATATGTTACGAAGATTGACCTGAATGTCCATACAGTCTGATCTTGGTTCACTATGTTCAATACCCGTTTTGTAAATTTTATAATCTTGCAGTTAAACCACTTTAAGTGAATTGTTCATACCGATGATTAATTCATTTCTGTAAGAGAAGGGTTGTTTGTTTCGGGGTGTACATGTACATTATCCACGAATCTGTTCAGTAAACGTGTGTCTTATGTAAGAGATTAACCACTGTCTTTAGAAACGTAACGACAAATTTATAAAGAAAATATGTATGTAGTCATCAAATCTTGAATAAGAAGTGTGACTAATACATAACTTACAAAAATAACTTGAATGAATTCAGCATAAAGCTAGCTTTATTTTTGGCTCACCTGAGCCCAAATTTGTGATCGTACTGTGTCCGTCGTCTGGGCGTCAACAATAACCTTGTGTGCACTTTACAGTCCACATTCTTTGTCTGTCTGATACTCATGACAGTAAAACAGAATGTTTGTCTTGATGACATCAAGGACAAGTTTTAAATTAGACTACGTCAGGTCAAAAAGTAGGTCAATGGGACAAATCATAGAAAAACGTTGTATGATATCTCGGACAAACTTGAAATTGGTCAGATCAAGAAGTAGATCACTGGAACAAATCTTAAAAGGATTTTGTTTGCACTCTAGAGGCCACATTTTCAGCCCAATACTCTTGTAAATTGGTAAAATGTATTTCTTAATGACATCTCGGACAATTTCGAAACTGGGTCATGAAGGATTAAAAAAAAAAATTAGGTCACTTGGACAAATCTTTAAAAAATAATCTTGTGTGTACTCTAGAGGATATATTTTCCATTGGATACTCATAAAAAAATGTTTTGATGGTATCTGAGATATATTTGAAACTGGGTTACATGGGGTCAAAGGTAGGTCTCTGGGACTAGGGTTGCACTTATGTCAGTTAATGGTTTATACACAAAAGTTACATTGAGAAAATACGTAATTTCAATCATGCAAACTGAGTATATTTCATATGTTTTACATCATCACAACCAGGATCTCTTCAACTTTATCAATATTTGATGACTTTACCCAGGTGAGCGATTTAGGGCCAATAGCGATTTTGTTGTTAGCTCATATTGCGTCCATCGCATGTGGGTCGTCCATGCGTCAACAATCCTTGTGTGCACGCTTGAGGCCACATGTTCAGTCTAATATTCATGAAACATTGTCAGAATGTTTGTCTTGATAATATCTTAGGCAGCTTCGAAGTTGGATCACTTTAAGTCAAAACGTAGGTAACTGGAACAAATCTTTGAAAACCCTTTTGTACACTCTAGAGGCCATATTTTCAGTTCAATGTTCATAAAAACTAGGTCAGAATGTTTGTCCTGATAATATCTCGGACTAGACCGAAATTGGGTCCCGTTCGTTAAAAAAAGTAAGTCACTGGACTATTGTTTAAAAAGCCTTGTGTGCACTCTAAGAGGCCACATTTTCAGTCTGATACTCATGAAAATTGGTCAGAATGTTTGTCTTGGTGATATCTCGGACAGGTTTGAAATTACGTCACGTCAGATCAAAAACTTAGTCACTGAAACAGATCTTAGAAAACTCTGTGCATGTTACAAGCCACAACTTCGGTCTAATACTCAGAAACTTGGCCAGAATCTTTATCTTGATGATATCATGGACTAATTTGAAATGGGTTCGTGTCAGATTTTAAAGGTCACGTAAGGTCAAAACTTGGTCACTGGGATAAATCAGAGAAAAACTTTGTGTGCACTCCAGAGTTCACAATTTCAGTCTAAATCCATGAAACTTGGTCAGAATGTTTGCCTTGATGACATTTCAGAAAATTTGAAATTGGGTCACATCAGGTAGTTCACTGGGTTAAATCTTGGAAAAACCTTGTGCGCATTCTAGAGGCCACATTTTCTGTCTGATATTCATGAAACTTGGTCAGAACGTTTAACTTGATGATATCTCGGACAAATTTGAAATCGGGTGACGTCTGTTCAAAATTTAGGTCACTGGAACAAGTTAGGAAAAATCTTGTGTGCACTCTAGAGGCCACATTTATAGTCGGATACTCATGAAACTTGGTCAGAATGTTTTTCATGATGATATCTAGTACAAGTTCAAAAGTGGGTCACGTCTGGTCAATAAGTCGGTCACTGGGACATATCATAAAAAAAATTGCATACAATCTTGAAGCCATATTTTCTGCCTGATACTTATGAATATTAGTCAGAATGTTTGTCCTGATAATTTTTGGGACAAGTTCAAAATTAGGTCACGTCGAGTTAAAATGTGGGTCACTGGAAGTCTAGGATAAATCTTGAGCTTGTGTGCTTTCTACAGGCCATATTTATAGTCTGAGACAATGTATGTCTTGATAATATTTTGAACGAGGTTTAAACTGGGTCATGTTGGATAAAAAAGTGAGTCACTAACACATCTGTTTACATCATCACAACCAGATAGTCTTCAACTTTATCAGTCCTAGATGACTTTATTCGGGAGAGCGCCTTAGGGCTAATGGCTCTTGTTACATATTCCATCGTAAGTACGGATCGCATAACTGTTTACGAAATGTTTCACCCCGATGAAAAGTAGGTCTCTTACGTCAGTAAAGCTTGAAAATCTTTGAGCCATGCTTTCGCAAAGGGGGGTTTAATGCATCTCCGTGTTGCATGACAAGGAGCAAGTCACCAAATGATTATGGATCCATAAATACCATTTTGTCTAAAAACCAAATGTATCACGAGGTAAAGTGGTCCTTCAGTTATTACGCAGAAAATTGACAGATAGCAAAAAAATTTCGACCCAGGTCATTTGGTGTGGACTGCGCAGGCTGACCAGTTGTGTTTTTTTTTGCCCCCTTTTTACAAAGGATATCTCATATGTAACAAATTAGTAAATGTAATTACTGCCATTTTATCAGTATGGCCTGCTATTGCAACATATATGGGGCGCATTGCCTTTTACCAAATCTACTGCCGCGATGAGAAGTAGATCTGTAATGGATTTTATCTTTTACTAATGCTCTTCCCGTGGTTTATACTTGTAGAAATCGAAACTGATACTTGTTTAAGTTTAACCCTTCCAACAACATAGTGGCAATGGAATATTTACTGGCTGATAACAAAATGTCTATCTACGCATCATTCGTGGAAATAGTTCAGTAACTGTCAAATCTTGTGTCTACATCAACGTAAGATATGGATAAACCTGACAAAATAACTCTTTACCAAACAATCCCGTGTTTTAACGTCCCTGTGGAAGAAGAATTTTTAAAACATAGTAACCAGCTTTTCTCCGTTTTCCCATGTTTTCCATCATTTGCGCCACAAACAATTTGTTGTCTGCAAATGCTTTCAATTTGGACTATTTTAAAAATTTTGTGGTTTGGTTAAGAATTAAGATTGAAGACATTGTGGTAAAGTAGAAGTTGCTTGTGATGCTTTCGACATTTGTCTTCTGCAAGACCAAAAATGTCTGCATGTGGTTGTGTGTCAACAGCCATGTTCGTTTCGACCATAGGTGTTTAGTTTTAGACTTACAGGGTGCATTATTAAATTTCCCAATTAATCATTATTGTTTTGTAGAGTCTCCACTGGTAATTAATTAAAATAAATTGGAAAAAGTGATTAGAAAGTTTTAATTATCAACATCAACAGCAAAATAAATAGTTGTATTACGTGTGGAGGTTTAATATTTATAAAAATTAAAAACCATATCTGATGTGAACGATTCATATTCCTGCATCTGCTATGAAAATCTTGACCTCAGTCCCGTGTTTTGCCTTTGCTTGGCGCCATGCTTGTCTCAGTGGTAAAGGTGCGTAATGCTCAGTTCGAAAGCCTGGTTCTATCCCCACTTTGTCGGTTGGAAAATATAGATTTTCTTTCCGTTTTTAATCGGTCGGCGTGAGCCGGACGATTAGAGAGACCACAACTTTCGGAAATCCGTCTGCTGAGGGCAAACTGATCTAGCTGCAACTCGTGACAGCTTTTTCCTACAGTCTAATAACACTAATACTAGCTGTTGTGACCTTATTACGTTGAACTTTTAACCCTAATAAGCCATAAGGAATGGTGTCAGTGATAAAGCAACAACTTGTGAATGAAACAAGAGCGAATCCAGGAGTATCTGGATTATGTTACGAGCACACCTTGTGTTGAAAAGATGATAGGTCATTTGGCCTGGAGCAAGGATAAACTTGCAGTGAAACGGAATTTGTAAGGAAACATTGCTTTAAAAGAATTTGAAAATTTAGATTGTTTTGCCTTGGAGCAAACTGATGTACATGCTGGTGGTGAAAGCTGTTTAAAAAAGTAATCTGCCGTTGGTAGTTTAACGTAAGCAAGGTAAAGTGTGTGAAGCAGTGTGGAACAAAGGATGTAGAGTTGTTTAAGAGTTATTACCATAGTGGAGAAGCCATTACGTAAACATTTTCAGAATTATCCCACGCTTTCAACCTTAGAAACCAGACTGTCCATTCACAATACTGACCAGCATATATTTGATTATGCATCTTTCAGCATAGGATGTATTAAACCTTGGGCTACTAAGCGCGAATTTATGACCTTTTCCGGACATTGTAGATCAAGATCAGACTGTATACTACATGCTGTCTGATTTTGTATCTTTAATGTCCGACAAGAAGATATTTTTTCCAAAACAAAAATACCTTTGAAATAGTAAAGAACTGGGTTTTTACTGTCAGCTTGAAAGTTTCATTTCACTTATTTAGCAGGTTAAAGGTTAAATTGTTTTCATAACCCCTATTCCTGTCCTTCCAACCACGGCTCTACCATTTTACACGCTCACTAACATGTTTTTTTTTTTTGATGACATTCTTAAGACTAGAATCAGTCTATTAACCGTTGGCCACACAATCTTGTCGGGCTTTAAAAATGTAGTGGGAAAAAGAGCATACATGTATTAAGCATGTTCTCTTTTTCCTCACAGCGTTTTTTCATCATTTGAAAGATTTTCAAAATTTTGTCATTTGGTAGAGTTAAACAGATCATTTTCTTAGATAGAAAAAACCCTGAAACTGCAGTACAAAAAACTCAATTAACGTCATATTCTCCATGTCTGAATAAACTGACCAGGGAAAAAGCCTCTTCGGAGAGCACAGATTCAGACCAGATTCAGACCAGACTGCACAGAACATGCAGTCACTCAAATTTTGGATCTGCTATTCCTATTACTTGAGATATCGTAGTCAAGACAGCAATGACCCTGCAATAATTAGGTTGCTTTTCCACGCTTATCAGATCTATTTCATGAATTGAGCGCTTTAGTGTAAAACTCTCAGTAACATGTTTGTCTCATCAGCATTCTGGTTGACTCTCATCCTCTCCATATCCCAGATTAAAAGCACAAGATTTACTGTAGTGATGCTCTTGCTCATTACATTGATTTAATACAATGGCCCATGTTCTCCAGTGACATATATATAGTCGCTTTTGAAGACAATAGAAGATCAAGATCAGAGTGTCCATCATTCAATATGGATATTATTGACAATATCTGACAATATGTTGCAGTATAGTTTCAAAAGTTGCAAAAGTTACAGAAAATAATACATGTATTTATATTTTCTTAATCTTTTATAAAGAGTTGGTAGGTACTGTTATTCATGATGAGTGATATCTAAAGCTTGAAAATCGGTATTTCTGGTCAAAATGGTTACTTACATTCTACGTTTTATTGCTGTCGACTGGCAGACATACATCTTTAGCATTCCGTTAAACTACATGTACTAATTTGTAAGGGACGTAGAGTTTCCACGTGACTCAATTATAAAATGTCTATCCCATACATAGTTCAAACAACTGCCATTTTATTTGTGATTTCAAACCACTGTAGTTATTCAGTGTCGACCGATTACAGTGCTGACAGCACTTTCATTCTTTTTGTCAGCACCTGGGCTGCCTTTCACGAAATTTGCGTACGCAGTTTAATAAGTAAGCATCAAGTATGAAAACAAGTTTCACGAAACTGCAAAACTTTACGATTTGAGTAAATAATTGCATAACTGTAGGCCAGCTCATACCTTTTGGTAAAGCAGAGTTCGTATGTGTATATACAATCCCAAACAATTTGCGTAAATCTACGCAGTTTAGTGAAAGGCAGCCCTGGTTTGTATTAACTACGATAAAGAATAAGGTAACAGTTTTAAAGTAAGTTTGTTGTTTCGCACATCATTATGACATTTGTATCGATTTTCATAAGAAAAACGTTAAAATGCTATATATCACGTAATTTTACCAATTAGAGTCCAATTCCTATTACAATATCTTTATTCAAGTATTTAGGCGTCCGACCCATATACAGTTACATTTTATAAATTTTTGTATATTGATTGACATATTTATGATAAAAGGAGTACAACTGGAGTTTAGTTTTGTTGCTGTTGTTTTCTATGGTCCAAATATAATCTCAGTTATGTTTACAACATGATTGACAGTTGAAATACGTATAGACCAAAAACACACGGTTATGCAGTTTTATCCAGGTCTATTCAAACCGTCAATGGAAACTATGCTCTGTGAAAGATTGCAATCAAAGATAACGTAAAAATTGTATATATAAACCAAGTTCTGTGGTTTAACAAGGTCTTATATAAATGCTATTTTGATTAAAAAAGATGCCTTTTAAACGCTAATTATATAGAAATAATTGTAATAATTATCAACAATATTTATTCATGAACACATTACTGCGAGAACACTACTGTTTATTTCATGCTTTTCGGTAATTTATCGGGAAATTATGGTGGATTATAAGGTTTGATAATTCATGGTAATGATCTGTGAAATTAACGATAAATATTTCCGTATCTCTTCAACTGTAAGCGGAAACAAAAGTTCCCGCGCACTAGTAACCTAGGAAAACATTCGGCAAACTTCGGGCGATCCGTTGATCAAGTCCCTAGGCTGTATCAAGTAGCTTGATATGCATCAACACGGTACATTTCTTCGCCGGAAGTACACCGCTTCACCATTTCTAAAATCGTTACACTCCTCTTAAAAAACAAACACTATTCACAATTTTCCGTTGATCTTTCTGAATACATTTCCGATGACAAACAGTTTGTACACTTATTTTCTTACTCGGTCTATCAATTACGTTGGCATTTTTCAGCGACAGATTGCATATCACCCTTACCTTTGCTAATCGATTTACAGGGCGCTGCAATATTTACAATCATGTTACTGGCAGTTTTTTAGCTTACCTGAGCACGAAGTGCTTAAGGTGAGCTTTTGTGATCGTGCTGTGTCCGGCGTCCGTCGTGCGTCGTCCGTCGTCCTTCGTGCGTCGTCAACTTTTACCTTGTGTACGCTCTAGAGGCCACATTTTCTGTCCGATACACATGAAACTTGGGCAGAATGTTTGTCTTGATAATATCTCGGACGAGTTCGAAAATGGGTCATGTCAGGTCAAAAACTAGGTCACTAGGTCAAATCTTAGAAAAACCTTGTTGCTCTAGAGGCTACATTTTCAGTCCAAAACTCTTGAAAGTTGGTCAGAATGTTTGTACTGACAATATCTCGGACCAGTTGGAAAATGGGTCAAATCTGGGCAAAAACTAGGTCACTAGGTCAAATCTTAGAAAAACCTTTTGTACGCTCTATAGGCTACAATTTTCAGTTCAGAACTCTTGAAAGTTGGTCAGAATGTTTGTCTTGACAAAATCTCGGCTGAGTTGGAAAATGGGTCAGGTCTGGTAAAAAACTAGGTCACTAGGTCAAATCTTAGAAAAACCTTGTGTACCGTCTAGAGGCCAGATTTTCAGTCCAAAACTTTCGAAAGTTGGTCAGAATGTTTGTCTTGATGATATCTTGGACACGTTTGAAAATGGGTCATGTCAGGTCACTTGGTCAAATCTTAGAAAAACCTTGTGGACGCTCTAGAGGCCTTATTTTCAGTCCAAAACTCTTGAAAGTTGGTCAGAGTGTTTGTGTTGATTGTATCTTGGACAAGTTTGAAAATGGGTCAGGTCAGGTCAAAAACTAGGTCAGTAGATCAAATCTTAAAAAAAAAATCTTGTGTATGCTCTAGAGGCCACATTTTCAGTCCAAAACTTTTGAAAGTTGGTCAGAATGTCTGTCTTGATAGTATCTCGGATGATTGTGAAAATGGGTCATGTCAGGTCAAAAACTAGGTCACTGGGTCAAATCTTAGAAAAACCTTGTGTATGCTCTAGAGGCCACATTTTCAGTCAAATAATCATGAAAGTGGGTCAGAATGTTTGTCATAATAATATCTTGAATGAATTTGAAAATGGGTCACATCGGGTAAAAAACTAGGTCACCAGGTCAAATCTTTAAGATAGCTTGTGTAGCTCTAGAGTCATTATTTTCTGTCCTGTAGTTATGAAAATTAGTCAGAATATTTTGTCATGATGATCACTGTGATGGAATAGAAAATGTGTCACATTGGGTAAAAAACTAGGTCGCCATGTCAAATCTAGGAAAAA
Organism: Hippopus hippopus; assembly: GCA_946811185.2. Lineage (NCBI taxonomy): Eukaryota > Metazoa > Mollusca > Bivalvia > Cardiida > Cardiidae > Hippopus > Hippopus hippopus. The sequence continues at coordinate 36,635,784 of OX328104.1, forward strand.
CCTTGTGTACACTCTAGAGGTTACATTTTCTGTCCAATACTTATGAAAGTTGGTCAGAATCTTTGTTTGATAATATCTACAATAGGAAAATGGGCTATGTTTGGCTAAAATAGTAGGTCACTGAGAGAAATTCTAGAAAAAGCTTGTGTACAAGATAGAGGCCAAATTTTCAGCCAAATAATGATGAAAGCTGGGTAGAATGTTTGTCATAATATCTCAAAAGAGATTGAAAACAGGTCATGTTTGGTCAAAAGACTCAGGTGAGCGACTTCAGGGCCATCATGGCCCTCTTGTTTCAAAATGGAAAGCCCATTGATACGGTTACACCAATTTATCTATATGTATTCCTTTGATAATTGAATACAAAACAGGCTTTGAATTTACGCAAGGACCTTAGATATATGTCAAAAAGCAAATGATACTAAACGAAACATCGCTGAGTGAATCAAGGATAAAAACAAAGGAACCTTTTGTCCTTTATCTGGCAAGGGAGATAATTTGGCTTACAGGAATGGCCCCGATTGGACAAGTGTAGTCTGTTTATTTTTTTGTCGTCTAGTACAAAGTTAAGCTCAATATTATCAGCAGACATTTGTGTTTATTACTAACGTCGACTTCAAATCATCTTCAGGTTTTATGGCTCTTGTTTTTAGAAAATTGCCAAACTTTTGAAGAAATACCTGAAAATTTCAAACTCTAACAAATTGATTTTGATTTTAAATTGCCCGATGTTGGGCAATAAACGGGAGTCTCATCTTCTTTACTATCTCTGTGTACATAATTCCAAAATTTTCGAGTATATTTTATGTCTCTTTTATGATCTGCTTTCAAAGTTGTTCGAATAGAAAGAGGCATGCAAGTTTACCCTTTACCAAACAGCCCCAAGCCTCAACGATCCCAAGGAAAAAGGCTTTTGAAAATATTGTGAAAAAAGGCGAAAATCCTGTTAATCAGCATTTTCTCCTTTTCCCACAATGTTTTCTCCCCTTTCAAAGATAAATTATATCATTTTGGCAAAATTTATTTGTCGTCTCCAATTGCTATCCGAATGGAAGATTCCAAATTCTTTTTGCCTGATAAAGGGCCAAAAATCTCACACGAACGTCCCAGGTTGGCAATCCTGTAGTGATCATTTGTGTCTTACTTTCTCGAAATTCAAATGTAAGAAACTAGTACAACTTTTTCACAAGCGTGTAAAATCAAAGCTCTTTTAGAGAAAATCTGGATAATTCGAACCCACAGCCCGTCTTAACCACTCTTAATCAAACCTTTAGTCTTATTCTCAAGGAATTTCTCAATTTCAAAGTAACACGATTAACTAAGCCGAAAAGCTAAGTCAATCAGGAATTGCTTACTTTCTGGATTTGGAATTGGACTAAGAATAGGACACTTTATAGAGACAGTGTATTCTGGATGAAATTTGATCGAGTTATCGATTCATGCAGGTTACCAAAAAATCACTGGAATCTGAAATCCAGACCAACCCTTTACCACTGCTGAGTCTTTTTACGACCATAGAACAGTGATATTCTCCTGTTCCCAAAATGTTTTCTATCCATGAGGTTTAAATATTTCCAAAGGAATACCACAATAAAATATGTTTACCTCATTATCTGTCAATCATCTAATGACTCAGTAAACGGTACCGTTAGATCGGTTTTTCACTTGTTCAAAACTGGGGCAGAAATGTTTTTGTTTTCAAACCCTTTACCACACAATTCCATGTTTCAACCACCCTGTGAAAGAAAGATTTTGAAAAATTTGTGGGAAAAGGAAAACATGCTCGTAACCAGTATTTTCTCCTTTTCCAACAATGTTTTCTAACCTGTCTAGAACAAATCCCAACATTTAGGTTACACTGAGTTTGTCGCATACAATTGCTTTAAGTTTGGATAAGTCTGATATTTGAAGAGTAAAGAGTTAGTGTGAATGGAATGGAAATTTTTGGTCAGGCTTTTGTTTTATTTGCCGATTCGAGAACGTGTATATCTTGATTTTGTCGTGTAAGATACAAACTCAGACACTCGTTCTTTTCATTGTGATCTTGATCTTCACTGTTTGCAGACGTATGTAACGCTTTTCTGGACATTTTAAGGCTTCTAGGCCACTTAAATAAATAAGTAAATAAATCATTGAACATAAAACATAAAAGATAAAATAACGCCATTTATCTAAGATGGAGACGAAACTATTCATTTTAGGATGAAGGGGCGATGAGAAAGTTCTAAAAATATTACATGTTCCTAAAGAAAGTTGAAGGATATTTTCGGACGTTACAGAATAGGATCAAATAAAACCCTCTATTAAGCTATCTCATGTTTTTCAAAGCTGATGAAAAAAGTTTTGCAGTTATTGCGGAAAATAGAAAATATAATATGTATAGGGCGCGCAGACTCTAGTTGGATCTATGTCGTCCTAATGCTGAACTGTGACCAAAATCATCTAAAGCTGCTGTCCTTAAAAATCTCGAATTTTGTTTACAGACAGATAGTCTGTATAAAAAATAAACAGTTAAATTTGGCTTTTCAACAGAGTTTCTCTTCCATATTTGGCATCCACATTAGCATAATCTTCAAGAGCTATGTCATCCTTAACCCTCAAACTGCTAAATAAAAAGAATAAAGACTTCCAGTCAATAGTATATACCGAAAAACTGCGATTACAAAGTTCTTGTTGCTGAGAAAAACTCACCGTGTAGATCCAAGATCAGACTACACATTCTATGCAGTCTGATCTTGATCTACACTGTCTGCAAAGGTTCTTGAGTTGCTAAGCAGCCTAAGGGTTAAATGTGGCAACTTTGATGTACGTATAGGAGCCTGTCCAGCCTGTCCAGTTGTGGCGAATAATTAATATATAGAGTCGGATGTTATCCCTAGCTGTCAGACTGTGATCGAAAACTGCCAGAGATTATCAAACAACATTATCCCTCAGGCTGCTAAGTCGCCTTAAGTTTTTTTTCCTGGACAGTTAAAATCGAGATCAAACTGCACAGAATGTGCAGACTGGTACACTGTACGATATCTTTGTGATTTTTCTGGGCCAAAATGTATTATAGTATTCGGTCGAACTATTAACTTAAAAGTGTCAAATTGATCAGTTAAGGTAAACTCTTTACGAGACGACAAATTTTAAGACTTAGCCTCATTGAAAGCGTTTGCAGACGACAAATCAAATAAGGTTCAAATAATGAAATTGGTCTTTGAAAGTGGGAAATGGAAGAAATGGTGTTAAACAACATGTTCTCTTCTTTTTTAAAGAGTCGTTCAAGAAACCTTGTTCCAACGGGTCGTTTCTTAAGGGTTTGTTTGGTAAGGGGACTGCGATTGGCAGCGGAGAGGGAAAAAAGTTCTAATGCTGGTAATTATTGAACTGTCATCTTCAGAGAAGTGTCAGGGGCATATTTTGATATAATTCACCAAGGATTCATGGTTACAGGGGAAGTCAGCCACATCTTCGTTTCTTCTTCATAGCCCAGAGAATCTTTCTGTTTGTCTGTCGGTACGTCCGTTTGCCTGCCTTCACACTCGTCTGGCTTTTATTTGACGTCTGTACCAAAATATAACCGGTTCTATGAACAGGGACCACCGGTACTATGAAACGGCGCGTTTATCACTTTAAACAAATAACTTACCAGGAACTTGAAAACGTATACTGACAATCAAGATTATATCGTTTTTGACAAAATGTCTGACAGCAGTATCGGACAACGTAGATACAAGATTAGAATGCCCGTTTACTTATTTATCTGCTGTTTCATTTATTCAGCAATTTATCTTCTTCTTTTTTCGTAACGCTTGAAATAACAGGAATGGACTCTTGAGACACAGCTAAAGCTAAATTGCAAAGAAATCTGCTGAGTTGATTTTGTAACTTTAAAACAAACGACGTTCCATTAATTTGAAAAAGTTTCGCAAAACATCCCCTGGAAATATCATTTCTGAAACCCATTTGTGTCTGCGGCTGACAATAAAGATTAAGGAGTTTTCCTGAATGAAATAATTTGAATGAAACGATTGCTTTCTTTTAAAAACTTGAAGTAAGTAAATTGCCATTACGTAGTCCCCGCGGCGATCAGTCTCAGTCTAAATGATAAACATGTCAATTCTTTTGTTGGCGTAATGATGTACGCGATTGAAAAATAACGTTATGCGACATTGCCGTAAGTTATGTTTTACATCCAAATTATCCACGGATAAGAAATGTCATAGCTTTTTTGTCTTATGTTTTGTTCAAAAGAGACTCACAAAAAAGGAGGTTCAGATGAAGTTTAGTGCCATTTCTATTTTAAACTGCTTACCAGACGAAGAAATATTAGACTGGTTCGTATTAAAAGCATGTTTAGAGGACAAAATAAACGTGGCTTAATTGAAGTGGTTTGTCTTTGGAAGGTTTTGAAACACAGTGAAAAAAGGGCAAAATCTTGGTTACCACACTGCTTTGAAAAGCCATCTTCCTCAGGGTCATAAATATGTTGGTCAATTTGATAAAGGGGTTAACCGTTATCAGTTTGCATACTTCTACTTCATTTTCAAAACTATTCATGAGTACCAACAACATAGGCTTTCTGTAAAAATTTAAAAATAAAAATCCTTTCTCTGCGCTCTTTCTATGCGAATAGAATGAATTAATTTTTTCCCGAGGTCTAAAAGTGCAGCTCCACTGCATCCAAAGATGATTTTGGCCATAGTTTAGCATCATATTGCGAACGGTGTAGATCCAACATCTCTAAAAATACGTTTCAAATACCATTAGCGGACGGCGTAAATCAAGATCTAACGGACAATTGAGATTGACGACTTGCGTCACCAGGATTCGTATTCACCAACCATTCTAACTTGCAATTTAATTTTAAATTCAGAAAGTGACGCAATTCGGCGAATCCAATGGTTCAGCCAATCAGAAATCGCGTATATCCGCATTTTTCCTACCATTGATTGTAAAAAATTAACGTACTTTCCCAAAAATTGTCTCCCTCTATATTCAACAATTTCACTTTTGGGCTGGTGTGATTTCTCACTGAAGAGCCAAACTCAGAGAAAAGATAATTACGCGCGACTTGAGCGAAATAATTTGAAATCGGAATCTTAAATTGGAATCGGCATGTCAAGTCTTCCCAAATTTTGTGTAATTGTGTTGGTTAATAACATCATACTTTTACGTCATAATTCGGTAACCCAGCGAGAAGTCGTATTTCATCATGACAGCTGGAATGACTTTCTGGTGCGAATCTTTGGAATCGTAACATTTTTTAATTGTCGGATTGTCAAAGAAACCAATGACGGAGTGGTCTTACATCCATAAGAAGGCGTTTGAACGACCGCGTTTGATTTATATATTAGAATTTGTTTGTTTCGTTGTTTCGGATTTTGACAGAAATATCTCTGGGAATATATGTGATACGGGTTCTCCATACGTATAGGGAATATTAGAATCTTCCTTGGAGTGACCCCGTACTGTGAGGCAATGCCGTTGACAATTCAGGGAAAAATTGAACTTGGCAATGTGACAAGAATTCTCGAAAATATGGTCTAAGGATATCTTAAACTTTGTTAAAAGTGACAAGAGCCTGGCATTATATCACCATTTTGAAGCATGTTTATAACGTTGAGAAAGGAGAAGTACATTTTACCTCGTTTTGTGTTAGTGTTGACATACGATAATTATCATATTTTGGTGAGAATTTCTTTGTTTTCCTAGCAACAACGAGATTACAAATAAAATTAACTGGTAGTTTCCACTAAAATTAATTCTTTACCAGACATTAGAAGTGAGGACTTTTCCAAATTGAAAGCTTTTGCAACCGACAAGCGGAACTTGTCTATACGATATTTTTATGGCAGATCGTAAACAACAAAATGTGCAATATCATACTCGTATCCCGAAGAACATATCCTTATTTTTTGTAAGAAATAAATGGCCTACAACACGTGAAAAGGGACATTCGGACATTTGCGTAAAGTGTCGTCTCGGATCAGCCTGAGCAGTCCGCGCAGGCTAATCCGAAACGACACATTCCGTTTTTTATGTAATTTTCTGTTTTGCGCAAGTCTACTGTAGCACAAAATCTAATGTAGTCGTAATGTGCCGTCTCGGATTAGCCTGCGCGGACTGCGCAGGCTGATCCGAGACGACACTTTACGCAAATGTCCGAATGCCCCTTTTCGCGTGTTGCAAGCCAAATGCTTTGTAAAATATCCGGTCAAACAAGTGCAATCTGTCCAAGTTTGCCGACGCATGCTCTGTCTCAAGGCTACGGTGGCACGAAAGTGACATGGAAGATATATTTTATACTACGTGCGCACGCAGTAGCTAATACGTGCGCACGTATTAGTTATTACGTGCGCACGCAGTAGGTAATACGTGCGCACGTAATAAGTGATACGTGCGCACGCAGTAGTATTACGTGCGCACGTATTAGTTATTACGTGCGCACGTAATAACTAATACGTGCGCACGTAATAGCTACTGCGTGTGCACGCAGTAGCTAATACGTGCGCACGTATTACATATTACGTGCGCACGTAATAATCCACCAATCAGAATCATGAACGGAAGCCATTGTTTCAAGATGGAAGTGGAAGATAGACATTTATTGATCCTTATAAACTGATTGGTCGATTATTACGTGCACACGTAATAGTTATTAGGTGCGCACGTATTAGTTAATACGTGCGCACGTACTAGCTACTGCGTGCGCACGTAATAACTATTACGTGCGCACGTATTAGCTAATACGTGCGCACGTATTAGTTATTACGTGCGCACGTATTAGCTACTGCGTGCGCACGTAATACTACTGCGTGCGCACGTATTACTTATTACGTGCGCACGTATTAGCTACTGCGTGCGCACGTAGTATAAAATATATCTTCCATGTCACTTTTGTGCCACCGTACAAGGCGGTTCATATTGTTCGCCATATCCCTTGTGACAGTAACTTTTGCAAGCCTAGTCCATTCCGTTGGTGTTTACGGCAGATCATTAGGGCTGCGGTTTAATAAATTGCATAGATTTATGCAAGTTATTTGGGATTGTACGTACACATATATGAAACCTGCTTTACCCAATGGTATGAGCTGACGTAAAGTTATGCAAGTATTTACTCGAATCGTTAAGTTACGCAGTTAAGTGAAACTTGATTTCAGACCTGAGTCTTGCTTACCTAAACTGCGTAGGCAAATTTCGTGCGTACACAGTTCAGTGAAAGGAAGTCCATGCAGGAGCCGTATTCACCAGCCATTTTAAAATGCATTCTTCTGGTAATTCTTAAGAATCTTCTAAATCAGAAGTAACACAAAATCTGATCGGCTAAACCTGTAGGTTAAGCAAATCAGAAATTGAGTTGCTGTATAAATTTATAATATCCCCCAGGTTCTGACACTGGTTGACAAGTCGTAATGATATTTCTTAAGTCTGAGCTTAAAAAAAAAAGGAATATCGCTACTGTCGATTTTTGTATAATCTTTCGGCCAGAGTTGAAACCACAGGCCACTGCTCTCGAGGCACTCGCTATTTTTATAGTTACAGACTAATGCATATTAGTCGGGACTTATTTTTCACTTAATTCTTTATGTATATATACAACAAGTTCTCTTTTTATCTCGCCTGTTTTCAAAAAGAAAAAAAAAATCGAGGTATTGTCATAGACCGGTGGTCGTCCGCGTCGTTGTCGAGCCAGAACTGACATTTTCTCATATCTTTATTATTACCCAGTTTATTTACTTCAAACTTCTGCTAAATGTTAAATGTTAAAAGAGGACCAAATACCAGAGGGTATGTAACTCTCAAGACACAGTTATGTTCCTTTTTCGACTTAGAAGTTTCACCGAAAAAGCATCCGCAGCTAAACCTTTGCACCTACCTGCAGTGCTCGTATGCATATGGTCCATGCTATGTGAAAAGGGGTCTTAATGCATAGGCAAAAAGTACCGACTCAGGTCAGCCGGCACAATCTGCGCAGGCTGACTTGGGCCGAAATTTTTCGCTTTTTGTCAATCTTCTGCATGTCAAAGGACTTCACGATTCAGTCCTTTGTTAGACAAAATATTTATATGGATCAACAATAATGTAATGACTTGCTTTGTATCATGGGTCACAGAGATGCACTCATCCCCCTTGGCTATTACATGGCCCATATAAAGCAGCCAGAATAAGATTAACTCGTTAACTTCTGATACACATTTCCAGACGACCTTGAAAATACTCTTGTAGAAGAGTGAAAGGTGATATGAATTAACGTGCAAGTTTTTTACTTTGTGTGTTGTCCGATCTTGATATAAGGGAAAGAAACTTTTTGTGAACATTAAGGGACAAGCCACTCTATTTTAACCATTAAAACACTTCACTTTGCGCCTTTGCACGGTTCATGTAAAGCTTTGATTGTTAAGTACTTGGTTCATTTTTCTTGCTTACGAATAGACCGGAAAATACACTTTTTTGACGAATCTCTCAAAACTTTATTTTTGTCCATTTCTTGTTTGCGAACAAAACGGGAAGTACACCTTTTTTTGTCCATTTCTTGCTTACAAACAGAACGGAAAATACAGTTTTTTTTGACGAGTCTCTCAACACTTGATTTTTGTCCATTTCTTGCTTACGAACAGAACGGAAAGAACACTTTTTTGACGAGTCTTTAAAAACGTTTTGTCCATCTCGAAATAACTGCACGTCCATCTGATAAGTCTTTGGGGGAAATTTTAGATCAAAATCAGACTGCACAGAATGGACAGTCTGGTTTTGGTCTATACCGTCAACAAAATGCATCAGAAGACACGTATGGTAAGAGATGGCTTAAGACATATGAGCCATGCTCCGGCAAAAGGGGGCTTAATGCATCTCCGTGATTCATGGCACCAAGCAAGCCATCACATACTTATGGATCCATAATAGCCACTTTTTTAACAACCCTCTGAATCATGAGGTAGACTGGTCTGTGGACATACAGAAAATTAGCCAATAGCGAAAAGTTTCGGTCCAGGTATAGCCTGCGCAGACTGCGCAGGCTTATCCGGGTCGATATTTTTCGCAGATGCATTAAGCTGCCTTTTCACAGAGCAAGGCTCATATTTATTTTTACAAACAATGGCGGATGGGACAATAAACTTAACAATCAAAGGTTCGGTATATCACGAAAGGAAAAACATTGTGACGAAACGTCAAATTGCTGAATATGAGTTTCTTCTGACATTAAAAGTGGTCTGCTTCACTAACAAAACCGTCTGCAGGTGGTTATAAATCAAAGCTCTAAACAGCCTTTTACCAATCAGTGACTTCTTGTACGAATATGAAATATCGTGGAAAACGAAAAGAATGCATGTAACCAGCATTTTCTCCGGACTATGTAACCTTCCAAATAAAACAACTACAACAACAAGAGCACCAAATACGAGTGCCAACGCTAGGCTGCATTTGCTTTCAGAAATAGATTGATTTTCAGTGAAAATTTTAAGTCGAGAAGGGACATAACTGTGTCAAAATATTTTATGGTTACCTGCCGTGCTGGTAAATGTTCCCCTCTTGATAGTTTACAAGAAATCCGAGTTCGAAGTTTATTTCTATAGTAATGACAGAGACAACATAAAATGTTAAAGGTTTGCACGACGACGACGCAGACGAAGACATGCTATGACAATACCTGGACTATAATCTTCGAAAATAGTGGAGCTTAAAAACAGACAAACTCCATCTTCTGGGTAAAATTAAGTTCGTCATTTTCAAATACTTTCAATTTGTCTAATTTGTTGTTGTCTGTTAAAGGGACATGTGAAACTCGTAATCAGTCACTTTCAAATCAAAGCTCTGAAGGTGTATATTGTGGCTAAGATCATGTTGTGAACTACTTAGAAACAAGAGGGCCAAGATGGCCCTGGATCGCTCACCTGAATTTTTGAGAGGACCATAGCCGATTTTTTTTGAAGTATTGAAATTTTGGAAACAAAATCATTATTTTGCAAAGCAATTTTGAAAAGGTCACCTGTAAAAATCATTTCAGAATCTGTCACCACCCCTACAATCATCACCATAGCCATGTTTTTGACGTATCAGAATTCTGCAAATAAATTCTGGGATAGATCACCCAAGGACCATTTCTTGAACAAGAGCAGATGCCCAATAGTGGCTAAAAATATTAAGTCGAACAAGAGCACCACATGCAGGTGCCAACGATTGGCTGTTGGGTACTGGATAACAAGTTAAAATTTTAAGTCGAAAAAGGGGCATTATTTGGACAAAATGATTTTAGAGTCATCTGTCCTTGTTGTATGGGTTGCTCTTTTACTAGTGAATAATTATTCCAAGTTTCAAGTACATTTGTTGAGTGGAAGCCAAGATATAATAAAATGTCAAAGTTTTTGCACAACGACAACGACAACAACGCAGACGACAACAACAGGGCTATGACAATACCTCAATATTTTCTTCGAAAACAGCCGAGCTAAAAAAGGGGGCATAATAAAAGGATCATTTCTGTGAAATTATTTCAAAATCTGACCAGTGGTTTCAGAGAAAAAGAATTTTTAAGAATTTCTACATGTCCCTATAGTGCAAAAAGCCCCCCCCCCACCACAGCCATGTTTCTTGACGGATCAAAATTTCGCGAACAATTTTTCAAAGGGGACACCCAAGGAACATTTCTGTGAAATTATTTCAAAATCTGACGAGTGGTTTAAGAGAAGAAGAATTTCAAAGAATTTCTTTTAGTCCATACAGTGCAAAGAGCCCCCAATCCCCCCCCCCCTCCACCACCACGGCCATGTTTTTCGACGGATCAAAATTTCGTGAACAGTTTTTGAAAAGGGTCACCAAAGGAACATTTCTGTGAAATTATTTCAAAATCTGACGAGTGGTTTAAGAGAAGAAGAATTTCAAAGAATTTCTTTAAGTCCATACAGTGCAAAGAGCCCCCAATCCCCCCACCACCACGGCCATGTTTTTCGACGGATCAAAATTTCGTGAACAGTTTTTGAAAAGGGTCACCAAAGGAACATTTCTGTGAAATTATATCAAAATCTGACCAGCAGTTTCATCAGAGAAGATTTTTAAAGAATTTCTTAGAAAATTCCATTTGGTTGCCATGACAACCAGAGTTTTTGATGGAATCAAATTCTGTGAACAATTTTTAAAGAGGACCTCCCAAGAAACATTCCAGCCAAGTTTGGTCCAAATTGGCCCAGCCTTTAGGAGAAGAAGATGTTTAAAGAACTGCTGACGCCGCACGACGGACACAACGTGATCCTAAGAGCTCCCCTTGAGCACGTTGTGCTCAGGTGAGCTAAAAAAAATAGTAGTTTCAGAGGAGAAGATTTTTAGAGAATTTCTTAGAAAATTCCATTCGGTTGGCAAGGCTACCAGAGTTTTTGATGGAATCAAATTCTGTGAACAAATTTGAAAGAGGACCTCCCAAGGAATATTCCAGCCAAGTTTGGTCCAAATTGGCCCAGCGGTTCAGGAGGAGAAGATGTTTAAAATATTGTTGACACCACTGGATGCAAAGAGGGCCCCCCCCACACGGCCATGTTTTTCGACGGATCAAAATTTCGCGAACAATTTTTGAAAAGGGTCACCAAAGGAACATTTCCGTGAAATTATTTCTAAATCTGACCAGCGGTTTCAGAGGAGAAGATTTTTAAAGAATTTCTTAGAAAATTCCATTTGGTTGCCATGGCAACCAGAGTTTTTGATGGAATCAAATTCTGTGAACAATTTTTTAAGAGGACCTCCCAAGGAACATTCCAGCCAAGTTTGGTCCAAATTGGCCCAGCCGTTTAGGAGAAGAAGATGTTTAAAGAATTGTTGACGACGGACGACGGACACAGTGTGATCCTAAAAGCTCCCCTTGAGCACGTTGTGCTCAGGTGAGCTAAAAAAGTCATTTTCAATGAAAAGTAAATGCCTCAATAATTGAGTTCGTCAACAAGGCTATCTAATATGACCGAGTCAGATATACTGAGATATACTAAGACAACAATTTGATAAATCCGAGTATTAAAGTTGCATTTGCTATGCAAATATATTTTAGTTCAGTGGGATAACTGTAGCCGGCGGAGTACTGTTTAAAAGTAAACTGGTTTACCAATTGGCTATTTAGCAAGTTTTTACCGACACTATGCCTGAACGTTGTCCAGCAACTATTGTCATTCAATCAAAGTTAATCAGCTTGACTATATAGTCATTCTTGTATCTTTATACTAATTGTTGCCCCTGACGGTTGCAAGGTTGTACAGATTACGACGGGCAGAAAATGCATTTCAAGACGTTTCCGGTTTTAAAGCTGGACAAATCCTTTGGGTTTCTCTATCCCTTACACCATATATATAAGTAATTTATCTATGCTTTCACAGCTGGCTTAAGTCTACGCCATTCTACACAGTTTCATATTTTAACAGCGTTTTTCTTCTCTGGCTGTAAGGATACATATACTGAACCAAAAAAGAAACTTCCCCTGTGTTTAAGTGCAGATATACACAAATATGAAAATCAGGATTAAACTAGATTTAAATGCATTGAAAGATTATTTTATTGCGACTTTGTGTGAAAAAAATTATTGCTGAGGGTTTATCCAAAAGTAGCGAAATGGTAGTTAAAATGCGGAAGGGGTCGCTCACCAAAATCACAAATTAATACCGGGTATGACCACCTTCAGCATGAAGGACTGCCTGGCATCGTTGGCGCATAGAACGGTTAAGTGTATTGATTTAGGCTTGTGGAATGTTGTTCCATTTCTGAATTAAGGCTTGTCTTAGCTGAATGACGTTTGACGGTGGAATAGGGCGACGTCTAACACGCTGGTCCAAATTATCCCAAAGGTGTTCAATGGGATTCAGATCAGGGCTTTTGGCAGGCCAGTCATTAATAAATGCAATGTTATTCGCCCTGAGGAAATTCACATTGTCCCTAGCTGTATGGCTTGTGGCATTATCATGCTGAAAAAGAGGGATATTGGCATTATTTTGAAACAGTGGGATAACGTGCCTCGCAAGAATTTCATCTCGGTAGCGTTGGGCATTCAAATTCCCTTCGATAACGACGAGATTAGTGCGAAAGCCATGTGCAATGCCCGCCCAGACCAAGACAGAAGCCCCACCCCCAAAACGATCTCGTTCAAGTACGCAACAGTCGGCATAACGTTCATTTCTCCTACGGTATACTCGAACCCTGCCATCACCTCGATGATTGGAAAACCTGGACTCGTCAGAGAAAAGAACGCTATTCCATTGTTGTCTAAGCCAGCGTTGGTGTATACGTGCCCAATTAACACGATTTACGCGGTGACGTCGCGTCAAAACACAACCAACGTATGGACGACGTGCACGTAGCCCACCCTCGCGCAAGCGATTGCGCACAGTTTGGGCAGATATACGGTTGTTATGTGTACCAGGTTGTTAGCAGCAGTGGCTGTGGCAGTTTGGAAGCGATTGCGTAGGTGGGTGTTCCGAATATAGCGGTCTTGGCCGCGCGTCGTGACGCGAGGACGTCCACTACGTGGTCGATCTTCCGTACGCCCTGTTGCTTGAAAACGTTGCCTAAGGTGTCGAATAGCACGAGTAGAACATCCAATATTCATAGCAACAGCATTCATCGTCATACCAGTATTAAGCATGCCAATGGCACGTTCGCGTAAATTTTGCGGAATTCTAGGCATATCAAAAATAAAGAAAACTAAAAAGAATTTAATTTTTTTCAACGTCTCTTTCTTATTGACATGAAAGTCTAAAATTAGACTGAAAAGTTTCAAAAAAATATACACGAATTATACTGGTCCGTGCATGCACGTGAAAATCGCTTTCAGTGGGTTTCTTCTGCAAAATGCTTTCAATCGAGTTAAAATTTGTTTTATCGGACACATAATCGTTCGCCCGAATATATGTAGGTCATCTGATATTTTGATTCTTTTTAATAACATTGCATTTGCACTTAAACACAGGGAAAGTTTCTTTTTTGGTTCAGTATATATTTAATCCGTTTCAACACAAATACAATAAATTTTGCTCTCCAATAGAAGACGGCTTGCAAAAGAAAAGTATGGATAAAGAATTGACTGAATGGTGTTTTACGCCTATTTTGGCATTATTTTAATTATTTCACGGCGACAGTCTGCTTCATCACGTGTATCTTGGTTTACTCCTGTGCTATGCTAGGGCTCTGAAGTCTCCTGCCAAAGGACACTCCCGCGTCGAGTGAGAATGAACCCCAAGACCTTCAGGTTGCGAACTGTACACCACCACAACTGGGATTCGCAGGCTCCATGGATAGAGGAGCATTTGTTCGTAACTACCAATGCATCCTTCAATTTCTGTTATGTAGGTGCGCGTTTTTCAAACATATGCCCTTTCTGTATTTTGTGATAGGTTTTGGCAAGTCTAAAACAGCTCAGTGATGGGAATACTTACTAAACTACACAAACATACGCTTGTTCATATTGAAATAAGTCGAAAACGAGGTCATTTTGCTGAAACGACGAATTTGTCTTTGAAATGGAAGGAAGTGCTGTGGTACAAATGAAAAATGCTGGTCACAGGTATTATTTTCTTTTTCCCGCATTATGTCCAAAGGCCTCCTCGTCGGACTCTTAAAACACCAGTGGATTTTTTCGGTTAAGAGGTCAAAAGGTGTGATACTGACACTACAGTTTGCAATATTGGATTAAGTTCATTATCAATTAACAAGACGCTAAAAATTCAGAGAATTTAAATGACTGAAGCGGTGGGGTTTGCCTTTGAAAGAAGAGAAAGCACTATGGGAAAAGAAGAAAATACTGTAACAAGCATTCTATCCTTTTATGACATTGCTTTCAAACGCCTTTTAGAAAACTTGGGATATTTTATAAAAGTGTATTTACAAATTTCCTACTGCAGCCGCCTTTCAAGCATTTAGTGTTTGAGAAAATCCTAGCTGGATAAACTGCTCAGAACTAGCTACAATCGACTTTCGAAGTGGGTCTTTCAGTTGTTGTTTTTAGCCATTCTTTTCACTTCCTACTCTTATTCTTCTGAATGTTTGTTTATAATCTTGCAAAGTGTGTGAACAGGAATAAGAACTACAGATAAGCAAAGACGATTTGGAGAGCTTCAGTGCATTATTTTTACCTAACATCACATACGAAACATCACATCACATACGAAATCTTCCCACAGTGTTTCTCCAATTAGTATAAACTTGGTGATATACCTATCATGAAATTCTGGTTATTGACTTTCAAGATCTTAAACCAAATAATACAGTTGCTTATGCCCCTTAACTGCTTGTAAACACTGTAATACCTAGCCTTCGTTGCGATACCTGGTCAATACAAATACAGAAAAAAGGGTAAAGAAATATATTTCACGTTCCCACTGCCTCTGTTTACCTGTTAACTTTCAGCCCTGTGCACGCAGTTACGGAAGAAATGAGCAGATGAATCTCTTGTTTTTATCCAAACTGCCCCTGTCTCCATTTTACTTGCAACACCTTGTTCGTGTAGTTACAGAAAGAATGAAGAAATGTTTGAATATCTTCCGATACCGTCATTGTCTCTGTTTAATCTTTTTTTTTTAGTCCAGCCCCCTTTTCATGAAATGATATGAGATAACAGAAAATGTTTCTATGATTCCCCAACTTCTTTTGTCCATCTTTTTCGTTTTCGGCACCGCGATCAAGCTATTACAGAATAACATAAACATAACAAAATAATAACGGTGTTATGTCTTCCCAACTGCTCCTATCTAACCTTTAAATCCAGTCCCTTCTTCACACAGTGACGGAAGAAATGACCGAAGGTCTGTATGTTTTTTCCCTAGGTTGCCAATTTCTACCTGTTCATTTCAAGCTTTAGGCTCACGCAGTTGCAGAAGGAAGGAACAAATGATTCTTGACCTTCTCTGACCCCTGCTCTTGTTTACATTTTCACTTTCAACCCCATGTTCACGCAGTAATAGAAGATAGGAAAAAAAACGGTTAGTATTTCTACTTTTTCATTTCCAGAACCAAGTTCAAGCAGCTACCTCAGAAAAGAATTTTTCATTTACTTCCCTCGGCCCCCACCCTCTGCTCTAGTCTACCGTTTCACATCCAGCTCTTTTTTTCATCCAGTATGGAAAAACGTAAATGTTTCTGTTTCAACACCATTTTTTTTCCCCAGCATCAGGCTCACGCAATAACGGAAGGAAGAAGCAATATTTCATTGTCTGCCCCCGCGCATTCCTGCTGTCTATCTTTTCACTAAGGGTCTGTGTCTTCGCTATCAGTCTACCTTTGCCCCTCAAGCTTCTTGTTCATGCAGTAAATGGAGGTATTTAGCAAATATATCTGTGATTCTGCCCCGATGCCAATTATTACTTTTTCCAGTTCAAGCAGCTCGTTCACGTACTTACCTATTAAAATTTGGTAATGTGAGCATTCATTAAGCGTACGATGTAAAACACAAAGTTTTGCTATGCTACTATTATATATCAAAATAAAGGTATAAGATTGCAGGTTTCAGTGGTGTTATTATTGATTGAATATATTGACTGTCTGCGTAGAATTGTCCGTGCATATCCCAAATGATTGGTAAAAATTCACATGTCCCATGTTACATTTGCGTCAGGACCTCATCGGAACTTTCTTCGTGCAGACAATAAAGGCGGGAAAACTCACTATTGTTGTCTGCAATATCAATGTGACGTCATTTCCGGACGTTGTATTCGAATTTGTTTGGTTGTACGACGATACCTGAGAGCGCTGTAGCGAGTTTTATTATTGAGGGGAAAGTGTCCCACATGCTATAAAAATTTGTAAGTAAAGTTTTTTTTATAACATATTTAAAATTGAAAGAATCATCGCCAAACATTTTTATATTTGCACGAAAATACGTTTTTTGTTTAGTTTTGAAATATGGTCTCGTTTTAGGAAATTCCAGTTACATATTTCTATAATTCGAAAAATAGTTTGTTCTCTCAAATGTCCCTTATCAAGAAAAATAACGTCATTTCTTTTTTTTTTTTTTTTTTCATTTAACAAACTTTTAAGCTTTTAATTAAGCTTTTAAGCTTTTAATTGAAAAACGTAGTCCTCTGTAATAATAAATGTTTTCTGTAGGAAAATACGCTTTTTCTTGCGATTGTAATGATATACAAATTAAGGTATGTTTTTATTTACTAATGTTTTTGGAGGTAAATTAAGTCGTTCCCATGAAATGTCCCCAGACGTTATTTTTCCAATAACGCTGACGTTAAAAGATATTGATTACCTTAAGGAAATGCTCTTTATAAATAGTCATTGTAAATTTATAAAAAAAAAATTGAAAAGAAAATATTCATGCGGCTAGAATTCATAACATAGATACTTCTGATATTCTTAAACAAAAGGTAACAGTCTGTAAGTCTCCTAATTTTACCCCTTTCTTAGGTTTGAGATATGGAGAGACCGTTCTGTAAATTGACAAAAGAAATTCAGTGGTACAAGAACAAAAGAAGAGAACGTCGTCGTGAACAAAAATTAAAATGTCTTTTGAAAGAGAATTCACAACCGAAAGAGCGCAATTATAAAAACACAAAGGATGCTGACAAAAAAAGAAAGCAGCGCATGAAAATGTAAGACAAACGAGAATACGAAAGAGAGAGAAAACGAGAGTATCGTCGACGCTGCGAGCTTAATAGTGCAGAAAATGAACATTTTAACTTAAACAAAACTCCATTCACTAACAGAACAGCGAAGCACAGAGCAGTTCGAAAATTAAAAATGTCACTTCCAAAAACACCAGAGAAAAGAAGGGCTGCCATGGAAACGTATTTGGGTACATCACCAGCTATTAAGACTCTCATAAAAAATAAAGATGAGTTCCGTGAAGAAAATGAAAAAATGCAAGTGTCATTACGTGTTTTAGAGGACATACAAAGTATAATTAAAAAATCGAAATCAAGAAGATCATTGTCTGAGTTGAAAGCAATGGACGATATTACGGCATCATTAAGCTGAAAACGTCAACGTTGTAAAACGTAAACGTCATTTTATTGTAACGCGGGAGGTTACCAGTAATTGACGCGACGTCAAATGTTTCTGTTTCTTTACCCGGCCAACTGCCTCCGTCTACCATGTCATTTTCACCCTTGTTCACGCAGTAACGGAAGAAATGATTGATTGATTGATTGATTGTATGGTGTTTAACGCCGTTTTCAACATTATTTCAGTTATATCGCGGCGGCCAGTGCACCTATCCATGCGTTCCTGGAGTCTCTTTTACCAGTACTTCGCACAATTTTCTTTCCAAGCCACTGGCTGCTTTCCCACATAATCATCGTCGAAACAATGGTCAGCGGTGGGAGAGGAATGAATCCTGTCATCAATCCTCGGAAAGAAATTGGCCGAGCCAGGGGTCATGGCCAGGGATCGAACCCTGGACCCCGTGTTCTCAAGTCCTGCACGCTACCGACTGAGCTACCGGGGCTCGGCCGGAAGAAATGAACATAGCTTTCTGTGTTACCTATCTGACCATGTCTACGTTTCAACTTTTATCACCTGGTTCATGAAGAAATATCGAATATTTTTTTCCAAAGTCCCCACACCGTGTCCTATCCACGTTTTCATTTTCAGCACTTGGTTCATGCACATACAGAAGGAAAAACATGGTTTCCCCCCATCCCCACGTCCGAGCTACCGATGTCTACCATTTACATCCAACAGTTGGTTAGCGTACTTATGAAAGAATAAAACGGTTTCTATATTTTTTCATTGCCGCCTGCCCCTGTCTATCTTTTTTTTCTTACTTTCACACCCACTTGTTCCCACAGTTCTTAATGCAAAATTGACCATTTTTTTCATGTCTTTCCCTCACACCAACCGTGGAAACTTTTTCAATTCCTGCACGTGGTTCTCTGAGCTACAGAAGAGAGCAGAAATGTTCTTATGCCTTCCCTAATCTCTAATGTCCCTATCTATCTTTTTACTTACCGCTCCTTATTGCCCAGATGCCCGAGGCTACGCTATTTTATTTCCAGTATGCGATTCACGCAGTAAAGGCCGAAAGCAGACTTCCCACTGACTACCCTTTCACTTCAAGCCGCTTGTTCACACCGTAACGGAAGAAATGAACTGGGGTTTCTGAATTTCCTTCCACTATTGCTGCTGTCTATCGTTTTACTGTCAGCATCTTGTTCAGGCACTCCATGAAGGAAAATAAAACTGTTGCTATGTCTTTCTATATCCAGTTAACTTCGTCTACCTTCTCAATTTCAGCTCCATGTTCGCACATGATCGCAAGAAATAAACGAAAGATTCCATAGCCAAGGCCCTCAGTGTAGAGGTCCCCCGTCTACATTAATTTCCAACACATTGTTCACGGAGTTTTTGAATAAAGCAACTAAGGGTTCAATGTCTTCACCAACCAAAACTTCCCTTGTCTACCTTCTTACTTTCAACCGATGAAAACTGTCCATCATTTACCCCCTCCGTCTATTTTTGCCTTATAAATTTCAACTCTTGGTTCATGGATTTACAGACAGAAAAATAATTGTTCATATTTTTCTCTCCCTCCCCGCCCCCATCTACCATCTCACTTTCAGCCCTTCGTTTCCATATTATCGAAAGAAATTATGGTTTCAATGCTCAACCCCAACGGACTGCCCCTGTGTACCTTTAATATTTTCTGTCGGCGATTCACTCATTTACAGGTGGAAGAGAGACACGTTTCCCTGTCTCCAGAGAGTCCCGATTACCTTTCAGTGTAACAATGTTCCTGTAAGCCGAATGTCCACAAATTAACTGAAGAAAAAGACATTTTTTCTCCTCCAACAGCAGACTGTCCTTCTCCCATTCCATTTTCACCCCAACTCCTCCCCCACCCCCGTTCGCGCAGAAATGTTAAAAACACTCTGTTTCACCCACCTACAATGCCTTTTTTTCACCTTTTCACCTTAAGCACCTTGATTACTCAGTTACGATAAAGAAGAACTGTTTCTTTGTTTGTGTCATCCCAGACCCTATGCTGATGTCTACCTTTTATCTGCAATAAAGGAAGAAATAAGAAAAGGTGTCTATGTTCCTTTCCCTGCTGATAATGCCCATTTTGTCCTTCACAGATGAAAAGATGGAATGTTTTCATTTTTACCCAGCCCCAAAAGCCACATGTATTCCGTTTCACTTTCAGCGTCTTTGTCACGAGGTAACTAAGCGATCTTTACTCTCTTTTTTCCCCAACTTCATCTTTCAGCCTCCTTTTACTTCAGGCCCTGTTTGTCTCATGGAAATTAAGACCGATTCCATGTCTTCCCTAACCACACGTCAACTATATGTCGTTTCTCCTCCAGCACCTACTTAAAAGCAGAACAATGGGAAAGAAGAAATAGTCATGTATCTCTTAACAACCCCCATTACCGTCAGTTCACCTTTATCTAATCTACCGGCTGAAGCATTCATAGACGAAAACGATGGGCGTCACTATGTTCCCACACAGCTCCTCTACATCTGTCTACATTACTGTTTTTTGGCTTTTTAGCTCTGTGTTTATTTCGCACCAATACTGCCCATATGTAAGCTTTCAAATCCTCAAAAGTCTCTATTTTCCCGCTCTCCCCGTCTTTCAATTTCTGACTTTTCATTTCTAGCAATAGGTTCAGTTGCAGACGGAAAGAAGAAATGATTCTTTGTCTTTCCCCGCCCCCTACTCTCGTTTACCTCTTCACTTTCAACTCCTTCGCGGAGTAACCGAAATGTTTTATACCCAGTTCGTATGTCTGTCTACCTTTTCATTTTCAGCACCTGATTCAAGCAGCTACAATACGATTTTTTTTTTTTCATTTACTTACCCTGCCCCCTGCTCGAGTCTACCGTTTCACATTCAGCCCTTTGTTTATCTAGTAAAGGAAGGAATTATTATTCTCTGTTTCCACATCACCTTTTGACATTCAGCAGTAACAGAAAAAAAGAACAAAGCTTTTCGTCTTCCCTGTCTGACCATGTCTACTTTCAACTTTCATCGCCTGGTTCATCTGCTAACTGGTAAAGAAAGAATGTTTTTCCCATCTTTGTTTTTAACACCCTACCCTATCCACGTGTTCATTTTCACGAAATTTCCAGGCATTGTTCACGAAAGTTTTAGACAAAGGTAACAAAGGCTTCAATTTCTTCACCAACCAAAACTTCCCTTGTCTACCTTTTCACTATCAACCAATTTATCACGCATAAAAACTTACCATCGTTTACCCTATCCGTCCTTTTACCCCTTTTATATTCCAACACCTGTTTCATGCATTTATAGACAGAAGAATAATTGTTCATATTTCTCTCTCCCTCCGTCCACGTCTACCATCTCACTTTCAGCCCTTCGTTCCCATAGTATCGGAAGGAATGAAGGTTTCAAAGCCCAACCCCAGATAGACCGCCCCTGTCTACCTTTATTTTTTTCTGCTAGTGTTTCACTCATTTACAGGTGGAAGACAGACGCGTTTCTGTCTCCAGAGAGTCCCGATTGCCTTTCAGTGTACTAATGTTTCTAATAGCCGAATGTCCACAAATCAACAGAAGAAATAGTCAAAGCATCTATGTTTTATCCCTACCTCGCTTTCTACCTCTTCACTTTATGCATCTGGCTCACGCAATAGTAGAAAGAAAGACGAAATATGCCTTGGTTTTCCCAAACCCCACTGTCTTCACAAAATGCAGCTACTATTCCCAGTCTTTCGTTTAAGTCAAACAATAACGGTGGACATAATCAAAGGTGTCTATGATTTGCCCTTCTGCCATGTCCAGGTTTTTTTCTCTCATCAGATAGGTTGTGCAAAACGGATAATAAATGCATCTATTTCTTCTCTACTGCCACTGGATCCCACGTATTCTTTCTCCCTTTTCCCCGAGACAACTGAAAAAATGAAGGTTTACACGCACCCAACATCGGATTATACCAGTCTATCATTTTACTTTCAGCCCCTGACTCACACAGTTAATAGTAGGAAAGACACTTCTTATCCTCACACAGCCTACTGCCTTTTTCCATTCTATTTTCTATCCCCTTGTTCACGCAGAGATAGTAAACACTTTCTTTGTTTCACTCACCTACAATGCCTCTTTCTACCTTTTCACCTAAAGCATGTAGATTATGCAGTTACAAAAATAAAAAAGAACTGTTTCTTTGTTTTTAAAAGCTGACTTCCCTTGACACCCATTTTACTTTCAGTCCCTTGCATAGACAAAAGTAAGAAGAATTAAAAAAAGATTTTCCAGTTTTCAGTCTTCTGCCTCTCCCTACCTTTTCACTTTCAACGTCTGTTTACCCTCACCAACCGGATTCAGCATTAGAAGAAGAAAAGGAGAGGCGTCAGTATGTTCCCACACAGCTCCTCTACATATGTCGACATTCTATTTCTTAGCTGTGTGTTTATTTCGCAACGGAAGAAAGGAAAAGTTGATTTTTCTTTATACACCCCCATGCTGTCCCTGTCTAAGCTGTCAAATCAAGTCTCTGCTTCACACAGTAACGGAAAAAATGAGCAAAGGTTTCTATTCCCCGTCTCCCCGACTGCCAATTTCTGACTTTTCATGCAGCTGCAGAAGGAAAGATGGAATTTTTCTTTGTCTTTCCCCGCCCCCTGCTCTCGTTTAGCCTTTTCACTTTCAACTCCTTCGTGGAGTGACCGAAGATGGGAACAAAGTTTAGTTTGTTTTATACCGAGTTCGTATTTCTACCTTATCATTTCCAGCACCAGGTTCAAGCAGCTACAATACGATTTTTTTTTTTTTTTTTTTCATTTACTCCCCCGTCCCTTGCTCTAGTCTACCGTTCCACATTCAGTCCTTTGTTCATCCAGTAAAGGAAGAAATTAATATTTCATGTTCCCTCATCACCTTTTGACTTCCAGCATTAGTTTCACGCGATAATGGAAAGAAGGAGAGATATTTCATTGTCTGCCCTCGCTCATTTCTCGTATCTATTTTCTCACAAAAAGTGTGCGACTTCGTTACCCGATTTGTCTCAGGTTAGGTTAGCTCCCTGTTCATGAAGTAACGTAGGAAATTAGCAAATGTTTCTCAGATTCATTCCCGATGCCCACTTTTCCACTTCAAGCTCCTCGGTCACGTACTTAGAAGATTTGTTTCTATTTCTTTGTTCGGCCCAATGCCTCCTTATACCATTTTTTTTTTTTTTTTCATCCCTTGTTCGAGCAGC
Source organism: Hippopus hippopus (assembly GCA_946811185.2). NCBI lineage: Eukaryota > Metazoa > Mollusca > Bivalvia > Cardiida > Cardiidae > Hippopus > Hippopus hippopus. The sequence continues at coordinate 36,658,900 of OX328104.1, forward strand.
AACGGATTAATTAACCAAAGCTTTCTATGTCTTCTACCTAAACATGTCTGCGTTTCAAATTTTATCGCCTGGTTCACTTGGTAACTGAAGAGAAAACAAAGTGTTCTTTAAAGTCCCCACACTCTGTCCAATCCACGTTTACAATTTCAGCATTTGGTGCATGCACAGACAGAAGGTAAGAGATGGTTTTATTCCCCTACCCTCCCTGACCAAGCTACCGATGTCTACCATTCACATGCAACAGTTGGTTCGCGTACTTGAAACGAAAAAATAAAAAACAAAGATTTCCCAGTTTTCAACCTTCTGCCCGTGTCTGCCTTTTCACTTTCAGTAGATGGTTAACGCAGTTACAGACGGAAAGCTGAAGTGTTTCTATTAATTCTTCAGCCTCCAATGCCCCTATCTTTCATTGATTTCCATTGCCTTGATCACGAAATAATGAAATCTCAAAGGATCCAATGTTTTGTAATGCCACTGCCTGTGTAAATGGTGTCAATATTTCAATCTAGTCACGAAAGAAATGAAGAACTTCTATAATCCCGCCTTCCACTACGTATGTCTTTCGTTTCACTTCCACTAACATGTTCACTATGATAGAAGGAAAGAAAACAAAGGTTTATGTCATTCCAGACCCTATGCTAATGTCTTCCTTATATATACAATAAAGGAAGAAATAAGAAAAATTTTCCGTGTTCCTTCCCCTCCTGATAAAGCCCATCTTTTCCTTCAAAGATGGGAAGATGAATCGTTTTTATTGTTACCTAGCCCCCAGTGCCCATGTCTTCTGTTACATTTTCAACGTATTTGTTACGAAATAAGAGAAAAAATTAACAACCTTTACTCTGTTTTCTCCAACTGCACCTGTGTACCTTTTCATTTCAGGCCTCCTCTTCATCTGTCTACATTCCTTTTTTAAGCCTAGTAATTATTTCGCACCGGAAGCGAGGAAAAAAGTGATATTTCTATATATACCCTCATGCTGCCCCTGTGTACCCACCCCAAGCATATTTCTAAACTACAACTGTTCCTTTATACGCTCCACTTTCACTCAGCACATGGTTTAAGCAGTTACAGGAGGAAAAAATGTTTCTTTCACTTTCCCCGCCCCCTCTGCTGTTTATATTTCCACTTTGAATCCCTCCTTCCTGCAGTTACGGACGGTATGAGCAAGGGATTCTGTCTGCCATTCTACCCCACGCCCATTCGTAATTTTCTCTTGAAACACCTGGCTCACTCAGTTGTAGACGGAGAGAATATTTATTTTCCTGTCTTTTTACAACCTCTGCTCCTGTCTAGCTTTTCACGATTAGCAACTGGTTCTCCCAGTAAAAAAAAATTAAATATCCCAAGGTTTCACTGTTTCCCCCACGGCCAATGTCTACCTTTCAGCTTTAAGCATCTGTTTGACCGAGAAATATTTGTATGCTTTTCACACCCCGTCTACATTTTTTTTACTTCAGGCACCTCGTATACCAAGTTACGAAACTCCTAGTTCGCACAATTACAAAAAGAAAGAACTGTTTCTCTGTCTTCCCCCGCCCTCTCTGCCCTTGTCAATAATCTGTTCTCCAACACCTAATTTACACACAAAGAAAGACAGAAGACATTATTCTGCCCTTCATCTCTCCACTGCCCCTCTACCTTTTCTATTTTTACTTACAGCACCTGGTCATGAAATTATAGAAGGAAAAAAAATCTTCAACTTTCCCCGCTCCTGCTTCGTCCTTCATTTTTATTTTGAGCCCCTTATTCATGCAGTAACGGAAAAAAAACAACAAAGGTGTATATGTTTTCCTTCTGTCCCATGCCCCCATTTTACCTATTCTCTTCCAGCACCTGGTTACAGAAGAAAGGAAATATTGCTATGTCTTTCCAAGTCATCTGGTCCTCTCACACTTCTAGAATTGTTGCTATGACGTTCCAAGTCCCCTGCTCTTCTGTAACTTATCCACCCCACCCCCACTCAGCCGGGTAGGGGGCTTAGAAAAAAATCACAGTTGCAGTCCTGCAGAGTGGTACAACCCTTCCAAATGGGACCTGTCTGTTTGCCGTAAGCTGCGACCTGTGTCGCCTGACGACGGGAGCCCGATGGTTGAGTGAAATCAGAGTCTGTCAATTTCGTACTCTTTTTTAAGATAAACAAAAAATTGATTAATAAATAATACTTTTGCCCTTAGTTGGGCAAAACGGGGGATCAGGAAGGCTCGTTCTGATAAATTTGCTGGTCATGCAAATCTCCTGAGCGATCTTTTCTTCATAATTGTTTTCTCTCACGGTAGTTGACTATCTCATAATTAACAAGTTTTTTTTACTCATCCATTTCCTTTATTGTCTGTTTTGTCCGGGAAAGTCATGGCTCATGAGTCTATAAGGTGAACGTTTTGATGTTTGATTGACAGCTGTAACCTCCAAATGATGATCTAAGATTGGTATGTCTTCTGCAGGATTGCACTTGTCCGGTCTAGCCCTTTCATTTTGAGTATATCACCAATGTATCCCAGTCATAGTCTGAGTTTGTTTCCCCAGACCATGTCACCTTGTTGAGCTCCACGGCGGTTGGGGACATCGGTGATGGATACCAAAACAACAGCATAACATCCCAAAAGAAAGCCAAGCGTGCTCTTTTCTCAGATTCTGAATGTCAAACACCCAACTCTTCTTCAGCTTAATTTCCTAATTTTCTTATCATTTAGGCAGAGGATTCCTCTAATCTTATCACTCGGTTGTCTCCTTTCATTATTGAAAAGCAGGTCTATAGTATTATAGGGATTGCTAAATCTGTTAAGCGTCTGAAAATTGATACACTGCTTGACTGCTTGTTGAGTGTTTACTAAGCAGCCGGTAAAAATCTTCACTTTAATAAAACTTTCTTCAACAACCAGTCAAGATCTACCCTCATAAAATTCTGAGTACATGCAAAGAAGTTGAAAGCAGGTAGCTGTCTTACTGTAACTCCGATGAAATTCTTTCGAATATCAAACCGCAAGATGCAAGTTAAGTACAGAGGAAAAGTGTCTTCAGAGATGGTACCTGGAGAGACACTAATACCTACATTCTTACCTTTGCTTCTCCAAATCGTCATTCTAGCATTAAAATTGGTTCTGTAAATGTTAAAGTCAATGTTTCTACCAAATCCCCTGTGCTATTTCAAGTCTCAGCGACATGGCCATCACGAGACCAAATGCCCGAATCATTCTATCTGTTCCAAATGTTCATTTGAAGGACCTGATCGTAATGTTGAAACCCGCAATATTCCTCGTCTTTGACCTAATAGCAAATCTTCTCATCCATCTTCCTTAAAGGAATGTCCTACTTGGAAGGATACGAAGAAATTCTTACTCTTAAATATAGGCAAATCCTCATTTTCACCAAGGCTCGGCTCGCAAGGAAGTTGAACATCGTTGTAAAGACCTGTTGCAGTCGTTGCAGAAAAGGTTTATTCAAAGTTGTCTCCCCAACTCTTGTAAAAGACAGTTATCAGACCTACCAACTACTTGCGAAGAAACAAATTGAGAAGTTCCACGACATGACCGATGTCCCTTTTAAAATTGTATCTTCCTTTTCCTCTTCTTCCTCATAGAAAACCTTATTCCTCTCAGTCTAAATCATCTTCCTCTGATCTACCCAAATTGTCTGTCTCGTCAAAAACTACAAAACCTCCTTCTTCTAAATCACAGTCTCCACACGTTCAGGAAGCTCGTTCTGTCAATTCAACTGATGCTGTTGCATCTCAGGAGCAGAAGTTGAAAACCGCTCGTACTTCTTCGGCCTCTGTGGCTTCCTAAATGCCACGGAGGTTGAACACTTCTAAAACTAAAGACTATCTGCTGCGCCTCGAAGACAACCAAAACCAAAGTCTTCTGTAGCAGATTTACCTTAGATCCCAGCCATCAATAAGTTTCAGGATCTGGTGGCTATGGACGCTGACCAAGAACATCTCGAGGACCATGCTTCCAATTCAGGGGTTGCCTCTTTGTTAAGGAAAAAATCTGGCCATGAGAGGAACAAGGACATTTAAACTCGGTCCACTTCTCGCCCTGATACCAAAGTTGTTTAATCTTAATCACCACGTGTCTTTTAAAGTCCCTGTATTACATTTATCAACTATGGTGCTCTCTTATTTAATGATCAGCACCCTGTAGCAGTATGGCTTCAAGAGACCTTCTCGAAGGAAAATGTTTAATTTTTCCCTGAAATACCATTCTGTATCATGTCTTTGTCAACCATATTTCCAGTTCCTGATTTACGCGGTGAAGGAACGAAAAAAAAAAAAGAAAAAAAAGTTTGTGTCACTCCCTCCTCCCACTGCTCCTGTCTACCTTTTCAATTTCAGCTTGTAACTCAAAACATCGCTTTCATCGCTTTCTTGCACAGTTCTACTTACTTGAGACGACCCATGCCATGCGGGTTGGGGGGGGGGGGGGTGTTGCGGTTAGATATTGCACTTCCTTTAGACAATAATGAAAAGAAAATTAGAAAGTAAAACATGCAGTCTAATTTTCGATCTACACAATCCGCAATCTGTAAGTCATTGCGGCAATAAGACCTTTGAAATAATATTGTTTTGTTTTTGTTTAGTCTGTTTTTCTTCACTGGAAATGTCCTTTTTAGCTCACCTGAGCACGAAGTGCTCATGGGGAGCTATTGTGATCGTGCGGCGTGCGTCGTCCATCGTCAACTTTTTCACATTGTGTACGCTCTAGAGGCCACATTTTAAGTCCGATACCCATGAAACTTGGTCGGAATGTTTGTCTCAATAAAATCTCGGACGACTTCGAAAATGGGTCATGTCAGGTCAAAAACTAGGTCACTAGGTCAAATCTTAGAAAAATCTTGTGTACGCTCTAGAGGCCACATTTTCTGTCCAATACTCCTGAAAGTTGGTCAGAATGTTTGCCTTGATGATATCTCAGACAAGTTCGAAAATGGGTCATGTCGGTTCAAAAACTAGGTCACCGGGTCTAATCTTAGAAAAACCTTGTGTACGCTCTAGAGGCCACATTTTCAGTCCAGTACTCTTGAAAGTTAGTCAGAATATTTGTCTTGATGATATCTCAAAAGAGTTCGAAAATGGGCCATGTCGGGTCAAAAACTAGGTCACCAGATCAAATCTTAGAGAAACCTTGTGTACGCTCTAGAGGCCACATTTTCTGTCAAAAACTCTTGAAAGTTGGTCAGAATATTTGTCTTGATGATATCTCGTACAGGTTTGAAAGTGGGCCATGTTGGGTCAAAAACTAGGTCACCAAGTCAAAGCTTAGAAAAACCTTTTGTATGCTCTAGAGGCCACATTTTCAGTCCAATACTCTTGAAAGTTGGTCAGAATGTTTGTCTTGATGATATCTCTGACATATTGAAAATGGGCCATGTTGGGTCAAAAACTAGGTCACCAGGTCAAATCTTAAAAAAACCTTGTGTATGCTCCAGAAGCCACATTTTCTGTCCAGTACTCTTGAAATTTGGTCAGAATGTTTGTCATGATGATAGCTTGGACGAGTTCGAAAGTGGGCCATGTGGGGTCAAAAACTAGGTCACAAGGTAAAATCTTAGAAAAACCTTGTGTACGCTCCAGGAGTCACATTTTCAGTCCAATGCTCTTTAAAGTTGGTGAGAATGTTTGTCATGGTGATAGCTTGGATGAGTTTGAAAATGGGTCATGTCAGGTCAAAAACTAGGTCACCTTGTTAAATCTTAGAAAGACCTTATGTAAGCTCTAGAGGCCACATTTTCAGTCCAATAATCTTGAAATTCGGTCAGAATGTTTGTCTTGATAATTTCTTAGACTAGTATGAAAATGAGTCATGTTGGATAAAAAACTAGGTCACAAGGTCAAATCTCGGAAAACCCTTTTGTACTATAATTACAGTCCAATATTCTTTAAACTTTTGTTAGAATGTTTGTTATGATGATATCTTGCATGAGTTTGAAAATGGGTCACGTGGAATAAAAACTAGGTCACCAAGTTTGATCCTTGAAAAACCGTATGTACGCTCTAGAGGCCATTTTCAGTCCAATAATCTTGAAATTTGCTTTGAATGTTTATCTTGATAATATCTTAGACTAGTATGAATATGGGTCATGTTGGATAAAAAAAAACTAGGTCACTAGGTCAAATCTCGGAAAAACCTTTTGTATACCCTACAGGCCACATTTTCTCTCAAATACTCATGAAAGTTTGTCGGAATGTATGTCTGGATAATTTCTATATGTCAAGTAGGCCGCTGAGACAAATTCTAGAAAAAGCTTGTGTGCACTCTAGAGGCCATATTTGTAAGCCCAATACTAATGAGTGTTTGTCAGAGTGTTTGTCTTAATATCTCTGAAGAGATTGGAAATGGGTCATGTTTGATCAAAAGGCTCAGGTGAGCGACTTCAGGGCCATCATGGCCCTCTTGTTTATTTACAGATCTATTTTCTTTAAGAGTAAAGACGCATATTTTGCAACCTTATTTCCCGCTCGAGCCGGTCATAATGACCTTGTCAGGCACGGTCCTTTAATAGAATTAAACTTGGGATATGCCAATGAATTGGGGTCTGGGGTCTAAGCCATTATGGACGTTGATTGGGGTCAAAATCCCGTGACAAAATAAAAATCGAAATTTTGCTAAAATGCTGAAAACATCATGTGCTTCACCCGTTTCAATAAAGAATCTCTCTCTCTCTCTCTCAAAGGTACATGTATGTTCGGGTGAATGCGCCTCTGTTTGTCTGCGGCATGTTAGTTTCCAGAAGTGGATAACTGAACAGTTTCCCGAAAATAGTGAACAGAAAAAGGCATCGACTCCCATCATATCAAGAAACGATAGTGAATCATCCATTTCACTTGTTCTAAAATACACATTTAGTTCTGTACTTGACACGCTTTTTTTTACGACCATGAAGCCCTATGAAAATATAGTGAGAAAAGGAGACAATGATGGTAGGAAGAATTTTCTACTGCTCATACACTGTTTTTTAATCATTCACGAACGAATCCCGCCAGCTGAGCTTCACTTACAAATGCTTTGAATTTGAACATGTGTTAAATTTTGTCGCCTTATAATAGGCTAAGTTAAAGATTTTGATGACTAAGTTAGGGAAAATACGGATACCTTGTCACGTCTGACTCTAAGTTCACTTTGAACACTTAATTTTGGGGAAAATGGAGAGACGATCAGACTGCAACAAAGTGCTGAAACTAAGACAAGTCTGGATAGATAGTCTGATCTTTTGTAGGATAATACGGCCAGGCCAGCCTTGAAGGGCAACAGTTGGACCTGTTTTCATTTTCATTTACTCAATACTCTAGACAGGGACAATTGTTCATGAATTAACTCTTTCGCTGTTAACTAAATGAACTTGAATTTTTCGAGGTCTCACAGCAGATTACAGCCAGATTTCGGTCGTAGTTTAGTATTAGGTAGTGGACGGTGTAAATCTAAAGTCAGACTGCACGCTGTGTGCCGTCTGATACTGATATACGCCGTCTTACAGATCTATTTGAGTCGCCATCGACAGTGAAAGAGTTCAGTCAGACAGTCAGGTCTATGCGTTAGGGTTTCAGACGGAATGTGGCCTAGTTTTTTTTTGTGCGGTGTGAACGTTTGCAATACGTTATACTCCAATGAGAGTGTTTAGATTTATGATCTCTTATCTACAGCAGATTGTGCACTGAGGTCACGTGGCTTGACATTTACGCAGACGACGGCAAGAAGGTCACATTATCAGACGAGGTAAATTCCATTCTAGCCGTCTGCCATCAAGCTCATAAATATAGGAGAGGTCACATGGGGATAAACCATGTGTCAAGAACCACTTACCAAAGTGTCTCTAATTAGCGCCCTTCTTAACCAAACCTTTGGTTTTGACCTTGTGGTTTAAGGTCATACTGTAGAGAACAGGTGTTCTGGGCATCAGTCGGTCATTTAAATTTAAAACGATAGAAAATAGCGGAAGAGTAATCAGTTTATTGACAGATTTGCTGAATAGTCATCAGTTTATTGACAATGATGTACATCTAAATTGACATAATATTGCCTATTTTGCTCCCTACTAAATGAATTCAACTTTTTAGAGGTGTAGAAGTGATTCTGGGTTTGGTCAGTATCAGGTAGCGGACAGCATAGACTAAAGATCAGTCCAAGCGTTCTGTGTAGTCTAACCTTGACCTACGCCTTCCGCAAAAATTATTCAGTCGTATTTTGCAGTAAAACATTAAACCCTTTTCAACACAAGGAATTGTTGACTCTTCCAATCTGAAAGTAACAGCAGATGACTACTTCATAATTGGTACAATTGAGCTGTAGTTCTCATATAAGGTAGAAAACATTGTGCAGAAAGGAGAATGTTGTTTACCAGCATTTTTTATTTTTCTGTTTTCAAGAGCCCTTTTCCTCAGAGTCTTTAAAACTCAGATAAGATAGTAAAAGTGAGTTTAAACATGTACTTTGTTACTCAAATACTTTGGGAGAAAAGTGCTTCTGATATTAATAATGAGAAATCTCTCTCATCTCAGGTGCATATGAGAAAGTAGTCAGTGGCTTGGAAAGAAAGTCGTGTCAGTGCTGGTGTGAGAAAGCCAGGAAACACATGCGTAGGTGCACTGACCGCCATGATACGACCTAAGCTGTTAAACGGCGTTAAACTCCAATTCAATCAATCAACAACCACTGCTGTTACATGAAGCTAGAAGGGGTGCTAAGTCAAGGAGGCCTTGAAAAAGAAGCGACTGATTCGTCCTTTTACGCAAGAGGTTTTATTCATAGCATTGCGAAATGTCTAGCCGTTGCACTATGTTAATTGTACCTAGAGTTGAATACCGCTTAATCACTGCTGAAAAAAGGTTAATAATTATTAGCGTTGGTATAATGCGAACGCCACAATGGTGGTATTTTGTACCAATACTGGCTCATTGAAAACACAAACATAGACCATATGTTGTGAATGTAGTAGCTGAACGCGATAGATTTGACATCTACTTGGATCAATCAAGCGAACTTTAATCGCTTCATGGACAGTCCGATGACCTGACCACTGTACTATGGTAGTAGATCTATACACTGTTGCAATGTCAAATAATGGCTATATTCACATCTTATAGCCCGTGTTTATGTTTCCAATGAGCTAGTATTGGTGAATAAATACCACAAATATCGCGTTCTCATTATTGTTGTTACTTTATATAGTAGTGTATGAAATGATTCAATTTTTGATTGATTGATCCAGGCTGATGGAAAAAATTATCGCGTCCAGTTTATACTTTTTGTCATGATATTTTGATGATATAAGATGTAAATAAAAACACCAATAACCAGGTGTCATGAGATATAGGGAACCAAGAAGAGAAACATTCCCAAAGAACGTAGATTTGACTTCCGCTACTCGAAACAGGTTCTTATGTATCATCACACAGATGGTTCTTCAGTTTTCCCTACTTTCCCTCTGCTCTCTCAGGAATGTTAATAGGTCACACGTATGTGACAAGGAAAACGTCGATTTTCACACGTTATTCTTTTAATTATGATAGTATAATGAGTAAACCTATATCATAATTTTATGCCCTGCACTTGATCTTTCCACTTGTGATTAATCGAGCGACCCTACATAATCGGAAGTCTCACTTCTACACCATCTTGAGTCCATGTTCTTCACTCTTTACGAATCGACAAAATATTAGACTTGTTCAAATTTAAACCATTTACAGACGACAGTTACATGTTGCTTAAAGTATGGGATTTGCCTGTGAAGGGTTAAAAGCATTTTGGGAAAATGAGAAAATGCTGCGTTCAAGCATCTTTTTTTTTCCACAATGTATGCAGTAACATTTTCTTCCCAGGGTCGACACACGTTTGTTTGGTAAAGGGTTAATTCATGACCCAATCCATATTCCCCACTTTTAAAAGTAACCAATGAAGAAAGTTTTACGTACAACTTTTCCTGCTTTCTAGGTTTCGAATTTGGCTTGACAGAATTTTTTTCCCGGGGGAGGGGTGGGGGGTTGGTTGGTAAGGGGACAAATCAGCAAGATACAGAAATATTTGAAACTTTTAAGCTACTCCCATGAGCAAGCTAACGAAGTCCTGTATCATAAGTACAGCGGAGTATGGTGTCCTTTCATAATGGAATAGAGCAGTCAGATTAGACTGTGTGTTCGTGGAGGCTGGTTCTGTTCTGCACTTTACGATAGCCAACTCCTCTCTGGCCATTCAAGATCATTGTGTAGATTGTAAATCACTGGTTTATACGGATTGGTGATGAATTGGCGTAACAGGAAAATATTTCAGAGATTCTTTATCCAGTTAAGAACCTAGCTCTAATAGTCAGTCCTTTAATATGAAAATATGGTGTTTTTGTAACACAACAAATCAACCACTCACCGATCTGGACGTTCCCTCTGTGTTGGATTTGAGACTTGTAATTTGAGGACCAAAATTTTAAATTCCTGTTTCAGGAATAACCTTCGATCAGATCTAATTTGTCTCATGATAAACCTGGGTGTTTAAAATGCTTCGGTACAAAACTTTAATGTAAAGAGAGTAAACAAATTAAACTATTTTGACATAACTTTCCACACGACAAGGCAATTGCTTGAACCATTAGACTTCCAGCGAGCAGAAGCTCGGCCACATTGCAGTTGATGGCGACGGAAGCTTTAGAATAGACATCGAACAAATCAAAACATTGATACCTTGCCCCCTGATCTGACTACATGCGCGAACTGCCACTGTTTGAAATTAAACCATTGAAAGAACAGAAGATAAGTCTTACCGAGTATTGTGTGATTGCAACAGAATTATTAGGTAGAATCAGCCGTTCAAAATGCTCTGTCCTTTTAAGGGCTTGGGTATTTCCAGCAGAATAGACACAGTCGATGAAACAACAACTTAGGTTAAAATGGGTTAAAAAAATAGGATTAAAATTAAATCAATAAGATAAATTAGAAATGAAGAGGACGGATGAAGATCGGTCAGCACCGATGTGAAGGACGATCTTTGTTTTGTTCATAGTAACATGCTAATGGTTAGAGTTACCTCATTGTCCATGAAATATGCCATAAATTTCTGCTACACGAAACTGTTTCACCCAAGATCCCTGTCATAAGCGATGGCCATCTTGCTATATGTACAACCTGATATGCCTTAAACCTCTTTGCCAAACAATCCAGTGATTTTTACGACCCTGAAGAAGAAGATTGTCAAAAACATTGTGAGAAAAGGAGAAAATGCAGGTAAGTAGTATTTTCTCCATTTCCGAGGATGTTTTCTACCCAATGAAAGATAGATCTTTTCTACCCCCATCAAAGATCAATCCCATCGTTTCAGAAACAGTATTATCGTCTGCTAATGTATTCAATATTTACAAGTCTTAAAATTTCAACGACTGGTATAGAGGGTAAAAAAGATTAAGTGGAGTTGAAATCCTCACAGATATCGATGCTCCTTCTTTCTTGTTTCATGTGGATTACGCCCTCGTCCTCACTTATTGACGGTTCTCCTTTATGTCCTCTTGTATCGTTATTACGTAAAAGGTTATATTACCGCAGGAGAGGTCAGATATGGCCTGTACCACGCGAAAAGGGGCATCCGGACATCTGCGTAAAATGTCGTCTCGGATCAGCCTGCGCAATCCGCGCACGCTAATGCGAAAAGACACTATCCATTTTTATGTAATTTTCTGTTTTGCGCAAGTCTACTGTAAGACAAAATCTAATGTAGTCGTAAAGTGCCGTCTCGGATTAGCCTGCGCGGACTGCGCAGGCTGATCCGAGACGACACTTTACGCAAATGTCCGAATGCCCCTTTTTGCGTGTTGAAAGCCATATTGAAATCCATCGCAGTGATAACCATGACCTTCATTGTACAATGGCAACGAGATGTCTGCTTTTGAGTGCGAAAAATTATTATCACGCGTAAACAACAATGATTGTTCGAACTTGTGATAGTTAAAATATTTGTTTAGTGATTTCAAAACATTTCCTAGAATGAACACAAGTTTGGAAAATAGTGTAGTAACAGATCTGATTGCTCATGAGGGGAATCAGATCTGCAGCTGCTTTTTTTTCCTAGGTGCTTTTTTTCAGGAATAGTCGTGTAATTTTTGTTCTACTATTGCTTATTAAAGTTTGGCATGTTATTGTTAGATCCATTGCTCAAATATTGGTGCTACCTCGTATTCAGAATATAGGGTATTTCACGTACTATAAAGAGGAAGCATTTCATTCATTTTGCCTATTTTGGGCCTTTGGCTACAAAATTAGTCAGCGTCTTTTAAATCATTAGTGACATATTTATACACAGGAAGTGAAAGTGAAAGCTGCTTTGTTCTCGTTTAGAAGAACGTGTCATACATGACTAAATTATGACTTGACATAATCATAGAATGTGTTTTAGTGACAAGACTACTCCTATTTCGTCAGAATGATGAAGTCTATGAGTGGTCTACTTTGCTAAATCATTGGTTCGTATTTTCCTTTCGGCTACAACTCACCTATTTATTTCTCGTGGACTGTATTGAACCATTTCTTGTTTAGTCACCTTGTCCTGCCACAGGTGGACGACGTGTAATGCTGTTGAATTCTGAGGGTCGAGATTGGTAGCTATTGATATCATTGTTTCATAGTTCTGATTATATGTCTGATCTCACACTGGCCTGCTCTCGAAGCCATTGCTCCATCTCCAAACTCATAAGAATCGGCATTTCTAAAAGTTATGGCTTTACCATAAGGTAGGTAATCACATGACTTTGAAGATAACAAGGACTACAATTTCCTTGAACTAGCTATAAGAATTACTGACTTTGGTTACCAGTCTGACCCCACCTCATTGATATATCTAGACCGTACTGAGACACAACTGTTTCATTTTCCAGCCTGAGGTTATATTGGTTAAAGAATAGAACAGATTATGAATTTTTCTGGACTGATAAGCATACAAGCAAAGAAAGAAGTCAAACAGTAAGTTCTATTGCAGGCAATCGACTATGAATGGCATGTTGCTTTGAACAATGTAACATAATACAAGGTAGAACAAAATTGCCTGTATGACATGTTTTTGTAGCTTTCAACAGTATTTCAATCATCACGGCGACAGCACACTAGTGCGTGTTTCTGGGGTTTCACAAGTACTAGGCTGAGGCTTATCAGCCCCTAACCCAAGGACCCTCGCAAAAAAAAACAGTAGAAAAAACGTGCTTTCGAGTAAATGGGACGGTTTAGGTCAGACTTCCGTGCGTCCTCTTTATTCTTAGCTTGATACTAATCTTGGGCTACACCATCAGCCAAACGCCTACCAGGGTCTCGCTTTGCCCGCTAATAAGGGTGAGTATGTAGTAAGCTGTGACCTGCTTTTAGCCTTAACCTCTCTTCGCTGCTCTCGCCGCTCTATGAACCCTTTACCACACAATTCCGAATTTGAATGACCCTAATAGAGAAGGTATTTGAAACAATGTTGGAAAAAGAGAAATTCCGTTAACCAGAGTTTTGTCTCTTTCCCACATTGTTTTCTATCCTTTCACAGACAATTTTTCTGTCGTCAGCAAATACTTTACATAATGGATGAGTTTAAAATTTTGTCAGGAAAGGGAATAACCCTTACCTCTTTACTTGTAGACTTGTACATATTGAAATCAGTGGAAAAAGACAACTAACTTAAAGATGGCATAATAATGGAATTTGTCTTTGAAATGGTAGAGAACATTGTGGAAAAGGGAGAAATACAGGTTACCGGCATTTTCGCCTTCCCTCCTGTGCTTTCGAAAACTTTTTACCTCATGGTGGCTAAAGCATAGGATTGTTTAGTAAAAGATGTCAAATATTTTCAGTGAAGAAAGCAATAGTAGCAAAATGTAGCAGTAACAATATGGCAGTTGATAGTCTGTTTTAGGATAGAACATTTCGATGTAGGAGATAGAATAAATCCAGGATCAGACAGTGCTTTCTATGCACTGTGGTCTCGATCTAATTGGTCGCGGAAGCAAGTAAGCTGTGAAAGTCACTCAAAGGGTTAAAAGAGCGGTGGTTTTATGCAATATTGATAAGTTGAATACAGGTACACAAAGCTTGAGATAACACCTTGACATGTAGAGGGGAACAGCTGCACTGAAGGTCACCTAAGGTCAGACGTGAGACCCTTTACCAGACGAACAATATTTTACACTGGGAAACATGGAAATCATTTGCAGACGACAAAATTTTAACGAAATGTGGATCGAATGATGAAGTTAAGAAAACAAAAGCATTGTGAATTAGAGAGAAAATGCTGGTAACCTGCATTTTATCTATTTCCAACAATGTTTTCAATGGTTTTCTTCTCTAGTCCCGCATTTTAACGGAAGGAAACTTGTATGAACATTGTAAGAAAATGAGTAAACGCTTGTTACGAACATTTTCTTCATTTCCACAAATGTTGAATAATGTTTGCTGCAAATGCGTTGAACGCGGGCTAGTACAATGGTGTCTGGTATAGAGTTAACACTTTAACACACAAGCCAGGGCTTAACGAACCTGATGAAGAACGCTCTTGAAAACATTGTGGGAAAAGGAGAAAATGCTGATAACCAGCATTTTCTTCTTTTTCCCCCACAATGTTTACTACCCTTTCCTAAGACAACTCCTATCATTTGGACTGCAATTGATACGTCGTCTGCAAGTGCTTTCAATTTTGAAACGTCTTAAATTGTCTCGTGTGGTAAAGGGTTAAACCCTTATTTTCTAATGTCTATATGAATTTCGCGTGTTTTAAGGTGCATAATACATTGGTCGTCTGAAAATAATTTTTAGCTCCACTTGCCGAAGGCCAGCTGACTTACGCCATAGCCCGGTGTCCGCCGTCCGTCCGTCTGTCCGTGCGTTAACATCTTCTTCTCTGAATCTACTCATCCAATTTTGATCAAACTTCACAGAAATGATCCTGCCATAGTCCTCTTCAGAATTCTTGAAAGAATTTGATTCCTTCGAAAATCCTGGTTGCCATGGCAACAAAACTGAAAATATTGAAAATCTTTGAAAATCTTCTTGTCTGAAACCATAAGGCCTAGGGCTGCCAAATTTTGCGTGTAGCTTTATCTAGTGGACCTCTACCAAGTTTTTTCAAATTATAGCCCAAGGGTCAAGTTTGGCCCCACCTCGGGGGTCACAAGTTTTACAAAGGCTTATATAGGGAAAACTTTAAAAATCTTCTCGTACCTAGCCATAAGGCCTAGTGCTACCAAATTTTGCATGTAGCATTATGTAGTCTGCCTCTACCAAGAGGGCGCAAATTATAGCCCTGGGGTCAAGGTTGGCCCCACCCCAGGGGTAACAAGTTTTACATGGGCTTATATAGTGAAAACTTTAGAAATCTTCTTGTTACTAACCATAAGACCTCGGGCTACTAAATTTAGCCCTCTCTCAGGGGTCTCATGTCTTACAGGGTCTTTTATTGAGGAAACTTTGAAATCTTCTTGTTTATAACCACACATTCTAGACCTGTATCATTTGGTATGGGGCTTTATCTTATGGACCTCCACCAGGATTCAAGTAATTATAGCTCTTTGGTCAAAAATGGCTTTGCCCTCGGGTCATAACTTTCTCGTAGGATTTTATAGAAAAGATTTTGTATGTCTTCTAGTTCGAAACCAAGTATTGTAATGTTTGGCTTGTAGTGTTTTTACTTATTAGCCAGTGGAGCGATACAGGGCCATCATGGCCCTCTTGTTAAAATTGAGCTATTGCTCATTACGGGTGATTTATTCAATTGCAAATTTCAAATATTTATCTTGGGATGTTGACACAATCAGCTGAAAAAGAACGCCATACCATTTATCAGCTAAATAAAATCGACTGTTTCCGAGGTCAAAAATACATTTTCATTTGGATTGAAGATGATTTTAGTCATGATCTAGTATCAGACAAGGGTAACTGTAGATCCAATATCAAATTGCAAGTTCTGTGCAGTCTTAACTTGATCTACGCCATTATAATAAGTCGTTATTTGTGGTAAAATATTTCAATACCAATAAAAAGCAATTCGACGTACGGACGAGTTTACCGAGGTGGTCTTTTGAGCAGCATTGTATGTCGAAAAGGGTTAAATCAATGTCAAGACTATTGCGACTTTTGATCTGCTTTTCAAACTAGGCAGATCGTGATCAACTTGCACTTTCGCTGCTCCGCACTGTTTTGGTAGAGACACTCTTATTCAAGTCATAGGGGTCCGTAGTTTGATTCCTGGCACCCATAGACTATATATTATAAACAAGGGATTTAACTGTATGCAGTCCGTTACTCGCCCCCGGTTACAAAAAACAACGTATCTTTTCTACCCCATCAGTTATTCTCCTATTTTTTTCTACAGCTGAGAGCTAAAACATTTTTCTACCAGAAAAACACAACTGTTTGTCAGTGGCTAATGCAGTCTGGCTGATACATTCGCTCTAACTTGTAAACTCGCTCAAAAATCTGCGCCATTGACACGGGTTCGTACATCCGTTTTCAAGATATAAAATGCACTTTAGATCCAATGAAACGCAGCATTAGCGGCACCCACCCTTTAAACATGTTTAAAAATACTACTGACCTGTAGTCTTTATCTTCAATAACGACGAAACGCCTCAGAATTCGTTGAATTTGTGATCCACGTTCTTATTTCGAACAGCTGCAGCCATCTTCTGTCATGTGACATTGTTTGGAACGAGAAATTTCATCGGTTGATATGTACTAACAGTCGTGAATTCAACCAATGAAATTTCGTACAACTGCTCACACCTTTTTGTCACGTGACAGTACGGTGACACTGTTTGGAACGAGAAATTTCATTGGTTTATATGCGCGAACGTCAGTATTGAATGTACGAACCCGTGTCAATGGCGAAGATTTTTGAGCGAGTTTACAAGTTCGAGCGAATGTATCAGCCAGACTGCATTAGCCACTGACAAACAGTTGTGTTTTTCTGGTAGAAAAATGTTTTAGCTCTCAGCTGTAGAAAAAATTAGGAGAATAACTGATGGGGTAGAAAAGATACGTTGTTTTTTGTAACCGGGGGCGAGTAACGGGCTGCATACAGTTAAATCCCTTGTTTTAGTCTATGGGTGACAGGAGTCAAACTACGGACCCCTATGATTCAAGTATGCTTTAAAATAATGTACTAGTATTTTCTTTTTATCGAACGATTCCGTGTTTCGACCCAGTTGAAGAGATCGTTTAAAAAATATGGTGGGAAAAGAAGAACACGTTGACATCCTTTTTTCCACAGAGATTTCTACCCTTGAACAACGACCAATCTGAATATACTCCTCACAAAAAGTTAAGCAACAAAAAATTACCGCTGCACCAGAATTTTATTATTACACATATAGACAATTTCGTTGTATAAATGTAATGAGAAATGAGTTACAAACCAGTCCAAGTAATTCCATACTTCTATCAGATAATTTTACTCACTTACAGGCTTTTGAAGTAAGGCACTGTCTAAATCCACATGCAAAAAAGTGGTAAACTACCCAGATGTTTTAAAATCTCTAAAATTCGTTCACTCTGCATCAGTCAGTACACGGTATGTCCACCATTAGCAAGAATACAAGCTTGAACTCTTCTGGGCAATTTGAGTGGCCAGCAAGATCTCCAGATCTCATTCCGATTGAGCATGCGTGGGACATCCTCGGTAGGCGTGTCAGTGATGGAAATGTGAGGCCTCAGAACCTCCAACACCTTGAGCAACTTTTGAGTCAGGAATGGGAGGATATTCCACAACAACAGCTGGACGGCTTGATCTGGTCAATGCCCGAAAGAGTTCAAGCTTGTATTTAATGCTAATGGTGGCCATACCGTGTGCAGATTGACCGAATTTTAGAGATTTTATAACATCTATACAATGAAATTGTCTATAAGTGTAATAATAAAACTTTGGTGCAGCGGCAATACTATGTTGCTTAACTTTTTGTGAGGAGTATATTTCAGCCGCGCTTGATTTGTCGTCTGCAAATGTTTTCGATTCGGACAGGTCTGAAATTTTGTCAACTTGGTCTGTATTCACCAACCATTCTTAAGAACAGTCTTTGTCTTATTCTCCATATTTTTCCAAAGTTGAAAGTAGCACAACTTCTGATAGACTAAACCAAATGGAGAAGAGATATTTTCACCATGTCCGATTTACTCGTTACTTCCTGAAATAAATTTGCAGCAGACGACTTTTAAAACACGAAAAGACAAACTATGACTAGAATGAGCCATGCTCAAGCAATTCATCACATAGTTATCGGTCCATAAATCCATTTTTTTCTCTAACAACCGATGGAATCACGAGGCACAATGGTCAGTTGACATGCAGAAAATTGACCAAGAGCAAAATGTTTCGGTCAAGGTCAGCCTGCACAGATGCATTCAGCCCCCTTTTTAGAGCGTGGCTCAAATAGAGGTTGTTTTTTTTTTACATGTATGCAAGTTTACTAACATGAAAAAGCATCGGGGTAAAAAGGGGAATTGTTAATTATGAGCAACTTCTCCATTCACCACCTACAATAGTTTGCAAAACCTGTCTGCTGCAAGATATGACAAAGATGTCTGCAGGAGGTTAGGTGTTGGGTAACGAGATCGGTGCTATAGATTATTCAGGATATCTATCATAAATAACAAACTAGCGTGAATCTCTTGTATCATTCAACCCTGTACTTAACAAAACAGCGTTTCTTTTGACTAGGGGAAAGAATGATTTTGGACACATTGTGGGGGAAAAGAGAAAATGCTCGAAATCAACATCATCTCCCTTCCCCGCAATGGTTTCTATCCTTCCACGGACAACTCCCATTAGTGGACAAATCCCGTCAGCAACATTCTGTTTGTTGTCTGCAAATGCTAAAAAGTTGTCAACTGACAAAAAGTTAACGCAGATGGTAAATCATGGACGCTTTTGGGAACAATATGGATCCAAAATGATACTGTACAGTACTTGCAGTCTGATCTCGGACCTTTCTGTCTTAATATTTCTTTTGTGAGATATCCTTGAAAAAGCCAGGAAAGTGCAAGGTGTATGTCTTTTATTTATCAGACTTTGAATTTTTATTTCAGTATTTAGCACTAAAAGTGTAATTGTATCTCATTTCACGAAAGTTGAATCCTGTCATCTGTCACTCCTTGCAAATAAACCTCACACAATCGGCGCGATGGAAATCCATATTGTTTGGATGATTTAAAGTTTTGTGTGTTCCATCTATAATTCCTTTTTCTGCACACCTATACTATAGAGGGAAAAGAGCTTTGTGTCTGACCTATATTTTATTTGCACCCCTACTTTATGTGAGGAAAAGATGGTGTGGTCCACCCATATTTCGTCTGCATATCTACTGTATATGAGAAAAAGAGGTATGTTCGATTAATAATACCTCTGCACACCTCTAGAAGAGAAAAAGAGGTGCGTTCGACACATATGTTCTTTGCATACTTACTGTGCAAGAGGAGGAGGGGTATGTGTTCGACCTAAATTTCCTCTGAAAACATATGTGGGGAAGAGGGGTGTTCATGTGTTCAACCTATATATCTCCTGTGCACTTTTTCTATATGTGAAGACGAGATATGTTCGACCCATATTTCCTCTGCACGCCTACTCATTTAGAGGAGAAGAGGTCTTTTTTGGGCCTATATGATTTCAGTTGCACAGTGAGGTGAAAGTGTTTGTTCGACCTATATTACCTCTGCACACCAACTCTAAATGAGGAGAAAAGGTACTTTCGATCTATATTTCTTTGGTCACATTCTTTAAGTGCGGAAAATTTGTGTTTCCGATCATTATTTTCTTTCAAAACTAAACTGAGGAGAAGATGCGTGCTTTGGCTAACGTTTTCTCTGCGCACCTACTCCATGAGGAGGAGAGGCATGATCAATCTAGACTCTCTGCACACCGGCTTTATATGAGGAGAAGTGGTGTATTTACGATATCTGTTTTCTCTGGACACTTCCTTTAACTCTTACCCAAACGACGAAATTTTGGACTAAATCAAATTCATCGCATTTGCAGACGAAAAATTAATGATGCTAAAACGATGTCTCCTTTTTCCCCACATTGTTTTCAAAAGCCCTTTTCATCAGGGTCGTTAAAAGCCGGAATTGTGTGGTATAGGGTTAAATGAAAAGAGGTAAGTGGTATATTTCATCTGCACATCTAAATGAGATCGTTTTCAGTATTAATTTGGACGAGGGTTCAAGGCGTATTCTGAAATTCTCAATCAGGGTCTGGCACATTTCTGACTGAACGGCTCTTATTTCATGTCGTAAACCGTGCTATTTTTTATTTCATAATCTCTATACGGACAGACATGTGTCATGCCAAGTTATGGATAAGGAAAAGAAAACTTGATACTTACGAGTATAATGTATAATTTTTGTGGTGTAAGGATTAGTAGTGGAGAAATCGCTCGTTACTTGCATTTTCTGTTTGCTAAAATATCTACAGCCACCAGTGTTAGGTGCATAGACTTCACAAAAAAGAAAGCGTTTTTTGACAACAAATGAAATGTGGCTTAAATGCTTGCTTGTTCTTCTCATGTTTTTTTTTTTCAATGGTTTCACAACGTTTTTTTTTTTAGGGATGCAGGTTAAAAGACAGAATCTGTTGGGTAAAGAGGTAAACTTTGGAAAAAATATTGTTGTTATGCTATATACTGTATAATATATGTACCTTCCCACAGAGATCGCTTCCAAAATATTGATTAATTTCCTACGTCATAAAAATATAAAAATACAACCTTATTTGAAATAATCCTATTTTTAAGTATGACAATAGAGAGGCTAGGCATGGAAATCATGATCTTTATTAATGTAACCTTAGAACCGGTTGAATAATCGACATTTACAGACAGTGAAAAATACACAGACATTGAAATTCAAAGGCAGGTATTTTCGAGGGAATATCTAACGAAATATTTGACAGTGTAGTCAAAGATGATACTGCCATTTCGGCAGTATGATCTTTCGTGTACAAGGTCTCCGAATGCGTTCTTTGTACTATCAAATATAAAAACACTGAAGATTGACTTGAAGATTTATCTGTGATTACATGGAAAAACTCTTGAAATTGTTGCTTAAGCCCAAGTCTCACTCGGACCAGCCTGCTGTGGTCCACAAAGACCGTATGTACTGTGTTCCAAAAAGTTGAAAAACGCAGGGTAAACGGGATGAAATTACATGAAAAAAACAACCGTTTTCAAGTTCGTTCTACGTCTTTACTACGCCTATAGCGGGATGCTTTAGCGTCTAGCACGTCCCTGCTAAGTTTTGACGTGCTCTTGATCAAGCACGCACCGTGGCCTTGGCGTTTTCACTACGTTCTTTCTAAGACTAAACTGATCGCACCATGCACTTACTGCGCGTTTGGCATACAACTTTTTCACCGTACCCTTTTTGATCTTTAAAATTTGAGTCCACGGTCTCAGCGTTCTAATTTTTTCTCCAATCTTTCACGTTTATACAAGATTTATTCTTCGTCAAAGAGGACCATTTAAGGTTGGTGCACCCCTGAGGCCGCGAGTATGTAAATGCAAGAGCCGGGACTTGGTCTAGTGTGACAGGGGTTTTACAGACAAATATAATAGTAAACTGTGCTATACTACTGGTTTACATATATGTTACATATATGTGAAAATATGTAACCTCTTCAGGAGACGAAAAAAATTCAAACTCTTCAGCGTTTGCACGCGAAATGACTAGTATGGCACACAAAAAAACAACTCCGAGGAAAAAGGCTTTAGAGAGGAATTCGGCGAAAAAAAAAAAAATGCTGGTTTCCAGGATTTAATAGTTTTCCCCCACAATGTTTTCTACCCGGTTAAAGACAAATTCTATGATTTGAGCAGACTTTGGCGATTTCAGATGCTTTGAACATGGATGAATCCTTAATGTTGTCGTCTGGAAAAGATCTACAGTATTTAGCAATCTTTATTAAAGTAACTGGCCTGCAATACGCGAAAAAGGGCATTCGGACTTTTGCGTAAAGTGTCGTCTCAGATCAGCCTGCGCAGCCCGCGCAGGCTGATCCGAGACGGCACTTTACGACTTTATTACATTTTGTGCTACACTAGACTTGCGCAAAACAGAAAATTACATAAAAACGGAAAGTTTCGTTTTGGATTAGCCTGCGCGGACTGCGCAGGCTGATCCGAGACGACACTTTACGCAAATGTCCGACTGTCCCTTCTCGCGTGTTACAGGCCAACTAATACTGCTCGTCATGTCGTAAGTTTTAAATGTTGTGATTAAAGAAAGTCATGTTTGAGAAAAGGTGATCTGATGCATTTGCTAAACGTATCGAGCCATGGCAGCCTGTGCAGGTTGACATGCATGAAAAATTTTAACGTAAATTTTCTGGATGTCCAATGACCATTCTACCTCATGATTTTAGACATAACAGATTTTATGGATCTATTATGATGTGACGACTTGCTTGGCATAATGCATTACTAAGATTTAAACCCCATTTTCCAGATCGCCGCTCATATGTAAGTAACATACATGTAATTTGAAGTTTAATTTAGGACACCATTCTACCAAAAGTGTGCTATATCTGTTACCAGTACAATCAAATGCAATACAGCACTCTTGTACTAATGACACGATCAAGGCTAGATACGATCAGCCATGCACAAAGATTATCTACTGGTATTTTCTCTCCTCCCTGCATATTCCCTATGACTCTTAACACAAACTAAGCACCCAAGCATAGCTCCGTTAACATTACGAGATATTATGTTAGGAGGCAAATGACTTTTGTTGCAATAAAATGCTCCCTGTTTTAACGAGCGTAATGCATTGCTGCTGTTTAGGTGTTTATGGAAGATGAAATTTTGGATTGCCGTGATACGTGGTGTTTCGATTACAGTCGATTTGAAAGGAGACATAGAGGTTCTGCAAGATGAGGACGTAATTTTCTCACATGCTATAGCGTTCCGAATAAAACGATGCATCTGCGAGTTTATCTGATTTACGTTCAGTTAAGTTGGCAACTGTACAAAGGTAGAAGAACTTTGACCTTCTGTCGTTTTATCCGAAGTCTGAGGTATATATTCACATATACGTCTACAACATACAAGTAAGTCAAAGAGCCTCAAATGATATGGAATACATAGAAACGATGGATAAATTGCACTCTTCACATTTCACGCAACGATCCAGTGTTTTGACAACTCGAAGCAAGAGAGCTTTTGAAAACATTGTTGGAAAGAGGAAAATGCTGATTACCAGCATTTTCTCCTTTTCCTAAAATGTTTTAACCGCATTACTGATATATCTCATTATTTGGGGAACACTGAATTCGTCGTACTTTCAGTAAGAACAAGTTCAACTTTTTATCGACTTGGAAAGACTCGAGGTTCTGTTTGCTCCAAACATCTCCCAGAAAAATCGAACTAATCAGAGGTGGTTTTGCTTCTTTGTATGGTATTTAACGGTTTTTCTACATTAACTCGGTTATATCGCGGCAGCCAGTGTTCTGATCTCTGTTTTTCTGGCGTTTCTTTTACCTGTACTTCGCACAATATTCTTCCTACACCACTGGCTTCTTCCCCACAATATAGAACAGTAGTATCAGAAACGAGCTACAAGTTGTTAGTAGCTTAATCTTGGCCTACACTGCCCGAAAATGGTACCGAAATTACCCTTTACTTTGGGTATGTAAACCACGACCTCACATAACCGTAGAACTCGCCATAATCTGAATGCATCTGAATAATAAAACATTCTTAATGAAATTGTACATGTAAAAAATTTTTGAGCCATGCTGTCCGCTCAGACTGACATGGGTCGAAACATTTCCGCAATAGGTCAATGTTCGGCATGATAAAGGACCAGTCTACCTCATGTTACAGGTGTTTGTAAGACAAAGGGAATTTTATGTATTCATAGTTATGTAATGATTTCTAGGTATAATGCGTCACAGAGATGCATTAACCCCTTTTTGCCTGAGCATGGCTCATTTCGAAAGATGATCAAAATGGTGAAAACACTTCGGATAAAATTTTTCTTCCATATCATGGGGGAATTTATTGATACCTGCTATCTTATGAGCAGGCAAATTGGTTTAATCTTATTATGAGAGAAAAAAAATGTCATTCAGTTACACGCTCTTGATCAAAACAGCGTGGAAGTATTTAATATTTAGTTTTGCACATTTCAATTTGCATCTTAGTAGCTTTCCATTTCTACCATTTCCTTCCATTTCTAAATAGTAATAAGGCAGCCTACAACAGTTGGATGTTTTTTTTTTTTTCAAATCGAAACTTTGGTATTGATCGAAAGTCATGGCATGACCGATGACAAGGTCTCGAAACTATGGAAGTATTTAGTTCTCGTATTTTCAAGAGCCCTGGGTCCGTAAACACGAACAATTTTAAGATTCATCTTTTAATTTAATTCTAAATTTTGAAAGTAACACAATTTCTTATTGGTTAAGCTGATCCAATCAAAGAAGTGCTTTACATGAAATAAAGCCGAAGTGGGTGGGCGGTGAGGGTAATCTTGAGAATTGAAATGAGAATGTAACATAGAATGGTTGGTAATTAAGGTCCAGCCTTGGCGGGCTCGAAGGCTTCAGTATTCCCATTGTCAGTAGCATTCAGCACTTAAACTGAAAAAAAGAACAACTTTAAAACACATTAATTTGAATGTGTTTTGGCAGTTTGAAAGGTATATTGAACGTAAATTTATTTAACATTTATTAATGTTGTGGTAAATCTTTGTGTTTATCGACCATTAAAACAGGAGATAGAAATTAACTTTTGTTTATGGTTGCAAGTGATTGTCTTTTCATACAGCTACTATGAATATCGGTTTATTAATTCACAATTTTAATGTTTGAATCTCTGCCTGTGAAATTCTAGTAATTCGACAACATCGGATCATTTCCAAACCAATGACTGTTTAAATTTTACATGCTATTGTTCAGTCGCTTTCGAACGTTTCCGCTTATTGTTTTCCAGTTTGAAATATTCATCATGTTTGGTTTAGATATTGAAGAGAAGAACCCAAGAAAAGATTACTCTAATAAATAATTGAAAAGACAAATTGTAGCTTAGTTAAATTGGCCGCTTAAAAAATTGAGTATTAGTATTCATATGTCAACTCACAATTATGAAAACGTGGCTTGTCGAGGCAAATTCCGGGGATTTTTAACCAGCTACAGACATAAAAAATACTATTTGTATCGCTTATTTGCAATACACGTTAAGGCAGATCTTCTGAACAATGTGAATTTCATTTGTTACAAGTTAATGTCGACTTATATAAACAACGAGGGTCTAATGTTTCTGTGTAGCGTTCAATAAAACTAGCATTAGAATTTACAATAAAGAACGTGTAACTAGGATAATGATGGCCTATTTATTGCATTATATGTAAAATTAAAATCTGTGCAAAAAGTGCAAAACTGTGACAGATTGTTGTACATGTATATCTGTGGTCTGAAGCCGTGCTAATGTACCACAAGAAAACCAGTTTTAGTTCTGCACTGGCACTGATACCGTAGAATTAGGCTGAAGAAATTTACATTATCTGTATACACACAAAATAAATGAAAGGACTCGATTCTGTAGTATCAAATCAATGTAGTTGATATAAAATTATTTTGTGTCAAAAAACATATCTTAAACGTTTTAATTGTTATCCAAACTATCAGAATTGAAGCAAATGGGAAGTTCACGATGCATCATACAAATGAAACTGATTTCTGCAGCCTGATCTCAGCTTTATATGAAATAACTAGGCTGGTACATGTTTTAACCTGCCTTTCGGTATGTTATATATATAGATATGAAGCTCACAGCAGTGTGCAAGAGTTGCAGCAGTCATTAACCCACTTCACCCTACATAAAACCTGCGCATGTTTGCCAAGATTGCAAAGTATAGATCACGGGGTTATGCTATATGTGGCTTTTTGGCAGTGAATGCGCACAACTTGATGTGCTGTAGATAAACATGCAGAGGGGTTAAAGCATGCAGATTGGGCCGGGATCTCGTATGCAATAGTGACGCAGCATCCCTGATAGCTTTGTAGCTTTTAAGTTCTTGTTGCACACTATATTCCTTAGTGATAAGCTTGTTTAACTTAGTTCGCGTATTACATAACACGGCTGATAAAGTTGAGAGCTCTTGGTTCAAAATCGCAGATATTGGTTTTCCTCACTGTGTGGTTTTTCGTTTTGCTCGAAGAATTATAAATACGTAAAAACTTATTCTGTGCATGTAGGTGTTCTTTTAATTTAATAGAAAGGCAAAAGTAAATACTTTTGCAAGGATGTGTTTTTCCCTTTGTAGAATGACATGTTTTATACAAAAGACTTGCATCAGACAGTTGACCGACTTTTGACCCTTTACCAGACGACAGAACTTTACACTTGTCCAAATTAAAAGCATTTGCAAATGGCAAAGTATATGAGACTAAAATGACAGGATTTGCCCTTGAAAGCATAGAAAAGACAGAAGGAAAAGGAGAAAATACTGCTTACCATCAGTTTCTTCTTTTCTATTTATTAAAGTGTTTTCAAATGCATTTTTTCTTTAAGGCTGCTAAAACTAAGGTTTATTTTAGTGTTAAGGGTGAAGGAGGCGAATACGTGCATCCCAAAGGGAATAATTAGTCGGACTTACTGAATGACTTGACCCTTAACCTGCAAAATAACTGAAATTAAATTTTCAAGTCGATAATTAAAACCCGAATATTTCTATTTCAATTTCATGTTTTAGGGGATAATATTTTCTTATCGGACAGTGTAGATCAAAGATCAGACTGCACGTTATGTGCAGTCTGATCTTTGATCTGCACTGTCCACTAAAGGTCAGTGAGTCGCGCTTAGCAACCTAAGGGTGAAAAGCCATTGAGTTTTTAATTCAGCACAATGAAGAAAATCCCAGAAATGATATGGAAAGGACTGTCTTCGTTTTTTAACTTATTTTGATTTCTTGTGTTTATATTCTTTAAAGTCATTAGTTCCTACAGGGGTCGTGCGTGGATCAGTGGTAAAGTATAGAACTCGTAACCCGAAGGCCGCGGGTTGGAGCTCACTGGGAGTGTCCTTGCCAGCTGTTGAAGTAATATGACTGAAAAAATGTAGAAATCGGCGTAAATCACCATTTGACCATTCAATCAATCGAACCTCACTGTAGGCTTTTTTTTTTTCGTGATATGTCTTTTGGCAAGACACTTAGAACCTTTGCCAGTACTGGTGAAACCCAGGACATAGTACATGAATTAGACTGGTATCAGTCCGTTAAATAGCAAAGCAGCCGTAACTGATAGACTGGTATCAGTCGGTTAAATAGAACATTTTCATTAAAACAAAATCATCAAGTAAAACTGCAAAACAAATACTCTGTGTTCTCAATGTTTTGAATGTCTGAACCTGTATTTCAGAAGAAGGGCACATAACAACACATACTTCTGTGAGTTTGATGTAGTTGTGTACCTTGTTTATTAGAATGACTTAAATGCAGGGCCTGATTGCCAGGCTATACATGAATGTGTAAGTCGTCGTCGTGATAAAACTGAATAAAGTTAAAGGTGGCGTAAAAAAAAAAAAACCCGAATAGAGCCTTACTTGAAGCATTATGGTTTTCGAAGGAGCGTCCTTGTGGAAGACACCAAGGAGCCGTAGCCTCGTACTATTGTAACCCTGATGAAACCCAAGACATACATAAATATGTTAGCTGTAGTCGTGATATATCTAAAATAATGTCGAAAGTGGCATAAAACACTATTCGATCATTTAATCAATCAATCGAGCCTCATTGGAAGCATTGGACGTTTTTGGTTGTTGTGCCCTTGGGCAAACAACCCAAAGCCATATCCTGGTATTGGCAGAACACAGGATAAACATGAAAATGTTCCGAAAGCTGATTGATACGTTGTGAGCCTCATATGTAGGGGTTTGACTTTTGGCGTACAGATTGTATTTTCTTAAACATAATCCCCATCAGCGTCTATACACTTTTGCCAACAATGTTAAAGGGCCTTAATGAACGTTCAGAAAGTCCTCCACTGCAGGCTTAAAGTGGGTACCGCAAATGTAAATTTTGGCAGTAGATGAAAGTCTGATGGATCGAGATCAGGCGAATAAGGCAGATGCTCAAGTAATTTAAAGCAAACAATGATTGTTTGTCCCTTCTTCAGATAAGCTACCATCAGAATACCATTAGTATCCCAGAAAACCGAGGCCTAGCCTTTCAGCTGTTGGAATAGTCTTTGCCTTCTTTGGCGGAGATAAACCAGGGTACTTGACTGTGCTTCCATTAGACTGTTGTTTAGCCTCTAAGGTGAGTAAGGGACCCGCGTTTTATCCAGATTTACAAACCTCTGCAGAGCGTTAGCAGACTCTAAAAGGATCTGCTTCTAAAAGGTTCAGAGTAGCACGCGACAAAGTCCGCCTGATAGGCTTCTGATCAACTGTATGAGGTCTTGGTATCTTATGTGCTGAGAGCTTCTCATTGCTAGATCGTTCGCGAAAATGGAATGTACTCCTTCCTGTTAAATCCCATTGTACTGGCTATCTGTCTCTCTGTAACTCTCCTGTTAGTCATAGCAATATCATGGACTATATTAACCTCTTCTGGGGTTGCAACAGTGACAGGCCCTCCAAGACGAGCGTCATCCTCAAGGCTCCACCTGCCACGCTTAAATTCATCCACCCACCGTTATTCTACATCATTCCCTAGTGTTGTTACCATATCAGTATGGATATCCTTAGGTTCTAGACCTTTTTTATGCAAATATTGAATCAATGCTCTTCAGCGATTTTGTCCATTTTGCGAAGGTCGCTTCCCTTATTTAATTTAGAGTGCAACCTCATCGACATGAACTCACAAAATGACATCAGTCTTCAGGTACACAGTCTTAATTAGCCAGGGAACAGAAGGACTAAAAATGGACATCCCTGCGTAACTTCTTCATTGCAAGACCCACAACTTATCAACCAGCCTTCATAGCTGTCGTCACGATATATCCGAAAAAATGTTGATGGCGGTATAAAACACCATGCAATCAGTCGAGCCTGATTGGAAACGTTTGGTTTTTCGTGGAAGTGTCCTTACGCAAGACACCTAAGAGCCTTAGTCTAGTACTGGTGAAACCAAGGACATACATGAACATGTGGGCTGTCGACATGTTATGTCTAAAATAATGTTGAAAGAGATGTACAATTTCATTCAATCATTCATTTGATCGCCCATGCAGACCGTTTTGTCTTGTCTTGTAGATTAGTACTTAACCCTCTACCAATTAAGTCGTGTTTTAAGGACCTAAATGAAAAAACAAAAAGTTCTTAAAAACCAGCTGGCTCTCTTATTCCCGAAAAATTTTCTACCCCTCCAAAGACACATTTCAAGTTTTAAGTCACACGAATTTTTTTGTCTTCTGCTTTCAATTTGGATAAGCCAGAAATTGTGCTTTCTGGTAAAAAGTTAGAGTTGTCTTCTGCATGTTTGTTTCAAGAGGTATTAGGTTGACACACTGGAATATAAGAACTCAAATAAGTTCCTTGAATTAGAAATCGCTATGGCTACTTCCTTGAGATCACGACAGCTGCTGGTTAAGTAGGAAATCCGAAAGACTTATTCTGCAAATAAGGCAATAATCTGTTACTGGTAGTGGTACTTTGAATAACTGCTTTGTCAAGAGAACGAGAACCTTAGGAAGACTGGCACATGCTCGTCTGGATAAGATGTTAGTTGTATTGCGGGTATATTATAAATCTTATAATAGCCCATGAGCTGTCTTTCTTAAAAGAAAAATGACCACTTTTTGTGCATCATAGATATAACTGAGCCATACTCTGGCAAAAGCGGACTTTATGCATCTCTCTGGTGCATGATACCAAGCAAGATATCACATGATTATGGATCAATTAAGTTCATTTGTCTAACAACCGAATGAAACGTGAGGTAGACTGGTCCTCGGAGAAAATTGGAGAAAATTGACAAATAGCAAAAAGTTTCGGCCCAGGTCAGCCTGCGCGGACATCGCAGGCTGACCTGGGCCAATACTTTTTGCAGATGAATTAAGCACAGAGCATGGCTCAATTAGAAATGAAAAGCCAAGTGTGGAAACCTAAATGAATTTTGCATCACTGGTGATCACTAGAATGGTGACATAGGGTCCAAACCAGAGGACGTATTCACGAAACTTTCTCAGTTTATTCTTATTCTAAAGAATGTTATGAATTTCTCAGAAACAGTTGGGATTAGCCAATCAGAACTTGAGTTGCATTCTAGATCTAGATTAAAAAGTGGAATGCAGTTTAGAAGGGTTGGTGAATCAGGACCAAGAAGTCCAGAAAATGAACACATCTTTGGAAAAAACCTAACAAATCTGTCCGTCTTTGATACAAGTTTCAAGTAAAGCATGTCCGTTAGAGCCACACTTGGAAAGTTTTACACAATGAAAAGGGAGATAAAAGACCGTCCAATTTAAATTTGACCATCAGCCATTTTGTTCAGCTTCTCAAAGCCCCAGTTTTGATGTCCACGTTTTGCAGACATAGCCTAGAACTGAGTAACGTATGAACTAGTGTTGTGAAATTGTCATAAACTCTGTTTCGTATTTCAAATGTGTTAAATTTTGATTGCTATAGATATTTGGTAACAATCTAAACAATCATTCATTCCCATGATCTCTGAAACTAGACAGAGGCCAGCGAGGCGAACGCGTGTATCACTAACCTTGACCTTTCTCTAAGATTGAAAAAAGGAAAACCTGAACAAGAAAACGTTTACCCTTACGCTACTAGGCACGTCTCAAGTCGCTTTTGTGGACAGTGTAGATCAAGTATAGATTGCACAGAATTTAGAGTCTGAATATGAGTATACACCACCCAATACCATGAGATTTTAACCGGCGAAAAGAACTGAAAGGCAACATATGGTGTTGTAAAGGGTTAACGGTTTTTGGCATACAGTATGGAACGATATTTGCTTGTCTAATCGGGATACGATAACAAACCGGATATGCACACAGCGCATGATTTATCTTTTTATCTCAGGTCGGGATTTATGCTACACTTCTAGTGTGTGTTACAAAACTGCATACACTGCACAATGTGCAACAGTCACGTGACCTTTAACCGACAAGACAGTAGATAAACCCGAAAATAAATGAATAAGTGTATCTTGGTTGAGCGTCAAATTACGCTGTGTCTCTTAACATGTTGACATGTTTAGAAGTTCAGTTTTGCAGTCAAAATCTGCTGTAGCTATTCTTTGGCCTGCCATCGGCAACATATGTTCCGGCCTTGAAAACAGTGTAGAACCAAGATCAAACCCAAAGGCAAATATAAGTCGGGGCTTCACCTCACCTCAAGAATCTCAATGCTTTTGTGTACACAATGTATGTTAAAGATGAGGCTAAAATATCTGAGATATAATCTTGAACTATGGACAAGGTAGATCAAGATCAGATTGCACTCAATGTCTTCTAGTTTAGTTGGTTTTCCCAACCTTTTTCAGCACAACATTCTGCTTTCATTATCCTTAAGATTTCCATTCATGAATACTTTTGTCGTGATCATTATCTGGGGTAGACTTTTTTTCACTCTTGCAGAAGACGAATTTCAAAAACATCTGAACCCTTAAAGTGGTCTGTATATGAAACGATAATTTCCACTCAATAGTAAAAACCCAAATATTGCGACTTCATGGTTGATTTCACCGGAAAGAAAATACTGTTTCGGACAGTATAGATCAAAGATTAGACAGAATGTTTTGTGGTCTGATCTTGATCTACATCGCCTGCAAAGCCTCTCTCTCCCTCGCCCCCCCCCCCCCGGGGTCACGCTTAGGAGACTAAAGGTTAACATATGTCATAATGTCATATGGTCTGCAACACGCGAAAAGGGGCATTCGGACATTTGCGTAAAGTGTCGTCTCGGATCAGCCTGCGCACTCCGCGCAGGCTAATCCGAAACGACAGTTTCCGTTTTTATGTAATTTTCTGTTTTGCACAAGTCTACTGTAGCACAAAATCTAATGTAGTCGTAAAAAGCCGTCTCGGATTAGCCTGTGCGGATGGCGCAGGCTGATCGGAGACGACATTTTACGCAAATGTCCGAATGCTATAGAATGCATTCCAAGTCGTTTGAAGACTTTCTTAACCCTTATCCTGCGGAATAACTACAATTATATTTTCAATTCGATTGTAAAAAAAACCAAATATTGCTATTTTAAAATTATGTGTTGGGGAATAATATCTCCTTACCGGACAGTGTAGATCCAAGATCAGACTGCACGTTCTGTGCAGTCTGATCTTGATCTACACTGTCCGCAAAAGGTCAGTGAGTCGCGCTTAGCAGCCTAAGGGTTAAGTCTACAATTTCCTTCCATAATTTTTGAAACCACGTGTTTTTCTGTTCCTTTCAAAGGTCTAAACTTCATAAATGGCTTTCAAATCAAGTTACCTCTCACTTTGTATACTACTCCTGCTTGTTTTCAAAGGTTCTCTTGATTGTTTTAACCCTTATCGTGCGAAAAAGATGAAAACGAAAAACGTGCAATTGCAGTCAGCACAGGAGCCTATGTTCTGCGTTTACAATACCATTGTGCCGAACATATCTGGCTAAAATATCGCACAGTGTGGATTCGAAATCAGATTATGAGTGTGTTTTTTTACTGACCTGACCATAATCTGCACTGTCTAGGA
The DNA here is from genome assembly GCA_946811185.2 of Hippopus hippopus. Classification (NCBI taxonomy): domain Eukaryota; kingdom Metazoa; phylum Mollusca; class Bivalvia; order Cardiida; family Cardiidae; genus Hippopus; species Hippopus hippopus. Next base: position 36,691,515 of record OX328104.1, read on the forward strand.
AAGCAACTAAAGGTTAGCATTGGAACTCTAAGGGTTAATTTTCTTGCTCCGTAGAGGTGATTGATAGCTGTCTTTAGAATCTTCTGACGGTTAATTAAACCCTTTCGATTTCTTTTAAGCAGTAAAAAAATGCTTTCATTATACTGATGGTTTAACCCTTTCCTTCGCATTATTCAAATGCATCCGAGACAGTATTAATGTTTTAAACATGAGAAGAATAAGCAGAAAAGGCTTCTATTCCTTATGAAGTATCATAGTGGGCAGAAGACTAACCAACGAGTTTCTTGCGACGGTAGAAATTTGAACATATTATCCACTGCAAGCAACATGTTTGATCTTGCACTAGACAAATGTTTGGTACTGGTAACGAGATATTTGTTCTTTTCCCACAGACTTTGTACAAGTCAGATCTGAAAGATCGTATTTCCCTGTCTTATAAAGTCAACTGTTTCAGTTTTTGCAAGTATACATGCATATGTGAAGGCTGGACAGTGTACCACAGATATGTTAACCTTATGTAAATGGGAGGAAAAAGCTGGAGTGACTTGGCTTGTGCTGGGCTCCAGAATATAACTAAATAAATGAGGATATCGTCCAAGGGTAATTGCCCATGAGGAGTAATTTTACCTGTTACCACAATATTTTCAATGTTCTTCATCTAAGTTCCGTTATAAAAACGTGTTTTCAAATGCTCTCATTTTCGGCTAGTTCCTTTGTGATATATGTCAGTATAAGGACAGGATCCATTACAGAAGTCACAAAACCATAGCTGACATTTGGTATTTTCTGAGTAAAACAGTTCTGAGAAATAATTAGTTTACAGGGAAACTGTATTAGTTTTTCTTTGACCGTGGAATAGATAGTCCGTCCGTTATGTCAGAAAATAATAAAGATCCTGTCTCTATCAATATCATCATGTTTCGCCCTTTGGTGCTAGATGTCGTCACATTTTAACATTTTGAACTTTGGAATGTTACAGTTCAATGAAATGGTGATATCTGTTTTAATATCATGGGAATATAGACCGGGAATAGTTAATAACTTGTTAACAGAGAAAGTCGAGGTCCTCCTTTTGCTCGCTGTAACCGTATCCACGTGCCGGACGCCCATGTCCCTTGACTCTTTTAGGTTACTTTTTGTGTTTACCTTTTACCAACAAACAAAATTCTAAACTCTTCCAAATTGAAAAGATTTGCAAACTACAACTAAAGTGTTACCCTCTTCCTCGGGGTCGTTAAAACTCGTCCATCTTTGGTAACGGGTTAAACAATTCCAACAAGAAAGTACGTTTTTTTTCCATCGGGGGAAGAGGATCAAACAGTACCTAGCATTTGGAAAAAAAATGTGCAAACCAGCAAACGCTTTTGTCTACACGGTGCTTTTCTACATGGACATTCTCCTTTCATTGAAACATCTGTCTTACGTCTGACTTATACTATTTTTATTTCATGCTTTCCGGTAGGTAATCGAGAAATATCGGTGAAATATTTTTCGATATTTCATGGTTACAACCAGTGAAAATACCGATTTTTATATTCTTACTCTTCAATTGAAGGCGGAAACAGTTGTTCCCGCGCACTAGTTATCTAGGTAAAATGCGCGTGCCTCACAACCAGATGGAAATATGACGTAATTTACCTTACATTTCTCACGCTTGACGTAATATTGTAATGCGTTGCTATGCGGGGGTACGCCACGGGGAATAACCGAAAAGAACTGTACTGGATTTTGATTAAGTTTCCACCAGAAAGGGTTAAGAGCATGAAATAAATAGAATATTTGTTTTTTTCGGTGAAAAATCGAAATTTGCTGCGCCACTCGTGAAAATGTTACCGATGATGTTCACTCGATGAAATAAATTTCGATCTTTCACCATAAAAAACAAATATCCTCTATGTATTTGTCTCAAAATAGCCCATACAGTAATAGGTTTCGCAAATACCCATTGGGACTAGGAGTTCCATAAAACTGGGATTGGTTGTAGTTATAACGCCCTGCCCTACACTTAAGACATTATTTCAATAAGTACATGTATATTCTTTTTCACAATCAATAGTTTTCCTAACCATTTCTTCATCAGTGTTATTTGAAGAGAGTTATTGACTGTTTCTCAGTAAATTTACCCATTTGTCATGGGCTTTTTCTTACTTATCTTGGTCATCCATTTCTGAACGCCGTTTGAGCTGCAGTCATCACTTCAAATTTGCATTGCAAATAATGGCATTTTTCTTTCAAAAAAAAGCTAGAAATCATCAACAGCCAACAAGTCTCTGTACAAGGACATTTTCTCTACCCAGAAAGGATTTTCCCCAACCGTTGAGTGTAAGCTCTGTAGGCAATGACAATATCAGCTTTCCATTGTCCCCGAACAAGTAAAGCATGCAGGAAAATGTACCTTCCTGCCAAAGTTATGAGCCTTTTTAACCTTAAGGGCCAAAGTTAAATGAAATAGATACATGCCTTTAGTACACTAACCCATATATATATTTCAAATTCATCTTTAGGGTGGTATTTTGCCAGCTAATAAATCAGTAGTGTTGGTCAAAGATGAGGCTGTGCGGCGGATGTAGTCTGTCTTTATGTAGTCACCTCCGTTCTGTGGTTTAGTACTAGTGAAACCCAGATACATATGAATACGTGAGCTGTCCCCGTGATATGACTGAGGTAATGTTGAAATTAGCGTAAAACTAACATTCATCTTTCATGAAACAATTTTACATTTTTACATGCTTACATTTTCGGCATATGTACATAAAATTGCCTATGGCGCAAAAGGTCCTTACTAAACGACAGAAGACTAGACTCGTCTTTATTGAAAGTATTTTCAGATTACAGTCCATGGATTTATCTTTTAGAAATTTCAGAATGCGTGGGGTAGGGGAGGGTGGAAGGGGACAACGCTGGTTACCAGCATCTTCTCCTTTTCCCCCACAATGTTTTCAAATGCTTTTTCTTTTTTCAAATACACAGGATAATTTCGTAAAGGATTGAAAAGAGAAATCCAGATCATATTATTGAAAGAATCGTGGGTTACCCGGATACGACACTTTGAAATAATATATTTTATACATGCATATCCGTATCGTTGTATTTTGCAGGTTTAAAGTTGCAAAGGTTAAAAATTGTTAATTATGCGTCATTCTTCGAAGAAATAACCGAAGGTAACTTTTTTAATACTGTACCTCTTTTGGATCCAGAAAAGCAAAACAATCAAACAATTCATAATTAAAGTAAGATTTATTTCTTCTTTAAGCGAAAAGAAATGTGTCTTGGACACCTTATAAATTTAGCACAACACTGTAACATGAAAGAAGAGTCCACGCGCAACAAAACCTATCTAAAAGAGCCTTTCGTTGCGGTCCTCTGACAACCGCAATGCTTTTAGCCGGTGTTCAGTGAAGATTTGATATTGAGACTTTTTGTTCAATTGGAAAAAGCCAGCCTTTTGATTGTGTAACAATATGTCTCGGCCAATTAGAAGGCTAGTGTTTGCCTCTCAAAAAATCGAACCTGTATTTAACATGATCCGCACACGATGATTCTATTCAAAATTTAATCGTGTACAGACGAAAGCTCTATCATACAAAGAATAGCTATGTTAGAAAGGCCAACAATTATTCACAGGCTGACCTTAGTCTAGGGTAGGCTAAGAGGTCATTAAATAGGTTTTGTCCCGCCGCGATTCAAGTAATACTTAATCTAAGTCAGCAACAGAAAAATCTAAATTCAAATTCCAGACCGAGTAGATCAGTCTGTAAAGTTACAACAAACAGGATACAAAGGGCATGATTCAGACAACCTTGTGTATGGTTACCGTTTCTGGTGCATAAAGTATATAACATGATTACATATGGATGCCGAGAGCCATTTTCAGTATATATTTTATTTGAAAAAGTCAAAGATTTAGTTGGATTTCTTAGCGATTCTTTATCGTATTTCGCAAAGCGTACGCATAACAAAACTGCATGAAATGCTATTATCTTGCATGCTCTTCACTTTGTTCCCCAATAGTCGTTGTAAGTACAATGTTGTGGCATTACATATTTGTAAGAATAACGCGTAGACCATAAACAGTTCGACAGCAAATAATTTTCAGATATGCGAAAATGTATTTGTGTTATTTCCTTACCCACTTATGTAAACGCACAAATAACCAATGATAGAGGTCCAAGAAAAAAGCCAAATACGTATTTGATTTGGGGCCGTATTCACCAAAATTATTTTGCTTTGTAACTTAAATTACGAATACATTTTAAAAGCAATAATGAACACTGGCCCTGAACTGATCTGGCGTTTCTCGATCACCGATATGACGGACATTCTGAATTTAAAGATCAGTAAAGTGCTAGGCTGCCACAGGATGTCCTTGTCAATCCGAATGGTAGTCTTAAAATTCTATATGGAATTCAAAATCGCACTTGTATATAGAAGTAGATGACAGAGATGACACACGTAAGTCAGTACTTATTTACCACTATAACTCACATTCTTCGTCTAATCATAAATTATACTGCAAAACGAATAGGTAAGCCTAGTAGAAACTACGTTCCTTTGCAAATTACACCATTCATTAGAATTAAGAGTTCAAATACAATCTAGAAACTGTTGTGAAAACAGACCCTGTTTCGTATTCAACTGTCTTCTGTAGATCCAACATCATGATTCATACATTACAACCACATCTTAGTTTAAAGATAATTAAGGGGATTACATTGCTGCCATAGTAATTTCGAGTCTTATAGGCATGATAGCTATCTGCAAATATTTCCATGTTGCTCATAGATGTGAGAGTCAAAATGAGTAGATTCGGTTACGATGAGTACTGAATATAATCTAGCTTAAACAAATTAAAGAGCAAGCAGAAACTTTAAAGGCAGAAAAAAAGGTTTGTTTTTTTTTTGTTTATAAACAATAACATCCATTTAAATATAACTAAAACACATACATCTAAAACATTTGAAATGAATCTTAAAAACCTGTCTTCGACACAAATTTACAAAGTACAACATTTCATAATTACATACACGATGAGTTAAATAATACAACAGTATGTTACATCTGGTCTGGGTCTAGGTTGAGGAATAACAAAAATAGAAAGGCATTTCAACCCAATTAAAGAAAGGGGTTGGCTTTTCAGAGTTTGGTCTGACATTAGAGTATGTATTCACTATCCCGCCAGTTTGAATTCTAGTTCGAAATTTTCAACTCTAACCGAATGGTCAGCAATGACGTTTTACCTCGGCCAATCAGAGGGCTTTTTATTGAAAATTACAAATTAAAAACGCTAATCAAAATGCTTGGTCCACAAGCATGTGACACTTAACTGAATGCTCGAAAAATTTCTAGAGTCGACGGCATGCAGAAGAATGTGCAGTTAATCATAGCTGACACTAGGATGTAAAGAAGCAAAATGTCTTTAACTGGCAAAATAACTTGTGCTTTAACTAAAGATTTATGTAATTTATGAGAAACCAGCCTTGTCGTGTCATTCTCAGCGAAGACAGACTGCAAGTTACTTTCTAATCTGTCACTGCAAATAGAGCCAGATTAACCTATTACCATACAGGTTATAATTCTAGGCAAGCTAAAACCTAGTACAAACGGGAAAAAAGACCGAGTAGAAGAATCATTGGAGAACAGAAGCAAGCGCTTTTCAAAATCAAGAGCTCCTTTTTCAGCAGCCTTTCCTGAGAGGTATTCAATAGGTGAAAAAGTGAAAGAATGTCCTCTGCAGACGATGCTTCTTTGCATCTTTGCTTTGCGACAAGTGCGCCATTATCTGTCGTCATCATGTAAACAAAGTGATTGAAATACTTATTTATAATGAGGCGTCGTCTATCGCATAAGGTGATCGTAGTGCATGTGAAAAGGTCTTACTACTTAAACCGACTTATAAAGGTATAAATAAAATTAATATATATTTAAACAATGCTTTGATGTATGGAGTTTGGGAACCGTTTTGGAAACAAGTAAAAAAATGCTGAAGGCGTTGCACGACAGAGAGCTTTTTAGTGCATTTCAATAAATAAGGCTGTGTGTGCTAAACTAGAAAGCTAACTGAAATAAATTATGAATTTTAATTTTCACATCATAATTCTCATGAAAAAAAGGCAGAATTACCGTGCTATGAGACGGTCTTTCAAAATGCATCTTTGCTTGTATTTTCACCCCTGCCATTCTAATTTCAGGACTGTGTCTCGTAGCTGTTGATGAAAATGTGAAACACTTTTGGATTTTATTTGCTCCTCTTTTTAAAACTAAGTTTAAAAGAAACCTTTGAGAAATGAACACTATTACATTTTAGGTTAAAAAGAAATAGATCTAGTTCAGCCAAACATTGTTTAGATGTCAAAAAAAGAACTGTATTTTTTTTTTGTAAAATTGAATAATTGTGCGAAGGAAAAGGTCTCTAGTTCAACTGTCATAGAAATATGTGTATTGTTTGATGAAGAAGAGCCCTTATTTTATGCAGTGGTATGATTGTTTCTTGAGAGAACTGACATACACTCAGAAAAAAATAATATTAAAAGACATTATTGCACTCTTATCAAGTTCTCTCATTCACTGCAGTGTCCCGTCATAGACAACAGTTTTCTTTTAATCATTTTCCGAACAGGCAAATACAAAAGATAGTGTTTCCCCACATAAAAGCTTTAAAAACATTATGGTGAAAGGAGAAAATGGCGCTTTCTAAAAATAAATCTCATTATTTGAGCCATATTTATTTTGTCGCCTGCGAAATGCTGTCAATTTGATACGTCTACAATTATTTCGTCCGGTAAAGATTTCAAAATATACATCGCACTAGTACAACGGGGCAAAAACAGACATATTTCTTAAGAAAAGGAAACTCCTTTTTTGTATATCTTTTCATCTCCTCTAGGTGCGCAATGATGTTGCTTTTCTTTATTTGCAATAAAATGTCTCTGTTGTAGAAGAGTTACAATGTGGCTGTAACGGAAAGGGTTTCAGAATGGTGAAATAAGTAAAATCAAAGGTCAAGTACTGTGTATATCTTAGCTGTAACAGATGTACATAATCACATTTTTCCCAAATGAAGAAATATTACTATACAGCAACTAAAGCAGGAGAAAAAAAAATATAAAACAAGGATTCAGTACTGATTGGTTTTCTCGTAAACTTTAACCGAACAACCGTATGGATTTACGAACCTGCGGAAGATAGCAATTGAAAAAAGACAAATCACATTGTTTTGGTCAAAATAAGATTTTCGTTTACAAATGCCTATAATATTGTCCGGTCTTAACTGCTTTCGCCATGTATCCATCACAGGCAGGAATAAGTGGGAAAAAATGTAAAAAAAAGAATGGAGTGGTGGGGGGAAGAGAAGGGGGCAGACATGACTCTTAACCCCTTTCTTTTCCCCCTCCCGCTTTTCCAACGTCTTGTGTTAAATAAGGAAGTTAAAATAATACTTACAATATATGAGGAGGATTTTGATCCACTGGTGAACTTTATTTCTTAGTCCCTCTTTATATTTTAATGATTATTAATTTTTCGCTGGAGTAAAAAAGCTGTTTTTTATGTAAAAAAAAAAGTGTTTTCCTGATAAATTTTAAGCAGCCTATTTCATGCAGACGTCAATTCATCTACGAGTGATGTTTCTAAGAATATTGTGGCTAAAGAGAAAGAATTGTCCATGACAAGCAGTTTTTGTATTTGTCACATTTTTTTTTTTTTATTTCTACAAATCTTCGTCATTAATCATCACAACGGTTGTCTTTCCATATGTCTATATTTGTCATTTAAGGTAGGAAAAAAAAAAGGTAAGCAGTAGTCTCTTATAATTCTAGCTTGGGTTCAATGGAATGTTTCTATACATATCTTGTATCAGTTGATAATTAGTTCAAATTTTAAAACACATAGCTTTGTTTCATCATGAATAGTAATTTGTTGATAATGTTTCTTGATAGATTAACAACATATCAGCCCATATAAAAAATATTTGTATTTAATACGACGTGGGTTTAGATTTTGACATGTTCCAAACTTATCATGATTTTGTTACAAAATGACTTTTCGCACTACCATACTTGTTCTGTAAGACCCAACAGAAGAAATCTGTTTAAAAGGAATATCATATGAAATTGCCCCGTTTCAAGTACATGTATTTTTTTCCATGTTATTAAAAAACGGAAACATTTTGATGTCCTTCTGAGCTCAAGTTAATGTGTCTCCTTTTTGTTACTTGCTGTAACCAAATTAATGTGCGTCCAGATATTATCTGTATGGTGATTGGTCAAAAGCGAGCCAGCCCCAAAATAGCGGCACAACCCAAATACCACTTTCACTTTCTACAACAACTCACTTCAAATACTTTCATGGCTAGTATCATACGATTGAAAGGTTTTTCTTTCCAAGTTATCTAACTGTTGCAGTCTGATACTACAACAATTTTGGGTATTTTTAGGATAGTAAGAGCACAGAAAACTAATACGGAGTAAACAGATTTGGAAATAAAGTTTTTTTTTATAATCAGGCTGAAAGGTAATACTAAGTAAGACTGTTCACGAAAATCTATGTTGAGAGGTACACACTGGAATTTTTATCTCACCAAGACAATTCCAACTATCACCCACAATGTAGGTTTTAGAGAGTGGATAAAGTTTTTAGAACAATATCATTGCCACTTATCTGGAACTCTAGAAATGAGCACTGTACTAGATAGAAGTATTAGGACATGCTTTACATACATAAGTAAACACAAGAAACTGAAGTAATACAACAAAATATAACAATGGAATAAAGAGTTCGTTTGCAACAACTTCGATTCTCCAAATTGAAGGATTATCGGGCACTCGATACTGGATTAGTTTAACTCATACCTGCACAAGCTATGCATTATATTAAGATCAACCAAAAACTATTACAAATAAATGTACACATGTAGCAGTAACTGGGGTGGAAAATAATTGTTTTTTCCCAAAAGTGCTCATAACACTGTGGAAAATAAGCAGTTGCTTGTGACGGGCAACTACTCCTTTTCAATGCAATATTTTGTAAAGCTGTGAAACTCAGAAGAGTAAAAGATTCCTTATTGTACGGTGGTGAATTACTGGATTAACCCTTAGGCTGCTCAGTGAGACTCACTGACGTTTTGCGGACAATGTAGATCAAGATCAGACTGCACAGAACGTGCAGTCCGATCTTGGATCAACACCATCCGATAAAGAGATATTTTTGTCCAAACTTTAATTTTTTTGAAATAGCATTATTTTGGGTTTTTACTGTCGGCTTGAAAATTTCATTCAACTTATTCGGCAGGATAATGGTTAACCAGTGGCCTGCTTAATTACCCCTTTTTTACCGAACGACTAGATTTTAGACTTGTCCAAAATTTAAGCATTTAAGTATTTGCTTGTCAAATTCAAGGTGGCTCAAATGTTAAGGTTTGTCTTTGATAAGGCAGAAAACATTGTTGGAAAAAGGAGAAAATGCTGGTAAACACCATTTTCTCTTTTTTCCGCCATGTCTTTAAAAGCCTTCTCCCTCAAGATTTTTGAAATTCTGGTTTATTTGGTAAAAGGTTAACCAGTATCCTGCTAGATTAATACAAAAATATAATACAAGTGGAAACCAGCCAGTATTTAAGACTCGGGTCTTTTATTTTACTATATAACTTGACGCAGACTAGTTTTGACCTCTCGCACCAGACCAATTTTGAATACATTATAGGCGAGGGAGAAATGGGCAATTCCATTTTGTCACATTGTTTTCGTATGTTTCATGCATATAACTGTAATCAATAATGATTACATATATTTGTACAAGTATCTCTTCAAAGTTAGTTTCTGTGACAATTGTCCTCTAGGAGATCATAATACAACCCTTTACCAGACGACAAAATTTCAGACTTGTTCAAACTGAAAACATTTACAGACGACAAATGACATATTGTTCATATTGATGTATATGTAACTTGTCTTTGAGGGGGGGAAACAATTGTTTGGTTAACGGTTGATGAAATTAGCAGGTAGGTGGCACAAAAATAATTTTTTTTAACCAAGATAAAAGTTCATTCTCATTCTAGCTTCCCTCAATGCGTTGAAAAAATAAAGTGTGGTTATTAATAAGACTATAATTGTCTGGTGTATATAAATAAGGAATTGAACCAAAATATTAACAGGAAAAAAATTCAAAGTTCTGACGAGACTGAAAGTCAGGCTTTGTATCATGAAGCAACAGTATAGTATATCGTTGAATTTTAAATTCCTTTTTTTTTTTATTCTGACTGGCTTGAATAAAATATCTACATACTGCTATGGATCTAAAACAGGAAACTAACTATCTGATTGGTTGAAACTTTGTGTCTCGACGCATCAGAATATCTCTCTTGAAACTTATAATTGAATTAAGATCAGTTTATGAATACAGCCCAAAAAATTACCTCATAATTAGTTTTTATTGACTGTCACAATGGGGTAAGACATACAATTCTCATCGCAAAAGCTGATGCTGTTCAGTGCACGTCTGATACGGCTGTTCTAGAAAAGTCGTCTAAGGTTTGGCTAAAAAATACCTTACTAAGAACAAAGGGTCTTTAGTGTTTGTAAGCCTATAATGTACCTTTCCATTGAAAAACTGTATATTCGTTTGCTCGTAGGAATTTGTGCATCAATAGAGCCTTAAGCTACTTAACACGACTCAAATGCGTTTTTGAGGACAGTGTAGATCAGAATGCACAGAACGTACTTTTTTATCTTGCATATATAATTATTGTCCGATACGTATAGATTTTTCGGTGAAAAGATTTTTATAATCCCAATTTTTGAGGTTTTGCTGTTTCATGGAAAGTTTAACTCAATTTAGAGCTTTAAAAGTTTGCTATTTTTAACGAACAAAATTGTAATACGAGCAATATAGATCAGCATAGATTGAGAAGTAATATGTCACCCCCCCCCCCCCCCCAAAAAAAAAAAAAAGAAAGGAAACAATATTCTTTGACTTAGTTTAAGAATAACAACAAACAATACCTAGTACAAAAAATAACGATGATTAACGAAGCTAAACCTAAAACATGGATGACAATATACTAAACCATTGTTTTCCACCATTATATGGTGGCACTCTAAATATTTATATATACCTGTGCACGTGATAATGCTGGGGTTGGTTTTAAACCATTTACAAATGGATAATGGATGAGGTGAGAGATATCGTACATAATGAGGATGTGAAGCGGTAATCCAATTACCAGGCTTTAACTTGTTTAGTAACTAATAATCTATGATTCGTCTTCCCTGTCAATATACGAATAACAGTCCACAGAGAAACAAGCCAACTGACTTTAGTGTTAAAAGTACTTGTAAAAACGATATTGATGAAGGTAATGGTGGACGCTTTAACTCACAGAATACCGAAGACAAATATTTACCTCCTCTCTTGCAGACAGTGCAAATCAAAATCAGACTTCGGGATAAAGGTAATCTGATCTTGAATCTGCATTGTCTGGTATTTTGTGAGACATTCTGGACAAAAAAGTAAACCAAAAATACCAGCAGTTCAGTTTTTCCTATTGCCTAAAAATAGCCATTTCCTATTTGGCTTCTATGGTATTCTGGCAGTTTAAAAGTAATAAAATGTAATATTCACAAATCAAGTGTTCCTAATTTGGAAGAAAAGAATAATTTACAGTGTTTGAGGTTTTCACTCCGTTTTTAGTCCTAAGCACAAAACTCGGATCTAGATTCTAGAAAACGATAGAATGTTTTCAAAGCTTTACAGGATATATTCCAATTAGAAAGCAATCGATTTAAACAAGCATTTAAGAAGGGTGATGTGAAAAATGTGATATTCCTTAGATATTGATTTCATTTTGTTTAAATTGATAGAACTTGAAAAGTATTTTTACTGGTCCGTAATAAATAATAGAAAAATAACGAAAAGGTACAGTGATACAAAATTCCGTTAAATTTGTATTTCTAGTTTACCATTAATTCAAATTTACCGTAGGATCTAAAAAAAATACTTGTGTATTTATTCATCCACCACGCTACACAGATTAAAACAATCATTTTACGTTTCCGAAAATTGCATGCATTGGCAATTTGCAAAATATGTTGGTTTCAAATGATAAATATTTTTTGTCGAAGGGTAGAATCTTTAAATTAAACAAATAGTGGTAAAATCACACGGTCAAGATTGTTCTTTTCTAGCAGATAGTTTGGACGTGGACGTGGAACCAGGGAACTGGTAATAATAGTTTAGTCTGTCAGCGTGCAGACCTAGATCACTATCATATTTATTAAACAAGAATGCTGACACTTGAAGGAAACAGTTTGGATGTTTACAAGATATTCCTTCATATATTTACTGACTGTATGGCAATAATTGTGCACAGATCATTGTTTTGAAGTTCCAGAAGCTTTCAAAACACCGAGAGAGAAGTGGTAGTTGCATGTTACAAACAAGCACCCACTTCTCACAATGTTTTAACATCATCAGCAAAAGGTCTTTGGTATCAAACCTAACATTTCTCCTTCCTATCACGTATACTACTCCTTTGTTGATCCTAGGCTAGAAAATGAGTTTTAAAAAAAAACACGTTGTGAACTTAAACAAAGGCAGATGGTTTTAGTTCGAGTGGTGTTAGGCAGACAAGATGCTTTTCTGAACTCTCGCTGTTTAGTTGACTATGTCACGATTTACCAGATGACAAAAAAATCTCACTTTTCCAAATTAGAAACATTTGCAGACGACAAATTAAACGTGGTTCATATTACGCAAGTTTTCTCTGAAAGAGTAAAAATCATTGTGGTAAAATGGGAAACCAGCATTTTCAAAAGCATTTTTTATCTGGACTGTTTAATAAAGGGTTCAGTACTAAATAAATGAGTTGCACTTTCTTAATCATGAAAACATGCCATAACATTGCAATTTAACAATTGTTTTCCATAATTACTGTATTTCACAGTATAGAGGGCTATCCCTAAAGGGTTCTTCTTTCTACCTAAAAGGTAACATTCCAAAAATTGTCCAGAAGACCAGTTTAATCCTTTACTAGATGACAAATTTTTAAACCCGTCCATAATGGTGGACATGGAATTCAGTATGACTCAGCTAGTAACCTTTGTCTTTAACCCTTTACCACACAATCCCAACTTTTAACGACCCTGAGGAAGAGGCCTTCTGAAAACATTGTGGGAAAAGGAGAAAATGCTGGTAACCAGCATTTTCTCCTTTTCCCACAATGTTTTCTACCTTTCCCAAAACAAATTTCCATTTTTGAGTCAAAGTAATTTTGTCATCTGCAAAGGCTTTCAATTTGGACAAGTCTAAATTTTGGTTGTTTGGTAAACAGATAATAGAGTAAAATGATTATGGAAAGAGGAGAAAATGCTGTTACCAGCATTTTCTCATTTAACCACAATATTTTCAACAAACCTTCTTCCTCAGGATCTTTAAAAGCTCGACATTTTGTGGTAAAGAATTAAACTTAAAGAAGGCAAGAAGATTGGAAAAGGGTGCTATGTGTGTGTTTTAATTAATGTCGATGAGAATGAAAATGTGGAAAGTGCAGAAGAAAATCATTACTGTCATGAGAAAAAAATAAAGTTCTAAACCTTAAAAGATATATTAATATTGTTATTTCTTGTGGACTAAAGTCCGAATTATTTTTGTCTCTTGGTAACTTTAGATATCAAGTGGATAAGTAAAACGTGTTTAAATATTAAGTCAATGACTATGGGCTTTATTGAACAGTCACCATTTAAACACCTTTAAAAAAAACTTGTTTAGTTATAAATCCTCAAATTTAAGTCATAGTACACATAAAAATTAACAAAAAATGATTTGAGCGTTAATAGGTGAAAATCATGCTAAAATTATACCTGGGCTGACCACCATGTGATCACGTGGTATTTTTGTTTAATATGTAACTCAAAACCAGGAACAGTATTCAATAAAAATTCTAAACGCCTTTCTAATGATCTTATTTTCAGGAATAGCTTGTAGTTGGAAGAGGCTAGCTGTTCCAACCAATTAGAATGCCATTGTTTGAAAAATCAAATTCATTACAAAGGTTTTAGAATGGATATTGCATGAAGTCCAAGGCCCGTATTCTCCAACCTATTCTGAATTAAAATATCATCTCTAAATCCCAAAACGAGTCATATGATTGGTCGAGACATAATGTGTCGACTAATCAGATGGCTTGTTTGGGAATTAAGAATTAGAGCACTAATTTAAATGTTTAGTGAACACGGCCCCGGACGTTAACGTTCAAAATTAGTCGTACCTGAAAGACTAGCGCTTACGATCTTACTGTATTGCCATGTATGGCCAATTAAAGGAGCCACCACTTAGCAACATATCTCGTATCAAAGTCTCTATTGGTGTTTTACCTACAAGTCGCACGAAGAATAGCTGTTCGATGACAGATGCGCTGACAGTCCGCAGGGAAGGAAGCCGAAGCAGGAGCTTTCCGAATCTTGTAGGCTGATTGGGGTACTGGCTCCGGCAATACTCCTCGAGAGCGCATTGTGACTTTTCTTGTATACTTTCGATGTGATTCGTGTCGGTGATTCCACATGCATCTGAAATTAGAAAATATTTAAAAAAAAAACCTGTTAACTCTATCAGAAGACGTTTTTTAAGACTTGTCTAAACTGGAAGCATTTTGCAGACGACAAGCTAAATGTTGCTCAAATGATGGGATTTCTCCTGGATAAATGGAAAATGTAGGAAAAAAAGAAAATGCTGCTTACCAGCACTTTTTCCTTCCTTTTCCCTAACTGTTTTCAAACATGAGCCTCCTTCAAAACATGAAACTGACAGGTTAGGGATTAACCTATGTAAAGAGATAGGTTGTTTGAAGTTTTACGCCGCTTTCAGCACTTATTTCAGTCATATCACGGCGACATCTTATTTTCATGACTTTCCTTGGCTTCAGGACTTAGGCTCAATTCATAAGCAAACGACAAAGTTTTAGATTAGTCAGAATCGCAAGCATTTGCAGATTATAAGTTAAATTTGGCTCCAATGATAGAATTTGTCTTTGGAAGGGTCTAAAACATAGCGGGAAACTGTGAAAATGCTGGTTACCAGCATTTTCAACTTTTCCCAAAATGTTTTCGAAAAGGCTTCTTTCCCAAAATCGTTAAAAGCCGGAATTGTTTGGTAAAGTGTTAAAACAGTTTGAGTGTTAAGCACAAATTTTATCACTTTTGGCATAAATCGCATAGACCAAAATCGGACTGCACAGAAAGTCCGGACTAGGCTTTGCCTGGCAGTGTCCGCTTCATGTATTTTGTTGGATAATCTTGCAAATCCGAAACACGAATCAGCATTGTAAGGTCTTTTCATGTCTACTTCTTTCCTAGGCAACAAAATTCTAGAAGTGTCCAAATTGAAAGCGTTTGCAGACAAAAAACAATTGTGACTCAAACAATGACATTCTTTATTAGAGAGGTTGACAATATTCTGGGGAAAGAAGTAAATTATGGATACAACCATTTTCTCCTTTTCCTACAATATTTTGGGATGTCGTATTCTTCAAGAGTCGTTAGAACACGGGATCGTGTGGCAAAAAGACTTCATGCCCATTTCAATTATTGAACGATATTCGGGTTAATTATACATTCTTATAGGCTTGTACTTGTAATGCCACTGATTTGTTAGCTATAAACCCTTTACTAAAATATCGCATTTTGTAACGACCCTGAGAAAAGAAGGCTTTGAAAACATTTTGGGAAAAAAGGAGAAAATGCTGGTTTTCAGCATTTTCTCCTTTTTCCCAACAACGTTTTTTTTTTTTTATCCCATACGAGACAAATCTCTGGATTTGAGTCAAATTTAATATGTCGTCAGTAAAATGCCTTCAGTACGTGCGATTCTTGAATGGCTACGTCTTGTAAAGAGTTAACTACATGTTCGGATCGTATATATTCATCGTCTAACATTTTGCTTACTGTCACAATCGGTGCCATTACTGAACTCAAGCAATTGGGCAAAAGTACAAACATAGGTTATCCATGTAACGAGCATATAAAGTTTAACCCCGTTACATTACATGATGTCTGTAGATAACTTTGTCGGTAATGTACTGGGGTTCAAACCAAGGGTTATCTGGTTCGATTCCTGGCTCTGCCGACTTCCATCTCGAGGATTGATGATAAAATAGGACTGCGATAGCTCTGACTGCTGCACATTTGTGTTGACGATGCTTTGGTTGGAAAGCAGCAAGTGGATTGAAAAGAATGTTGTGCGAAGTATTGGTAAAAGAAACTCGAGGAAATCATAAATAAGCACGCTGGTCGCTGTGATATACCAGAAAAAATGTTTAAAACGACGTTTAACACCAACTAAATAAAATAGATAAATAAGCAAATACTTTATACAGTATATATGAGCTATATTCTCTGAAAGGGGGCCTAATGACTGCAAAAAGTATCGGGTCATGTCAGCCTGCCGTGAGTCGAAACTTTTTTCTGCTATTAGTAACTTTTCTGCATGTCCAAAGACCATTCTACCTCATGATTGCGTCGATTTTTAGACAATCGGATCATATAGATCTATAATTATTTGATGATTTGCCTGGCGATTAAATCTGGATTCAGCGCTTTTAGGGTTAACCGATTTGAAAAGAAAAAAGTATTCATAGCTTGTATCGAACCTATCCAATGATGTTCTCAACAGTGATATTTGAGACGCACGAAAAGTATTGTAGTTTCGATAATCGTTCAAGGACTTATAAATACAGATAATGAACATGAAATATTCGATGTTTGAAAAGGAAGCTCTTTGCTGCACAAACATGAAATTTGCTCGACCTTGCTAGAAACGAAAGTAAATCCTAACTTTGTACCACAAAAAATGTTGGACTCGTCCATATTCAAAGCATTTGCAGACAAAAACTAAATGTGAGTCAGAAGATGCGACTAGTCTTTGGAAGGGTAGAAAACAGTGTTGGAAATGGTGATTTAGCTGATCACCAGCATTCATTCTTTTCCTAACTTTGGTCAAAAGCCTTTATCATAGTGTCGTTAAAATTCGGGATTGTCTGGTAAAGGATTGAATGGTAGATATTTTCAGCAGAGACATAAAAAATGAATGAACACTTGACCTTAATGAAATCGAAAGAAGAATTCAAGAGAAAAGCGATACTGAGACGACAACTGAATTTGGACTTGTCTGTAACTCCAAAGTCCACAGGCATATTTTTATAAGTAAAATCGAAGTATGGAAAACGCTTCATCATTTTACATAGCATGTCGTGGATACATTTACTTATGGCGCAATTTGTACATATACAGAATACGACTGTATTGGCAATATAAGATTAAAATGAATGTATATTCGACACATTAATATTCAGAGTTAACACTTTATATGCATGTGGTATACAATGAACTCGGTTAAAGGTTATACATATATATACGTAACATTTCTGATACTAACAATAAACGCACTTTGATACAGTGTTATTTAAGGCTTTTTATTGCAGCAATGGTATTCGAAATGTCACATTTCAAAGGAAGGTAATATGGATATATCATGCCTAAGACCCTATCGCTGTCAAAGGCAAAAATAGCTTCTTTGGTGAACGTTGTGGATCATAATCAGACTCGAAGGATCGTACTGTCTGACCATGGATCTTCGCTGTCACAAATTATGAGACATTAGTCCCCAAAAAAATCCTGACACAGAAATATCTAGATCCCTGTCACTCACTGAATATTTATGTCGATTTCAGATAATTGGTGCTTTAAGTAAGTGATTTAACTCTTTAGCAGAAAAAAACCCATTTTAGACTTGTCCATTTTGTAAGCAATTTAGACAACAAACACAATATAATAATCGGATAATGTAAGCAAATTTTGTCTCAGAAGTGACAGAAAACAATACGTTACAGTTTGAAAAAGGATAACTTCTTGTTACAAGTCCTTTTCACCTTTCTCTCCCAAATGTTTTCAAAACATTTATCCTTGGAGGTCGTAATACGGGGTCCTACGGTAAGTTAAAACACGTGAGTCTGTATAAGCCACTGATGGAAAAAATCAAGTTGCAAAGTCTTTCTTCACCCAAGCCATTTTTCCAACATGAAATATTTTCTTTTGGGATACACTTTAAGGTGATTCTTCTGGTGTCGTTTCAGTCATATGACTGCAACGATACACTTACTCTTGCTTCTTGGATCATCTAGCTATGCTAGGACTTCGTGAAAGTACATTGACCACAGTCTTTTAGATCGTTTAAGAGCAATGCTTTAGCAAAATGCATCTCCGTGATGCATTGTATCAAGAAAGTCATCACATAAACTTGTATGGATTCATGAAATCGATTTTGACAGACGACCAACTAGATTATTTGGTAGAATGGTCCTTGGACATGCAGAAAATTTACCAAAAGCAAAAAGTATCGACACAGGTCAGCCTGCACGGACTGTGCAGGCTGACGCGATTCGATACTTTTTTCCAGATGCATTAAACCTACGTTTCATAGAGCATGGCTTATAACATAATTCAACTGTTCTTCGTAGCTTGTTAAAGAATGATGGTTTATCTTGTTCTACACCTTCCAAAAATGGACACGCAGAATTTCGGTTAATCAATTTCGAAAAAAGCGTTTAAAATTTACTTTACATTGCTATATAGTAAATTTTGTGTATGGTTTAACATTCTGACTACTGTAAGAATAAAGGATCCCAATAAAGAAGACCATTTGGTCCGTAGATTTTTTAAGTGTTGTAATATTATCTGTTGCAACCTGAGTAAATTGTTTACAAACAACTTGATGGAATAATAAGGTACTATTAAACAAACAACTTGATCGAATAATTTGTATAAATTCAGTCTGTACATGTTTTGTGTTCACCTGGCTTCCTTGTTCAAAGACTCATAGAGATTAATTCTTCTCCTATGAACTTTGCTCGAGTCTCAGCCAAAACCACGGCGTAATGTCCAACCGGAAGTATATGGCGCATAACGACAAATCATATATGTATATCTCCGCGATGAAAAGTAAACCTTATTGCGTTATGGCAAAATATGATATTAAACCAATTGGTACCATGGAGAAATGTTCTTTAAAATACAGTAAATTGTGGCATACTTTACAATCTACGAGTATTCTTTTGCTTCGTGATAAAAACGCCTGGCTATTTTTACGTTTACTAGTTTGACTTAATCTTTGTAAGAGGACAGATTCATTTCAAAACCCGTTTGTATTAGCATATTAAAACATCACCGAAAAAGTGGTACTTAAGCGTAATACATGTAAGTAACTGTAACAAAGATATCTCTTTAATCCTTTACTACACAATCCCGAGTTTTAACGACCCTGGCTTGGAAGACATTTGAAAACTTTGTGGGAAAAGTAGAAAATGCTGGTTACCAGCATTTTCTATGTTTCCTACAATTTTTTGTACCCTTTCTGTACTCCTACCCAAATTCTGTCATTTGAGCCACTTTAACTTGTCGTCCGCAAATGTTTTGAATTTGGACAAGTCTAGAATTTTGTATTTTGGTAAAGCGATAATCCTACACTTGACAATCTCGTGTTTTTCACGACCCTTATATGAAACATATTTGTTTTTGTTGTCTACATTTTTTTATTTTGATGAAGGAATCTAATCTTTAAAGAAAAAAAATGCCTTGAAGTTTATTTAGCTCAGAGTTCTTTTGCTGCCAAAGGTCAGGATCATGTAGTCACTCATAACTTCTTCCTCGGATATTTAATTCCTCGTCCACAGATTACCTACTCTAAAGTTCCGGAGTTGTTTCGTCTGTATAAGATTTAGACATTTACCAAACGATCCCGCTTTTAATTTCAGTGAAGAAACTTTTGAAAATATTGTGGAAAAAATAATAAATGCTGGTAACTAGCATTTTCTCCTTTTCCCCTTATGTTTCTACCCTATCAGAGACATCTGTCATCATTTGAACCACATTTGTATGTCGTCTGCAGATGCTTTCATTTCGTGCAAGTCTAAAATTTTGTCTTTGTGTAAAGAGTGAAGCGGAGAACCAACCCTAATGTATTTTCAGTTAGCCAAACATTCATCCACATAATTAGTTATCTTGTCACATGCATTCTAGGTGTAAGAGGTCGCCGCTCACCTGAATGACAATCCAAGGGTGAAGATACATTTGTAAACGACAGATTTTACCATTCATTGTCGACTGACACTGGCAGTAACCGTCAACCGGGCAATGATTTAGCAGCTACAGAATGGCCAAAAATACTTATTTAAAATAAAAACAGCATCCTTTATGTGTTTACCAAACAACAAAATGGTAGGCTGGTCCGTATTATACCATTTGCAGACGACAAATTTAATATGGAGCAATGCAAGGGTTTTCCTTTGACAGGGTAGAAAACATGATCGAAAAAGGAAAAAATACTGGTTACCGGCATTTTGTTCTTTTCCCACAATGTTTACTATTATAGAATACTTCCTCTGGGTTGTTAACCATAGAATAGTTTGTTAAGGGATAAACACACGAAAAACTAATAAATAAGACGTTCTGTATGAATATGTAAGCTTTAATACTATATAAAGTATTGCAAGTGTGGTTTTATTGAAATCTTAAGATTCCAAGTCCAATTTGTGGACACAACCAGGCGGAGCAGATCGAATTTCAGGCTACATATTCAAAAGATCAGTTAATATATCACTCCATGTGGTTTTTGGAGCCCCCTAGATCTAGATCAAGATCAGGTTGCACAGAACTTACGGACTGATATAAGTCTGCGATGCCTAATATGTCTGAGATAAAACATAAAATCCAGTTTTGCTCTCTTTTTATTCAATGACTACAAATCTGTCTTTTTTTTTTTAAGTTAAACGGTCAGGATGGTTTTAACTCTTTTGCCCGTTTTATCATGAAAATGAAATTCTGAAGATGAATGACATCAGTAACGTCTTATCCACAAAATAATTGAATTGTGTACTTCAAAATCAACCTATGAATAAGTTCTCGAATTGTAACCTTGGGGGAACCGGACATTGCAGGAATAACAACTGACCGGAACATGTGCAATACACCTCATTTAGGTCCGGACCTAATTCGGCATAAACAAGAATATCTAGTTGCACATTCCAAAACATGCGCTTCGTGGAATAAAAATCTCTAAAACATTTCCGAAATAAAAAGTTTCCGCTGGGGACATCATTTTGAAAATGGAACTTTGCCACAAGGAGGGCTGCTGGTCGCAAAGGAAGGTTTCACCATGCCATTAGGTTTTCTGGCGGACCTATAATGTGCATGGAGATTGAACATGTGTTTATATAAAATGATAACATATCTTTACAGCACGACTTGCAGTTGGCTTTATTTCGAAAGATTTAAATTTGTCTGAATTTTAACTCAAGATATCAAAAGAAAAGGTCAGCTGGAAATATGGTGCCTTTACCCTAGAACGAGTTCTTATCATAACATATGCTTATGAAACAGTTAACACTGAAAGGTTATGACGTAATAAAAGAAACAAGAACTTTTGAATTTACAAGGTAGTTTTATTGTTTCATTGAGAGGTGAATGTTTTCCAATTGATAAAGTTTGTAAAAGCTGTCTGGTTATGTAAGTGATCGTGTCTAATGAATCGTTTGGAAATACAGAAAAAAAAGTTCTTGATATAAAACTCAAAGGTACTGGTTAGGGGAGCATTTTCGGGTTCAAAGGGTTTTTACTCGCTAGGTCTTCACTAAAACCTGTATTGTGGGCACTCATTAGAATTGTCATTGTGAGACAATTCTAATGAATACCCACAAACATAGGCTCCAGTCTATAAATAGTTGTTTCAAAATTTGATCATACCCCCACACAATTATCTGGGCCTCTATACCGTTTGACAATAATAACTCCAATAAGTATTCTCAATCGGTATAAATAAGTTTAAAAAAATATTAGTGCATTTTCAAGGCCCTTTTATAACTAAATAAAAGATCAAATATTGTGAAAAAAAGGGCAGATCTCCTTTTGAAGCCGATTTTAACCATTGCCCTTCTAAATAAGTGAAATGAGACTTTCAAGTCGAGATTAAAACCCCAAATGTACGTTCTGTGCAGTCTGATCTTGCCCTTCACTGTCCAGTAAAGGTCATTAAGCCGCACTTAGCAGCCTAAAGGTTAAAGTGGTCTCCTTATAGGCGCATAAAGCTTCTGAAGAAGTCTGCATTACTATTTGGTACGTACGGACCCTCCAGCCCTTACCCGTCAAAACGATCGCTCTAACTAAATCTTTTAAGTCTTTGCCAAAAAACAATGTTTTTTCACAACACCGAAGAAGGCTCACGACCCTGAGAAAAAAGGACTTTGAAAACATTGAGGAGTAAAGAGAATATGCGGGTAACCAGTATTTTCTCCTTTTCGTACAACGTTTTCAATCATTTCAAAAACAAATCAAATCATTTGAACCCATGTAAAAGTTGTGCTTTTAAGTTTGCCAGATCTGAAATTCTGTAGTCCTGTAAAGCAGTAAACTTTGCAATGCGAATTGTGGCTTTGTACGCTTTCGGCTTTCAAATGTCTCTTGTTAAAAGCGATTGTTCCGTTTTCCACACTGGTCCTCTTCAATCATTATTCGGAAAATTCTTTTCCATAGCTTCAAATATCCATCATTCGGTTTCACTGGCAAGTCTAAATAAAAGTATGTCATCGAAGTTGGATATTACACTTGATCGAAACGTAGTGAAGTAGGTCGTTATTTTTTTTAGCATAGTAACCCCTGTACCAAACAATGCGGCATCTTAACGACCTTAGGGGAAGTAAGGCTTTTGAAGACATTATAGGAAAAGGAACAGGTTCTTGTGGCCAGAATTTTCTCCTTTTTGCGCAATGTGTCTACCCTTTGAGACAAGTTTTTCCATTTTAAACACATTTATTTCGCATCCGCAAATACTTTCAATACGGATTAGTCCAAATTTTTGTCGTCTCAGTAAAGAAGAGTTAGCTCTTTACCAAACGACAAAATTTTCGACTTGTCCAAATTGAAAGCATTTGCAGACGACAAAATAAATGTGACTCAAAAATTGAAACTTGACTGTAGAAAAGTAGAAAACATTGTGGAAAAAGGAGAAAATACTGGTTATCAGCATTTTCTCCTTTTCCCACAATGTTTTCAGAAGGCTTCTTCCTCTGGGTCGTAAAAACCAGGGATTGTTTGGTAAAGAGTTAAGTTCAACATGTGAAGAAGCAGACCGTGATAGATATGCAGTTGTTAAAATTGATCTCTTTCGACCTATTCAACTGATACATCGAATGATCAACGCTAAATGAAATGTTATCCAAAATGTCGGCTTTTCTTATAAACATTAAGTCTGCTAAGCTTGACAAAAATCGTTTTTGCGGACACTGTAGATCAAGATCAGACTGCACAGAACGTGCAGTCTGATCTTGGATTTACATTGTCCGATTGGGTGGGGTGTTTGAAGAACTGTGAAATTGAAATATTTCTGTCTGTAATTTTGGCTGGAAATATCTATTTGATTTTTTTTCATCGGTTTAACCCTTCAAAACACAAACCTGTGATTTAACAACCCATAGGTAAAAAACCGTTTAATCCTTTATCCTGCTGAATAACTTAAATTTTCAGTTCGGCAGTAAAAACCCTAATATTGCTCTTTCAAAAATATGTTTTGAGGTATAATATCTACTTTTCGGACAGTGTAGATTCAAGATCAGACTGCACGTTCTGTGCAGTCTGATCTTGATCTTCACTGTCCTCAATAGGTCAGTGCGTCGCGCTTAGCAGCCTAGGAGTTAAAAACTTCGTGCGAAACGTAGGAAATGCCGGTAACCAGCATTTTCTCCCCTTTTGTCATATGTTTTCTACCCTTCCAGAGACAAATTTCACCATTTGAGCCAAATTTTGTTTGTTGTCTGGAGCAATTTTGAATTCGGACGAGTCTAAAATTTTGTTGTTTGGTAATGAGTTCAGGGTTAAATATCGACATGAATAAGAAACAACATCATTCTAGACTGATTAACGTAAGATTATAAAGGATGAAATGATATAGTATCATTTCATACAATATGAACAAAAATTTCAATGGAGGATATTCATGAATCAAGTTGCTCGATATACAGATCCCAATGCTATGTTTCCTAGAAACCATCACAAGTTATTTCCTACCAGGTTTGAATTTGAATACAATAAAGTAACAGCAAGAACACTGCAGATACGAAGACCTGTGTAATAAAATTTAGATAAGAGATCTTTTGCAAATTGAAATGGAGAGAAAAAACTTGCCTTCGTAAATTTGAATTTCACGTTCGGTGCATAAGGGCTCTACTCCAACAGATATTATCTCATGTATTTTGTAATATATGTGCAACTTTTAAGTTTTATGATAACTAGCGGATGCAGTGAATAAAGCTGAATAAAAAACATTCATAACCTGGTTATAACCCCTTCACTATATACATGTATATGTTTTATAGATCCTGAGGAACAAGGATTTTGAAAACATTTTGGGAAACGGAGAAAATGCTGGTACCCAGCATTTTCTCCTTTTTCCCAAAATATTTTCGTATGTTTCTAAAGAAATTCTCGGGGGACATTGAATTTGTTGCCTGCATACGCATTCAATTTGAACGGCTCTTTTTTTTTTTTCAGTCTGGTAACAAGACTTTGCCCGTCTTATTACAGTATTAAACCGGAAGTACCAGTTGGACATATTGCTGTTACAAAAATACCGATGTGTCATTGGATCCTCCACGATTTCAGAAAACTGATGAAAAGTTTACCTGCTTTTTTCGGAAAGTTTGGATCGAGATTACACTGCACCTGATATGCAGTCTGATCTTTAAACTACAATATCCGTATATTTGCAAAGAAATTCCAGTCGAAGTGGTACAATAAATGCGATGAATGAGTCTCTTATACTGCTTGACTAGTTTAGTGTAACCGTTTAAAATTGTTTAACATACGATACGAGGCAATAATGGTTTTGAAAATATCGTAGGAAAAGGAGAATATTCTAGTAACCAGCATTTACTTCTTTCCTCCCATGTTTTTTTTTACCTTTATTAAAGACAAATCTCATCAATTGAGCAATATCTAATTATTCTTGCTGCAGATACTCTCCATTAGGACATTTGTTGCCTTGTAAAGAGTTAAAGATACATCCTTACAGCCAGAGAGAAAAAAAGCTGTAAAAATTAGATTGACTGTAGAATGATTAAGAATTTATTCAGCTGTGCAAGCATAGAGATAAATTATCAATATATATGGTTTAAAGGTGTAAAAAATGTATTGGAAATCTTTGATTTAAAACCGAAAACGTCACAACAATGATTTCTTTGATGGCCTCCAGAAAATATAATGCATTGCATTTTCTATCCGTCGTATAAATCTATACAATCTTGCAACCGTCAGGAGCAACATTTGGCATGCAGATACAAGAATGTTTATAGTTTGACAAAATAAAGATGAAATTGGTTAAAAACTGGCTGAAAACGAGTAAAGATGTATCCTTAAAACTTTGTCACTAAGATTTATCCAGGTCTAATCTACTCTGTCACAATTATCCCCATTTCTTTATGTAATTATTCGACCTTATTCGCATGAGGATTTATTTCTTTATACTTAGGATAAACCTGTGCACTCGAAAAAATATCTAACTGGTTCTTTATCCAAAATTTCAATTGACATCATTATTTCCTTTACATTTGTAACGTTATTGGCATTTGGTAGATATATGAGAAAATATTGAAAGGTATACGACCGTAGATACTACAATGCATGCACATTATTTGGACCGTTCTGCTCTGTTCTGAAAGTTGTAGCCTTGGAATTCTTGGTCACCCCTAGGCGACTTTAGCTCTTTCACTACCAAAAAACTAAAACGGTCTTTTTCAATTGCTACAAATAAAGTACCGCTGCAAGATAAAGAGAAATTTCAATTGCAATCAAGAATAAAGTAGTGGACAGTGTATATCAGAGATCAGACTGCACGTTTCGTGATCTATATTGTCCACACTGATGATAGCATCTTGTTTCGTCCTTGGAACGGATAGAGTAAAACAGACGGAACATTTAATTCTTTAAAATTCTTATCTCTTTACCAGACGACAAAATTCTAGACTTGTCAAAATTGAAAGTATTTGCAGACGAAACACTAATTTAACCAATAATGCTACGATTTTTCTTTACAGTGGTTCAAATCAGAATAGGAAAAAGGAGAAATGCTGGTTAACAGCTTTTTCTTATATTCCCATTATGTTTTCAAATGCCATCTTTTTCATGGTTATTAAACTCGGGACTGTTTCGTATAGGCATATGGCTATACTAGTCCCACGGTCGTGGCATTATAACCATTACGTTGCCCTGAAACCGTTCAAACTCTTTTTCCAAACGACAAAAATTTGGACATGTTGACGACAAATTAAAGGTGGCTCAAATGACGAAAGCAGTCCTTGATATGGTAAAAAACATTGTGGGTAAAGGAGAAAATGCTGGTTACCAGCTCCTATCTCCTTTTCCAACAATGTTTTCAAAAGCCTTATTCCTCAGGGTCGTTAAAAGTTGTGATTGTTTGGTAAGGGTTTAGGGAACTTTCCCCAGTGACCAACATTTACTCCCTGTCTGTCAACGTTTCAGACCCTTTCAAAGACAAATTTCATCGTTAGGGCTACAGTAAATGTGTGGTTTCCAAATGCTTTCAATTTGAACAAGTCTAAATCTCAGTTGTCTAGGGCAGAGTAAATATTTTTACAAACGATTGAAAAACTGAGTTCATACTAAGACTTATGTCTAGTACACTACAGTAACTCTGAAGGAAAGAAAACAGCCATGTTTGAATTGTGTGGAAAACTTTCAAGAAAAGGAGGTCTCGTTTGAAACAAAAAATACCCCTTCAAAATACGTCCACTGCAGGGACAAAAAACTCCGCTTAATTGTGTAGTATTTCGGTAAAGGGAAACTTCGGCAGAAAAGGGCTAGAAAACTGTAACCTGATAAACCTAAAATAAACTTGAGAATTTCAAACCTATGAATAACCCTTTACGGAATTAAGCGACTTCTTTGATCAAATAACGACTTTAAACTTACCACCTTTCTTGCATGTTTACGTCTGAAAACTTTCTAAGACTTTTGAGACCTGCAGATACAATAAACACCGAAAAAAAGTGATGGTTCAAATTAATATCTGCACCCGCGGTAGCCATAAAAAGATACATAAACTGCACGCAGGGTTAACTTGTCTTCACAGCTGCGAGAAATACACATTACTTTAATGTTTATTGGTGTGTTTTATTACGTCTGGGCGAATAAACTGCATAAAATGTTAGAGGTTAGCACTTGGGTCGTCCATGTGCATACATACACATTGCGTAATGTTGATAACAACTCGAGTTCCCTTTCCCCACGCTCGTGCTCTATTTAGTGACGTTACATGTTGAATTTTCGTTTACAGTGCCAGCAGGGCTAGTTTCTTTTCGATCATGAATACCTTTAACCCTTTAACAAGCCATCTCTCCATCGCCTATATTTCAAGAAGATGATATTACCTTCGATTTAAAACTTTAAACCAAGCATGTTTGCTGTACGTTCAGGGTAACTAAAGGTTTAACACACATTTATACACTCAGTCATGGGGTGATGTATCCAATGGGTTTTAATCATTGCATTTGGGGTGCACAATAGGGGAAACGTTGTAAAGGTGTAAATTATGAACTGAACGTCGTCTGGCAGGTTTCTGGTCGTGAGAACTTTATAATAATAGCTTCCCCCCCATTCAGTATTAGAAGATATTGATGTCTAAATATGTTGGTTTACTTCAGAAAATATAAATATGTTATACAAATCAGTTGCAGATTATTTACAGGATTGTGTCAATTTGGCATTGAACTCCCGTCAGTCGTTACCCTTGAAAAAATGTGAACCTTTTTCTAGAAAAAGATCGCTTTTCTGAACCGGTTAGTTTTTTTTTTCCTAAGAAACAGAATACTGAATATTGTTACTCGGAGCTTAATCCGTAGAGTGCTAAGCACAAATTCAGGTGTTTTCGTATACAATGATTTGGGTCTTTTCGGGGTCCTACTTGGTAATGTGTAGGGTGGTCTGGATTACCTGCCCCTAACACTACGTTATCGGTACTGTTGAAGTACGGCGAGGTACCATACTAGGTGTATGATTCGTATCATGGGAGGTCCGAGTTCGATCATCACCTGTAACCTTGGGATTTTGTCAGTGTACCTTTGGGCAAGACGCTTCAGAATCCAGGTCTCGTAGATCTGGTGAGATCGAGGACTAAAATAAGTGTGATAAAGCCGTGACGTGACAGAAATAATGTTGCAAGTGACCTAAAACACCATTAAATCGATTTGGTGAACATTATCTCCGACCTGATAAAATTCATAAATGATTCGTTTGTTTTATTTAGCTTTCCAATGATTGCCACCAGCGGTCTTTTAATCAAACCTGCATCAAAGAGACAAACAACTCACATGTAATAATGACAAAAATAATCGAGTAATTTTTGAAACACTGTTACAGATTGTGTTGCTATTTTTGTCTGCGTCATCGTTGATTGAAAAAAAAAACGTTTGTTTTCAAGGATAACTGAATTACCTATATGCTACTCCAGTAAAGTATGACTATTTAAATGCCCTCTTTCATAGAGTCATGGAAACACAGGATTGTTTGGTAAAGGGTTAAGGTGTTTCAATAAGAATCGTATTCAGTATCAGACGAAAAAGGCATGTCGTGTGCATCATGTATGGCGATGTAACAGCTTGTCACGATGTGTCGTCTGATATTTTACCTGTAAACTCAATTTGCCCCGCCATTTGTAAAATGCGGGGTTAAAAGACCTTGTGACATCTAGCTTCACCACTTTTGATGACCGTTACGAAGGATGTAAAACTAGATCAGACTGACTGAATGGTGTTTTACGCTGGTTTCTACATTATTGCCGTCACATCATGGTGATTTTTCCCGCCTTATTCTTACAACTATGTATATATATATATATATATTATATATACTGTTAAAAGTCTTGTGATTTTCTGACTCCGCTACTTCTTATGGCTGTTCGGAACAGTGTAGAGCACGATCAGACTAGACAGACGTATCACGGTGTGCCGTATTACTGTTTACCTGTACAGTCATTATGTTCCGTCTTTCTTTTCATAACAAGGTTTTGAGAACATCGAAACGTTTTACCATTGTTCTGCGTTTCTTGACTTGTTTTGAGCTTTTTGAACACTGTCTATCTTGCAGTACTGATATTCATCCTTTTTGAAAATTTTCGCAAGCGATGAATTTGATATGGCTAAAATGATGGGATTTGACTTCGAAAGGGCAGAGAACGTTGTGGAAATAAGAGAAAATGACGACCACCTACATTTCTGTGTTAACGACAAAGCTTTTTTTTTTAAATAGACTTCTTTCTCTGGGTCGATAAAACCCGAGATTGTTTGAAAAAGGGCGAAGTCTATTCCAAACGAGGATCTATCCTAATTGAAAGCGTGGACAGAAGACAAATTAATTGTGCCTACAATGATGGAGTTTGTCTTTGAAAGGGTAGAAACCGTCGTGAAAAAAAAGGAGAAAATGCTGGTTACCGCTATGTGTTCAAAAGCTTTCTTGCTGACGGTCAGTGACGAATCCAGGGTCAGCCTGACGGTTGTGAACTGAGAGAAGGGTTATATTTGAATAATTGTGCAAGATATGAAGGTTATTTTTAGATGAGACATTTTTTCCATTCAGGTTACTGACTTTGAACACTTCATTAGAGCCTTTTTATGTCTTGCCTAAGTTTATGAAGAGACGTAGGCCTATAGATCTATTTTAAAATGACGGGAAAAAAAAAAAAGAGTCAACGCTATTTTACACTAAATCTAATATGTATTTAGTTCAAATATAATTATGCTCTTAATCCAGACACATATTCAGTAATTATCTTAGAGATCAAGGTGCTGAAAGTATACAATTGTATCTGTGGGAGAAAAGCAGACTTTGTATTGAATGGTGTTGAATGCTGCTTTGAGTAATATTTTATTCGTATAACGTCGGCAGTTCACTTAATTTCTTCGACTTTTTCACTCCTTTACCACAAAATCCCGTTTCTTTCTTAAAGATCCTGAAGAAGGCGGCTTTAGAAAAACACGTGGAAAAAGGAGAAAATGCAGGTAACAAGCATTTTCTCCTTTTCCAACAATGTCTTTTATCATATCAAAGACAGATATCATCATTTGAGCTACATTTATTTGGCCATTTTGCAAATGCTTTCAATTTGGTCTGGTCCAAAATTTTGTCGTTTGGTACAGATTTACTTTACAAAGATATAAAAATCCTTCATTTGGCCATGAATGCTCAGGACAAAACTTAAAAGGTAATATTTGATGCCAAGCACATGCTGGTCTAAATCCTGAAATCAAAATTCCTGGGCTTCACCACGCCTGATACTAGGACTCTGAATTGTCTTGTTCAAGGACAGTCCTACCTGAACAAAGTCTCGATCGGGCATCGGTCCCATGATTTCCTGATTGGTTAAAAAGCCACAGACGATCCAAGCAGCAGAATGGAAGCTATAGGTGACAGAATCTCTTTGGTTATTAACTCGACTAGAGTTAACAAAGTGTAAATTCCACGAATTTTGCATGGGTTTTCTTGCCGTCGCGGAGAGATATATCATCTTGAGTGTACTGCTCCCTCCACTTCCGGTTTATTACCGTGAATATGGCGGACTACAGCCTGGCTTATCTTAAAGCATATTTTGCTCCTAATGTGACTTATCACAGAAGACTTCTTTTGATGTAGACAGCGTGTATACTTCATAAATAGATGCATTTTTTCTTCAATCATCAAGCGCTGTGTTATTTATACATGCACTTAATTTTACGACCAACTCTAAAAAGGGTCTTTTGTGCAGCCGCTGTCAAGGCATGATAATTATTAATTCAACATACCTATATGGCAGAAATAAATCAGTCTGCAAAAACGTTATCGCCTACTTCGAATTGATTATTCGATATGCAAACTAAGGTCGTAAACCCTTTTCTTGGTTCTCTTGAACTTGTTTGTACATTTCAGGCCCCGTATTCCGTAGTTAAACACTCTACATAGGTTTTTTTTTTCCTTACTTTGTATTCAGAATGTATAATAATTTCTGATTGGCCAAACCATTTGAGTTGGCCCATAAAATCATGAGTACCTTTAAGTTTAGAAAATTCCTAAAGAATGAAAATGCAATTTAGGATGGTTGGTGAATGCGGCCCCGAGACCTTTCAACTTTATTCCTGCACAATGATCAGCATGGTAATAGGTGTAATTGTGAAATGTTTTACTCTTTACCAGCCGACAAAATTTTAGGCTGGTCAAAATTGGAAGCATTTGCAGACGGCAAATTTAATGTAGCACAAACTTTGTAATTTGTCTTTGAAAGGGTAGAAAACATCGTGTGAAAGGGAGAAAATGCTTGTTACCGGCATGTTCTCCTTTACCCACAATGTTTTCAAAAATTCTTTATCTTGGGATCATTAGAATTCGGGATTGTGTGGTACAGGTTTAAAACAAGATCTGAAAGTGCTGTCTGATCTTGCTATTTATGGCAAGTACGAAGCATCGAAATTTCTACTGGTGAATATTGATTTTAATTATTTGGGATTCCAACAAAGAGACATTTTGAAACCTTGAATTCACGGGTATACAGTCAAGAGAACATGGTACATAATAAAAATAAAGGGGGAAAACGTTCGTTCGAACTTTTACCCTTTTCCAACAAAGTAGGTCTATACATGGCAGACAGGGTTACAAAAAAAGATACACACACAGTCTGCAAAGAAAAGAGCGTCAAAACAGATCTAGCCGTCAAAATAGATCTCGGTGAGAAAAAAAGTTAACCCTTAAACTGCTTGGTTTGGCTCAATGCGCTTTATGTTGGCAGATTGGATCAAGATCAGACAAAAAAGACTGTGCAGTTTGACCTTGGATGTAGTCCGTTCGAAACGTTTTTTTTTCCCAGTGATTAGAAATTCGAAATAATGATATTTAAGTTTTTCACTATTGGATGGAGATTTTCATGTACTTTATCTAACGGTTTAAGGATTCAAACAGTCTGGTGTAGATCTACTCTGATAAGGTTTCCATTTACCACTATGCCTGTGCGTCTTGCAGGGGAAACCCCACCATGGGGCCACCATGAGCATATATTAGTTAAAGTTTAAACATATTAATATTATTTAACGGTTGACCCGTTCATCACAGGATTCGAACCCGGAACCTTCATCGTAAGTGACTGACGTTCTACGCCTTGGTCCGTCTTTACCAACCATTCTAGACTGAATTCCTTGTCTTCTTCTCAAGAGTATTCTAAATCTCAAAGTAACGAACTTTCTGATTAGCTGAGCCAGCTGGTCAAAAATACAATAACGAATGAAACACATCTTTTGTTTGGCTAACATATTTGGTCCAGTTGGTCCAGCCAATAAGAAATTTACTCCATAGCTAAAAAAAAAAAAGGTAAGTTTTCATATGAAATGTTCTTTTTCAATAGAAGATCGGATACATAAAGTTAGCCCGTAATCAACACCAAATGAAAATTCGACAAAGATATACAACAATAACAATACTATTGCTACTATTTCTACTATTGCTAATATTAATAGTTATAATTCATAAGAACAAACAGAAATAAATCAGAGTACATGAAAAAGAATCAAAAGTGTCACATTACAAAACGCGAAATTACGACATCACTACTTGAAATTAATTAATCTGTAATTCGCAAACTTAAAAAGGGGTGGGGGTATTGAAAACCTCTCCTACAAATTATCGATCGAGATCATTCACTCCTTCAAATAAAGCCGTAGAGTTCTAAGAAACTTATTGGACAGTGCCAAGAAAATGGGTGTTGCAGAGCATTGCATAATAGATGCTCTAAGAAAATCGATGATATCAGATAAGAGGAGCACAGTCATGGCCTTTGACAGAACAATTTGTCTTTACGGTTATGCGATCAAAAACGTTAATCCTAATGTAGAGCTACAGTTAACTCTTTACCAGACAACAGAATTTTATGCTTCTCCAAACTGAAAGCAGTTGCACGCGACACATGTAAGGTTACATGTAAATTACATCAATTGATAAAAGAGACCATTGTCCAATAAAGCTTTAGAAAAGAGGAATATTATCAAACTGATCTAGACAAATGCACAAAAGCCTAATTCTCAAATAGGTTTGAATAGGACACAAAGTCACACCGGTGTGCATTATAATGGTTCCTTTTTTTTTTTGAAATTCATTGGGACAATGTCCAGGAATCCAATAGCTTAGCCGGAATACTGCTACTAAACGCTGCTAATTGCATCGTAAGATAAAAAATGTAGGCCCATATATGTGAAGAGTAATATGTTGATAAGATGAAAGTTACAACACAGAGCAGCGGAAATTTCCGGGCCTTTGTATGAATAATTTATGACAAGTTTTATCATCTCAAATGCAGATTTTGGGAGGAAACAGTTCCCGCAGTGCGTATTTAACTAACCTAATATTATCTCTTTTGTAGGCGAAGGCGACTTGAATAGCTTTTGCGGGCGGTGTAGATCTAAGATCAGACTGCACAGAACGTGCAGTCTGATCTTAGATCTACACCGTCCGCTTCCGATGCTGAATAAAGGCCAAAAGACTTTAAGCATGTAGAGGACAAACCACTTTACATATCGAAAAAAGCAGCATTTATTCCGTTGGTAACGTAAGGGTTCGATGTCTTGATGTGAAGAAGGTCAGCTATATATTGTAGTGGATATAGATCTATATTAATCTTTCAAGTGATTTTGAAGGTAATGCATTTCAACAAGTGTCAAATTGTCAGGAAAATTATACACGTTATTCTTCATGTTGTCGTTGATAATGGAATAAGTGCGGAGAACACAACTTTGACGACCTAGATATGGATAAACTAAAAAGTATAAATATCAACTTGGGTTTTCTTATATCACCTCATAATTAAATAACTTTTTTGAGAGAGAGAGAGAGAGAGAGACAGACAGACAGACAGAAGGAGAGAGATGTAGTGTCAATGCTCCAACACCATGGTTGTTTATATTTACATAGACAATAGCAAACATATAGTGGAGTTAATATTTCTGAGAAAGATGTCATTTTTCACGTTTTGTAGAGGCTAATCTTTGTAAATATACAGCGAGAAAGATGGTGAAATCCAGTTAATAAAGCCTTTAAAAATCTTGAATTAAGATATAGAACTACTGTAGGGTATCCTACTTTTGTCAAATCATTTCCTTTTCCAGGAAGGTCGAACCAGCTTTATTACTATCAGTATAGTAATGGATCTATTTGATACTAGAAATATCTGAGTCATCGTTAAATACAAATGACCAAAAAGACAAGTATCTACATTTTTGGTCAAAACATAAAACTCCTCCAGTTCTCAATGTTTTAAGTAAGCTTCTGTTTTCATCGATTGTCAACAGTAATTGATTGATTGATTGATTAAAGTAAAAACTGGTAAATAGTATTTAAACTTTTACTACACAATCCGCCGAGTTTTAACGACCCTGGGGAAAAGCCTTTTGCTGGTAAGAAACATTTCCTTTTTAACCACATTTTCTGCCCTTTCAAAAACGAATTCCATAATTTTAGTCAAATTCGATTTATTGCCTCCAAAGGCTTTCAAGTTGGACTGGTTTGAAATTTTGTCGTCGGGTTAAGTGTTAACCCTAGGGGCCTTATTGAACAACCATTCTGAATTACTTTCTTAGTATATTTCTAGTCGTAAAAACAGGTATTGCAGCTTTTGATTGGCTAAACAAAATTGATTAGCTGAACAATTTGGTTTATAAAATATGAAATTGTGTTACTTTTAAATTTAGAACATTCTTGAAAATGAGACCAAGAATGCTAATAAAGTTGATTGGTGAAACCGGGCCCAGTGTCCAGTTACACAAAATTGTTTTTTGTATTAAATGTTGTAGGAAAATATCGCAAGGTTAAAACGTTTCCGTAGGATTCGTTTTATATTCAATATAACTATTTTCTAAAAGCATTTACCTACTACAGGAGATGTTAGCGGACGATTTTAACATTCTTTGTAATGTGAACTTAACACATGTAAAAGGGAACAAGTCGGATTTTTGCAATTGAAAGACACTTACGAAATCTAAATATCGCCTTATCTGTTTCTCAAACAAATGGGAGCGATTTTATTTTGTTGAAAATACCTACAATGTTTTTTATTTTGTTCGAGACATTCCAAAAATCTAGAGAGAGTTATCATCTCCCTGCTTACTTGTCCGGGCAACTTTATAAGCTTCTTCCCCCGCCTTCTCTCCACAAACCCCCCTTTATTTAAAAAAGAAAATAACGCCCGTTCCATTTATTTGGTACACTTACAGTGTTCTGTCCAAGATTATTCAGAGAAAGGAAAATTGTCCAAGAACTTGCAGAAAATTGGTGGTATTTTCAAAATAAGTGAGACGTATGAATTCAAGGCCAAGTCTGAAATATATCTTGAAGGGACAAAGCCCCGCCTTTGTGAATTATGATAGGACATATTTTTCTCTATTTCAGTGAGAAAGTTCAAATTTGGCAGAACATGCTCTATTTTCAATACACATGTATTCATGCACTTGACACCGTGTGCACTTGTTGGAGACAAGAGTGTAAACTTAGTACTGCACAGCGTCGGCCTCTCACATCAGAGGTTCCGGGCTCGAATGAACCGGTTCAGCCATTGGAGCAACCTTTATGACGGCGTGAGGACTAATTATGGCTTCCAAGAAAGAACAATCGAAATTGACTGATCTAAGTTGAAAGAACTTGTTTCGCAATCGATTCAAAACGAAAAAGCCCAAACTTAACTAGTCGAGTGTACCTCCTGTACACGGAAAAGGTAACTTGGGCCTTAAGTTGCAACGCACCAAAAATATACAAATTGAAGAATTAAAATAGGATTACAGAATCCTCCATAATAAAATTCGAGATCTTAGGCAAAGTCTTACGTGTGGAAAAGTACGCAAATCCGGGCTCAGAAGATTCCCTTTATATCCCAAATTACATTAGACCTAATAAAATGCTCTTGCACTGCTTGTAATGCAACCAGGCTTAACATATTACTAAACAATCCTGTGGTTTTACGGACCCTGACGAAGAAAGCTTTAGAAAACATAGAATGAAAAGGAGAGAATGCAGGTAACCATGTAACCATGAATTCTCCTTTTTCCCCCACAATGTTTTCTATCATTTCATATATATCATTGAATATCATTTCATTTAGCCATATTTGAAATATTGTCTACATATTTTTTTGAAATTTGCGAGTCTAAAATTCTATAGTCTGGTTAAGAGTTAGCGTGTTCTTTCTGGTAGACGACCGTTTTATTTTTTGTTCGTCTGAAAGCCGACTAATTTAGAAAACATTGTGGCGAATGGAGAAATTACCCATTTTGCCACAATGATTTTCCCCTGTGTGCATATTTCAAACTGTCTTCGTATTAGAGTTTTAATTCATACTATCTAATTTTATCGTTCAAAGGATGATAACTCTTTACCAGACGACAAATTGTAACACTGGTACAAATCGAAAGTTTTCTTTGACAACAAATTAACACTGCTCAAATGATTGGAACTATCTGTTAAAAAAGGTATAAGCTTTGTGGGACAATGAGAAAATGATGGTAAACAGCATTTCCCCCCCCCCCCCCCCCCTTTTCTTACAATGGTTTCAAAAGCCTTCTTCCTCGGAATCGTTTTCACGCGGGCCTGTTTGGTAAATGGGTGTAAATCGTCTGCGTCAAGTTCGTTACAGTAGATAATGAGTTAATCCGAGCATGCCTGGGGGGATTAACGAATCAAGTGCAGAGGGATTTTGTAAGTGGAGAATTAAGCATTGTCTTTGATAAGCGTGTTTGCAGTATTTAATAAGATATTTCTCCATTTCCGGCGATATTTTTATGGTTGCATTAAAAGAATGTCGGTTATATCGTCAGTTTATAGTGGATTCGGTTTAGTATGGCATCCATGGAGATGATTGGTTTGTTTGTTTGGCGCTTTTTGGGGCGTTTCAATATTATTTCAATCGTCATGATGGCAGTTGCCAGTTAACCTATTCCTTCTTTCTTGGAGGCTTTCTACCAGTACTGTAGAAAACATTCTTACAAAGCCACAGGCTGCTCTCCCAAACAAACATCGTTAAGATCACATTCACTGGCCGGGGAAGAACGGATCTTGGTGTCAATCATCCTAGAAAAAAAATCACTTACAACGGGTTTAAACTCGCGACCTCTAGGTTACAGGCCCTGAAACGTTACCAGAACTAATTCCGATCAAAATTACATGAGTAAGTTCAGATCCTGAAAGGCACAGTAGCGGCTAAAAGTAAACAATGCGGATGTTAAAAATGTAAATGAGCCATGCTCTGACAAAAGAGGGCTTAATGCATCGCCGTGATTCAGGATACCCAGAAAATAATCACATGATCGTGCATCCGTGAAATCCATTTTGTCTAACAATCAACATAATTATGCGGTAGAGTGGTCCTTTGACATACTGAAAATTGATCAATAGCGAAAAGTTTCGGCCCAGGTCAGCCTGCGCGGATTGCGCAGGCTGACCTGGGTCGATACTTTTCGCAGATGCAGTAAGCTCCCTCTTCTCAGAGCTTTGCTCATATGAATTTAAATAAATGATACCATTTAAAAGTACGGAAGTTATTTTGAAGACGACAATCTGTTATTGCACGGTCGTCTAAAGGTTAGTCGCTGGCAAAAAAAAAAAAGGTTTTTGGAAATCAGGTATAACGTAAACAAAAGATACAGCAACTAGGCAACTTTTCATTTTTGTTTGTAAAGGTTAACAAAGCACTATGTGTAACTCGTGACGACGATATTATTATTATTATTATTGTGGTAGTGAAAGACTAAATTAATTTCCAAAATACTATCAGACAAGACCGTATTAGGAAACACTTAAAATATGAACTATTGATTTGAGAAAAGCTCTAAGTCAATATCTGACCTTGACATTGTCAAAAGCTTTGATTTGTAAATAAAATCTTTGAAAATATTGTAACAATAAACTGAATGACCTGCCTGGTTTCGCTGCAAAGAAGAAGAAATACACAGGTATTGTAAAAAGCTTTGAATTGTCGCTTACATCTTTGAAAATATTTTAACCATAAACTGACTTAATTACCTTGACCAGTTTCTGTTGAGAAGAAACAAACACTGCCAATGTCAAAAGCTTTGAATTGTCGCTTACATCTTTGAAAATATTTTGGCCATAAACTGACTTAGCTACCATGCTCGACTTCAAAGGAGAAGAAACATACATTAACATGGTTATAAACTTCGATTTGTCGCTTACATCTTAGAATACATTTTAACAATAAACTGAATTAGCTACATGGCTCGCCTTCCACGGAGAAGAAACAAACGAGATGCAATCGTATTATATTTCCAGGGACAAGCTGGGTGACATCATCAAACTAGACATGTTTTGCTTTGGTAAAATATTTATGTTACAAAGACCCATTCTCTCTGTCGGAAAGTGGGTTAAATATTGTTGTTGAGAGAAATTGTGTCGTTATTTGTCCCACTTTTTTTTCAAAATTGCGTGTGTTTCGTCACGACAATAATGTAATGGCACACATCTGGCTGTTATTGCAACAGAAGCTAAACTTTATCGTGCCAAATAATTAAATATTATATATGATGTTTATTTGATTGATTTTTAATGTATGACTGAATCCAATAGTATGGAAGCGAGGAGTGCAGACCAAGATCAGACTGCGCGTGTGTGGAAAATGATCTTGGACTGTAACCTCCAAAAAATATGACATCACAGTCTAGCATGCAGGAAGAACCAGTCACTTTGTATCCCGACAGTTTCAAAATAAATAACCGTTAACTCTTTACCAGTCGAGAAAAATTTGGACGTGTTGAAAATCCGAAGCATTTTTAGACAACAAATTAACCTTTTCTCAAACGACAAGTTTTAGATCCTTTCCAATTCGAAACATCAGCAGTCAACAAATTTAACACTGGTAGATCTACAAAGGAGCTTAAGCTCTCTGATAGAACAGAAAACATTGTGGACAAAGGAGAAAATGCTGGTTACCAGCATTTTATCCTTTTCCCACAATGTTTTCAAAAGCCTTCTTTCCTAGGGTCGTGAAAACCAGGGATTGTTTGGTAAAGGGTTAATTGTGGCTCAAATGGTGGGATTTGTTTTTGAAAGGTTAGATAACACTGTAAGAAAAGAAGAAAATGTTTGTTACCAGCATTTTCTTCTTTTCCCATAATGTTTTCAAAGGATTTCTTCCTGTAGGGTCATTAAAACTCGAGATTTTGTCTTATAGGGTTATACTAAGATTGTTGGGGGCTCACATTAAGCAACTGTTTGTGGTTTCAAATGCAAACATATGTAACATTAAAAAAAAATCTCAGAGTTCACAATCAAAACAAAGACATTTATTTTGTCAAAGTCTGATCTGCCTCTAAACTTCCCTTTAATTGATATCATCGTAATTCCGTAAAATCGCCGTTAAAATGGTAAGAGTCAACCAAAGGGCAATCGTTGAAAAGGAGCTAATCTATATACATCACTGAAAAATTCATGGTTTCTTATACAACACGGGAATGGAAAGCGCCTAACTTTCAAATAAATGTTAAAATACCTTCTGTCTGATCTAAACTTCCCTGCAAAATTATCAAAAAAAAAACATGCAAAGTTGCATTCAACTTGGTCAGAGGCAATCCCAGGTAATCGTAAAAGAAGAATGTAAAGAAACTATTGGAAAAATTCATGGCATCTTTGCACAGTGAAGAAACAACAAAAAAGCCTAGCGTTCTCAAATAAAGCTAAGACACCTTCTGCCACAGTCTGATCTGTATCTATACTCCCCCTAGAAAGCCCTTTCATTCGGCCGTTACATGCTAAGAGTCACCCAAAGTAATCATAGAAGAAGAAAGCAGACACCAGGTGAAAAATTAATGGTTTCTAATGCACATACAACAAAAGCCCTGACCCTTATGCTGCCAGTTGCAACCCACTGTGTTCTAACGATAGTTTATATCAAGATCAGAACGTTCAGAACATGCAGTCTGATCTTTGATCTACACTCTCTGATACGGTGAGATTTTTTCTTTGGAAAAAAAATTTAAAAATCCCGTTGTTTCGGATTTTCACTATGGACAGGAAAAATTCATTTCATTGATTTAGCAAGTTAACACTTTACCAAACGATTCCGAGTTTTATTGACTTTTGAAAACACGGAGACTTTTGAAACCACCGTGGAAAAGGGTGAACTAGCATTTTCTCCTTTTCCCACAGTGCTTTCTGCCCATCCAAAAACATATTTCAAGTTTGGAGTCGGATTCATTTTGTCGTCAGCAAGTTCTTTCAGTTTTGATGAGTCCCCATTTTGTCGTTTGGTAAAGAGTTAAGTCTCGAGTTCTCTCACATTACAACCAAGACACAAATAATTTAGCTAGAGGCTGACGTGACTTGAATTCAGATCCGGGTTACGTTCACCCGAATTGAGTAATCGGATACCAAACTGTTTTAGATTTATCTTCTATTTTTTTCTTCTGCGACATCCTAGGCGCATAAAATTGTAGTCAACATTACACAATCTCAAGTTCAGCCTTTCAGTTTTTGTGGTTATCCTTCATGCTGGATGGGTTGGTCGTTGTGTCATTTATTTACAGCAAAGAAGTAACACATTCCTGTTTCCTAAAATCAGACCAAGACAAATAAACCGGAAGATGTATACTTACAGGAAAACTTGTTAATATAATTACGTTAATTAAATGCGGTTTTGGTAAAAGGAGCAGTTGCTCGTATCAAGGCGAAGCCTAGCATGTGTACACAAGAGTCCAGAAATCACTATTTTAGTCAAATAATATGTACGTGATT
This sequence comes from Hippopus hippopus, assembly GCA_946811185.2. Lineage (NCBI taxonomy): Eukaryota > Metazoa > Mollusca > Bivalvia > Cardiida > Cardiidae > Hippopus > Hippopus hippopus. The sequence continues at coordinate 36,732,356 of OX328104.1, forward strand.
TTTTTTCAAAGAGAAAAGATTAAAATCAGACTGCACATCCATGCAGCCTGAGCATGTCCTATTTTCGACTTAACTATGTAAACTGGAACTGGCTATTTCTATGTATCATTTCAATTTCAACAGGAAAAATGAAAGTAATTCATAGTTCTCTCAGCACAAGTTGAACTTTATTTGGTATTTATTAGATTAAAATTTAGGGTAAAATTTAATGTGTATGTATAATAAACGAAGGCACTTAAAGCTAACGCCGAAGAGTCCCGCGGGTACAGATGTAAATAACGAAAATCATCGGCGTCTAGAATGTTTGTTTCTTGTATAATTTTTCGGACATTTTGTGCATCTTTGTAACTTTCATCTTAAAATTTACTATTCATTCTTAAAACCGCACGTAAAGAAATATTCAAAATTAAAGTTTGAAAAAAAAAAGAAAAAATCTTCATTTCAAAATAATCAGTCTATGATGCCAACGTAACCATTTACACGACTTGAGATAAAAGCCAAAGAGCCACTGTTCCAGGGGCCGCACATTCACCAACCACTCTCGATTGCATTATCAATCTAATTCCTTGGAGTTCCACTGATTTCAAAATAACGCAGTTCCTGACTGGTTGAACTGAATGGTTTAGCCAATCCTTAACTGCGTTACTTTCTAGATTTATAATTAGAATTTAAATGCAATTTAGAATAGTTGGTGAAAACGGGCTCTGTCAGGCTTTCTTTGTACAATGTTAAATGTTCAGACATTAACTAATAGATTAAAATGACTGTTAAACTTTTCTATGAAAAATAAATGAGTCCAACCTGAACTATTCATCTCCTGCAAAGTATTGTTAAAAAAATCATGCTATTTGGCTCCGGCCGAAAATATTCAAAACTGAATGAAGTAACGAAAAAGTCTATGACAGGCAACCATCAAAAAGAAAGAGGGAGAAGAGTGAAAAAATTATCTCCCGCCAAAAATTAATGATTGTGAAGAGTTTTATTATAAATATATATTTCATGGAGGTCTCTATTTACATATACAAGGTCGGAAAGACCTAACAAAACAAAATGCAGTTAATCTATTCGGACAGCGTCACGTCAGGAGCTTCCTATCTGCTGACCGCGTGGGAAACGGACTGCTCTCAATTATCGACTGACCAATGAGCTGCTAAAGATGGCCATTTACATGCATGTGGTTCTCGACTGAGCTGTCAAATCAGTAAATAAATCTATCATATTGCGCACCGTGCCGGGGGATGGACAATGGGGTGGCAGGTCAAGATGGCTTCACTGGTCACTCTGCCCACTTGTAATGGGCGAATAAATACAGGGGATGAGACGATATTACCCGCGCTTTTGTACCTGTTGTCTTCAGCATTAGTTTGTCAACAGCAATATACTCTTTTATTATATGTGTATTTTTTTTCCATTACTTTTGCATGAATTTCGTGGCTAAGCTTACTATTCTTGGAAATATATTATTTGTTGCAAAGCCATGAGAACCGAAAAGCGGAAAACAGATTTTCCAAACGAATCTTTAGTTAGATTGCTTAATACTGAAATGAAATTATGTAAACAGAGAAATTTCCATTTGATTCAAATTTAACCCTTAGGCTGCTAAGCGCAACTCAGTGTCTTTTAGCTGACAGTGTAGATCAAGATCTGACTGCGCAGAATGTGCAGTCTGATCTTGGCTCTACGCTTTCCGTAGAAGGAGGAAAAAAAACTTGGAAAAAAAAAGTTTAAAACAGCAGCATTCGGGTTTTTACTATCGGCTTGAAAGTTTCGTTTAACTCTTTACCAAACGACACAATTTTAGACTAGGCCAACTTGGAAGCATTTCCAGACGACAAAATTAATGTGACTCAAAAATTGAAATTTGGTTTGGGGAGGGTAGAAAACATTGTGGGAAAAGGAGAAAATGCTGGTTACCAGCATTTTCTCCTTTTCCCACAATGTTTTCAGAAGGCTTCTTTCCCAGGGTCGTGAAAACCCGGGATTGTTTGGTAAAGGGTTAACTTATTTAGCAGTGTAAGGGTTGAGGTTGTATTTGCAAAATAAGACGGCATAAATAACATAAATAACAGTTACAACATCCACAAAAGCAACTGTGTGTTGTCAGTGCATTCTTGGTGATGATATTGATAAAAACCGATTTTTTACCCCCATTCCTTTTTATCAGACGCAATTTTTACTCAATATACCATTGTTCTGTTAAACCGAAATTTCAGAATTAATTACGAAATGGTATTTCCATTGACTAAAACATTGGGTCCAGGAAAAAGTTTTCCAGCCATATGTTTTTTAACTTTCTTTAAAAAAAGACAGACTGTACGCAATAATTAGCGTATACTGACATTCAATTGACTATTTTTCTTTTTTTTTCCCAGTACGTATCCTAAATCTCCGCCGTCGTCAGAGGTCTTTATTCGCCTATTTTTTTTTTCTCTCACTTCCACATCTTTCTAATGTGAAGGGCGAAAACAGGTCTTCGTGTCATAATTATGTCTTCATAATTATGAATTCGTGGTAATAATACTTTTATTATTAAGACAATAATTATATAACTACTTTGTGTTGGCCTGTAACAGTCTCCTACAAAAATACACCTAAAATTACAGTATAATATTTTTTTAGACTTTTCTATTCTAGGAGACTAATAGCAGGGACTTGTAGTCTGATCTTGATCTACAGTGACCGCTAAATATTCTGACAAATAATATTGAAATTGCAATGTTTGGATCACTGTTTTTCCTGATCAAGAATATCATTTTCAATTATTTAGCAGTTTTAATGAGGGTCAATGCTTGGATTTATAACAGATTTTTAGGCGGGGATGAAAGTTAATATTTTGTAAGGAAATCACAAGTTGGGATTTTCGTTGAAAAAATACCTCTGATGGGACTCGAACCCACGACCTTTAACACTTAAAATCTAAGTAAACAGTTAAACCCGTATTCGCCGATTTTACCAACAAAAGAATTGGTTTTACTTTTTTTTTTTCATATTCCTTGTTTTGCGAAAACTGGTTTACCGTTGACTAACGAAATAAAATAAATCTTTATAATTAAAAAAAAAAAGAACCTCGGTAATCCCTCGTATTTTCTACATGTAATTCTGTCTATGTTGGAATTTTAAAGCCATCTTTGCACACGAATGAAAATTAGCGATCATGGTGAAGATTTTCTAAAAAGACTTGCGAAAGAAAATCTTATTTAATGCTCCTTTAAGGGCAATGCATATTGGTTTCCTCAAATATTGACAAAATGCGCCGTTTCTTAACCTTTACAACTGAAAGCGAATGTAAGGGGCCCTTTCAAGCCTCAAAAAAAAAAAGACCGAAACTATATAGTCTTCAAGTTGTTATGGCCAAGATATTGCACTAAAAATCGGACAGTATAAATCCAAGATCAGACTGCTCCTTCGATGCAATCTGATCTTGATCTACGTCATTCATAAGAGCAGAGACAATCGTGTTTGGCACTCACTAAAAGGGTTGAACGTTTATCTTCATCGCAACGTTGGCTTTTATGTCTGTGCATACGAGAATGTTCGATAATTGTGCTCATCATGACTTTCCGCCTCTTTCTATTAACCTTTGTAGTACTAAATAACTAAAATGAAATTTTCAATTCGATAGTAAAAAAACCAAAATATTTATATTTTAAAGTTATGTTTTGGGGAATAATATCTCCTTATCGGATAGTGTAGATCCAAGATCAGACTGCACGTTCTGTGCAGTCTGATCTTGATCTACACTGTCCGCAAAAGGTCAGTGAGTCGCGCTTAGCAGTCTAAGGGTTAAACTTTAACCAAACAGTCCCGTGGTTAAACGACTCTGGAGAAGATTTTTTTTGGAAAACATTGCGGGGAAACAAAGGAAAATGCTGATAACCAGCATCTTTTTTCCTTTTCTCACACAATGTTTTCCAGTCTTTTATCCCTTTACCAAACAATCCCATGTTTTAACGACGCTGGGGAAGAAGTCCTCTGAAAACATTGTGTGAAAAGAAGAAAATATTGGTAACCAGAATTTTCTTCTTTTCCCACAATGTTTTCTACCATTTTAAAGACAAATCATACGATATCAGCCGTTTGTAATTTGTCGTCTGCAATTGCTTTCAATTTAGACAAGTGTACAATTTTGTCTTTTGGTTAAGAGTTAAAGCGAAATTCCTTTTTTCGATCCATGTTTAATTTGTCGTCTGCAAATGTTTCCAATTTGGGCAAGTCTATAGAATTTTGTCGTCTGGTAAAGAGTTAACTCACTACCTCCTGCAAAAGACAAATGCAGCAGACGACTTTTTAAGATATCCTTGTCAAATATAGATAATCAACATGAGTTAACTCTCTACAAAAAGACAAAACTTTAGACCTTTGAAATTTAAAAGTATTTGCAGACGACATATTCAATGTGACTCAAATTAAAAGTTTTTTTCTAAGGGTAGAGAACACGTGGGGAAAAAAAGGAAATGCTGATAACCAGCATTTTCTTCATTTCCAGCATTTTTTTTCAAAAGCCTTCCTTCTCAGGGTCGTGAAACCCGGGATTGGTTGTTTGGTAAAGGGTTACTACAGACCAAATAAATACTTGTACAAAGATACTGTCAAAGGCTTATTTTGCGCGTTGCCTCGATAAGATGATTTTAAACAGTTCCCACAATATACCATGACTGTAGAAATAATTATCATACTTTGAACTCATAAGTACTTCCTGTATCTGTCTATCTGTTCTGATAGTCTTCTTTGACCTGTCCTGCTTAAAAATACCAGTGTCATATATATGTGTACATATACCCTACCCGGCAAATAGTAAAAACTTGTTTCCGGAAATATATTACGGGTATGATACAATCGTCAAAATTTGGCCGATTCCGTAATTTGTTTAATTGGTCACCCGAGGTTTACCGAATGGGTTGTAATATCAAGCGATCAAGTGACCATTGATCCGGATAAGTATCAGGAAAATTGTTGGTATTGTACCCACACGAAGTGGGTTCCGCGTTCCTTCTCGTTGCTTTAAAACCTCGGTGCGAGGCATTCACTTATCATGTTATGTGATAAAAGTTTGATGTGTCACCAGGCAGACTCAAGACTTTACCAAGGGGCAAAAGTTTAGGCTCGCCCAAATTGAAAGTATTTGCAGAGAAAATTTTAAATAGCTCAAATGCAGTATGATATAAATCTACAGTATCATCTTTGATTTTGATGTGTCCAATTATATAATAATTAAGTAACCATACACATCATTAAATCTACACTTCGGAAATGCAAAGATGCAGTTTAACAGAAAAAGCTTACCACTTTAAGAATGCTTACACTTTGCATACAACATGTAATTTTAAGTATATAACTTATATCTAGAGAAATAAACTGTGAGTGGTAGTATTGGTCATGTGCTCTTAAATAGACATATTCACTTAGTTTATATGTCGTAGGCCTAAATCAGAATTTCTTGTGAAAACCCTATAATTACATGTAACACATTCCGGAGTGGCTTTTTACAGTGGACTGTAATATCTTCAGTCTATTTTTATTACACCAGGTATGACGTCATCGTACTCATTTGAAATCGAATCCTCGTAATTATTGATCATTTGACATTCCCACAAGTCTTTGCAAAACTCAGGCGCGAAATCTAGAAATGCCTAATGAGGTTAGGTATCCCATTAGGGAAATACCACTGAAACATATTTTACTCTTACATATCTGTGTTATATTTACTGATTCTATTCCCTTACTTAATCCCACCGCTGATCATTGTTTCGACGATGGTTATGTGGGAAAGCAGCCAGTGGCTTGGAAAGAAAATTGTGCGGAGTACTGGTAAAAGAGACTCCAGGAAAGCATGGATAGGTGCACTGGCCGCCGCGATATAACTGAAATAATGTTGAAAACTGCGTTAAACACCATACAATCAATACAATCCCTACTTAATGGTAATTCCCCCTTTCAGTACCCAATAAATAAACACGACATCTATAATTGATGGTTGAAAATATTATCCTCCGAATTTCAGACTCATTGTTTTGTCTTGTAGGCTTAACTAAGCAAGCGGACAGTATAGATCCAAGATCAGACTACACTTTATGTGTGGTCTGATCTTGACCTATGCTGTTCGCAAAAGTCCCGGTTTTTTGTCCATGGAGAAGAAACTGTTAAACTCGGAGAGAACTCGAATAGATTAAATAACAATTATTGTATCAGAATTATTCTGAACTATTCACCGAAAGCGGAGAAATAGATTTTATTGTATTCAAGCACAACATAACTTGTTGGCGTTATTTTATGTTATGAAATGTTATTAAATCATACCTCATGACGGTCTAAGACTCTTAGGTATAAATCATAGAAGCTATTTCTCGGTTTTTCAGTGCGTCACACTGTTCTTAGTTCATCTATATACATATGGAAATAAAGCAACAAGGTGCGATTCACCATATATCATTTCGCCAATTATTACAAAGAACAACAATTTTTGAATTGAACTCTTTTCAGAGCAAACCATAGTGATTCAAGAGTCGGATGAAGAAAGGTTTTGAAAACATCGTGGGAAAAAGGAGAAGATGCTGGTGAACAGCATTTTCTCGTTTTCCCTCAATGTTTTCTTTCAGTTCACAGACTAAGTCAATCATATGAGCCATATCTTAAACTAGTGTCCTCGAAATACTTTCAATATGGACAGGCTTCACACGTCATCTGGTTAAGAGTTAAAGAAAGATTGGTGTCTGAGGTTTTAAACAACAAAACAAGGAAGAAGATATGAAACACTTACTATATGCGTTTGAAATTCTTTGTGCCGGTTCTGGTTTTCTATCTGTAATGACAGAAAATGAAACAACAGATTAGTTAAAAACATCAATTTACTACTTAAACCTTTTATCGAATGATGACGTGTATTTAGACTTTGAGGAAGAAGTCATCTAAAGACTAGTTACAAGCATTTTCTCCCTTTCCCAAAATATTTTCTATTTTTCTATACACATTTTCCATCATTTGATGTCACTGTCGTCGGCAAATTCAATAAATGTAGACGAGTCCACTTCTCAGTAACTTTCTAAATTTTAAAGTAACCAGTTTGTGATTGGTTTAACTGACTTGCTAAACCAACTGGTTCAGCCAATCAGAAATTGCGTTACTTACTTAATTTAGAACAGAACTAGCAATGTACGCAACGTAGACTGTTGAAGTTTGTTGTCTGGTTTAGAGATGATCATTATTTTTTCAAACAATGGTGTGCTTCCCGAAGAAAACGCCAATGTATAATCATGGCCTTGTCTTCGTCTACGTCTGCGTCGGCGTGTGACAGCTTTGATATTGTCTGATATCTCTGTCGTTGCTGAAGATTTCTAAACAGCCAAACAAATACCAAAACGGCAGGTAACCGTCATATATTTTACACACTTATGCCCCCTTCTTTCAACTTGAAAATATCAGTGAAAAAGCAACTGCACGCAAGCGTTGGCACCCTCATATGATGCTCTTGTTGTTGTTCTAAATAATAAAAAAAAAAGGTTTGAACCAGTGTCACCACGATCAACGACCTATCGCCATGGCACGGATACTTGCTGTACCTTTCTCCGGAAAGTTTTTTGTGTTTACCAGACCCTATATATCCCGAAATAAGATGCCTTACGCAGTCCGATCTTGCATCTTTCTCTTCAACATCCAGTTAACTTTCTTACGTAAATCTATGTATTCTATATAAAAATCTCATAATTTTACGACCCTGGAGAAATAGGCTTTCGAAAAGGAAAAAATGGTAACCAGCATTTTCTCTTTTTACTACAATGTTCACTATCCATTTAAAGACAAATCTCATCATTTGAAGTACCGTTACATTTAAACTGTCAGCTGCAAATACACGGAGTTTCAACTCGGACAAGTTTAAAAGAATATTGTGGTCTGGTAAATAAGTAATTTTTGATTTTTGAGCATACCACTCTTAAAATAAATATTGGGTTCCTAACAATGGTTCGGCAAATTCTTTTAATTTAGTGGTGAAATGTTTAGGGAAATTTAAGTATATTTTAATATTCTTGTATATTAAAGAAAAAAAACTTCAATATTGCTCAACTTTAATTCCTGTGGAGATATATAAACATGTGTAATGATTTAAAAGACAAGTTCAACATAGATTGAACTATCAAAAGGATTTAAGAACTTAAAGCAATTTCACAATATTTATCAGCATTTCAGATATTTAAGACAGCACCTTTTTTGGAACTCGACTGCGGTTTGTTTTATTTGTGAATAGACGGTATGTCTTCTTATTCAATCTCCTTTGCAACAGTTTTTTTCAAACTTGTGCAACTAACCCTTGTGGCGCTGAACCATATTAAGTTGCTTATACAGACAGGTCAGATCAAGATCGGACTGCACAAAGCATACAGTATGATCCTGGTGCTACACTGTCCGCTTCTTGGCAAGATTTTCTTAGAAAAAAAAAAATCAGCTTTGAAATAATAATTTCTGCAACGTAACTTTTGACTTAAAAAGTTGGTTTCATTTATTTAGCCCTATAAGGGTAAGAAATGAATAGGAATTCGTTAAAGATACCCAATCCTGCCCTTCTAAACAGTTTTTTCAATGGATCGCATTTTATCGCACTGTTATGCGAAAGATCTAATAGAAAGGATTTTACAACATCATTAGAAATGAAGAAATTGTTTGATTTTAGCAAACGCTCAATTTGCTTTGATTTTCTTTATCCCATTTTGTGTTTTATTGACTAAGTTTTCTGTTAACAAAGATTCTGAATTAGGAAAAGGACAGGTTTTGCGGTGAGTAACGGGCTAATTGCCGTTTTGAAACAAAGGCAACCAGAACGGCGTGTTAAACAATACGCTATACAAACGACAAAAAAGTCGAATTCGAACAATAGCTGTTTTGGTTAAATTCCAGCAATGGGCTAGTTATTTAAATGGGCTGTGTTTTTGTCTTATAGAATAAACAAGCGTTGGGGAATGACAAAATGGTCTGATGCTTTTGAATGGAGGAAAAATAGTTCAGCTCTTTTATCGTTATCCTACCTCTTATTAAGCCTTGTAGTGCTTATAAATGGAATGGACTTAGTAGTCCGTATTAGTGATGCAGACATTGCAATTTGATGGATATTTTTGTTCAAATATCTAGGAAAAAAGCGCACCGTGTAGATTCAAGATCAGACTGCACGGAATGTGCAGTGTGATCTTGATTTACACTTTCCAAATGAGTATTAAGATCTGCTCTGCGCTACGAGGGTTAGCACTTGGGATACATGCGCAGCAGGTGAATTTAACCCTTTCCCAAACAATCCCTGGTTTTTACGGGTCAGGAATAGAAGCCTTATGAAAACATTGTGGGAAAAGGAGAAAATGCTGGTAACCAGCATTTTCTCCTTTTCCCACTATGTTTTCTACCCTATCATAGGTTAATTTGTCATCTGCAAAATGCTTTAAATTTGGTCTGGTCCAAAATTTGCCGTTTGGGAAAGGGTTAAATCCTTGTTGAACAGATTAAATACATAAATACAGTTAAACACCCCCTCCCCCCTTGAAAAAGGAAAAATCGCTCGTGACCAGCAATTTCTCCTTTTGGCAAAAGTAATCTGCTACAAGGCAAGAAAAAGTCGTTTGTAGGTGGCATCATTTTACAGCTTATCACAACGCAGCCTCAATCGAACTAGTACAATGCATGGTTGACAAAATGAAAAGTATTGTATTAAAAATAGTACAAAGATGAGAATGAAAAAAACAGGAAAAATATTGTAAGACAGGAAAGAAACAATGAGTGAAATCTAGTGATTATTGTATTAAAAATAGTACAAAGGTGAGACTGAAAAAAACAGGAAAAATATTGTAAGACAGGAAAGAAACAATGAGAGAAATCTAGTGATTGTTGTATTAAAAATAGTACAAAGATGAGACTGAAAAAAACAGGAAAAATATTGTAAGACAGGAAAGAAACAATGAGTGAAATCTAGTGATTATTGTATTAAAAATAGTACAAAGATGAGAATGAAAAAAACAGGAAAAATATTGTAAGACGGGAAAGAAACAATGAGAGAAATCTAGTGATTACCTATAATAAACTGTTTCAACTTCCTTTTTTCCACGGTGTTTTGAAATGCAGCTTTCAGCAGTGACACAAAAATTACCGTATTTCTTGTATACTATATGGCCTGCAACACGCGAAAAGTGTCGTCTCGGATCAGCCTGCGCAGTCCGCTCAGGCTGATCCTAGATAACAATTTCCGACCGTGTTTGAGTTTCTGTTTCACGCAAGTTCACTGTAGGACAAAATCTAATGTCGTAAAGTGCCGTCTCGGATTAGCCTGCGCGGACTGCGCAGGCTGATCCGAGATAACACTTTACGCAAATGTCCGAAAGCCCCTTTTCGCGTGTTGCAGGCCAATAATATAATAACCTCGAACTCAAATTTCATTTTTTTTTTCTTTTGAGGAATTCAAGACATCTAGTGAAACAAAAACATACTGTGAAATTTTTGTTGAGAAAGGGCTGGGGGAATATGCTGAAAATGAGCAATTTCGCAATATACCACAATATTTCAAGAGCCGCTGTAAAAAGAATAAGTCAAAATATGCTTGCATCTTTGAAAATGTTAAATGCAGATCAAAAAGCCAGGTACTCGAGTGACTTTTTACAACTAATTGAAACGGCTTTTTTTGAATACAGATCCCCCGTCTGTGAATTTCTGCGGAAGAGAAGATTAAGTGCTTAGAATTACACGTGAATTTAGAAAACATAAATAAATATATAAACGCGTTATATGAGTTATTTGAAAATGATAGATGTTATGATAATAAAAATAATAAAGATTAATATTTGCACAAGAGTTTGCTCAAGAGTAAATTTCCTCTTTCTTTTTTCTCAAATTCTTAGTTTGCTTAGTGTAGCATAACGTGCACCATTTGACAGTGTAGATCGAGATCAGACTTCACAGGACATGCAGTCTAATAATCATTGATATACATTGCCTGATACTTTGATAGGTATTCTGGTCATAAAAGCCGTCTAAAACTCTTTATCAAACGAAAAAAAATATAGACGTGTCCAAGTTGACAGCATTTGCAGACAATGTATCAAACGTGACTCAAAAACTGAAATTTGTTTGTGGAAGGGTAGGAAAAATTGTGGGAAAATGAGAAAATGCTGGTCCAGCATTTTCTCCATTTCCCACTAATTTTTCAAAACTTTTATTCCTTTAGATCGTAAAAGCTCGGGATTGTGTGGTAAGGAGTTAACTCTTTACCAAACGACAAAATTCTAGACTGGTCCAAATTGAAAGCATTTGCAGACGACAAAATAAAAGTGACTAAAAATTTGAAATTTGTTTAGGGAAGGGAAGAAAACATTGTGGGAAAAAGAGAAAATGCTGGTTACCAGCATTTTCTCCTTTTCCCACAATGTTTTCATAAAGGCTTCTTTCTCAGGGTCGTTAAAAGCTCGGGATTGTGTGGTAAAGAGTTAAGTGCTGTCGGGTCTGGTTGCTCAGTCGGTAAGGTACAGGGTCTGAAACCGATTTCTCTTTCTGGATTGGTGATAGTCGTCGCAAGAAGATACGTTTTTCTTCCATCATTGAACACTGTTTGATGATAATGGTCTCATGTCAGATCAGCATGTGGAACCTAAAAAGCTTGATTGGTAACCTATGATCAATTATTACACACACACAAAAAAAAAAGGGGGGGGTGTTACATTTTAAAGGCAGTTTTCTATCTTCTTCACAGAAACTACCCGATGTTGTGGGTACTCGTTTGTATTGCCTCGACAAAAATCATTCGTTCGTGTACCCACAGTATTGGTATTGGGGAAGACTTAACTATTTTAGATAGACCTTTACAGCACCACTTAAAGCAACTGACAATTTCAGTCGAATTTAAATACCAAATTTTAATATCAATTTTAATTTTATGATTTTTTTTATAAGAATGTCTCCAAAGCACGGATAGTGTAGATTAAAGATCAGACTGCAAGTCCTGTGTAGTCTGATCTTGATCTACCTTAGTCGCAGCAGCACACTAAGTCTCGTTGAGGGGCAAAACGATTGATAATACTCTATTGACTAAGTTGGCGCTCTTTTCGCATAATAATGGCTAACATTATTTTACCAGCGAAAGAAAGAACGAATATCTTGCAAAAAAAAGTAAATGATTCTTTTTTACGCAAAGCAAACAAGTTTTAAACTCTTTGGTTGCCAGTTACAATTTTGCATAAAGATCACACTGTACAGAACGTTCAGTCTGATCTTGGACCAAATGATCTTTAATTGCAGTTGAAATCTGCTTTAAGGCCTCGAAAAAGTCGAATTGTTTCTTTGGCAGCGAAGGACGAAAAAAAAAAGTATGGTTGAAGGCAGATTTACGAGTAATTGATCAGAGATCGATAATCTTTAATTATGATGCTTGCGGTTTGTTAGATGGGCATTCTCTCTGTAAATTGCGGTATTATATCATTAATAATAAATCAAGGATAACCTCTGGAGATCCGGATAAACTATCAGCCTTCATGTAATACAGGAAATTGTGATTACATTGAGCATGACTTTAATGATTGCTGCTTTGGCGGAATGAGCATCGTTCGATGATAATGATATCAAAGTACTGACAATACTGAGAGTGGGCTTTTCATTTCTTTCTTAATGCGGAAAAAATAATATTGTAAACTTTGATAGACATTGATAAAGTTTAAGATAATATAATGTTATATATTTTTGCTCTGATTACAAAGTTCATTTTTAGAATTATCAATCCATTTCAGTCTGAACGTGTGATATATTTTAAACCGATATGCCTAATCCTGGCAAAAGCTTCCCGTCATTGTCAGAGATTCTATCATGCTGCAGACAAATATCTTTATTCTTGGAGAAAATGAAGTGAACTTGGATTAAAAGCTGCGTTTCGCGACGTCTAGTCCTATGTCCAGTGTTTGTTAACCGTCTACTTTTGTGTACACAGGGCATTACGTTAATTTATCACATAAAACCTCCTCCGGCAGTGTATTAAACCCATGACATATTTTGCGTCCCGGTTCTGATCAGTTTTCAGTCACGAGCGCGTGAAGCCAGAGAAACCAACCACAGTTTGTGCGGGAATTTGTACTGTTACGCCGTTTCGGGGAAAAATGACGTCACTGTTGCTAAGACGTATACGCGTGGAAATTTTTTTCTGATTTTCGTGTTTGATAAAAACCAAGAAATGCAGCGAAAGTCTCTTAAAATCAGTATTATTGCGGAAATAGGTGGACTAAACCTCTCTGTAAAATAGTTCACTCTTCTTTCGGTGTAAATGTCAAAGAACTATCTACTTGTGTATGTACACATTTGAAACCAAACTACAACTGTAAACATGGACCTGTGAACGGTATAGAGGTTAAAGGTGATGATGCGGGATATTTCCTGTCTGTCATTCGTTTTATGTGATAAATAGAATCTCACATTCGTGTTTATGTATTATCATTTTTATCAAACTCGTTGACTAAAATGTATTTGACGCTCGCCAAGGCTCGCGTCATACAATTTTAGTCAACTCGTTTGATAAAAATAATAATACATAAACACTCATGTAATACACAATAGCGCGTTTTGTACGTTCATTAAACCCATGAGGTAGTTTTTTTTTTTTCTTGGTGGTAATTTGCCATTACAATACTAGGCTAGAACAATGACTGAAAACTTTATCTTTAACTGAATGAATTCTTCAGGGGAAGAATGAAAAAAAAAAACGATAGGTATTTTTTACAACGTATATATCGAGTTGGTTCGAAAATCGTTTCAAACATGTTTCAGTTATAGTAAGCCTACCAGTACGACTAACCAGCTGGCCAGCGTGCTGTATGATTTGTGTTTGATATAGAAAAAAATATTTCTGTATGTATAATATGGAAGGAAATGTCGGTAGATGGTAGATGGTACGATTAATCTGACAACAAAACATCAGTAACAAAATTATATGAAATCTGAGCTCATTATCTGCCATCTACTTTGTTTTCCTCTCCTTTTGTCTGGTAGAACAAAAATGAAAAGTAACAGTTGCTTCCTTGTAATAAAAGTTGTATCAGATTATCTAATTACCCCATGAAACATGTCATCGGGCAAACGAATTTGGGCACATCCTTGTTAAATTTATAATAGTAAACATGAACAGACTTTTCATACATAAATAATGTATTTTGAAAAATAGTAATAATAACAATAATAATAATGATAATAATGTGGCAAAAGGATAGGTTGTTACGAGCAACTTCTTTTGCGACAAACTATCTATTCAGCAAAAGTGTTTTCAGACGTGATTCGTTCTCATTTCTTTTTTTTTCAATTTAAAAGGGCCAAAAACTGAAATTCCAATAAAAAAAAAACAATTGAGATTCATATTTTGTTTTTTCTTATCCAGAACATCCCGATAAATAGGCTAGTGAAGAACAAGACCAGACCGAACATTTTATACAGATCGATCTTGATCGAATTTTCACCAGTATTACCTAAATAATGCATGTTTGAACAATCTAGATTTCCGAAATATTTGCAACACGTACAACAAAGAGAGATATATACCTTAATATTTACATACCTGAGCTGAACAAAACGATGGCTTTTAGACAACTATACTCTGCCGAATCCACGTGGAGTACTTTAAGTTTCTCCACTTGTTCCTGGAAGATACGTATATGATCCATAAAAGCCACCACCCTGTCCGCGGCCATGGGCGAGGCGTGAAGCCCGGCAGCGGCCAACAGGGGCGCCACGTGTAGGGGCATAGAGCACTGAGCCGCGTTTAAAACGAATAATTCACTCCAGCTTAGCCGTAACAAAGCGACTTGGTCCGTTATCTGAAGGTCCGGAAAAAATGGTATATTTCTTGCCCACTCCACGGCACTGAACAAGAGTCTAGCTGCCAGTTCACAAATATTTTCAATCCCCATAATGTTGTTGGGTTGCATACACTGTCCGTATCTCGATGTAGGATACGGTTCCGCCCTAAGAAGCATAGATATAAAGCTCGAAAGGTACGTATGTCCCGTTAGAGGATCCCCATTTGTGAAGGCCATTTGTCCAGCAAAAGGGTTCTGGCTTGGTGGAATTCGTCCTCTTTGTACAGCTGTGAAAATAAAAGAAATCACGTGACTTACAGTTTCTTGCAATACGATGTACCCTATTAGTGCTGCATGGATAAAAACACATTTCCAGTCAATTTAGAAAACCAAAACACCACATTTTAACGCTATGGCCTATTTGCAATAATATCTCACACGATTTTGGACAGCGTAAATCCAAGATCGGACTACATATTCTGCATTTGACCTTGATCTATACCGCAAAATCGTCCAAAGTCTTGATCATCAAATTACAAATATCTTGCTATACAACGTTGTCAAATCTTTTTAGCCCTTTACCAAATAGTCTCGTATTATTACGACCCAGATGAACGTTTCTGAAAACTTTGTGGGAAAAGGAGAAAATACCGGTAACAAGCGTTTTATCCTTTTTTTTTTATAATAAATTCTATCGTTTCGAAGGTAAATAAAACTATTTGCGCCATACTTAATCTGTAGTCTGCAGGTAAGTTCAATTTGGACTTGTCCAAAGTCATGTCGCCTGAAGAGTTAATTGAAAATATGTCACAATCTGAATAAGTTATATCAGTGATCTAGGAGTATTTCTAGAACAGAAATGTGAACAGAGAAACAGTGTAACAGAAGTCCTTGTTGCTAATACGAGCAATTAAAGCTTTTGCTGTACTGTTTTCATTGGAAAACTTTCATTTAATTGCATGACGACTATTTTTAGACCCAAACAACAGAAGTTACGTGAGTGCTTTTAACACATACTGAAATGTTAAGAGATTTTTATTGTTCCTATTTTGTAAAATTATCCGGAAATAATTTTTTGGTTTCACTCGCATACTAATTATAGATATTTTACTGTATTTAACCTTTCCTAACCCCTAGGCTGCTAAGCGCGACTCGCTGACCTTTTAGGGACAGTGTAGATCAAGATCAGACTGCACAGAACGTGCAGTCTGATCTTTGATCTACACTGTCCGATAATGGGATATCATTCCCCGAGACATAACTTTGATATAGCAATAATTGGGATTTTAATATCGTATTGAAAATTTAATTTTAGTTATTTAGCAGGATAAGGGTTAATTAATTGCATCAACATTGAATAATATCCCTAGCAAGTATTATTGTAACGGCTTTTATCCCTTCCCCTGCTCCCCCTCCAAAGTTGATGACGGGGACAAACAATGCTATCTAGCTTCTGAATAGTTTTGCTATGCGACAGTCTATCAATACTTCAGAACAGAATGAGGTCATCGGCCCATGCTATTCATGAACAATATTTCGATTGCAGGCTGGTTGTATAATTACCAGAATGTTTTTAAGAAATATCTATCTTATCTTTTTTTTTTTCAAAAACGGAAGTATAAAAAAGTATCGCCCCCCCCTTTTTTTTTTTTTCTTTGGGAAGATAGATATATATCATTTTAGGCATCAGGCCTGTCAAAATTTTAGGGTAAAATGAAATTTGGACATTGTGCGTACGACAATGACCAAAGCATCACATCAATGAAAAAAATAGCAGAGCTGTAGTTTTTTGTTTGATAGCTGCATAGTATTCTTAAGACTCTGACCCATTCGTGCAATGTACTCCTACTAGATCTAGCCTTTTTTCGAATCATAGCTAATCTGCATTATCGAAGTTTTCCATGTATAAAAAACCAAAGAGGAAAATTGTTGCAAAGTCTAAACAAACTAAATTTTGAGGGAAAAAATGTCATATAAGAGTATATTAAACTTGCATAAATGTTTTTTTCCAGAGGAAGAATTAAGTATTCCATGGCTTACATGTCCGTATGGAATGATTTATTTTTAGAAAAGAGAACTATATAGGTAGTTTTAGGTAATGGTGTGTCCCTTTGCTAAAACATACGGCTATATAGCAAGATACCTATACGGATGTCCAGAAGCGGGTTGTCGTGAAATTCTAAATAAATTATTTCTTAATTAAAACCAATGATGTAGGTACTCATTTGAATTGTCTCATTTAGACAATACCTTTGAATATCTACAACTAAGATTTTGATGAAGAACAAAGAAAGTTTACTCTGTGGACCCTAAATTGTTCCCCTTTAATTGTAACTCCGCGACATACAAAACGTTTCCAAAGACGAATGGGGCTTCCTTACAGGAAATGAACAGTGGAAAATATCATGATATATTTCCTAGAGATCTTTATAGTTTTTTTACGGATCCCTTTTCCTGCCATTATTTTTTTACAATAGGAAAAGGCACACTAATTTCGACTTCTTTCGGTAAACGATTGGATAAAAGAGATGAAATATTGAAATCTTGTCAAAAACTTCGTTTTTATGTTTTCGACCTGGCTGTTTAGCAAGGAAAATCTAAGTTAGACGTTCCTTGTCCGTGTAGATCTTAATCCGAGTTCTATAGGTCAAAAGTTTGTTTTTGTTTTTTTCTTGGGGAGAAAGGGGGTGGGGGGTAATTTCGGGGCAGCGTCTTTTTTCCCCCTCTTTTTTTTTAAGTGAATGTTTTTTCTAGAAAACTTGAAATATGGGTACTATCCAGTTTCTAGCTTTTTACTTCCGCTAAGTTCGTGCAGCTGATGGCGGGAATAAGATTCCGTAGTTTCAGTTTCTATTCGTTATGTGCTAATTATTCAAACGTTTCGTCATCCAAAATGCCGGTACAAAATGCCGTGTAAACTTACTCTGATTTCAGCCGATAGGAGCGGTATACGTAATTATGCGATGAATAAAATATTCGACTTTGTATTCTCTTGGACAGAGAAACATTACATTGAATCATGAATCTATGGCGGGATTTTTCTCGGATATCAAGTTTGCAAATCATATCTAACAACCATACATGTTTTAAACATTTTTCAGGCAATGCAGTGGGCCCAAAAAAGTAACTTTGAAAAACATCGTGAGAAAAGGAATATCTTTAGCAGATAACAAAGTTTTAGATCTGTCCATTAAAAACAGCAAATGCAGACGACCAATAAATTATGGCCGGAATGACGGATTTGTCTTTGGCAGGATAGGAAAAAATGTGAGAAAAGGAGTAAATGCTGGTTACCAGCATTTTCACCTTTTCCCACAATATTTTCAAATGCTTTCTACCCCAAGGTCTTGGAAACGGTAATATGTTTTGTAAAGGGTAAAACGATTCGGGTTGAACTAGGGATGCAGACAATGTCGTGCACCATTGACTTTACATATTGAGCTTCAAAACTTAGTGTAGCAAATAAACGTAAAAAAATCTGTACATGTTGCTATAGTAATAATCTTTACTTGAGGTGTAGGGGGGAATGGCGGTTACAAAATAATAGTGGTTTAAAAGGTTCAGCGTGACCTTTATTTCTTCTGTGGACTGTGTAGATCAAAATCGGGCTGCACAGAGACTGAGCTTAGATCTACATAGTCCATAGCCTTTAAATCATGATCTGTTTGAAGCGGTCTCGAAACTGCTAGAGATTGGTTTTTGCTGATGATTTGAAATACTTTTTTCGTTTAATCAACATTCTGGAGATAAAACATAACAATCTCGATTACAAAACCGCTACATTACCCGCAGAACTTTGTTTTCTCTCTTTTTGTTATTTGAAGCATTTTTCCTATTTTATGAAAGAGGACGTTTTTCTGTAGCAATCAAAACAATAAAAACGATGAATGTACATTAATCCCACATAGCAAATCCGTCAATTTGAAAATGCTGTAGGAAAAGGTGGCCAGAATTTTGTGCTTTATCCACAATGTTCTCAAAAGTCCTGTTTCTATGAGTAGTATACACACGTGAGTATTTTGTGAATCATTATCTATTGTCTGATCTTTAATTCCACTACCTTCAAAAGTAGCAAAATGTTGCACTTGGTGCCGCAAACAAGTTTCTAAAATCTGCTTTTCCTGCAATGGATTATACTTTTCAACTTAACAGTATAAATGAAACGAAAAAAAAATTTTTTTAATTACTCTATTAAATATTCAACGATGTAGCAAACAGTCCGGAGTTTAAACGACTCTGAGAAAGAGAACTTTTTGAAAACACTGTTAGGAAAGGAGAAAAAGGCTTTTACAAGCATTCACTCCTTTTCCAACAATGTTTCGTACTCTTTCCAAGGTATAATTTCTCATATGAGCCATATTCAATTTTATCGTCTCCAGTTGCTTTCAATTTGAACAAGTCTAATATGTCATAGTTTAATAAAGAGTTAATCGTTCTGCATAACTTAGTTTGCTGCTTTTCATGTGATGGATTATAGTGTTACACTAAATAGCCTAAACTTCGACTGATGATAAATTATTTAGCTATAAAATACCTTTCAGTACTTTAGGGGTGTTTTCCTCGTCAAACAGAGATATCATTTTGAGTAATACTGACGAAAAGGGCAAAGTACGAGTGTAAAAATTATGTCCACGAAGTATTGTCCAAAAGTTGCGACTTTGATATGGAAAAAGTCAAAGAAATAAAATATTCTTCTTTCGCGCTTACAATCACCGGTTTATCAATTAAAAGGAAATCATTATGACGGCTTGAATATCAAAGGTTATGAGCATGATCTACGCGTCGATGAGACAGTAAGGACAATTGACCATTTTGGTCAATTTTGGTTCGTTTCAGAATAGCGTAAATGAAGATCAGACTGCAAAGTATGTGCAGTCTGCTCTTAGATCTACAATATCAGATTTTCTGTGAGCTGGTCTGACCAAGCAACCTGGGAATCCCGTTAATGCACGTTTTATTTGATTGGTAGTCTAACGATTAACACAACGGGAAGAAAAATAGTTTGAAGAATTGTGGGAAAAACCCCTTGAAACGTATCTAACGATACTGGTTTAACCCTTATTCCGTAAGCTAAATGAATAATTGTGAATTCCAAGCCAATAATTAAACCCTAAACATTGCGATTTAAAAGTTTTTTTTTTTTATCCGAAATACAGAACCGTTGCGCACAGTATAGATTAAAGGTAAGACTGCACGTTCTGTGCAGTCTGGTCTTAATCTAGACTGTCCTCTAAAGGCTCCTTAGCAGCCTAATGTTCAAAAGTGGAGAAAAAGTTTCCTCTGGATTTTGTAGCCGTTTTTAACCATCACTGTTATTCTCATCGTAAATGAATAACATTTTGTTGAATCGAAAGTACGCTCCTTTTCCTTTCTTTTAATTTGCTTTATATATAGATAATTAAAATACGAAAAAAGGACAACTTGGGGTAATTAAGTATAGTGTAAATAATTAATGGAAATAATAGGTAATAGATTTTGGATCAACCTCGACTGGAATTTATACTAGACTTGTGAGTGACAGTAGTACAAGGGCAGAGCGTAAGCCTGTTACATCAAAAGGTCCGAGTTCGAAACCCATGATGCGTGGGGGCAACATTTGAACTAGCCACATCACGGCGCGAGTACTGCTTAAGCTCTCTTGTAAGCAATCATTGAGACTGATTGGTAGAAGTTGTAAGAACTTATTTCACAAATGATGTAAAAATAATAATGTTTGAATTTGTATAAGCTCTTGCACTAATAATTGCAGACCGTGCAGTCTGATCTTTGTCTTCACCGACCGTCACCTGATCCTTTGTAAGTTGTAGATACTTATCCTGCTAGATAAGTTAAATAAAAAACGTCAAGCCGATAGTAAAAACCCGAAAAAAGTTATTAAAAACTTACTATTTGGAGAAAAATATCTCCATATCAGACAGTGCAGATACAAGATCAGACTGCACGTCCTGTGCAGTCTGATCTTGATCTACACTGTCTGCAAAAGGTCAGTTAGTCGCGCTTAGCAACTTAAGTTTAAACCCATGGTAAATCATTAATGGTATGAGTGTTTAAGATTTTCGAATACAAGTTGCGACGACAAAAATTTTTTGGAATTTTGAACACAGATCAGTTACTGTATTTGATTGAGAATCAGAGCTGGTGAATCGCACTTCTACAATGTTTGGGATACACTTAATTGCTTCAATAGTGTAGACTGACATAAGACTCCAAAAGACTTACGCTCTGATCATGGTTCCACATTGTCCGATATTTTGCACCGTATTTTTTTACAGAAAGATCTATATATTACAAAAATTAGTTCTATTCGTCTACTCTTTCTTTCTTTATTATCCAGGAAATTTTATACGACTTGAAACCCGTTCAAACTTCAATCAGATGTTCTAACGAAGGAAACAGATGTCACGATACATAATCACATACAACGACGTTTAACTCTTACACTAGCAATTGCGATTTAGATAAGTTTTTTCGGATGGTGCAGATCAAGATCAGACTACACAGAACGTGCAGTCTGATCGTTGTCCTCACCGGCCGTCGACTGATCCTTTGCTATGAAACAAGTCGTTTGTTTAGAAGTAAAAATCTTCTCAAGATCTTCGGAAAAAAATTGTCGAATTTAATTTGCTAAGCAGCAAAAGAGTAAAAGTTATTTTCTCGTTTCATGTCCGCACAGTACAAATGCTTATTATAATTTACATTAATGTCATGCAATACTTTCAGATCAATTCTGTATAAGTGCATTGCCTTGTCAATGACTCTAATGCTTTAAAATTATATCCACGGAAAATGGAGACGGCTTTACATCATTAACTTTTGCTGTGAAGGAAAAAAAAAAGAAGTCTCGTTCATTTATTTCAAGCAGGATTTAATGATCCGTGTCAGATAACACATATGCAATGATTTGTCTGGTTGAATTTCAAGCAGCGTAAGAAAATACTTATTTGAGACTCGGACTTGTGTACTGCCGATTCGAAAGGTAGCTCCAACGTTATATTTCGTGAGTTTGTTCCTGTGGAGAAATAATCACAAAAATAACATCGGAGCTACCCTTCGGGTGAAAGGTAGGACTTGAAACCTCTGATAAAGTGTCTTTTGAGCTTTGATGACAAGATGAAAAAAAACTGATGTCGATTCCTATAAAATCGCTTATCTGTGAAACGATTAGAATGGCGCAATGTAGCGGTCACCGACAACAGAAATGACGAAATTGTAAATCTGACCATAATTATGGAATAGGGAAATAATTCTTGGTTTTTTAGTAGAATTGGGAATGGACTGTAAAGAAATAAGAATCCTACTGGAACCAAAATTAAACAGAATGACTACAGGAATTTAGCACTATCGTGAAGATTTATTACAAAGATTATTAATAGCAACTTTTAACCTGAATTGGTGAATGAGAAGTAGCCCTCTGCATGATTGAAGTGGGGATAAGGAAGCTGTATGTCGGACGACCTACCTTCCCGTCTCATTCCCATTTTCAGACACTTTTTCAGCCTACAATACTGACATTGATTTCGATGGTGCTGGTCCATGGGACAGTTGCGATTACCACGGCATGTATACGTTAAATTCCTTCGGACTGAGCGTTTGAAAAAACTTTTACAGCCTTCGCACGTGTATTGTCCGTAATGCTTTCCCGAGCTCTTGTCGTGACAAACCACACATTCGATAAAGTTCGATTTACTGTCCGGGGTCGTGGCCCCATTCTGACTTGAAGCCGACGAATCACTGTTCGATACCGCGGAGGGCGGCGGTTGATTCGGAGTCTGATTTTGATTTGAACTCTGTGTCTGCGGTTGTGTCGGCTGTATGGTCGGCGTTAAAGCTGCCGCTGGCGTCGTCTGAGGGGGTTGGGCCGGCGGTTGAACGGCGGTTGGAGTCGAACCA
The DNA here is from genome assembly GCA_946811185.2 of Hippopus hippopus. Lineage (NCBI taxonomy): Eukaryota > Metazoa > Mollusca > Bivalvia > Cardiida > Cardiidae > Hippopus > Hippopus hippopus. Next base: position 36,755,038 of record OX328104.1, read on the forward strand.
CCCAGCTCTACAACGTCCGGATCCCTCCATGAATTAACGACTGGGTTTTGCGTGGCAGTCATAGCCATTGCAAAATACAAGATCGTCACGTAATGTGTATGCGGCTCTGTACACTGCTTATTGCTCAAGGTTAAACATGGAAGATAACGTTCACTATGTCAGCGAGGTTAAGTTTGTATTCCGAATAGTTTTATGTCATCCGACGTTTTACACAATGTTATGTCACTTAAATTAAACGGAATAAAATGAAATAATCCAGAAACGAAAGTAGACAGTACATCCATGCGGTTTATTATGCTATGAGATCCCCGCTAGAGAACTGTTGACTTCAATATGATGTTCCTTTCACCCGAGCGCATGATCATAAATATAACCTGCATTCTAGAGCGCGACTTGGTTTCAAGAGAGGCACTGTTTCTCTAGCGCAGTAATCGCATTAAATGCTGTAGGGGGAGTGCGTGGTCAACCCCTGCACCCTATCTATTGTGAACTATGACCTAACCATTCAAAGAGTAAAGTTTCTATAGTGACTTTGCCTTATATGGTCGACTATGTCATTTAAGTTCAAGAAGCGTATTTATGAGTGACAAATACCGTCGCTTGGTCGTACCCCCAACTTCATAGGGCATGCCAGGAGGCACGGAGAACGCTTCACCATTGGTCCTATCGATCGCACATAACACACGTCCACATTGTGAACGTATAGAAAATTGGTACTCTAAAGCGCAGAGGGTTAAACCTACAGATAATGTAGCATATACAGTGTCGCTCTCTAACCAATCACAGGCGCGGAAGGAGGCGGAGTAGGAGGCGTGTCCTCAAACTTTATTGATGTGTGAAAATATTCAGAGGGGTTTTTCCGCGGTTAGGGAAACACCAGTTTAGTTTAAAACAAGCGGTGATAAGATATATTATCTCGAACCGCCTAGGTGTATCAGGCAAGTGTAAGTCGTTACTGTAGAATTGCATCGCACAATTATTTTGGGTTAAGCAAAAAATGAAAATGGGTCAGGGTTTGTCAAATTACACTGCAATCTTAGCAGACACACATGTATCGGTGCAGACGAGCCCGGATTAATGCGAAACTTGGCTCAGTTTCAACCGGAGGTTTACTGTATTATATTTATCCCTAAATAGGGTGTCTGCATTTTAATTTACTTGCGGATGATATTCCGTTGGATTTTTTTTTTTTAAACCCATTGCCACGAAGGGTTTTACTAAAGGACCCCTAGTTTACACGACCCCTGATGATTAACGCGTTTGAAAACATCGTTGAAAAAAGAGGAAATGCTAGTAAACAGCAGTTTCTCCTTTTTCGTTATGGTTTTAATCGTTTCGAAGACAACTGATTTGAGTCATTGTAATTTGCAGTCTTCACATCTTTTCAGTATGGACGAGTCTCGATTTTGTCGTTTGAATAAGAGTGAAGACTTGACCATAGAATAGACATCACGATAATGATGTTTATTCAGTGATTTTTTTTTTTAATGTTTTTGTTAAAAGAAAAATTGTTAGAAAAGAATCAAGGATTTGCTCTTGTCTATAAGTTATCTCTCCAATCTTCCAAAGTTTTTTCCAAGAACTGTCCGACATAAAGAGAAACAGTAGCTCTGGTTTAACCCTGTACCAAACAATCCCTGGTTGTTACGACCCAGAGGAAGAAGCCTTCTGAAAAAAAATTGTGGGAAAAGGAGAAAATGCTGGTTACCAGCATTTTCTCCTTTTCCCACAATGTTTTCTACTCTTCTAAAATCAAGTTTCAATCTTTCAATCAGGTTTATTTTGTCGTCTGCATATGCTTTCAATTTGGACAAGTCTAAAATTTTGTCGTTTGGTAAAGAATTGATGCAACTGCCAGTAAACTAGTGTCCGTATTCACAAACCATTCTCAAGAATATTCTTAGTCTAATTATGGACTTAGAAAGTAACACAACTTCTGATTGACTAAACCAGATGGTTTAGCCAATCAGAAGTTGTGTTACTTACAAATTTAGAACATTCTTGAGAACAAGAGTAAGAATTTTCTAAGCAAAAGTTGGTGAATACGGAAACTTCTAGGGGAAGAGTATATCATGAACGACTTCGTAATTATTGAAGGCTTGTTTCTTTGTAATGACATGCCAAAGACTTTAACGATATTGCTGCTATCTATCTGTCTATCTGTCTATCTATCTATCTGTCTATCTGTCTATCTATTTATTTTATTATATTCATCTTTTGTCTACAATAGTGATTTTTATATCAACGAGTTTTCCGAAATGGTAGGATGATTTGATTAATATATTATCATGTCTTTAGTCCACAACAAAGAATGCAATATTTCTTTAAAGAAGGGCTGCAATTTAAAAAGTAGCAAATGGAAGTGGCCCAATGTAAGTGGATTTCCGGATCTGAATCTTGAAGAATTTTAATTTAAGGCTTTACCACAAAATCATAGCTTTTAACGATCCTGAGGAAGAAGGCTTTTGAAAACTGTGTGGGAAAAGGAGAAAATGCTGGTTACCAGCATTTTCTCCTTTTTTTCTGCTAATGTTTCAAAAAACTTCTTCCTCCAGGTCGATAAAACTCGGGATTGTGTGTTAAAGCGTTAGGGAAAACCTTTGTAAAACAGGGCCTTATTTGGTTACGATTCCTGTCGCAATGACCATCATCTTTTCTCTGGGAAGTTCGAGTCCAAGCTTGGACTAATTCTTTGCGAGGATTGATAACAATTACAGCGACAATTGTCACTCCTTTTTCACTGCTGAACATTATTTCGAGGACGTTAATGTTAGAAAGCAGCAAGTCACTTGGCGATAGTATTGTGCGAACTCAGTTATTGGTATAAGAAATCCCAAGAAAGCAAAGATAGATTCACTGGCCCACGCGAATCAACTTTAATGGTTTTGCAGTCGGCGTTAGACACCAAACAACAATATTTTGCATAGGGTTAAACACAGATCTCGGAATATTAGATAATGGAATTAACCCTCTACTAATAAATCCCGGGTTTTAGCGACCTTTATGAATAAATCTTTCGAAAAGATAGTAGGAAAATGAAAACTTGCTGGGTGCGATTTCACGAAAAAAGTTAAGTCTCTTATTTTACTCAAATCTAATAGTCACAGATTCTGACTTAAGTTCAGTTCATTATTTAAGATGCATTTCAATAACATTAACAGACTGTAGTAACATTCTAACATCCTTGGTTGACACTATGTTTCAGATTCAACTAAGCAAAATAAATGGACTTAAGTTAATTAACAGACTTAAGTCCGTTATTTTGCTAAGTTGAGTGTGAAATGTTGTGTCAACATAGGATTTGAGAATGTTTCTTTAGTAAATTGATATTAGTAAAATAAGCTTCAAGTAACAAATTCAACTTAAGTCGGAAATGGGTCCGTTAGCTGACTTGAGCAAAATAAGAAACTTAAGTTTTTTCGTGAAACTGGGCCCTGGCAGGGTCCGGTTTCACGATAAAAGTTAAGTCTTTTATTTTGCTCAAATTTGCTAACAGACTCATTTTTTGACTCGAGTTGAGTTCTTGATTTGAGATGCGCTTTACTAACATTAAAAGACTTGGATAACGTTCTCAAATCCTGAGGTGACACAAAGTTTACGACTCAACTTAGCAAAATTAATGGACTTAACTCTTTTAACAGACTTAAGACTATTTTGTCGATGAGATGAGCCTGGAACGTTGTGTCAACTCAGGATTTGAGAATGTTACTACAGTCTGCTGATGTTAGTGAAATGTGTCTCAAGTAACGAACTTGGCTTAAGAAGAAAATGAGTCCGTTAGAAGATTTAGCAAAATAAGAAACTAGAGTTTTTTCGTGAGACCGAGCCCAGCTTTTCACCATTTCCCTCAATTTCATCCAATATATCTAGGCCAATTCACATCATTTGAGACACGTCAAAGTGGTCTTCTGCAAATGTTTCGAATTTGGACAAGTTTAAAATTTTGTCGTGTTTTAACCCTTTTCTAAACGACAAAGTTTTGGACTCGACCAAATTGAAAGCGTCTACAGGCAACAAAGCAAATGTAACACAATTGATGATTTTTGACTGATAGAGTAGAAAACATTTTGGGAAAAGGAGAAAATGCTGGTAACCAGCATTTTCTCCTTTTCCCAAAATGTTTTCAAAAGACTTCTTTCCCAGGGCCGTAAAAACCAGGGATTGTTTGGGAAAGGGTTAAAGGCGTAATATCATTTGACTGTAAACTAACTGTACTCCAGGTAAACAATTTTTCAATCCGACAATTGAAATCATGCATACAGATGTATAACTCTACCAGACGGCGAAATTTCAGACTGGTTCAAATTGTAAGTACTTGCAGAAGACAAATTAAAGTTTGCACAAATGATGGTATATGTATCAGGGAGCGTTGAAAAACATTGTTGAAAAGTGCTTGTTACCAGCATTTCTCCTTTTTCCACAATGTTTTTATAATTACTATTCCTCTAGGGTTATCAAGCACAGAGGTATTTGTTGGAGGGTGAACGTAAGATTGTAGGTCACGCCGCAGTCAAATAAGGTGAAGTATTACGATCGCATTTCTTGTGAATCGTAAAATCGTTCGACATTTTAACGCAACACATTGGGAATCAAATACGTCTGGACTAATACAAGAATAACCAATAAATTAAAACTTTTTTTTTTTCAACATTTCGACCAAAGGCCTTAACTATTTAACACACGACAAAATGTAGACTTGTCAAAATTGAAAATATTTGCAGACGACAATTCATCTTCAGCTCAAATGATGGAAAGTATTTTAGGAAGAGGAGAAAATGCTGGTTACCATCAATTTCTCCTTTTCCCACATTGTTTTCAAGAGGACTTTTTCCTCAGGGTGGATAAAACTACTTGCCATTGTGTGGAAGAAGGTTAATCAAGAAAGAAAAACATGGTAAGTTTATTTTGATAAAGGCCTTTATCCAAAATACTAAAAAGAGAGTGTTTTGATTCATGCAAAATAACATTTTTCTATCTGAATATTTTCTGAGGAAAAAAAAAAGACACCGTTTTTTTAAGGCAAGCAAGATGAAGGGGCAGTACAGAGTGACACAGTGACGAGCAATTTTTCTGTTTTACATGCTTGGTGTTTTAGCCCTAAAGCTGCTAAATAAACCAACATCTTCAGCTGATAGTTTCGACAAAAAAAAACCTGCGAATTTAACCCTTTACCAAACAATCCCTGGTTTTTACGACGCTGAGATAGAAGCCTTTTGAAAACATGGTGGGAAAAGGAGAAAATGCTGGTAACCAGCATTTTCTCCTTTTCCCACAATGTTTTCTACTCTGCTGGAAACAAATTTCAATTTTTGAGTTACGTTTATTCTGTCGTCTGTAAGTGCTTTCAATTTGGACCAGTCTAAAATTTTGTCGTTTGGTAAAGAGTTAAAGCTTATTTTCATGATGAAATAAAGAGTATCAGACAGTCAAGATTCTATATCAGACTGCACTTTCGGAGTAGTCTGTTCTTGATCTATTCTGTTTGCGTAAGACAGTCTGATCTTGATCTTGTCTGCAAAAATCTAGCCGGGCAGTCTAGGAGTTAAAAAGCGTTTTATCCACAGTGGCCTCAAATAACTTTTGTATGAGGAAAATAGATAAACACTTAACAGTTACACAAATTTCATGAACATTGGCAACAAAGATTAAAGGCTAAGTGCTATTTAAAATATCATATCGCCGGAATAATCTGAACATATTGGAAAGTGTAGATCCAAGATCAGACTGCATGTGAAGTGCACTCTGATGTTGATCTACATTGTCCGCAAAAAGCACGCTGGGTCCCGCATAGCAGCCTAAGGGTTAAGCTAGCGGGAAAAAAAAAAAACCTTTAATTTCAACCCAACAGCACATGGTGACCTTAAAACCAGGTCAGCCTACCTGAAATATGCAAATATCACGACCTACACTGCATATGTTTGCGCAAGTCAATGTAATGCAAGCCGCTTATCTTCAGTCTGTCTGGTTATAGGTGTACCGTATTTACTCTAGTTGAGGCCCACCTCATAAGTTTTTTTAGCTCGACCGTCGGTAGCTTTGGCGTTGGAGTCGGCGTTCATATTTTCATTGAAAATTTTTAGAGCTCTGATTATCCGAATCATGTGATGGATTTGGTTCATATGATAGATAATTTTATAGGCCCAAAGTTTCTTCGATCAACCTCCCACGCGAATGACCCTATGATCAAGGTCGTAGAACATCGAGATTTTCCAAATTAAATGATGAATTTGTTTTAAATTCGGCTTGATGATATATACAGGTCCAAAGTTTCATTGAGCCATACCTAGCCATACCCATGCCCATGATCTTAAGGTAGATTTCACAGATTTGAAATTTCATGTAAAAGTTTTTTCTAGAGCTCCTATTTTTCAGACCGAATGATCGATTTGGTTTAAAGTTAGTACGATGATGGATATTGGTCTTCAGTTTCATTCAGCTTTACCTCTATCCATGCCTGGGCAAAAGGTCAAGGTCACTGGCAATTTCCTTGACTTTGTCTAGGAAGGGTTTTTGTACTAACGCTGGTGTCGAAGGTGTTGTTGGGTCTTCATCCAAGGCCGGGACCCTGTTGCTGTCTTAACCCTTTACCGCACAATGCCGATTTTTAACGACCCCGGGAGAGAAGTCTTTTGAAAATATTGTGCGAAAAGGAGAAAATGCTGGTAACCAGCATTTTCTCCTTTTCCCACAATGTTTTCTACCCTACCAAAGAAAAATTGCACCATTTGAGCCACAATGAAATTGTCATCTGTAAATGCTTTCAATTTGGACAAGGCTAAAACTTTGTGGTCTGGTACAAGGTTAAGGCACTGCCACCCCAACAATGAACTTTTCCAGGCGAGCTGTACTATCCTAATGACAATTCTTATTATATCAGTAGTTGAAGAGAACTTAAAATTGTGTTAGAGAACTTTTCGATCTTTAACTCGTTAATACCAGACGACAAAATATAAGATATGTCCATATTCAATGTTAAAAAGTGAGGTAAAGAAAACAAAACCAACCAACCAAACACAAAACAAACAATTAAACTAAGCTTTAGGATGGAAAAAATACGAATTGGAAGTGCCAGATTATGATACAACTCTCTCAGTATATTCAATGCCCATCTGTTGTGGAGGCCACCTTTTTCAGTGCTGTCAGAGAACAAAACTTAGTGCTGACAATATGTCCGTGTAAGAATTCATTATGTCAATATGGAGCTGTAACGCTTGAAAGCAACAGAAAAATTATATAATACCAATATTTTAAACCAACTCTTGATTTTTCATGGTAATTTCCTTGGGCAATGAATGCACTGCAGAGCCCAATCCCAGTACTACTGAGACCAAGGAAACACACAAATAGTTGAGCTGATGCCGTGATTTGACTGGTATAATGTTGAAAACGATCATATTTATGAATCATATACGTTCAAAGTTAACTTTTAAGCAAAGAAGGAGGTCGCCCAGGTCATGTAGATGAATACCAAAGTTTGTATTGGTGATGCATTGCGCATGGTACAGTTCAAAAGCTGTTTTGTAGTCTATAAAAGGTTTTGTATAAATAAGACCTATTTGTTCGTGACAATCCCGCATAGTCTGTATAAAAGATTTGCATTTTGTTCATTAACAGGGCTCTGCCTCTTTTTCTGTCCCAAATGGCATGGATGATATCTAAGTAAATATTTGCCTTTTTCATAAATTTGAGAACTTGTGGAAGGCTTTGGAAAGGAAGGTTAAATTACAGCTCGCTTGTCAATCGCTGCAGGTATTGTATTGTCCAATGTTTGATGTTCTAATGATTTTAGCTTGTCTCCATTAGGTTTGCTTCATTATAACGCTCGTAATGATTGGTCTTTTACGATGGCTCATCTTCCACCGACGTAATAAAGTGTAGTTGTACTCTGGCATCCAATGACACAATTTTGGACTTGTCCAAATTCAAATCATTTGCAGACTACAAATTTATTGTGGCTCAAAGGATCAGACATGTCTGTATAAGAGTAAAAAACATTAGTGGAAAAGGAGAAAATGCAAATACTAGGATTTACACGTATCTCATTTTCCACAATTATTTTTGATAGGGCAGAAAACATTGTTTAGAAAAAGAAAATGCTAGTTACCAGCATGCATTTTCTCCTATTCCCTCAATGATTTTCAAAGCCGTCTTCTTCAGGGTCGTTATTACTCGGGATTATGTGGTGAAGGGATTCACTGATGTTAATCTGGCCCTTGTAAAACCACATAAACCGAGCATTCACGAAAACAGGCGAAGAGTGCCGAAGCAGTAATTTACGTCTCATTTGAACAGTGCTACATCATATTAACAACACTGAGGAAAAAAAGGTCTTTGAATTTATTTGTAACTTTGGTAATCAGCATTTTCTCCTTGTCCCACAATGTTTTCTTCCTTTGAAGAGACAAATTTCATCGTTTGAGCCATATGTCATTTGTTATCTGTGTAGCTTTCAATTTAGACAAGTTCAAACTTTTGTGGTCTGGTAAAGTTTAAATACTGCCAAACTACATGGTGAGTTTCATTGCCCAAAGAATAGTGTATCAAGGCCAAGCAACACCGTCCCACGACCTCTGTTTCCCCAATTTAAGACGGACTCGGCGATATGAACAGGAACAATCATTCCCACATCTCATGACGTCATAGTCAGACATCGTTATGAATCAGAACTATTCAAAAACATGCTTATAAAAATCCTTGATAATCATTTAAAAAAACAACGTTTCATTTTTTATCTGTGTCGTGTCAAGTCATTGGTTTGACATGCAACGGAAAAGCGAGATATCTAGAGTGTATCATGGCTGTTTGGCAATTAATTAGCCCTTTCAGCAGCACAGGCGAAAGCAGGAGTTCTTACGGACGGCAGAGATCCAAGATCTGACTGCACAGAACGTGCAGTCTGATCTTGGATCTATACCGTCCGCTTGTTGTATTAAGCCTATAGGGGAAAAAACTTTTCTGACCTTCAGTAGAATGTATTTTCGGGTGTCGAAAGATTTCGAGCTAAAATATTAGGCACTGAAAGACTTCCTCCTTAGAGTACTAACTAAACGATCTCTACTTTTTCAACGGCTAGAAATAAAATTCAATTCTAACTGAAAAAGTATTTTGGTCATCCTTTAGAATGAAGCAGCGGATGGTCGGGATCAAAGATCATACTACATGTTCTGTGCGGTTTCATCTTAATCTACGCCGTACACTAAAGCTAAAGGCATGGATGTTGCCAACGGCGATGAAAGAGTTAATACTTTTGATAATAGAAAATTCAAATGGTTATTATTATATTTAACAAATTCATCCAGTTAAGAGGGCAAGATAAACTGCAAGTTTCAGGCGCAGTGGATACTACTTATTGGACCAAGATGTGTCAGAAAATATTGGACAATTAGGTTCAGGAGATTCAGGACTAGTTTACTTAATCAGAACTGCCCGCAAAAGCCACAAAAGTTGGGTCTGGTAAGCTAAGTGTTAAGAGCCCTTTGAAAGCTCTTGATTGAGTTGCCACTCTGTTGTGGAACTGTGTACACTTCATGCAATTAGTGCTTTGTTACAATCTACAGCACACTTTTGCTGCTTTACATTTTACCCCATAATGTAAGCATACTTATTGGAACACCATCGTTGTTGTATCAAAAGAAAGAAGTGATGGAATAGTTTCTTACACAGCTTACGACATTAAATAAATTAAATCGATACGACATTGCACATATTCACGCTTTCTGAGTTATTGTCGATAACAATTCGTGGGAAAAAAAATGCTTTGCTGAAGGGCAACTCCATCTTGACTGATTCCAATTTCGATAGGGCTCGGCCCTTTTTTTCACTGTGATTTTCAACCAATTATTCAAGGAAATACAGTGAGAAGACCAAATGGAGTTATGAAATCTTGTCTCAGTAAGAAAATTGAAGTTAGCCATGAAAGTATGGTTTGGACAAACTCCGACAGACTGTCAAGATGAGGCGTTACATTAATTTGTGGTGTTATCAAAATGAAATTTTATTATACCTGTCGGTTTTTTAGCACTAATTGATCAGTGCCAAGACTTATTTAGTATTTGAATACAGAGTATGAAGTAACGAAGTATATGTTTAAAAATAGGCATTGCCATGTCATACAATGTAGAACATTGTAAAGAAAACCTTTCATCCGGAACAGAGGGGCATACCACCACTGCAAGCAAACATAAAAGATATGAACCAGGCTCTGTGAAAATGGGGCTTAATGCATCTGCGAAAAGTATCGACCCAGGTCAGCCTGCGCAGTCCGCGCAGGCTGACCTGGGCCGAAACTTTTCGCTATTGGTCATTTTTCTGTATGCCCAAGGACCACTCTATTTCATGATTAAGTTTGTTGTTAAAAAATTGGATATTATGGATCCATAAGTATGTGATGGCTTGCCTTGTACCATGAATCACGGAGATGCATTAAGCCCCCTTTTGTCAGAGCATGGCTCATATAGAAAAAAACACAATGACAGTGTCTGACCCTTTGGGTGCCCCGACTTTTGTAATGTAAATTAATTCTGAATGAGTCGGTTACAGATCATATTACCAAAACGTCTGTGAATACATGTATTCTTTACATAGGCGAATAAAAGGTTAATAGAAGAATGTACGATTACAGTAATGAAGACACATTCCAAAAACATTGTATGCCCCTTTGATAGACAAGTTTTGAAAACATCGTGGGAAAAGGAGCTGTTGCTTGTTACAAGCATTTGCTCCTTTTCCCACTATGTTTTCGATAAGTATCCTGATGCTTTGTGTTTATTGCACTAGTAATTGTATGCCTAAATACAGCATGTATGGTAAAGTGTTAAACATTATTCTAATAGAAAGGAAACAACCTTGTTTTAGAGCTGAGTTAATCTCGGGTCTCGAAATGTTGCAACAGATAATAATAAGACCGTAAAACCGTTTTTAAAGGAAGAAAGTAGAATTAATTTGTAGGTAATGAAAGACGGGAAAAAGAGAGCGCCTTGGTGCACACCCCCAGATGTCATCGAAATCTATGATTTGTTCTTAAATCGTATAGGACCTAGCCAAATTTTACAAGGAATTGTTGTTGTGTCAAATGGATTTATTGACGAGTTTTCAAGACTTAATTGTATTAGCAATTCTTTTCCGGATGGAAGTCATTACATTAGCGGTTCAGCATAGAACGGGGACTTTTCTGTTTGAAAAAAAAAAGCTCTCAAACTTATCATAGCCGAATTAAGGGTCGTATGACTGATCGTTAGACCTGCATATTTATAGATATATTTTAGGCTGAAGTTCAAAGCGCATTAAAAAACACATATTGAATCATTATGTATCGTCAGTCAATTAAAACCAGACGCGTGAATTATTGCGCTTTTAAATTTGAAGTCTCGTCCTTCTTCGTCTGATATGTTTATCATTTCCACGTGCTGACAGAAGTATTGTGTGATCTGGTCCGTCACAAGCATCATAATGCGCTAAGTAGTAAGTGCAGATCAAGGTCGCACTGCTCACAAAGTAAAATCTGATCCTGTATTTACATTTTCCGTTTTTTCCCCACAATATTCTTTTCCAAATAAAGTACAAGTGAAGTGTTGGTTTGTGCATTAACCATTATAAAGATAAAGTTTATTCTATTCATACTGTCTAAAGGTTAGCGACATACTTGATTACATTATGCATCTTTCGATTTCTTCTAACTCTTTACCAGACGACAAGATTTTAGACTTGTCCAATTCAGAGCACATGCAGACGACAAATTAAATGTTGCTCAAATGATTAGATTTTTCTGTGAAAAGAAAAGGTTTGAAAACCTAGTGGGAAAAGGAGAAAAATCACGGTTACCATGCGGCATTTTCTGCTTTTCCCTATAAGTTTTCAATAGCTCTCTTCCTCGTTAAAACCTGGGATAGTGTAGTAATGGATTTTACTCAAAGGCTGGTAACTGCGAGTCAGCTTTGCCGACAGTGCAGGTTTTTTTTTTTTTAAACAAAGTTGGTTGAGAAGAAAATGCTTGAAAACAGGTATTTTCTCCTTTTCTCTCGGAAGTTTTCAACCGTTTCATAGACGAATACCATTCGGACTACTGTTTCAATTAGTCGGCTGCAAGTAATTTAATTAAAGACTATGACAAAATTTTATCGTCTGGTAGACAGTTAACCCACTATTACACGTACCTGAAAATCCTAATTTCAGCAGCCAATCATATACGAGTCTTCGCGGACAAGGCACTGAACATGAAGCCCTTGCTCGGTAGGCCTACTAGCGAAACCAAGGAAGACATGAAAGGGTGAATCATGGCCGTGATATATCTGAAATTCTTTCGAATTCCTTTTAAACAAACGCAATACATTTTTGGGTAGATAAACAGGTTATGTGGTTATGATTAATATGATTAAAAGGGCGATCGCATCTTTTGTTGAGGGGGGGGGGTTCAAAGTATGAAAGAAATTACTTTTTTTCGATGTTCTTCATCTTTCATGTTCTTCATCTTTTGATCTGTATTAGCTGAAAAAGTTGCTCGGCAGCATCTTTAGGCAGTATGTATCTACACTCTTTTAGTGAATTGATCTTTGACAGAAAAACTTAAAAAAGGCTTAGTATCATACTAAAGGGGCTATTCAAATTTTCATGATCTAACATAACTTCAAAAATGATTCATCACCGAATGAAGAAAAAGAGAAACAAATGTAAGAAAGGCAAATGTTTCAAAGGTTTTTCCTAAATGGGCTTCGTAGCCTCGTAAGGCATTTTTATATTTTCGCGCCTCAGTTTCTCAAAGACTTATGGGAATGCCACACGACCAATGACAAGGGTCGACTTCCTCGATTCGTATTCAAATCAGTTCGATGACGTCAGGTCTGATATTATAAAGGTAGACGGAATTACCGATCTCAAAGCCACCGTTATTTAAACGCCAAAAATTTGCGCCATTTAGCTGAATGTAACACTACAGTTTCTTTACGCTTGTAGAGAAAATTGTATTTATCTGTATTTGTCACTGTTAAACTAATCTTAATGTTTCACTTTGACTGCGGCTGCCGTTGCACTGCGGAGCCAAATTTTTATGTTTGTTTGCTTATTTGTTTGTATGGTGTTTAACGCCGTTTTCAACATTATTTCCGGTCATGTAAAAAACTCATCCATGAGGGAGAAAAAGCATTTAACGCGTCTATGTATTACGAATTGCCCTATGTATACATACTAATCGACGTTGTGACCTTTCGTTAATTTCACCATGTTATACTTATGACTCCTAAACACCGCGGTGTCATTTGCATTCGGTAAACTTAACGCGGTATGAGTGATTTCGGGTTCTTTGTGGACTTTGTAGATTAAAGATCAGACTGCACAAAAACTACAGTCCGATGTTTGATCAACTGTTTCCAAAACGTAATGATACAATTTTATTCAGTATATTGTTGCTTAAAATAGCCTTTGACTGGCAATGTTGTGTGTGTTTTCTTTAAAGAGGCCCTTATACTCATTTTCAGTCAGTTTTAACTCATTTTGTCTTTATTTTATCAAACTATAGTCATTCTCATATCTTCATGCCAAATATTGAGCCTGACGGTTGCAAGGTTACTTAGATTACGGTCGATAGAAAATGCATTTCGCTGAGTTGCGGCCTTCCATGTAAACAGGCTCGTCGTTTCCGGTTTTTGAATCGAAGATTTCGATATATCCGTTATACACTCGGGTAGATTCGTATGAACATCATGCATTCTGTCACGTGACTATATTTGACCGTCGCCCAGTGTCTAATGAGGTAAACAAAGGAAAATGGAGACTTCTCTGTTGCAGCCTCGATTTTCAGACGGAGGTCGCGGCCTATATGGAAATTACACCGCATCCGACTCTAGGCGGAAACCAACGGTAAATTTCCATGACGCACCGCCATTGTTTACAGCTTCGATCGTCAGCCAGTTTTCTTCTACCAATGTTCGGTTTCTAATACAAATCTCCGTGTTTCTTTTTTTCAGTTACACCATATATGTCAGTAATTTATCCATGTTTACACAAAGGACTGATTTCTGTACCATTCTAAATTGTTTGAAATTTAACAGCGTTTTTGCTCACCGGCTGTAGACGGGCATCTTTAAGGAAAATGTCCAGTTGATTTTATCCGCGAATCTAAGGGTTGCTTTAAGAAGGCCATTGACGCCAATGCATTTTTTGTAGCCTTATAGATTAATTTTATAAATGTTGTGTAACCCATCTACAGAGAGAGAGAGAGAGAGAGAGATTAATTTTATAAATGTTGTGTAACCCATCTAGAGAGAGAGAGAGAGAGAGAGAGAGAGAGAGAGAGAGAGAGAGAGAGAGGGAGGGGGGTCCTCTTTTGCACATATTGTTTTAAATTGTGTTCACGTATTGTTTTCAAATTGGGATGGGTAATAACACTCGTAGTTACAATATCCAAGGAAGCCTTCATCAACATTGCCACAACAATAATTGTGAAGGGTCTGTGTTCGGATTGGAAGGCGGAACGGGACGATCCTGCGTGGCTCAGTGGGGCACTGCCATTCGTAACCAGGATGTATGGTTCGATCCCACTTTGCAGCGCTGATCATTTTGGAATAAACTTCCACAGAGTTCTTGAATAGTCCTTAGCCAAGTACCGAAGAAATCCTGGGAAGACATGAATAAATGAGCTGTCAATTTGAAATGGCTAAAGTACTATACTGTAATGTATTGTATCAGTAAAATATTTTAATATACATGTACTATTAAAATTGGCATGAAACCCCATTCAAATGCACGAACGGATTGTCTTCAAGTGCAAAAGGACCAACTTTTCTCATTTGTATTGCGGTTTTTGTATTAATTAAGTGTATAAATTTCATGACCGATACGATACAATATGGGGAAGAAAAAGTGGCTTGTATGTGAAAAACTAACGAGATTTAATTGCTTTTTCAGACATTTTGCATTTTGCTAATTACCATTAATGGAGCATTTACCATTTTATATATTTGAATGCGTGTCCTGTCTATCGTTGCCTAGTATTACGTGTAAAAATTGAACAGACCATGAAAAGCCAGCGTATCTATGCAGTCTATCCATTTTTAAAGCTTTACTTTTTTACAAAGAATGACTAGAACCCGAAGGATTATCTTGTTATTATGTGAGCACGACTCTGTGAAGGTTAACACTTAGGCTGCTAAGTGCCACTCACAGACCTTTTTGCGGACAGTATAGATCAAGATCAGACTGCACAAAACGTGCAGTCTGATCTTGATCTACACTGTCTGTTCAGCAGATATTTTTCTGCAAAAAAAAAAAAATTCTTTGAAAAAGCAGAATCTCAGTTTTTACTATCTGCTTGAAAGTTTCATTTAATTTGTTTAGCAGGAATAGGGTAAGAGTGATACAATACAGGGTAATGCAGCCGAAAGGTTAACCCTTAACTTAATTTAAAGAAATTCAAACCGTTGAGTCCAACATTAGGAGCGATTTTTTCGGACAATGCAGATCAAGATCAGACTTTACAGAGCGTGTAGTTTGATCTTGGCTTTACGTTGTCCGCTTTTATTTGCTGTTTTAAATATTCAGGATAAATACAGCCTCGAAGTGTAATGTCTGAATTTTTTTCTAGCGCACCGGAAAAGAAATGTCCTTTTTATTTATTCAGCACTTAAGGTGGTGAAACCTTTACCAAACAATCCCGTAGATGACGAGCATAAAGAGGAAGCTTATCAAAATGTCGTGATTACTTGCATTCTCTCCTTTTCCCTCTAACTTTTCTATCCTTCAAAAGAGAATCTCCAGAAATTTGAGTAACACTTCATTTTTCATCTGCAAGTGCTTGCATTATGTACTAGTCTACAGTTATATCGTGTGTTACCTAAGAGTTAAATTAAGTGTTTGATTGGAAAGATAACATATTTAGTCATTATGAATGAGCGGAAGGGGTTAACGACCCATTTTAGCTGGGTGCTGCACCCAATTCTGAAGCTAATATGGTACTAATGTTCTTTTTTGTAGATAAAAATCAAATACAGTTTGTCCTGAACACATTTAGTACACGTGTGCAATTCCCCTAAATTAAATGTTATATTAACCTCTATACTAAATGACTAAAGTTTTGACTGGTCCAAATAAGGCATTTGCAAGCAAGAAATGAAATATGACACAAATGACGGAATTCGACCTTGATAGAGTAGAAAACTTTTTGGGAAAAGGAGAAAATGCTGGATACCAGCATTTTCTCCTTTTTCCAAAATGTTTTCTAAGGTCTTCTTGCACAGGGTCGTTAAAACCTGGATTGTTTAGTAAAGACTTATTTGAATTTTACTGTGAATTTGCATCTTTACTTTGGTCAGAAGTTGGACTTGTCTGATTCTTTCATAGGGGCATCATTGGTAGTACACAGTATATGGAAGATAATTGTGTCGTCGTATGATGATAATATAATTTTCCCTCAGTCAAGACCTAATTAATATTGATATTTTCACCCATGGTGAGGCCACGAATGAAAATATCAAAATATTTATGCTAAAATCTGACAAAGAAAGGAACATTTTAAAATTTTACTTGGGGTATTTTCATGGGAAAACGTCACATACATACGTGACGACATTTGTGTTACGTCTTCATCATTGTCTCTTTATTTTCAGCCTAGCTTCAAAATGGCAAATATACACGATTTCCCCGATATAGTTAAGTAGTGGCCTTGAGTTCATGAGTCGGTGTGAGATAATTTTTCTATTTTCGGGGGTCCCTTGTAAGCCACCGTAGTTTAGACAAAAATCTATCAAGGAAACATGGTTGTTACAAGGTTCATGTGACCCATATTATCGTAACAAGGTGTGTAGGACGACACGATGCTCGCTATCTTCTGTCAGAAAAGATGCCAACATGGTAACAAGATCTGAATAAAGGTCAAGCAATCATAGAAAAGGCGAACGAACACGAACCGCAAAGGCAACTCGATATACAGTGTAAAGTCAACTTATCAAAGGAATACAGATTAAGAGGTCGCGTCATATGCAGTCACTAGATATGCAAGCATGCACATTAAATGCCACAAATACAGAAATGAAAGAAGCTCTTTACATCTTTTTGTGAAATTAAAGTTCTAGTTTTATATCATAGCCTCCAACAAGCGATGTTTTTGCATCTTGCAGGAGATCGTATTTGAAAACATGGTGACAAAAGGAGAAATAGAATGTAGCTCGTTCCAAGCAATTTCTCCTTTTATTACCATGTTTTCAGATTTATTCACTATCTAAACATTAAATCATGTTAGTCTTACATGGTTTATGCAATTCTATAAAAGTTTCCCATCGCGAATTTCTTTGAAGAGGTAACGGCTCCTCTACCAAACGGCAACATTTTGTCCAAATTGAAACCAGGGTAAATAAAGAGACTTGTTTATGATCGTGTAGAAACATTATTTTGAAAGTAGAAAATGGCGGTCACCAACATTTTGTTCTGTCTCAAATATTTTTTTTTTAAATTGCCAAGGGCCGTAAAAAACAAAGGATTGTGTTTGGTTAAGGATTAACCCTTTGCCAAACGACAAAATTTTGGACTAGACCAAATTGTAAGCATTTGCAGACGACAAATTGAATGTAATACAAATGACGATTTTTGTCTTTGAAAGGGTTGAAAACATTGTGGGAAAAGGAGAAAATGCTGATTAGCAGCATTTTCTCCTTTTCCTATAATGTTTTCAAAAGCCTTCTTTCCCAGCATCGTAAAAACCAGGGATTGTTTGGGAAAGGATTACGTTGACACTGTCACATTTCTGCTTATGAACCGTTCTCGGGTTTCTTCAGCTGAGATTTACTTGTAACAACGTACTGCACGCATTGTGTATTAGGTGATAGGATGAAACCTTTAATTTACTGCACAGCGTAATTTTAGATTTAAAAAAAAAAAGACTAGAATATTATCAATAATGACTATGCCGTAAAAAACCCAGTCAAAATGTAGGACAAAAATAAAATAGAGTGAAATAAAAGGAAAGAAAAAAACATGCAATTTAAGCGGAAAGATTATGGGAAAGGGAGCACTTGATTGTAACAAGCTATCGCTCCTTTCCTTGCAACAATTTTAGAAGATGTCTACTACATCAGGTGTAAAAAAATGCGTATTTATACGATAATGGATGAAGATGTCGTTCGATATAATGGCACCGGATATGCAAGAGATGCGCGTATGCAATGTGCACAGAAACGCCTACTCATTATTTGGGTGAAATAAGAGTTCTTTTTGAGTTATAAAATTGTCAATGATCCTTGAACATTGCTGCTTTGGAACCTTTCTCTGGTTTCTCCAGCTGACCTTGATTTGTTAAAACATCTCCACAATACCTCTTTGAGTTGGATGGTAGAACATGTATGGATGGACACATTCATGCCGGACCAAAATTTGGCCAGCCAGAAACAGTCAATGATAATCAAAATCGAATACAAAAACCAAAAAGATAAAACATTTATGGTTTGGAAATAAGGTACAGATGACACAAACGGGAAATAATTGAGGAAAGAAAATTGTGATCGTGAAATGAAATGTAAAAACTTGTTTGAAAAGAAGCAATACCAAATTAAAGACCAGCTAAAAGCAATCAATCAACTATATCCAACACAAAAATCAATAACCAAAAATCATTCATGCGAATACAGAAAATAGAAATACAAAAATCACATAAATGGAAAATAATTGCAAAGAAAGTATCATCGTGAAACAAAATGGAAAAGTTTGTGGGAAAAGGAGAAATTGCTTCCAAAAACTTTACAACATTTCTTCTTGAATACAATCATAGGAGTGGAGTGACATCTGTTTCATAATTTTTTGAAAAAAAAAAATAAAAGTTTTTAAAGCAAAATAAAATAGATAGCGAAAGATACAAAATAAAATACATAGCGAAAGAGAAGCTGGAATTTTAATATTGAAAGTTGTTTGTGATACAATATGAAAAAAATAATGAAAAGTAACCACGCAAGCGAGGACCTCTGTCTCCTCATTGACTTTCATATTAATGAATAGTGAAGTTTTCAATTGGACATATTTTTCAAGATTAGATGTTAACTCTTTCCATACCATAGACGACACCAGAAGCGTTTGTGGACAGTGTAGATCAAGATCAGACTGCACAGAACGTGCAGTCTGATCTTTGATCTACACTGTCCACTTCTTTATGCTTGATTAGGACCAAGCTGCTTTTTTTTAAATCTTGCGGTGGAATTGTATTTCTAGCCTTTGAGAAAATGCAATTTATTTATTCAGTAGTGAAAGTGTTAATCTAACATTGTGTTTGAAAGAGACCAGTTGCTGCTATGTCTGAAAATACATGTATACTATACAGCGATTATAGGGTAAAGCATAACAAAAATCAAATGACCACGAATTTCTAGAGAAGAATTATTCCCTATCGTATCCATTTTCTGAGGTGAATAAATACAATTAACAGAAGCAACCGCAATGGGCCCGCAAAAAGGTCCGCAGAGACCGACAGAATAAGCATGTCTATTATGTTTGAACAATCGAACTTTACAATTTATTCAAACTTATACCGAGAAGTAGGTCAAAAGCCTGATTATAAAGCTATGCCGGAAACAAGAAACGCAGGGAAGGTTTAGTGGTGTGTACCAATAATTTTACTAGTCTACAGTTTCTACGTCAATCAACAAAACGTTCACCTACCTGCAGAGGTCTTCTTTCTGTAAGGCTTTTGATGAACCATGGTGACGGACAATTTCAGTTCTCCAAAAAGTCTTGAATATGTTTAACCCTTTATCAAAACAATACCGTGTTTTAACGACTGTGGGGAAGTACGGTTTGAATATATTGTGGGAAAAGGAGAAAATGTTGGCAACCAGCATTTTTTTCCTTTTATCAGAATGTTTTTTACCATTTCTCAAACAAATTCAATCATTTGTTCCACATTTACTTTGTCGTCAGCAAATGCTTTCAACTTGGACAAGTCCAAAATTTTCTCGTCTGGTGAAGATTTAAAGTAAAATCGTGATGACTCGAACATCGAGTAATTCGAATATGTCCACTTATTCAAAGAGATAACCGATCGGGGTAATCTTTTAGAACATAGAGAAGCAGAGTATCAGATTGCTCATACAACAGTGTAAACTGCCTCATACGCTGTAGACCAGCATTATCTCCTTTTCCAAGATATTTTCACTCTTTCAAAGAAAAATCTTAACGTTTGAGTCACATTTAATCTGTTGTCTGCAAATTCTTTCAAAATGGAAGAGTCTAAAAGTTTTTGTAGCCTGGTAGAAAGATGATGTTATTAACAAAAGTATCTGCATTTGCCCTGATATTTATTCAGGTTTTGTTTTATCGATAATCCGTATTCACTGATATTTCGAATTGATCTTTATCCCTATTCTATTCGAATTACTAATACAACAACTTTTACTGCTATATAGATATTTATCAGTTGCAGCAGCAATTGAAATCCGCACAGTTCTTAGCTCGTCCACATTGTCGCCTTTGTTTTACTCCATTCAAAATGAGACGTTATTAAAAAAGACAATGAGAGGCAATTTATATTGCACGACACATGTCCAATCTCCAATTATAGGAGAAACATAGCGCTTCATCAGTTAAAGAAAATCCTCAGAATTCTTTTTTTTTTTCCCTAGAAATATGAACAAGCTCCTAAATAGCCATAAACCGCTTGATTGCATTCCTCGGCTAGAAAATCGAAATTTTGTTGGTCATAAATTGGCTGCCTAGTTTTTTTTTTCATAATTTTTCACCGATAGATAAGCGAATTTGGCTTTTCTTTTATATCTTCACCGGACGACAAACTTTGTAAATGACAAATTAATGTTGCTCAATTGATGGAAAAAAAAAAAAACATTGTGGTATGGCAACAAATATTCAGTAAGATTGCGGCTTAGGTAAACTTCTTTGCTACAAGCCAGGTCCCAAGTTTTCTTCTGGCCGCGTGAAAATTGTGGGAAAACCAAATACAACTTTATCTTTAGCTTGGCTGTTTTCGAAGAAAACGGCCGAGGTATTGTCGTAACCCTGGCTCGTCGTCATCTGCATCGTGCAAAGACTTCGACATTTTCAAAAGCTTTAAGATTTTATGATTTCTCTGTCATTACTGAAGATAATTACCTTAAATTTAGACAAGCTGTTTACTATAAAAGAGAACCCATACAACAAGGGCAGGTAAATATCAAACTATTTTGACCCAGTTATGTGCCATTTCGACTTTGAATTTTCACTGAAAATCAAGCAAGTAACTGCAGCCGAGCGTTGGCACCTGCATGCGGTGCTCTTGTTTTTAAAAGTCGCTGTCTCTCTTCCACCTCAACTTTTTCTTTTCTGTATTACCGACTGAAACATATTTCCATCCACTCAAATGTTGTTTTTATTTCTTTTACTTTTAACATTTCATATTTTTTTAGTAATGTCAACAAATGGCATAGGCAGTAATGGGTTGCGCAACCCCCATTGCCACAAGCAAGGTCCCGAGTTTCTGCTTCCTGATCCCCACAGGGATCTCTACGGTTTTAAATCATTGTGAATAAAAACTCGTCACTGTAGCGTATTACGACGCATTCATGAAATATTCAGTGACCTGCACAAGTAATCGTGCATATAAGCTGTTATGCCAACCATTTTTTCTATCATTATTTTCTGGTTTTGAAAGTGAAATCACTGTTTGTTCAGAAACCCTTTACCAAACAATCCCGTATTTTAACGACCATTAAGAAAAAATGGACTTTTAAAACATTGTGGGGAGAAAAGGAAGAGATGTAGGAAACCAGCATTTTCTCATTTTCCACCAAAAATGTTTTCTACCGTATGAAAGACAATATCCCATCGTCTGAACCACTTTAATTTGTCGTCTGCAAAAGCTTTCAATTTAGGCTATTCAGTTTTGTTATCGGGTAAAAGTGTTTTGAAAATAATCTGATTAGAAATTCATATGTCTTTATATCTGTATCAAATAACCGTTCAATTTGTGACGCACATGCACCGCCTCTAAATATAGTGCGTGAAAGCTGTCGACTGAAACGGGGAGAAAATGAACGATGCATTCTCTTAAATAATAAAATTCATAAATGATTGATACAATTGCAGAAATTCGGTTTTCGATAGCGCATCGTGCGCATCCACAAAAAAGAAACCCCGCAATATTGCCTCACAATTTCAAAAACTCGCGAACCGCAAAGTTATTGAAATTTAATCGCAGCGTACTAAATTATCATTTTCGCTGTTTTTAATCTCGGCTTTAACCATGATTCATTGCAATGTTTCCATTTCGATTCTCATTAATTGAAGCTAAATCCTTTTAGAAAGCGATAGAAGCATTTCATTGTGTGTTGTTTGTGGCATATTTGGACTTTAAATTATCATGAAGTTTTATATTTAGGCATCGTGAATTCTAAACATGCTGAATAGATGTGGCAGTGTTGTGGAAACCTTGCAATCAGGCGCAACCTATGAGTGAAGCTTTCCCGCCCAATAGAAACCTTGCTATCAAACCGAGACAATTCTAATGCATTAAATCTTTACCAAATAGTCCCGAGTTTTAACGACCCTAAAAGAGAAAGCTTTTGAAAACATTGTGGGAAAAGGAGAAAATGCATTTTCTCCTTTCCCCACAACGTTTTCTTCGCTCATCAGAGACTAGTTCAATCATTTGAGTTACATTTAAACTGCAAATGCTTTCAATTTGGACAAGTCTACATTTTTGTCGTTTGGTAAAGAGTTAATACATCATAAATTTAGTGACAAGCTCTATGAAAATACTCTCTGGATTTTCAAGTGCCCCCTTCTGTTGCTCCTAAAGGAGAATTTGCTTGCTGCCCGATTTTGTTGTCTAGACTTATGATTGAATGGTGGTGATGATGATTTCAGATTATGATGATACTAGAGAGAGAGAGAGAGAGAGAGAGAGAGAGAGCAGTAATGTAGCGGCATGAGTAACGTTACATAATCTAATAACGCGAGGTTTGTGTAAGCTGCATAAACAGTCAAGATTTCACTCCCTTGCCTAAAATTTTAACTTACTCGTAAACTTACAATGAATTCTAAATAAAGAATTACTTTGAAGGACAATAAGGTATTATTTTATACCCCTCCCCCTTGATAATAGCATTCAGATTTTTAACCACTTTAAAGCAGAGAATAATTACTTAATTCGTTAATAATTTTCCAAACGACATGCTTTAGGTTTCCAACTTAAATGCATCTGCAGATGACAAAGCTGAAAGTAGTACAAATGAACTAGTGGTTTGAAATGGTAGAACATTGTTGATAAAGAACAAAATCCTGGTTACCAGCATTTTATTTTTTTTTCCCCAAAATGTTTTTATAAGGGTCTCTACCTCAGGGTCTGTAAAATTTGGGATGATTTGGTAAAGAATTAAGGAAGTTAGCTCAAACGCGTGAAAGTAATTTTTATTTGATATGTCTGTCCACCGGTCTGTCAGTAGATAAAATGGCCCCTGCTCTCAAGGTCAAATGTCCTTTTTTTACACAGAATTATGAAATTTCAAACCATAATATGGAGAGCCCTGTTCAAAATTGACACTATCGATCAAGATGAGATTGCACAGAAGTTGCAATCTGATCTTGAATTCTCCCCGTCTGATTACATTTTTTAAGGTACTAAGCCCAAATCTATAAGTGGGGCTTAAAGTATTTGTTTCAATTATTTAGTGGACGAAGGGTTATCTACAGTAAGATTTCATCAGTCTCTCTTCTTTGAAATATTCCTTCTCGATACATTTTGCTAAATTGCTATTTATAGCCTGTGAACTGTGAATGTACCATTTTATTCAGGGGAAATTTCGTTATAGAAACAATAAATCTTTGTTTATACCGTATTTTGTTCAAGTGATGCATCTATCCATTATGTTGCTGTCCAAGATAGGCTTTACACTTAACCCTTTACCACAGAACAAAAATTTGGACTCGTCCAAAATGGAAGCATTCGCAGATGTCATTTTAAGTTTGGCTCAAATAATGGAATTTGTCTTTGATAGTGTAGAAAACATTGTGGGAAAAGGAGAAAATGCTGGTTACCAGCATTTTCTCCTTTTCCCACAGTGTTTTCAGATGGCTTCTTCCTCAGGGTCGTTAAAACGAGGGATTGTTTGGTAAAGGGTTAACCCTTATCCTGCTATATCACTAAAATAAAATTTTCAATTCGATAGTAAAAACCCAAATATTAATATTTCAAAGTTATGTTTTGGATAATAATATCTCTTAATCGGACAGTGCAGATCAAAGATCAGACTGCACGCTCTGTGCAGTCTGATCTTGATCTACACTGTCCCCAAAAGGTCAGTGAGTTGCGCTTAGCAGCTTAAGGGTTAGCCCCATTTTGACTGAAGAGCGCCGCTCAGTTGTTTTAGTCTATCAGAAATTGTGTTACTTTCAAAATTCAGAATTAAACTAAGAATGCAATTAAGATGGTTGGTGAATACGAGCCTGGATCCCCTTTCTCTTTCATCATTGATTACTAATATATCATGCCTGTAAGGAGGTTTGATTTATAGAATTTATAACTTTCTTCTTGCCGCCATAAAAACTGAGGAATATGATCATCTTCATCTCTCAATTGCGGTTGACTAAACGACTTTTTTCTTCGTTTGAAGCCACTAATAACGTATCCCTGACTCTGAAAACGTCGGAACTGCCGACAAAAAAGTGTCGAAATTTATTCTTCCACAGGGCGACCTCTATCGGTTCTGTGATATCTGATTTGCATGCTTTCCTAAGAGACTAGAGCATCCACTTTTCAAGCTTCCGATCAACCCTGAACGCAATTATTCATTGGATGACCTTTGTCTTTAACGTCATAAGTTCTGCGTAATTATTGCTGTCATAAGACCGGTGAAATCTGGGGTTACCAGAAGACATTGCCTGCCTCTTTAACGTGGACTGTTCATGCATATTAATGTTTTGAATTATGGTGGTCATTAAGTGGTGCGATGTCTCCTTTTTTTTTTTTATCCTTTTGCCGTGGAGAAAATATATGTAAAATTCGTGTGAATCATGCTATCATTTTGTACTTTCGTTAGATGAAATGGTTCGAAATATGAATAACAGTTATTCAGCTGCTGCTCATTTTCAAATAATGTTTTAAACAGCTGCAGCCCCAGTGTCCGTGTTCACCAATAATTCTTAAAAACATTCTTGGCCTTATTCTGAAGAATTTTCTAAATATATAAGAAACACTGATTTGAGAAACCAAATGGTTTAGTCATTCATAAATTGTGTTATTATGTTTAGAATATTCTTAACCCATAACCTGCTAAATAATTGAAATGAAACTTTCAAACCGATAGTATATACCTCAAATACAAATTTTGCTATTTCAAGTGTAACGTGTTATTTTGGGGGGGAAAATATCTCCTAATCGGACAGTGTAGATCCAAGATCAGACTGCACGTTCTGTGCAGTCTGATCTTGATCTACACTGTCCGCAAAAGGTCAGTGAGTCGCTCTTACCAGCCTAAAGGGTTAAGAATGGTCGGTAAATGCAAGCCCAGGGATGTATGGGGTAATTTTATTATAATCTTAGGTCTTTATCTGACGATAATTATGTTGGCATATCCTTATTGAAAGAATTTGTAGATGACAAATCAAATTTATCTCACAAAATGAAATTGAGTGAAAAGGGGGCTTAATGCATCTGCGAAAAGTATCGACCCAGGTCAGCCTTCACAGTCCGCGCAGGCTGACCTGGGCCGAAACTTTTGGCTATAGGTCAATTTTCTGTTTGTCAAAGGACAAACCTACCTCTTGATTAAGTCGATTATTTAAAATAGTGGCTTCTATGGATCCATAATTATGTGATGACTTGGGCTGGTATCATGTATCACGGTGATGCATTAAGCCCCTTTTTGCCCCCTTTGAGCGTGGCTCAATTTGTCTTTGAAAGGATAGAAAACATTTTGGGAAAAGGAGAAAATGCTGGTTACCAGCATTTTCTCCTTTTCCCACAATGTTTTCAAAAACCATTTTCCTCAGTGTTGAAACATGGGATTGTTTGGAAAAGGGTAAATACCAACATCCTCGACTGGTTCTAAGTTAAAGCATTTCCAGACGAAAAATCCAACGTAGCTCAAATGGTGAGATTTTTCTTGTGAACAAAAAAACATTGTGGGAAAAGAAAAGAAAATGCTGGTTACCAGCGTGTTTTCTTTTCTCCTCAATGTTTCGAAAAACCTCCTCTGTAATGGTAATTAAAACTCGGGATTGTGTGGTAAAAGATTTAAGAATTAGGTACTATAGTCGAAGAATGAAACAGAATGAGAATTTAAAATCAAAACCCTGATGACCAATGAATAACCGAATAACCGAATACAAAATAGGAAAGATTTAGAAATAAGAGAATAAGAGTTCTGGAAGAGGATAGAGGCCTATTTCATTTAAGACCATAGTGTAGTTCTTTTTGGTATCGGTATAAGGTGAATGCATAAAGCACAAATGAGGTGGGGAAATGGATAGAAGGCTTTACCGTCTAGCTAGTAGCTGCAGTAGAAGGACAACTGAAACTTACAAAGCTTTGTTTAATTTTGCATAACGAAATTTTAACGTAACTTTTCTATAAATTTTTGCTTCAGCAGTCCAATTATAAACCCTTGATTTATATGCCTCTTTCTGTACAGAACGTGCCTGATTGATATGACAAATATAGTGAATGAACAGTATTTTGTTGGAGAGAGACAGAGAGACAGAGAGATACAGAGAGAGAGAGACGAGAGAGAGCGCTAAGAGAACATTCTGCTATTATGAAGAAATAAAGTAGACAGACTTTTTTCAAAATATTGTCAACCATAGACGCTACTGCATTAGATAATGGGTTAATTGCCATGCCCGTTTCGTCCTGGAACTATTTAAAAATACACGTCGTAAAAAATACATTGTCATTAGCGAAAATGTATAAGACTAAGGCAGCAACAAATAATTATAATAACTACTTCAGAGGAGAGTTTACGTTTCTGGACGCGCCATGTATGATTTAGTAAGGGGATTTATTAAACAATGATAGTTTTATATGATTAGATATTTGATAACTCGTCTCTAATGGCTTATCTCCAGTCCGGTGTAATGTGATCGTAAAAAATACGCCACCATTAACCGCGTGCTGTAACTTGTTCACGTGCTTCAGCGTCGACGGAACTTGTGCTTCGCGTAATGGCTTCCGATTTTATACTGATGACAAAAGATAAGACGTCATGTAATATCATGGCGGAAGATACGACCATAAACCGCAAAATTGAATAACAGGCTTTTTTGTATGAGTACTTTTGCAGCGTTTTGCGGTCTCCTGATGTTGCTTAACCGCAATGAAAGAAGCTTTTAAGGCAAAGATAGTCGGAAACAGCTCGACAATGAGCATGCGCAAAGGAACAAATACAGCTTGTTGAGATAATGACAAAATCAAATCATGCATTTTTTGTTTATGATTTATCTTTTGTCTATAGCCATACGATTTTATTTTTCTTGTTCCACATAATACTGACAATAAATGCAATTAAAATACATACAGGGAACCTGATAAAATAGTTATTTACTATGCATCTGTAAATATGTGAGAAAGTTTTAGAATTATGCAAAAATGAGCCTCAATTGTCCCATTAAGATTCCAAATTGTACATGTACAAATGAAGTTTGTTTTTTGTTTTTTGTTTTTTGTTTTCCCAATTTTTCTGGTCTATTGATGTGTCAAAAATAGTCTGTAATGGTAGTAAAGTGCTGCTGACAAATATATCAATGCATGGAGTTCGAAAAAAGAAACCCCCGTAAGAACTAGGGATTGATTTCAGTGTTGAAGAAAAATATTGCATGATATGGGATGGTTTCATTGGCATTTTCACATGTACCTTACAGGTTATTGTTAGACGGAATCATCAACGATTGTAAGCGTCAGAAAAGAACAAAATGGCCTGCAACACGCGAAAAGGGGCATTCGGACATTTGCGTAAAGTGTCGTCTCGGATCAGCCTGCGCAGTCCGCGCAGGCTAATCCGAAACGGCACTTTACGACATTAGATTTTGTGCTACAGTAGACTTGCGAAAAATAGAAAATTGCATAAAAACGGAAAGTGTCGTCTCGGATTAGCCTGCGCGGACTGCGCAGGCTGATCCAAGACGACACTTTACGCAAATGTCTGAATGCCCCTTTTCGCGTGTTGCAGGCCAAATGATGCTGAAGGAAAGGAAAACGTCTTGTAAAGAATTATGTTGCAAAAGTTGGGCTTAAGGTCTACGGCCCCTAACTGTCATTTTAAAAGATGGAAGCTACCGAGATTGGACGAACAGCCTTTACGAAAACGTCGATGTTACACGATATTTACCGAGGAGTTAGTGAGTCTACGGCCCCTAACTCTCATGAATATTAAAAGACGGAAGCTGCCGAGATTGGCCGAATAGCCTTTACGAAAACGTCGATGTTTACCGATGAGTTAGGGACCGTAGACATAAATACAAACAATTTTCCATCCTCTCGCTTTTACGCTTCCGAGGGAATGACTTGATGAAATGAAATAATTTTGCAAAGGCGTAAAGAATGGTCACGAGTTACCGTCATTGCAAGAAATGATCAGAACTGTGAAAGAAAGAAAGGGGCATTTTAGCCACATTTTTCACAATGATACTGACATTTGACTTATATGTCTTTTATTTCAAAGGTACCTGTTAACTGAGCAATGAGAAGTAACAACTGATAGTCTAAGCTTAGTCTAAGCTTATCACACCTGAACGATATACGATAAATGTAAGGGATTCTAGATAATTGAATATCTGAACTTTAGTTTATAGTGATCTATAACTAGTTACTGCAACTCATGGGCAACATTAAACTCGCATCGCCTCGATAATTGAGCCATGCTCTAGCAAAATGGGGCTTAATGTATTTCCATGATGCATTGTACATAGTAAGTCATCTTATAATTATGGATCCACAAAATCCATTTTGTATAACAAACTGATTGAGTCATGAGGTAGACTGGTCGTTTGATATGCAGAAAAAATGACCAATAGCGAATCGTTTTGGCCAAGGTCAGCCTGTGCAGACTGACCTAGGTCGATAGTTTTTGCAGATGCATAAAGCCCCCTTTTCACAGAGCGTAGTTCATTATCATATGTTCATCTCTTATTTAAATAAGAGAGTTTTTACCCCGCAAATCAGCAAATCTGAAACGCATTCAGGAAATTTGGATGAAAGACGTTCAGACGTTCACCCAGAACCAATAGAAAAATTGCTTGTATGCGTGAGAACTCTCTCTGTAATCATGAGTGTAATAGAAGCCAGTTCAGATCGGTAAAGTACCTTAAAACTGAAAGGAACTGGCGCTTTAATAGTGGTTGTATGATTCAATATAATATAACTTGTTATTCAAGATTGCGAAAGAGGGTCGACTGGTGTAATATTTCTTTTAAATTTTCAATAATATTGGATCAGATTTGAAGTCGAAACTTCAGACAGATGTTTACAGGTGTCGTCATCGCTCAAAGACTTAATGTTTAAGCCCCAGTACAGGACTATCAAAATACTTGTGGATCAGAGGGGTCACCCCGTAGTACTCCTTCGACTTTTAACTAATTCCGATGATATAATATAATTAATGTTGTTAAAACTGTATTTATAGCTTTCCCTAGTTGTTTGAATAATATCGATTCCACCCCAAAATTCTGAGGCTGGTCATTAACCCGACGATAGCCTCTAATTAAAAACCGCGATATTTGGTCAGTAAAAGCGATACCGTGTTACGCGCTCAAAATAATCGCCGGTTACGACTGTGCGAAACGACTCCACAATTGCCTTAAACGAATGAGACAAACGGAGAAGCACTTGAATAAATCGGTTTTGACTCTGTCCGGTCACTATTTATGTGATATATGGAGTTTGAGAGACAATTTGTTATCCTAACCTCGCTAGCATACTTTAACTCATTCCCTGTCGATAGGGACTCGAATAGCCTTTGCGGAAAGTGATTCAAGTTCAGACTGCGTGTTCTGTGCAGAATGAACTTGGATATATACACAATGGCTACTCGTCCGCTGCCTGATACTAACAATGCAAAAATGTCATCGTTTTAAGTGGAATTGTACGTTTGAATCTTATAAGAATCAGATTTGTGCACCTGACGACCGCAGAGTTAGGTCGATGGCGACCCGAGTAGCATTTCGGACTGCTTAAACGTGCAGTCTGAACCCTGGATCTACATCGTCCGCAATCTGATGCAACATTACGCCAAAAATATTATTGTTCGAAGTGGAACTGTATGTTTGAATCTTGTAAGAATTCAGATTTGAGTAGCTGACGACTCTGGAGTGAAGCCAATGGCGAATCGAGTAGCTTTTTCGGACTGTGTAGATCCAGGCACAGACTGTACATAACGTGCTGTCTGAACCCTAGATCTACACGTCAGCTACCCGATGCTATACACCGCCAAAAACATCATTGTTCGAAATGGAACTGTATGTTTGAATCTTGTAAAAAAACAGATTTAAGTAGCTGAAGACAATGGAGTTGAGTCCTGGCAAATAAAGGCAACATTTTAGTGTTACGCAGGCAGTGCAGATAGCAATCCAGACTGTATGGTCTTTCACTGTGTTTCAAAGATACATTGTAACCAAACCAGAAACCAAGAACATTTATAAATTTGATTTGGTATCAAGAACGTAGATCAAGATCAAGCTTAACAGACGTGCACGCTGATCTCTGTCTATGCATGTTTATCCGTTGTTCGCGAGGAAAAT
The DNA here is from genome assembly GCA_946811185.2 of Hippopus hippopus. Taxonomy (NCBI): domain Eukaryota; kingdom Metazoa; phylum Mollusca; class Bivalvia; order Cardiida; family Cardiidae; genus Hippopus; species Hippopus hippopus. The sequence continues at coordinate 36,785,725 of OX328104.1, forward strand.
CATACGTTGAGGTCCGCAGGTCATGACTTAAAACATTAATCACGCTATGGAAGTCTACTTTGACCTTTGGTCAGGTCAGGTCACTTGACGAGGTACAGTTCAGTGAGCTAATCAAAAAAAGGAAAATTATCAAAGGCAGTTTATTCGAATGTTTGGTTACAACTTTTCGAACTTAACCCGTAGGCTGCTAAGCGCGACTCACCGACCTTTTGCGGACAGTGTAGATCAAGATCAGACTGCACAGAACGTGCAGTCTGATCTTGGATCTTCACTGTCCGATAAGGAGATATTTTTTCTCCAAAAATAAGCTTGAAATAGAATTATTCTGGATTCTGCTATCGGATTGAAAGTTTCATTTAACTTATTTAACAGGATATGGGTTAATCGTAGAGTGCTAATTGGGTGAAAATGGCCTTTTGAAGCAAAACGAGACCTTACTACCGCAATTTCCGTTCGGCAAAAATGGCCAGTGCCCATGCTTGTATATTTTTATCTATCAGAAATTTCGTTGCTCTGTTATTCAGGTTTAGGAAAATCGAACGGAATCCAAATTTAAAAGAGGCGTGCTTTGTGAAAAGGGGCTTAATGCTTTCGTAAGTATCGACCCAGATCAGCCTGTGCAGTCTGCGCAGGCTGACCTGGACCGAAACTGATTGCGATCAGTCAATTGTCTGCATGTCAAAAAAACCAGTGTACCCCATGATTCAGTCGGTTGTTAGACAAAATGGACTTTATATGACGACTTGCTTGGTATAATGCATCGCGGATATGCATTAAGGTCCCTTTTGCCAGTGCGCCGGTCAAACCCAATTTATGCGGCCTTTTGTTGCCTTTGCAAAGCACCTATGCCAATATCATCCTGCTGTATACACAGCTCTTAGATCGCTGCCTTTACATCCGGGTCCGTATTCATCAACCGTTCTAATGAACATTATCGGTCTTATTCTCAAGAATTTTCTAAAACTGAAAGTAACACAACTTCTGATTGGCTAAACCAAATGGTTTAGCCAATCAGAAGTTGTGTTACTTTCTAAATCTAGATTTAGACTAAGAATGCTCCTGTGGATGGTTAGTGAATACAGACCCTTGCGAGGTTAGATCGCTGCCATCAGTTCCGGGTTAATTATTGTTAAAGCCTAGATGTATACCTTTCAAATAAAATCGACAAGGTGGTGCTGAACATTTTTTGATCATCCATTGATTTTACTTCAGAAGGATAAAAATGAGCCCTTAGACTGCCAAGCGTGAGTCAATGTGCTTTTGCAGACAATGTACGTATATCAAGCTTAGACTGCAGAACGTGCAGTCTGATCTTGATCTACACTGTCCGATACAGCGTGGATTATACCGATGAAAAGAACTTGAAAACGTAATCTTTGAGGTTTATTTTTACCGTCGGTTGGATTTTTCATTTAATTCATGAAGCATGGGTATAAAGATTAAAGGTGCAATGTACCCTAGAACAACAAACACCTCCACGGTCAAGCCACAGTAAGTCACCCCTGACCTTGGGTCTGAACCCACGAGGTCTGTCGGTTGATACCTTTTGACATAACCTATAACCTCACGTGCTGGGCAAGTTTGATCTTTCGAGCGTTTAATAAAGTCCACATATTTCATCTTTTCACCCACAGCGTTCACTTGATTTTTGGCGGTTTAGTTTCGTTGCAGTATTGATCACTCTGAAATCTTTTAGTGAACTTGTCACACAGCCTTTATCATAAGTGCTCGCGTAAAGAATTTATTCGGTATTATTTTGGAACTGATAGATTACCTATAAATTGCTCCAGTGAAAAATAGATTGAAAGAGAAAAAAAAAGTATCATGTTTGATTCGCAACATGAGTTCTAAAAATCTATGAAACTCTTATGCAGATTTTGGAATGTTTTTTGTAGATCTTATTAGCGTTTAATCAGTATTTTTCTTTTACGGCCTGAAGTGGCTGTTTTATAGTTTCTCGGTGTAAATGCAATTGTGAACATAAAATATTGAAATAAGGAGAGGAAATATAAGCTAAGCTCCCGCCAAAATCGACATTTCAGCATTCATTATTTCCGAAACAATGTAGAGTGCCTGTCAAGAAACGTTAACAAGTTTTATTGAAATTACTATCAATACTTGCCACGAATTATCATTCGCATGTGTGCTGTTGCATTTTCGGTGGAGCAAATCAACGCATCATTTGCGTTATTTGCCAACTTTCTCGGATGGATTCGTTATCAAGAGCCCCTGCCATTGACCACATGGTGGTCAACAAGTGACCAGTCGTAGTAATATTGCTCTATCGATGCCTCTCAACGGCGATAATGCACTGACCACCTTTCGTCTGTCAGGTTTTCCTGATTCCGGATTCATGTCGTGAATTTCCATCAATATTTTTGTTTTGAACTTTTCTGACAATTATTGGTCGAGTATTCAACAGTTTCGGTGCGTCTTTAAGTACTAGATTGTTACCGCGGCCATAAATCTGCGTGCGACTTTTTGACACTTTTTGCATCAGTGGGTCAACATGATTTTCTCACAATAATTCAGCTTAAAAGATGACCATAATCCGTCCCCCTGTATAAAATATTGCATTGTTGTCCGAACAATTACTCAATGGACGTATAATGCGAAAATTAGAACTCTAGTTTGACCACAAAAGGAGGTTTGTAAAAGGTTCATAGTGGGGAGGCTATGGGAAATGAAATAGAACAACATTACATGCTGGTGCACGACTTTTAAAGTCAGACAGAAATACATAAAGTGCATATTTAATGGAGATTTCCCACGTTCTTCAAGATTAACCTTTATGCTACAAAACAACACATTACTCTACGAAACAACTTTTCAACAGATATACTTGATTTTTTTGTGTAGTATTTATTGCGCTTTTTTCACATTATGTCAGTCATATTGCAACAGCCAGTGCACCTAACCATGTGTTAAAGGAGTTTCGTTTACCAATAACTTCGAAAAGATTAAGAATACCACTTAATCAGTTTAGGATATCTGCACATGACTTTTGTGACTGACAACTGAAGACACCGAAACATATCAACATCTTAAAGAACATGTAATTTTTTGAAATGTAATACAAAGTGGATAACATTATCAGTCTTCTTTATTGAGATATTTGCAAACAATTTTTTGAGCGCATCATTGAACAGGGCTAGCTTCAAATTATTTTGGAAGTTGATTGACAACGGATAATAAGATTAGTTATTATTATTATTATTATTAATTCTTTATTTCCTCCATAGTTGGAGATAACAAATAAAGCACAGATAAACGTATACAAAGAAAATGGTAAACAAGTGCCTAGAAACGATATAAATGTAACTACCGATACATGTAAACAAAGATCGTCAGTTAATTAATGAGTCTATTTAACTAAGTACACTTTTAGCGCTAGTTTAATAAGAAGAATACAGCCACATGTATAACATCTAATGTATCATATAAATGAGTCATAATCTGTGAAAAGGGGGCTTAATGCATCTGCGAAAAGTATCGACCCAGGTCAGCCTGCGCAGTCCGCGCAGGCTGACCTGGGCCGAAACTTTTCGCTATTGGTCAATTTTCTGTATATTGAAGGACCAGTCTACCTCATGAACAAATCGGTTGTTAAAAGAAAGTGGCTATCATGGATCCATTATTATGTAATGGCTTGCTTGGTATCATGTTTCACGGAGATGTATTAAGCCCCCTTTTGCCAGAGCATGGTTCAAATATATGAGTCATACTCTCTGAAAAAGGGGTTTACTGCATCTGCAAAAAATAACTACCTGCTAGCCTGTACAGCCCGCGCAGGCTGACCTGGGTCGAAACCTTTTGCTATTGGTCAATTTTTGTACTTGTCAAAGGACCCTTCTGGATTTTATGGATCCATAATTATGTGACGTCTTGCTTGGGATAGTGCATCACGGAAATGCATTAAACCACCTTTTGCCAGAGCGCGGCTCTTATTCAAAGAGCTTGAAACTAGATCTTTATTTTTCACCATGCTTTCAGGGTATTGTTACTTTTGAAGATCCTGTGTAGATATCCAACTGGAGCAGACAACAACAACAAAAACAATCACAACCGCAATATTAATTACAACATCACAGTTTATTTCCCATACCTATGTAGCAGTTGGGAATATTAGGTTTTCACTTCTAATGATACATGTACCATCAGCTATAAATGTTTGAAATAGAGAAAACATTAACTTTGAAAATGCCGTCGCATCTTAAAGGATTCCTATCATACCACAAATGGTTTAACCCTTATCCTGCAGAGTTAAACGAAACTTGAAAGCCGATAGTTAAAACCCGCATATTGCTATCCCAAAGTTAGTTTTGGAAGAAAAATATTTCTTTATCGGACATAGTAGATCACAATCAGACTGCACGTTCTGTGCAGTCTGATCGTGATCTACTATGTCCGCAAAAGGTCTTTAAGTCGCGCTTAGCAGCCTAAGGGTTAAGATCGTTTTAGAAAGTGTAATGACAGAGTCATACTATGAATTTATATTTCATTAATGGATTATTTCAAACTAGAATATAAAGAATACAAAAGAATAAATCAGCTTTTAGAATCTGATTTTAACAGCAGTTTGATATTTCTCTGTCATTCTAAATCTTGCAGCTGGCCCACTGATTGGATTAGACTTTCTGTCACCGTCGAGTTACAGAAGAAGTCTCAAAGCTTAATATACAGTAAGACCTGTCTTTGTGGCCACGCCAATTAGCAAGCAACTTCTATTAAGAAAGCATATATCGAGTTCCCGGAGAAGGCAAATGAGCCATGCTCTGTGAAAGGGGGCTAAATGCATTTGCGAAAAGTATCGACCCAGGTCAGCTTGCGCAATCCGCGCAGGCTGACCTCGGCCGAAACTTTTCGTCATGGTTAATTTTCTGTTTGTCAAAGTACCAGTGTACCTCGTGGTTCAGTAGGTTGTTATACAAAATGGATTTTATGGATGTATATTACTGTGATAACTTGCTTGGTAGCATGCTTCACGGAGATGCTTTAAGCCCCCTTTTGCTCGAGCATTGCTCAATTTTATCTTGAAATATATTAGAGAAAAATACGGGAAAGTGGATTTAGTTACCATGGATGTGTTTTGCGTCGTTTATAGACCAAGACACGTCGAGTATAAAAGTCTGTCACCTAGTGAAGACTTAAAACAAAAGGAAGAGACAGATGTTCAGTGGAAACTCCATAAAATTCAATGCCTTTATATTACAAGTATTTTCCTGCAAACAGGGAGATTATTTCTCTGAAAACTGCCAATCATTCGACTGACCCCTATCTCTATAGGCTGACCTTAAACTGGGCATGACTTGACCTTCTTTGACCTCTGACAGGACCAGTCGTAGATTTGGAGCAATTAAACTGGAAAGTAGATTATATCCAAATTGCCCATTCATGCCAAAAAGAATGGAGTTATTCGTTGATCCTTGCCGGTAATTTGGCAGGGGGCTTTGACATTGGTCAGACAGTCCGTGACCTAATACTTGACCGTCTTTGACCATCGCGAAATTTTACCTGACTGATAGAAAAGAGGGTTTCATTACGTTGTTTGTTTGATTCAGTTCCAAAGATGCCCACTCAGAATTAAAAGTTGAATAGCTTTTTTTTTCGGCGTGGCTGAATGTGCTTGCTTTTGACCTGCTTTTGGGTATTGATAACAAATGAATAAATATAAATTTGTGATTGGTTAAAAATGTAGAGATGTTTACTTTAAGGGCCTCTGTCTATTTGCGGGCAAATTTACGCCGTCCTTCTTTTTTCTAAACTTTCTTGTTCAGAATGTTCATCTGCATAACGTTGAACAGATACAAATGGTATGAGCCATGCTCTAGCAAAAGGGGGCTTATTGCATTTGCGTGATGCATGATACCAAGCAAGTCAAAACAGTATACTACATCCCTAAATTTCGCCTTATATAAGAAACTACTGAATCATGAGGTAACACTGGTCCTTTGACATACAGAAAATTGACCTAAAGCGAAAAGTTTCGGCCCAGGTCAGCCTGCGCGGACTGCGCAGGCTGACCTGGGTCGATACTTTTCGCAAATGCACTATAGGTCGGCACTATTTGCATTTTGGTCAATTTTCTGCATGTCAAAGGTATACCTCATGATTGAGATTCACCGAGTCGCTTGTAAGACAGATTCGATTTTATGGATCCCTTATTATGTGATGTCTTGCTTGGTACAATGCATTACGGAGATGCATTGGGCTCCCTTTTGCCAGAACATGGCTTAATCTTTTATTGACCTTAAGATGCATGATGTTGCGCGTTAAGAAAGTAAATAAAAGTGTTTTACTTTCTCTTGGAAATATTATCTGACATTACATTTGAATTCCACACAAAAACGTGTATTTTCATTTTTACCTGAATTTGGCTGCCCTTCACTAAACTAGGCACGCACGAAATATGTGTACACAGTTTAGGTAAGCAAGCGTCAAGTATGAAAACAAGTTTCACTAGACTGCAAAACTTTACGATTTGAGTAAATACGAGTATTTTCATAACTTTACACCAGCTCACACCTCTGGGTAACGCAGCGATCGTATGTATGTATATTCAATCCCCTATAATTTGCGTAAATCTACGCATTTTATTTTGAAACTCAATCCTGTATCGGTGTCTCATTTGGTAAGGGAAATTTGACCTTAGACATGAACTGCCATGATCAAGCTGAATTTGCCAATAAAGTGCGGAATACACAAATACTCTTATACGCAGTATGTTCGAAGAGTAATATTCTCGCAACAGGACTGGTTTTAGCAAGAGTATGTGAAATCCCAGTCAGATCAGATCCAGGACCAGACTGGTTCTGCGCAGTCTGACAGTGGATCCACATTTCTGCAAAAATGACAAGAGAAGTCTAGGAGGTGTCTAGAGGTCAAAACTTTACAGAAACACGGATTCCTGATCTGTATTCTACATAAAATCTGGACGTCTTGACACCCCACAGTTATCAGTGGCAAGAACAAGGTGCTTTATGGGGCTACCAAGGCATTTATTTTATGACACATTAATTGCGGGAAAACTTTCAATTAATACTCATTAACATCTACAAATCGAAAGCAGCTTGTCAATCGTTTGCTCGCCCTCCCGCCTTAATGACCGGCCCTGGTAATAATTTCGAATTATTGAAGAAATTATTCCGCCGTTGTGGTCATATAACGGGCCATGACAATTAGCAAAACCTCCTGACCGTTTCCGATGACCAATTTGTATTAATTTTGTAAACCTTAGCGGCTTTTCATCAATTTTCACGTTGTTAGAATGAAACTTTTCAAGATTTTGGGTTGATTTGATTTCTCGCCCGATAAAAGCGTCAATTAAACCCTTTCGGCGCTGAGTTAAAGATTTTTTTTTCTGCTTTTGCAGATAGGGTATGGACTAAGATCAGGTAGCAGAGATCGGATCTCCGGTCAACACTACCTAGAGTTATTATGACTAAATATGACTAAAAGAACCACAAAATTAGAGTATCTTGGTAATTTAAAACCACTTGAAAATAGCCATTTAGCTGACATGGTGCCTTACTCTCTACCAGACAACGGAATTGTAGACATGTTCAGACTGAAAACGTATGCAAACCGCATATCAAATCAGGCTCAAGAGACGGCATTTGTCTTGAATAGGATAGAAAACACTGTGAGGAAATGTTTGTTTTCAGCATTTTCTCCTCTTCTCAATATCTTTTCATAAGCTGTCTACCACAGGGTCATGGTAAAACATGGGGTCGCGTAGTAAAGACATAAACAGATAAGGAGACGGCGGACAGTGTTTACAGTAGGAAACTGAGTATGGGAACGAAACCACTGACCTTGAAAGTGTAAAGGTCACTCATTTTCCCGTTATTACAATAAGATATCCGGCATTTAAAATGTCTACCATTTTTTTTTGTTCTGGTGCAAATCTAACCAAAATAATTTTGTGGTTTAGATAACTGAATAATCTCCTACCAATAGCAAAACTACAATGGTTTGATACTTGCAGATATATTAGAAAAGGTTCCCTCTGGAGTGAACCAAACATCGTTGATAATTCCTTTATCTACTTAAATCCGTCATTTTTCGCCTTGAGCGTACCCGGATAGCATAATTCAGAATGTTCAGCAATCTAAGTGATTATACAAGTGAGCCATGCTCTGTGAAAACGGGGCTTAATGCACCTGCGAAAAGTATCGACCCAGGTAAGCCTGCGCAGTCCACGCAAGCTGACCTGGGCCGAAACTTTTTGCTATAGATCAATTTTCTGCAAATCCAAGGACCAGTCTATGTCATGATTCAGTCGGTTCCTAGACATATAGATCCATTCATCATGTGAGTACTTGCTTAGTATCATGCATCAAGGAGATGCATTAAGCCCCTTTTTGCCAGAGCGCGGATCAAGTTTTTAGCCGGGCTGTTTTCAAAGAGAATGTGGAGGTATTGTCACAGCCCTGTTTTAGTCGTCTGCGTTGGCGTCGTCTGCCTCGGCGTTGTGGTCATAAAACTTTAACAGGTTATAACATATCTGTCATTACTGAACATATTTACTTCAAACTCGGTCAAGTTGTTTACTATCAAAAGAAGAAACCCATACAACAAGGTCATTTAACACTCAAAATATTTTTGACACAGTTATACCCTTTTTTCGAGTTAAAAATTTTCACTGAAAATCAGTTTATTTCTAAAAGCAACTGTAGCAACTGTAGCCAAGCGCTGGTTCCCCTATGCGGTGCTCTTGTTGTCAAATATTGTGGATTCAAATGCAGGTTTTGAAAACAAAAGATTTTTAAGCATGCATACAGGCCACTCAAAAATAAACAAACTAAAAGAAACATACAAAAGAGAAATGTATTAAGGAAAAAGTGTTTTCTAAATGCAGCAGAAAAATAATGATGGAAAAGAAGCATTTGACGAAATATAGTAAATTTCAGTTGCATCGAATAACTGTAACCTTTTTAGCGCACAATCCGGAGTTTTAACGACCTTGAGGTAAGAGGCATTTTGTCGTTTGGTAAAGGGTTAAACATAAAAAGCAGTTGAGATATAAAGAAGAAACAAGTCAAGAATGTTGCAGAAAACAGTGATAGAAATGAAATATTTCAACGCAAGAAGCAGTTGCCTCCTTTCAAAAGCTGCACGTACTAGTATAAAGTGTAATTCGACTTTTTATCTAAGTACTCGTAGGTTGAACAAGATTTAAATTGCTGCACAGAAATCAAGCTACAATTTAGAGTTATAAAATGTAAGCCTAAACATCAGTTGCTGTTCAAATATCAAACATCTCCGAGGGATTATTTACGTATTTGGCTTATCAGCAGCTAATAGATAGAAATCAGCGGGGATGATTCATTATTTTGTGCAACGTGCATGCAATAAACTGCCTATCAGTTTTCGAGATCTTCCCCTACCACGGAGTCAAGACATTGATACTCTTGTTAGACTGGCTCTGTTTATTCATTCGCAAATTGCTAATTAAACCAGTAACCCTCATTTTGTCTTAACCTCCCTATAGCACCATGCTCAACTTCAGCTGTGGACACTTTAGATCAAGATCAGACTGCACGTTCAATGCAATCTGATCTTCAATCCACGCTGTCTCACCTTTAATGAGATATTCTGACGAACATGTAACCGTTTCATTACAAAACATAGATCTCATGTTTACTATTTGAAAATATTCTTCCGTGTACTTTGCACTATTAAACCCTTTCAAGGTTAAACTGAAACAACCAAAGGAAAAAGCCAAGTTTTAGTGTCTACCGGTAATTCATATTTTTATAGTGATGCTAGAATGAAACTTCAATTGTGTTCCTACGCGTATACCCCGAGCACATATAGAAAGGCTCCTATCGCAAAGGATTCGAGCTCGCAAGGGCTCTATGGGTTAATAAAAAGGTATCGATACTCGTTTAACGCTTTACTACACGACAAAATTTTAAACTTGTCCAAATTGAATGTATTTGTAGATGAATAATTATATGTGGGTTTTAAGATGAAACTATCCGTGAAAGGGTAGAAGACATTGTGGGAAAAAAGGAGAAAATGTTGGTTACCAGCATTTATCAGCATTTTCTCCTTTTCTCTCAATGTTTTCAAAGGCATCCTTTGTCAGGGTCGTTTAAGCTCGGAATTGTGTTGTGGTAATGGATAAAACCGATTTATTGTACATAGACCTAAAACCAATGGTTATCGCATTTGATAATATGCTCTGTAACAATCAAATGCACCAAGATTGAGGGAAAAAAAAAGGTTCCAACCCAGAACCTTTGAGACAAGAGGCTGGAACTCTTCCCGAAAGCTTTACTTCTGTCTCATTTTGGACTCGATTTTCATATTGAGCAGCAGAGCTTAGTCGGTAACATACGGGGTTTGCAATTAAGGTGAGGCGAGTTCGAATTCCAGCTCGGCTAAACTCTGTCAAGCTTGTTCTAGGTCTTATGAAAATGATATTGCAAAGGAAAAATATGATGAAAAATGGGAGTTTCTAAATGGAATAAAAATTTAGGATCAGGCGAATGCCAACTCAGCTAACTTCTGTCAAGTTTGTTCTAGGTCTTAATATGCAAATGATAATGCAAGGGACAAAAGATGGGAGAACATTTAATGGAACAGAAATTTTGGAACTGGACAGACCTGTCAACCGCAGGATGAACGACGCTGTGTTTTTACAGTTGAGGTTAGGCTTTTACTAAATATCGTCGTGTTTTCACGACGCATGGGAAATGGGCTTTTGAAAATATGAATGAAAAAGAGAAAAATACTTGCAGCCAGCATTTCCTTCTTTTCGCAATATCAGTGTGTTTCATAACGTCTCAAAGACAAATCCAACCGTTTGAGGCGCGTTTAACTTGGCGTCTGCAAATGCCCCCAGTTTGGACAAGTCTAGAACTTTGTCGTCTGGTTACGAATCAAAACAAAAGGAATCAAATTTAACCCTTAACTCTTTACCAAACGACCAAATTTTAGACCAGTCCAAATTGAAAGCACTTGCAGAAGACAAAAATAAACATATCTCAAAAATTGAAATTTGTTTCCAGCAGGGTAGAAAACATTGTGGGAAAAGGAGAAAATGCTGGTAACCAGCATTTTCTCCTTTTCCCACAATGTTTTCAAAAGGCTTCTATCTCAGGGTCGTAAAAACCAGGGATTGTTTGGTAAAGGGTTAAAGCTGCCAAATATATGAAACGAAAATTTCCACTGAACACTATAAGTCCAAATATTGCTATTTCAAAGTTGATTTCAACGGAGAAAAAAAAACACCTTTCGGACAATGTAGATCCAAGGTCAGACTGCACGTTCAGTGCAGTCTGATCTTGATCTACACTGTCCGCAAAAGCGCCCCGAGTCGTTCTTAGTAGACTAAGGGTTAAAAAAATAATACAGAGTGACTCGTTATATTTCAGATTATATGTCAAAACTGAGTTTAGAGTTGTGAAACTTTTCCATGGCGCGGTCGTTTACAGTTGACTGGTTTAAAGAGGCTAGTTAGACTGCAAAACTGATAAAAGTCACCTGCACTTTCCTCTCCGAAATGTGCAATGGCAAAAAAGTCATATGATAACTATCAATTCATCTCTGTTAAAAATCACTTTACTCTAGACTTTGGCAAAGCGTTATTATCTGCTTTATGGTTTTAAAAACTCTACGTTTTTATTTGCATGACTAATTGCTTATTAACTATCTCTACATTTGTTATTAAAAAAAGATTATTATACCTGATACGGAACCCATGCCAAAAAAAATGCGTTTTCCGGGGATACATCAGGGGCAAAGCGACGTCAATTAAAAAAATTGATACTCTGACGTCATTATGTCACCACTCATTGTTTATTGTTTCTCTGACGAATTTATGGAGGGTTTCAAATAACACCAACTTCAAAGCCCATGTGACATAAAGCCCATAATGGCCCGTCGCTATCCGACAGCGGGGTCGATTGGACAATAGGAGGGGTTTCTATGTGGGACAAAACTGTAGAGTTTTGTTATCAATCTAACATTATCTTTTTCTTTTGGTATCGGATGTTTACCTGTCGATTGCAATCGCATGTTTGCTGTAACTGTTGTGAAGGTCAAAAACTTTTCTGTCTGATTTTCATTGTTTTCTCCAAACATGAATTCATTGTCCGACTTTGATTTCACGCAATTCTTTGAAAGTAATAAAACAAGAATGTGGTGAAGAAACAGTGAAGATCAGTTTTCAGGCTTTATCAGTTTCAGCCAAAATAATTCTAAGATTAGACTGAGCGTTCTATGCGGGATGACATTGATCTATGTTATTCTAAAAATATCATTTGCATTACTCGACATCCTTATTGTTAAATCTTAAAATCTCCTTCTCAGCGTTGCTAGAGTGACTGTAAGTGGTACCTTGCACTAAACCAACACTGATTGCGAGGGAGGGGGCGGAATGGCGGATGCATGCATACGTGATTGACTGAAAGATTACTTAACTGCCAAAAACAGCTCTTAAATAAAGGGAATAATTATTTGCCATTGTTTTACACGGAAACAAAGTTACTTGATGCAAGGCAAATCAAAGATACTGGTGACATCGTCCTTGTTCCAGTCTATACCATGTATATTTAGCACCTATAGGACACTGGTCATTGCGCTCAATCGTCTTTAATTTTCCCAGTTTCAATAAGACACGATAAATACAGTTTATCCCCTCAAGAAGCGAGTCATTAAATCATGAAATAAATTATTTTTATACAGATCACCAGATTTACGAAAAACAAGATACAAAAATATGTGAACCACGCTCTGTGAAAAAAGGGCTCAATGCATCTGCAAAATGTATCGTCCCAGGTCAGCCTGCGCAGTCCGCGCAGGCTGACCTGGGCCGAAACTTTTTGCTATTGGCCAATTTTCTGCAGCTCAAAGTGTTGCAGCTTCAATGTTGTTTTAACCGGAATGTTCGTATGTTGCCCAGTATTGGAAAAGTGAAGATTCAAGATCAGACTGCACGTTCTGTGCAGGCTGATCTTGATCTACACTGCCCACACACACACAAAAAAAAAAAAAAAAAACATGGAAAATTTTGCTAAGCTTAGGTTTAAATCTAATCCTGACGTATGGGGGCATATTTTACGTCACAAAGCAGCCGTAACTGGTTAAAGTTGACTCAACAATAAGTAAAATGGATCCATGCTCCGTGGAAAGGAGGTTGAACGCATCTGTAAATAGTGTCGATCCATGTCAGCCTGAGTTGTCCGCGCAGGCTGACCTGGGCCGAAACTTTTGCTATTGATCAATTTTCTTCGATTCAAAGGACCAGTGTACCTGTTATTTCAGTCGATTGTTATATAAAAAGGATTTTACGGATCGATATTACTGTGATGACCTACTTGGAATCATGCATCGCGGAGATGCATTAAGCCCCCTTTTGCCAGCGCCAGGCTCATGTTTCGTTGACTGGGTGAAGTATTTCTCGTGTTCAGCAACGCTTCCAAACTTGTTGCAAACACGCAAAAAGGCGTCTACATGAAAGGAAAAACTTAAAAAAAAAAAGAATAAGGCAGCGGTACATTACTGCAATCATCTGATACCTTTTGCCGCGTGTGTCATAATTTGCGGAGATGTAAATTGGTTATGTTTCATTTTCTACCCGGTAACAAATCAGATTTTTATGCATATCGTTCTTGCCTAATCACTAATTTCCCCCACACCTTTCAATTGGATCCTGCATTTCAAAATTATACTGTATCAGTTTTCACAAGATTATTCTTTCCAAGCCTTTGTCGTGCCATATTGGCTTTCGACAGACAATGATGGTCTTGATGACAATGGATAAGGTCCTTCGAGTATTGTCGCTTAATCTTTATAAAGTTTGGTGCGAGCGCACACCTTGCTGAATTTGAAAAAATCTACAATACCATTGTCTACAGTTGAGCTTGTAGAGAAATCAAACCCATGGCTTCATGACAAATATTCCCCGTGCTTTCACGGTCTTGAGTAGTATGAAAGCTTTTTTAAAAAACACAGTGGAAAGGGGAATTGCTGGAAAGCAGCATTTTCTCTCTTTCCAACTATGGTTTCTATCTATTCAAAGACATCATTCACTACATTTCATTTGTCGTCAATAAATAGCTTAAATTTGGACTTATCTGAAATTGTTGTCTAAAAACCAGTCTCTCGTAGCTCTATGAACATATCATACAAAACTTTCTTCTGGTCAATATCTACAAAATCAGGATTTCAGCACTCTTCCACCCTCTCTCCGTCATTCTTACAGTTTTGCGATTTTCTTCATTTCTTTTAAAACGAAACAGCCTTATTGTCACTTGATACGGTCTCAGTGGCATTCATAAGAATATTACCGGAACGCGTAAAATGAAATACTCGTACATGTACACGTCTTTCGTTTTACACATAAGGGTGGCCATACTTTTTAGAAGTCTACAGGTTAAAGAGTTATAGGCCTTTTTGTTAGGTGTGAACTAATTGTGAGATCCTTGCAGACCTTGAAAGACTGCGGGGTATGAGGAGGGGGGTTTACGACGGGTATTACTTGACCTAAGATAACCCAAGATGACATGGGAAAATACAAGGCGTGACCCCCGATAATAATGCCCAATTTTAATAGCTGTCAACTCGATGTTGATCGCGTTTGAAGATCATTGCGTTTTCATGGTGTTAATTCGTTAGAGTTGTGCATTAAATAAAGCTATTATCACAGAGAAAGGGCGGTCTAAAATGACAGTATCAAACCCATCCAAACAAATCCTAGACGAAGAGACATTAAATCTGTACTGACCATTGTCTGGCACAACGGTTTACGATTTCAGAAGAAATTTTGATGGTCAGTTAAAGACCACTTTTTGAATTCATGGATTTTGTTCGAGGCCACAACCAAGCGTGAAATCGTCAAAGACCAAACAGATAAACATGCTGTCTGGCTTCAGTGTCAGCTTAGAGACGAAGATTAAGTAATTTACACCGTTTTGATGTTCACGGCTTTATGACAGTGATCATTGGCCCAGAAGATATGGTATTAGAATTGTTCTTGCATTGTTGTGATGGAAGGATCAAAAGAAAAGAGATAATCCCTTGAAGATGAATGACAGAAATGTCTAAAATATTTATTAATCATGTTTAAATGAAGTTTTGCAAGAAAAGCTAAAAAACCCTAATGACCTGCATTACTTTGGCTCATACCGCTTATACCGCTATGCATTTTAAATTTTAATGGCTTTGTTTCCATAGAAAACCCACAGCATTGCATATCACCAGTAAGGAAGCACCAGGCTAGTTTGGAGTTGCCTAACGACCACCTTTGAAAACGGCGTAAAACACAATTTAAACAAGTATTGCCGTTAGAAGGATGGTTAAAAACTTACTACATAATATTTACATCATAAATGAAAGGTGATGATGAAGGAGTCATTCCTCTAGGGTATAATTAATTCTGATTGCAGAGCTTTTTCGCTGCTTTCACTTGGATAAAAGCTTAACCGGAACTGCACAATCAGCCTTTGAAATGCAACGCTACCGCAATTACGCGCGTGAATGAGTTAATCAATCGCTACGTAAATATTATCACCGCATTGTCTAAACCCTTGGGAGTGCTTAATAAAAAGCATAGTGAATTTTTCAGTCCGGTAAAAAACAGAAACACTGCGATTACAGGAGAGTTTTTTTGTCATTCTCTTCACAAAGAAGTGGACACGTTCTTAGCGGTCATATCTAGATCTACGACGCCCACAATAGCAACAGAATTTGTGTCGTGCAACCTAAGGGTTCAAAGTAATACTGTTATCCGTCCAGCGGAAATACGATGTTTCAACGCGTTTACGTCTTATTTCGGCCTTATTACCCATTATTAAATCTTTACCAACCAACAAAATTTTAGACTTGCTTAAATTGAAAGCATATGAAGACTACAAAACAAATGTGATTCAAGAATTTACATTTGGTCTTGGAAGGCCAGAAAACATTGTGGGAAAGGAGAAAATGCTGGTTACAAGCATTTTCTCCTTTCCCACAATATTTTTCAAAAACTACCTTCCTTAGGGTCATTAAAAGTCGGGATTGTGTGGTAAAAGGTTAAACAGATAACTTAGGTCTACTTATACTGATTACGAATTATACATAGGACAGGCATTGTTAAGAAAAGACAAAAGACTGATATACAATACAATGGAAAACATTTTGGGAAACAGAGCAATCCTTTATTACAATCTTTCCCCGAAACGTTTTCCAATGTCGTCAACATTCTGTGCAGTCTGATTTTGAACTGCACTCTTCGCAAAAGCCTAATGATTCGTGATAAGCAGCCTATGGGATTAAAAAAATGGAAAATGACATTTTCACGTGGTAGGTCACATCCAAAACCTTAGATCCAAGGACATTTTGGTTCTAAAAAAAACTATCACGCAATTATCGCACAGTCTATTTTGCACAGTCTGCTGTCTTGATCTACGTTCAGAAAAGGTACCAACTGATACTCATAGAATATTTCAAGCGTAAATCAACTATAGAAAGAAAAAAAAAAAAAAAAAAAACAATGACAACAATAACAGCAGCAACAGTAACACAATCAATAACAACAGGAATAACAACAGCGGCAACAACACTAACATCTACAACAAAAGAAACAACAACAACAGAAAGAATAACAGTATCAACGACAACAGAAATAATAACAAAAGAAACAGCAACAGCTGCAACAATACCAGCATCAACAACAACAGCTGCAACAACACCAACATCAACAACAACAGCTGCAACAACACCAGCATCAACAACAACAGCTGCAACAATACCAGCATCAACAACAACAGCTGCAACAACACCAGCATCAACAACAACAGCTGCAACAACACCAGCATCAACAACAACAGCTGCAACAACACCAGCATCAACAACAACAGCTGCAACAACACCAGCATCAACAACAACAGCTGCAACAACACCAGCATCAACAACAACAGCTGCAACAATACCAGCATCAACAACAACAGCTGCAACAACACCAGCATCAACAACAACAGCTGCAACAACACCAGCATCAACAACAACAGCTGCAACAACACCAGCATCAACAACAACAGTTGCAACAACACCAGCATCAACAACAACAGCTGCAACAACACCAGCATCAACAACAACAGCTGCAACAACACCAGCATCAACAACAACAGCTGTAACAACACCAGCATCAACAACAACAGCTGTAACAACAACAGAAACAACAACAGCTGCATCAACAACAACAGAAACAACAACAGCTGCAACAACACCAGCATCAACAACAACAGCTGCAACAACACCAGCATCAACAACAACAGAACAACAGCTGCAACAACACCAGCATCAACAACAACAGCTGCAACAACAACAACAGAAATAACAACAACAGAAACAGCAACAGCTGCAACAACAACAGCATCAACAACAATAGAAACAACAAGAACAGAAACAACAACTGTATACCCGATACGAGCTCTTTTCTGATGAATAAAAAATAACCGCAAATAGAAAAGTTTTCCTTGTTAACTCTTGGGCTGCTGAGCTTTTGCGGACAGTGTCTGCACTGAATATGCAGCCGATCGTTTATCAACATTGGATGATTAAAGTGAGACGCTTCCAGTGACGAGAAATTTGAAAACAAAGCATTTGTAGTATTATTGCTGACCAGAATTAACCATTCCACTTATTTAACTGCTAAAGTGCTTAAAAGCATGCCGGTACTTTTTGTGCACTCACATACTGTGTATTGATAATTCATTTACGGGTATCATAGAGGAGGCGGATAAAAGAAAGGGTAGGAAATGTGATACAGCGGTGGAAACCTCATCGACCGCTATCATACCCGTTGCTGTTCTAGCGCTCCCGTGGTGCGGAAAGCCGCACTTTGTCAACGGTGTTACGTAACAATAATGATATCTTCCGGTGTCGTTTTTTAATTTTCCAGCACAGGGATTCCTGGATGCTTTAATTTTTTTCCTTATTTTGCATGGCAAAGGCACGTGCAACAAAGGAGAATAATCATTGAAAAGCTATAGTGGCAGGAAGCGAGCTATTTGTTAATTAGCCGCGATGTGGGAAAGCACCACAAAGTGATCCTCTAAAGTACTCTTATATTTATGGGAGTTCAGTATACTGGAAAAAAACAACCTCGATAATTCAATTGCAATAATGTTGGTAAATTCAGGTCGAAATAGAATTCTAGTCAAATTATCAAAATGTTTACATTATCGCAGTTTTTTTCCCCCAAGATTTTATTTTTAATACTCTGTGAGGGTCGTGGATTTATCATACGCCACATCTTACAAAGTCTGTCATACAGTAATGAGTATATCCAGTTAAGGACATTTAAAAAAAAAAACTAATAATTGTAAATGTGAAGAAAAGTAGCTAAGAAATGAAAAGCAAAAGTTGTAAACAAAAATTGCGAAACTTCCTAGGTTTACAAAAAATAGATTTAGTTGAAACTTAATGTATGGTAAAACAATATCGGTGGCTGTCATGCATTTGTAAATAATATTTCACTTTGGGATGGTGTAGTACTCAACACTATTTTCCACAAATTGCCCTCTTAAACGAGGCGAAAGGGGTCCTGCGTTGCTCATCGGTAAAGTGTAGGGCTCCTAACCTGGAAGCCCTGGTTTCGAGCCTCATTTGAAGCGTTGGGTTTTCCGTAGGCGTGTCCTTGGGCAAGACATCTCAGAATCCTACCCTAGTACTGGTAAAACCCAGAACATACGTAAATATGTGAGCTGTCACTGTGATATGACTGAAATGATGTTGAACACGCAATTCAATAAATCTATCAATCGACAATCCAACGAGGGGAAAATGAGTCGTCTGTCGATAAGAAAGAAACTAAGCTTTAACTCTTTACTTGACGACTAAATTTCAGACTTGTTTAACTCGGAAAGCATTTGCAGACGACAAATTAAATGTTACTTTATGTATGAACGCTGTTTGTTAAAGGCTGATAAGCATCATAGATAAAAGGAGGAAATGCTGATTACAAGCAATTTTTCATTTTCCCACAAGGTTTCCAAAAGCTTTCCTCCTCAGGATCGTTGAAAGTCGGCTTATTAGGTAAAGGGTTAAATCAAAAGAAACTCTCATTATCATAGTAGATCATCTACGTATTGATATATTCGACAATTCTCTGTCTTTGTTTACTTTCAAAGCAGACTCTGGGAAATATTGCTAAATAAAAAAAACTGGTTAAATTTACGCAAGATGATGGAAAAAATGTATGAGCCATGCTCTGTGAAAGAGAGTTTAATGCATTTGCAAAAAAGTATCGATTCAGATTAGCTGGCGCAATCCGCGCAAGGTGACCTGGGTCGAAACTTTTTGCTATTTCTACCTTGCGATTTATTCGGTTGTTAAGTAAAATTGATTTTACAGATTCATAATTATGTGATGATTTTCTTGATATAGATCTGGTGCTTCATGACAACCGTGGACGAAACGGGACTGACGTAAGCCAAAGCAGAGGAACAGTCAAAGAAAACTTGTCAGACCCTGTTTGCCTTGGTTCGCCCTGGTTGCCGTGTTAGACTTTTAAGGTGTCAACAAATTTGTCTCGGCAGTCACGGTACAGATAAAAATCCCATGACACGTCGCAGTCTACAACGGTCTGACTGGACGTGCGCGGTCTTGGAGCAAATAAAGGCTGCGACAGGAAAACGAGTCCGAGAAGTCGAAGTCGTCATTTTGCGATCTCCAAAATGGAGAAAAAAGGCCATCTTCACAGCACCACAACCAGTGCCACAAGTAGAGGACCAGGTTCAACCTGATGATCCACGAGGGTCTATTGTCTCTAATACGCCAGGGTCGTGGCTCTCCATTCATCGTGTGCTACAGGAATAGCGAACACTTCACCAGTGTATGCTTCTACAATGCATCGCTCACTTTTCCCACTATATTGCAGATCTGACTCCTTTACTTCACTGAAATGTACAGAAACGTGATGAGTAATTGTCTCTAATGGTCAGATGTCTCAGAGTCTGGAATAACTTCAGACGAGGATAGAAGGCAAAGCTGTACCTCACGTCCTGTCTCTCACTCACTGGTGTTACCCTTTCCAGGATATTGTCAAAAGAGCTCTGGAGGCATCCTCAGATAGTTTTGAAATGTGTTGACATCTTCAGTGCTAAACTCTACATCCATCTGCATACCAACATGGCTCTTGGTTTTCTTGTCCTCCGTCTTCTCTTTCTTCTCTTTCCTCTTGCCTACTTCAAATATAGCATTCCGCCCTTCCTGTATTCTCTATCTTTCTGAGACAAAGATTGAATGCATGCACCAAAACAAAGTTCCTTCTTCATCTTTGCGTGTCATACTAACAAGACGAAGCCTTTGACTACATAGAGTTATACTGCTTGGGAGGCCTTCCTTTTATGCCCGTCCACCACGCTTCATCCCTCGAACACCTTTACAAAACGTGAAGTACGTGTTAAACCGGGATGGAAACGTTAGAAACGTAATCGGGATGATCCGGACTTGACAGGGCAGAAAAAAGCGTACTGGCATCCGTGCTAAACGCAAATCGCACCGTAGTAGATCTTTGGGCACCGTGAAACTGGGCAGCCCATCACGGATGCCGTGAGGTACTGTAAGAGAGCTAGCTAGACCTAACTGAACTTAGTAAAAAAAATCACAGCACATACGTTTCGAACAGACCGGGATGACGTGTTCGCCGGGAGCATGGTGTAAACATAGCACTAGAAAGCGATAGAATTATAGAGTTATGGTTTTTATTAAAGTTAATAAATGAATATAATTTCAGTTTGAATTCATATCGGCATAAATGAAATCGTAATAAGTGAAAACTATCCAGAATTTTCTTTATTTCAGGGTAAGGTAGTTTCTGATAGGCTAAAACAGTTGTTTTAGGCTATCAGAAATTACGTTACTTTCTAAATCTAGAAGAAGGCTAAAAATTCAGTTTAGAGCATTTGCTGAATACGGGCCCTGAGCTTAATCTACGCCATCTGCAAAAGCTGGTTATGTCGCTGATGCCTGTGCAAAGTTTCGATGGTCTTCTTCGATCAAAGTTTTAGTGGTCCGTCGGGTATATGACCTTTTTCTTTCTTTTTTTTTTAAATCTAAGGTAACATTGCATGGCTTCGACAGATGGTTATAGAAATCTGACTTTAGGATAACTGAAAAGTGATAGTGCTAATTTACTATCCCTGCATAATGTGGTTCAAAATTGATTAGAAAGTTCCAAAAAGCCTAGATAAATACCATAGATTACATCAAACACGTTTTCACATAATGGTCTACTTGTTTGCTCTATGCGATAACGCGGAACGTTTAATTCACGGAACCGTACTCGATTTGTTTTTTGTCGGAATCAGTTCCAACCTGTTAATTAACACTTAACAGATTACATAACTCTTGCATTAACGTTTTGTCACTACCAATCTAGCCTATGTTCCTGGGACGAACTGTGTTTGCCAATTAGCATGAGAGATATCTAAGGCTATCAAATAACAATCGATCAACCTGGCTGGATGATGGACTCTTCGATCTTATCTGCTTTGTGACATTCAGAATTTTAAACCTTAAACTGCTAAAATATTAAATGAGCATTCCCAGCCAATAACTCTGTCCCAAACTA
This sequence comes from Hippopus hippopus, assembly GCA_946811185.2. NCBI lineage: Eukaryota > Metazoa > Mollusca > Bivalvia > Cardiida > Cardiidae > Hippopus > Hippopus hippopus. Next base: position 36,807,296 of record OX328104.1, read on the forward strand.
TTGCGAACTTCCTTCGGCGGTATAAATCTTACCGCATCTGGCAGAGACTTCAACAGTGCCATGGGCATCAACGAGTTCAGACTTGAATCAGCCTGCATGGATGTACAGGTTGATACTGGGCTACACTCTCCGCAAACGATGACAGCAGAGATAATGCTACTTACGATAATGTTGGCTATCTGCACAAATATAATATTTTCATACATTGAAGTTGTGTGAAGGGTACAGCATTCAATACTCATCTCTATTTGGCGTTCAAAGAGTAAATCAACGTAATCAACAGTGTGCCATGAAAGTGTAATTAGACACTCCTGATGAGACCCCATTGTTATCATAGAAAGTGACTGATAGCTGGCAAACAACCAGCGTGCATACAAAAATCTCTGAGAGCATAGCATAATGGAAGGACATGCTCAGAATTGATTTCCTCATTTACATAATGTGCATCCTTTTTAAATGCATCTAGATGTTTTCATTTTTGTCTAATGTGTTTACTTTTATTGGTATAAAATGGGTTCAATTTCTTTTCACTTCTCTGTCCTTCTATTTTCGAATCGGTATGCAAGTGTTAGTGCCAAAACACTGGGCGGCCATGATAAACAAACAATGTCAAGAGATATCCGTGCTGGTCATTAGAGCAGGGGTTCAAGGCCTGACAGTATGTATTAAATAGAACATAGAGTTTTATACAGTTTTTTTTTTAAATATTTTAGGTAAGAACACGTCCGTGCTGTCTGAACTCGGTCTGCTATCTTCTATAGTTGCTCGTGTTTGCTAGGAGTAAATGAATGGTTGGTTCCATTGACAATTATAGCCCGGTAAGATTAAAGATACTGGATGCACATCCAATTTATAAGCGGTTGTGGTATTTTGTCCATTGTCTGCGTTATTTGATTTGGCGCATTCAGTGAGATACGGCTATACTTTCTTTTCGGAAAAGATCTGTGAGTTCTTTGACTTTTCTTTCATATTTACCGTTTTTGACATAGATTCTAATGCACAGTCTGTTTTTGTGTTCAGCCTGAAGTTAATTAAGGGCGCTTTGCCGTCGGGAAAATGCATTGCAGTGAAGAAAAGTAGTCCTAGATCTTTAATAACGTCATTCCTGGAATCTAAAAATTGATAAGATTATTGTGTACTCCGCACACATTCAATGACTTCTGTCGTGGCTTACAATGTGTTGTGTTTTGCGGAGTAAAAAAGTTTTTACTTTCTTTCTTTCGTACTGCAAAAGCGAACAAACTCGTATTTTAATTGTAATGTTTTTGGGAACGAAGTGCAATACTGATATGTGGACCAATGTAGCAAAAGAGCACAAAAAGACAGACAAAGGGAATTAATTTACATTTCCAAAATATTAAAATTTGTAGGTGTGGATTTTACACGCATGTTTGAACAGCCTGAAGACGGCCACTGTCAAATGACAAGTAATTTACCAGCGTGTGGCAGTTATTATTTCTCGATAGGCACGTCTTCAAAGGTAAAAAATGCAAAGTGCACGCGCCCAATAAATCAGTTCACTGTTATTAATTTATCTCGAATTACAATTTAGTCTTTTTACAAATATACCCTCGGGAGACAACATTTATCCACCTTCTTCAAAATATACAGCATGTCAGATAATAAAGCAAGGCACGGTCTCCGATGTAGCCAAACAATAACAAAAGCGGTGTTCATTTCAAAAGGGCTTAAACGGGTATTTTGCATACTTAACTAGATACTTGGTGTAAAGGCTTCAAGCTTATATCGGTAAATCAACTACAATGGCCATAAACGTCTCGATGCGTTTAATTTCAAACATGTTTGCCGAAAAGAACTGTAATTACTCGAATGTATTGCTTCTGCCATTGCAGCCCATAATGACCGTTAGTGGACATCGGCCGGACACACGACGTGTAACCTTTTGCAATCTTACTGGACAGCGCGCTAATATATCACTGCAGTGGCCGGGTGGACACACGCTGTGTAGTATATATGCACTCTGCAGACCCATCTGCTGGACCACGAACTTGACTCTTCATACCGAATAAGCACGTCTAAGTGGTCTTGAGTAAAAAGGCCTATGAAAACATGGTGGGATAAAGAGAAAATGCTTGTGGGCAGCATTTTCTCCCTGCCCAGAATGTTTTCTACCCTTTGAAGAGAAAATCCCATCATTTGATCCAAATTTAATTTGTAGTTTAACAAATGCTTTCAATTTGTGCAGGTCTAAAATTGTGTCGTTTGGTAAAGAGTTAAGTAGTGTGCATCGAACAGAATGCGCATTCGCTGATTGTTATGGTAGATTTACGATGCCATTTACACTCCCAGCAGCCGGGAGAAAAAAATGAACCACGTAGCACGTGCATCATGCAGGTCCGGGAAATTAATTTCCCACAGTTTATTGTGAAAGAGATGGATTTCACACCCATTCTTGAGTTAAACTCCTGTTTGTAGAAGTTGTACTGTTTTCGGGCTTTAAGATGTTCTCTTTAAATTGCAAAAAGCATCGATGGACAAAAAAATTGGCTATTAATATCCCGAAAGAGAACAAAAACAGTTGCCCCCAATGAATTCAAACAGTATTTCTGAACTGTCGTTACATTTCATGGCTGTAGCGTGAAAGAAAGACAGACAGAAAGAAAAGAAAGACGGAAAATATTATTGAAGGCCTAATTAAATATGCAAGCATTTTTCTTGCTGAGAAACGATAGTTTCATTACAAAGACTTCGAACAGGATTATTTGAGTATTTATATTGTAATAATAATCTAATCATGCACTAGTATAAGACCAATTAAACTAACCGAGAGCTGTAAGAGCTGAATTACTTAATGAAACACACACACTCTCCGTCATCATTATTGTATAGACCTAGACATCCTTTTTTGGTATAATCAGGCCTTTCTCACAAATATTGGATGGCGAAGGTCTAAATCAAGTACTTCATGCTCTGTGCCATCATTGTTATATACCCGTTGTTTAAACCTTTATACATGTTTGCAATAGCACAACATTTATGTCAAGTAAAGCATTTTGTAGAAAGCACGACGGCTCTCTATTTTTTGTCTTAAGTCAGGGAGGTCAAATAAAACAGATGTTCATTTTAATCGTTTGGTCAGTGCTGTTTATTCTTTTCGTCGTTTATCGTTCTTGAAATATGTGCACAAAAGCGCCCAATAAATAAAATCACATTAAATGAAGGGTTTATTATAATCGTGCACCGAACAAACATAATTAAAAGTCACTGAGATCGTCATGGGCCGTGCTTTCTGACGATTGGTCAACTTTTGTCCGGAGACCTTCGACCTTACCACGTGTGACCTTCGCCCTGGACTGAACATAGTACAAAAACTGACCCCTTGTCAGCTCTATCCTAGCTCCATTGACCTATGGTCGCACTGTGGTCACTTCCCGGTCGAAGTGGTCACCTAATCGGAAACTGGGGTTGGCATTTGTCATATTTCATTCCATTTCAATGTGAACCGTTCATAAAAATCTTATCTAAATGTATGCGAACTGTAAAAACTATAGACGGAATATAATTCACAACAACAACATTTTCATATAATGATACATGTGATATATTGCATCGAAATCTTCGTCATTAAAGGCACGTTTTGCTCCTCGTGAACTGTAGTACCCCAATTTTTGCGCGTATGGTTTATAAGTCCTCAAAGAAATGTATTACTACGGACAACTAAGTTTATAATGATGCATTTTTGGCGCCTTTTTTCTGCTGACTTTGAAATTATTATTTCAGTATGAGAAATTCTTTACAGTGAGCGAATTATCAATCCGCCAAAATGTTTTCAAGCCAACAGACATTCGACCGAAACAAATACTCACGAAATTATTTAGCCTTGCTCTTGCAAAAAAGGGCGTAGTGCATCCCCTTGATGAATGATACCAAGACAGTTATCACACAATTATGTATCCATAAAATCCATTTTGCGTTACAAGGTCCTTGGACACGCAGAAAATTTACCAAAAGCCAAAAGTGTCGGCTCAGGTAAGCTTGCGCAGGCTGGCCTTAATTGATACTTTTTGCAGATGCATTACGCCCTTTTTTCACAAAGCATGGCTAAAGTATTGTTGTTCTTATACGGCGTCGTCGAACTATATCTTTACCAAATAGTTGCAGTCTTTTTACAACATTGAGATTCTGATCTTAACATATTAGACTGCTAAGCGCACCTCAAAACAATTTTGTGGACAATGTAGATCGTTTAGTGCCATGTGATCTTAGATATACACTGTCTAATACAGTAAGATTTTTCGAAAAGCGCATCGAATTTGCAGTATTTGAAACAGTCAGTATGTGCTGCAAATTTTCCTTTTTATTTATTTAGCAGTTGATGGTTAAGTACTTTCCCTAAAAATGGTGATATTTGACTCTGTACCGAACGACAAAATTTCACGCTCTTCAAAGCTCTTCAAAACTGAAAGCATTTGCAGACAAAAAATTGAATGTGTCTCACATAACGGATTTTGTCTTTGAAAGGATAGTAAAATTTTTTGGAAAAAGGACAAAATTTTACACTTTTCGAAACTAAAAGCATTTGCAGGCGACAAAAATCAAATGCATCTCAAAATAATCGAATGTGTCTTTAACCCATATAAGCCGGAATTTTTCATTTGGAGGAAATCTATTAATACATAAAGGGAATATATAGTCTTAATAGAATCAAGCCTTTTTGATCTTCTGCAGCAATGTTTTTTACTGAATAAGCATATTTTATATGTGTCCTGAAAACAGGACGCTAGGCACAAGTGTTGTCAAAATTTCAAATTTGATCATTATGTACTGTATATTCACAGACAGTCACACACCACTGTTCTCTTCCTCTGAAGTCACTAAAACATATTGGTATATTGTCTATACATAGCGGTTACACAGAACCTATAAATTTACTGTATATCCATTGTTTTCAGACACTATGGTATTGCTCAAAACACTTACGATGCAGTCCCACAGAACATTTTGTACAAACCGTGTTGCAATGCTTTTTGCACAATGCACATCTTTTTTGTTTAGAAGATGCTGCATAATGATCCTTACGGTCGTATCGAATGCCTTCTGGAACATGCTTAGCATGAGCAACAGGACGCCCTCTTGGTCGACCAATAATAGCACGCGGTGTTCCCCGTGCAAGTAGCACTTCAACAATGTGTCTACGCACTCCAAGAAGATCTAGAGGCGATTCTTTTCCAGCTTTTGTTAAACGATATAGGTGCCAGGTTTGCTGTACTGCTAAGTCAATGCAATACATAAAAATGGGCCACCACCACTTCTTTGACCTTATTGCCACCCTGTACTTTTCCACATTCTGATCCATACGGTCTACCCCACCCATCGTCCTATTGTAATGCTTGACTGCATATGGTTGCTCAATGCGTATTCTTCGTCTCTCTGATCTGGACCATCTTGAAGCTGTTTGCAATGGTGACAGCCCATATTGGTTAGAAACGACAGTGACAATACTGTTGTCATTCCATCTAACGACTACTAACCCGTTGTTGGCATCATACGCCTGATCATAGGTACCACGTGGTTCCTTTTGCATATCTTTGACGGATCTTAGTGGACAGTCCTCTACACGATTGGATCTTATTGTGCCTGTGCAAGCAATACCCAAACTGCTGAGTTTGTCCACAAGGCGCAATGAACTAAACAGGTTATCAAATGTAAGGTGGTAGCCGTTGTCTTTTTTCAGCTCAGCTAATAAATCCATTACTACGGCACCACCCATGCCAAGTTGATGGCTGTCAGCAGCTTGTCGTCCACGTGCTCCTTGGTACGGTTCAAACTGAAGCACATACCCTAATGGGGTGGTAAGGGCCCACATTTTGTATCCAAACCTTATAGGTTTTCCACGTATGAACTGCTTTGCACCATGCCTGCCATAGTAGGGTATCATGCTTTCATCTATAGATAAGTTCTTTTCTTTTTGAAAGTAAAGAAGGAACCTTTCATTCAGCATTGCCAGCAAAGGTCTAACTTTACTGAACTTATCCTCTTGATCAAGCTGGTTGTTGTCACTAACATGCATGTATCGCATAATTTCATCAAACCTATCTCTTGTCATTGCAGTTGCAATGCCTTCATTTCTAACATCTGAGCTCAAACTCCAATACATTCTTCTTCGAGGTACTGGGCTGTAGCCAGATATTAACAATATAGCAATAAATACCCCAATTTCTTCTGGTGTAATTGAAAATCCATGTCTTCCCTTTGATCCAGCATAAGATATGGTGTTCTGCACTATCATATCTGTTACATCTTGATCAAAAAATAGTTCAAAGATGCCTTCCGGAGTTTGCGGAATATTTGACATTTCAAGGTTAGGTTGGTGCCAAACAAAGCGATCAGACTGCTCGGATGGTATGTCCTGTTTTACCCACTTGCGCTTCGCTGGCGGTAGATGTTTTGGTTTCTTTGTTTGTCTTGATTTTTTAGAGGCAGTTTGTGCTCGTTTTCTACCTGTAGATGTGCCAGCTATTGGTATGTCATCTGGAACATCATACGTGTCTGTATCAGACCCTGATGTGTCTGTAAGTATTTCGTCCTGAAATAGTCAAAGATATTTATCATATTCCTTGCCTTATACACTAGTATTGAACAATACAGTTACACAGTATTTCTTGAAGTATTCCATATTCATGCAGCATAATTACATCACCTATGGTAATTTAGAATGGTTAAAGTTAGTTTAAGATCTTTACCGTAGAAGGAATGCTGTCATCACCAATAAGAGTGCGTCCTTCTTCATTAATGACTGTCACAGAAGCTGGTTGTGACAGTTGTCGACCTGGAAGGTTGTTTATATCAACATCTCCGTCCTCATCCCCACTATCCTCGTCTGTGACGTCATCTATGGGTGGAGGATCTATGTGAATATCAGCCCTTTGAAAAGCTTCTTCATCCTCCAGCATACTTAGAACTTCATGTAAGTTAAATCGCCTGCAAAGAAATATAAAAGTAACTATGATGTATAGTATAGATGAAAAATGCCCATGCACCCATTTATGCCTACTGTCCTGTTTTCAGGACACTTCTGTAAAGTCAAAAATGACAAGGAAAAATTTACTAACTATTGCTTTATACTGTTGTATCTAATAAAACATTCACTAAATAAAGTTTTTTCTTCAATATGTTATTTTGAAATATTGATAAATAAAAAGTTATACACATACCTTTGGTTTGCAGCCATTACAAAAATCAGTTTCACGAAAAACGCGTCTTTTTCCTTGCAGAAAATGTAGAAAAGTGAGGAAATTATCATTTGCCACATTCTAATGGGTCAAGTCCAGGCTTATCAGGTGATTTCTGAGATAAAATTAACAATTATCACTAATTAGTGGAAACAGGTGGGGGCATATGGTACTGTCCTGAAAACAGGACTCCAGGCATATATGGGTTAAAATTGTAACACACTATGTGGGAAAAGACACTCAATTTTCCAAATTTTTCTTTTTCAGGATCGTTAAACTCGGGATTTTGTGGTAAAGAGTTTAACAGAAGAATGGATTCAAAGGGGAGCTGATGCTCATGTAATTGCAGACATACTCAATTATTATATTCTAAAAGCTAGAAAAGATGTTGGAGATAGCATGATCCTTACCCAACTAAAATTTAGAAATGACCTTAACCCTCCTGAAAACTAGGAATATGCTAAATAGAGTTTATTTTATCAGCTTGTGGTTAATATGGGGAAATATTTGCCGAAAAAGGGAAAGGTATGCGAAAAAAAAAAACGAGTGCCGTAAGGCACGAGTTATTTTCGCGGACCTTTCCTTTTTGAGGCAAATATTTCCCCATATTAACCACAAGCTGATGAAATAAAATATATATTTCCTCTGATTATTTTGTCAACGAATGCCACTTTTAAAACTTAAAAACTTAAAAAAGTAGTTCCAGATTTTCGGCAGGAAGAAAATATTCACTGTGACGGGGAAATAATTCCCCCCAGCTTAAATTACGACATTTCTTTACCCATAACATTTCTAAAAATAGACACGTGAAATATAATATACATATCTATAGCTTCAACAAGCGTATACTTCAAAAACTAGAAAAGATGTTGGAGATAAGTAGCATGATCCTAACCCACTTAAAATCTAGGACTGACCCTAACCTTCCCCAAAAACTATGAATAAGGTACACATGACTATAGTTCTTACGAAGAAAACGGTGTGACAATGGGAGAAATGACTGCAGAGGAATACCTTCATACTTTAAGCCAGTATAAAGGAACATAATAAAGACAACAATTCCTCGAGCCATTTCTCCATTTCTCTGAACCTCTTCAAAGTGTCAAAGAATTTTACCTACGAATGCGTCTGGTGAGCCTCGGTAGCTCAGTCGGTAGCGTGCAGGACTTGAGAACACGGGGTCCAGGGTTCGATCCCTGGCTACGACCCCTGGCTCGGCCAATTTCCTTCCGAGGACTGATGATAGTCACTGCGACAGGATTCATTCCTCTCCCACCGCTGACCATTGTTTCGACGATGATTATGTGGGAAAGCAGCCAGTGGCTTGGAAAGAAAATTGTGCGAGGTACTGGTAAAAGAGACTCCAGGAACGCATGGATAGGTGCACTGGCCGCCGCGATATAACTGAAATAATGTTCAAAACGGCGTTAAACACCATACAATCAATCAAGAAACGAGAAACAATTTAAGGATGGGAAAAATGTTTATGCCTTTACCACACGAGAAAAATTTAGACTTTTCTAAATTCAAAGCATTTGCAGATGACAATCAAATGTTTCACAAATTATGAAATTTGTTTTTGAACGGGTAGAAAACACTGTGGGAAAAGTAGAAAATGCTGGTTACCAGCATTTTCTTCTTTTCCCACAATGTTTTCAAAAGCTTTCATGTTCAGAGTCGCTAGAGCTCGAGATTGTCTGGTAAAGGGTCAAAATGACATAAGAATAAAAAAAATATGAGAAAAAACAATTGCCGGCGAAATCTATTTTCAAAAAGCGTTCTTCTTTACTGTAATGTCCTGTCGGGCTCAGTGATTAATGTGTAGACTTAGTCAAGATCTACTCCCGAGCTTGATCCCATCCCAGTGCTCTGGCTTTTCACTGGAATGGGTAGTAAGGCATTTAAGAGCCCTAGCCTAGCACTAGTGTATCTCGGGAAACACACGAATAACTTAGCTGTCGCCTTTACACAATTGAAATAATGTTCAAAGCGGCATTACATACTTCACAGTTAATCAATGTACTTATTGCAGATGAGGGCCAAACTCGTTTTGTTTGGTAATGGCTAAAGTTAAAATTTCATAAATATTCCCGTTTTCGGTTATCATAAGGGGGAAACTGATCTTGTAGGCTTTTCCAGATAATCCAGAAAACAGATTTCATATTAGCCTGACCCAGGTCATGGCTGTCAAAGGTCAAGACAGGTCACGGCACCCGGTTATAAAAACATATGTTAATAGACACCTAAAACACCAAGATGAATCACATTCGTAAAGGACCGACAAAACGTAAACTACGCGATCCGCATCTGTAACCTCTGACCCATGATCCGTAAAAGATCACCCCTTTACTGGGTACGCTGTTTTCAGATTCACAAAACGCTAAAGCTTATAACACAAAGGGCAAACATTTGAATGATACGAAAATTGAAGGCATAAGGAAAAAGTTGCAGAGAGAAAATTTATTCATCATGAACATTTGGCTTCCATAAATCCGTCAGAATTTGCATTCAAAAAGTAATATGCTAATCTCAAGGGCAGACATTTCTATTTAAAACAAATATTCATTAGCAGGTCTGTGAGCTTTGCGTTGTGGTAAAGTGTGAGAGTAGCGGAGATCTGAACTAGAAAATATATGAGCCGGGCTCTGGCATAAAGAGGCTTAATGATGCATCTCCGTGACCTGATACCAAGCAAGTCTTCACATAAAAATGGATCCATGAAAAAAAATGTTTGTATAACAACCGCATGAACCATGAGGTACACTGGTCCTTGGACATGCAGGAAATTGACAAATAGCGAAAAGTTTCGGCCCATGTCAGCCTGCGCGGAGTGCGCAGGCTGACCTGAGTCGATGCTTTTCGCAGATGCATTAAGCCTCCTTTTCACAGAGTATGGCTCATAGTTATTGTTGCAATAGAAAATGAGACGCGGTCAAATCCTCCTTTCATCAAAGTTATTGATCAGTATTGAGTTAAACAAAATTGCGATATATTTTTCTTTGCGATCGTTGTTGTTTAAGACTGAGGGGACATACCAAAAGTAACACTTAAAGTTTTGTTTTTTTTAAACGACAGAAAACCTAATTATGGTTTTTATGGCGTAAAGAGTCGATCTATTGTCACTGTGAACATGTATTTTAATGGATAGAAGAGACATTTGACCTGTTATTTGACCTATATCACTTTACATTTTGTAGGGGTAAAGTGGATGGGGCATTAGGGCACGGGACACAATGGCTGTAGTAAACCCACCCACCTCGATTGTAGGGTGGTACTGTCTATTCTGTACACCGTTATCATTTTGATCGAAAAAATATTTTCTTCGTGTTTATTTGATATTGCAAGGCAATTTGCTTCCTCTGTCCATGCATATTATTTCTCCCGAAGTCCAGAAGCCTCTGAATGTCACCTTTCTCAAGAGACAGTCTAAATTCAGATCTAATTACCTACATTCCGCGACAACCCATCTAATAAGCAGAATGTTTCGCCACCCCAATATAGTCTTGTAATTATAAATAAGCTCTGGCAAAGGGGGGCTTAATGCATCTCCGTGATCCATTATACCAAACAAGTCATTACATAATAATGTATCCAAACAATCCATTTTGTCTAACAACCGAGTCAATAGGCAGAATGTTCCTTTGACATGTAGAAAATTGACTAATAGCAAAAAGTTTCGACCCATGTCAACCTGCGCGGACTGCGCAGATTGACATGAATCGATACTTTTTGCAAATGCATTAAGCTCTCTTTTCACAGATCACGGCTCAAATATATTGAATTTAGAGTAGTCGGTAAAGTCTGCAGAAAGTCTAAATCTTTTCCTGAAGTTTAGAATCTGGGCCCGTATTTACCAACCATTCTTAGTTTCATTCTCAGTCTTATTCTAGATTTAGAAAGTAACGCAGCTTCTGACTGGTTAAACCATTAGGTATATAGCCCATCAGAAATGTTCTTACTTTCAAGTTTGGAATTTTTTTAAGAATTAGACGGAGAATTTTCTTAAGAATTTTCATTGAACCAGAATTTAGAATGCTATAGCTTCTTAAGAATGGACATAATTATTCAAAAAAAGAAATTCTACAAAAGACAAATATCGCTTTGACAATGAGGGTAAATTCAATGCAAATGACCGTATAAATACCCCATATTTGGCATACACCTTTCTATAAAATGAGTAAAATCGGAAAAATATGGCATCCTCTAAACGTCCAAAATTAAGTTTGAAGCAAAGTTAGCGGTAGAAGCTGTTAAATTTCTAGAAAATAGAATACTTGCCGCTTTTGTATAAATTGTTTATGCACTTCAAACTAATAAAATAAATTACATTTTCTGATAGACGTCTTTATCTAAGGTGGATCGTGCATACTGTTACATGGTCTGATGTGGTTTCTTGGAAACATCTCAAACCAATTAGATAAACTGTCCTAATTCACATGCTCTATGAAACAACCAATGAACAAATTGAATCAATTAACCTCCCTTCTGTATGTGCGGGACGGATGCATGCATGCACATATGTATTTATTACGCCTGTGTGGTCTTTCTGCACCGGATCAGTTTCATAAAAACGCTCTTTACCAAATATCTAAATGAGACCGACATCAAACGCGTTATTTCAGACATACATTTACTGATCCGAGGTAACACCGCCAGTTTTTGAAACGTTTTCAAGAATGTATTTCTTGCAGTAGGGCGGATAGCAAGGCATGATTCCTCTTCCCTATCTTGATCGTGCTAATTTAATCGCAATTAAGGACTGCAAGGCCTGGCAGGTGTTTCCTAGGTGACCAATTCAGCTGTAGTGCGCGTCTGCAGGTAATGCACAATTACTTGTCGAGAGATTCTGGTAGATATTTAAGTACGTTTCATATCTTGTCCGCCATTTATCATTTCTACACAATTATTTTAGAATGGATACACAGTTTTCTCTGTACTTGACGACTGACTAAAATAATGGGTTTTGTCTCAGAAAAGGCACAAATAATTGTTGGAAATGGTGATACCAGTGTTTTGATATTCAAAACGACAGAGAGGAAGATTAACTGCAGGCGGAAAAAGTAAAATCTACTCGCATTTTAACTACGACAAATTCAATATAATAATTATATGCTGAACCAAATCAAAGTACTGAAAGTACTAATAGAAGGTGATGCTAGAAATATGCTAGCGAATAGGTTTTAACAATGGATCACTTCATTAAAAATTTCATTCATCTGATAATTGATAACATCTTTTTCTCAGACTTGTGTAATTTTTTTTAGAGTCCGCTCAACAGCAATAACCAGGGTCCGTATTCACCAACCATTCTCAAGAATATTCTTAGTCTTATTCTCTATAATTTTCTAACTTTGAAAGTAACACAAAGAACTAAGTGGTCTGGGTCTTTTTTTTTTTTTACTTTTTCACAGGCTTTATTACACTTTTTAGTCCAAACCCATAGATTTTTGCTTTTCAACAAATATGTCACGGGTTCAATTACTGTAGACAAATTTGGAGTGAATTTCCTATAATACTTGACAATACCAAGTCAAGATTACAACCCTTTTTTATTTTAGGTCCAGGAACTTGCATTATGGCTTTCATATTCCTTTTGGAAGGCTAAATGCCATCCATATATACCCTAAAAACAAAATATTCAACTTCATCCTGAAGTAAAAAATACTTTTCTTTCCAAACTCAACTTAATATTTATTTGGGCTTGTCTTTTTCAACACTGACTCATCATCATCATCATCATTTTGACTTGTAATAGTGATATCATCTAATATGCAACTCACAGAATCCAATATTTTCAGCACCATGACCATAGTTTGTTGGAATACTGCAGGTGAACTTGAAAGTCTATATGGAAGCTTAAGATACTGTGTACATGGATATATATATGTCGTAGTCCAAACTGGAATCTTGGCAGATCCGGAATCTGCCTAGACCAAACTTGAATTCTGCCTAGACCAAAATAAGGTTCCAGTTTGCCTAGGCAGCTCCACAATCTGCTAAGACAAAATTGGAATATTTTCTCTTTTAATATAGTGCAGCTACACATAAACCATCTTATTTAACTTAAACCTCAACATAAAAGAAGTTTTAATCAGAAATTCTGAATAAGATTAAATTTTGAATATTTGCACTTTAGGGGGGAAAAAAAAAATGTTAAGTGGAAAACGGAGCAATTGTGGGAAAAACAAATAAATTGCTTTAATTAAAAAATACATCTCGGTTGTAAACACATGTGGATTAATATGATTAAAAAAATTTGGAAAAGAATCTATTTTGGTGTACACAAAATTACAATTCTAATTTGGTCAAGGCAATTCCAGATCTGCCTGGGCAGATTCCGAATCTGCCTAGATTTCGATCTGGCCTACGACATAATATACATGTGTCAAAAAAAATTGTGAATTACTAATTATGGAAATGTTTGCGAATTCAAAACACTTATTATTTGTTGGTATATGTGTGTTAAAACACACAAACAGAAAATTTTGCAAATTTTTCAAATTCGCAAAATCACAAAAATTTCCACATCACAATAATTTCCACTTATATAGTATCAGTAATGAACCATATATTGTGAATTTGTCTCATATTCGTGCGACTGCTCATTTAATCATATATGTCAGTACACATGACACATGTCAGTTTCTTTAAAGTTTTGTCCCCAATCTAGTTTCATGAACACATCTTCTGCTGTTGGTAATAGATAATCTGCTGTATCAAATACAGGGTTAACTTTGAAATCTCCTTAAATTCTAACTGTATTGTCAGGTTTTAATACTCGGGCCTCTACAAACTCTCAGAATTTGAGGAGAAGCTATGGGGAGAAGTGGTCTGACTTTGAGAAGTTTAGACAGACATTAAAAACAGGATCTGAGCTGAGTTATACAAGGAAATAATAATATTTCAATAATTTAACAGTTTAATTAAATAGAAAACCATGTCAATACATGAAATTATATAATACCTTCTACCTTTTTAATCAATATCCTTATTCCTATAAACAACTATTTAAATCTTTGCAACACAGCAAAGTTTAAGACCAGTCCATATTGAAAGCATTGGCAGATGACAAATAAAATGGGGCACAAATGACAGTATCTGTCTTTCACTCTTTACCAAACCACAAAATTTTAGACTGGTCCAAATTGAAAGCACTTGCAGACGACAAATTAAACCTAACTCAAAGAATGAAATTTGTTTCTAGCAGGGTAGAAAACATTGTGGGAAAAGGAGAAAATGCTGGTTACCAACAATTCTTTCTTTTTTCCACAATGTTTTCAAAAGCCTTCCTCTACAGGGTCTTTTAAACTCAGGACTGTGTGGTAAAGAGTTAAACATGTTTATTGTTTCCCAAGCTCTATTCATACACTTTTTGGATAAAAAAAAAACATTATGGAAAGAGAACACATTACTCGGTTGAATAATGGTTTCTCTTAGTACATTTTTGTTATCTTTTTTCTTAAATCTTCCAAGCACTGTTATTTCCAACATCCTGGACAGAATTTTTTGCTGAAAATCATTCTGTTTACCAGGTAAAATAATTTCTTACTATCAAATTGAAAGCATTTGCAGCAGACAAATATAGATAATGCCTTAAAGGATGTAAATAATGTTCAAAAGTAATGAAAATATTTTGTCAAACGGAGAAAAGCTTACTACCAGCGTTTTCTCCTATTGCCACAATGTTTTCAACTTTCTCATGGTAAGAAAAACCCACTTTCAACGAAATTTAAGTAATAAGACTTGTGTCCTGAAGTTTGGCTTTACTTCTGGCAAAAGTCATCAAAGGGTTAGAACATAAGTTGAGACAGAAAAATGCTTGCAACCCCCATTTCCTCCTTTTGCAACAGTGTCTCAACTTTCTCATGGTATGTAAACCTCAGTTTCAGGAAATTTAAGACTTGTCATGACACAACTTACAAGAATACTTTCCTAAATCTTAATATACCAGTCAAACCTTATAGTTCAGTTTTTTAAAGAACTTTAGTTTACGCAAAGAGCCCTTCAACCACTCAGCTAGAGATAACGAAGATAAGCCTGTACGGGACAATTTTAGAGTTGCCCATTCAAAGTTTGGACGTTTTCCACGATCAACTAGTCTAATTCTGTATTAATTTTGCTCTCTAGTGCAACCCATACAGGTCTTGGTTTCCAAAATTTTGACGGTGATCCAAGTGTGAAAATTGGCCATTCTCCTTCATTTTAATTTTCAGACGCCGAAAGTTTGATGTTCATTCAGTAAGTGAATTTTGGACATTCTTTTATTTCTCTTGTCCCGTTTGGCCATTGGCTGTGATTTTCTGTTGGTCTTTTTATAGCCTTTTTTGGAGACATCTTGCTTATATGACCTGACCTTTACGGCTATGACACTTGGCATTCTTGTAGAAACAATTCTGACTGTCATGATTAGTTTTACCACCCCTAAACTACTGTGTGAACACTCTATCATGGGCCCTTAGTTTTTGAAGCTTCAATCTCCACCAATTCCATACTAACAGTCACATCAAATGCCTTTTTCAAAGTTAATTCCTCTTCTAACAATAAAGTTCTCCGAGTAACAATGTTCCGTAACCCACTGACAAAAAAATCACTCAACACATCTAAAAATGTCCCAATTCACATGATTCACTTAGCAACATTGATTCTACCAACTACTGGGTTACAGTTTCATTTCCACTTAGCATCTTAAAATGAAACTTAAATCGTTCTGCCATGATGATGGTTTCGGTTTGCAGGTTATTTTAAATACTGGGTCGAAAGTCTTATCATTAACCTTTTAAGGTGCATTAAAATTACAGAGCAGGCTGTAAGTCTTAGATCCACATGGAGATAAAAAAAAGAATGTTTTTTTTTTTAATCATCATCATCGATGCTATTTGCAACAGAAAACCATTCTAGAACTTAGACTAGGTATTCCTCGTTCTCCACCCAGCTGTCAATGTACGGTCGAAATTGCTGTATTTTACCAAGCGTTTCATATTTCAGGTTATATTTACTGTATACGGAGGGAATGAAATATCCTTGCCGCCACTGTATTAGAGTCCGGACAACAGCAATAACCAGCATAAATGTCAATTTTCAACTTCATTGATTACAATCGTTCTCTACTTTCGGTTTCTATCCCAGCAGTATGCGTACGCAACTACAATTAATCAAAGTACATTAAATACGTCGACCTAAAGCGAATCAAAAACCTAAAATACTAAAATTGATAGCAATAATTCATGGATGATTTACATAAAATCTTGTATCTAAGCGTTTCGCGTGCAGTTTTAGATGTTAGAAAAGTTGTTTGAGGTGTAATGACAGTGGTTTTGGGTAATTTTCGAGTGTTTTGGGTGTTTTGGGGTGTTTCTTTTACTGATTCATCTGCGACGTACTTTGTAAACTAGGTCATGTCAAAGCTGCGAAACGAGACAAAATTTCAAATTTAGAGCGAATTCTGCGACATTAACTCTGAAATTCATTGTTTGTGTAAATGGCTTACACTGATTTTTAATCCGCATATTATTTGTACATATCAAATAACACAGACGCGTCTGTTCATTGATCTATGAGGACCTATTTTTCTTGAAGCTGAGGTGTAATACGTCATCTTGGGGGAAAAGTCTGTCGGTTGGCATAAGAAGGTGATGATGACGTCATCACCTAAAAAGAAACTTCCCCTGTGTTTAAGTGCAAATGCAATGTTTTTAAAAAAAATCAAAATATCAGATGACCTACATATATTCGGGCGAACGATTATGTGTCCGATAAAACAAATTTTAACTCGATTGAAAGCATTTTGCAGAAGAAACCCGCTGAAAGCGATTTTCACGTGCATGCACGGACCAGTATAATTCGTGTATATTTTTTGAAACCTTTCAGTCTAATTTTATAGACTTTCATGTCAATAAGAAAAAGATGTTGAAAAAAATTAAATTCTTTTTAGTTTTCTTTATTTTTGATATGCCTAGAATTCCGCAAAATTTACGCGAACGTGCCATTGGCATGCTTAATGCTGGTATGACGATGAATGCTTTTGCTATGAATATTGGATGTTCTACTCGTGCTGTTCGACATCTTAGGCAACGTTTTCAAGCAACAGGGCGTACGGAAGATCGACCACGTAGTGGACGTGCTCGCGTCTCGACGCGCGGCCAAGACCGCTATATTCGGAACACCCACCTACGCAATCGCTTCCAAACTGCCACAGCCACTGCTGCTAACACCCTTGGTACACATAACAAGCGTATATCTGTGCGCAATCGCTTGCGCGAGGGTGGGCTACGTGCACGTCGTCCATACGTTGGTTGTGTTTTGACGCGACATCACCGCGTAAATCGTGTTAATTGAGCACGTACACACCAACGCTGGCTTAGACAACAATGGAATAGCGTTCTTTTCTCTGACGAGTCCAGGTTTTCCATTCATCGAGGTGACGGCAGGGTTCGAGTATACCGTAGGAGAAATGAACGTTATGCCGACTGTTGCGTACTTGAACGAGATCGTTTTGGGGGTGGGGCTTCTGTCTTGGTCTGGGCGGGCATTGCACATGGCTTTCGCACTAATCTCGTCGTTATCGAAGGGAATTTGAATGCCCAACGCTACCGAGATGAAATTCTTGCGAGGCACGTTATCCCAAAATAATGCCAATATCACTCTTTTTCAGCATGATAATGCAACAAGCCATACAGCTATAGGGACAATGTGAATTTCCTCAGGGCGAATAACATTGCATTTATTAATGACTGGCCTGCCAAAAGTCCAGATCTGAATCCCATTGAACACCTTTGGGATAATTTGGACCAGCGTGTTAGACGTCGCCCTATTCCACCGTCAAACGTCATTCAGCTAAGACAAGCCTTAATTCAGGAATGGAACAACATTCCACAAGCCGAAATCAATACACTTATCCGTTCTATGCGCCAACGATGCCAGGCAGTCCTTCATGCTGAAGGTGGTCATACCCGGTATTAATTTGTGATTTTGGTGAGCGACCCCTTCCGCATTTTAACTACCATTTCACTACTTTTGGATAAACCCTCAGCAATAATTTTTTTCACACAAAGTCGCAATAAAATACTCTTTCAATGCATATAAATCTAGTTTAATCCTGATTTTCAAATTTGTGTATATCTGCACTTATACACAGGGAAAGTTTCTTTTTTGGTTCAGTATATATAAAGAAATTCAAGAACAGAAGATAAAATGCTGTCCATCGGAAATTGTTAGGACAATGAAAAATGTATACTTTCACTTCTGACACTATTGCTGTTACTACTAACGATACTAAT
This sequence comes from Hippopus hippopus, assembly GCA_946811185.2. Taxonomy (NCBI): domain Eukaryota; kingdom Metazoa; phylum Mollusca; class Bivalvia; order Cardiida; family Cardiidae; genus Hippopus; species Hippopus hippopus. Next base: position 36,825,765 of record OX328104.1, read on the forward strand.
ACTACTGATATGATAATGACGACGACAACAACAGTAGCCATAACAGAAAAAAAAGGAAATAAAATAGCAAACAAACTACAAAAAACAAACCAAATGAGTTGTAATAAACCAAGACTTAATGAAAACGAGGATTGCGTGTTTCTCATGGCATTTACCCTCAGGCTACCAAGCGCGACTCGAATACCTTTTGCGGACAGTGTAGATCAAGATCAGACTGCACAGAACGTGCAGTCTGATCTTGGATCTACACTGTCCGATAAGAAGATATCTTTCTTCCAAAAATGCATTTGAAATAGCAAAATTTGGGCTTTTACTATCGGTTTGAAAGTCTCATGTAAGTTATTTAGCAGGATAAGGGTTAATCAAGCTGTATACTAGCCATGACTAGTCCGCATATAGGTAGTGTTTAAATAAATAGGGTGCTAAGTGATCTTTCACCAAAATTTAGACTTCTTCAAATTGAAAGCAACAAATTCACTACGAGTCTAAAATTATCTTTGAATTGGTAGAAAACACAGTAGTATAAGAAGAAAATGCTGGTAACCAGCACTGGATTACCACCGTTTTATCCTTTTTCACGATCTTTTTTTTTTTCTAAAGCATCTTGTCCTCGTATTTGTGAAACATTCGACTATTTTGTAAAGGGTGAAAGTTTTCCCTTTGCTCTTGTGTACTTGAATCCGCTCCACATTAAAGACAATCAGCATAAAAAACATCTATGAAAAACAATAAGTGATTGGCAACTTGATATCGAGAAAGTCTATGTAACTTTGTGGTAAATTTGAGGGATGGTTCGGAACGATCACTCTGTCGCATCTTTCTACAATGTTGTCAAAACCATTTATGGAAGGTAAAGGTTAGAAGTATGATGTGAAACTAATCAATAAAGCGAATAAGAAATTTACAAGAAGGATATTTTCATTATGCACTAAAGATGCATACATGTACATGGTAATTTCAAGGCTGTTTTTGTCGGGATATCTGGAAAAGAAGCTGACATTGTCGATCCAAGTTCAGGCTACACTGTCCGCATAAGCAAGTAGATCAGGGTCTGAATTCATTCTTAAGAACATTCTTTGTCTCGTTCTCCAAAATTTTCAAAAGTTGAAAGTAACACAACTTCTGGTTGGCTAAACCAAATTGTTTAGCCAATCAAAAGTTATGTTACTTTCAAATTTAGAAAACTGAGAACGTTCTCAAAAATGGTTGGTGAATACGGACCCAGGACTTCTTGCTTTAAGTGAAAAGATTTCGTGAGAACGTTGATGAACAAGAATTTAATAACTCATACTTCTGCACTTTATCACTGCGTCTGGCCGAGAAACATTAATTATCGTATTACCGTGTCATATTTTTCGCCTGGTCAGCGTCCCTTTCTTGGCCAGCTATAAAAACTTTTGGCCATTCATTTAAAAATTGACCATTATATTTGAGCCATAATCTGTGAAAAAGGGGCTAAATGTATCTGCAAAAATTAGCGACCCAAGTCAGCCTGCGCAGCCCGTGCAGGCAGACTTGGGCAGAAACTTTTTGCTTTTGGTAAATTTACTGCTTGTCAAAGGACCAGTGTAGCTCATTATTCAGTCAGTTGTTAGAAAAAATGGATTTTATGAGTTTATGCTGACTCCCCTGGCCTAATAAGTCATTGGAATGCATTAAGCCCCCTTTTGCTAGAGCATGAGTCATTTGTTTGGTGTGTAACGCCGTTTATTTTTTTTTGCATTATTTCAGTTATGTCCAGTATTATTTATTGCAGGCGGACCCAAAAGAATGCTAAAGCCGTCGATTCTTTATCACGGTCTAGATTTCTTAATATTTATTCAATGTTTTTAATAAGAGAATATTCATTTCCTTTTTCCTTCAGTTCACTTTATTTGGTTGTTCGGTGTTTTGCGTCGTTTTCAACGATACGTCAGTCATAATTATTGTAGATGCTAGTGTTCCAATCCGTATTTTACTGGCGTTTCTTTTACCAATTCTTCATAGAAGATATTCGGTCCAAGCCACTGGCTGCTTTTCCACTTATAGGCAGTTGAAACACTGTTCATTGGCGGGAGATGAATAGCTCCTGTCGCAGTAACTAATATCACTAACTAGAGAGAATTTTGCCGAGCTCAGGACAGCCCTTAGTACTTCAAACAATCAACTGCTTCAGGAGATAGTGTTAGTTTTTAGGAAAAAGCGTAGATACTGGATTACCTAGGGGACTTGTGTTCGCCAACGATTCTTCTCTATAATACTATTCTAATTCTCAAGATTTTGTTATTGTGAAAGTAAGTGAATTTCTGATTGGTTATTCAAAATCATTTGAGCTGTGCTCTGTGAAAAGGGGGCTTAATGCATCTTCGAAAAGTATCGACCAAGGTCAGCCTGCGCAGTCCGCACAGGCTGACCTGGGCCAAAACCTTTCGCTATCGGTCAATTTTCTGTATGTCGAAAAACCAGTCTGCCTAATGATTCAGTGGTTTATTACAAAAACATGGCTATCATAGATCCAGAAGTATGTGATGGCTTGCTTGGTGCCATGGATCACGGAGCCATGGAGATGCATTCAGCCCCATTTTACTGGAGTATGGCTCATTTATATCTAGAGTTAGAGTAGGAATGAAATTTAGAATGGTTGGTGAATTCAGGCCCAGAATCCCAAAAGGTTTTTCTGGATGATTGAAATCAGAAGTATTTAGGAGACTAAAAAAGAATGTGTAAAAGTTAAAGTTTATACAAAAAGATTACCTTGCAACACAATTTCTATGCACTGCCCTATTTCAACAATTTCTCGTTTTTTTTCACATTGTACAAACTAGGACATGCAGTTGAGGAGTTAATTAATGTAGAAAGATAAAGAAATCGTTGAATTGTGTAAACGGGGAGGGGGTGGGCAGGTAAAAGTCACAACAATTAACTTGACCATGGGAAGATTGGCGGATAGTGGTCATTAGGATAGAAAATCGTAAGCCACGCAACTGACCACCTTGCGGTGTGTCCGAAGCTCTGTGAGAAAATAAAAGTTCATTCTTTCCAGGTACCCGTGACGTTTGGGGCTTTTGCAGACAGTACATGCTAAGATCAGACCGCACAAAACATGCACTCCTGTCTTGCTCTACACTGTCCGATTGGATAGATGATAAAGATTTTTTTTTTCTATTTTTGTCCATAGATTCTCGAAGTGCAATATTTAGTCCTTCTTTTATGATATTAATGTTTCCAATTGCCTTTGCTCAGCAAGCAAAAATTTTGTCGTTTTTTTTTTTCTAATTCTTATGAATTTTCACGCACCTATAGAGGATATTATTGAAGAAAACGTGGCAAAGCGAACGACTGCTCATAATCCGTTTGCAAAAAGAAAAAAAAGATTAATTTTAAAAATATCTAATAGAGCCAAGATCAGTCTACAGATATCTCTAAATTAAATAGATTTTTATTGTGAGGAGCAGCAATTTGTCGTTTCCGTATAGACAGTGTGACATCTGCAGTTTAAGACTCAAACCATTTCTTGTATTCATTCATTTTGTACATTTCGCCTCCATGATAGTGGAGCACCCTTCCAAAGGGAACCTAAATGCATCATCAAAAATGAAATTACAACATCCAAGGCATGTTGTCAATGACATTCTTTTCTGTTACATGGTAATCCCTGTCGTGTAACTGGAAATTCTCCCCTATAAAAATATTTTGTACCAGTATTTGTATTTGCTAAAGTATTGCGATGGTTGTTTTTGTTGGAAGTTTGAGGCAACATTTAATCTTTATTACGCTAACTTGGTGGACTAGAAGTTTTTTGTCGGGAAATTATCTAATAATATCAAATTCAAGAGCACTATTACTTTTGCATTAAACTCATCAGACAGACATGCAGACTGTGCGATAATAGAATAACAAAAAATGTGAAAAGAATACAAACAATTCAGCAGAAAATGAACTTATCGGGTGACATAAGTCTGGCTATACGTACATGTATGCATGTGCAGGCTCATGTTGCCTACATCCTCCACAAAATAAATCCATAACCGCAAATCGCAGGATAAGGGTAGATTTTTTCAAAGAAAAAACAACAACGAAGCATGCATAAGCATTCCAACTGTCAATGAATTATTCTAGATTAAGAAGATATTGTGGATGGGGACACGGGGTCTTTAATCAAGAGGTAAGCGCAATCAGCTTTTGGAGCTACTCTCTTCTTCGGTCAAACTACATGTATTTCCTAAAATGCCGAACAATAATATCTTAAACCAGTCAGCTCGTTTGCATGGTCTGACCTTGGTCTACCTGTCTGCAAAATCGCCTTTTGATTAGGACAAAGGCTCTGTATGTTATCCCGTGGATTTTGACTTCAAATGGGAATGTACTAAAGAAGACGCCAGTAAAAAAGATTCTGTGCAAGCAGAGCTACATTTTTTCCAGAACGATCCAATCATTCCTGGGGTGCCGTTAGGAATCTATTATCATTTGCGTACCGTCTGTATATATTTCCAACATATATTTTGATGCTAGAAGCGGTCTATTGATATGACCCAGCTGATTTGTGATGATCCGGAGTCAAAAACAGTTTATAAGGTCAAACATGGTGCTGACAGGGTGAGTACTACATCTGTGTGTTTTCTCCACGTGAAGTTTGATTGTTATCAGCCCGCAGGATGAAAGGGAACGAGAATGAATTTCACTTTTTAATATACTGCCAGATGAATTCGTTCTGGGAGTTCTGTAAAAAAATAGAAAGATTTTCGAAATGTAAAGTGAAGTGTTATCGTCAAACTGCTACATAATTTAAAAGAAAACTTTTAGCCAAATCGTAAAAACCCAAATGTTGCTATTTCAAAGAAGTTTGGCGGAAAAATCTCAACAAGTCGGAGAGCACAGAACCAAGATTAGACTGTAAGATTCGTACGTTCATCTACCACATGGTATGGCACTAAAATGTGATAATTATTCTATTGAACAAAGCGTAATTTTACAGACAAATATCGAATAACCTGTGGTATCAGCACCTTTAACAAGTAAAATAGATGGACTTTGCACTTTGCTTTTCCATCTGAGTGCTTAAAAACATTTTATCTGTAGAGGAATCTCAATCGTTTTAAACTTCTAATATGATTATTTTGCTACGAGACCTACTGCTGAAGTATTTAAAAGAATAATTTGTGTGAAAAATAGAAAAGAAATAGTATATCTGTGCATTTATACCTTTGGGGCAAATAAAATATTTAGAGAAAGTGTTTTTGAGATTACTTTTTTTACACTTGAAATGTAAACTACCGCTCGGGTCATCCACCCATAACGATCAACCTTTTGTCTTTTGTAAAAATAAAGACACAACCAGTTTAGCGATATTTAAATCATGAAACGTTTCGCAAGGTACAAATATTTGAAGGAAGAACAGATATGTTGTTTTTGTTAAACAGAATGAAAAGTTATTTAGTAAAGAGGCAATAACCAGCGTTGTTGTAACTGGTATTTTTTTTTCTTTTATTCCCATACTGTTTTTTTCTTTACCATTTTATAGAAAAATACACATAAGTCATGCTCTGTGAAAAGGGGGCTTAATGCATCTGCGAAAAAGTATCGACCCAGTCCGCGCAGGCTGACCTGGGCCGAAACTTTTCGCTATTGGTCAATTTTCTGTATGCCCAAGGACCAGTCTATCTCATGATTAAGTTGGTTGTTTAAAAAAAAGTGGATATTATGGATCCATAAGTTTGTGATGGCTTATTTTGTACCATGGATCACGGAGATGTATTAAGCCCCCTTTTGTCAGAGCATGGTTCACATCGTTTAAGCCACATTTAATTTCTTGTCTGCAAAAGCTTTCAATTCAAACAAAATGTTGCCGTCGGATAAAATGACCGAAAGGAGGTTGCAGATAAAATAATTTATTCCTGTGCGTTCTTAGATAAATTAGCTTCCGTCGTAATTTCTTTTCGTCTTTTTACTGAGAGGCGCCTTGAATGAAGAACAAATTAAATTTTAATCACAAGATACTTGATACAAGTCACCTTTCTATCTATAAAATCGGGCATTTTTAAATTGCGGTTACAAGATTCAACCCTTCACCTTACGGTCCTTTTTTTAAAGACACTGACGTTTAAGGCATAGGAAAACATCGCGGGAAAAGAAGAAAATGCTGGTCGCCAGCTTTTTTTTCCTTTTCCCACTTTTTTCTACCTTGTTAGAAAAAAATACGCATTTGCACAAATTTCAAATTTGTCGCCTGCAGATGCTTTGGGTTTGGAAGAAGCTTACCTTTCATCGATTGGAAAAGGATGAAGCAAAGCTATGCTCTCGGTTATTACAAGTCCAAGTTTCTTAATAACATATGTAAGTGATCACGACGGGGTTGTTGTGAGGTCAGGTTTTTGTCCATCAGACACGAGAGGTCATAGGTCAAAGCTGTGGTCAAAGTTCTTCGGCCAGTGACGGCCCTTGGTCAAGAGGTGTGTCAGGGGGATCGTTCACACCCGTCTGGCAGGTCAACAAAAATTAGACCTACCTCTGTAGCAGGTATTTGTATCCTGACCATGAACTGTAATTTTAAATTTACTTCTCAATAATTGTCTTTGTTTCAAAGGAACACATTTTCTGGTTGGTTAAACTAGGCTAAGTGGTAAAGCCAATCAGTTGTTGCATTATTTTCTAGATTTGGAATTAGTCTAGGAAGGTATTTAAAATAGTTAGTTAATACAATACCTAACTCAGAGAGTATGTCAAAATTGTTCACCTGTTCAATTTACTCAACTTCCAAAATGCAGAAGGCTTTTATAAACATCAAAGAAAAAGGAGAACAATGCTGGTATTCTCCTTTTCCAGTAATGTTTTCAGCTTTTCAAAAGACATGTCCCACCATTTTAGCCACATTTAATTCGTCGTGTACAAATACTTTGATTATGTACAAATCTAAAACTTTGTTCTCTGGTAAACAGTTCAGTGGTATGTCATAAATGGCTGAATATTATGGTCTTCGACGGAAAGTGTTGCAAATTAAGAAAAACTTGAAAATGATTACTGATAATTCTGCTTGATGGTCGATCGGAAATTGGCTGAATTACTGACAGGTCCCCTAACCGGAAGTACTTTACGGACAGGTCTCTAACCGGGAGTTCAAAGTTCAATAATTCAGTTTCTCATGAACAGTTTATCGGACACAGACGGTGAATGAGAGAGAGAGAGAGAGAGAGAGAGAATGTGTGAGAAACAGAGAGAGGGGTGGATGGATGGATGAAATAAATCCGAAAAAGGAATTCACATGTTCATTATGAAATGGAATGCTTTAAACTGTGGCTGTCCAAAATGTGGTAGCCCCTTATATTACACAGTGTTCTAGTCTTTTTCTCGGTAATTAGGCATCTTTACTTCTTTTCACCTTTAACCTGCTAGATATGTGAAAGGAAACTTTCAAGCCGATAGTTAAAACAAACAAAAAAAATTTCATAGGTATTTTTGGGGAAAAATATCTCCTTATCGGACAGTGTAGATCCAAGATCAGACTGCACGTTCTGTGCAGTCTGATCTTGATCTGCACAGTCCGCTAAAGGTCCTCAAGTCACGCTTACCAGCCAAAGGTTCAATCTAGATTGATTGTATGGTGTTTAACGCCGTTTTCAACATTATTTCAGTTATATCGCGGCGGCCAGTGCACCTATCCATGCTTTCCCGGAGTCTCTTTTACCAGGTCATTCTAGAACCGGCGAGCCAGCCCTATAGCCATCATCATACGCGTAGTAATAGTAAATTTGTACTTTAGGTGTAGCCATACAAAACCGCGGTTGACGTAACTCGGATGGGCCCTGTTTGTTTCACGTCTGTTGTTTGTATATCTACACTCAATGAAAAAAGTCAGCTGGGGAGTTGCTCTCCTAACCGCAAAGGTTAATGTTTTAGGTAGATTCCTTTCTCTCTTTATCAAACCATTAGATCCAATAAGCTTCTTGAAAAATTAAAGGATTTTTACAGCAAACGTTCAGTACCAAAATAATGCTATTTACTTACAGTAGCCTACTTTTTTCCGGAATCATCTGACCCAGTAAGTCAATGAAGATTAAAGATCAGAATGCACATTTCATACTCTTTAAGTTGCCGCGATTCGGGCTTACCAGTACAAAGTAAAGGCTTTGTTGAGTCAAGTGGATTTAAAGTCACTCGAATTGCAAACACCGATGATTAAGATAAGAATAGCGGACCTTGCTGTCTGATCTTTGATCAACAATGCCCAGTATTTTTCTTATTATTCTGACTAAAGACAACTGGAAAATTTGTCTTTATACTGGCCGGTTGTTTTTACAAATACGAGGCTTAAGTGTTAAGGGAGGGTTATGCCTATCAAGGTTCATCTAAAATATTTGACTATAAAATTATGACCTTTGCTATGTATAAACTTACTTATTCGAATGGAGAAAGAAATTTCTTTTGAAGAATGGCAGACTGTGGTAACGTCTACCAATAATCAAATTGTTACCAAATGGATGTAACAGTGAGATTTAAAAAAAAAAAACAGGTGAAGTTTTTAACCTTTTCACAGCCATAGGTGAAAATAGGGGATTTTGAGTACGGCATAGGTTAAGAGCAGACTGCATAGAACGTGCGGTGTGATACCGTATTCACCGACCATTCTCGATCACATTCTTAGTATATTTATAGATTTATAGAAAGTAACGTAATTCTGATCGGCTGAACCGTTTGGTTAAGCCAATCAGAAATTTTCTTTCTTTGAAATTTACAAAATTCTTTGGAATCAGACTCAGAATGTAATTTAGAATAGTCGATGAATCTTGGATCTATGCCGTTCACTAGTTCATTCAAGCCGGTAAGATAAACATTTTTCCCAGTTTCAGTTGCTTGTAGTACCCAACGGGGGAAAAAAAAAGTCAAGTTTATTATATGTGGCGCTGAAAGAGCTAACTCTGAGTTGGAACTGAAGTTAGTTGTTGGCAATTATGGATAAATTCTGCATAATATTGTTTATCTAAAATCTCTGGTCTTGATGTAGAAATAATATGGCCTGCAACACGCGAAAAGGGGCATTCGGACATTTGCGTACAGTGTCGTCTCGGATCAGCCTGCGCTGTTTGCGCAGGCTAATCCGAGACGGCACTTTCCGTTTTTATGTAATTTTCTGTTTTGCGCATGTCTACTGTAGCACAAAATCTAATGTAATCGTAAAGTGCCGTCTCGGATCGGTCTGCGCGGACTGCAAATGTCCGAATGCCCCTTTTCGCGTGTTGAGGGCCATATATGCCATATAACTCTTTACCATAGGACAAAATGTAGTCTCTTCCGAATTGAGAGCATTTGCGACATATTTTACCTCAGCACCTTTCACAACTCTAGTTGCTTCTGCGACCAGTGAAGATCAAGATCACACTGCACAAAATGTGGAATCAGATCTTTGATCTACATTGGAAGCATCACCAAGCTATTCCGCATAAGAACAGTCTTTAAGTTACAATTTTTTGTGTCTTATTTGTAGAGTAAAAATGTTTTTCGGCGTTGCCATAGTTACGCATAGCTCTGATCATGATATTTTTTTCTTGGGAAATGTGGGGATAGCTGAGGCCAGGATAACTATGTACAGGAGGAAGTTATTGCAAAGTATCATATTTTCAGATATTTTTTATTCATGATTGATGGATATACGTACATGTATTCATAGTAAATAGGTGCGTGTTGACAAATCTGCACGTTTATGCAGTCAGATCTTGACCCACAACATAACATTTCAAGTACATAGAAATATTGACGAATGATAAAGAATGATTAAAGAATACAACAAATGTCATTTTTAAGAAATTAAACACTGATTGTTTAAGAAAATAAACCGAGGTGCCTGATAATACTAATAATAACTATGATGGTGATGACGATTATGGAACTTAAACCTTCAATTCCTGGAACCGACTTCTGATGTTTTTACCGCTATTAAAGATCAAGATCAGTCTGCACAGAACATGCAACCCGATCTTAGATAAACATATCTTATTAACCCTTTACTTTTCCCACAATGCTTTCTAATTCTTTTGGGACAAATCCCATCATTTGAGCCACATCGAATTTGCCGTCTGCAAATTCTTTGATTTTGGAAAAAACGAAGACTTTGTCACGTTAAGTAATTCAGTGATTTAACTCTAGCTCAAAGTATATATCAGCCATGCTCTGTGAAAAGGGGGCTTAATGCATCTGCGAAAAGCATCGACCCAGGTCAGCCTGCGCAATCCGCGCAGGCTGACCTGGCCCGAAACTTTTCGCTATTGGTCAACTTTCTGTATGTCAAAAGACCAGTCTACCTCATAATATAGTCGGTTATTTAAAAAATTGACTATTATGGATCCATAATCATGTGATGACTTGCCTAGTATCATATATCACGGAGATGCATTAAGCCCCCTTTTGCCAGAGCATGGCTCATATATAATCAACAAAATTTCGGGCTTTGTCCAAATCAAAAGTGTTTACAGACGGTAAATTATATATGGCTCAACCGGCGAAAATTATCTTTGAAAGGATAGAAAACATTTTCAACAAAGAAGAAAATGGTGATTACGAGCATTTTCTTCTTTTAGCATTTTTTTTTTTCAAAAACTTAATTCCTTGAGGTCGTTAAAACTCGGGATTGTGAAGTAAAAGATTAAAGTAACTGGTATCAAGTTGCATATAGTATGCAACGCGCGAAAAGGGGCATTAGGTCATTTGCGTTAAGTGTCGTCTCGGATCAGCCTGCGGGGACTGCGCAGGCTAATCCGAAACGACACTTTCCGTTTTTTATGTAATTTTCTGTTTTGCGCAAGTCTACTGTAGCACAAATTCTAATGTACTCGTAAAGTGCCGTCTCGGATTAGCCTACGCGGACTGCGCAGGCTGATCCGAGACGGCACTTTACGCCAATTTCCAATGATAATTATCCTCAAGGTCGGAGCTACCTAACGAATGGTGAATGAAGGGTTCTTGAAACTGGTCATCATGAACGATTTATTGGTCGGTCTGGTGGTCATTTCAAACTGTTAGACTAATATTTACAAAAACTCGAGAGTGAAAAACTGCGGATTGGTCAAGCGATCCTAAATAAATATTGTTGTAGCATTCAGCCTGTCTCTCTCACTAGCCAAATTGGCTAAACACGCATTCAATCATAGAAAGATAAACAGAGTCAGGACCGTTTCATTCGGCCATTTTTCCCTATCATCTTCGATTTGAGGAGCATCTAATAACTTGGAAATATTTATCTCTGTCCACGGCGATGGTCAGTTTCAACAGACTGACCACTGCATGATTGGCAGGTGACATGCATGGCATTTAATGGTCAATATCATACGCTGGTTAAGCTATCATGCATGTTTATCATAAAAATATGCAAATTGGATGGCAATAAAAACAATAGCCGTTGCAAGCCGCGTCATACATTGGAATTTTATATTGTAATTAAAGGGATCAGTTTCGCGCGCAAAATTGTTTTCTATCAAACAAACAGATCATATACAAAACTTTCAGACTTTGTACATATACGTGTAAAACTTTAAAAAAAACCACACACTTTTCAATGTTTGTCGAAGCTTTTATTTGTAATATTCCACTTTGTTTCTATACTTTTAACACACAGAAAAAATGTTGCCAGCCACTGACATCTTTGAATAAAAGTTATGCGTTCAGGGTTGGGGAGTATATGATTAATCTTAAAGTGATGGGAAAGCAGTCAGTAGCGTGGACAGAAGACTTTTCGAAGGTAATAAAAAGGCCTAGGAAAACAGGGTAAGTTGTACTGGCCGCCGTAATATAACTGATACATTGTTCAAACAGTGTAAATCTTTCACTACCAAAGAATATTAAATTACATTTTCTCAACAGCAACAAAAGTAGTTTCTGCAAGATGAAGAGACAGTTCAGAATGGGTTCTGCTCTTTCAGGGACAAATTCTATCATTTGAACTATATTTGATCTATGTTTTGAATTTGAACAGTACTATAATTTTGTCGTTTGGTAAAGAGTTAAGAGTTAAATCCTTGCGGAGGTCCTGGCTGTTGATATAATTGGCTTGCAACACGCGAAAAGGGGCATTCGGACATTTGCGTAAAGTGTCGTCTCGGATCAGCATGCGCAGTCCGCGCAGGCTAATCCGAAACGACTCTTTCCGTTTTTATGTAATTTTCTGTTTTGCGCAAGTCTACTGTAGCACAAAATCTAATGTAGTCGTAAAGGGCCGTCTCGGATTAGCCTGCGCGGACTGCGCAGGCTAATCCGAGACGACACTTTACGCAAATGCCCGAATGCCCCTTTTCGCGTGTTGCAAGCCATATAAGTTCATCGTAATATTTCAACAAAAACGCGCGAAAGGTCGCTGTTTAAAAATTCAACAGCGAAAAATATCAAACCCCTGATCTAATTTGCTTAATTCGTGTGTGATTCATTATTTTCTCTGTTCATAATAAATCACGGTCTAATTTTCTGCTTATCTTCGAACATGTTACGCTTTGCATAACCTTTCTCCAGACTGTATATCGTCGGTTTACTTCGAAAACCTCGTAACTACAGCTTGTTACAAGCTGTAGTTACGAGGTTTTGGAAGTAAACCGACGATATATTATAACGACTTTGGCCTTCATTACCAAAACGATCTCTACTTTCACAACACGTCTGATGAAGGCTTTTGAAAATTTGATAGGAAGTGGAAGAAAATTTCAGGACAGGTGTTTTCTCCCTTTTTTCCACTTTGTTTTCTACCTTTTCGACGACGAATTACATCATTTGAGCCATATCTAATTTGTCATCTAAAAAATGCTTTTAATATGGTAGGAGCCGGTGTGTTTTCCTGGTGATGCACTAATTCATAGCACTGACAGAACGGAGAGTAATTCTCTGAAAACCACGATGCAGGAACTGACGGTCGTCACTTCATAATGCACAGGAGACCTCTATCTCCAAAGATAAACATCTCGAATAGACTTTAGGCTAATCTCAGGTAACCCATCGATCAAAGTTGGGCGATGGAGCATTGTGTGATATACATATATTTCAGTTTCATCGTTGGAGATCACCACTTTACTGCTCGTGAAATAGGACTCTTACCAGTTTAAGCCGAAATTGTTCGAAACACATTTCCGTTGAAGGAGTTTGTTATGCACGCTACATGGTCAAGATTTCGTTGTCATTTTATACTCATGGAATGATAAATATTAATTTATATTTAGCTGTAGTTACGAAATCGACCAGGTTTCGACGATTTAGAAATTTGGAGAGCGCCGCCATGTTTAAATTCGTGTGAGACAGTAGTTCCAACCGATACATTATTGATGTGCAAGGTTTGAAAAAATCAGACTTTATCATTTTTTCAGTACCGAATTGTACATATTCAAAATAACAAAAAGGAGACAGTAAAGTATTTGTTAAGGTCTGTCTGTCTGTCTCTCTTTCGCATCCTCGAACCTCAAAACTAGAAATTGTTTACTATAGCCATGAAACCTAAAATACAACTCAGATGTGTCATATGACTTAAAAAGGCGCTAAAATGCTGCCTTCCATCATTTGTCGCGAGTGAATTCTCTGGGTACTCTGATTATACGGATTTAACATTTCGCAGATTGTGTGGCATTTTACCTCGATTATCAAATATTTAGAAATATTAGACCTCCGATAACCGTAATCAAGATATACTTTTTAAGGCTAATATGCTAGATTTCTATTATAACAGATTTCAACTAATTTGAATTAGTAGTCAGATGTGAATTGAACAATATTCATTATGACCCTTAACAAAAGTGTCCCGCGGTTTTGCGACTCTGAGAACGTACCTTATGATACCATTGTAGGAAAACTTTTTTCAGTTTGGACGAGTCAAAATGGTGTGGCCACGTAAAGATTTAATACTTTATAAACATTTTCATTGCTATGGGCAACGTAAGTAGCTTTAGACAGATGATGTAGATGAAGATCAGGCAGAACAGACAATCAAGTTTGATCTTTGATTTACTATTGTGGCCTGCTACATGTATTTGAGCAAAATATTCTTTTATTTTCAAAAACACTGAAGAAAGAGGCTTTTGAAAACATCATTGGAAAGGAACAAAATGCAGAAAACCAGCATTTTCTCCTTTTTTCCCCACAATGCTTTCTATCCTGTCAGTGTCTGATCAAATTCCCATTATTTTTGCAATAGATCTACTTAATTTGTCGTGCTTTCAATTTGGACCAGCCTTAAATATTGTCGTCTAGTAAAGAATTAATGGTATAATTCATATCGCGCCCTGAAACTACATAAAACAAGAAGCCTCAGAGAGAAGCACAGACAAGTTATAGAATGAACGGGACAGTTTATCATTACCATATGTGGAACTCGTCTAGGGTTTCGCGCTTCGTGATAATGTCAACATGAAATCCGGACATTTACTGCCGTTATGATTTGTTACCATCAAAGCCCATACTCTTTGATGATCCCTTGTCTCGTATCGATAGGCTTAGGCGTATTTGTTGCGTACTCAGTTTGAAATAAAAAACACTGTGTTTACTATGAAGTGGAAAAATTGACTTAGTGTGTATTTTCTGTCAACAATGTTCTTTCTTACTATTTCAGTATTCCATAATTTTTCAGTTTTGCTTTCAAAACAGATGAGTCCATATAAGTCTATTTGAGAAGCGAGGAAAATGACATCAATTTGATTGACTTCCATTTGTTTTTCATTTTTATGAATTTTGCCGGCCAACGCTTAGCAACATTGATTCTGGTCTTGGAGCTGACCCATTTTGGGCTCCAAGTGTCCGTTTGCTTGTTTGCATGGTGTTTAGCTATTTACCAAACGACATAATTTTGGACTAGACCAACTTCAAAGCATTTGCAAACAAAAATTAAAATATGGCTCAACTGATGGAATTTGTTCTTGATAGGGTAGAAAACATTATGGGAAAAGGAGAAAGTGCTGATTACCAGCATTTTTTCCTATTCCCATAATGTCTTCAAAAGTTTTCTTTCTTAGCGTCGTTAAAACTAGGCATTGTGAGGTAAGGAGTTACTTCTTTTTCAACATTATTTTATTTATATCGTGGCGGCCGGTACATAGCCATGCTTTTCTGAACCTAATATTATTAGTACATTTGCACTATAAATATTTTTCCGAAGCCCCTGGCTGCTTTCGCATACTCGTAAACTGGTAAACATAGTTGAAACAATATAAAAGTACATATAAAGATACATCTATACTCGTTTTTCAGCCAGTTTTTGGGCCAGTTATTTTTCAATGCTGTTGAAAACGACTTTAAATACTATACAATCAATCAACGTATCTTCATGCCGAATGTTGTCCATGATGGCTGCAAGATTGCACAGATTAGAACGGATAGAAAATTCATTTCATGTTTTGGAGACCTTCAGAACAATCGCTCTTGTGTTTTAAATGAGGACAAATAGCATGAGTTTCTCCATCCCTTACATCATATATATTGGAAATTTATCTATGTTTACACAGTTCAGCCATTCTGCACACTTTCAAGTTTTAACAGCGGTTTTTCCCTCTGGCTGTAAGGATGTATCTCTATACGCCAAACTAAGTCAATTTAAATTGTTACTTTACAAACTCGAATTTTCATACCCTTCAACCGGAAACTTTGGGAAGCATTTTTTAACAAGCAATTGCACCTTTAGCAAGAGGGTCTTCTATGCTGTTGAAATCCGATATTCTTCTCATATTCCTTCAAATGTGTGTCCTCTATGTTTTCTGAAGTACTTTCCGGTAGATCTAGAATAGGGTTTACACGGTTACTTCTTCAGAATAGGAGTTGAAGTTGTGCGATTCTCTTGTTTGACCCTCAGCTGCTTAGCTCGACTCAATGCTCCTTTGCGGACAGTGTAGATCAAGATCAGACTGCACAGGGTGTGCAGTCTGATCTTTGATCTACACAGTCCGGTACGATGATTTTTTACCAGCAACGAGCACTTTGTAATGGTAATGTTTCGGTATATACTATTTGCTGGAAATCTTGTTTCTATTTATTTAGCAGTGTAAGGTTAAAATCTGGTCGGTGAATCAAAAAGCGTGGATGGGTGCACTGTACCTTTGCATTATGACTTTAATGTAGTTAAAAAAGGTGGAAAAAAATAATCTTGTGTAACCCACCAAATTAATTTCATTTTGTTTTGTTTGTACACCGGTGTCAAATACTAGTATTACCCGTGTGCGCTGGTTATTGATACTCCCTGTCCTTAGCTAAACAAACAACGACATTTTGCACTTTTTAGACCCCATATCAGATTCACAAACTTTACAGTTGATCAAATTGAAAGCATTTGCAGACAATAAATATGATTCAAATGATTGGGTTTCTGAAAGCGCACAAAACAATTGTGGAAAAACGAGAAAATGATGGTTACCAGCATTTTCTCCTTTCTCTCAATGTTTATAAACGGCATCTTACTCAGCGTCGGTTAAACCTGTGATTATTAGGTAAACGATTAAATAGGTCGATTTGCAATAGATTGCTGAATGTAACATCCAATAACACTCTTGGTTTATAGACGATAATCTGAAAAAAAAAATGATGAAATCAAGTTTCACTTGCTTTTTACATTTGTCATAATTTTACAAATCTACAGATGGCATTCTGTCAAATGTTAGTGCACGCATTGTTGGTTTATGACAATAGTTTTGAAATCATTTCGAACGGAAAATATGAATGCGTACGGCCTAAGTAACTTTTTGGTAATTTAGTAACGTCATTTATTCACTCTTGTGTTTTATAATCAAGTGGCCAGCATTTAATCTAACCCTTAAGCTGCTAAGCGCGACTCATTGACCTTTTGCGGACAGTGTAGATCAAGATCAGACTGCACAGAACGTGCAGTCTGATCTTGGATCTACACTGTCCGATAAAGAGATGTTTGTCACCTAAAATTAAGTAAGAAATTGCAATATTTGGATTTTTACTATTGGCTTGAAAGTTTCATTTCACTTACTCAGTATGATAAGGGTTAAATACTCCAATGAAAAAAATAGGCAGTAATTTTTGGTAGGAATCACAACCGTATAGTATCAATAACTTATGTCGAGTGTTTGAGAAGGTTTGTTTTACTCTTTACCAAATGACAAAATTTTAGACTTGTCCAAATTGAAAGCATATGCAGACAACAAAATAAATGTGACTGTAAAATTGAAATTTGTTTTGGGAAGGATCGAAAACATTGTGGAAAAAGGAGAAAATGCTGGTTACCAGCATTTTCTCCTTTTCCCACAATGTTTTCAAAAGGCTTTTTATCAGGGTCGTTTAAATCCGGTATTGTTTGGTAAAGAGTTCACTCTTTCAGTGCCATACGTGAAAACAGTCGGCAGACGGCATAGATCCTGATCAGGCTGCATAGGACGTGCAGTCTGGTATTAGATCTATGTCGTCCACATGTTTAGTCAAGTATATTAACTCTTTCAGCGCCAAAGTCGATTCGTTTCAAAGCCTGAAAAAAGAATCCACTGAGACTCAGACGGATTTTCGTCTTATAGGTTTGACTAAATAAGCGGACGGAATAGATCCAAGATCAGACTGCACGTTCTGTGCAGTCTGATCTTGATCTATGCCGTCCGCAAAAGTCCCTGTTTTCGGTGGCTTGTATTGTAAGCCATCGAAAGAGGTCGAGTTTATATTACCTATGCTCTGTGAAAATGGAGTAAGTTAAAACGTCAGCATAACCTATCGATCCGGGTCAGCCTGCGCGAGTGTCGAAACCTTTTGCTTTTTGTAAATTTTCTGTATGCCCAAGCACCATGCTACCCCAGCTTTCAGCCGGTTGTTGGACAAAATGGATTTTTATGAATTCATAGTTAAGTGATGACTTACATGGTATTATGTATCATAAAGATACATGTAACTTCTTTTTTACCAGAGCATGGCTCATATATCTGGCGCCGAAAGAGTTAACCATATAATCACTGAATACAAATTGAGTGTGGCTGAATCAGAGGGAGTGAATGGAGATGACAAAGTCAATATCAGGAAAACAAAACAAATAGAACATATCAACCGATAGCTTTTACTGTGACTGTAAAAAAGATCAGATCAGGATGAAAGTGCTTGTCGTGATTCAATGGAATAAAAGGGTATTCAACCCGGCAATTGACGTCTTTTTAATTATGTCATTCCTACAGTGACTTACATAAATGCAGAGAGCTTTCAGGAACTTCTTGGGCAGGAAATTATCCTGTCTCTGGAGGAAATGAAATTAAATATTTATGATCGTTTCAATAAAGTAATGGTGTCCACAGAAAGGGTCGGGTGTACGGTTTCACATGTTTTTGTATTGTGACCGAACACTGGAATGTCATGGTCCCAGTCCACTTCCTAGAACTGTCATACCAGTCTATGGTGTCTTTCCAAATCAATATGGATGAACTTTATCGTCAATGGTTGAAGGGCGTGGCCTAATCCTTTACCGAACGATCCCGTGATTTGTCGACCTTAAAAAAAGAAAGCTTTTTAAAAAAGTCACGAGAGAAGCAGAGACTACTGGTTAGAAATATTCTTTGCGTAACCCGAAATGTTTCCTAGCCTTTGGAAGAAAAAGATTACCATTTAAGTCGCTTTCTGTTTGTCTTTTGCATAATCATACTTTCAGTAAGGTCAAATGAAACTTTTTGTCGTGTGGTTAAGAGTTAACTTCCGGTCAACTGTCGACAAAACACCGTCAAATGAAAGCACAAATTACATGTACACAAATTATTTGTGCCAACATGATTAATTGAGCAATCTGGTGTTGTTTATTTCTCAAAAAAAAAGGGTTTACCCAATTATGCAAAGAAAATGAAGTAATGACAATACTGAAGTGAAGTACAGCCAGGGTCAACGGCTGTTGCACTTGGGACCTTGTTCACCATCCATTTAAAATTTCATTCTACTCCTAAATAAGCTTGTTTAATACCAATTTAGATTGGTGCGGGCCCAGAAGGCACTATAATTCCTATTGCTATTGTGGTAGGGTAGATACTCCAAGCGTAAGGCGCAGGCTTCTTGTTCCAAACGTTCTGTAAGCGGGATAACAGTCAACATTAACCCTTTACGAAACAATCCCTGGTTTTTACGACCCTGACATAGAAGCCTTTTGAAAACGTTGTGAGAAAAGGAGAAAATGCTGGTAACCAGCATTTTCTCCTTTTCCCACAATGTTTTCTACCCTTCTCAAACCAAATTTCAATTTCTCAGTCACATTTATTTTGTCGTCTGCAAATGCTTTCAATTTAGACCAGTCTGTAATTTTGTCGTTTGGTAAAGAGTTAAAAGGCGCTAGCTAGAAAGCAGTCATCGAAGATGATCATTATCAGTCAGAACAAGAGGTTCAGTTGATATTGGTCTTATTGTACTTCAGGCTTTACAAAAATGTATGAAGAGGTTCGGAATTGTGAAATAAGAATAATCAGCTCAGAGGTAGAATAATATTTCTTCAAAAAGTAATAAGTGATAAATTTAAGTACGAAAATCTGCATTTTACCCACTCTTTGGCAATAAGAATACCTTCTATTGTAAAGTCTTTCTGAAGATCACTTTCATCAGAGAAAAACCTCGAATGACTGACCCAGTATGACCCCAACCTCGTATCGATGGCACACTTCTATAGATTAACGTTACATTATTCTTCAATTGCCTTTTCTTTCCCGCGGCCACAATATTGGGACACAATCATCTTGTAATTGGCCGCAAATGACCACGCGGTCGTTTAAAAGACCATAATGTGGTGCAATGCTTATTGACAGAACTGATTACCTTGCGGAGAGTAAAACCGGGCGGAGTAATTTGACGGTAATTCGGCATAATGGCGTAATCGGACCAATTGGCCATGAACTTAAATAAGATAAGAGATCGCCAGGATTGGAAGATATTGCTCGCGATTTTAGATTAGACTGTCTGAAAGGGAAACAAAATAATGGTGTTTCGCTTCTTTTAAAGATTGTAAGTTTGATACAAGTTTCATAATCAAGAATAATATAATAGTTTATGCCTCTTGTTTGCCATTTGTGTTGCACCTAATGCAATCGTTGTCATATGGTTATTCACAAGACCACTGAGCCTGAAGCTATCTCCTGTTTAACTAGAACAGAACGGAACAGTTCTTCTGCTAGATTAGAATATTGAACGAAACCAGCTCATATTAAAGGCCCAAGTAGCGGCCAAATCTAAACAATGTAGGAGGGTTTGGGTCAAATACAGATAGATTTAATTCATACCATTTAAAAGTATGAATATCATTATTAAAATGATGATGTGTTTCAGTACAATCTATTAAAGTTCCAGTCACTGACAAAAAATTTAATCTTAATACTAGAAAAAAATATGGCAACTTTTGTTCCAGTTTTTTAATACCTCTGAACTTCATTTCAGAAATGGATCAAAATACACATGAGGCATGCTCTGGCAAAAGGGGGCTTAACGGATCTCCATGACGCATGATACCAAGCAAGTCATAACATGCACATAGATCCATAAAGTCCATTTTGTCTAACAATGACTGAATCATGAGGTAGAATGATCCTTGGACATACAGAAAATTGACCAATAGCAAAGTTTCGACCCAGGTCAGCCTGCGCGGACTGCGCAGGCTGACCTGGGTCGGAGTCCGCGCAGGCTGACCTGGGTCGATACTTTCAGAAGATGCATTAAACTCCCTTTTCGCAGAACATGACTCATTTACATGTGAAATAAAATATAAGTAATGATTTCCTTTACGATTTCAGACACCTGTTTGACAATCCCAATTTATTTTCATAAATCTGGAATGCCTTGCATAAAACTATGTTTATGTGGGAAAGAGAAAGTGTTCCGAGAAAATACCACGACAATGACGAGAAAATCCATAACTCGAGGAGATATGTACGGATGATTAAGATAGGTCTCACACCAGAACTATAGAGTTCTGAACCACGTGCCCCCAAGGCTATAAGGGTCAATTGCAAAAGTCACGGTTCATTCGTCAATCTAATAAAAAATGCCTGTTTTTTAGCAGTCGTGTTCTTCTTGTTACCTATCTGTTCAGATACGAACAGAAATTTAATCCCTGACGTACATCGATGATATTCATCCGCGGTAATGCGTGTCAAGGAACTATTTGATCTACGACCGCTCGCGTTGTTGGGTCACGTAGTTTAAATCAAATAGGTCAAGGGAGATCTACTTTACATGCCGTGCTATCCCTGCTGATTTGTTTATCCTGCATGACAAACAAGTCTTAATTATAGCCAGTGCTAATATAATATAATAATGAGAATATACTAATACATGTATGTAGCAACTTAGATTTAACATTGAGTGTACATTATGCATCACAAAGATAGGTATTGTGTATTGGTTGAATAAAAAGAGAATGGACCTTTAGAAAAAAAATAAATGAAAAATAAGCACAGAATTTCTTTGATACTATTGCAATGAAACACTGTGAAAACGTAATAAATGAAGAAATCTTCCTGTTTATTTTTTTCCCTCCATTTTTAAGATTATTTTCAGATCTCTTCCGAATTCATCTGTTTTGGGGGATCATGGAGTGAAAACATGCGAAGGATTAACCGTGTCTGTGAACATGTTAAGCTCAGTGGCATCGAGGGATTGAGATAATCTCGTCTACAATAAATAATGGACATGAATGATTTGTGGCGGGAAGATACAGGCGTTTTATCTTCATCGTCATTTGTCTTGATTTACCCGAAACTCATAAAGATTGCGTTTTACAAACTTTAACTCCTTACTAAACGACAAATTTTTAGACTGTTCCAAATTCAAAGTATTTGAAGATGACAAACGAGATACTGCACAAAATAGGTAGTTTTTGTATGAAAGGATAGAAAACATTGTGGGAAAAGGAGAAAATGCTGGTTACCAGCATTTTCTCCTTTTCCCACAGTGTTTTATAAAAGTATTTTTCCTTGGGGTCGTTAAAAGTCCGAATTGCGGGATAATGGGTAATTGCATTCTTTTTTTGCTGAAGCCTTTTTTTCTGATATGGTAGGACACATGTATATATTTTCCTTTTTTTTCTGATGTTGTTGACTTATCGCTGTTTATGGAAGCATTAAATCAATAACTTAAGGGCCCCGTCCGGGTGGCTCAGTGGTGAGCGTGTCGGGACTCATGACCTGGTGGTTGTGAGTTCGATACCCGGTTGAGGCGAACTTTCTTTCCGGTGTATTTTCGCCTCTCACCTCTGCTGAAGCATGTAAGAAAAGTAGTCGGTGGCTTTAGAAAGAAAGTTGTGTTTGTACTGGTGTGAGAAAGCCAGGAAACACATGTGCGTCACCGACCGCCATGATGTGACCTTAGCTGTTAAAGTGGCGTTAAACCCCAATACAACCAACAACCAATAACTTAAGGTCTACGACTCCTTACTCATCGGTAAATATCGTGTTACATCGACGTTTTCCTAAATGCTATTCGGCCAATCTCGGCAGCTTCCGCCTTTTAATATGAGAGTAAGTGGCTGTAGACCTTAAGCAATTGACATTTAGTTGAAGAAAAATTCCATTAGAAACTGAGAGAAATATATCTATGTTTTATAGATTTTTAATCATATTCAGTATCCTGTTTGAGAGAAGATCCAGGAGAAACAAAAAAGGTACTGAACTTTGCCTTTCCATATGACGTAACATCTTTCGTTTTTAAAAATATCCCCTTTCCTTCCGTATAGTACTATTCCCCTTCTGGTCACTTTACTAAAAATTAATATCGCTCCTTTTTCATTACGCCTGAAAAACAAAAAAAAAAAAAACTTTATTTCAAGTCTCCATTTATTTTTCAGTTATTCAAGCTCTTTATTCATTGCAAATGTCTTTTATCTTATTCACTTAATATTTAATCAATGACATAATATTACTGTTTTCTTGTGGTGATTCGTTAGGAGTTTCGTTTAACATTTGTCATGGAGTAACTGAGTTTGAACCTGAATGCATTAAATTTAACTGATCCCTTCAACAAGATTTAATAGGTCACACAACAGACAAACCTTTGAACCAAAACATTTTATATTGAGAAAAAGTTTTTGAGACCCTTAGAGCGCTGAATTAATAAAATAATGGAATTGTCCTTTCCAAGAGAGGAAAAACGCCCAAAAAATTTCTATTTCAAACTAACTCTAGTCAGAATATGTTCCAGACAAGCGGACGATGTAGATCGAAGATCAGACCGCAGGTTCTGTGCAGCCTGATCTTTATCTAGACTTTCAACGGGAGCAGCACAAGTTGTGCTTGGCGTCCTAAGGTGCTAACATTACACAGAGTACATTTCGATCTATTTTGCCTCCGTTGAAAACTATTCGTCAAATCTTAACTCTTTACCACGCCAGAAAAAGATTTTAGATTCTATGAATTTGAAGCGTTTGTAGACAACACTTAAGAAGTGGCTAAAATGAAAAAAAAAGTCTTTAGAATTTTAGAAAACATGTTGGAGGTGAAGCATAAAAATGCTGTTTATTAGCATTTTCTCCTTTATCTCCACATTGTTTTCAAATAGTTTTATTTGTAAGGGTCGTTAAAACAAGGAAGGGTTTAGTGAAAAATTAAATGTGCCCAAACTGCATTAACTGTTCCGATCTTTTGAAGCAGGTGGGAAGTCATTTCGGTAGGCCAGACATTTTGATGAATCACTGTAAAATTATTAATTAATTTACTTACATCATCCCTGAAGTCTTTCAGTATACGTATCTATGGCTCTAGGGCAAGTAGCTTTAATATTTCACTTATCAGCGCTCTGTGGCGAGTAGCTGCTGCTTGTGCATGGTGTGTGTATGATATCCAGATTTGGCACTAGTCTGAATAAACTAAGTATAATACGGCTCAACACCAATCCTTCTCTGATTTATAAAATATCAATTAGGATGAAGCAGTTGTACTATGGTTAAACACAAGAATACCAAATCAGAAGTACCAGCTTCGAATCCCGGCCAAAGTCTTTATTTTTTTTCATGGACAATTTTTCGAAACACATCCAAGAAATTACGTCAATGAGTGTTATAGATGGTGAATCTAATAAAGCAAGCCTTGGCGTGTGTAATCATGTTTCTAAGTACAGTCTAAGTTCGGTTCTTGTAGTTTCAAAGATTCAGTTTTGTGGCAGTGTTAAAAGTTGGAGAGGGCCATGAATAGACATAACTTTTCTTTGTTGCATTATTCCATAAAATCCACAAAATATTACAGTTTTACAGACGTTACGAATACACTAAAGATTTAAACTACCGCAAAGAAAAACAACACATTTTAAGTCTTAAAACTCCATTAGCCTCGATATTTAGTAAAATCGTTTCAGCCCCTATTTTTGTTTGCTCTAGTTTCACGATGCTAATCTCTTTGGCATGGGCAGCTTCTAGTTAAAAAAAAGTTGATGGGCAGCAAAGGAAAGGAAGGGTGTGCAAATGATGGCGAGGGTTAATATGTCTGGGTGCAATGAAATTAACCCCCTTTAATATAGGGCTAAATCATTTACTCCAAAGGTTAACTTTACAACAGGTGAAATGGAAGATGAATGATAAAAATATTTGAAGGAAAAGATAATTTGAAAACATTTTGGAAAGTGGAGCATTTGCTTGTTAAACGCTTGTTATAAACAATGGCTCATTTTTGCTGGTTGTTTTCAAAGCTTTTCAATGCTGGAATGTGATAAGATTTATGAATTGCTTGATACTGAGAGTGTCAAAAATGAAATAGATATTTTTTGTCTGTAAAACAGGCCGAAATGTTGCAAGTTCCGTGTACGGTTGGAAAATTGCAAGAATTAACCATTAGGCTGCTAAGCGCGACTCACTGACATTTTGCGGACAGTGTTGATCAAGATCAGACTGCACAGAACGTGCAGTCTGATCTTGGATCTACACTGTCCGATAAGGAGATATTTTCTCCCCTAAACATGACTTTGAAATAGCAAAGTTTGTGTTTTTACTATCGAATTAAAAATTTCATTTTAGTTATTTAGCTGGATAAGGGTTAATAGAGAACGTTGATCCAGGTCAAAGTTGATCATTGCCAATGGGGACTTAATTCGATAGCTTTTGCGGACGATGTAGATACTTGTGTCAAAACGGTTCGCTACCTGATGCTAAATTCTGACCTAAATCATCTTCATTTGAAACATACTTTTGTACTTCGACAAAAGTAGAGTTCATTTAGTTTAATGTGTAATCATTACCTCGGTTTTCAAATGGTTGAAAACTGTTATATAGGGAGCATCTGTCAGTTTGGACTTCTCTAGCAATGAGATTTACTGGTATATTCTATTTATTTATCTGTATACTGATCTTGTAATTATTCTATCTACAACCTTGTTTGAAAGTCATTTTCATCGGTACTTTTTATCGACGAAAGTCCTATGCACGACATTTAATTTGCACACGGACTTACAGCAAAGGACAAAAAAAGGAAGAATAGAATTCTTTTGAGCAAACGCCTTAATACTTCTCAAAACTAAATTAAATATTTCAGAGCCATAAAGTAGCATCTTCTGGCTTTAAATTTTCTACGTCCCATCAAGCAATCCATTCAGGAACATCGACGATTGTTTTAATGACGTGTTTACTGTGAAATGATGAATAGACTTAATGTATTTGCACGGTTGACTGTCTCTTGTGGTGAATTTAATTTCGCATAGTTCACACCGGTGACACAGGTGTCTGGTCATTGTAACACAGTGGACATCGTGAGAACGGTCAATCCGACATTGTCCGAAGCGGGTCATCTTCAGACCTCATCAATGCATTTCAATTGTGAAATCCGAAATACGCTAACATATTAAACAGATCAGTTTTCATGAAAATTAATTTTTCAAACGGTTCACGTGAATGCTTCATTTGGTTCGTGGTTTTTGGCGGGAACTTCCCCGTGATTAATGAATTATGTTTCTCAGTTGCCGGTGAATGACTTATAATCCGTGTAATCCGGAAGGGACTGAGCTTTGATGTTTTGATCTGCCCAAGAAAATACCTTTGCATTATTAATTAGTATTCTTCCTGTCCTGACCCACTCTCCTTCTCTATGTCTCTCTCTCTCTCTCTCTCTCTCTCTCTCTCCCCCCCTCCCTCTGTGTGTGTGTGTCTCTGTCTCTCTCTGGAAATAATGAGCTCGATAATAACACTGTAGATTTTTTTTCTGACATTGTGGGCCTGTGACCTTATTCACAGAAAGTATACTGTGTCTGAGGTAGAATTTCTCTCTCTTCCTCTGTTTCCATCTGTCTTCATTCAATGCCATGTCATCCTTCAGTAAATTTTTATTTCTGGTATGATTTTTCTGTATCTACGTGAAACGGAACACACTACGTAACTCTTGACTGTGATTTGACAGCTGTACTGGTATCACAAAAAGGGTATCGAAAGTAGAAGACCTTACTGAACCGCGTGATGATTGGATCCAACTCGATACTCGAAACTTAACGATGCATATGACAAATTTTTCTAACGGACAGATTTTTTTCTTAAAACTTTGCACCTACAAAGCTCATCATATCTCTAGGAGATTACAGTAAAAAAAGATGTGAGTCACCGTGCTCGTTTCTGAGGAATTTGCCTTTGAAAAAGGTATATACAGTTCCAAAATTCAGTTTTTATTGGATTTAAAGTCAGTTAAACAGGAAAATTACAGGAACAATATACAAATATACACCATTTTAATGAAAATTCATATATTTTTGCAGAAAAGATATATAAAAGCCTGGTTTTGAGCATGGTAAATGTACAAATATGTATGTTATATATAGACCATTGAATTAAAAAGGGAGATAATTTAATCGAATTAAGGGTTAATCTTAAAAAAAATACATACTTTCTAACGGACAGATTTTTCTTAAGCTTTCCACACTTACAGTATTTATAATTCTTAACAACAAGAAAAAATAAAAACGGCACCTATCCGTGCTTATTTCGTCAGAAAACCAGGTTGAAGGTCACTGTGAAAATTATTTTTTCAAGGAAAAAAATAGGATAAAAGCTCAGCAGACATGGTGGGAAAATGAGCAATTGATCAATAGGTGCTCAATAGGATAGATTTCTCCTTTTCCAACAATAATTTATTTTCAAAGTGGAAACGGCTATACTTCCACAGCTTTAAATTTCCTGCCTTTGATTTCTTGTTTTGTGTGGAAAGCCGTGTCAGTAGCATTTTAATTATTTCACGGTGACAGTTCAAAGATCCATTTTTTTCTCTTCGCCAATACTACCCGAAGAAAGTGTTGCTTGTTTCAGTGCACCAATAGTATTACCATTATGGGCAAAAAATACATAGGTGCACTTTTGATTCAATATCCACGACAAATATACCTGCGCAGTAGCATGCGCGCGAACAATTGTCATATACGTCGTTAAACAATCCTCATAACAGGATCAATACCTTCATGAGTATGACAATTTTTTTTCCATGTAAAAATAAATATATGATCTATGTTCTATGAAAAGTTGGTTTAATGCATCTGCAAAAAGGTTTCCACCCAGGTCTGCCAGCGCAGTTTGCACAGGCTGACCTGGGTCGAAACTTTTGGCCTTTGGTGAATTATCTGCTTGTCAAAGGACTACCTCATGATTCAGATGGTATAGTCAGACAAAACAGACTCATATTGAACAATGGCTTGCTTGGTGTAGTGCATTACAAAGATGCATTAAACCCCCTTTTCCCAGAGAGCCGCTCAATTATAGATAATTCTGGTCTATGTTGCAGTCTTCCCTTGGTCTACACCTCCACACCACAATGGGTGAGCGTGTAAACTGTTAAGATCTTATATTTGTAAAGTTGGACAACGACGAACGGGACAAACAGTATCAGTTGTCACGAAACATGCCGTACATTTTGCTTTGACGGTCCTAGAAAGGAGACGGTTATCTGCAATGTGATCTAAATAAGC
The DNA here is from genome assembly GCA_946811185.2 of Hippopus hippopus. Lineage (NCBI taxonomy): Eukaryota > Metazoa > Mollusca > Bivalvia > Cardiida > Cardiidae > Hippopus > Hippopus hippopus. The sequence goes on from OX328104.1 coordinate 36,853,569, forward strand.
GACGCTCTGGCAAATGGGGATTTCATACATCTTCGTAATGTATAATACCGAGCAAGTTGTCAAAAAAATAATCAGTTAGTATTCTGAAAAAAGAAAAACGTTTGAGCCGTGAGCAATATTGGTCCTTTGACAAGCAGAAAATTTACCATGAGGCAAACGTTTGGACCCAGGACAGCCTTCGCGCAATGCGAAGGCTGATTTAGGTTGATACTTTCCGCAGATTTATTAAACCAACATCTCAAGGAGCATGACTCATATGGCTTGCAACACGCGAAAAGGGGTATTCGGACATCTGCGTAAAGTGTCGTTTCGGATCAGCTTGCGCAGTCCGCGCAGGCTGATCCGAAGCGACACTTTCCGTTTTTATGCAATTTTCTGTTTTGCGTAAGTCTACTGTAGCACAAAATCTAATGTAGTCGTAAAGTGATCCGAGACGACACTTTATGCAGATGTCCGAATATCCCTTTTCGCGTGTTGCAAGCCATGTTATGTATTGATCATTAGTATATGATTTTTTTTAATATGTCACGGTGCAGCCTTGACATTGATTTGATCAAAAGTCTGCCATGAAACCAAGTTTCCTGTTTCCTGTATGCACAAATATACAAAAGTTTCGGAAACTGTACAAGGGAATTGTAAGTTAAAACTATTGCCTTATTTTCCCAACCACCTCTCTTATAAAAAAAACTTTTATCAGTTAAAGTTCACTAAAACTGCACTAAATGAAAATCTTATGTAGACTGTTTTAATACAGCAATAGAAGTTTACGAATCCTTTTATACCGCGAACGTCCAAGACGTATGGGTCACGGGGATATCTTGATTCTGTAATTATCTTTGCGGACAAAGGGATGAAATTTCGCACTGTGCAGGTTAAATTACCCATCAAACGACCCTGTATGTAACAAAACGCCTCAAGCAAAAGCATTTATCAGTCTTACATTCCAAGTCTATTTTTACACCCTGTACCCTTTAAGTCTTCTCGAGACGACCATTTAAAGACATCTGAAATTATTCGGCCAAATTAGACATCGGAAAAACCAAAGTGGTAGACATGTTCAACAAGGAAACTAATAATGTTTCGAAGCAAAAGCATTCGACAAAGAAATACAAACAGATTTTGCAGGGACAATCATTTTTTTAAAGACTTTAAAAGAGTCCCTAACAGTCGTATAAATATGCTAAAGGTGAGTCAAGGCTTGGCCCGGATGCAGTTCATCATTTGTGCAGCTGCTAAATGAATATTTTGGCTGGAGCGAAATCTAGGTCAGACAGGTTATCTGCTTTTTTGCCTACAGATGACTGAGTTTGGGGTTGGTAATCTACAACAAACCCGTGATGCAGTCTAGCCCAATGCCATAAATTACCTAACCTTTGAAACTGGAGGATGTTTAATTACGGCTAATTAAGTTAAACTTCACGCTGTTGACAGAGTATTCTTTTCATCTGAAAAATGGGATAGAAAAATAAAAGAGTTGCACAGACACTCCAGTATCACATTTTTCCTTGAACCCATTGTTGTACAAAGTACTCCTTTTACGTGCCTGCCATGGACGACTTTTAAGAACACTATTGGAAAAGATGCAATTACCTGCGACAAGACTTTTAGTAATTCCTGCTTGTCGAACGGTGTTTTCTACAAAATGAAAGAAAAGCTCCCTTTAGTTTTTCTTCTGCATTTCAATTACTAGTTACATAATCTATTATTATTACACGATTCCTGCTATATCCGAAATGTGTATACTTTGTGTGGTTATGGTTTGAATTGTTTCAGTGCTGCGAAATTAAGTATATTAGGTAAACGATATTATGCGGAAAATAGGTCTCATTGATAAATGCACACAATTCAGTCTAACTGCCCTGCCTCTAACGAGCCGCTTAACCTATTTTCATCTGGGCTAGTTTAAATCCAACCAATGTTCGCGTAGGTGACTGAAAAAGGTAAACGTAGAATGAGATAAAATTCTTATTGACTCTTTAAATAAATTAGCATAAATACTATTATAAGAAAGGGAACAATTCTTCATTACAAGCACTTGCTATTTTGCCCCTCTTGTTTTCAACATTTTGTCCATTGCATGGAAGTAAAATGTGTTTGTACAATACTGGTTTTCCTTTACTCAATGCCAATGGCATAATTCGAAGCTTCTGCAGACGGTGTCGATCAAGAATTGCTCAGATTTCAAGGTTTCGTTTTGCAACCCCACCTCAGACTTACATTTATATGGTACCACGTTCACTGTGGTACTGAGTGTTGTGATACGATGCTCAGAATGCATCTTCACCAAGTTCGATATGTGGTGATTTATAAAAGCATTTGAACACTTGTAAACTCGATTGTTTGTGACCAGGGCCTGTTTTCTTCAAAAGGAAACACCTATGGTCTTACTCTTGGTTTTACCGTTAAGAACTTTCTGAATTTTAAAGTAATTTCTTGTTGGCTAAACGAAACAGTTTAGCCAATCGGTAATTACCTTACTTTATAAAATTGAGACTGAGACAAAGAATGCAGTCTAGCACGGTTGACGAATACGGATCCAAGGCTCTTAAGCTGTTGCCTGCACAAATGCTTACAGAAAGAAACCTTCCTATTTGAAACTGCTGTTCTTTTGCTGAGTATCATTTCTTGAAAAGGCTGTCTTTTTACAATGTTCAAATACTTTTATTTTACTTCAAAGGAATTTCTCTACGGATAGAAATTTCTGAACGGATCCATTAATCCATTCTGTCTAACAACCGGCTGAATCCTGAGGTAGAATGGTTCTTGGTCAGGCAAAAAATCTACCTATAGCAAGAAGTTACGACCTAGGGCAGACTGGCAGGCTGACCTGGGTCAAAACTTTTTGCAGATGCATTCGACCCCCTTTCACAGAGTATAGCTCAGTTTTGCTCACTGTTAGGCGAACTTCAGTCAGTTACGGCTGCTTTGCGACATACGTAGTATATAGCCGCATACGTCAGGATTAGGATTAAACCTTAGCGTGGCACAAGTTACCTTCCTTTTGCGGCTAGTGCAGATCAAGATAAACCTGCACAGAACGTGCAATTAGATCTTGAATGTTTACTTTTCCAATACTGGGTAACATACGAGTATTCTGCTTTAAACAACCTTGAAACGGCTGCTTTTGCGATTCTAAAATTCAGCGGTGTCATGAAAGTGTGTGGTTTCACCCTTAGGTTGCTAAGTCCGATTCACTGACCTTTTGCGGACAGTGTAGATCAAAATCAGGCTGCACAGAACGTACAGTCTGATCTTGAATCTATACCGTTCGATAAAGAGATATCTTTAAAAAAAATTGAAATAGCAAAATTTGGGTTTTTAGCTCCACTGGCCGAAGGCCAGCGAGCTATTGTCATGGCGTTGTGTCCGTCGTGCGTCCGTCCGTCCGTTCGTTCGTCCGTTCGTCCGTGCGTGCGTCCGTAAACTTTTTCTTTAAAAAACTTCTCCTCAGAAACTATTGACTGGATTTTTACCAAATTTCACAGGAATGTTCCTTTGGTGGTCCTCTTTCAAATTCCTTCAAATAATTGTGTTCCATGAAGAATTCTGGTTGCCATGGCAACCAAAGTAAAAAACCTTTAAAAATCTTCTCCTCCCAAACCGCTATTTGGATAGCATTATTATTTTGCAGGAATGTTCCTTAGATACAGGTTTACAGAATTCCTTAAAAAAAAAAAGATCTGTCAAAAAACATGGCTTTTATGGGAGACTCATTTTCCTTTTATGGTATAAAGTAAAATCTTTGAAAAATTTATTCTCTAAAACTATTCATTGGATTTCATTGTTGTTTTGCAGGTAAGTTCCTATGGTGGTTGTCTACCAAATTGTTTCTTCAGTGAGCTAAAATGCAGGATTGAATGATAATTGTTAAAAACTTCCTTTCGCCATTATAGAAATATCAGGCCTGTGGAGCGATACAGGCGCTCAAGCGCCTCTAGTTTACTATCGGCTTAAAATTTTCATTTCATCTATTAGCAGGAAACAGCTTAATACAATGTTTTCGTTTTGATCATATCAGCTCCATGACACTAATAAGTACAAGATTATATACGCAAAATTGGTGTGTTATTAATAATGGAAGCTGCCTGCCATATCACAGGTTATCAACAATGTTTTATGGCCCTCACTAATGACTCTGCTTTATATTTAATCATATTTAAACGGATTTAAGACAATCGTGTTTGATGTACTATTTCACAGCCTCGTTTTAGGCGTATTCTACTGCATAGTGGTTTATTTATTTGCCCGGTGTTTAACACCGTTTTCAAAAAATAATTTCAGTTATGTCTTGGCGTCCAGGGCACTAATTCATGCCCTCAAGCAACTTTTGTTTATCAGTTGTTTGTACTACATTGTTCTAAACTGACTGACTGCTTTTCGATATAAACATGGTCGGAACAATGTTTTGCACTGAGAGAGGAATGATCCCTGTCACAGTGACTATTACAAATCCTCGAAAAGAAATCAGTTGTGCTTGGTATTGGGCCAGACCGCTGGGTTTTCAAGCGCTGTACGTTACCGACTAAGCTACCACACTCGGCACTCAGTACCCAAGGCGATGAATTTGTGATAAAAAACAGAGTTTGATTTCACAAAGCCTGAACATTATGTGGGCATCATTGTGTATTAGACTTTTTTTTTTTTGTCTTGAGGCCATATTCTGACCACACAGTGAAAACAAGTGAGCGGTGCACTAGGAGAAGGGTATTTATTTAACCCATCTTCGTAATGCATTATACCGAACAAATCGTCGCATAAAACGGATCCATTTTGTCCCTAAAATCTTGCTTGGTACTTTAACCCTTTCGGCGCCATAGGCGAAAACAGTGACTTTTGCGGACGGCATAGACCAAGATCAGACTGCACAGAACGTGCAGTCTGATCTTTGATCTATACCGTCCGCTTGTGTAGTCAAGCCTGTACAATCAAAATCTTTGTGAGTTTCAATGGATTGTATTTAGAGCCGTCGAAAGAGGTCGAGTTTATTTATTTGACACTGAAAGAGTTAACCTGCAAAAAAAAAAATCTGTGGTAGCGAAATGTTTCGACCCAGGTCAACGGAATGCACAAAGGTCGATACTTTTTCGCAGATGCATCAAACTACCTTTTCACATAGCATAGTTCGACATTTAAGTTTGTATTGTAGTCAAAAAATTCAATTGCTAGGGCAAACTCTGTAGGCAGTGTCTGTCAGTGCCTGTATTGATACAAAACATGCAATGAAAGGAAACATGCAGTGAAATAGATCTTAGAATGTCAACTGACTGCCTTAAGATGGATTTCTACCGTAGTAAGATGACTAATTATACTCATTAGAGAAACGCGTTTAGATATTGATCAAGTCTCTGGTCAATACCTTTAATGTGTCTGCTTGTCTGTATGGATATCACTTTTTCAAGGATGAACTTAAACATAATCAACAACACAACGCTTTAGTTAATTACAATTCACTCCACTGACTCTTATTCATAAGGATGGTCAGCTTCTGTATGATCTCTGAGACAAAGTAGGTATGTAGTAACGCATGGGGCGAAAACAAATGGCCTAGAATTCCAAGTTTGGCTTTACAGAATTTCTCCCGAGAAATGATGAAATTATCAATTCCTTTCTTGCTGCTCAGCATTGCTTCAACTCTGTGCATTGAGGAAAGAAGCCACTGCCCTGTAAATTGTTTTGTAAGTATTACTGGTAAGAAACGCCAGAAGCGCGCCGTTGTGTGCATTAGCCACCGTGCTGTAAGTCAGAAACTGTTTAAAACGCCTTGAAACAACACACAAAGCATAGATAAGACATTAGAGATTCAAAAGACAGCTAGGACTCTAGATGACGATAATATTTATGATTTTTTTTTCAGATAATTTGCGTCATACAGCAACGTATGGATATGTGCACTTGTCGCTGCTTAGTGACTTAACAGATATTGAAAACGGCGTAAAATACCACAAAACGAACAGTAGCATCAGGACTGGTGCTAATGCAACCTGATTTGTATAACATTTGCTAAAAAAGTCAAAGAAATATAAATATATGCACTATCGCTGTTAAATAAGTAAAACAAGATTGATTTTGCCCAACATTACTCAAATTAACTTTCCGTAACACAATTATAGAGGTAAATTGTATATCGTCCATCTTTTTTTCATCCTTCGCACGCTATGTAAAAAATTTGGATTTTACAGTCAGAAGGTAAAGCCTAATTGTGGCATGCAAGGGAACTTAACGACCTCTTTATCTAGGAATACGTATGAAATATCGGATACTTCTTTTGCAGCCTGATCAGCGTGATACACTGTCCGCAAAAGAACCAGATATCCTACTCCGCATCTGTAGGGTTAAGACATATTTTAGCCTGCAGCAAGGGCACGTAAATCAGACGGTAATTGACAATAAGCCGGCAGATGGCACTTAAAGAGGTCAAGTTTCGTGATACGGGCAATTGGACGGTATCTGGATCGTATCTTTTTTTAAAAAGAGGATGTAACCTCGGGCGCACAAAGGGAATGTCTTAAAGAGAATGTCTGAAATGACGTCAAAAACAAAAGGGATGTGGGACATAACGAAAAGAAATTCGAGGAAGTCTGATACAGTTCGATAAACTGTATGTTTTTTCACAGATCATAAAGAAGTTTACTGATGCCGTAGAAAATCTCTACTTTATCCATATAGTTGAAAAAATCTTGTTGTTCATGGATAAACGTTCGGTTTTTAAACCTAATCTGAATCTTTTCATGGAATTTCTTTGAATAATGATAACTTATTATAAGCCCTTTTCGCAAGTATGTTGCAACATATTTTTCTGTTAGACAGAATCTTTCTCGTTTCTTCATATATTCGACATTTCGTGTTTGAAACGTGCGGAGACATGGTGGCGTAAAGGCATTCGTGTATTTCTTTTATATTCCGGAGTTTCTCTATCATGATTTTCTTCTCGAAGAAACAAAGAAGGGGTCCTATCTAGACAGTGTTTATATATGTTTAGATACATCTGAAGCCCTTGTCTCCCTCCTGGTGGTGTTGGGTTACACTTTCTGTTATATATCAAACTAACTTGTTCATTTAACGGCTAGGGTGGGAATAACACTGTTTCTTTATACCGACATTCTGAAGTGCACGAACCACGTCCTCGAGTAACAAGAGGTAATACCTGCTAAGGAATGAACTAACTCTAAATAAAACAGATAACTATAAAAAAGAAAACGGTCATAAGACATCGTTATAATGTAGAATTGTCGTATTTCATGCAATGTTCTTTTTTATTTCACTGTTAACAAGATTCCCTGTATAGATACTTCGAACTGCAGTCGTAACGAGAAAAGGATTAAACTGACTTAAGGTCCTGAACTTTGTAACGCCGAACACTCAAGGTCGTTAACTTATATCAACAGCAAGATAAAATCTTACTTAGTATCTGTATTCTGTTTTGTTAACATGGACATCTTTGATAATTGAATCAAAGAGAACAAGACTTTCTAGCCCTGTCTACTTTTTTTGTTGCAGACGTATTCATTTTTGTTTATAATCACAGAATAGAACAAACGTGTATGTATGACTTTTACACAAGATACATCGTCAATTAGACAAATTGACACTTCAAATTATATTAATTCAGGCAGCTCAAGGTAAGGGAAGGGACTGTCATACAAAATCAGAGGTGAAAAAAGAATGAATGAATGAAAGTAATCTTAAATAATTTGGATAGTAAACCAAATTTGATAATAAAAAAATATACATCCAACACTAGTAGACAAACCTCAATCTCAACTATGCCTCTCACTCATCTACATGTAGGTGAGTCTCAAACTTAAGCTTTTCGAAGGATGCTGCCTCTATGTGTACGCTGGTGTTGTAACAAGAACCCAAAGAATATTATCCCTCCCAAGAATTTGCCAACGCTCCTTTATACCCCAAGCTTAGCTTTTTGAATCTTGGGGTATTCAAGTGAAATAGAGCTGTCAGTGTATAGTTTACATCCATCTAAACTTTTCCATGCCATGAAACGATCGCGACATCTCAGAATGTAAAACCTTACCCTTCTTTTTCGTGAGACAAATTTTTGGCTTAACGAGATATTTCAGTTGTCCTACATTTCGAGATAATTATCATATCATGCACGTATCCAGGCGGAGGCCCGGGCTTTCAACATTAACCATCTGAGCATCAAATGGACAAAATGCGCTTTTTCAATCAGGAAGAGAGACCTATTTCTCTCAGTTTGAAAATTATTTTTGCTAGAAAATAAGAAACAAGTAGCGACGATGTAAATCAGAGATCAGACTGCACGTTCTGTGCGGTCTGATCTTGATCTTCATTGTCCGCAAAATGCAGTCTGATCTTGGCTGACTTTGTCTATAAAATTGAAAGAGTTGTGCTCCGCTCTTTATGGTGCCAACATCTATTTTGCCAGAGAAAAAACAACGAAAGACAGAAAGAAAAAAAGAGAGAAGAAACTCTAGAATAAGCTGGGCTTCATGTTTATTAAATTCCTGGCCATGCAATTATATATGCACAAAATTCTTAATACCAAGTACTATTTACTCAGATGATTCTCGGATACGTGTATTGTTACCATAAAGTTATGACAAAAAAAAACCAGGTTTTCAAAGCTTCTTTGGACCGTATTCAACAACCATTCTAAAATACATTTAAGTATAATTTCTAGCTTAAAAAGTGACAATTTCTAATTTGCTAAACCGATCGATTTAACCATTGACAAATTACGTTCGTTACTTTAAAGTTCAGAATGTTTTGTGAATAAGGATTTAGAGCATCTCGATGGTACCTAAGTAGGGAGAGAGGTTTCCGAAGCAAGGCCGATGAATTATCATTTACAGTTAAGTGATGCAGCGTATAAGATTCAGAGCATTTGAAATGTGTCGAAACTTGAGACTGCATCATTGAGTGAAAATTTCGACTAACAATTAAATAGTAAGGTTATTGCTCGGTTTTCAACAATTTCTCCGTATCAACATTTTACTTTCGAAAAAGTTCAACCTAGTGGCACATGTCGTTTCTCAGTTCCAAGCACTTAACTATAGCTCCGTGTCTTCCCCCGGTTTGAAAATGTCTTCTCTTTTTTTGAATATATGCCCCTATTGACATAATCTTGAACCTCGCGGTTAAAAATCAATAGTGCCGGCATTTTTTGAAGAGAAGATTAATTTTCCCCGCAAATATTAGCAAGCCCGAAGAACCTTGTTTGATTTTCGTCATCAATCATTCTCGTTCTGACATTTTGAATCATTTTTCGTTTCTTTTTGATTACGAAACAACAAGGATTCATAATTAACAAAATGGCGTTACACAATGTTTCTCGTTTGGAATCACTCGGGCTTTATTGACAAGCAAGCGAGTCTAAAGAAAATTAGAAGATCTTATTCAAGAAAAATATTATGACAAAGACGAGATATTTGTTTCATTTAAGGCAGAGTTTGATTTAACAGGGTGGTTTGTTGTCTCAAACAATCGATGGGAAATCAGAATTAGAAACTGTAGATTAAGGAATTAAGATATTTGATAGAAATTTGGGGAAAAATATATGAAATTAAGCGCGAGGTTGTCATTTAGATTGATACGAAGTGATAATTCATATTATTGCGTGCCAAACTTGTTTGAAGTGCTACTTTTTGTTTTCAACAATCGACCAACTCGAACAGTGAGTCACATTTTAAGTGTTAGATGTATTTCAAATTTATTAAAAATAACTTCATACTATTCAGCTGACGGAAATAATTTCAGTCGTAGTTAATTAGTTTTTTTTTTATTTCTTTATTTACCATCTTTTGCGTTTTTTGACCTTGGTGTGTTTCCCGAAAGGTAAAGTTTTTGTCTGTATCAATCGCAAGTTTTTGCACTGAAAACTGGTCTTTGTAGAATACAAATAATCAACATTAATCAGAGCTCCAGATAAGGGGGAGTGATGGTATTCTAAATCCATTATTTCTCTTCCGAACCCTATGTTGTGGGTACATGTACTCATTAGAATTGTCTTGTTGAGACGATTCTAATGAGTACCCATAACATAGGGTTTGGTGGAGAATAATTAATATTTTTAATTTCAAAATCAAAACCACTCCTTTTATCTGGAGCTCTGATTAATTAAATTTTGATACACGGCTAACCCTGGGACAAGGAGAAATTTCTTGTAAAGGAAAATGTCTCACTTTGCTTCAGTGTTTTCACAAGTGATCGTCACAAAAGTGACCAAGACGAAATTCATTCGTTTGAACCCTTAAGGTGCTAAGCGCGACTCACTGAGCTTTTGCGGACAGTGTAGATCAAGATCAGACTGCACAGAACGTGCAGTCTGATCTTGATCTACACTGTCCGATAAGGAGATAACCTTTCCCAAAAATTAACTTTCAAATAGCAAAATTGTGGGTTTCCCCATCGGCTTGAAAGTTTCAGTTCGCTTGTTTAGCAAGTTAAGGGTTGAATTGGTTACAACACAAAATAGAGCTTCCGGGACACAAAGTAGAGCTCACAGGACCGACATCTGAGCGTCAAAAATGCACAACACAAAATAGTCCCATTTGTTACATAATGTTGAGTCATTTTCCTGGAAAAGTTCTCGAAAATCAGATTTTAAAGAAATAGAGAATCTCTCATCATTCACTCTGCCTCTGTTTTATACCCAGAAGATCAAATACTGGTTAGTTAAATGGATATAATAAGACACCCAAGATACACCGATTTCAATAGAGGTAAGGATGTCACAGTGCCTAATTAAGTGTCGAACATTGCAAGTCCAACATCTAACTGCACATTTAACCTTCTGTGAAGTTATATATTGAATCTTTCTTGCTTACGCAGGAATACGACTTAAGGCAAAGTTAATGAAATTGTTCTGCACCAAGGTTAAGCGTTCCTTTGCCATTCCCAGTCTTTTGGATGGATTGTTTGAGAGATATGATACCACTTTTACCAGATATTACAGGAAATTAAACGTATGAATCGCTATCTATATTGACATTTCACAATCCGCTGGGACAGTTCGAACGATAAAACCTCATGCGAACTAAAGAGTTGTCTTCGATTATGACTCGAGTGACCCCCTGTGGGATATTGAAGTATGACGGAGAAGACAAAAAAGTTGCTTGACTGATGGTATTATCTTGACAATGCCGTGTCAGAGTTATTGTTTGTACGTGGCGACTTGAAGACCCATGGGTTCCTGCGAGGTCAATTAGCGTTATTATACCCAATTTATGGGTCCATAAACCAGAATAAAAAGCTAATAGTACATCTTAGCAGAGTCCATTTTAGAATTTTGTATTGTATGTATAATTCCAAAACTACTTTCACATACCTGCGTCGACAACATTTGAACACATTGGTAGTGAACGACCTCCTTGAGAGTAGTTGCTCCTATGCTCACAGGTTTTCAAATCATTCAAACATTCTAGTCATTTAACGACGTACATCACGAATTTTTCTAACGGACTGATTTTTTTTAAATTTTTGCACATACAAAGCTCATCATGTCACTAGGAGATTACAGTAAAAAAGTTATGGGTCATCGTGCTCGTTTCTGAGAAATTTCCTTTGAAAAAGGTATTTACAGTTCCAAAATTCAGCTTAAATTAGAATTAACACGCTTTTCTTTAATAGTCGGTTAAACAGGAAAATTACCGGAAGAATATACAAATATACATCATTTTAATGAAAATTCATGTAGTTTTGCACCATAAATATGTAGAAGCCTGTTTTTTTAGCATCGTAAATGTACAAATATGCATGTTATATATAGACAATCGAGTTAAAAAGGGAGATAATTTGACCAAGTTAAGGTTTATTTTTTGATAAATACATACTTTCTAACGGACAGAATTTTCTTAAAATTGCCACACTTACAGTATTTATAATTCTAGGCAATAAGAAAAAATAAAAATGGCACCTATCCGTGCTTATTTCGTCAGAAAACAAGGATGAAGGTCATTGTGGAAGTTAATTTTTCAAGGAAAAAAACAGGATAAAAGCTCACCAGACATACATAGAAATTGCTCTTTAGGACCGATTTCTCCTTTTCCCACAATAATTTTCAACGTGGAAACAGCTATTCTTTCACAGCTTCCTCCTCTTGTTTGCTTGTGTGGTGTGTAACGCCGTGTCAACAATATTTTAATTATTTCATGGTGACAGTTCACAGATCCATGTTTTCCCTCCTAACTAATACTACCCGAAGAAAGTGCTACTTGTTTCAGTGCACCGATAGTATCACCCTATGTGCGAAAAATACATAGATGCCCTTTTGATTCACTATCCATGACAAAAACACATGCGCAGTAGGATGCGCAAGAACATTTGTGATATACGTCGTTAAGTCATTTAAATATTTCTCCTTTGCTTCAATTGTAAGTTAATAACTGGTATGACTGGATTGGCCTGTATTGTGTAGCATTAGAATTTGTCATTATGATTTAAAATTTTGAACTCTTTACCACACGACAAGATTTTAGACCTGTCCAAATTCAAAGTACATACAGACGACAAATCATTGGTGGCTCAAATGATGAACTTGTCTTTCTTTGAGTGGAAAACATTTTCTCCTTTTCCCACAACGTTTTCAAAAGCTTTCTTTCTCAATGTCGTTAAAACTCGGGATTGTGTGGTAAAGGGTTAATAGTTTCTTGTATCTTTTTTGTAAGACACGGTTATTTTGTTACTTTTTATCTTCAACCAAATAAATATTATGTGGCATTCGAAAAAATAACTCTTTTTTTTTTGGTACAGAAATATCTGTTTGATATGTGAATGTTTTATCATCGATTTGTAGTCGTTAGCTAGAATATGAATTCAGTTTCGTAAATAAAGAAAACTTACGTTCGTAAATAGTCGAATTTAATACATTTAATACATTTCGATACATCCTGAAAAAGATGTGTAAAATTATGTCATTTCTAATTTAAATTAGTCTAATGGTGTATGGAAATATTGCATTTTCCTTATGTTATAAACAGCGACAATATTTCGAGCTTTTTCTCGGTGACATATATAATATATATGACCCATGCTCTGTGAAAAGAGGATTTAATGCGTCTGCAGAAACTATGGGTCCGTGTCAGCCTGTGCAGTCCGCGGGGAATGACATGGGTCAAAACTATTTGCCAGTTTTAAACGTTTTGCATGTCCAAAGACCATTGTACCACATGATTCAGTCTGTTGTTAGACAAAATGAATTTTATGGATCAATAATTATTTGATGACATTCTTGATACAGTGCATCACGGGGATGCATTAAGCCCCATTTTGCCAGAACATGGTTCATCTGTATACGTAGAATACGCAGGCCTGGATACCATTGTCAGATGGATTTAAGCAATCATTCTAGTTTCTTATGGCATTTAATCCTAAGGCTGCTAAGGGTGACTTACTGACCTTTTGCGGACAGTGTAGATCAAGATCCGACTGCACAGAACGTGCAATCTGATCTTTGATCTACACTGTCCGATAAGGATATATTATTCCCAAAAACATAACTTTGAAATAGCACTATTCAAGTTTTTTTCTATCGAAGTGAAAATTTCATTTTAGTTATTTAGCAAGAAAAGGGTTAAATCTGAACCATGTGTATGTTAGTGTGAAAACCATGTCAAAAGACAAAAGAAGAAGCAAACTGCGGCCGCATGTCCTTTTTTAATACCATTATGAACAAACCATAAAAACGCCCGGATTGGGGATCAATAAAAACAACACAGATGTTGATTTGAAAATTAACAATTTCTCCTCTTTCACTTCGGATTAATGGTATCAAAAATGATCCCGTTTGGACCGCGGAGAAATCATTCCGCTGAGGACTTATTAGTTTCATTGCAAGATAATTATGACTAGGCCAAGTTGAATAGAAATATTTGTTTTTTTTTTATTTGACAAATTAATAAAGTTAATATGTAATAATTTCAAAGAAATATCAGAATTAAAGACGTAAAACTTTTGCCCAATTAAACGCCATAGTGATTGATTTTTTTTCAAGTTCTGAAGAAAAGAAATTATAACTGAAAAGTTGCTTTTAGCCGAAAAGTATTCACATCTTGCTCGTCGACACTGTTAGTTTTAAGACGGAATTATTCTCTATTAAAATTGTCTTTTCATGGCTTTAATACTCTGTCTGTCTGTCTGTCTCTCTGCAGGATAAAGAATAAATAAAGATAAATAAGAACGCAAATGTAATGCATCAATCATATGAAGTATTATTCGGATAAAGGTGATAAGGTGATGAACTCTCAAAATGGTATAGTCATTTGTGATGTATTACCTTTAGCCGAACCATGTTAGCCACTTGACCGACAAGGGCCTCAAAAGGGTAGAGGCACTGTTTTTGTCTTTAAATCTTTATCAAACAATCACGTGTTTAACGAGAACGAAGAGCACTTTTGAAAAAAAATGTGGGTAAAGGAGAAAATGCAGGTAAACCAGTAATTTCCCCGTTTCTCACAATGTTTTATACTATTTCAAAGACAGCAAGCATTTTTTTGCTGTACATCTATTTTGAAGCGTGCAAATGCTTTAAATTTCGTTGAGTCTAATATTCTGTCGTTTGGTAAAGACCTTAACCAAACCATAAAAACCATTTGGCCGAATCAATCTTTCAATAATGCGGAAGAACCTTTTTGTGATTAAAAATCTGCCAGATGGTTGATAGAGGAAGACAGTAAAAGAGTGGGGTTCCGTCAAGTCGATTTGCGGCTTGTCGCAAAATTCATCCAATTTATAGTATTTTCTCTCGATTCACCAGACAACGATCGATGGATGAGCGAAAATAGTTTTGCGGTTGTGTTTTGGTTAGGAGCGTTTGTCAATGATTAAAAGACCGTTTATGAAAAGAGCGTGATTTGAATACGGAAGTCTGAAGTTCTAGCCTTGCATGCATTTATTACTTTGCTTTTTCAAAGCTCTGGATAGCAACTTGTGCTGAATACTAGTAGATAATTGTTCCGTGCTTTGTGAAAAGGGAGCTTAATGCATCTGCAAAAAGTATCGAACCTTGTCAGCCTGCGCAGTCCGCGCAGGCTGACATGGGTTGATACTTTTTGCCATTGGTCAATTTTCTGGATGTCAAATGACCGACCATTTTACCCCCAGATCCTGTCGATTGTTAGAAAAAATGGATTTTATGGATCCATAATTATGTGATGACTTGCTTGGTATAATGCATCACGGAGATGCATTAAACCCCATTTTCCCGTGCACGGCACATATAATTGGCAAGAAAAAGTTCTAGCATAGGCATTTGAACAGCTAAATTGAGTTGAATTAGCTCGTATTTACCCAGTTCAGTTGGAATGATCAACCTTTTTCCTAAACTTGACGATTTTCGTAGCAAACACGCATTAATGGGTAAAAGACATGCCTTGGCACAGTATTAAATGTGATCCCCTTGAGTGTACACCCTTGCTTGACTCCGGTTGATAGTTAGTATTGTAGAGAGGTGACAAGACATGCACCTTTGACATGTATTTATACCTACAGGTCAATTAGGGTGTCAAGGTCAACTACGGGTCACTGTGAAACTCTTAAGCGTTACATTTCACGTACTGTAGATCTTTAACAAAAGGATATCTTTTCGTATTTAAATGGGACAGTAAACTCGTGTGTTTTACGACAATGAATTTTGCGGTAATAGATCTGCTTTCTGATAGTTCGGGTTACGGCTCGTGTGCAAGGTTCGCAGTCGGGACGAGTCCTGGTCACGTCAGGGCATTGTAAGGTCAAATGGACTAGAGATAGTTGAAAAAAGACGGTGTTCGGAGGTCAAGATCACTACATGCCACAATATATTAACATTTCATATCTTTCATATGGTGACATGCTATTTTATATCGGTAATTAGCGCCTCGACTTGACAAGATGCGATCTGATAAGTCTAGTTAAAAGAAACACGACGGTGTTTGTTTTGGATGGCCGTGCTTAGTACCAGGAAGAACTAAAAATATTACTTATGACAGTCGGGATGTTTATACATTCAATTAATTCTCTTTTTCAGAGGGGGGAGGGGGCGGGGCTTCTTGAGTGCAAAGTACAAGTCCTGAAGTGGACGTATTACACGAAAAAGAAAAAAGAAACTGTACATTGCGATTGAAAGATTTGAACAAAATAAGGACACCTTTCTTTAACAAGCTTAATTAAGGCTATTGATTTAAAAAAAAAAACATTTTGAAGAAAATAATCACATTTATCATATTTATCTACACCTTGGACAATTGTATAAAAAGTTGGATCCAGGTTTCTCTGGGTAATTTCTGAATAGATATCTACTTCGCCATTTCTGTTACGATGATTCATGCATACGATAAATCGAATGACTTGACTGCTTATTTCGAAGTGATGGCTATAATGGGTGAGACCAGAGAAAAGAAATTGTTATAAAAGTTCACATTTGATATGCGAGCAATCAGAACTGTCGCTGTACTATTTACTATTTTCCAAATAAAGAAAAAAAAAAAATATTTTCCTATACAGTCCAGCATGACTCTTAACCACACAATCCTGACTTTTAACAATCCTGAAGAAGAAGCCTTTAGAAAATGATGTGGGAGTAGGAAAAAATGCTGGTAATCACAATGTTTTCGTCCCTGTCATAGACAGAAATCATGTTTTAAGCTAAGTATATTTTAACTCTGCAAACGCCTTCAGTTTGGTGAAGTCCAAAATTTGTCGTTTGGTAATGAGTTAAGCAATGGCCAAAGGTATGGTCAAAATGTACATTAGTCATTCTCTGTGAAAACAGGGTTTAATGCATTTACAAAAAGTATCAGCTCATATCAGCCTGCGCAGACTGTGCAGGCTGACATGGTCAAAACTTTTTGGTATTTGTAAATTTTCTACATGTCCCTGGACTACTCTGAGTCACGATTTAGTCGTTTTTAGACAAAATTAATCCATGTCATGCGACGACGTTCTAGGTATAATGCATTACGAAGATTTAGTGGTCAGATACGTATGAATCTTGCTATGTGAAAAGGGGTTTTAATGCATCTAGATCCACTTTGTATAACAACCCTCTGAATCATGAGGTAAAATGGTCCTTGGACATACACGTAGCAAAAAGTTTCGACCCATGTCAGCGTGTGCAGACTGCTCCGAATGTCATGAGTCGATACTTTTTGCAAATTGTACATTACACCTTTTGACACAGCATAATTCAATCAGATATATTGAATAGTTGGTGAAATGGAAATTTTAAAAAATTACCAGGCGATCGCTTTTTTACAACTATGAAAAAGATTGCTTTTGGAAGAAACATAATGAGAAAATGCTGATTGCCAATCTTTTCTCCTTTGTCCACAATGCTTTTTTTTTTATTTCTTAGGGAACGAATTCTATCACGAGAGTCACATTTGATTTGTCACATTCCAATACTTTTAGTTTGGTCGAGTCTAGAAATTAAAAAGATTATCTTAAGGTTAGAATTTACCATGGAAAAGTTGGTTCGTATCTAAATTTTCTTTCTGCTTGTTCCCAAAGGTATTAACCAGTAGGCTGCTATGCTCGATCCAGTGACCTTTTGCGGACAATGTAGATCAAGATTAGACTCCACAGAACGTGCAGTCTGATCTTGGATCTACACTGTCCGATACGGAGATATTTTCTTCCCCAAAATATACCTTTGAAATAGCAACATTTGGGTTTTTACTATCGGCTTGAAGGTTTAAGGGTTAACAGTGATCACAGGAGTAGTAAAGGAAGGGAGTATGGGAACTACCCAGGCCGGGGGTAGTTCCCATACTCCCTTCCCTGAGCGCCCTATATCACCGTCCCTGACAAAAAATGTGTCCCTATATGCTGTCCCCGAAAGATTTTGTCCGTATGGTAACGTCCCTGAGAGGGATTTAGCATTCAAAATGGCGGCCTTGGGGAGGACATTCTGGGGATGTGTCCCTAGGCTCCCGTCCCTGATCGGAATTTTTTGCAAAAAAGGGAAAAGGGGGGAGTTTTTCCTAGGCTCTCTACCCTGAGAGGGATTTAGCATTCAAAGTGTCGATCTTATGACTGACAGGTTGGGTAAAAAATGGTCAGATCACTGAGTTGGACTTAGTTTTTTCACCCTATGGATGATTTTTTTCTCTTTCTAATTGCCTGACCATTGAGTTGGACTTAGTTTTTTCACCCTATGGATGATTTTTTTCTCTTTCTAATTGCCTGACCATTGAGTTGGACTTAGACTTTTTTCTGCATCTCTATGAATGATTTCTTCTCTCTAAATGTCTGAGCACTGAGTTGAACTTAGACTTTTTTTTACCCTATGTATGATTTCTAAATGTCTAACCATTGAGTTGGACTTAGTCTTTCTGATTTTTCTGCATCTATGAATGAATTCTCTTTTTAATTGCCTAACCATTGAGTTGGACTTAGACTTTTTTCTGCATCTCTATGAATGATTTCTCTTTTCTAAAAGGAAATTTATCTTATATCACTGAGTTGGTCTTAGCTTTTTTCCCCTATGAATGATTTTCTCTCTTTCTAATTGCCTGACCATTGAGTTGGACTTAGTTTTTTTACCCTATGAATGATTTTCTCTCTTTCTAAATGCCTGGACATTGAGTTGGACTTAGTTTTTTCACCCTATGGATGATTTTTTCTCTTTCTAAATGCCTGATCACTGAGTTGGACTTAGTTTTTTACCCTATGAATGATTTTCTCTCTTTCTAAAAGTCTGACCATTGAGTTGGACTTAGACTTTTTTCTTCACCTATGAATGATTTTTCTCTAAATGTCTGAGCACTGAGTTGTACTTAGTTTTTTCTTCACCTACAAATGATTTTCTTTCTAAAAGCCTGATCACTGAGTTGGACTTAGTCTTTTTCTGCAATTATGAATGATTTCTCTAAAAGACTGAGCACTGAGTTTGACTTAGTTTTTTACCCATATGCTATTAGGATTGCTTTATTGTTTACTTCTATCCACTACTTGGCCTTTAAGTGGTTTCTCTCTAAAAGACTGAGCACTGGGTTGAACTTAGACTTTTTTTACCCTATGAATGATTTTCTCTCTTTCTAAATGCCTGGACATTGAGTTGGACTTAGATTTTTTTTGCACTATAAATGATTTCTAAATGTCTGAGCACTGAGTTGTAGTTAGTTTTTTTCTTCACCTATGTATGATTTTTCTTTCTAAATGTCTGAGCACTGAGTTGAACATAGACTTTTTTTTACCCTATGAATGATTTTCTTTCTAAAAGCCTGACCACTGAGTTGGACTTAGTCTTTTTTCTGCATCTATGAATGATTTTTTCTTTCTAAATGTCTGGACATTGAGTTGGACTTAGACTTTTTCTGCAATTATGAATGAATTCTCTTTTCTAAATGTCTAACCATTGAGTTGGACTTAGTCTTTCTGATTTTTCTGCATCTATGAATGAATTTTCTTTCTAAATGTCTGGACATTGAGTTGGACTTAGACTTTTTTCTGCATCTCTATGAATGATTTCTCTTTTCTAAAAGGAAATTTATCTTATATCAGTGAGTTGAACATAGACTTTTTTTACCCTATGAATGATTTTCTTTCTAAAAGCCTGACCATTGAGTTGGACTTAGTTTTTTTCTTCACCTATGAATGATTTTTCTCTAAAAGCCTGACCATTGAGTTGGACTTAGTTTTTTCACCCTATGAATGATTTTCTCTCATTCTAAAAGCTTGACCATTGAGTTGAACATAGACTTTTTTTACCCTATGAATGAATTTTCTTTCTAAATGTCTGGACATTGAGTTGGACTTAGTCTTTTTCTGCAATTATGGATGATTTTTTCTCTCTAAAAGGAATTTGTCCCTATATCAGTGAGTTGAACATAGACTTTTTTTACCCTATGAATGATTTTCTTTCTAAAAGCCTGACCATTGAGTTGGACTTAGACTTTTTTCTTCACCTATGAATGATTTTTCTCTAAAAGCCTGACCATTGAGTTGGACTTAGTTTTTTCACCCTATGAATGATTTTCTCTCATTCTAAAAGCCTGACCATTGAGTTGAACTCAGACTTTTTTTACCCTATGAATGAATTTTCTTTCTAAATGTCTGGATATTGAGTTGGACTTAGTCTTTTTCTGCAATTATGGATGATTTTTTCTCTCTAAAAGGAATTTGTCCCTATATCAGTGAGTTGAACATAGACTTTTTTTTACCCTATGAATGATTTTCTTTCTAAAAGCCTGACCACTGAGTTGGACTTAGACTTTTTTCTTATCTATGAATGATTTTTTCTCTCTAAAAGGAATTTGTCCCTATATCAGTGAGTTGGACTTAGACTTTTTTCTTATCTATGGATGATTTCTTCTCTCTAAATGTTTGGTCATTGAGTTGAACTTAGCTTTTTTCATCCTATGAATGATTTTTCTCTCTAAAAGGAATTTGTCCCTATATCAGTGAGTTGTACTTAGTTTTTTCACCTATGAATGAATTCTCTTTTCTAATTGCCTAATCATTGAGTTGAACTTAGACTTTTTTACCCTATGAATAATTTCTCTTTCTAAAAGCCTGACCATTGAGTTGGACTTAGTTTTTTCACCCTATGGATGATTTTTCTCTCTAAAAGACTGACCATTGAGTTGGACTTAGACTTTTTTCTGCATCTATGAATGATTTCTCTAAAAGACTGAGCGCTGAGTTGGACTTAGTCTTTTTTCTGCATCTATGGATGATTTTTCTTTTCTAAAAGGAATTTGTCCCTATATCACTGAGTTGGACTTAGACTTTTTCTGCAATTATGAATGAATTCTCTTTTCTAAATGTCTAACCATTGAGTTGAACATAGACTTTTTTTACCCTATGAATGAATTTTCTTTCTAAAAGACTGACCATTGAGTTGGACTTAGACTTTTTTCTGCATCTATGAATGATTTCTCTAAAAGACTGAGCGCTGAGTTGGACTTAGTCTTTTTTCTGCATCTATGGATGATTTTTCTTTTCTAAAAGGAATTTGTCCCTATATCACTGAGTTGGACTTAGACTTTTTTCTACATCTATGAATGAATTCTCTTTTCTAAATGCCTAACCATTGAGTTGAACATAGACTTTTTTTTACCCTATGAATGATTTTCTTTCTAAAAGCCTGACCACTGAGTTGGACTTAGTCTTTTTTCTGCATCTATGAATGATTTTTCTTTTCTAAAAGGAATTTGTCCCTAAATCACTGAGTTGGACTTAGACTTTTTTCTACATCTATGAATGATTCTTACTCTTTGGAGTGTAACTCTTTGGAGTGTAACTCTTTGGAGTGTAACTCTTCTAAAAGAAAGAAGTTTGACAATTTAAAGAAATGACAATTTTGAAGAAAGATAGAACTTTCGTGGTAATGGTTAGTCCTGAAAAGGACTGTTGGGTTAGCTCTGAAAAAGAGCTGTGACAATTTGAAGAAATGACAACTTGAAGATAGAACTTTCGTTTGACAGCTTGAAGGTAGAAGTTTCGTCTGATAGCTTGAAGATAGAACTTTCGTCTGGCATCTTGAAGATAGAACTTTCGTGGTAAATGGTTAGCCCTGAAAAGGACTGTTGGGTTAGCTCTGAAAAGAACTGTTGGGTTAGCCCTGAAAAGGGCTGTTTTGTTTTGGAGGCTGTGTTTTTTCCACTTCTAATGACAGCATCCGAAATTCGCTTGACAAATGGGGCATGCTTCAACTCTTTTTCTGATCACCATTGCTCCATTATCGAAAGTAATCTTTCTCCCAAATTCGATATCAACCAAAATGATGTCAGGCGTTGTCTTTAAAAATAGTTGAACTAATCTTTCGCCGAGATCTTTGTATGGCTGTGTTATACGTTGTAGTTGGTTTTGTTCCTCCTCCGGGTTTGTAATAAGACATATCCAAGTAAGGTCCAATGTAACTCCAAAATTCATCTGTATTTGCCCAGTGAGGAAAGTAACCTTTTTTATTTTCTTGAAGACCAAATATGGCTGGAAATTTTGCCAAACCAAAGCTCATGAAATTGAAAGAATCGATCAGACGTACACCGTTCAGTTCTAACTTCATAATATTGTTTCCATTCATGATCAATTTTGGAAGTTTTAACCCAACTTTGACAATATAGTCAAGAATGAACTGCCCGTCATAGCCTTTGAAATTATGGGCAATAGCCGTAACCCCTTTATGATGTTTTGAAAAGAGCCAGTTGCAAAATTGACTCAAAGTTTTTTCACCTTGAAAAATAACTTCCCTACCCTCTTCAAATTCACTGCATGTAGAACAATGAAAATCAAGTGATTTATCGATACATTCATCACACGCTCTGTGTGCGATACAATAATTTGGGATATGTACACCTGTGTCTTGTTTGCATTCAAAATCAAAGAAAATAAACTGTGGTTTTTTGACTACAGAAGAACTCGTCTCGTCATCGCTGTCATGGTTCAACTTACTTTGGTAAGGTTGAATATAGCATTGATGAGAAAAGTTAACAATTCTCTTACAGATATGACATTTTTTCTTTCCATTGCAAACATGATTTTTCTTTCTGATATGATATTGTGCACCGCATTTCGAACAGAGTTTCACTAATTCACAAATGGATTTCTTTTCTTTACCTTGAACATTTCTGTGATTTTCAAAGCATTCAGCACTAAAAAATCGTCTACTGCAAACACTGCAAACATATTCTTTTGATTCTGATGGACATTTTCCTTTGCGGTAACAACCTTTACAGATATTTGAACAAGCATGACTTTCCCGGTGAGAGTAACCCGCATCACAGAACTCACAATAATATCCACAACTAAGAAAACCTTTGATAGATTTAATGTAGTCATAATGGTTTTGATGAAAGTACAAATGTATGATCTTACTATTGGTTTTCACTTCTGGATGCTTAAATATTTTTTCCACTTTTTGAATGCTGTTGGTGAACTTTAATGACATAGCCTTTTTCATACAAGAATGCTTGATTTTTTTTGTATTCGTCAATTCCTATAGGTTGTGTTGGTGAAACTCCAGCTTCATTCAACAATTTCTCAGCTTCAGTCTTTTGAAGAGGGCGGTTTGAACGACAAATACGATCCCATTTTCTATTCCATGCCCCGGTGTTTTCACGTTCACTGTAGCAAATTCCCACAACAACGGCTCTTGCAAAACATAGTTGGTCATGATTGCCAATTTGAATAATGGATTTTTTCTTCTGGGTAAAAAACTTTGATTCGAGCATTTCAATCTATTGTTCAGAAATCAAAACGAAAACCTTTGTTGGTACTCTGTGAACTTAAACAACACCGTGTCAACTCAGTGGAAACGCCGTTTAGAGTGACAGCGGCTTAGATCACAATATGTTAGCGTCTGTTGCTATAAATAGACCATTGGGCAGAGGTACACTACGTCAGCGTCTAGTAAAGCTTTTTTATAAATACCTCTATACGCTTAACTAATATAAAAAAGGTGTGAGTTCGAATTTTGAGCGTTGTCAAAAGTAGAAAGCATTTTTTCTTTCGTAGATTTGTACATGTGAAATAGGGTGAATATCCCTGATTTCCTTAACAAAAGAAAGACAGTTCCTTGACACTTTCGTTCATTTATGTCAAGAAAAATAACTTGGAATAATTATTGGTTCACACACTTGTAAAGACCATTTTACGGGAATATTTCCTCACTGCATGTAGATCTAGACCTATATAAGAGAGACTTTTGACTTTTTCTACTTTTAACTTTTTTACTTTGCAATAATCGATAACCGCAGTCAAGAGCCTTGAAT
Organism: Hippopus hippopus; assembly: GCA_946811185.2. NCBI lineage: Eukaryota > Metazoa > Mollusca > Bivalvia > Cardiida > Cardiidae > Hippopus > Hippopus hippopus. The sequence continues at coordinate 36,877,235 of OX328104.1, forward strand.
AATTCAAAAGTAACCCAAGTTCCGACCAAAGCCCTCTTTTCTTCACCATGGCTACAAATACTTGAACTTTCTTCTGCACATTTCATACAGAGTGGAAACATCATTTTGTTGTTACAGTGAACTGGGAGAACGGGGTGAAACAAAAATCAGTTGGAGACAAAACTTTGCATTTGATTAAGCCCTCATATTGTCGAATATTGTTCATGTCAATATTCTCAGCAGACAAAATTTCTGGCTGACCTACAGGATAGGATTTGTGTTTACAAACATAAGGGTACAGAGAACAGATATCAATGTACTTGATTTCCTTCTTGCTTTTTTTCATCAACATCAGGAACGCGATAATAGGCCACGGGAGGTTCGCATTTTTCCTGCGATCTCTTGGCAGTCTGGGAACTTAAACAACACCGTGACAACTCAGTGGAAACGCCGTTTAGTGTGACAAGGGGTTAAATCACAATATGTTAGCGTCTGTTGCTATAAATAGACCATTGGGTAGAGGTACACTACGTCAGCGTCTAGTAGTGAAGCGTATTTTTTTATAAATAGCTCTATACGCTGTACTATCAGCTACAGAGTTTTAGATCAAGCGACGCTCGACAAACGATATCGGATGAATGGTGAGAGAACAAATATTTGTTTTACGTGCAACGAAGCAGGACATTGGTCCAGAAATTGTCCAAAAAAGAAAATCAGACAGGAACATTTGTTTTTTTGTCTACGTGAACCCACACAGTCATGACATCGAAATTTCACCATCGTTTTACAACGTTGTCGATCTCCAACATACGAAATTCGTCGGGATACTAAATTCATTCTACAACGAAAATACATGGAAAACAAGTTCACTACAGACTACAATATCACCGGTTGAAAATCAGACCGTAGACATGCAGTCCGACACAACGGATATCACCGATTCAAAAATCTGCAAAATAACAGAACAGGCAGAGAAAAAAATATCTACAAACGATAATCTAAGAAAACAACAAACTTTGGATCTAAAAGAGGAGAAAAAAGCAAAACAACGAAAAGAAGAAAAAACGAGTAACAAAGAACTGTTACTTTTGCAAATCAACAAAACACAAGAGTAAAAAAAGTATGGTAAAACATTTCCCACACTCTATCAGACATCTGCTTGCACAGTGAGGGCACACAAGAATTCGAACCATTCTGAAACAAATATGATTTTATGTAAAAAATATCACTGGGCTTTATAGCTTTACAGGAGGATTGCACTGATTGACCCATGACGTCATTTTTCTCCTATGTTTTTCCCGCGTCGGCGTTTCATTAACATTGTGCATTCAAATCGACGGTTATATCGGTGTTTTTTTCACCACTCCCATTTCAATGTCACACAGTACAATCCCGGTGTTTTCCGCCAGGTCCGCACTCTTTAAAAATTTCAATCCTCTGTAAACGTATAAAGCTCGGCGTTATTTTCATACATTCACCATTTCTTTGGTTCTCAGCTAACGATCACTTTGGAAGCAGTATCAATATTCAGAAGCAGTTTCAATATGAAGCACAACTTAGATGAAATCAACTTGGACGATTTTTTCACCAGTGGAAAACAATGGAGACGTTCTTTCATCAGTTATAAATTCGACAATCATCAATCCGCCACCAGAGTTAAATTCGACAACCATCATTCCAGCGACGGTGCTGGACAACATTTATGAAGAGGTAAAGCAGCTAAATTTGAAGCAAGATAGCATGATGACCCGGATCATAGATCAGTTGGAGACTTTAAACAGACATTTGGAGGAAATTAAAACTTTAAGCGCAAGTACTGATCAGCTCAGTAGAAATATCGAGGTACTACGCCAACAGGTTCAGTGCATTTCAACAACTCCTGTGAAGATTCCTGTGGAGTTCGACTTTGATAAATCTAATCTTCACAAGTTAGTGGACTCTATCGTAATTTGTTGTGAAGAAAAATCAACCAAAGAAAAAACAACCAGAGGAGAAACAACCAAGAAAAACAACAAAGCGGAAATCTGAGGATGATGCTAACCATCTCCACAAGAAACAGCGAGTTGATCAAAAACCAACTACACCAATATTGACAGGCCAGGGTAAATACGGGAAAAACATTGATAATCACGTTGATTTCAAGATCCCAAAAAACCCAAAGACAGAGCGAAAACAACCAAGAAAAAACAACAAAACGGTAGGAATATGAAAACAAATATGAAACTCGTGGTGTTTGCGAATTTGCATTGTAAAAAATTTGTTATATACTGTTTTGAGAATAATTCATTGTAAATAATTCATTGCGAAAAAATAATTCAGTGTGATTTTTTTCATTGTGATTAATTCATTGTGAATAATTCATTGTGAAAAAATATTTCAGTGCGATTTTTTTCATTGTCAAGAAATTGTTTTTTATGCTGTATTGTAAAAATGTTTCCTTGTGATTTTTTTCATTGTCAAGAAATTTTTTATGATGCTTTTGCAAAAAAATGTTTCATTGTGAATTTTTTTCATTGTCAAGAAATTTTTTTCATTGTCAAGAAATTTTTTTATGATGCTTTGCAAAAAAATGTTTCATTGTTTAGTTCTGTTCAGTAAATAAGAGTTCAAAAACAATAGAGCTCTTCATTCTGTCTTCCCCAAAGACTTGTTCTGTCTACATTTTTTCCCATACAACGGGTCATAACTTTTTTGCTATATTAGCATGAAACGTAGCATGGAAAAAAATGTATGTGATTTCTGTCAGATCCGAGCTCTTTAAAAAATTTTCAATCCTCAGTAAACGTATAAAGCTCGGCGTTATTTTCATACATTAACCATTTTTTGACTCTCAGCTAACGATCACTTCGAAAGCGGTATCAATATTCGAAAGCAGTATCAATATTCGGAAGCAGTATCAATATGGAGGAGATAAATTATCAACTACGTGAGGTTCTCCAAGAATATCTAAATGCAGGTCAACAGTTATTACAACTAAACACTCATTTCGTAGGAGAGGAGGAACAAAACCAACTACAACGTATAACACAGCCATACAAAGATCTCGGCGAAAGATTAGTTCAACTATTTTTAAAGACAACGCCTGACATCATTTTGGTTGATATCGAATTTGGGAGAAAGATTACTTTCGATAATGGAGCAATGGTGATCAGAAAAAGAGTTGAAGCATGCCCCATTTGTCAAGCGAATTTCGGATGCTGTCATTAGAAGTGGAAAAAACACAGCCTCCAAAACAAAACAGCCCTTTTCAGGGCTAACCCAACAGTTCTTTTCAGAGCTAACCCAACAGTCCTTTTCAGGGCTAACCATTTACCACGAAAGTTCTATCTTCAAGATGCCAGACGAAAGTTCTATCTTCAAGCTATCAGACGAAACTTCTACCTTCAAGCTGTCAAACGAAAGTTCTATCTTCAAGTTGTCATTTCTTCAAATTGTCACAGCTCTTTTTCAGAGCTAACCCAACAGTCCTTTTCAGGACTAACCATTACCACGAAAGTTCTATCTTTCTTCAAAATTGTCATTTCTTTAAATTGTCAAACTTCTTTCTTTTAGAAGAGTTACACTCCAAAGAGTTACACTCCAAAGAGTTACACTCCAAAGAGTAAGAATCATTCATAGATGTAGAAAAAAGTCTAAGTCCAACTCAGTGATTTAGGGACAAATTCCTTTTAGAAAAGAAAAATCATTCATAGATGCAGAAAAAAGACTAAGTCCAACTCAGTGGTCAGGCTTTTAGAAAGAAAATCTTTCATAGGGTAAAAAAAAGTCTATGTTCAACTCAATGGTTAGGCATTTAGAAAAGAGAATTCATTCATAGATGTAGAAAAAAGTCTAAGTCCAACTCAGTGATATAGGGACAAATTCCTTTTAGAAAAGAAAAATCATCCATAGATGCAGAAAAAAGACTAAGTCCAACTCAGCGCTCAGTCTTTTAGAGAAATCATTCATAGATGCAGAAAAAAGTCTAAGTCCAACTCAATGGTCAGTCTTTTAGAAAGAAAATTCATTCATAGGGTAAAAAAAGTCTATGTTCAACTCAATGGTTAGACATTTAGAAAAGAGAATTCATTCATAATTGCAGAAAAAGTCTAAGTCCAACTCAGTGATATAGGGACAAATTCCTTTTAGAAAAGAAAAATCATCCATAGATGCAGAAAAAAGACTAAGTCCAACTCAGCGCTCAGTCTTTTAGAGAAATCATTCATAGATGCAGAAAAAAGTCTAAGTCCAACTCAATGGTCAGTCTTTTAGAGAGAAAAATCATCCATAGGGTGAAAAAACTAAGTCCAACTCAATGGTCAGGCTTTTAGAAAGAGAAATTATTCATAGGGTAAAAAAGTCTAAGTTCAACTCAATGATTAGGCAATTAGAAAAGAGAATTCATTCATAGGTGAAAAAACTAAGTACAACTCACTGATATAGGGACAAATTCCTTTTAGAGAGAAAAATCATTCATAGGATGAAAAAAGCTAAGTTCAACTCAATGACCAAACATTTAGAGAGAAGAAATCATCCATAGATAGGAAAAAAGTCTAAGTCCAACTCACTGATATAGGGACAAATTCCTTTTAGAGAGAAAAAATCATTCATAGATAAGAAAAAAGTCTAAGTCCAACTCAGTGGTCAGGCTTTTAGAAAGAAAATCATTCATAGGGTAAAAAAAAGTCTATGTTCAACTCACTGATATAGGGACAAATTCCTTTTAGAGAGAAAAAATCATCCATAATTGCAGAAAAAGACTAAGTCCAACTCAATATCCAGACATTTAGAAAGAAAATTCATTCATAGGGTAAAAAAAGTCTGAGTTCAACTCAATGGTCAGGCTTTTAGAATGAGAGAAAATCATTCATAGGGTGAAAAAACTAAGTCCAACTCAATGGTCAGGCTTTTAGAGAAAAATCATTCATAGGTGAAGAAAAAAACTAAGTCCAACTCAATGGTCAGGCTTTTAGAAAGAAAATCATTCATAGGGTAAAAAAAGTCTATGTTCAACTCAATGGTTAGACATTTAGAAAAGAGAATTCATTCATAATTGCAGAAAAAGTCTAAGTCCAACTCAATGTCCAGACATTTAGAAAGAAAATTCATTCATAGGGTAAAAAAAGTCTATGTTCAACTCAATGGTTAGACATTTAGAAAAGAGAATTCATTCATAATTGCAGAAAAAGTCTAAGTCCAACTCAATGTCCAGACATTTAGAAAGAAAAAATCATTCATAGATGCAGAAAAAAGACTAAGTCCAACTCAGTGGTCAGGCTTTTAGAAAGAAAATCATTCATAGGGTAAAAAAAAGTCTATGTTCAACTCAGTGCTCAGACATTTAGAAAGAAAAATCATACATAGGTGAAGAAAAAAACTAACTACAACTCAGTGCTCAGACATTTAGAAATCATTTATAGTGCAAAAAAAATCTAAGTCCAACTCAATGTCCAGGCATTTAGAAAGAGAGAAAATCATTCATAGGGTAAAAAAAGTCTAAGTTCAACCCAGTGCTCAGTCTTTTAGAGAGAAACCACTTAAAGGCCAAGTAGTGGATAGAAGTAAACAATAAAGCAATCCTAATAGCATATGGGTAAAAAACTAAGTCAAACTCAGTGCTCAGTCTTTTAGAGAAATCATTCATAATTGCAGAAAAAGACTAAGTCCAACTCAGTGATCAGGCTTTTAGAAAGAAAATCATTTGTAGGTGAAGAAAAAACTAAGTACAACTCAGTGCTCAGACATTTAGAGAAAAATCATTCATAGGTGAAGAAAAAAGTCTAAGTCCAACTCAATGGTCAGACTTTTAGAAAGAGAGAAAATCATTCATAGGGTAAAAAACTAAGTCCAACTCAGTGATCAGGCATTTAGAAAGAGAAAAAATCATCCATAGGGTGAAAAAACTAAGTCCAACTCAATGTCCAGGCATTTAGAAAGAGAGAAAATCATTCATAGGGTAAAAAAACTAAGTCCAACTCAATGGTCAGGCAATTAGAAAGAGAGAAAATCATTCATAGGGGAAAAAAGCTAAGACCAACTCAGTGATATAAGATAAATTTCCTTTTAGAAAAGAGAAATCATTCATAGAGATGCAGAAAAAAGTCTAAGTCCAACTCAATGGTTAGGCAATTAAAAAGAGAATTCATTCATAGATGCAGAAAAATCAGAAAGACTAAGTCCAACTCAATGGTTAGACATTTAGAAATCATACATAGGGTAAAAAAAAGTCTAAGTTCAACTCAGTGCTCAGACATTTAGAGAGAAGAAATCATTCATAGAGATGCAGAAAAAAGTCTAAGTCCAACTCAATGGTCAGGCAATTAGAAAGAGAAAAAAATCATCCATAGGGTGAAAAAACTAAGTCCAACTCAATGGTCAGGCAATTAGAAAGAGAAAAAAATCATCCATAGGGTGAAAAAACTAAGTCCAACTCAGTGATCTGACCATTTTTTACCCAACCTGTCAGTCATAAGATCGACACTTTTGAATGCTAAATCCCTCTCAGGGTAGAGAGCCTAGGAAAAACTCCCCCCTTTTCCCTTTTTTGCAAAAAATTCCGATCAGGGACGGGAGCCTAGGGACACATCCCCAGAATGTCCTCCCCAAGGCCGCCATTTTGAATGCTAAATCCCTCTCAGGGACGTTACCATACGGACAAAATCTTTCGGGGACAGCATATAGGGACACATTTTTTGTCAGGGACGGTGATATAGGGCGCTCAGGGAAGGGAGTATGGGAACTACCCCCGGCCTGGGTAGTTCCCATACTCCCTTCCTTTACTACTCACAGGTATAGTTCTTGTTACTCCAGGACCATCCTCTACGTAATAATCTAGATGTCACTTCCAGCCAAGCGGCAGCACCTCGTTATTATAATCATTGGCCCTCGGAATAAAAAAGGTCAGACGCAAACTTGTTTTTTGCTTCAATCTAATCTTGGCCACGACGACTCCGGCCACGCCGAGGTGCTAGCCCTGGTCAGAAAAAACCAATTTCTCCCTGACATTTGATGGATGATCCCCGAGACCGCTCTCACCTTCCGAGTGTTTCTGGCATAACCCTGGAATTCCTAATCAGATCATTTTCTTCCCGAGGTTCAAATCTCGGTACTTTGACTCTCCCTAGGGAAAGGAGGGGTAATTTCATAGACGACCGGTATGGGCTGTAAAGTGGCGGACCGGTGGAAGAACGCTATAATTTATTTACGTGTTTTCGCGGGATCTAGATCTAATCATCGGTAATCAGACGCTGTATTGAGTAAGTTATAAATCATCCGATGGATCCAGATTTGAGGGATGGTTTTTTCATTGTCCAGTAGAGGGTTGTACAAGGATATGGAGAAGTGGATACTTGGTGTTTAATGCTATTTTCAACATTATTTTCAGTTACGTCACGACGACAATGTCAGTTATCTATGCATTCTTTTAGCCTATTTACTAGCACCGCCATCAATACTCTCCATGCCATTGTCTGCTTTTGATACAATTTAACATTCGAAACAATTTCAAGCCGTAAAAGAATAAACCCTGTCGCAATGACAATCGTCATTTCTCAAAAAGATTTTAGCTGAGCTAGGATTCGATCTCTAGGGCACGTATTCACCAACCATTCTTAGAAACATTCTTTGTCTTATTCTAGATCTAGAAAGTAACGTAACTTCTGATTCAGACTGGCTGAACAGTTTGATTTAGCCATTGAAAACTTGCGTTATTTTCAAATTCAGAAAATTCTTGGGAATAAGACTTAAAATATTCTAAAGAATGGTTGATGAATATACGCATCCTGATCCTTGATGTAAATCCATCCGAACTCAGCCCTTAGAGCGGCTGAATAGTGGTAAAATATTTGAATACGAAGCCGGAAGTCTCAAATCCTAGCCTGAGATGGGAACTTTTCGATAGACACATTGTGCTTACGGCTCAAAAGAGGTGAAATGTTAAAAACCCCACTGGTGGCCTGCCGTAAATCAGTGCTGTTAAATGGACCCTTACAAGAGTCGAGGGGTCCAAGCATTTTGAAAGGACTTAAGGTATTGCACCTGGACTTCCTTGTAGCCGAACATCAAGAAAGAATCCGAAGAAGAATAAATTACTTGTTGTTGTTGTTGTTCTTCTTCTTCTTTTTCTTCTTTCTCTTCTTTTTTCTTCCTCCTCCTCTTCTTCTTCTTAGTATTATTATTATTCAAAATGTATAAAGACAAAACAAGACAGACTTTTCTATTCGAGTCATGCTCTGTGAAAAGAGAGCCTCATACACCTGCAAAAAGTATCCACCCTTGTCAGCCTGCGCAGTCCGCTGGTCGAAACGTTTTGCTTTCGGTCAATTTTCTGCATGTTAAAAGACCAATCTACCCAGGGATTCTGCCGGATGTTGGACAAAATAGATTTTGTGGATCCTTCACTATGTGATGACTTGCTTGGTATGATGCATCACGGAGATGTATTAAGCCCCCTTTTGTCAGAGCATGGCTCAGTTTTTTGTACGCTGGCCTCTTATTGAGTTCGGATATTTAACCAAATTTAGCTTCGACACTATGTTTTGCCGTTTTTCGTCACTGAGTGAATAGATCTTTCATTTACGCAATATATTTGAAAATAAATTGGCCCACACATTCGGCGCGAATACTGGTGCGGTTTCCAGGAAGCAGAATTGGGAGAGACTAGCTCAAGTTGCTAAAACTTGTTTCTCAATCGATGTAAAGTAAATATGTTGAAATTGAAAATAAATCAAAGATTAACGTACACGGCTTTGCAAACATCCTTTTATACCCAGGAATAGTCATCATTAATTAACAAATTAGAAAACATAAATAAGTGTAAAAACATTGTGGCAAAAGGAGAAACTGTGCAAACAATTCCTCCTTCAGCCACAAAAAATTTAAGATTTTTTTTTTATTTAAATCAAATGAAAGCGGCAAGAAGTTAAACAGAGCCAGTCGATTGCGGTTTTGTGGTGTAGGGGAGGTAACTAGGTTCAGAACCTTTATTTTTGGTTGGGCGCTAAAATCATCAGGAGGTTACAATTATTGTATATGTTTTAAGGTTATTGTGGATCAAGATCAGAGTGTAAAAATTACTATCCAATATCTGATCTATATTGTGCAGTACTCTGTGAGCGATTCTTGTAAAATCCGCTGTGAGCTCGAATTTTTAGGGGGTCGTTTCTTCGAGCTCGAGGTTTTCTTCATATTTTATTCAGCAGTTTGTCTAACTAGCACAGTGATTTGTAAACCTTTGTTGGTCAAAGAACAATAGTTTTGCATTTTGAAGTGTAATCTGAATTCATTTTAGTAATATATACCTTTGTCACAACATAAAACATTTATCTAAAACTGCATGTCGATGTACACTTACTATACCGTATAGAATATAATATATTTACACTCCAACAGTCAGATCAAACAAAAGATATGCGTGATTTATAAATGGAAATTGATCTGAAAAAATAAATAAATAATGAAACAAAACTTTCCTAAATATTCCGTTTTTGACGTCCCTAACAAAGAAGGCTCAGTATGAAAACATTTTGTTCACTAGAAAGAAATGCTGGTAGCCAGCATATTCTCCTTTTTCGACATTTTTTTTCCTTTTCAGGGATAAATTCATTCAGTTAAACCACATTTAATTTCTCGTCTGAAAATGGTGCAATGAGGACATCTCTACATTTGTGTTGTCTGGTACAGAATTAAAGCGCCAATATGTAAGATAGATAAACTATTCGGTCAAACAAAATGGTGGATATACTGTATTTCAAAGACCTTTTTCCTGACAGTATCCTGCAAAATATCGGTTGTTGAAGATCCAGAACCAGAGTGCATGTTCCGTGCATCCTGATTTTAATCTACAATGTCCGGAAAAGCATATGAGCCGCGCTCTGTGAAAAGGGGGCTTAATGCAACTGCGAAAAGTATCGACCCAGGTCAGCCTGCGCATTCCGCGCAGGCTGACCTGGGCCGAAACTTTTCGCTATTGGTCAATTTTCTGTATGTCAAAGGACCAGTCTACCTCTTGATTAAGTCGATTGTTCAAAAAAGTGGCCATTATGGATTCATAATTATGTGATGGCTTTCCTGGCATCATCTATCACGGAGATGCATTAAGCCCCCTTTTGCTACACCACGGCTCATATAGAAATGGCTTTGGCTCCTTGACCTATTACCACAAAATACGACCCTGACAAAGAAGCCTTTGGAAAATATTGTTGGTAAAGGAGAAATTGCTGGTAACCAGCATTTTCTCCATTTTCAGTAATGCTTTCTTTCCCTCAGAGAATTTCGGTTCATTTTTACCAATTTCGAATTTGTCATCTGCAGATGCTTTCAACTTCTGAGAGACACACGTTTGTTAATTGAGAAAGGAAAAAACAAAATACAGACGAACATAGATTGATTGATTAAATTGATTGAATTGGTTGGTTGGTTGGTGGATTGATTGATTGATTGAACAAATAGTATAAGAAGCCACTGTCAACGTTATTCAAATTGTATCATGGCTAGAACTTTCTCATTCATATCTGCCCTAGTTTTCACCACTCATTACCTGGCTGGGGCTCTAACCTTTCTTGTCGAAAAACCGACCCACGACAAAAGTCATTTCGCCTCGTGTAAAAAATCCAATCTAGGAGAGCTAGACTCAGAATGCTTCACCTCAACCACTAGGTCACGCAGAACCAGAAAGAACGTCTACGTGTGGATTCAAGAGAGTTAAGACTTTGGAAATAACATACATTATTGTACTGTGCAATTTATCAAGAACTTTCTTTGCAAATGAAATGAGTGTGGCTTTTCTTTCATTATGATGTGATGCTACATGTTTGAATGCTCGAAAATGAGGATTCCTTTTAACATTTAAAGTGCAAACTCAGCGTATGCCAGTGCGTTTGGTAAACTATTTATACTTTGTAATAAGTTATACAGATTCGTAAACCTATGTGTTTGTAACGAGTGAAACAGGTTCTTGTAAACAATTTTGATCACGCACAAAAGCAGCAAGTTGTGCTTTCAAATCTTTATCCTAGCAGTGCATAATGCCATTATTATAAATGAGTGCATGCTGATCTTCGCCCTATTTGTTCTTGATTGTTATTGATTTTAGAAAAAAAAAAAAACCAGAATGCGTTATAAGAAAATCAGTGAATAGAGTGTGAAAGCACTGACAGGACTGAGTGAGATCAATATACTCGTAATGTTATTTTATTTTTTTCAATCATACGGCCAAAACAGAATGTAACCTATGACAATAGATCGGAGTAAACGTTTCTCTTTAATCACAGACGCCTAGGTTCTTTGAAATCGCAACAGTTTTGGGAAGGATTGTTATTGGCTAAAATTGTTTATTTAATCTATTTCTTAAAAATATAATTCTTTACTATGCGCCAAAACCTTAGACTGGTCCAAATTGATGAATTTGTAAGATAAAAAATTCAACATGGCTCAATGATGAAATGGTAGAAAACGTTGAAGGAAAGTGGAAAATTTTGTTTAACAGCTTTCAAACTCTTTTCACAACCTTGTCAAAGGCTTACACCTCAGGCTCGTTCAAACAAGGAATTGTTTAACGAACATTACGGTTTAGTTCTCAAGGTCCTCGATGAATCAGTACAAGACGATCGGAGAATAGATGCTGAATTCATTTTGTTACACACGGATTAGGTAAAGCGACACGCCACAATGCAGGTACATAAAACAACGACATAGGTTAGTTTTGTATTATATATCTGGATGTTAACCCTTAAGCTTCTAAGCGCGGCTAAGGAGCTTTTGCGGACAGTGTAGATCAGAATCAGACTGCACAGAACGTGCAGTCTGATCTTGGATCCACAGTGACCGATGAGATATTTTTCCTCCAAGGATGTCTATAAAATAGGAAAAAAGTGATTGTTTTCTATTGGCTTGAATGTTTTATTTCATTTATTTGCCAGGTTATGGGTTAAAACAATACCAAATCTGTTTATGGATATTCTTTCAAATGAAATAGAGGATAGTTGTTTTTTTCGGTGAAAGATCGAAATTTATTTCATCGAGTGAACATCATCGGTAATATTTTCACGAGTGGCGCAGCCGCTCGTGAAAATATTACCGATGATGTTCACTCGATGAAATAAATTTCGATCTTTCACAAAAAAAAAAATTATATTTATTTCATGCTTTAAACCCTTTTTAGGGGGCATTTACATCAAAATCCAGTACAGTTTATTTCGGTTATTCCCCGTGGCGTACCCCCTTTCGCATAGCAACTCATTACAATATTACGTAAAGGTTACGTCACATTTCCATCTGGTTGAGAGGCACGCGCATTTTATCAGGGTAACATGTGCGCAGGAACTACTGTTTCCTCCTTCAATTGAAGAGTAAGAATATAAAGTCGGTATTTTTCACTGGTCGTAACCATGAAATATCGAAAAATATTTCACTGTTATTTCTTGATAAACTACCGGAAAGCATGAAATAAGTTAGAATACTTTACATTTTGTAGGTTTTGGCTGAAAATGTTGATTTCGATAATGCTGCGCTCAATACCTAACGAACTTCTTATATTATTTGTCTGCATTCGTCGCATCTGCAGAAGAAAACTAACTCTGGCTCAATTGCTAGAAATAGTATTTAAAAGGGTAAAGTACTTTGTGAGAACTTTCCCGCAAAAGCGTAGGAGGACTTGCAAAGAACATTAAGAAAGTAGCACCTACGTACTAAGACTTAAATACTTTATCTTTCTATATACTACTATGTTGCAATACACTCTGTATTTCATTGCTTCTTAAAGGAATGTCAGCATTCTTTGAGCAGTATGATAAAAAAGGAGAAAAACCTGATTTGCACGCCTCTCATTATGTAAATGTTGACGAGATAGATAATTCAGGTGCAAACAAAAAGGTTAATGCCCTCATCACGACCTTACAGTGGAATATATCGGACACAGTAAGAAAGATACATTATCATGAATATAACATCGTCCGTTCTAACTCTTTACCGAACAAACCTGAGCTTTTTCAACCTTGATGTAAATAACTTAGTGAAAAACAATGTGGGAAGAGGAGACCAGATGCTGGTGACCAGTATTTTCTCCTTTTTCCACGAGGTTTTCAATCTTGTACCGAGCATATCGTATTATTAACCCTTAAACTGCGAAGTGCAACTCACTGACCTTTAGCGGACAGTGAAGATCAAGATCAGACTGCACAAAACGTGCAGCCTGATCTTTGATCTTCACTGTCCGATAAGAAGATATTTCTTAAAAATAAAAACCTTTGAAATAGCATAATTTGGGTTTTTACTATCGGCTTAAGAGTTTCATTTCACTTATTTAGCAGGATAAGGGTTAGGACATATTTGACTTGTGGTCTGCGAATACTTTCAGTATTGATGTGGCTAAACTTTTGTCGTCTGGTAAAGAGTTAGAGCGTGAGGCGCCAGAAAAACAAAAAAGGAAATTTTCAGTCTACAAAAAAGGTTCCAAAAGCCTCAATATTTCAAGCCTACTTTTAGCAAGAAAGTCATAATATTGCAGGCAGTTAAGATCAAAGATCAGGCTTCACAAATTTTCCGGTCTGATCCTGGATCTTAACTGTTCATACAATCAACTGTATAGTTGTAGTGGGCGCTTTGGCGATTACTAGTAATAGATTCAAAGCACACGCAATTATGCATAACAACACATTTATTGAATTATTCTAAAAATAACAGCAAACAAATTAATACTGCAAAGGTTTCATCAATCAGAGATTGTAGAAAATTTCATGGATTGAGGACAGTACGCGTCAATACAGTACAATATTGCTGTTTTACCGACAGTGCAGCAGAATTTCCAACTGAACAGAACGTGCAGTCTGATAATGGATCTACACGTTATCCGATTTTTCGTCAGATATTTTGCCGAATTAATCTTTGATTTGCACCAGTGACTTCTGTCCAAGATGCAGGGTTAAAAAGGGCCAAAGCCACGTATAAGGCCTGCAAAATATTGCATTGCTATTATATTCGACGGATTTCGGTCATGGCGACTTATTGCTCTTACTCGGTAAACGTTTCATTTTCAGTTTATATTATTGTTTGTGTTTGGGATAACAGGTTTAAAATCACGTACCGTTACAAGATATTTTAAAAACCCAACACGATAATGTTTATATTATCTCATAACGGTTCGTGTTTTTAAACCTATATTCCCAAAAACAAACAATAATATAAGGTATTAATGAAAGGTTTATCAAGTAAGATTTATACCAGCAGTCCACAAAATTCAGTGCAATCAAAACATTGTGATGAGTATAATTACTGGTTTAGATAAACTCGCTACTTCTTTAAAAGTGGCCACACGTTTTTAGTCCACCCAAGCGTGTTAATTTAGCAAGTTTATCATCTATTCTCGGAGCCCGTCGATTTGCATGTATTACCCGACCTGAATTCTCCAGCCACGGGCTTGGAGATCGAAGATGACTGAAGCCCTAACTAACTCTTGAATCCAAGCCACTATCATTTCTGGGTGTATCATCAAGTGAAATATCGAGTTCGTCATTCTCTAATCCATTCAACGGATGTTTAGGCTTTACTTTGGACAAACTGTCCATAATAGGGGGATTGGCAATTTTTGGCAGTTCAATACCTGTTGTAGTATCGTCAGGTAGTTTTAATGTCTTTTTCAACAAAGGTTGAACTATCAAAGTATCGTCGTCCATTAGAGTGCCTGCATTCCCACGGCCATCGCTGAGAGAAGAATACAGCGGATTTTCAACTGATCCTAGTAACTCATTGTTTGTGATGTACATACGAACTATTCCAGCCGCTACTTTTCTCGGTGGTGGAGGATCGAAATCAGATCTATCCCTCCAGGTTTGGCTTCCACTTAATTTGTTTGTTGATAAAGGTGGTGGTGCACCTATGCATAAATTTTCTATGTCGTCTACAGGAGAGTCGGCTCTTCCTGTTGGTATACTTACGTGTCGTACTTTGATTGGTTTAAGTTTTTCTCCGCCCGTACGACCTGCATTTACCTGAGGGTTGTGCATTGCAGCATATCGACGGAGCTGTGATAGCCTATCTGCAGGATCGTAGCCTTCTGTCTGTAATGGCGCTATTATGGTCTTTGAACGCGAGATTTGTAACTGAAATAGAAACAAGGCATGCATTTTTTAGCATGATCAGTATTAGCATATATAGTAATCAGTGGTATCTGGCGTAAATATAGAACCCATTGAATGCTCTTTACTTTCTTTTCTGAACAAAACCTTTTGAAGAAACTTTCTTTTCATTTAGCTTCGAATGAGTTTGAAGCTTTCAGTTTTAATGGACATTTTTTTAAAATTCATATTCTATTCAAACAGATAATTCAATTACATGTGCCTTTTTCCTAGGAAGCGAAAATGCCTCTTTCTGATTCACTGGTGTAGCTAAGTTAATTGTGAGAAAAAAAACCTTATGTGTAATTTTTCGATCAAAAGCTACAAAATACACCGTTTTCCAGAATACTCGGCAATCGAGCCACATACTGCATATATACTGCCTGGTCACGTGTCGTTTTACATTCCTCCGAAGGAAGTGCATGCGGTAAAACAGCTGTTAAACTGTTCCAGAAAAAGGATCAACTGTTTGCTTTCAACCAATGATCCTCTTGCTAAAATGTTTGTTATATCTATTACATATGTATATACCTTTCTTTCATTTTGTAACTGATTTTCTATTTGTCATAGCATACATGCACGACATCTGTGCATTTTTAAGTTTTGTGATTTCCTATGTTGTATATTATCGGTAATTAATCCATGCTACCAAATTTGATATTTATTGATGAGTCAGTGCAAGCCCTTTAGACCGAATTAAGACACGACGACTTTGGCATGGAGATTTGAGCAAAACGACTTTTGCAAAGGTACCACTGGATGACAATTTACTTTGACATATCTTTGAAATATCAAACAAAAGAGATATATTTTTCTAGCCCTATACCTTACACAGATACAGTAAAAATTATTTTGCAAAATATACGAAGAGCAACAATAAAAAGCATCATTCTGGCAACCGCCATGTCAAGTCTGTGCATGTGCAAAAACGTTTTGGGTCCACGTGCAAAAAGTAGTATCCACTCTGCAAACAACATCAATTATTCTGACCAACGTTGCGTTTTGATACACCGGGCAATACTTTTGACAGTGTACATGTATATGCAGGTTTTTCATTTCCTATGATATAAGCTATTTCGACCTTTCTCAATTGTGCTTCAACTAGACTGGCTTATTCTTCAAGTCTTAAGTCTTTGTTATAAGAAATACCACAGGTATTTAAGATGAAAGGTGAAGACATAAATAATCACAAGACAAGTGGGATTCTTCGACATTTTGATAGAGATCATAGCATCACATGTAGATCTTACTTTTATGTAGTGTTACACACAAATATCTAGTAAAAGTCAATAATGAAAGAAAATTAGAAAAGTATGAATGCTTAGTCAAACTTAAGTTTATATCTAGATTATAATGGGCACAAAACTCCACTTTGATTCGTGGTCAATTCTCAACTAAACCAACTCTCAGACTGAAACAGTATGATTAAAATTACAAAGAATGACAAGGAAGGTACTATAGCAAATGCATCTATTGATTTAACCCTCGCCTATGTGCTCTAGAACACCTGTAACACACTGTGCGTTCACAAAACAAGCACGAAGTACCTCAGTATTGTGATAAGGTCACTAAAAGGGCTAGATCTCTGAAAGACAAAATAATCCTGGTTTGACTAAAATACGTATGCTTTTGCACAGTCTCATAGTATCTAGCTTCTTATAGATCAAGGCAGCATTGCACAGACTTAAATTATTTTCAATAAAAGGACTGTTCCTTTATAAGCCATTCAGATGACAAAAATGAAGGTGATTAAATACAGAGAAAACAATTCGGTGACATTGTGCATCTGAAAGATTTACGCATGCTGCTATTTAAATTACTTAGTTTTTGTTAATCGAAATGAAAATTTAACAAGAATGGGCAGTGCTCTGGCATCTCCGTGATCCATTATACCAAGCAAAGTTACCACATAATTACAGATCCATTAAATCCATTGTGTCGAACAATTGACGGAATCATGAGGTGGAATATTCCTTTAATAAGCGGAAAAGTGACTAAAATGACAAAAAGTTTCGATCCAGGTCAGCCTGCCCGAACTGCTTAGGCTGACGTGGGTCGATACTTTTTGTATATGCGTTAGATTATGTCTACTCTGACAGCTTTATGCAGAGTACAACGACTTCATGTGTATGTTTTGTTATTCTTAGTCACATGTGGCGTAAAAGTAAACGAATACATAACAATCAATTTAATGCTTTTACAATCTAAAACCACGTTTCAGGGTTAAAAACAAGGGTGTTTATGGTGATATGATGATAATAATAATAGAGAATCGTAAGAATAGTCAAAAAGGCGTTCTTAAAGAGTTTTAGAAACATTCATTTATAAGAAAGTGTGAAATGATTGAAATCAGACGTGTCAACTTTACCGTCTTGCCTTCTAACGTTTAACAATAATCGTTGTGACTAAACGGGAAATGCAATAGATGCAGGCCTATAGTGTAGTTACATTACACCGAAATTTGTCTACCCTGTAGTACCAAGGTCCTTCAAAAATCGCAGGAAAAAAGCACTAGCTTACTAAGAGCATTTGCCACCGCCCCCTTTTTTTTTAATAAATAAAGCAATATTCCCCTTTCTCTAAATATTTATCAATCGCTTCATGGGTACCATTTCAAATGAATGTCTAGAATAGCCCTGCAAGGATTAGGTGAAGCATAATTTTTAGATGCCTGAGTGCATATTTGTGAATACTGTGGAGAACAAAACCAATCTTTATGCAATTTCTGACATTGATTTTCCTGTCATAATTTCTCAGGGATCGACATTAAAGTTTCCAAATCTCTCTACGATGATTACCCAAGATACAACTGTATGAATGGGCGACATTAAGGTTTAGCGTTTTGGGAACCCATTACATGTAAATAGAAACCCTTTGGCTTTTAGTACATGACGTCACATGTTTGATTTACGCTGACAATTCGGACAAAGGTCTCGAACCTACTGACATTCAAATTATCGAACTGTATTTTTTTGTGATTTGCCATTCAGCCTGATGAACATTTAATTGTTAATCTTCAAAGTTCCGTTGTCAACTATAGATGTCTTTGCGGTTAGTGCAGAACAAGATCAGACTGCACAAAACCTGCAGTCTGACCGTTGATCTGCACTGTCCGTTTTGTTGAGACATTTTGGAGAAAAGCAACCTTGAAATTGCACTTGTACGAGTTCTTTTTTTTCAGACGAATAGGTCTTTTGGGTTTATTTGCCACTCTAGGGCTAAATTAGCAAACAAGCATACCCCAAAGTTTACATCAGTTGGTTTCGATTTAATGTACTGTCTCGGCGGATGTTTTGGTACATGGTGTTTGTATTGTCTGTCTTCTTCTAGTGTAGCATCCCAGGGCTTCCGTCCGTACTCAGATATGGCATTTTGTCTACTTCCCTTAAACAATGGACTTTCCATAAGAGCACTGTCGCTTTTCCATGATAATACACTTTCCATGTGTCTGAGGCGAGATTTAGACTGTGTACCTTCACGCAGCTGACCTGGACTGGTTTCTCTAAATTTCATTGGACTAGATGTTCGAGGAGGTTTATACTTATTAGATTTAAATTGTCTACCAGGAGATTTGGGACCTTTTAGGCGAATTTCTTCCATCTCTGCAAAGTCTACGTGCTTTTTTGAAAGGCCAGTGGGTTCATGAGGTAAAATGAAAGCATCGGCTGGGGACTTACTAAATTGGACCACCTCCGATATCGCTGGTGTTTGATTCCGTAATCTCTCTCGTTCGTATTTTTGTGGATCGAATTCTTTGAACTTTTTCTCTTGTTTAAGAATTGTTCTTAAAGGCCTATGATGTGGAATTTCGTGCACTGGACTAGGCACCCTAGACAGGGTCGTGACACTACTGCTCTTCGTGCTACTTGTGCTTGTCGTTGTTAATGTCATTGGTGACGTAGCAGCGTCTGCATATGTTGTCATGGGTTGTACCGGAAGTTGAACAACCAGCGTAGCACCAGATCTTGCTGTGTGTATATTTCTCTCCTCTTCGTCATGTGACTGGAATACTTCGGGACTGGGCGACCGAACTGAAGTGAAATTATATCTTATTAATAGTAACCCATAGCCCATGCCATAACACTCGTACATGCTTGACAGTCACATGCGTAACGTGCACTATATTTATTGACATTTTCATGTATTTTATACAAGATCGAAAATACATGCATTGATATAATTGCGCAGGGGGAAGACCCACATTAGACAGCGCATACTTACAGTTTTTATTTATATCTGGTGTTGGTGCATAAAAGTCTGCCAAGCTCACTGTTGTTTTCTCTCTTTCAACCATTCTCATGCTGTCTTGGCGAGAGAGTCGAACAAAATGTCCATCGTCATTATCATCTTGTACAGTGTCTTCGTTTTGATCGGGAAGTGATTCGTCCTTTATTAAAAAATCAACAAGAACATTAAATATTATAACATTTTAAAACATTACCAGATAAGGTGATTAGCCTATCGTTTGAAATATAATTTCAGTCACGTTCATTGAATTAGATGGCATCACTCTTATCATAGAATGTAAATGTTGGAAACATGGCGTACGTTAGCTTAATGCAAATGTGAGAGTCGGTCATGTGTAACCCTAGTGCACACTACAAAAAGAAGAATCATTTGAAGGTTATCAAAGACAGCATTCTCGAACTGTATTAAAAACATTGAAGGAAATGAAATAAAATTTCGATACTAATCTGTACTCTAGTATTTGAAAGTAAAATTATAATGGACCTTATAATGGTTGGTGAACACTTCGTATTTCCATTCGTGAAACCCTTCAAGTTAAAAGGCGTGTTTAGACCTATTACTGCGACCATGCGTAAACAAAAATCAATGGCAACATATACGAAAAACAAACAAATACAACTATCTTTACCTACGGAGGCAAATTTCATTGCGATGCAGTCTCTAAGAAGTATACTAATGCTTTTATTTCTCATTTGTTATACATGTTATGGATTAATTAATATTATGTCTACTTTACGAGCACCGTGCCTGACCTAAAAATGTCGTGCTGTCTCGCGAGACTTGTTTATTTTCCTACCAGATATGCAGAAGAGTGATCAAAGAGGGACTGGTGACAATAAGCATGTAAACTCAGCAATTAGCATACTTACATCAGACACTTGCATTTCAGGTTCAGGGATCGTTTCGTTTTCAGATTCACTTGATGGATCTTCTTCTCGCATTAGCAACTCTGAAAAATAATCTTTTTGTCTTATAAGGAGCTAGATGAGAAAAAATTTGTTTGGAAATCAAGGGGTGTCTCTTTAACTCTTAGAGAAATTCTATGTCATACATACCACTCAGATATGTTTCGGAAAGGATTTAAAGAAATACATAATAATATTATCGTGTTATTTTTCTGTAAAATTTCATACATCTGCAGTCATGGGTGCCCATTAACCCTTAAGGAGTTTTGCACCCCGTGCAAACCAGGACTATACTTAGCACTTGAAAGCTTTACTCCATGAATATTTCTAATCGAAGTTATACCTGGACGTCCAATGACTGCTACTGCATGCCAGGAGCCACAAAATACTCGGGTTAAACGACCTCCGCGGAAGTTCTTGTTCACCCCATGTGGCAAAAAGATACGTTGAGAGGTTGGTCTCCCTGGCAAAATGGTATGGCTGTTCTTGCCCCACATATAGAGAAGCCCCTTTTCTGTTTACAGAAAAAGAACATGGATAGTTTTTATATATATTTATTTCATTCACCTCTTGTTCAATTGTGAAATGAAGTTATTTTTGTCACTCAACTTTGACTATCGATTTTGTCATAGACATACATAGGGGAAAAAAAAAACAATGAGGTTTGTGCTAATCTTTTTTAAAGAATTAACATTTAGCGAAAGCTTTAACTCATTACAATTATTGTAAGTATATTTATCACATAACCTGTCTTGTTTTCAGTGTAATATACCCATCACGAATTTTCTTATAGTATACACTTTTGATATCACAATTGTGTGACGTCATTTTTGACATCACTTTGTACGTATTTCATAGAAGTGAATGGGTTTTATTGATATTGCCGCGGGTGCATCTATAGATAGTTTTACATCTTCTCATCTTAATTTATGAAGTATCGTTATGTGACAAAAAGAGTCTGACATTCGTTGGCGTTTGGGGTAGAATTTTATTAAACTCGTCAAGAAAAAACGTTTTCAACTCGCCAAAGGTTCGCTTAATATTTTTCCTAGACTCGTTTAATAAAATTTTATCTCAAACGCCAACTCATGTCAGATCCTATATGTGTCATGTGAATTCTTTAAAAAGAAATGCAGACAAAAGCAATATTAAGATTTTGTTGAAATATATAATTATATACATATATTTATTTTATTCTATTTTTGTAAAGTTTATACCAAAGTTATGCTTACAATTATTAGTTGTATTATTATCATTATTTTATATATTACTGTTATAACATCATCATTATAAATAGTAGCTGTCGTAGAATTTTAATTTGATAAAAAATGAAAAAAGTAAGTACTATAGGTCACAGAAAATACCGGTAGGTACCTGTGATGGTAGCACTGAACGTTTCCCCACAAGCTATTTGGATACATCGAGATGTGACGTGACGGTCTTTTACACGGCGAGGACTTGAAAGGAACTTGATTTTGTCTCCGTGGCCAAGCTGACCATCATTCCCGCAGCCCCAAGTATATACACTGCCATTGCCTGAAACACAGTAAACTTTCAGGCCTTATTCACCCAGTGAATAAAGATACTAACGTGAGTAGATATACATACGTGGTCATGTGAACACATTTACTTACGTAAATACGCATATTCTTGGAGTAAATTTGGATTAGTAAAAAATTGTATTTGCGACACATCTAGCGGTGCAAAAAAATATTTGCTTTCACATACAAGTAATTAAACATCTTTAAATTGAACATTATGTAAGCAAACTGAGGTTTCTTTAGTGCTCGGTTGCAATAGAATTATGCTTTGTGCTTTTATCCAAGTTTCGAAATTCTGAAAAGTCAGGATGTCATTTGCAGGGTTAGTCAAGAAAATAGATTTACAAATCGGAGCTTAAAATGGACTAACAAAGCTGAAATTAAAAATATTTACATGTGCCTATTGCCTCCACATAACAAATACATACAGGTGTAAATTTTGTGCATGGGGATGATAATGACATAATACCTCCTGAAAACGATGCATTCGTTCTGCAGTGGACAGGTCTTTATACAAAATGTAGGGACGGGGAGGGGAGAAACTAGTCTCATTCTATGGAAGATATTTCAAAGTCATACTTGTAAGGACTTTCTTTCGCATTTCAGGTTTAAATAAAACTCGATAGCCTCCTATTTATTTGTAAGGAGATGAATTCAGTTATAGTATGAATTTTTTTCAATTTCTTCCGAGCGTTTGTTGTGGCATGAAATGGTTTTCAAGACTTATTCAACTATACCACGTCTAACTCGTATGCAGACATAGCTTGGTTTCATTGGGAAGGACTACACACAATACTCTTATTTTTCCAAAGCTGTCGGCTGCTTTCCCACATGAATAAAGTCTAAATTATCTTCAAAGAAACATAATTCACTTCCTAGTGACTTGCATAAATCCTGGGAAAAGTTTTGGTTGACCCAGAATTAGAGCCCATAATTTCAGGATTACTCCCGTTCAGCAAGATAAAACTGAGCTGCCTTAGCTCGGCGATATCCTTAATAAGACAGGGTTAAAATTCTCATACCTGTAAGAGTCATCGAATGCATGCTACCCCCTGCAGCAGAAATGACGTTTTTTCTGTGTGTTTGCATCTTTGTGGGTAAGAGTATATCTTCCGCTTTGTGTCCACAGGCTTTCCCGTATCCCCATGCGTACAGTTCACCGCCATCTGAGTGAATAGATAGTGATATAAACCCATAGTTATACAATCAAATTTGAGATATAGCAGTAATATAGTGCAAGTGAATGAATCGACGAATATTGTTTTATGGTTCTTCGTCACAAGCGCACAAGTCTAGTAATCCAGTGGTAAACTGACAATAACTGTGGAAGCTTTTCAGGGGTTTGAACAGGTTTTAACCTAAATGATAAGTTAGCATGGCTTTCCCTGCAACTTGTAAACCCTTGCAATTTAGAGAAGGCAAATACAAGATGGTGAACAGTTACTATAAAGGTGTACCACATTTAACTAAAGACAGCTTTCATCGGGATCAAGACATTTTAAAGGGAACAGGTACTGCGAAAGAGTACATGTATATAGATCTAAATAAAAATAAAACTTGAAGTAAATTTCAATTTCCAAAACGAGGTTAATCACTGGTACAAGTCTAATAGTATCAAAGAAATTTACATACTGTAAGCATTCAAATATTTTACTCGAATTTGGTAAAAAATGAACACAATCCAACGGAGCGTGCTGTAAAGTATCAGACTCGTGGAATGCATTCATGAGTATCATTTCTGCTCAAAAACCATGATGTAATAAGATTATGAATTTTAAGATTTTAAATTTAATTTCCTGCACTCTGCTTTAACTTTGTGCTTCTAAACTTTTCAGGCTGGTTCTAGAAAGAGTAAGCTAGTACATGTACTATATTCTGTGGTGATTTTGAAGATAAATTATGTACAGTGTAAGAGGTAGTTGAGAGTTGATGGAAAAATGCCATTTATGTTCCATATGATACCATACCTGTCACCACAAGTGTGTGATGAGATCCTGAAGCAATGAATTTGATTGGCTGGTTTCTTAATTCTGCAACGTCGCATGGTTCATTTGCGTCTTCTCGTTTCCCATTACCAATCTGACCGTGTGTATTATTTCTTAATTGAAAAACAGGAAAGAAAAAAAATTAAAAGTGAAAAAAGCACCAAAGAAAGTTCTTGTTGCGTTTTCGAAAGTGTACACCAGAAACCGACAGAACAGAACTTACAATATACTTTCAGATCTTTAAGATCGCAATAAGTGCACTGGTCGCCGCGATTTAACTCAAATAATGTTGAAAACGACGCTATACACCATACAAACAAATAAACAAACAATCATTGTAACGTACTATTAGGGAAACACTGAAAAAGTCTGTAGCATAGTGGAAGCTAGATTATCAATTAGCGGAAAGTTGGAGAACATATTGCTGACTTTTCATGTAATAAGCCGTAGGGGTAAGATTCGATATACAGAGCATCGATAATTGACAATGTTTCTCTAAATACTGAAGTCCTCTGTGTCTCAGTTGTTTGGCTTGTTTTCATGTAGTCCTTGTTCGACCGCCGTGGATCGTTCTAGTACCCTTGGGGTTTCCTTTGGTATGGCACAGAAGAGCAAGAACCTAGCGCTAATGAAATTCGGAAAAGATCAGAATTTCAGATGAGAAATCGCTGTGATTTGATTGAAAGCCTTTATATTGAAATCGACGTTAACAACATCACAACAAACAACAAACTTACCCAACACATGCAATGCCGCCATCTTTAAACCTGAAGACAGTATGTTTATCACCACAAGCTACCTGCTCTACTTGCCTATGAACCAGCACCTTAAGTAAGGCTGGCGTCGTCTATGAATATATAAATACATATATATATTATAAAGTGGCAACAGCAAACATTTTTCAACCTTTGTTCCCATACAGTTTCTTCTGCCAAATATAATGCTGGTGAAAATAGAAAATTTGAATGCTTTTTTTAAAGTTGTTAATACAGCATAGATTTTCTTTTTAGATTTGTAAATTTGTTGAAGTTCTATATTGCACGTTAATGGTTTGTTTACCTCGATCTGTATTCACCAACCGTTCCTACTTCCATTATGATTCCAAGTTGAAGAACAAAAGAGCAAAAATAAGATAGGCTGTCTTAACTCGTCTCCATTTTTTAAAATAAATGTTGAGCAGGTCTAAAATCGGGGAAATAAGTATGGTTAATACATAAACGTTCACCACTGAATGTTCATTCAATCCAAACAATGTGATACTCTACTAAACAGTGACATGTTACAGTGCATTTAAAAGGCATTTTAACACTATAAGTAATTATTGGATCATCCGTTTTTAAACTTTGTTGGCCAAAATCGCTAAAACAAACTCGTGGTTATTGCGAATAAAAAGTAAAGACTTTATCACCACACCAAGGATGAGTTAAAAGTGTTTCAAACAAGCAAATGTAAAACAACCATAAAACTTCAATTGTAGCATTTCAGCCATCTTGCTTTCGATCACTATTTGTTATAAAAGTGTTCCTATAGAGGTGAAAAGTTAGATTTGCTCATTTTGGCGAAAGTTTAAACTTCAGGAAAAAAATATTTGCACAAAATCAACAGCAGGAAAAGCACAACAACAAACGAATTTTAAAGAGCGTCCGTTTGCAAAGTTTGCTCTTAAATCGACTTGCATTGTACATGTGAATAAAACACATTACTAGTTTCAAAGATCTTGCAAAATTGAGGCTGGTAGATAGTTCTTTTTAAGGTTGGCCTACTTCGTTTACAACACTTAGAAGGTTTTGCGCATGACATGAATAGAAAAGACTTGAAAGACAGGTCTCCAAACATCATTTAGTCTTTAAAGTCGTTTGATTTGATGTACAATAAATTTTTGCAGCATATGTATTGTCTATACCAAGCTTGAATAGACAGTTCTCGAAAGACTCAATTCAACACCTGGTTGCTAGTGAGTATCAACTGTCACAATTTCATTTAGATAGTTTACACAATTTTGGACATGTCATGAGAAACTGACATAAGTGCAGGTGAAAGGTTACCAAAAATACTCTATTACATTACAGGCTAATTGTAGACACACTTTGACCTTCGACAAAAAATGGAAAAAGTGGCAATTGCTCCTTTTCCGTAATGTTTTAATCTAGTGATAAGTGCAGAGATAGATTGAATCCAGTGTGTTAGATTGCGTAGACACGTCACAGTTAAAACCAACCAGCTCATTACTTACAACTGTTCTGTTATCTATGTCGTCATCGTCCGACCAAAAACCGTCAGACTTCTTCTTTCTCTGATAGAATTTGGTTTAGAACATATTTTTTATGGCAAATCATTTGTATCATATAGTAGAAAAAAAATCTTGATAAATGTCAGGTAATAATCTGCCTAAAGAAATCGGACCAGTTTGGTTTTTACATTTGTATCATTACTACGTTGTTGTTAACCAACTTTCAAAAGCATTCGAGTCTTTGGACAGGTTTTAAAAATATCCCGGATAGCTGCTTGTTACAAGTGGATCCTTTTTCAATGTTTTCCATCTTATTCATGAAATACATTTATCATCAGTTGGAATGTTTCTCTTGTCTGTCATTTAAACCTAAATTTTATGTCCAAGAATAGCTTTTATGCTACCGGGTTTAGCAAATCACGAACAAGGCATATTATTTTACGTAAATTTCTGTGTACCCAAGTAATAATTTAGCTGATTCTTTTAACAATAAAGCGACTATTAAAGCAGATAAAAATGCTTTACACTCACTTGGTTCTCTTTGTAATTTTTCTCCCGGAAGTCATAACCAAGCTGGGAATTTAGGTTGTTTCCAAATGCGAAGACTTGCCCGTTCTCTAGCCAAACAAGCGTATGGCGGCCACCACAAGCAACGCCGGATATATTCGGACTTGCTGAGGATTTAGAATAAAGGGCGACCTTCTGTGGTTCCACCTTGGTATTGAGGTCATTGCTACCAAGTCTGAAGAGACACAAATTGGGCGGCAAAAATGGGGACACTGGTCAAGAAAAGTAATACCGATATATTTTAACCTTTGCAGTGCAACTACAGTTGCTTTGGCGGCCATTGCGGATTAAGATCAGACTGCACGGAACGCTGTCCGCTTAGTTTAGAGATTTTTACCACCTACAAATATGGCTATTTTTGTATTTTCTTGGCTAAAAAAATGTATTGTTTATTTGGCGCTCTATGGGTTAAAAAGTGATCTGTTGCTCATGTGGGTGACGGTGTTAGAGGTTCCTGCGTGGCCTAGCGGTAAAGTGTACAGCTCGTGACCTGGAGGTCCCGGGTTCAAGCTTCACTGGGTCCACTTCTCGTGGGAGCGTCCTTTTTTGGAAGACACCTCAGAGCCCTAGCCTATTAATGATGAAACCCACGAGATACATGAGTATATGTGCTGTCGCCGTGATATGACTGAAATAATGTTGAAAGCGGCGTAAAACACCCTTCAACCAATCAATTATTGGTGTTCAGAGCGTGTAGTAGTAAAGCGTCGACTTCTCACATCAGAGGATAAACTGCCAACATCAGGGTACGAGTACTGGTACAGGTTTCAAGCAACCAACCATCGAGAATGATTAAGTTAATGGCAAACTTTTATGTAGGACTTGTTTCACAAGCAGTGTTTAATCCTTTTCCGCACAGTCAGGAGTTTTAACGCCTCTTAGGAACAAAGCTTTTGAAAACATTGTGGAAAAGATGTTACTGGTAGATACTAGAATGACTTACTGTCCGCTGTTTCCGTTTCCCCAGACGTAGAGTTCATTTGTATCTGTAAAGAAAAGACAAACAAATTTGATGACATAATGCCATTTTCTTTCGACCTAAGTCTCTCTTTAGCCCTTAGGCTGCTAAGCGCGACTCACTGACCTTTTGCGGACAGTATAGATCAAGATCAGACTGCACAGAATGTGCAGTCTGATCTTGGATCTACACTGTCCGATAAGGAGATATTATTCCCCAAAACATGATTTTGAAATAGCAATATTTGGGGTTTTATTATTGAATTTAAAATTTCATTTTAGTTATTTAGCAGGATAAGGGTTAAAGAACGGCAATGCTTTTTTTTTTATGCTTTTTACCAAACGACTAAATATAAGACTTGACCAGATTGAAAGCATTTCCAGAGGACACATCAAAACTGGCTCAATTGGTGAGATTTGTTCGTGAAAGGGTTGAAAAAATTGTGGGAAGAGGAAAAAATGATAGTTGCCGACATTTTCTACTTTCCCACAATGTTTTCGAAAGCTTTCTTCCTCAGCCTGGCCTAAAACACGGCATTGTTTGGTAACGTTAGAGAGTTAAATTATACACACAAAACATGACAAATATGAGCAAAATAGTTGTGCGTTTAGTGAACTTTGTGTGTGCATTTTGGACACGTCACTGACCTATTATTTATTTCTATGCATACCACTAACTAATGTAAGTAACACAAAGTCAAACTATTGGAATGAAAAACATCATTTTTTTATGGAAAAGGGGCCACTGTTTTAATTGTCCCTTTATCGCCATGTTTTCAAAACCAGTCATTTCCACTTGCATGACAAATACTTAGAAATTTGTGTTTGGAAATGCTGTCGATGATACCAACAATAAAGATTTAAAGGTCAGTGGCTTGCTCCTTCGAAACACCGCCTTCACTCCGGAAAGCAAATGCTTGTCTTGCTAAAACTACATGGTTAAAACTATGTTTTCAGGTTCTTTGCAACTGATTTTATGTATATTTTAAAAAATTTGAAAAGAAAATTGTCTTCAGTTGTCCACAAAGGATTTGGTTAGACGTTACGTGCTAACTCTGTCAACTTGTTATAAAACCACGAATATATGAATACATAATCCGCCCTATGCCCCTCTTGAGTCCAACCAAGTTAGCACTCAAGTTTAGAGGGAAAGTAGTAAAAAACTAAATACGGATCAATGCTGATAATCTTTTCTACACCATTACATGGGGAACATTCAGTTTTTGTTGGCGTTTTCCCTTCTTGTCTATCATTTCATGGCAGCCAGTCTACCTATTCATGCAATTAAAAAGTTCTTTTACCACTACTACTCAAACTACTTTTTCCGGCGATGTGAGTAAACTAAATGAATCCTTAGAAGTGCAATTACCTTTATCAAACATCTACAAGAACTTTTGCCAGAGTTCGAACTCACATCTGCAGGATTAACAGCACAACGTGTTACGACGGAGAAACTCATGTTCGGCTCTTCTTGTACAAGAACTGATAGAAAGCATATAGGAACAAAGAGAAGATGGGTGAGCTTTGCGTGACACACGTCGAATTAGTAAACTATTTCCGTGCCAAATAAATTTTTACTTTTTCCGCGAGATAGAAAAAAAAAATATATATATATAATTCCATCGTAAACAAAAATTTTTCGGTCATAGCACAGAAATGAATAGCGGTTGGTGTAGATCAAAGATCAGACTGCACGTTCTGTGCAGTCTGATCTTGATCTACACCGACCGGAGAAGCTGCTTCTGTCACCCACGGCAACGAAAGAGTCAAAGGATTAAAGGGTGTTTTTTGCTCACCCCGTCATTTACGCAACTTCACGCTGTCTTGGATATTATAAAGGGCTTCTGCGAAACGTGGCAAGGTTGGTGCCCATTATGGGAATACTGCCTTCTCAGTTAACCCATTACATTAGAGATACATCGTGCTGTTTTTGTTAACATTTAAGCTGCTAAGCGTGACTCGCTGACCTTTTGCGGACAGTGTAGATGAAAATAAGACGGCACAGAACGTGCAGTCTGATCTTGGATCTACACTGTCCGATAATGAGATATTCTTCTTCAAAAAAGAGAAGTTTGAAATGGGATTATTCGGGTTTTTACTGTCAGTTTGGAAATTTCATTTAACTTATGTAGCAGGATAAGCGTTAAAGGGCTTTGAAATGCATCTTAAGAAAAAGGAACAGTAGCTGGTAACAGAGAAATTGTCCCCTTTTCTCCCCACAATGATTTTAATATCATTTAAAACGGACCTTTTGTTCTTTTTTAAAACATTTCGTCATACTGTCAATCTCACAGTTTGGTGTGTTTTAAGTCGGTTTTGTGGTCGGGGGTTATCTCTTTACCCAACCAAATCAAAATGAAAATGAAACACGTCTAAATTCAAGACATTTGCAGAAGACAAAATTAACTAAAAAAGCTTAAATCGGGTGAAACTTGTCATGTAAAGCGAACAAAACATTGTAGGAAAAGGATAGAATGATGGTACTCAGCCTTTTTCGCTTTGCACTTTCCTGAAACGTTTAAAAGACAGTTGGTCATCAGGTCGTAAAAAAAAGCGATGGTTTGGTAAAGGGTTTACTGACAAATCCCTATATTTTGGAGAAAAGCTGGTAATCAAATATTTCACATGGAATATTCACGTTATAAAACACATTATCTTCATAAATTTTGACATTTTCGTGACTTCATTATGGCTCAATTTGGAAAGACTTTGCGCTAGACACACGTGACATTACCGTACACAGTTCTTGGTGGTGTCGGCCGTTTCTTTGTTAGATTATGTGTAAAGAAAAAAAAAAAAAAAAAAGAAAGGAGCCATACTCTGGCAAAAAGGGGTTTATTGCATTAATATAATAAGCAAGTCATTGCGTAAACTTGTATGTATCCATAAAATCTATTTTGTCTAACAACTAGCTGAATCCTGAGGTAGAATGTCTTTAGACATGTAGAAAATTTACCAAAGTCAAAAAGTTTCGACATCGGTCAGCATGCGCATACTGCGCAGGCTGACCTAGGTCGATACTTTTTCTGGAAGCAACGAGACCCCTATTCAGAGAGCACGGCTCAAATAGTTTTGGTGATTTTATTTAAAATGGCGTTCTGTTTGAATTTTGATTGTTATAGGCCTGTTTGATAAATTAAGTCAAATCAACTTTTTGACATCATGGACTCTTTCTTTGTAAAAGCTTCTGAAAGTCCTTTGTTATTTGGAAATAGTTTAACAAAAGGTATGTCGTGCTTGCCTCAAAAGAGAAAAGACTGCAGAAAAACATGAGAGAAAACCTCGGAAGATTAACAAAAACATCCACAGATAGCATAAACTATTGTTTCCCGAAACAATCCTGTCAGATGTAAAAGTGTATGTTTATTCAGTTCGTTAAGCATTTGTCTTTCTATGACAGGTTCTTCATCAGTGAGAGCAAAGCCTGTTAGATCAATAACGAAACACTGGCGGACATCGTAAAGATTAGAGATGTTAAAACGATGACACCCCAAAAATTGATTTTCCTGAAAGAAGATACGTTTTCCAGCTAAAAAATCAACAGCGGTGTCTCATTATTCCTTCAAACACCATGAAATTCTATCATTAATGTGGAAGACCTAGGAGTTAAACGCGTAATATGGGCTCTAAAAGCCGAGAGAGGTTTCAGTCAGGGAATGAATTCTGGTGATTATGGCGTTAGGGATCATAATTTCATAAATCGCAGAGGGATACATTAGCACGGTTTTCTAAATTTTCCGAAGGAAACAACTTCGTGTGTAACAAAATGATGCCTAATCTTGAGTTATGCATTGAAGGCTTATATAGCCTTCACTGCAAAAGAAAAACGAGTAATAAGTGTTCCAATTTCCAATAGTAGTCAATTCTTGTCTTAAAAAGTCTAAAATAAAAAATTTCGACATTAATTACCCCTTAGGCTACTAAGTGTGACTCAAGGACCTTTTGTGGATAGTGTAGATCAAGGTCAGACTACACATAACGTGTAGCCTGATCTTGGATCTACACTTTCCGATTAGGAGATATCATTTCCGCAGAATAAACCTTTGAAATTGCAAAATTTGGGATTGTACTATCGGCTTGTAAAGCTTCACTTCATCTATTTAGCAGGATATGGGTTAAAGTCATATTTGCTCCAGATGAATCGGTAGATTCCGACCTTGGTACATCATGCGTTCCTAGAATTTGTCTTACACGTGAAAGACACTCTTTCCAAGCCAATTGCCTCCACTGCTTTCCCACATAAACGTCGTAGAAATATTAACGAACATGGGTGATCGCCGATTTTGGGCAAAGGATAAAAACATCTAGGATATTCTCTTCGAAGGAATGTCAGAATATCCAAATTTATTGAACAGTGAGTGTAGTTTCATACACGGAAATCACATTCTGTATTCTCTTCTTCATCTTCATTGGAAAAAGCAAGCAAAAGCCACAGGCGCCGTGAGGGTCAATGTAATGACACATAAGGTTTTAGATTTAAAAAATAAACTGCCTTTTCAGCCCTGCCTTTTCAGTCTAACTTTGAAATGTACTCACAAAAAGTACATGTGATAAACTTAGTCGAGACCGTGTAGCTCAGGGCTATAAATCAGAAGGTTGTGAGTTCGAAACACGGCAAAGCCAATATTCTCGTCAAGAATTATGGCTGTCAAAGCGTCCGGATACATTCTTCCCTCACCACTGATAATTGTTTGAGCTTGTCAAAAATGCACGGACAGAGGCATGGAAATGTTACTTAGATTTGAGTCATACTCTGGCAAAAAATGGGGGTTTAATGCATCTTCATTGTATCAAGTAAGACATCACATAATTAGGATCCTTGATTTTGTCTGACAAAAGAGTGAATCATGAGGGAGACCGGTACTTTGACATGCAGAAAATTGACCGATAGCAAAATGTTTCGACCCCTGGGTACACTTTTTACTAACAATTCATAAGGTCCTAGTCTTCCGACGCACAAAGAAGTTCTAGTGATTTTCGTTAATCTGTATTTTGTGATCATTCACATTAATCAATTTTTTTACACTGGATTTTGAACTGTGTACATTTTAATACATGAACGAAAAGTATAAGACAAGTTCCCAATTCGATTGCGTCGGCATGTTTTAGTATTCAATGCGTGTTTAAATCTCGTTATTCTCGCGAGACGAGATTTTGGTTGCGGGGAACCACAATTCCAGAGATATTAAATTATTTCTGCTCATCCCGCTTTGAATAATGATGAGACTGTGATATGACAGGCGACTGATGAACAAAAACCCACATCGCAATAATCTAATGAAAGGAACTTTTGAGGGAGAGAAAAAAAGACCGTGTCAGCTTTACATAAAGAAACGTCGAAGTCCTTTGACATTTGTTATTCATAAAGCCACAGCTCAAAGTGAAGAATAAATTACTTGGAATCCTTCAACAATGAGAGGGGTCACAATTGATGACGGATGGCTATAAAACACAGAAAAGCTCGGAATTCTTAGGAGACGGTACTCGGTTTAACCTTTTTGTATGGAGGGGAATAGGTTTGTCAATAAAGAAAACGGAGGGCAAATGTGGGGCGACTCTCTTTCGATCGACGCAAGAACTTGCAGTCTGTTCTTGAAACTACTGTGTGAATGATTTCTCAGAAAAGTTTGGCTTGAACTCCAGACACCAATGAATTGACTTCTTATGCTAACTTGGCATGTTAAAAACGTGTACTTTTAACCCTACAGCTGCTAAGCGCGACTCAAGGACCTTTAGCGGACAGTGAAGATCAAGATCAGATTGCACATAACGTGCAGTCTGATCTTGGATCTACTCTGTCCGATGAAGAGATATTTTTCCCAAAAAGTACCTTTGCAAAACTGGGGGTTTTACTATCGGGTTGAAAGTTTTATTTCCCTTACTTGGCAGCTTAAGGGTTAAGTACGTTGGCTACCACCTTATTCCGAGAGATATGATTATCAATATATTCATTAACGTGATCTTTTACAAAAGTAGATTGTTTTATTTGTGATGTAGCAGGTTTTTAGAATTAACGTATGTCCAGATTGCAATTTACTACGCATGGCTAGAAATGTAACCCCATTAATTTCTATCTATCAAAGACATTTAGCAAATCCTTAAGAATGTAAAGCAGATTCTAAACCCAACAAGCTGCAGACTACTGATATCTCCCGCGGCAGGGGTTTGGGGTGCACATTTATTTCTTCAGAAAAATGGCGGGACAAACCGGACTGACAGACGCACTGACGGACGGAGACAAACATAACTTTTTTCCATTTGCCTTTCATCGGGTATAATAACACGGATGTGTCCCCTCATCGAACGCGAAAGGTCATTGGTTTAAACCCGGACTTGATCGAACCAAACATTATACAATGATAATATATTTTTGGCTTGCCGCGAGTTCTCAACACTTAGGGATACTAGTATAACCGGTTCGTCAGTATGATAATATGACTTGTACGTCACTGGTCTAAAACTAGTCAAGTAAAGATGAAACGGTAAACTACTGCCGTAAACTCAATCTCATGCGGACTATTTTTCGGCGTAGCTGAATGCTCTGGCTTTGGAATTTGCAATTGGTCAACTATGTGGACATGTTTATTCTGCGGGCCCTACTCGTATGTCATTCGGCAAACCTCGTTACATGTAGTTACGGAATCGGCCGAGTTGTGACGAGATCACGTATGTGTTATGTCTATTTAACCGTCTACTTTTTTCATGATATTTCGTGTTTCGTCTTGCAGTGTACCTACTTTTGAAGACAGTGGCAAAAAGAAAAAAAGAAAAAAAAAAAACCTTTGCATTTGTTTTTGCTAAAGTCTATTTAGATGTAGATCATGTGTTGAATCCGTATAAATGAAGATCATCTGTAATTTACAAGGATTTCTTCAAATCGTAGGCTTCAGTTTGTTAAAGGAGGTAATGATTGAACTAAAAATAAATTTTAATGTACATACGCTGTAAAAATCCTAAAAAAACACCTAATGCAACAAAATCAAAGGACGACC
The DNA here is from genome assembly GCA_946811185.2 of Hippopus hippopus. Classification (NCBI taxonomy): domain Eukaryota; kingdom Metazoa; phylum Mollusca; class Bivalvia; order Cardiida; family Cardiidae; genus Hippopus; species Hippopus hippopus. Next base: position 36,911,728 of record OX328104.1, read on the forward strand.
TAGATTCAGCAAAGCATAAGGAAAAGTGATGACTTAACCCTTTACCTCACAATACCGAGTTTTAACGACTTTATGGAAGAACGTTTTTGACGACATTGTAGGAAAAGGAGAAAATGCTGTTAAGCATCATCTTCTCCTCTTCCGACAACGTTTTCGATCCTTCTAAAGTAAAAAGTCCATTACATGTATTTGTGTCACCTTTAATTTGTCTTCTGAAAATAATTTTAATTTGGGCAAGTCTTAAATTTTGTCGTCTGGTAAAGAATTAAAAGTCTGTACACCGTAAAGCTCTCCAATGCAGCGCCGAAAACAGCAAAATCAACCGGCGAACTAGATTCTGCATACCAAGAGAAAAAGCATGGAACTAACCCGGCAAAAATGACAGGCTTGACAAACTGCAGACACCATAAATTATGGCCTTTTTTGGTATCGTTTTATGGAATGAAAAATGTAACAAATAAAGATTATTCCCCATAAAACGCAGTCATCCTTCAGCACATATTTCGTCGATACTCTGACAGATATGCATAGATTTAATCCAGAAATTACTAAAGACAACAGTTATAGTTGCATTTGCTGACAAACAAACTTAACTCTAAGAGTGCTAAATATTCACTTGGATGTTTCAGTCAAGAAAGAAAAGCAAAAGAAAACACTGCGATTTAAAGGATGATTTTTGTTACAGTATTTCACAAAATAGCAAAGAGTGATGATCCGACATCAGAGTGCACTTTAAGCGCAGTCTGATTTTGGTCTACATCGTCTGCCAAAAAAAGCAGACGTCGTGCTTATTGTTGTAAGTATACTGAACACTTCACATGACATGCAAACAAGAGCCGTATTCATTTTTGTTCCAGTGACGATTTCAAAGACAACCAATCTGATTGGTTGAGACGTTCTGTCAGATGGCTAACCTCGAATCTAGAACTGGCTTTAGAATGGTCCGTCAGTAGCGAGTACAGCCCTTGGTGCTGCAGCTATACTGTGTGATATAGTCTGATTTGTTTGATTTTTGAAGCCGTTTCAATATTTTAATTGCCGCTGCGGTGGGCAGTGGTCCATGCTGTAAAGATTTTTTTTACTCTTGGCCTCTGAAGGTCTTGCCAGGACATTTCGAAGAAAGACCCAGTGCCCTAGGGGAGTACAGGACCCACAACCCTGTATTGCCAAAACTGAGCTCAAGCCACAGAGGTTTTGTTCAGTATGGTTTCACCACACATCTCGTTTGATACCTGTTTTAAACTTTTTACTGTCAGAATTGTATACATGTACAAACACAGTAATCGTTTTTAGTTTATTTTAATTTTCCGCGCAAAAGAAACAGCTTAACAATTAGTCAGAACTGCAGAACGGAACCAAATGACGTCATACTCTATTCCGCCATCTCCATCGACCTCTGAACACCATAAACAAGAAGACTGTAAGTAATCCAAAACGCTGACATCTCGGCAGAGAAAAAACATCAATGCAAGTTGAAATGTTACTGGCACTATCGACCCGCGGGGCGAGTTCTCCTCTGGAAAGATCATACTCTCCGACATAGGGCTATATCTCCCCTATAAATCAAGTGATAAAATATTTCTGACAGCTTAATTCACTATGTTTATAGAGAGATGGAATACGAGAAGCAATAACGTCGTGGCCGTCCTCCTTCCTGTTGGAAAAGGCTAAAACCCAGACGACACCAGCTTTATTTCAATATGTCGTTTGTATTCAACTCTGTTGGTGCAAACTAAATGAATTCGAATTTTGAAGGTTAAATGTAGATTCCCATTACAACTAAAAATGATTTTGGTCAATGTTTGGTACTCGGTAGCGAATGGTATTGATTGAAGATCAGACAGCTCGTTCTTGATCTACCGCATCAGCAAAGGCTATTCAAGATGCCAATGGTGAAAGATTGAATGTAAGCGTAACCGTAAGCTATTGTGATGGCACATGTCCTAGCACAGTATAATTGTAGCGAGCCTTTTTTATCTGTCACCATGAGAGCCATAAAGCTATATCTCTCCCTCAGTGTCTTTCTTGGTTGTCTTTCTTGGTTGTCTTCCTTGGTTGTCTTTCTTGGTTGCCTGTCTGTCTGTCTGTCATATTAAGGTTTACTAAACACAAAATCCTTCCCATTCCTTTCCATTATTGGATTTTTTTTTTTCAACAAAAATCAAGAACAAACTTAATCGTTGATAAGAATTAACATTGAATGTAATGTTATCTTTTCACAGTGAACGAGTTTCAAAGTTTGAAGTCCCAGCATAATTTTCCTATGAGGAGCCGGGTTAAAGCAGTAAGACTGCACTATTCCCAGAAAAAAATACAAATATATCTATATCATCGAAACGTGTTAAAGGCAAACTCATAATATTTACAAGACATGAAAAATGATCGTGTCAAACGAAAGTCTCCTAGAGCCGACCTGCCATGTGAATAATCTATTCTCTATACAGGGAACCGCGAGCTCTCGTCCTTATCTTGTCTAATAAATGAAATAAATATATTTTCTCATTAAAAAAATATCCGAGATTTTGAATTTTAAGGGTTTTCAGTCAAGTTGTCTACATATACTCGGACAGTGTGGATCCAAGATCAGACTGCACGTTACGTGCAGTCTGATCTTGAATCTACACTGTCCCCTATAGGAATATAAATTTGACTTTGCAACGGAAAGGGTTACCGATTTTCATTTACAAGCTCCACATAGAGACCTCTGTTCATATCTTCAACTCTCGTTTATTTGCATTAACACCAGGTCGTTCCTAAAAAATGTATGAAAAATTATTCTTGTATAGAAACCTATGTGCATGCCTATAAAAGGTCGTGCTTTAACGGAGCTTGAAAGGTTTTCGAACCCTCGCCTTCGGCTCGGACTCCAACACCTACCATGGGACCTGGTGAAATATAGTACACGAAAAGCCATTCCTTATCCCTGTGTTCAGCGTCTTTCGATTGGTTGAAAGTAATTCAGGAAATGCCGAGAGAATTGTAGAATTTCGACGTTTTGAAAATGTTTATTTTATTATTTGTTTCTTTCTTGTTTGTTTGCTTGTTAAAAATGTTATTACGTCGCCCCGTCGTCGCTACATTAATGTAGCAGTATAGAACTACAGCTTTCTTATTAACCCTTCATCAGACGATTCCAAATTTTAAAGGTTTTTGAAATCATTGTGCGTTAACGAGAAAATGTCAGTAACCAGCATTTTCTCTTTTTCCCACAATGTTTTCTACCCTTTCAAAAGACAAATTCCATTATAAATTTGAGCAATATCTACCTTGTCTGTAAATGTTTTTTTTAATATAAACAAGTCAACAATTTTGTCGTCTGCTAAAGGGGTAGTGTATATCTTGACCAGCATCACAAACTCTGAAGTGCCTCATCTAAGGGGACGCATTGGTGAAGAGGATTGCTAGCGGTGATCGAACTAGGATTTCGCGATTATGAATCTTATGTCTTAACCTCTCATCCGCAGTGGCCCTTGAAAGATTTTGTGACATTTCGAAAATGTATTGGAAAAGTAAAGAAAGAGTCTTGTCCTCCTAAAAGCTTAGTCGGTTCGTTATTCAGGGTTAAAGAATCACTCCTTGACTGAAACTCTTTCCAAAGATACATACAGTTACCACGACTGGATTCATTCAATTTTAATCTTTGCGAATTGTTGAAAATCTGCATCGTAAATCCGTCAGGGGCCTTTGAAAAGAATGTTGTACCGAGTTCTTGGTAGAGACAGAAAATTGTACCAGGAATGTGTGGAAAGTAGCGCTGGGCCTCCATGATAAAAACGAAATACTACTGATTATGAATTTACAAACCAAACAAATGAACGAATCCAGGAAGAAATGCTGTCTAAGACCTGCTGATAGAGATCTACGATTTCCATTTTTCCGTAACATTATCCCTGGGTATTTCTGGCGAAGTTATTGATATCACATAAAAGTCGATGTTAGCCGGTTTGCGACATGACGTTTAATACTGGGAGTTAATTAAGTCATATTTTCGTGGTTAGGAGAAAAAGACAACAACTGTCTCATCAAGGCTATTGATCCGAGAAAACCCCCGGATATCAAAACGAGATTTCGGCCAGAGTCAAAAGGGCAATTACTCTGTCAGTCCGAATAACCAGCAGGGCATGATGGGAATCAACGACGCAATGTTCAAGAAGAATTAACACTTTACCAGACGACAAAATTTTAGAAACAATCATATTGGAAAATATTTGTATATGACAAAATAGATGTGGCTCTAATGTTCAGATTTTCCTTTGAAATAGTAGATAACACTGTGAGTTAAAGGGCGAAAATACTGTTAACTGGCATTGCCTCCTTTTTACATGATGTTTTCACCAGCATTTCGTTTTCAGGGTAGTAAAAACCACGGGATTGTTTAGTAAAGAATTGAAAGAACATCCGCCCTTGTCACGGGGTAATAAGATAACCTGGTACCATAAATCTCAGAAAATATTTGATTGAGCCGACAGAAATGTGGGAATGTTTGGTGGGTTCAAGATTTTCATTTGCTCTGTGTTTTTTACCTTGGTCATTACCTTTCTTTATGATGTCAACTAAATTTGTCACTAGACTGCAGGTTGGATCAAATATATGAGCCACGTTCTAGCAAAAGGGGGCTTAATGCACCTCCGTGATGCATTATACCAAGCAAGCAATTACATACTAATGGATCCGTAATAGCCTCTCTTTTTACAGCTGACTTAATTATGAGGTAAACCGGTCCTTGGAGATGCAGAAAATTGACCAATGGCGAAAAGTTTCGGCCCAGGTCAGCCTGCGCGGACTGCGCAGGCTGACCTGAGTCGATACTTTTCAAAGATACCTTAAGCCCCCTTTTCACAGAGCATGGCTCATGTATCTTTGAACGGAAGAATAAGTCCAACTAATATCTCAATATTTCAGATAGCGTAAACTAAAATCAAGTTTTACGGAACTGCATGCTGATTTTGGTTTATTCTGTTTTAGAGCCCGTATTCAAAGACCCGATTGCATTTATAGTAATTAGTAATTATGAACTGAAAAAGTAATACAATTTCTAATTGTATGAACTTTTTCTCTAAACCAAATGGTTTAGCCAATCAGAAATTGCGTTACTTTGAAGTTTGAAAAATTCCTTTGGCATAAGATTGGTTAGTGAATATGATCCCGGGAGATCGTGCTTTGTAGAATACCGGAGTCCCGCTATCGTTTATTCAGTGGATTTTCCGCCACCCCCAAAATATGTACACTTCAGGTCAACATTTTACTAAATCGCAAAGTACGACTAGTGTTCGAAAAGCATACCTGAAAAAGCTAAGTATCTGGATACGATGACCAAATAGATCATGTTTGCGATCATACCCAGCGTCTATATGTAGTAACAGTGATCTTACCGCATTTTTCTGCTGAATTCAGCAGATGAACACTAAAACGCTGAACTGCTGAATTGCTGATAAAATTAATCTGTGATATTTACAAACTTTATAATGCATTAACATGTCTTTTTTATAATTTATATACATGTAATTATATTATTGATTTTTCAGGGGGATTTTGTAACTATTCTTTTATATTTGATAAACTAGTCATTTCTCGAGAAAAGAAAGTTGAATCAGGTATTACGTTGCTTAACTGTTGATGAAATGAATATATGATTTTAACTGCTTTTTTATGCAAAAGATGTAGAATTATTATCTGACTGATATATGAATATAAAACTATTTTATGTTTGATGTTTAATATTTGGGCCATTTTACGAGAAAAGTAAAAATAAGCAAGTGTTTTGTTGCTGAATTGCTTCTAAAATGAATCTTTGATTTCAAATGTTTTCTAATACATTAACATGCCATCATCATCATCATCATCATCATCATCATCATCGTCGTCGTCGTCGTCATTATTATTATTATTATTTATTATCCCCCGCCGAAGGCGGAGGGATATAGTTTTAGCGTTGTCCGTCCGTCCGTCCGTGTGTCCGTCCGGGAGAATATCTCCAATACCATTGGACAGAATTTCGTGAAACATTATACATGTGTACAATAACCCATTCCGCCGAGACAGTTTTTTTATTTTTTTAATTTGATAAAAAAAGGCCGACTGGGAGCGATTTTAAGTTACGCGGTCAAGTAAATTTTTTGGCGGGGGATCTCATTTCAACGAAATTGCTTGTTATTAAATACATTGGCCATGTTACAAGAAAATACAGTTTAAAAGAGTGTTTTGTTTCGTGTGCTTTTGATAATTGGACGCAATCAAAAAAAAAAAAGTAGAGCTACAAGGTTTTTGTATCTGCAATCTTATGATGTTAAATATATAACTTTTAAAGAGTTTTTTTAGTTTTATATTTATGTGCACAAGTCACAACAACAACAACAACAACAAAAGAATGCTACTTTTACTAAATGATTGGATTATGCTATATCTGTATCTTTGTTGACTACAAGAACATTGACCTTTACTTAAAGCTGTGTTGTGACAAAACCAACAAAGTGATACGTGCTCCAGTTGAAGACTAGGACCAGCATTGGTATCCGACCATTCTGACCAGGCATCATCTTTGAGAAAAGCTATGTACATAAGCTACGAATGAAGTTCAAAGCGAAGACCCTGATCAGACTGACACATTACGTAGGTTACTACATACTGACATCAAATACTGGGTAGAAATATTTTGCTTTTGGTTAAAAAGATCAAAATCCAGCTAAGATATTGAAAGAAAAAAGAAAATTTGAACTTGATACCTACCTGTCTGTAACCAAACAAACCCTAGCTAAAACTTCCCAGAGAAAGAAGGATTATGAAAACATTGTTGGAAAAGAAGAAATTACTGGTCAGCATTTTCTCCTTTTCCTACAATGTTTTCTTCTCCTTTAAAAGACAACTCTCATAATTCGAACTACATTTAATTTGTCGTCTACAAATGCTTTCAAAGTGGACCCGTCTCATTTTTTTCGTCATTTGGTAGAGTTGAAGTGTTTATGCTTTAAATGAGTTGTGATCGAGAACTAGATTAACTGTAAAAAAGGTGTGAAAATTACTTTAAGCCATGTAATTAATAGTAAAGGGGCGGTATACATTCTGGGTTGGTTTATTAAGTCAAATTGACTTGAGACTTGGTGAACATGTTTGTTGCATTACCTGTCCTTTGCGATTATTATACCTCCTTGACAACTGGCGGTGGGAGGGGCATATCTGGTGACAATTTGCCGCTCTTGTTTCATTATCATTTGGCCTTGAACCTCGATATTTGGTATTTATCTTCATTGTAGACCTTTACTGCTTAGTACTCAGGTGAGCGATATAGGACCATCATGGTCCTCTTGTTCTTGAATTTACATGACATTGTACTGTCTGAGTCTTCACTTTCTCATAGTTCTCAGATTTTCTCGCTTCTTTTTGTTTCGGGTTTTGTCATTTCCCCGACACACTTTTTTCTGCAGGAAAACGGCTCGTGCATGACGTAAAAATAGTAAGATTTATGCCGTCACTATTTCCTAGCATGGAACATTTTGGATATATAAAAAAAAAAGAACTTTTTTAGACTTAAAGTAAGTTGAAAATTAGATAATTTGTACACATTTAACTGAAGATGATTTTTAAGTTATCATCTGATCGGTAGATTATTTGTTCTATGTTGACCAATCAGGTAAATATGTGAAAGACTGTGATACATGTGACGCTGTGCGTTCAACCGGAAGACAGTCTTTTTTCAGTCATCCCCATCTAGATTCAGACTAAAACCCAGATCGAAGTCGGAATTTTATTCTTAAAAAATCCAGAACGGTGGTAACTCGCTCTCGCTCGTTATTAAAGGCGTTTCAGCGAGTTATTTCTAGCGCAGAGAATTTTGTGAAATTTGACACAGAGACACTTCAAAGTATATTCTTTCAGTATATGAAGAGATAATCGGACCTAACCAGATGAACAAAAAAGTTCTGAGCCCATAAAGAACATAACCCTTCTTTCAAATTACACAAAAACCCAGTTATTGCAGCAAACATCGTAATTTTGTGAGTAAAGTCGATCATTTCAGCCAAATCATGTTCTGTGTGTTTTAAATTCATAAGAAATCGATTGATCCTCTCAACTTGGTGAGAAATTAATATTTGTTTCAAATTAATGACCCGCTATCGATGTTTCAATAACATCCATAACCGCCAAAAAGATCATTTTATTATAGAAAGTCAAGACATTATTTGACTTCCAAAAAAATCTAGCGCAAAGATTTTTCTTATTTTTCGCAGATATACACATGGGTATATCCTTTATCAAAAAAATGCAAAAAAGAATGATAGGTCGTCTAGCTACTTTTCCCATTTTAGGACTCGATTACTTCCCTTGGAACAACGAAAATGACACAAATCACCCAAGATTCAAATCAATTAGTAAGATTAATTATTTTCAGCACAAATTCATGTCTTTTTCACAATAAAGATAATATTGCCTTTCCCTGATATATACTCGATTGGACAATGGAATGCGACGGCTTTGGAAAACATTTTGGTAAAAAGAGTAATTGCTCATAACAAGCAATTTTGCCTTTCCCCACAATATTTTTACACAAGCGGCATTTCAACTTGCATTAATACCTTTTTTTAAATTTGTCATCTGCAGCTTCTTTCAATTTAGAAGTTTCTATTCAATTCATTTAGGAAAGGATTAATGCGAAATAGTACATTTTTATAGATGGAAAAACAAGAAAAGTAGAACTGTCCAGGAATTACTCGAAGGCATAAATTACTGAATCTTATAGTAAAATGAACCAAGCGATCCCGATTTATATCAATATCCAGGAAAGAGACTTTGAAAACACTGAAAAGGAGAATTGCGTGTAGTTTTCTCTTTTTTCTCACACTAAACTTACTATCCGGATAAGTGAAGTCCGAAAAATGTACCTGTTCCGTGTCCGCTGTTTCGGAACGGTTTAAAGTTCCTACATTGATCTTTAAAAAAAACTTGTATCTATCACTACTTCCTCCACGTCTTGCAGCTGAAATCGGCAGTCCGATAATAGTACTACATGTGAGAAAAATTACGTGCAAGGAAAAAAAGAAAGCAGAGAGACATGCGTGGAAATGTTGCGCAATGACAATCCGACGAAATCTCTTAAAGTCACTCAACTTCTGTTTATTGATAATACACTAATTGGATTATCTTTTCAGTATTGTTTTAATCCAGCCGAGTCGGTTTACTGTTGAAGGTAGGTAGTGTATTCAACCCTTTAACAAACAATCCTGACATTTAAAAACCCTGTAGGAGATAGCTTTTGAAAACATTGTGGGTAAAGGAGAAAATGCTGGTTACAAGCAAATTCTCCCTTTTCCTCGATTTTTGTACCCTGTCAAAGAAATTCAGTTTACTTTCGACATTGTTTTCTGCATGAGCCTTCAATGATTTGGAAGAGTCTAGAAATTGTGGTTTCGCAAAGGATTAACTCGAAACTCGCTGGCTTGGAGAATATCTTATCCCTGTAACTTATAATATGAAAAGTCTGTTAATTGCTATCACACTGTTTGAATTATAGTGTCAATAGTTTGAATATCAAACAATACATGGTTTTACATTCAAACAAGTCAATCAGAAAATAATACTACATTTTTTGCTTAAGGAAGCATTTAGAATCATAATCATTCATTTTATAAGCAATTCAGCAACGTAAAACTTAAGATTTGTTATCATTTATTAATCATATAACTGAACAAACAAAAAGTTGATGATGAATTCAAACATATACATGTATGAAAAATAACATGTTAATGCCTTTAAAAAATATATTAAAAATTTAAATTCATTTTATCAGCAGTTCAGCGTTGTAGTATATTTCTGCTGATCAGCAGGTTGCTGAATTCAGCAGAAAATTCAGCTTTCAGTCCTAGCAGGGATCGTATATATAAGATCCCTGGTCCTAGGTAGTTTTAGGTTCATAGGGACCCCCTGAATTTTTAAATATCTTAAAAAACACTTTAGCTATTGGTACTGAAAACTTGCATAGTTAATAATAGTACCTTTACCAACTCTGGGTGAAATTTTCATAATTTTTGATGACTTAGTTTGACTTTTTTGCATTCAATGCAATGTTAAAAAATATGAACTAAACAGCCTAAAAACGGTGGGAGGTTTGAAGGCTATTCCAAGTAAAGGGTTTACATGTTTATGAAAACAATTCTCATGCAAGTACTGTAAATGTGGTCGTCTATTGTTTGAATAGCAAAACTGACTTCAACTTTTGAGGCCCTGATCTCGTTTTTTTTTTTTTTAATTGGGTTTTATTTCAATAGTTAAATATCGGAGACTTGCACACACTTGTTTACCCTATGTTTTCTTTTCCACGCCCAACAATAATTTTTTTTTTTCCGAAACCCAGTCAAACTTTGGCTTACATCATGTGGTATAGTATACAGCAATAAAATGAAGAAGGGTGAATTGTATGAAGTGGTTAATTTCCATAAACCAAGCTCCAAAGTATTGTTGTAGATGATTTTTTACAGTCAAAGGGACACAGTGTCTTTAAGACAACCACCCTATGAGTTTGACCAAAATACCATTGAGCTAATTTTAGGCAAACTGAAAAAATCATACCGAAAAACAAATCAAAACAAACCATGAAAGACCTGTTAGTGTAAGTGTCCGGTGGTTTCGAACACATATCTCAAGAGAAGTGGTATAAAACTTGAAGCCATGCCGAAAATAAAATTGAGACCAAATATTGGAGAACAGACACCATATTAGAAAACATTGGACAAATCATTTTAGACTTCAAAGTTTGAATGAAAGTGACGAGAGCGGTATCTAAGGTAAGGTATAGAACTATACTGTTTGTACAAAAACAATTTCAGGGACTCGTACTGAAATCACGCACTTGTCCAGTTATGTTTGCTGTTCTGGTCACTGTGCGAAACCGTCGGAAAAAGTTAAGCTTCAAAGCAAATTTTAACACTACTGGAATGGGCAAAATGTTCTTTCTTGCGGAAGAAAGGCTCTAATTTTCACTATGAAAGTTGGTAAGGTCATTTTAAAAGACCTTGAAAAGTTTCATAAAAATTGATAAGTGATTTTTCAAGATATTTCAAAATTCAGAGGGTCCCTATGAACTTCAAACTACCTATAGACGCTTGCGTAATAAAACGATATTTCTACTTCTGTATAAAAATACTGACCAATGACATGACAGTATCGTCATCACGAGGGATGCAGTGGCGCTAAGGTAAAAGTGTAGGATTCGCAATGCGGACGCTCCGGATTCCATTCTCACAAGAAGCGATGGAATTTTTCTCCTGAGAATGTCCTTTGGCAAGATATTTCAGAACAACAGACTGGAACTGGTAAAACACGAAACCTCCATTTATAAGAATACTGTTCCCGTGATATCCCTGATATACACTAAAAGTAGCGGAAAAAAATATGAAGATGCATCTATTTTTCCAAAAGGGTGATGTAATCTCAATTATTTATCTACAACTCCAACACTTTTAGTGGACTTTTTTTTGTTTGCATGATATTGTATGTAGAACACTGGAACATGGAAAATAACGTCAGATCAGACTCTTGTGTTTACGTAAAACAATACTTATTCCTGTGAAATTGGTGACAAAGTAATCTATGGAAGTGTTTAAAGTTCTATAATCAAGTTATTTTTAATGAAATACACAGGTCACGTGGTCCAGCATTTTGGCACAATGAACTTGTAGCTATGGCACTCGCTATAATTAGAAAATCATCCGCGTACTTTGAAAAGTGCCTAGGGTACATGATTAAATCAATCAACCCTTTACTAACCAATCCCATGTTTCAAACACCCTGAGAAAGAAAGCCTCTGAAACCATCGCAGGAAAAGGAGCAAATGGTGGTAATCAGCAATTTCCGCTTTTCCCACAATGTGTTCTACCTTTTTGAGACGTACACCATCGTTTGAGCCACAGTTTGGTTTGTACTTTTGGAATGCTTTCAGTCTGAATAAGTCTGAGATATTGTCGCCGAGTGAACCGTTGCCTGCAATTAGCAACAATAGCGGACAATGGCAAACCATATACCTTCAGATCATGTACACCAATGCTATCTTCAAATAAATTTAAAGTAAGGACAGGCGTCCTGCGTGACTTAGTAATGAAAGGTGTTGAATTTGAATTCAGGAGGCGGCGGGTCGATTCTTACTCGAAACGCTGGAGTTTTCGAGGAATTGTCGTCGGGCAAGACACTTCAGAGCTCTTTTCTTATACTGATGAAACCCTGACCGCACATGAAGAAGTGAGCTATCGCTGTGATATTACTGAAATAATGCTGAAAGTGACTTTATTCGTTGTACGGCCAGGTAGCAGGGGACTTGGAAACTTGTTCACGGCTGTGGTGAATCATGTCGCCCCGAGCCGAAGGCGAGGTGGCGACATGATTCGCCACAGCCGTGAACAAGTTTTCAAGTCCCCTGCCACCTGACTGTACAACGAATTTATTATACTGCAAAGTTTTACCAATCTAGCGAATTTTACCTGTTTTTTTTTTTTGGGTTTCAAAAATTGAGTACGCTGGCGAAGTAAAATTTCCCTTCTGAGTGCCCCAATTCAACGAAAACTGACGTCACTGGGAACTGACGTCACTGAAACCTTGGTAAAACGTGCAGTTTGGTGCATAATTTTGATGTTAATCTTGATTGACGCCGCCATTTTGGATGTTGTGTTGAAAGTGTAGTCATGTATACTGGGCTCCCGAAAGGGAAACAGCTTTTACGTTGGTTTTGTCAGTGAACATGATATATATGTTCGGGGCATATTATCCAATCAGATCATGAGAAATTTCTTTGCAGTATAATAAAAATCCCCGTACAATCAGTCGTTCACAAGAAGAATGGCAACATTTTGAATGGTTAGTGAATACGGTCCCTGGAGAATGCATTGATATATGTGTAAATTTAGAGTAAAGGGTTGGCACAGAGTAAGAACGCGACTCGAGGCCGTCCCAGGATTGAATCTAATTTCGTGTAGCCAATAATTACCTTTACTGGGAGAAACAAAAATCAAAGTTCGGAATGAAAATAGCAAAGGTTTTTAACACTAAGACCGTAATGTAATAAGAGAAACTAATAAAATGTAATGTAATTTGTTGTAGGGTTTGAAATGAAACGAAACCAATTTTGAGGTGTGGGCAGGAAAAGGCGTGTTTTATGTACATGTATGTAAAGTTTTCAGATTTCATTTCACCTTTTACAAAAGGGCAAAGACCCATGTGGCATGAAAATGCGGAAAATGCAACAGTGTAAATTATGCCATTATACAACATTATTAGAATGGAAAGCAAAATAGGCAGTTACATAGCCTGGAAATCAAACCCCCCCCCCTTGCTTACTGGTTATTACTTGGTTAACTATATTAATCCTTAGGCTGCTTATCGCGACCCACTGACCTTTTGCGGAAAGTGTAGATCAAGATCAGATTGCACAGAACGTGCAGTCTGATCTTTGATCTACACTGTCCGAGAAGGAGATATTTCTTCCCCAAAATTAACTTTGAAATAGCAACCCTTGGGCTTCTACTATCCACTTGAAGGTATCATTTAACTTACACAGCAGGATAAGGGTTAATATATGAGCGGTGCTTTAGGAAAAAAGGGGATCGTGCATCGTCATAATGCATCATACCAAGCAAATCCTCACAAAAGATAGAACGATTTTTCCTAACAATCGACTCGATCATGAGGTAAAATAGTCCTTTAACTGGCAGAAAATTTACCAATTGCAAAGAGTTTCGACCCATGTCAGCCTATGCGAAATTTGTTACAGAACATGACTCATCTATATATTTACAAAATATCCATGTTTTGCATATTGAGGCATAGCATTATTCATGTCAAGAAGACGAACACTTATTTTCCTCAAATAATTTATTATTAATGCTAATATTTAATATATCTAAAAACAACATGAAAGTTAAGCATTTAAGACCAAGGTTTTTAGCATTGGAGCCTTTGGCTTACACTTGGAAACAAAATTAGAAGGGAAAAAGAGAGAATCTAAGTAAGAACCTCTCAGAACAGTCAGTAATTAAATAAACGACGAAAATGCATCAGTCTGTGAAAGTGTCTTTAGATTTAAAGCAAGTAATCTTGATTGTGTCATTTAATTCGCTTGGAACTTTTTGAGTGTAGTTTGTACCTCGGAACCCTTGGTGACTGCGTGGTTCTTCAGCCTTTGATGCTGGTCAAAATAAAGTATTCTTGAGCAAGGCCCTGCAGATGCCAAGCCTGGTACTGTTGAAACCGAGTGAACACATGTCTAAGTAAGGTGTCGCCGTGATATCCTAAAATTTTGTTAACACGCCAATGTCTCATTTTCTCCAAGTGCTACTCAACGTTCCCTCTTATTCATAAGGTTGAAACACTGTGTGGGATTTCGCGCTATTTATATCATTTAACATGAAAGACTAAGGGTTTGAAAGCATTGTGGGAAAAACAAATTTGCCTGTAACCAGCATATTTTCTAGACTTTCATCGATAAACTACATAAGATTAAAAATTACAGGAAACGCAAACATTGTTTCCTGCATGTATGGGAAAACATATGGAAGAAAAACCCGACTGTTGGTTACGAGCAATTGTTCCTTTCCTAATTGCACATTTACACACATGTTCAAATCATCACACAAGTAATTAATTGATATTCGATCTAATTCAATTTCATGTTCTCTTTTCACACCGGTTCGGAAGATAATTCAAAAAGACAAGAAGACGAAAACACATTCAAAAACGGCGCTAGTACGAAAAAGGGACGAGAACGACTGATTTTTTTCTAACTTTCGATGGAAATGTGTGATCTGAAAACGTTTCCATGCAATAAACAGCATTGTCACCTCGGTTTGTCAAAGAATTAGTCGTAACTCTTCACCAGACGACAAAAGTGTAGACCAGTCCATATACTGAAAGCATTTTGCTAATGACAAATCTGGCTAAAATGATACGAATTGTCTTTGATAGGATAGTAAATATTGTGAGAAAAAGAAGAGGCTGGTTACCAGCATTTTATTTGTCTTTTTTCCAACTTTAACAAAGAAAAAAAGTCTCTCACAAAGGGTCATGAAAACACGGGATTTTGTGGTAAAAGTTTAACTCTCTACCAAACGACATAATTTTAGAGTAGTCATAATTGGAAGCATTTGCATACAACATAATTAATGTGACTCGAAAATTGAAATTCGTTTTGGGAAGGGTAGAAAACATTGTGGGAAAAGGAGAAAATGCTGGTTACCAGCATTTTCTCCTTTTCCCACAATGTTTTCAGAAGACTTCTTTCTCAGGGTCGTGAAAACCCGGGATTTTGTGGTAAAAGGTTTAATTGAATCATTATTCGAAACTGCCTGTGCTTTTTGCTTTGCATAAATTAAAAGCCAATTATGTGTAACTAATTAAAACAACCACTCCGCTAGAGGTGCGTAATAAGGAAGATTTGCAGTGGCAAATGCAATCACAGACAATTGGTGTTGCGACAGCATTTTTAGATCATCGCTTCCAGATTTTCTCTCTGGAAGCTCTTTTTTTTTGTAAATGAAAGACAGTTGACGGAAAATGTGGAAAACGCTTATCCGCCTTGAGGTATCAGACCCACAGTTTTGCTCATTCACTCACATCATTTTGTGGGCTTTATCTTCAGCATCTGATATGTGAGCCCTGCTCTGTGAAAAGGGGGTTTAATGCATCTGCGAAAAGTATCGACCCAGGTCAGCCTGCGCAGTCCGCGCAGGCTGACCTGGTCCGAAACATTTCGCTATTTGTCAATTTTCTGTATGTCCAAAGACCACTCTTCCTCCGGATTCAGTCATTCATTAGACTAAGTGGACTTTATGGATCCCTAACCATGCCATGAGTTGCATAGTATAATGGATTACGTAGATGCGTTTTAAAGCCCCCTCTTATCAGAGCATGGCTCATATAAATTCGACCTCTTTAGACGACTGAAAATACAACCCATAGAAAATTAAATAGGCTTGACTATTGCGGTATAGATCAAACATCAGGGCCGGTATTCACCATCCATTCTTAAGAATATTCTTAGTCTTATTCTTCAAGATTTTCTAAATTTGAAAACAACACATCTTCTGATTGGCTAAACCGTTTGGTTTAGCCAATCAGAAGTTGTGTTATTTTCAAATTTACAAAATTCTGGAGACTGAGACCAAGAACGTTCTTAAGAACGGTTGGTGAATACGGGCCCTGACTGCACCTTCTGTGTGGTCTATTGTACTCTATGCTGTCCACAAAAGCCCCTAGTTCTGTCAGCAGTACTAAAAGGAGTAACCCATAGAACGCCGAATAAATCCTACAGGTAATTTTATTCTAGAAATACGACCCAAATAATTGCAATTTCATGTTTGCTTTAGTATTCAGTGTTCCAGCAATGCCGACAGGCACTAGTGTTGGCATTAATTCCTCCTTTGCAAAAGCAGTGTGGACACAAATTTATTCAAGAAACTGTGGGTTCAAACTTCTCAT
Organism: Hippopus hippopus; assembly: GCA_946811185.2. Lineage (NCBI taxonomy): Eukaryota > Metazoa > Mollusca > Bivalvia > Cardiida > Cardiidae > Hippopus > Hippopus hippopus. The sequence continues at coordinate 36,928,180 of OX328104.1, forward strand.
ACAAGTACGATCATCCGATCGAGAAGTAATCGCGACTTTTAATTACACTTCTAAAAATGTACATTCTAATCTACAAATAAAAAAAAAACACTTCAAAATACACGTATGTTTGTGACATTTGTTTTAGAGAAAAGAGCATAAATGGTCAGAAAATTAAAGTTTTCTTACATAAATAAACAACGTAGCTATAATGACGGTGTGTCACATGGTAAGCTATGATAATGACGTCAAGCACCGGTAAATGACGTAAAGCAAATGATACGTATGGCGACAAAGAACGGCGCGAAAAATAACATCGCACACTTCCACAAACAAATTTGTCGTTCATGAGATTTGATAGTGAGAAGAAACAGAGCTTTGCTCAAAGAACTAATCATTGATGAGCCAGAGTTAACCAAGTAGATCTATTTGTTGTGAATACTGGTTCCTCTCAACCCGTCCTCCCAGTACAAGCATATTTATTGACATTTCTGCATTAGCTTTGCATCGAAAAAAATAATAGATCTAGAGTCTAGTGAAAAAAGAGAAAATTCTAAATTTGAGTAACTTCTCATTTTTTCCTTCAACGTTTTATTTTTTAGTATCGGTATGGCATTAGGCTTTAAGTCAGTTCTTGTTATTGTTATTGTCTTTTTTCTGCAGACAGATCCATTTTCAGAAAGTCAAAAAAGCCAGATGCAAGGCACTGGGTTAACTCTTTCACGGAAGAAATAACATTTGACATTTTCTATGGCTGTAAATACTATTCTACACTTGCAATGAATATGAATCTTGACGGTAATTTAGATTGTATCAGCGGACGTTGTATATCAAGATCAGACCACGTGTTGTGCAGTCTGATCTTGATCTACCCTGGTCCACAAAAACCATGAATGTTGTAGAAGGCACTGGGTTAAAAAAAAAACATAACACGCTGACATAATGGGGATTTACGCTACTTTAAGTGAGAAATAGCACCCCGAAGTTGTAGCCGTAATTTGGTCTAACGCGTTCAATTACGGTGCCTCGTTTTTTCACCCTTCACAAGATGAGCGAATTTATGACTTCATCTTAGATTTCCACCACTGTTTTAAGGTTTCATTCTTTCTTTCCCTCGCCCTTTTTCTGATTCTTTGCTACTTTACAAATATGGAAGGAAAATCTAAGTACAAGTTTTTTTGATAATTAAAGAAAAAATTGAACAATATGTTAATGGCAGACCTTTATCAAATGCAGTTCTTTGTTTCATTTAAATATGCTGACCTAAACGTTGCAAGCATAATTCAGTTGCAAAAAATGTTTTATGACACAAAGAGGGGAAAATTTGTGGCACGAAAAGAGCAGCTCCGTGTCCAGATAGCGATATATGAAGTCTAAACTAGCCCGTTCTGATATTTTCGCGGAATATGTAGATTGAATTGTCAGCCCTATATTTTATAAATCATATGGCCTGCAACACGCAAAAAGGGGCATTTGGACATTTGCGTAAAGTGTCGTCTCGGATCAGCCTGCGCAGTCCGCGCAGGCTAATCCGAGACGGCACTTTACGACTACATTAGTCTCGGATCAGCCTGCGAAGTCCGCTCAGGCTAATCTTAGACGGCACTTTATTACTACATTACTAATGTAGTTGTAAAGTGCCGTCTCGGATTAGCCTGCGCGGACTGCGCAGGCTGATCCAAGACGACACTCTACGCAAATGTCCGAATGCCCCTTTTCGCGTGTTTCAGGTCAATTATAAACTCGGTATCTTTTGACAGCTGAAAAATGAAGTCCACTGACATTCAAAAATATTCTAAAAAGGCTATGGCTTATAAAGCGAACGGTATATATCCAAGATCAGACTGCATCTTGGTCAATAGCGTTCGCAAAAGCCCACGTTTTCGCCTCTGGCGCTGAAAAAATTATAGGGGGATATTTAGCTCTTTTTTTTTTAAAGCAAAACTTAGAACTGCAATAATGCATTCTATTTTTCTTTTAACTTGTTAGCGCACATGACATAAGCCACCAAGTCAGATGAGTATGGAATGTATAAAGAACATAAAGTGCCACGTAGATTTTTTTTATTTTTTACTCTAAAATCGAAACATAAAGTTGGGCGCCGCCATGGGAAAAAGGAGTTTAACCCATCTTAGAAATGCATTTTACCAATCAAGTCATCCCTTAGTTATGGGTCCGTAAAATCTATTTGGCTTGCAACACGCGAAAAGGGGCATTCGGACATTTGCGTAAATTGTCGTCTCGGATCAGCCTGCGCAGTCCGCGCAGGCTAATCCGAGACGGCACTTTACGACTACATTAGATTTTGTGCTACAGTAGACTTGTGCAAAACAGAAAATCACATAAAAACGGAAAATGTCGTTTCGGATTAGCCTGCGCGGACTGCGCAGGCTGATCCGAGACGACACTTTACGCAAATGTCCGAAAGCCCCTTTTCGCGTGTTGTAGACCCATTTTATATAGTAACCAGCTGTACTATGGGGCAGACTTGTCCTTGGACATGGACGAAATTTACGATCAGCAAAAAGTTTTGGCCTGTGCGGACTTCGCAGGCTAACATAGGTCGATACTTTTTGAAAAATGCATTAAAGCACCTTTTCAAAGAGCATGAAACCATGTCTATAACTGCATACTGACATTGGATAATAAGAACAGTTCCAATTTAAAACGATGAAGAAACAGAAAATGTTTGTTTCGTCAAAAGTATCTTATTAAGTAGTAGAAAGAGGGTACAGTTTCTTCAAACAGTCATAACTTATTCAAACAGACTGTAATCCGGAAAGGGAGTCTTTTATACACGCCACAGCTCAAGTTGGCTTCTAATTAAAACCTTGAGTCACATTTGGTAATTTCAACATAAATTGACACCTCTGCAATAATTAGATTCCGGTTCCACGATTTTTCTCTCCGCCAATCGAGGAACAAAAGACCTCGGTGTGAGGCGGAAAACCGTGACGTCTGACTCACGTGACCTCGGTGTCATGGAGATGGCTTAGAGGCCGTGACCCGCCCTAATCCGCTATAATTCCAATTTAACCAAGCCCTGCAGAAAGTCATTGGATTTCCAGGGAACTATGGAATCGATGTAGCAAATCATGGTTGGAATTTTAACGACGAAATTAGAGGGCAACGAATAATTTGTTCGAAAATTGCGGTTCATTTCTGTCCGTATAATATTATGGCGAACAACAATTTCTATGTCGAAATCCTTCTATGTCAAAATCCCCGGTTATTTTAACAAATTATTCTTTGTGTATATTTTTCCTTGTATTGTTTTGAAATATTCTCCCTCTATGAAGATAATTTTTTGTTTAATTCTCAAAATTAATAAAGTAAGTCATATGTATGACATTCAGAGACCGCGTCAATATCCAAAACAGTGACCTAAAGACTTTAACTGTCTGTGTATTTATTTTGTTGCTTTTCATACTTTTATTAACATTCCCTTATTGTTAACTTTTTCTTTCTTTCTTTCTTTCTTTCTTTCTTTCTTTCTTTCTTTCTTTCTTTCTTTCTTTCTTTCTTTCTTTCTTTCATTCTTTCTTTCTTTCTTTCTTTCTGTTGATTTGTTTGTTTATTTGTTATGTTTTGATTGTTTATTTTTCGTATATTTCTAAAATGTAAACGCTAATAAATACGATATTAAGCCAGTTGCTTTAGTCAAAGATCTCTTTTCTAATATAATCCTAAAGTGAGACAACTTCTGCCACGCATTTTTGTACATGTAATTGTATGTGTGTCTGTTGTTATCTTAATGTTTCTTGGTACCGATATAGACTAACGTGATTTTTGAAAGAAGAATTGAACCATACATTATGTAACCTATTTAGTTTACACGGATTGTGATAGTAATCATTAAATTTGCATTGAATCTTCTTCAAACGACAAAATTTTAGACTTGTCCTAATTGAAAACACACACACACAAAAAAAAAAAGAAAAATATGTCTCAAAAAATGAAATTTGTTTTTGAAAAGAAAGAAAAGATAATGGGAAAAAGAGAAAATGCTGGTTACCAGGATTTTCTCATTTTCCCACAATGTTTTCAAAAGTCTTCTTTTATAGGATGGTTTATACTCGAGATTCCTTTGGTAAATTGTTAATTACTTAATTCTTACAAGTATTTTCACAGTCATGCGGCTAAATTCTGGAACTCAATACACAAGGAAGCATTTTTGAAGCAGAGGAATTTGATACATCATTGAAAAATATGGAAAATCAATATCAATTAAGATTTGATTCATAGAAACAACCATTGCAGAAAAAGGAGAAATTGTTTTCAACCAGCAATTTCTCCTTTGCCACTTATTTTCAAAAGAGCAATAATTTTACGATTTCTGATACAAAACTTTGACAAAAAGCATCTCAGAGACTGGTGATACAAATTTTTTCTGCCATGGTTTAATATGATCATAATTATTTATTTAGTTAGTTATTTATTTGTTAATATATATATATATATTTGTATTTATCGAATGCCTATTTGCATATAATATTTTTTTGAATAGATACATGTACTCTGTTTTGATAAGTATTACATTGTGTCTTTTTATTTTCGTCATTTCTGGGGATTCTTTTAACGGCCGTTTCCTACAGAGCTTAACCTTAACCAACTAAAACAAATACGATCGAGGAAAGATAATTACGTTCAGAATAAGAACATTCAATAAGTACTAGTTATTTCCCTTCCAAGCTGGGAAAGCGCACCAGGTGTCACATTGGTAACTTTTTGGCATATTATAGATAGATTGAAACCACTCCCTTTGACCATTTGCCATTGAATCTCTAACCAAGCAGAAATTTTGCTGTTTATTTCTCTGATATGTATATCATTTTGCATTTAAAAGAAGGTAGAGAAAATGCTTTGAGCAATAAACTTTTTTGTCAGTCCTCCTTAAACACAGCTAGCCATGGAAAATCATAGCAAAACGAGGCATTGTCTGGATGTTCATTAATGTGTTCGCAGGTATTAAATAGTTCCCAATAAAACAGCAAACTGACAAGAAGTTATCAAAGCAACTGCTGAACACCAGAAACACATTCTAGACATTTTTTTTTACCGTGTTCTGATAAAATAATATAGCAGCTCTAAGTACCTGATATAAATTTTCAAATGGAACGATTTTGATCTACTACGACCCAGAATAGTTCTGTTCTAGTGTTACACCGTTATCTTGGCCCATATCCAGTGATTTAACCCAGCATTAAAATCGCACATTATTTTTAAAGGACACAAGATCACGTAAATAACTGAGAAAATATTCGAGGAAGCGTGTACCACCGACAAAAGGAATTAATATCGGTAATTCACATCTCCCTTTTTTGTTGAACGGCTGTTTGCACCATTTTACATTAATAATTACTCTTTCGTCATATCTAAGGAATTTTGTACTGAATAATTTTGAAGCCATAAATTTCAGGGTCGAGATAACTATGTTTGGGACAACCACATTAGATCAGTACTGATTATCTCCCTTAGTAATAGTACATTAAACGTGCTAAATCCCAATGGTGAAGCTGAACATCAAACATGGCGCACTGGTCTAAATACATTTTACAGGTTTGAAAACCCTTAAACCTTACAACCCTGAGTTCGTGAAATGGGCCTTTGCAACCAGGAAAGACAAGCCAATAGATTGCTATTTCAAGTTAGTTTCGCGAGAATATGTATCAAAGTGGCGGACATTATATGTGGATCCCTGATCAGACTGCACATTCCGTGTAGTCTGTTCTTCATCTTAATTGTTTGCAGAGGCGACTTCATGTTCAGTGCTTTAAACTTGTAAATCAAACGAAGATTTCCTGCCTATAGTAAAAATCCAAATAATAGGCTTTCGAAATAGTCTATTACCATATCGAACAAAGTTAAAATAAGATAAGAATGCACGTGCTGTGCTCTCTGATCTGAATCTACATTGTGTGCAAAAGCCAAATGAGTCGAGCTAAACAGCTTTCAGGTTATTTGGCGGGAACATAGACTTTAAAATGAAACTTACTTGTGACCACGGCTGTATGACTTGCCCCGCAGCTAACGTATTTTACCAGGTTGTCTCCCTTGCAAAACTGCTCGACGGCGCCATCGAGAAAAGCCACCTCTTTCTTGTAGCCATGACCGTGCTGCCCAAACTCGCCACAGCCCCAACATAACAGGTGCCCTGTGGCATCCTCTCGAATATGTTGTGAGTCCAGTTTCATAGCTTCAGTCATCTCCTCCACTCTGAAAGAAAGAGAATCTCTGAGAGATCATTTGTTTGAATAGGTGTTTGGCTTTTAACCTTTTTGCCTAGTATTGAAATAAATTGTCTGTTCTGTTCTTTACCACACAATTCCAGATTTTAATTATCTTGTGGAAGAAGACATTAAAAAATGAGTATAGGAGAAAATGCTGGAAAAAAAGCGTTTTCTCCTTTTTCCACAATGTTTTCCACCCTATCAAAGACACTTTTCACCCTTTGATCAACAATTGTCATCTCATCTTTACATCCTTCGTATTTGGACAAGCCTAATATTTTGTCGGACTAGGGGAAAGCATTGTACCAGAATTTTATTCATTGCTCGCAATGTTTTTATGGCCCTTCAATGAAAAATTTCATAATTTGAGTCACATCGTATCAGTCATCCGTGCTTCCATCCATGTTTTCAATATAGTAAAGTCTAAACTTTTGTCATCTTATAAGGGTACGGAAGGTCGAAAACCAACCTCCATCGTAAAGCGTGAAACGAACTGTCAGACTTATTGGTAAAGATTTTCTTAACCCTTAGGCTAGTAAGCGCTACTCACTGACCTTTTGCGAACAATGTAGATCAAGATCAGACTGCACAGAACGTGCAGTCTGATCTTGGATCTACATTGTCCGATTAGGAGATATTATTCCCAAAAACATAACTTTGAAATATCAATATTTGGGTTTTTACTATCGAATTGAAAATTTTATTTTAGTTATTTAGCAGGATAAGAGTTTAAAAAAAAAAAATACACTCCTTGCTGCCATCTTAATAGGGTCTACTTTTTTCCGAGGTCTACCGGTAGGTTTCCGCTGCAAGATCATTTCATTTCGGTAGTAATAAAGGGGTGAGTTAAGCGCCACTTTCTGTGCAGTCTAATTTTATCTACTCCGTTCGCAAGAACTACAAGCTAAGTAGCTATCGGCTGTGAAAAAGTTAAACTTTTACCACACAGTCCAAAGTTTCAACGACCTTGAGGCTGGAGAACTTTAGAAAACATTGTGGGAAAATGAGGAAAGCTGGTAACCAGCATTTTATCCTTTTCCCTAAATTTTAGCCACACTTACCTTGTCTTATGCAATTGTTTTCAATACTGATAGGTCTAAAATTTTATTGTCTGGTAAAAGGTCAAATTTTACCATGTCTTTCACATCTTTTCGATTTGGGGGACAGACTATATCAAAATTAGATTGCTCAAAGCGCTTGGTCCAGTAGATCTTCCGTAAATCAGTACAATGAAACTGTAATATCTAATACTCTTTTGTAAATTGGCTGAAAATAACATTTATAAACTTCATTTCTTGGGCAAAAACTAAGAATAAAGTTGAATACAAAATAAGACAAAGGAGAAGAACAACAACCGGAACGAGAAGACGATAACGAAGGAGAAGAAGAAGCTATGGTAGAAGTCATTGATGTAACCCTTTCAGTGCCATAAGTGAAAGCATGGGCTTTTTCAGGCGGCATAGATCACGATCAGACTGCTCAGAACGTGCAGTCTGATCTTGGATCTACATGTATACTGTCCGCTTGTTTTGCCAAGTCTAAAAGATCAAAATCTTTCTGAGTTTTACCCTGAAACTGTTAAGCGCGACTGGGGGCGCTTTTGCGGACAGTGTAGATCAAGATCAGACTGCACACAACGTGCAGTCTGATCTTGGCTCTACTCTGTCCGATAAAGATGTATTTCTCCCCTCAAAATAACTTTGAAATAGCAACATTTGTGGTTTTACCATCGACTTGAATTTGTTAGTTATTTAGCAGGATAAGGGTTAAGTGGATTGTATTTACAGTCGTCGACAGAGGTCGAGTTTATAAATTAGGCGCTGAAAAAGTTAAGTAAGATTTTTGTCCCTAGTCCCTTAAAAACTGTTACTACTTTTTTAATTGCAGCAAGACACATTTTTTTACGCTGAAATGTCACACACTTCCTGTTGAACAACGTCACAAGCTTACAATGAATTTCATGATATAACTACTTTTGTTTTCAGCGTAATACTGCCATTACGAATTTTCTTACCGCACACAGTCATGTTTGAGATAAGCACACAGTACACGTATTTTGTCAGAGCTCTGTAATCATACGCTCTATTTCTAAAACAGTGTTGACCCAAATATCTCTGTGAAATTGTCAAAATTGATGACCATGATAAAGTTGCCAAATTTACTACAACCACCAGGCTTTCTAACTTTCAAAGATAATGTCAGTCATTTGCAACACATTCAATACGTCTACTGTTAATTCTTTCAGTGAGTATAAGTTTATGATTTTCTCGTTTGGTAAAGAAATGAAATGCGGAACGTCAAAGTTAATCGTGTCAGCTTGTTTAAGTATCATATTGTACAAATATCTTTCAAAAAAGATGTACAAATGTCTTTTAAAAAACAACTTGCATGCAAGTCTTCAACCGAGTCATGTGCGTTCAAAAGCAAAACATTCGGATATACGTACATTGGAGGCAGTTTTTTTTTTTTATATCCATTAAATAACTCCTGATTATGAAAGTCAGTTGAGTCAGCTTTTTGACTGATCATTTTGTACAAAAATATGTTTTGATACAACATGCATTAGTTACAAAGTCATGTGCATTCAAAAGCAAGTGATATAGATGCATTACATGCAGTTTTTTTTTTTTTTTTATCCATTAAATAATTCCTGATTGTACAACATACGAGGTCCCGTATCAGGCTGTAGAACATACGAAGTCAATGCAGTCAGCTATTTGAGTCATTTTGTACAAAAATAAAAAATTGATACAACTTGCATAAGTGAAAAGTCAAGCGCTATAAAAGCAAATTTAATACATACATTGGAGGCAGCTTCTTATATCCACTGAATATATCCTTGTTATGTAACATATTTATCTGTGGAACAAAATCAACCGCCTCAACCTGGTGAACCATCATCTTGTACAAAAAGCTATTGTATAACTTGTACAAGTCTCCAAAAGTCACTTTTAGCAGCCCAAGTCCATGTAATGAAATTTATATTGTGGGTTTACTCCAGTGCTCTATCGTTTGTGTCAACGATTCATTCTTTTTATTTGTAAGCTTATCGTATTTTTGCAATTTTGAGACGCGGATACTAACACATATATTTCACTGTTCTCTGAACTATGAAAGAAAAAGCACAGTGATGTTGAAAATAAAAATATCAAAGGTTCGTTTCCTCTCATCCTGCTGTATTGAAATAAGGAACGGAAGCAGCCATTGTGCAGTTAACTCATTGATTTTACCTCTATACCAGACGATATTTTAAACTTGTCCAAATTGAAAACATTTACAGACAACAAATAAAACATGGCTAAATGATCGACTTTGGCTTCCGAAGGGTAAAAACATTGTTGGAAAGTGAGAAGATGCTGGTAACAACTGTTACATTGTGGCCGCTGGGTCGTTAAAACATGGCATTGTTTGGTAAAGGGTTAAAGAAGCAATATTTCATGCATTTTATCAAACCACTTTTCAATATTTCGATTGAAAATTGATGTTTTCACGCTACATTAAATTCTCTACAGCAGCGATCCGAGGTACATTGCAAATAACGTATAACTCCAAGGTTTCTGATGAAAAGATGAGAGAAAAAGTTGTGCTAAATTTTAAATCAGTCAAATCTTTTCCTCAAACATTCAACTTTGAATTATTCATTACTTATTCCCTGTCGTTTTTTTAAATAATTATTATTCCGATTTTCTTTATTCTAAATACATTTCTGACTTGCCTCTTTGAGATCTATATTTTAGTTTTAAAAAGGTTTGGTTGAGAGGATGCATCTTAGGTTACCCTTTTGTGCATATATGGAAAAAAAAAGAAGAAACGCTGAAAATGCTCAATAAATGCAGAAGAACTGAAATCTACACCCTTTACAACAAAATCCAGTTTTTTTTTCTTTTTTCCCAACTTTCCCCAGGAAGAAATCTTTTGAAAACAATATCAGAAAAGGAGGAAATGTTGGTAACCAGCATTTTCTCCTTTTCTCACAATGTTTTCTACTATTTATAAGACAAATTTCGTCATTTAAACCACACTTAGGTTGTCGTCTGCAACAGCTTTGAATTTGGACGAGTCTAAAATCTTGTCGCTTGGTAAAGAGTTTATAACAAAATTTGTTCTTTCGCTAAATTCAAGAATGAGTTAACCCTTAAAAAGATAAACAGAAGTTTCCAGCTAACAGTAAAAACCCGAAATGTTGCGATTTCAAAGTTCTTTTTGTAAAAAAAATCTTGCGGTATCGGACAGTATAGATCAAAGATCAGACTGTATGTTCTATGCAGTCTGCTCTTGATCTACACTGTCCGCAAAAGCGCATTGTGTTCACCTTCGTAGCTTAAGGATTAAATCTTCCACAAACATTGACATTTAAATAATTCATCACTATTTTCCATGTTTTCTTTGCCCTAATACACCACTGACTTTCTCGAACCAGTTGACTTTTTGATATAGTTTTTAAGTATAAAACTTGGGTCTTAGTTGATATTATTTTTTCCGTTCTTTCATATAATAACTGTCAAAATGTGCTTTTTAGAAAAAATAAAGTAAAAGAAAAAAACTGTTTATAATCGTTCGACAAGCAATCGGGACTAATCCATGGCGCCACTCGTCACAGTTCGGACGATTCCGTAACTGCATCAAGCCTCGTCCTTATCAAACAGCTTACGTCAGACATGATATCATCAATCACATGATCCTAAACATGGTTGCGCCCATGAAATTCTTTAAAGAAAGAACAACAACAACAAAGTCAGTCGCATCTATCAACTCTTCAGTGAAATCTATCCAATGAAACAGATAACTTGCGTAAAAGACGAATGAACAATTTGTTTGTCAAGGGAAATGTATTGAGAACTATTTCGATTGAAAATTGTAATTCATGCATTTTTTTTGTTGCTGTTGTTTTTGTTAGCACAGTCTCGTTTTAACCCTTAGGCTGCTAAGCGCGACTCACTGACCTTTTGTGGACAGCTTCAGCACAAGACACAACCCCGCCAAATGCGACGATATCGCCTACCTTGAAAGCAACAGGAAAATTAGGCATCCGGCATATCAAACATAACACTAAAGCCACAGGGGAAAAAAACTCCAGCATTTTAAAGCATATCTCATTTTAACAAAACTAAGCTATACATATTTGGCCCGTTAAGATGAATACGTTGCACAACTGTCTTTAAAGCGAAATCTCGATGTTTCTAATAGAAGTGACAAGAAGCAGGTCTGAATGATTAACGACTTTGAATAACCGTGAATCCGCCAAGGCTTTGAGTTAAACAATAAACGTTTGCTTGATTTTTTGAGTTATCAGATGTAATTATACGATATTATTTGAATTATCAAAAATTATATAAGACTTCATATTTCACACTCGTCCAAAAATATGTATTCAGAACATCCATTAATTTCAACAAGTTCATAAACTCTGTTTATGGGAAAAAATAATTCCATTTACACATATCACTCTGCTACTGCCGTTTTCGTGATGTCTGTACTCTGCGTATTCTACCAGAAATATTCTCTGCTGTTGGTCTAAGTCCTTTGCGTTATCATATGTGGAAAACTTTATCCCTTAAAGCGTAACTCAATGAAATGAACTTTCTCAGTCAGGATAAGGGAACAATGCAATCTATTTGCCAGAAATTTCACATAGCTGCGGACAGAGCAGACCAAATATCAGACACTACGTTCTGTGCAGTCTGGTCTTAATCTACACTGTCCGAAAAAAAAAAAAGAAATACAGTCTGATCTTGCTCTACAATATCTAAAAAAGTTGTGTTTAGCGCTCTAAGGGTTAACGACAGATTAATACCAAAAGGAGAAAAACTAATTTTTTTCTTATCTCTCAATACGATTGAACCAAGCAACTTAAAATTGATATCACAATTTTCCTGTTTATCCTTTTTATAGTAAGGAAAGATTTAATGCTTTTTGTAGACAGTGTACATCAAGATCAGATGTGCAGAACGTGTGCTCTAATCTTTAATCTTCACTACAATAAAAGATTGTCATCTTCACAATGATTTCGTGGTATGATTTAAATTTAAATGTATTTTCAAACCCGCTTTCTTTACTTTTGGCAGCTATTGTTACTTTAACTCATTTGTTTGATATCTAACTCCGTTTTCAACAGTATCTGAGATACATCACGGCAGCCAATGCACCTATCAATGCAGTCCTGAAGTTTATAACATTCGCAACGGAAAATGAAATGTGGCTCTGATGGTGAAAATTGTCTGTGCAAAAGTAGTAAACATTGCAGGAAAATGATGGTAACCAGCATTTTTTCCCTTTTTCTAACAATGTTTTCAAGAGTCTTTTACCCCCACACTCATTGAGTCCTAGTTGCTCGTACCAGCAGTCAGACCTGCTGCTCTATTATTTCATAAGAAAAATCGTTCGTCAAAACCAAGGACGTAATAAATGTGCGTTGATTTCATCATTCATATAGTATTTTTACGCTTATTTCGTTAATAAACCATTACATCACTTCATCATTATGCAAGTGCATTATTACTATAAATCAATGAAAATTCACTGGATAAATCCGTTTAATGTCCGTGTTATAGCAAAAATTATGCCTCGTTGTAATCGAACAAATGTGATTAGGTCCGTTCGAATGGCTAAACCCATTAAAAATCGGGGTCGTATTTTTCTCCAATCTGGTATCTCAAGTAAAAACATTATGAAAAAACACTACTTAACCCTTTTCTTTGCATTTCCTTCACTTTAAAAGACCATTGCTATTAACAGCAGTTGAAAGCATGATGGGAAAAAAGGGGTCTTTGCCGTCGACAATCAATTGCATATTACTCACATTTTCTCCGAAATATTTTATCTGGGAAATTTCCTTATCTTTATAAAGCTGTTTTTTATTTAAGTTTTAGGGCAACAAGATATAAACTGTCTGTAAAAGCAAAAGGTTCAAATCCTTTGAATTTCCCCATTACCAGTTCCATGCTTTAACGACACCTAGGGGAAAAGGGCTTTTGGAGAACACATTGCGGGGAAAAGGAGAAGATGCTGGTAACCAGCATTTTCTCCTTTTCCCCACAATGTTTTCTATCTACTCTTTCAAAGACAAATACAATACTTTGGAATACTTCTGATTTGTGGTCTGTAGACACTTTCAATTTGGACATGTCTCACAATTTGTGGTACGGTAAAGCGTTTGGAGATCTCAAGACCTTGACTTTTTATCAACGATCAAAGCAAATCAAGAGAGGGGTCTATAACGAGGTTTTTCCATTTGAATACTGGAAGGCATATTGGGTTGCTATCATATTTCAACGCTTTCTTACATCGGACAATGATTGACGGATCTACAGGGCTTGAAAAACAATGTTGGAAATGAATATATTTTTCATAAGGAACAATTCGTCTATTTCTCATAATGTACATGTACGTTGGTAAGGGATTATTTCTTGTTTCATCAGTAACCAATCCTGGGTTTATCAGATATTCGGTATTGTAACGACGTTCAAATGCTTCTAATAATGAGTAAATGGAATCGGCGATATTTATCAGTATGTGTTGCATCCTCATAAATTTTGTGGGACAGCTTTAGCAAGTCATGCTTCCGACAGTCGCAGACTAAACGTGTTGAGTCATTGGTTAAAAACATCCTCATAAGGTCGTTATGGATCCAATAAAATAATTCATGAGTTACTCATGAGAACAAGACGATTGTGCTCCAAACGTTCCACGGTTCTTTGATTGATATGGTTTAATCAAACTATTGTAGAGTAATTAATGATGATATAAACTGAGCCATGCTATGGGAAAAGGGCATTTCAGACATATCAGTAATGCATTATAGGGCCTACCAAGCAAGTCATCACATGATTATGGATCCTTAACATCTGGCTTTTGTCTAACAACTGACTGAATCATGAGGTATAATGGTCCTTTGACATGCAGCAAATTTCCCAAAGAGCAAAAAGTTTCGAATAAGGACAACCTGCATAGACTGTGCAAGCTGACATGAATCGATACTTTTTACATATGCATTAATTAAAACCCTTTTCACAAAGCACCATTCAAATGTAAATGACGTTCGATGTAAATCTGAAGTTTTTGCATGAGGTAGATTTTTCTTTCTATAATCTACTGACCTTTTTAGATGTTTTGCCGTAAAAGACAATTTCCTGTAAAACACTGATAACCACAACTTTTTTTTTTATAGCCGGCGTAAAGATACTGATTCAGTAGAAAGATGCGTCTTTGGCGTTTAAATAACAGGATGGTCGTTTTACAATAGAGAAATCCATTTCATTTTATGAGACCAGAGTCCGTTTTCACCAACCATTCTTAAAAATATTTTGTGTTTTAGTGTCAAAAATTTTCCACATTTGAAAGTAACACAACTTCTAATAGGTTAGACCAACTGGTTTACTCAAATCAGATTTTGTGTTACTTTCAAATTTAACAAATTTTGAAGAATAAGACTCATTATCTCATTATATTTTCATATACACATCTATCTGATTTAGGCATTCTGGGTACAGAACTGGACTAGTTTTCAAAACGACAACCGTTACTTTGAATATCAGAATAAAATAAACGTTTACTCAATAAAACGCTACCAGGTGCGATTCATTCAGCTATGTTCAGCTAGCATGTAACTTATGCACCGACCATTTATTAAAACAGCCTCTACAGGCTTGGGTAATAGCTTCGGTATAAGCCCTACTTTTCCCCTTTATATGAAATGGGTGATGTGTCGTAGCAGACAGGTCGAATCTTCGAAGACTATGACATGCGCAGACAACGGAATAAGACTGAGAACGTTCTTAAGAATGGTTGGTCAATATGGACCCAGATATAAAGTCAACGTACTTAGAATGCGATCCGACGTAACGGACAAGTGTAATTGTTCATGTGACATTCCAACAAACATTTGCGAAATTCTGGCGCGATATTTAGAAAAAACCTGTAAGAGGCTGCGTATCACCTCAAGAAAATACCATTAAAAATCTCATTCACTTTTATTTCTTATCTTTTGGTTGTTGCAAGCTATTTTCTCGATAAATTCAGTGAGAGAGATATATATTTGATTATAGATACGAGAACGTTCCCGTTATAGGCTGTTGGTCATTCTGTGCATCGTTCTGTGCAGTCTGATTTACATTTATAGGGTCCCAAAAGCATCTTAAGTCGTTTAACCTCAGGGTTAAAAATCACTGCTCTACAGTCTGAACACTAACCTTTCAGGCATAATCTCACAGACGTAATCACATAGTCCTATCCATGACAGCAGAAAGACATTTGCAGGGAACTTCAACGCGGCAGCAATTTTTTATTTTGAAAATACCAGTATCTTCAAATGATAACTCACAAATAAGCATGTCAAATTGCTAAATACCTACTTAAATAGCAGACGGTCGATTGATTAATTAAAGGTAAATATTTTGGTAAACATGAAAACACTGGCTAGACTAGGTACGAATTTTAAACGAAAAATATCTCCATAAATCCAGATTATCTTTGAATTTAATTAATCTTAATCTGCGATTCGTGTGGCATATGTTTTGTTAGCCTAAAGTCATGCAAACTTCTACGATGATATTTCCTTAGTCGCGAAGTGAATATTTTGATACCGTGATCAAAAGTTTCGCAGGAAAAAAGTAAATAAGCCATGCTCTTCCAAAAGGGGGTTTAATGCATTTCCGTGGTACATAAAACCAAGACAGTCATCTCATAATTGTTAATCCGTAACATGTAATTAGTCTAACAACTGAGTCTGGAGGTAGAAGGTTCCTTGAACATGCGGAAAATTTACATTTAGCAAAACGTTTCGAGCAATGTCAGCCTGCGCGGACTGCGCAGGCTGACATTGCTCGAAACGTTTTGCAAATGCAAGAAGCCCCTTTTCACAGAGCATGACTAAAATCTATTCTGGGCAAGACGGTGGCCAGCAGTTGTGACGTTGTTAAACCGGAAGTGCTAAACCGGAAGTGCTAAATATTTCAAATTCGGTCAACAAATTTTAGTTCGGGGATTGAAAAAGCAGTAACACTTTTCTGTGAACTGATTTTTTTTTTTTTTTTTCAAACACGTCACTACTACTACAGCTTCTTCTACTTCTGTCGTAATATTTTACATAAAAAATTTGACACAAACTGCTACATGTCCGTTCATTCTGCAGCATAAGAGACAATCTATGTTTCATTTAGTCTACCCAAAGACTGCTTGGAAATAAAGTATTAAGGATAGGGAACTCTAATGCGGATTCCTGTAACATCGCCTTTCATCGCCGAACAACGTACGGATTCGGCTAAGACTCGGGTAATCCGTAATCGAATGACCGATAGATGCTGGTTCCCCGCATCGATTACGTATTACCCGAGTCTTAGCCGAATCAGTACGATGAAAGGCGGTGTTGCACGAATCTCATAAGGGTGCCCTATCCTTAAGAGTATGTACTCCAAATTTAAATTTGTGGAATAAAAACGAAAATTACATTCTTTTTCTAAGAGATGTATGGGAAGGGAAATGTATGAAAGAAAGTAATCAAAATTTTGATCGGCGTTAAATGCTTTCCATAAGAATACGAAAGAGAGATGAGAGGCCAGTTAAAAACTCTTGCGAAAATGTTGAGATTGCCGAGAAGTGTAGTGTAGGTAAGAATAGATCGTGATCAGACGGCACAGCAGGTATAGTCTAAGCCTGGATCTACACTGTACGATTTTTTTTTTTTTTTTTTATTTCGTCCTTTTGTGAAAACATTCTTAGACAGCAATCATTCGGTTTAACTGAAAATCAGACAGCGCGTTTCATTTCTGTAGCACCTTGAGAATTAACGCTTTATTCTTCAGCAAACGAAGGCACTTTATTCTCGTCCAAAATCAAAGCTTTTACAGGCGATAAAATACTGTAAGTGGGACTCAGGTGACGGATTGAATGGGTAGAAAACATTTTTGAAATAGAAAAAAGCAGTTTTAAAAAGCCGTCTACCTCATAACGGCTGAACCGATTACCGAACGATCCTATGTTTTAATGATATTCAAGAAAATCCATAGGAAACATTGTGAGAAAAGGAGAAATGCTGGTAGCTATGAGTTTCTTCGTTTTCAACAATGTCTAAAATTTACCCGATAAAAGACTAATCTCATCATTTGAGCAACCTCTATCTTACCGTCTGCAAATGCTTCAAGATGGCCGAGTGTAAAATTTTGAGATCTGGTAGAGAGTTAACTCTTTACTAAACAATCCATGGTTTTCACGAATCTGTGAAAGAAGCCTTTTGAAAACATTGTGGGAAAAGGAGAAAATGCTGGTAACCAGCATTTTCTCCTTTTCCCTTCCCAAATCAAATTTCAATTTTTGAGTCACTTTAATTTTGTCGTCTGCTAATGCTTTCAATTTGGAACAGTCTAAAATTTTGTCGTCTGGTAAAGTGTTAATCTACAATCCCAATCAATAAGGAAATCTAAACCCTTTTGTGGATAAAACTGTTATTTACGACTCACTGGGCTTTAAATCGCTCTTTCATGCAATTCATACCGTACTATAAATATTGGGAACAATCGCAAACAGAAATAAAAGATCAAATTTGGTCGATAAGACTCCGCGCCTTTAAACCGTCTTCACGCTGCTGGTGAAATAAATTAACTCTTTCGTTGTCAGTGGTGGTTTAAGTAGCATTTTGCTAATGGCGAAGACCAAAGATCATACATGGAATTTGTAGTCTGATCTTGTGTCTAAATCATCGGCTATCTGACATTAAACTGTGACCAAAATTATGTTAATTTGCAGTGGAAACCTACTTTTAGACATGGAATAAAATACATTCCATTTAGTAAGCCGAGAAAGACTTGAGATCCCGAAAAAAAAAAGGTAGAGTGTAGATGACAGCGAAAGGGTAAACCCTTTACCACACAATCCCGACTTTTAACGACCCTAAGGAAAACATGTTGGAAAAAAAAGGTGGTAACCAGCATTTCTCCTTTTCCCACTGTGTTTTCTACGCTTCGGAAGAGAACTTTCAGTCTTTTAGCCACATTTACCTTGTCGTCTGCAAATGCTTTCAATTTAGAATTGAAAAAATCTAACATTTTGTCGTCTGGCAAAGGGTTTAATCATTTGAATTCTGATATTATTCGGCCGTCTGGAATCTATACAGACCTGTTGAGCCAGGCTCTACCCTGCTAATTTTATCATTCTGAACCGAAAATACTTGCTATATACTGTAACCACCATCAAAAACTATTGAAATTAGTTCTATGTCGCCATTTTGTGAGATAATTTCTAAGTCCAACATGACGATGAATTACTGCCAAAAGCTTTATGCTGATGTGATTTAAAGTAATTCAATATTACCATTCGTAAGTATACATAAATTTTAAGTCTAAAAAATAAATGCCGTCATAATGATAATAATAATAATTTAATGACCTGGCCATCTGATTGGCTGAGACGTTACCAAGAGTTCATCTGCTCATTGCTTTGTCATTAAAAATAAGGAATTGGGATGCAAATATGTCAGATAAAGGTGTCGGATAAATCAGATATTAGTTGCCATACAATTAATCAAGGCAAAACTGCAAGAAACAAATACATGTCTTTTAATTACTTGTGCGTTCAAGAGTTATATTGTAGACATTCTGCAAATCAGCTGAATCGATAAACTTCCGTTTCTTGACCTTTATAGGCTTTCAGCCCCTAATATAAACAACGCATAAACATACTTCGTCGAAAGAGCGACGTTTGATGGATAAAAAGGGGAGAACGAATAAAAAATGAAAGGCCTATTTGCATTCTGAATTGAATTTGTTGCATGAAAAACCGCAGTCTTGCAATCAAAAACGATTTTGTTTATGGGCACATTTGACGCACGAATACACAAGTAAAAATACCCTACACTAACTGAATAAACAGGAAAATTGGGTTCGTTTAGTGCTCTGGACAGATTAACGCCTTTAAAAACATTAACTTTTATATTGCTGTGGACAACTGAACCTGCATTTTCGGACATGGTAATTTGTTATTGTCTTACAATCATTTATTTAATCCTTGGGAATTAAGCGCCACTCAAAGTTTTTTGTGGACTGCGTACATCAGGATCAGACTGCATATAACATGCTTTCAATTTGGACAATTCTAAGACTTTGTCGTCTGGTAAAGAGTTTTAAAAAATCAAAGTACTGACAGTCCTGATGTTATGGTAGCATCCATTTTCAGGTCATCGGTCATAAATCTTTAAAAACACGTTACATCCTTCAGTTACTTCAGTCAGTCTTGCAGCAGACCACTTTTGAAAGCACTTTTAAAAGGAGAAAAGTCTCTTAATGAATAACATCTTCTTTTGATATATTATGTTTATGTATAATTATGTTTTCACCTATAGCTTATGTGTCAATTATTTGCATTCTTGAAGAATGTTTTGGATGTAATGAGTAATGAGATTAATTTTACCATGTTCTACAACTAAAATTTATCTAATTTTTTTTTTTCGCTCTCTCACATTTACAAGGGGGGGGGGATTAAAGGATGCAGGGATCTTATATACACAACGATCCCTGAAGGATGGCATCTAAATATCTAAATATTATATTTTTAAACAACAAAAGCTTATTAGGTGGTAATGTTATTTTCCATGCATAATAATGCACTTAGAGAAGACCTACATTTACTTTTGTAAGAGCTGATGTTACACGATATTTACCGATGAATTAGTGAGTCTACGGCCTCTGACTCTCATATTAAAAGACAGAAGCTGCCGAGATTGGCCGAATAGCCTTTACAAAAACGTTGATATTTACCGATGAGTTCGGTGCCGTAGACCTTAAAACATGTTTTCAGATTGGTCAGCAGCAAGTTTGTTCCAGGAGTTCATTATTTTAATTTTATTCGGACATGTTTCAATTTAACCCCCTACATTTAACGACGTATATGACAATTTTTTCTAACGGACAGTTTTTTTCAAAACTTTGAACATACAAAGCTTATCATGTCTCTAGGAGATTACAGTAAAAAAAGGTGTGGGTCACCGTGCTCGTTTCTGAGAAATTTGCCTTTGAAAAAGGTATATACAGTTCCAAACTTCAGCTTATATTGGATTTAAAGCGTCTTTCTTTAATAGTCAGTTAAACAGGAAAAATATACAAATATACATCATTTTAATGAAAATTCATATATTTTGGCACAAGAAATGTATAAAAGCCTGGTTTTGAGCATGGTAAATGTACAAATATGCATGTTATATATAGACCATTGAGTTAAAAAGGGAGATAATTTGACCAAATTAAGGGTTAATCTTAAATATATTCATACTTTCTAACGGACAGATTTTTCTTAAAATTTCCACACTTATAGTATTTATAATTCTAATCCACAAGAAAAAATAAAGATGGCACCTATCCGTGTTTATTTCGTCAGAAAACAAGGTTGAAGGTCATTGTAGAAGTTATTTTTCCAAGGAAAAAATATAGGATGAAAGCTCAGCAGACATAGTGGGAAAAGGAGAAATTTCTCAATAGGAGCGATTTCTCCCTTTTCAACAATAATTTTCAAAGTGGAAACAGCTATACTTCCACAGCTTTAAATTTCCTGCCTTTGTTTCCTTGTTTGGTGTGTAACGCCGTGTCAGGAGCATTTTAATTATTTCACGGTGACAGTTCAAAGATCCACTTTTTCTCTTCACCAATACTACCCGAAGAAAGTGCTACTTGTTTCAGTACACCAATAGTATTACCACTATGTGCAAAAAATACATAGGTGCACTTTTGATTCAATATCCACGACAAAAATACATACGCAGTAGGATGCGCGCGAACATTTGTCATATACGTCGTTAAGGCACATCATGCCTTGTACAAGGGGGTCAAACGAAAATATCTAAAAGAAAGTAAAGCAGCTTATTGTGAATTATATGGATTCTTTTTTAAGAAAAGATGAAATACTTGTATCAAGGTATTGAGATAAAACCACCAAACGAGAACGTCGAAGTGCTCCATAAAACCCTCCACATATACGACATTCATAAGTTTAAAAAAAACAACCATGTGCCATGATTTCATAGCCAAAATTCAATTAACCCATGAAATTTGACACACCTATCCATTAAAAAAGCAAATAGGAATTAAAAATTATAAATTTTAAACTAGCCAATATTTCAAAGTTTTTCAAAAAAAGCCCCTATAAGGCAAGGTTCGGTGTCGTTAATGAAATGTCAACATAGACTAAACGGTTAGCAAACAAGACAGACGACGTTTTAGATTATACTGACAACCAGCAAGTGCTTATGGTTATATCGAATTCTTGAATTATAAGTTTCAATTGATTATTTGTCAGTGACAAAATTATACGAACCAACCCTTAACTAAGGCAGAAATGCATTAATTTGTAGTAAGTTTTGCGCACCACTATTTACATCAGCATACTGTATTACTTTTATGCATTAAATAGTTTGTATATACCCCCATTCAGCATTGCATTGTGTATGGCCAATGGCTGTTTGTTGCCGACTACCTCAACAGAATTGTATTGGTAATGAATTTTCAACCACATTTAAGTCTGTGCCAAACCTATCGTGCTGTTACAACCCTAAAACATGGTGGGGAGAAAATACTGGTTTCTTGACTCAATATACTATTACCTGAAAACGTTCAAGAGTGATTTATGGATTTGTAAAATAGTTCGTCTTTGAAGAGTAGTCTTCTAGATTTCCTAAGCACTGGTAGTTATATCTTCAATATCCTCTGTTAAAAATAAAGACGAAAATTATTCGACTTCTCATCTGGATTCAAATGATTTGAGTACTTTTGTCATGAATATTGCCAAAGAATCAATCTCTCTCTCTCTCTCTCTCTCTCTCTCTTGCCCAATCTTTCTCTCTATATATCTGTTTCCCCTCATCAATGACAGCTTACACAGCTTAAGGTAGCGAAAGATTTATCCCCAAAACAAACATCCATGGCTTGTTATCAAAGCTAAAACAAACAAGGAAAGGCTTATTTATAAAACATTTTGACAGCTATATTTTTCAGTCCTCCTAACCCCGACGTTCAGTTAGCTAGACAGGTATTAACTCATATCCTGCCACACGATGTCACGCTGGATGTATTGTGAGATGTGTGTAGATCACGATGAGACTGCGCAATTGTGCAGTTGGATCTTTGTCTACATTCCCCTCTTTCCCTATAAGTGGTATTACTCGTTTGCTTACCCATTAACATTTTACCAAACGACAAAATTTTGGACTCGACCAAATTGAAAGATATCTGCAGACGACAAATTGAATGTAGCTCAAATGATGATTTCTGTCTCTAATAGGATAGAAAACATTGTGGGAAAAGGAGAAAATGCAAGCATTTACTCCTTTTCCCAAAATATTTTCAAAAACCTTTTTCTTCAGAGTCTTTAAAACCCAGAACTGTGTGGTAAAGGGTTAAATGTAAAACACAAAAACTGATTGAAAGTCTGTATTTGTGATAGTCTGCAATAGAAATTCGACATAGTGTGGCATCACTCTTTACCAAACGACATCTTAGGATTATAAGTATTTACAGGCAACAACATTATTGTAGCCTCAAAAGATGGAACTTGTCTTTGGAAGAGTATTAAATATTGTGGAAGATAAGAAAATTCTGGTTACCAGCATTTCTTTGTTTTTCCTCGAGCAATGTTTTTAAAGGCGACGTTCTTCACGGCCGTTAAAACACGGGATCGCTTGGTAAGGGGGTTAAGTACTCCGCTGATATTTTATAACGTACACATTAAACAGAAGGACTCGCAATTCGGAGGGCTACTGGTTCGATCCTCACTCAAGACACTGGGATTTTCGTGGGAGTGTCCATTTGCAAGACGCTTCAGAGCCCTGGACTCTTACTGGTGAAACCCAAGACACATAAAATTAATAAGTAAGCTAATGTCGTGATACGAATGAAATAATTTTCAAAACAGCGTAAGAAAAATAGAAGCACTGCATGCTGGTACCAACGCTGGGCTGCAAGTAATTGATTTTCAGTGAAAATTCAAGGTCGAAAAAGGGGCATAACTGTATCAAAATAGTTTAATAGTTACCTTCCCTTGTTGTAAGAGTTTCCCTTTTGATAGAAAAAAAAAAACTTGTTCAAATTTAAAGTAAACATTCTGAGTAACAACAGAAATGTTGCAAAAATTTCAAAGTTTTTCCACGACGACAACGACGCAGACGTAGAGGACGCCATGGCTATGACAATTACTCGTCGTTTTATCCGAAAACAGCCGAGCTAAAAATACCCTTCGATCAATCGATTCACTAATTAGCTAATCAGTGTGTATTGTAGAAATGATGGGCCGAACTCCTTCAGGCATTCTTTCAATACAAGGTATACCAATGTGTGTAAGTGCCACTCCCAGTAGTGTACCTTTAACCCTTAGATAGGCAAGAACATGTACAGGCCAATTATAGATACAGGGTTTACCAATTGGTATGAATGTCATTTATGGTGTTGTATTACTAAACCTGAGATTGAAAATAACAGATACAATCCTGCTTTCAATACAAGGTTTACCGTTGGTATGAGTGCCACTTTTAGCATTGCAACTTTAGCCCGGAGATGGTTGCCAAAAGCTACAAGCCAATCAGTGCTAAAAAAGTTCAGGTAAGGAAATCGATGACAACTTGAGTTGCTCTAGCAGGAAGGATACATTCAAATCAAACTGCAAGTTTTAATTTGTCCGCTTTTTACTTTAAAATAATCTTTCAATGTGCTGGATTATTCGAAACACTGGCATATTTCGACAAAAGTGGCGTTGTGGGGGATCAGTCTAAACCGTGTTGTTTGACAATGTTAATATGTTAATCTTGTACTTCGTAGCCATCCGGTCCGTGTCCTACTTCAAAGACAAAACACTGACAGCAAGTATTGACGACTTTCCGTGTTGTACCGTATTTGGGATTATAATTGTCATGATTGGGAATTTTCAACCAGTGAAGTCTAAGATAGTTGTGTTGATTTGTATGAAGAGTTCTTCCTTCCCTGATCTGTATGAAAATTTCTTCATTCGCGTTTCATGTTTGATTATAGATTTGAGTAGATTGGGCACAAGTCATCAAGGCTTTAGTGTTGGTTCTATTCCATGTCGAATTCTGGGCCCGTATTCACCAACCATTCTTAAGAATGTCCTTGGTCCTATTCTCCAGAATTTTCTAAATTGAAACTAACACAACCTCTGAATGGCTAAACCAAATAGTTCAGCCAATAAGAAGTTGTGTTACTTACTTTCAAAGTTAGAAAGTCTTGGAGAATAAGACTAAGAATGCTCCTAAGAATGGTGGGTGAATAAGGGCCCAGAATTTCGTCAATATCTGTGAGCTGCAAAAGTGACCGATCTACGGTAGCTTAGCAGGGACATACTAGAAAAAAGTCATCCCGTGGCCACGAATCGACAGTCTCGACGCACAATCTCGTGACCACGAGATATTATCCGGCAGCCCCGCGATAATTATCTGGATATTACGACCGAGTTGTCTCCTAACCGTATGAGACATGAAAGTAGAAATCTCAATTTCACCAATATTTAACCCTTATCCTGCTATGTAAGTGAAATGAGACCTTTAAGCCGATAGTAAAAACCCAAATTTTACTATTTCAAAAGTATTTTTGGGTGTAAAGACATCTCCTTATCGCACAGTGTAGATCAAGATAAGAATACACAGAATGTGCATTCTGATCTTGATCTACACCGTCTGCAAAATGTTCTTAAGTCGCGCTTAACAGCCTAGGGATTTAGAGAAATGGACTGCAATACAGGAGCTTAGATGGTACATGAGAGAAGTCAAAACTTGTCCCAAGGCCACGTCTTGACGAACAAAAGATAATCTTTCTAGCTTATCAAATCTGTGCTGACGAACTGTTAAAACAATAAAAATCCATGTTTCAATTGAAAACAGTTACTATTCGACACGAATTACGATTACAGCTATGATTATGACGAATTAAGAATTTTGCAACTAATATTGGGAGTTTTTGTCACTAAAACTCAGGATTTTTACTATTAAAATGGGGTTGAACATTGTGTTTCTAAAGTTGGTGATTTTAGAACCAAAATTGGGGATTTCGTTATTGAAATAGAGGATTTTGTTATTAAAACTGGATATTTTGTTACCAACATCGGGGATTTAGTTGTTAGACTTACACCAAGAAAATCCCTTCATACGAGTGATATTTAATGTATTATTAAATCATTGGTTAAGTATTCCGCAAAATGTCATTACGGAGCAAAGAAATCTGTTGTGAATTATTCTAAAGGACGAGAACTTTTTTATCCAAATATCCTATGTTACATAATTTTATGAAGATGACGTAATCAAAGTATCGTCGGTAATAATCACGTCAAAGCTGTCACCTACCGTGATGAAGTTGGCTTTGGAAATAAGCATGTGAATTATTCTTAAACAAAAAAAAGGGGGATTCTCGTGGGGTTATCGTTAAATTAATGGTTAACGCTAAACTGTCATAGATCTATAGCGAGATTGATATATACACAAGTTGGCTTCTTTACAAAAGAAGCCAGGAGAGGTCAGCATCAATGTTTTCAAATAGTTTATTGGCTTTTAAGTTCAATATATTTTGGTAAATGTAAAGAAACAAGTAAAAAAGCCACCGCGTAGAAACCTCATGTGCTTTACATGACGGTCATTTGACCTTCTTGCCGCCTTTTCAAGTCGCATGATCTTGTCCAGCGGTCTTCTTTCTCTTTTTTAACGAAATTCATTTTTTCTTCTGCTTAGATTTATTTGCTTAATGAAAAATTACAATTATTTGAAAGGTCATTTGCAGCCATGGCAAACGGCAAATTAATATAACAAATCTTTTCTGAAATTCGTCATATAAAAAATAAACCACGTCTATTTCCTTTTTCGGTTTTTTGATTTCGCTTTATTTACAAAACCATGACGAAACAGACTGTGTATCAGAACAATTTCGAAAGAAAAATGGATTTAGACAGCAAATTCTGTGGCAGTCTGCCTTTTAAACTCACCACTGTTGGAGAGGTCTGATGACCTCTCCAATAATTGCTGTGTACTTTATTTGAAGGTTAAAGATTTAAGTTGAAATTAAACACCGATAATTCGCTATATACTGTGGTAAAAAAAGTGTAGCATACTTCTTCCAAATATGTTTGGACTCTAATAGTCATAGTCTCGTTCGAAAAAAATATAGCCTACATTAGATATATACAACTTGCAGATGATTTTTTCGTCTTGCTTCAGGACCATCTTTGAAAATATTGTGAGAAAAGGAGAATGAGCAATTTAATCCACGTCGATTTAAACCGTTTCCGAATTTTACAAGAATATCGCCGAAATCGTCTTCCCAAAGTTCATTTTAAGGTGATACCGAGTTATTAACTAATTGATAGTGTCCTTGGGCAAGATATTTCAGAGCCCTAGCCTAGTACATAGGGGTCTGTAGTTTGACTCCTGTCACCCATAGACTAAAACAAGGGATTTAACTGTATGCAGCCCGTTACTTGCCCCCGGTTACAAAAAAACAACGTATCTTTTCTACCCCATCAGTTATTCTCCTAATTTTTTCTACAGCTGAGAGCTAAAACATTTTTCTACCAGAAAAACACAACTGTTTGTCAGTGGCTAATGCAGTCTGGCTGATACATTCGCTCGAACTTGTAAACTCGCTCAAAAATCTTCGCCATTGACACGGGTTCGTACATTCGATACTGACGTTCGCGCATATAAACCAGTGAAATTTCTCGTTCCAAACAGTGTCACCGTACTGTCACGTGACAAAAAGGTGTGAGCAGCTGTACGAAATTTCATTGGTTAAATGCACGACTGTTAGTACTTATCAACCGATGAAATTTCTCGTTCCAAACAATGTCACATGACAGAAGATGGCTGCTGTTGTTCGAAATAAGAATGTGGATCACAAATTCAACGAATTCTGAGGCGTTTCGCCGTTATTGAAGATAAAGACTATAGGTCAGTAGTATTTTTAAACATGTTTAAAGGGTGGGTGCCGCTAATGCTGCGTTTCATTGGATCTAAAGTGCATTTTATATCTTGAAAACGGATGTACGAACCCGTGTCAATGGCGCAGATTTTTGAGCGAGTTTACAAGTTCGAGCGAATGTATCAGCCAGACTGCATTAGCCACTGACAAACAGTTGTGTTTTTCTGGTAAAAAAATGTTTTAGCTCTCAGCTGTAGAAAAAAATAGGAGAATAACTGATGGGGTAGAAAAGATACGTTGTTTTTTGTAACCGGGGGCGAGTAACGGACTGCATACAGTTAAATCCCTTGTTTGTAATACATAGACTGTGGGTGCCAGGAATCAAACTACGGACCCCTATGGCCTAGTATTGCTGAAACTAGGACATAGATCTACATGAATATGTTAGCTGTAGCCGTGATATGAACGAAATAATATTGAAAGCGGCATAAATCACCATTCAATCAGTCGATTAACCAGTTTACCAGCTGACTCTAAGCCTGCTACAATGACAAATCACACATTGTACCATTATCTAAAGGGTTCGTTTTGCTTGTTTTGAAAAGTACGGCAAATAGTGAGTGAAAATAGAGTGAGCCTTGCTCTGGCAAAAGGGGGCTTAATGCATCTCTGTGATGCATTATACGAAGCAAGCCATCGCGTGATTATGGATCCATAATAGTCACTTTTTAATGACTGATTTGATCACGAGGTAGACTGGTCCTTGGGCATACAGAATATTGAACAATAGCGAAAAGTTTCGGCCCAGGTCAGCCTGCGCGGACTGCGCAGGCTGACTTGGGTCGATACTTTTCGCAGATGCATTAAACCCCCTTTTCACAGAGCATGGCTCAAATAATATTGCTCCTTTAGCAATTCCTTGTAACAAGCAATTATTGTTCGTTTTGGAAAAGCTGGTTGCTAGGAATAACTTTTCCTTACGCAAGATTTATTAACAAACAATTGTGTCTCCTTCAGGTACTGGGTGTAACATTTAACTATCGCCCCAAAGCAACTGCTTGTAACAATCAATCATTGGTCTCATAGCAAGCACTTGCAACGTGCAATTATTGTTCCTATAGTCATTTCTTGTCACGAGCAATAGTACTTCATGTGCAATTCCTTTTATCAAACAATTATTGCTTCCTATACTATTGCTTGTAACTACAAACTACTTCTCATTTAGCAAGTGCTAGTAATAAGTCGTGATTGCTCCATTTATCAATTTCTTATACTAGCAACCACTGCTATGTCGTTAATTTCTTACAAGAAACAATTATTGCTTCTTTAGCAAAAGCATTTCATAGGAGGCTGTTTCTCTTCTAGACTGTCTTTGTAACAAGCGATTATTTGTTCTCTAGAAGATTTTTTGCAAGTCGCAATTACGGCTCACTCTCCTATGGAAAAAGGGTATCACTGGATGGGCGTAACATTTCCCAGTTTGATAAGTCAACTTTGTAAATGACACATGCATACCGGGCATTGCCTGAATAGTTGTTTCCTCTGTATATTCTATCTTGTAAATGACAAAGTTACACATAAAACTGCTCATCTTCCAGGGTGTTTTCAACAGCGCGATGAGAAAGAAACCTTCATATTAATCTGACTTCTTGGATGTATCCATTTGTTTCCTAGGTTTTATTGGGTCTATAATTAGCTCCGAGCCCTGCATTGCCTGGTGAATAAGCTGTTGGTTTATCATCTAGAAACCAAGATTCGATCCAGTTTGGCCGCGCTGTTCGTGTAGGAGTACCCGGGGCAAGACACTGCAAAGCCCTTCCACAATACTGGTAAAACCCAAAGTAAGCTTTTGAAAACGTTGTGAGAAACTGCTGGTAACCAGCATTTTCTCCTTATCCCTCAATGTTTCCTGTCCTTACAAGGACAAATTCCATAATTTCAACCGCTGAGTCGTCTCCAATTACAGAAATATAGATCAGTCAAAAATCGTTTTGTCTAGTAAAATATTAATGGGTTAAACACACTAGAATATAATACTGCAGAGAAAAAAAATACTCACCTAAACTGCCATTTAACTGTTTACCACAATCCATTGTTTTATAAGCAATTGTTTGAGGCAAAAAAAAAACACTGTTAAACACTTATCAGCGTAAATTATTGATTAAAACATAAAACAAAGTACATGTATTGAATATTCATTCCATGTTTAACGTATGTATAACAATAGAACAATACTTGTTATAAAGACTATATAGTGCAAAAGTCCCCTATGGCCGTTTGTACACTGTTTAAATATTTATAAAAAGTCGATGTTGGGGCTTAGGAAAAAATCCAATTTATATAGTTAAAGCATTGATATTTTAATCTATGATAAAACTTGTTGAACCCTTCATTTTGTGTAGATTTAGTTTGACTGACCCCTTATGCTGCTAAGCGCGACTTACAGACCTTTTGCGGACAGTGTAGATCAAGATCAGACTGCACAGAACGTGCAGTCTGATCTTGGATTTACACTGTCCGATAATGAGGTATTTTTCCCCCAAAAAAAATACCGTTGACATAACAAAATTTGGTTTATGCAATCGGCTTGAAAATTTCATTGTACCTATTTAGCAGGATCAGGGTTTACAATGGGCTGCTTAGCGCGACTCAGTGCCCTTGTGTGGACAGTGTGGATCGGGGATCAGACTGTTCATAAGTTTATCTTCTGTTGCTTCATCACTAGCTCGATCAACATTCGTCCGAAGCCATGTGACGCTTTCCCTCGTAATAGATCGTAGACCGTGTAGAAGAAAAAGTCTAGTCCTTATTTTCATGTGATTAGGTCTGTATTTGGTACTGTTTACCAACCATCCTTAGGAACATCCTTGGTCTTATTCACAAGAGTCTCCATAATGTGAAAGTAACTCAACTTCTGATTGGATAAACCAAAGGGTTTAGCCAATCAGAAGTTATGCTACTTTCTAAATCCACAATAAGACTGGGAATGAAACAAAGAATGCGTAGTGAATACGGACCTAGGTCTCGTAAAAGCCTTTTTCAGGCCAAGGTTCGAACTTGAGGCCCCTATGTAACCAACCATATATGCTACCGATAAAAATAGGGAGACATTCCCCCAACCCATCATCTACCGAAAAAGATTTGTACTTTTTCGCAAGACTTTTATTTATATACTACAGGTGAAATTTGTCCTACCATTAAAACCCTATATTTAACAATTAAATCGTATATTGTGTTCATAAAGACGAAATCAGTATTGTGTGCGTTATTGAATGGGCCTTATCAATTCAATTAATGATATTAACCTATATTTTACACACACACACAAAACCTTGCGTATTTTAATACAATATGTGACTTTCCCTTTACACTTTAACATTTTTCAAGTCAACCAACTAATTGAGCTTTCTTCGATATCAAATTAATTATTTCTTTTTATAATATCTTCTATCAATTTGTTGATGATCTTTTTTAAATAAAATATATACTGAACAATGACTGGAAAAAAGAAAAGAGTGATAATCTATAGACCCCACAAACACTGGAAAAAGAAAAGAGTGGGGGAAAATCAATTGAATGAAGCCCTCTTAAAAGATGGTTAGTGCATCTGCAAAAGGTGTCGACCAAGGTCAGCCTGCGCAATCTGCGCATGCTGACCTTGGTTGAAACTTTTTGCTGTTGGTCAATTTTTCTGCATGTCAAAGGACCAGTCTGCCTCATTATTTAGCTGATTGTTAGACAAGATCCAGATGCCACGGATCTGTAATTATGCAATGATTTACTTGGTAAAACGCATAAAACGGAGATGATTAAACCCTTTTTTCACAGAGCATGGCTTGCATAGATAATGACCATTGTTTCGACCGGCAAGTTAGAGCTGCATATTTTCGGGATTTGACGGAAAGAGCCGAACATGAAGACAGAATTATTCCATTTTGTTCACGATTTTGTTCTACACAAAGTACGTGATATGGAAAAAAAACCTACACAGAGAACATGCGTGCTACGGAAAACATATTCTGGTTTGATATATATATGTGTATTTTCAGTCAGATCATTTATAAGTATATGATAGATGTATTTAAAAGAGCACCCCACACTTTGCCCAGCGTCCCACACTTTGCCCAGCGTATATCATTTGCATTCGTTAAAGGAAGACATTATGCAAGCCATTATGCTACGAATATAATACAGACAGGTTACCGTTCCCCCACATGCCTCCAATTCTCCGATTCAGGGACGTTACTTAAGACCCAACAATGGTCAATTCCAAAAATTTGTTTCCACTCAATCAATGACTTAGTCTACATATTTGGTTTGTTTCTGTGGTGTTTATAGCCGTTTTAAACATTGTGTCAGCTATACATCGTGCTGGCTAATACACCTATCCATGTTTCCATGGAGCTTCTATTACCAGTGCTTCACACAACATTTTCCCCAATCTCTGGATCCTTCTCCACATAGACATGGCAGGAACAATGCCCAGAGGTGAGAGAGAAATGAATCATGTCGCAATGAATACTTTCAATTCTCGGAGAGAATTAGGCGACCTTAAAAGGCTGCTGATCACACCCGAGACCCCTGGGTTTTAAGCTACGGAGCACTGATCTATTGTGTATGAGAATAAATTAAATTTTTCGTTGACAACAAACTCAATTTGATGATTTCTATATCTACGAGTAGGATATAGGACAGTTCGCTACAACTGAATATGATTTTGTCATATTATAGCACCAGGTAGCGAACAATGTAGATCAAAGATCAGAATGCGCGTTCTTAGCAGTCTGATCTTGATCTCCGCCGTTCGCCAAAACCATTTAGGTAGCCAAAGGCACTGCAAGAGTTATAACAATACTGCCAGACACGCTGAGTCACATTTACAATGGAAAGGAATGTTCATTTAGAGTAAGTAAAGAATGGGGATAAAATTACACAAGCTGCCTTCTTTCGACTAGAACATTGATTCTACGAGAATTGAACAAACCAGAGCACCGCATGCGGGTTCCAACGGTCGACTTCGGTTGCTTTTTCAGCGAAAATTCAAAGTCAAAAATCAATTACTTGGGGAACATCGCATTCGTAAGTATGGTAGTGATTCAACTGAGCATTATACAGCGTAAAGTCCGATGTAAAATTACTTATCATGAATATCCCATTAAGCAAATGAATACTTAAACAGTAGATATAAAGTTAAATGACCAAAGCAGAACAGAATCTTTGTAAGTCTTGTACATAAATAGATCTACGTCGTCTTGTACAAAAGGTATCAACACAATGCAAAACGCGTGAATTTGGTCTCTCAAAAAGAAGATATTCCAAAATAATTCCTGAGACAAGCTGCAGCTGATATCCTTTAAAACACCCGTGTGAAAAAAGGATTGTCAATGCATGAATCGTTTAACTCCTTACCAAACGACAAAATTTTAGACTCGTCAAAATTTCAGGCAATTGCAGATGAAACATCAAATGTGTTTAAATGGTGAAGTTTTGTCTCTGAAAGGTTAGAAAATAATTTGGTTTCAAAAGTCTGCTTCCTAAGGGTTGTTCAAACTTGGGATTGTGTGGTAAAGGGTTAAAATAACTATGTACAATTTAATATCCAAGGCATGAACCGTTTAAAACACCCAGGTACAAATGAATATTCAGCGCATGAATCTTTTCAAAACACCCATGTGCATATGAATATCAGCGCATGAACCTTTTAAAAATATCCATGTACATATGAATATTCAGCGCATGAATCCTTTGAAAGTATCCAATGTACAAATGAATATTTTACGCATGAATCTTTTGAAAATATCCAATGTACAAATGAATAATTAACGCCTAAATCATTTGAAAATATCTGATGTACAAATGAACATTTTACGCATGAATCAAGTGAAAATAACTACATGCAAACCGGATAATCAACACATCAAATTTGTATTATAAATGAACATTATTATTATTTTATTGTTTTCCGCCAAAATGGCGAGCATTATACAATAATAATAAAATGCAGACATAAGAAAAGAATGAAAAAGAGATCAATAATAAGAATTCTATGGTTAGAAAGAGATCCAATGCACGACCAAACTCCAACCCGAAAAAGACCCTTGCAATAAAAAGACGAAAATGCAAAAGCCCCTTCCCTGTTCAGAATGCGGGAGCACATTGTACAAGCCCAAAAGTACAAAAAAAAAAAAGAGTGAAACGAGACAGAAATTGAAAGAAAATGTGAATAAAGTATGGAAACCTTGCAACGAAAACAAAATGCAAGGCAAACGCCATGCTCTGGCAAAAGAGGGCTTAATGCATCTCCGTGATACTCTATAACAAGCAAGTCATCACATAATTATGGATCCATAAAATCCATTTTGTCTAACAACCGCCTGAATAATGAAGTACAATGGTCCTTGGACATGCAGAAAATTTACCAAAAGTAAAATATTTGACGCAGATCAGATTGCAAGGACTTCGTGGGCTTACCTAGGTCGATATTTTTTGCGGATGCATTATACCACTTTTCCACGAAGCATGGCTCATATTTAACGCACGAATCCTTAGAAAATATCCATATATCGTCCTTGTAAATGGATAGTCAGCACATTAAATAGGTATCATAAATGAAAACATGGATATTGTTGCACAAGGAGAAATTGTCGTATATAAGCAACTGTTGTTGCAGCCACAATATCCCAAAAGATGTCAGTAGCAGATACGAAAAGAAAGGATCGTTTACAACATGTAATGAGATAATTGAAATCGGCCATGTTCTGTGAACAGGAGGTTTGGTGCATCTGCGAAAAGAATCGATCCAGGTCAGTGCGCAGTCAGCACAGGCTGACCTGAGTCGAAAAACATTGTTTTTGCAAATTTTCTGCATCTCAAAGAACCAGTATACCTGTGATTCAGTCGGCGATTAGACATGATGGATTTTATATAATTGAACCGTGCTCTGTGAAAAGGGGGCTTAATGCATATACGAAAAGTATCGACCCAGGTCAGCCTGCGCAGTCCGCGCAGGCTGACCTGGGCCGAAACTTTTCGCTATTGGTCAATTTTCTGTTTGTCAAAGGACCAATCTACCTCAGGATTAAGTCGGTTATTAAAAAAAGTGGATGTTATGGATCCATAATTATGTGATGACTTGGCCTAGTGTAGTGTATAACGGAGATGCATTAAGCCCCCTTTTGCCAGAGCACGGCTCATATCCATAATTATGTGATGGCTTGCTTGGTTGGTAACATGCATCACAGTTGTTTATGAAACAAATCCCGCCCCCCCCCCCCCACCCCTTATGCCAGAGCGCAGCACAGATGTAAACTAATCATCATAGACTTAAAACGACGAGGCAGGGGAGTAAAATGTTAAAGTATCGAATGAAAAGGAAAAATAGGAAACATAATTATGAAGATATGGTACTTACGTTTGGCAGGTGTCACCAAGCCGGTCACTGTAACAATTTCATGTAAATTTCACAGTTTTCCCTGTCCATATTTAAGCACGGATTTCTCTTGTCGGAGGGTGTTATAATTTCCAGTGTAAATATATTTTTCCTGGTCAGCACTTTCAAAAACTAACATTTAATAAGCACAAGTCTTTTTTGACATAAAAAGGTGACCCTTTAACGATAGAGTTAAACAGTAACAAGAATCAATGACACTTGAGAAAAAACCTGCTATTTATATTTACTTAATGTATTTAACACTTTACCAGACGACAAATTTTAAACTCGTTCAAATTCAAAGCATTAGCGGACGACTAATTAAATGTGGCTAAAAGGGTGGTACTTGTCTATGAATTGGTAGAAAACATTGTGGGAAAAGGAGAAAATGCTGAATACCAGCATTTTCTCCTTTTCCCACAATGATTTCAAAAGGCGTTAAAGAAAAAGCGACTGCTTTGAAAAGGGTCAAAGATGATATGTTTAATCTTTATTTCCAATTTTAAAACTTCGAGGCGAGAACAAATATTCTGTTAACTTATTATAGGTGTACTACGGTTCTTATATTACACCGACACACCGAATTAACCCTTTATCAGACGACAAAATTTTTGCCTCGTCCAAATTGAAAGCATTTGCAGACGACAATTTTAATGTGGCTAGAATGGTGCAATTTTTCTTTGATAGTGTAGAAAACATTGTGAGAAAATGCTGGTTACCAGCATTTTCTCCTTTTCCCACAATGTTTTCAAAAGGCTTCTTTCCCAGGGTTGTTAAAAGTCGGAATTGTGCGGTAAAGGGTACCTTTAAAAGAATACCTTAAAACTTCTTATGACCTTTTTTGACAAATTAATGTGAAAAACTTCTTTATAAAATTCTACACTGGGTCCCGGTTGATTCAATATCATACCCTTTACCAAACAATCAGCTGTTTTTACAACCCCAAGGAAGTTGGCTGTTGAAAACACAGTAGGGGAAAAGAAGGCATATATATATAAAACATCATTCTAGCCATATTCAGTTTGTCGTCTGCTAATGGTTTCAATTTGTACAAGTCTAAAATTGTATCGTTTGATAAATAGAACGTTAACCCTATAGGAGCCAAATAAGTTGGATGGACGCACTCAATCAGTAGGAATATCCCGGATACTGCAAATTTCAAAGGTGTTTAAGGTCACATTTTCTCCAAAGCTATCGGACAGTGTAGAGCTGAGCTCAGATGGCATTTTCTGTGCAGTCTTATCTTAGTATACGCTGCCCGAAAAAGCAAAAATCGCTTTGGGTGCGGACAGGGTTGGCTCTACTATAAAAATTGGATTTTTACTCCCCTGCAGTTAGCAAATTTTGAACATATTGCCGGGAAAAGGAGAAAGTACTTGAAACATGGACTTGAACCTTTTGGCACACTTTTTTTTCCCATATCACTAAAAAGAGACATTTTCCTTGCCTTTGCATAATTTCCTTTTGGTCACATTTACATCTTTATATTAACTAGGTCTTTCAGTGTTAAATATATAAACTCGATCCCAGACTACAGCTGATGATACAATAAAATGAAACTCACGAAAATATTAATCTTAAAGGCTTGACTAAACAAGCAGACGGTATAGATCAAAGATCAGACTGCACGTTCTGTGCAGTCTGATCTTGATCTATACCGTCTGCAAAAGCTCTTTCGTTTTGTTACAGCGCTGAAAGGGTTAAGAAAAAACGCCCCTGTGATGTTCGATTAACCCTTTCGCTGGCAACTTAAGATCGGCTTTTTTTCGTTATTTAAAAGTAGATTTTCACTGCTAATGAAGGTAATTTTGTTTAAAGTTTACCATCAGCTCAAGGACGATGGATATTCAAGATCAGACGGAACAGAATGTGCAGTCTGATCTTGATCTACGCCGTCCCCAAAAAGCTATTTATCTCGCCATCGACACTGAAAAGAATTAATAGACCATTAGATAAAGTCTACGTTCGTAATTTTTTATTATCAGTATTCAATTCGTAAATACAGAGATTTCAATGATAAAAAATAAAAAGACCATTTATCTCGTGTTTCGACCATCACACTGTCAAAGGCAAAAAAAAAAAAACGTGTCTACATAATATTATACCGTAACTATTACCCCATAAATAACGACTTTAAAATCCACATTTATCCCATTAGTGCCTTCACTTTTCTGGTATATATTGTCTATCATTAAAATAAAGGTTTGGAAGAAGAAGGCAAGAAAACATAGTAGCAAAAGGAACAACTGCTTGTGTATCTTTAGGGCTTTTACCTTGTGTACTCTTACGAACATAAAAGTTCGCAACAAATGCATAGCTCAAATACAAACCGCCCGGCTTGGATTCGAACCCGTGCGGCAAAGATCCTCAGTTTTTGAGGTTAAAAGTCCAATACACTAACCAATGAGCCAAAGAGAATTCTCCCCAACGCGTTCTCCCCAACGCAGTTTTCAGGCATTAATTTTATACATGAAGAAGCTATGCTGTAAGAAAGGGGGTGATCTCCCGTAACAACTCTTTTGAGGCCACATTCTTAGTCAGATATAAATGAATGTTTGTTGGAATGTTTGTCGTAATGATATCTCGTACAATTTCGGAAATTCTTCACGTCGAGTCAAATAGTAGGTCATACGGGCAAATCTTTCTTCTGTAAACTCTAAAGGCCACATTTTTACTCCAATACTAATGAAAATCAGTCAGGTCGTTTGTGTTGATGATATCCCAGACAATTTTGAAAATGGGTCACATTGGGTCAAAAAGAAGGTCACTGGGTCAAAACTATGGAAAACTTAGTGTGCACTAGAGGCTACATTTTCGGCCCTATTTGCGTCAAAAAGTAGGTCACTGAGACAGACGTTATAAAAAAGTAGGTCACTGAGACAGACGCTATAAAAACCGCTTATACCATTTAGAAGCCACAATTTTAGTCGAGTACTCATGACAGTTGGTCAAAATCTTTTTTTATGAAATCTCGGACGAGTTCTTACATGTATAATGTCCGTCAAAAAGTAGGTCACTGGGATATGGTAACTACACCTGGTCTAAATCTTCTAAAAGATACCATCATGGTCAGGTGAGCGATTCAGGGCCATCACTGCCCTCTTGCTTTTTTCCCCCCTCAGTTAATTCTGCTAGGCGCTTCTTAAGGCGATGGTGTCCGCCCGAAACGGCGAGATTTCTCGTGTCCCAACACTCTCCTCCGTCACATTATCACACTTGGTCACTCACTATCTGCCACACTCACTGTCACGATCTCACCATGTCACTCTCGGTCTCTATCAGCCTAGTTTGTTGCTCTCTACCACACTCACGATCTTTCTCAGTTACTCTCTCACTTTCTACCTCACTGTTTTTGTCACTGTCTCGCGGTCTTCCCCGCATTCTCGCTGTCTACCTCACTCTCTGTCATACTCTCATAATCTGCCTCAATGTCCCTGTCACTCTTCACTCTTTATCTCACTGTCTACCTCACTCTGTCAGTCTTAGTTTCACCATCTATGAAGATCAGACTGCACAGTGAGCATTCATAAATGCTTGTTATTGTCAACAATATTAACGGTAGAACATTTCTTAAATTCTAGAGGAGGAAAAAACGTTCACATTTCGGTTCTAAGTTTTACCGGCTTTTACTACCCATTCATCCATCCATTAAATCCATTAAAATTTCCACGTATTCATTTAGCCTTTCGTTCGTCCGTCTATCTATTTAACCAGCCAGTCATCCTTCCATCCATGGATCAGTCTTTCCATGAATCAAGTCAATTCATCTATCCGATCAATCATTGATTTAAACCCTTAAGCTGCCAAGCATGATTCAAGTACTTGCAGACATTATGGACCAAGATCAGACTACATAGAGCATGCAGTTTTAACTTAGATCTATACTGTATGATTTCATGTGAAGTATTTTCGGCATTTGTCCATGGATATTTGAAGGCCACGAATTAAATATGACGAAAAAGGTAGGATTTGTTACCAGCGTTTTCCTCCTTTTCTTGCAATGTTTTCAACAGTTTTTTTTTTTTTTTTCAGAGTCGTTAAAACACACGACAATCTGGAAAAGGCAGAACAGTTAATCGTCTAGGCCTGGCCTAACAAATTTGTATGTGTTTCTATGGATCCATATGATCAGGGATATATAGGCCTGCACCCTATATACATGTATACCGATCCACGGTATGAGTTGGCAGAAACACAATTAACTTTAATGCCATAAGACTGTAAAAACTTATCCCGCCACTCTTCACTGAGTGACGACGATAACATTGTCGAGTTTGACCAGAACTAAACCATACCGTTTAGCGAAAAAGTCACGTGATCTATCAAAATGGCCGACTTGGAACCTCCCCCGATGGACGATGAGAATTCTAAGGATGAAAAAGAATTATTTGATGACGATGATGATTTAGTAAGAACGCTCCTTAAAATCATTTTCTCTCCGAATTCTCAGGGTATGAGGTTTGAAAAAATTAAAAGCGGGTTTTCACTCTGAAATTCTTGTTGTGAGAAAACATAAACACCTGCGGCATAATCAGCTGCCTCGTGAGGTGGGTGGGATGATTCAGAATTCCCGAATTATTTATTTCCTACTCCAAGATACACTCTATTCGTCTAAAATCAAACTTTGAAACTGTGAAAAAAATTACTGTGATGCATATGTGCAAGTTGTCATGCAGTGTTATGGCTCATTTTCTGTTAAAAGAAGTCATATCTTTGTGAAATCCACCCACCTAAAGGAAGTTAAATGCAAGTCCTCTTTGGGAGAAAAGTCTGGACCCTCAAGTCCATTTCAAACAGTTGGTTTAGATAGAAAATTGAAAATGCCGAACCTTATGAAGAGCAGGGCAATATACTTTTCAATATTGTTTGGGACAAAAAGCTAACTGAAAACAGATGATGAACACCTAAGATGATAGCAAAATTTTAGGCAAGACCATATTGAATGTGTAGATAACAAATGTGCCTCAATTGGTGAGATTTAAATTTGAAAGTTGGGAAATATTTCGGTATAATTGAGAGTGAGTGTTACCATACCTTCAGTCTGAAGGTTTGTGAGATGGTATTTTAGTGATTGTTTCTCCAGACCCCTTCATCTCAGCCATTCATAGAAAGCTTCTGGAAATTTCAATTCCTGCTGGTCATCTTTCAGTCACCTGAATATGTCATTTATCTGCTTGTCAGCTATGAAAATGGACAGGAATCGATCTGTGATTTAACTTCACATTGATACCAAGTTCAGTTAAATGTTTTCATTGATTTTTTTGTAATTTACCTTTTATTTGACATAAAAACATCTGACTTTTTTGTAAACAAACACTCATTATAATTTCAGTTAACTGCACACAGAGAGCCAGATAAGCTGTGTATTTGCTTATTTTACGCAAGTTGGAACAGGAAATACGCAACGAAACTTATTTTGAAGCGTATCAAATACGTAAATGCTGTCTAGGATATGCAATTCGTCTGATTTTCAATGCTAGGTTGGCGTTACCGATCGCCAAAATCGCCAATGGCGATTAACTTTTTCAGTTGGCGACTAAAACAACAAAAAGAGCCGATATTGGCGATTGTGAAAATGTGATAAGATAAAATTGTCGACCATGAAATTTTTATCAGTTTTGTATATTGAACGCTTCCTAATCTGTCAAATCAATGTACATCAACTTGCTTATCATATACAGGGTATCCTATGCTGATAATCCTTGCATCTCCCTTAACTATCCGATAGACCGGATGGAACAGTCTTGTACTATAAATAGAACAGAGCAATCGCAATTATTTGGACGTTGTAGTGCTGAACAAATTAATCAAGCTTTTACTTTTGTTTGTCAAGTAAATTTGACAGCATCAATTGCGGTATTTTTCTGAAATACTTGTCTTTTTAAGCTTTATGTGGCCTCATTAAATTCTTTTCTTGTGAAACATTTTTTTTTTTTTTGGTTAAAATCTAACGAATGCTAGATCTATAATTTCGTCAAATGAGAAATATTGTCGCCAGATATTTTTTGGTGATCGGCAGCGTCAAGGAGGGCCAAGCGTGAAACGATATTTCTTGAATCATTTGCAAGACCAAATACACGTGTTTTGGGGTAAATTTCATCAAAAGTGGGGTTAAACATATCCCTTGCAATGCATGAAATCGATGGTTCATTTGAAGAAAATCTAATTAGTTGTTTAGCAGACGGCACAATTTCAGAAACAACCAGATTGGAAAAAAAAAATGCAGACGACAATCAATACATGTAGCTCATGAGATGTTTTAATTTTGCCTTTGAAAAGGCAGTAAACATTGTCAGAATAGGAGAAAATGCAGGTTATCATCATTTTCACCTTTTCCTAGCAAATAGCCTTCTTTCTCAGGGTTGCTCAAACTTGGGATTGTATGGTCAAAGGTTAAGTCTGATCAAAATACACATATTGTTGAATTTATGGAACTTTAAATAATTAATCAGCCTACAAGCACAGGATTTTGCAGCTGACTTTTGACGTTTTAACACTTTGCTCTCTATTGTATGTGATGGGAACATCAGAAATATCTAAAAAAAAGGAAAAAAAACTGAAAGACTTGCAAATTTATATCAGTGCTACAAAGCTATAGATCTATATACTGATCATACATGGCTCAATGTCATGTAATACTCAGGAAATGCCACAATCAAAGACCAAGTCACAGTGATCAGGTTCATCGACAGGTTTTGACCGACAACATTTTTGGCTACTAAAAATTTTTGGCTGGCGCCAATCTAGATGCATATTTTTTTGTCTACAACCAAATTCGGCTTTATTGTCATTAAAACGCTTACATACCACTTTCTGAACGAATTGCAACCTTCTATGTCACTTGATTATACATGTACTTTGTTTCGGAGTTCGGCGCGGTATGGAATCGTGTCGCCCCAAAACCGTTTTATGAACAAGGAACACTTTGTATTTTGAAGTTGTTCACCTTGTATGGTCATATCTAGGGATTCCACAGTTACATGCAATTAAAATGTATCAATGTAGTTAGCGCGGCGTATCTCAGAAGCCTGTACACAAAACTGTGATGTATCAGCAGAAATCGCGGATTCACGGAACCAAACAGTGCCAAGTGTCACTGAAAATATTTGTCAAAATTGATAAAGCATGATGAATTTTTTGCCTTAGTTTTAAATTATATAGCACAACACCAATTTCTCTTTTTTTAACAATGTACATAAATGATAATTTATCTTACAATTAAAATGGTATAAACAGTAAGAAATTATTTACTTTCTTTCTACTACCTATTGAATAATCATTTCCACATAATTCAATAATATTGACTTTCAAGACAATAAATTGTCTTAACCAATTATCAGTATAAAGAATCACTTTAGAAAACATATCTGTAACGTATTATCAATTTTTGGAAGTGTGAGTCGGCAATTTTCGTCGCAAGCGTAAGCCATTCTAATGTTCGGCTTATCGTGCTCACAGAGAATCAAGTAGGCCTGCAAAAGAGCCCAAGGCACAGGCAATATGTTCTGCCCTTGTGAATGATATAGTTAATGCTGCAATGTAATCATCGGGGCAAAAATGTCCGAAAGGAAACAATTGAAAAATGGCAAGGAATGTACTCCTTTGCTTCTTCTATCGCACAATGAAAATACGTCTGAGATGTGATTTATGTTCAAGGTACAATATCAAAACTGACTGGGCTTCGGATGGTACCCAAGATATTTAGAAATCCTTGATTGAAAGGCATAGCCTCTCTGTAGAAAATTGGTCAGCTTGTAAGTTGTCTTTGCAGCATAAATGTGCTGACAATATTCTCGAAGATTTTGATGGCTCAGCAGCGCCAACAGATCCAGACAAATGTCTTCTAAAGACTGTACAAACATTGATGAAGAACGATATCCTTCATGAAAAGGTTTTCTTTAATACAGTGTCCTGCTTATAACTGATAAAAAGAATAAAATAATACTGTTATTTTTCAATCAATCTTACTAGCTGGATACTATAATATAAAAATGATGTGATTGAAACATACTCCAGTTCCCAACTGAAGTAAAACTTGGTTTTTACTCTACCATTAAAATTTTGTTGCTTAAAAATTTGCTTCTTAAGCAAAGTGGTTTCAATTTACCCCTTTCATAAGCAAAATGATGCTTAAATACTCCTTGGCTCAAAAAATTATCTGGGGCACTGTGCACATGCGTATTCAATTTCATTTGAAATAATGACATTGTGTGATTGGCTATTTAAGTGATAAGTATGACTTCTCATTAATGAAATACAGTTGAACCTCGTTTGTTCGCACGTCGCTGGTTTCAGGGATGTGCCAACGCCGCGATTCCGCGATATCATTGCGGAAGAATCTGAGAAATCTCATTAAAAATCTCCAAACGCGAGAAAAAATCGCATCTAAAATCAAAAATTGATGATCGCAAAAGATATTTTCACTTTAGTTTTCGATTGTCAAAAAGGGACATAAATCATTCAGACTGGTGTATGCATGATTATAAATCAGTATCATGGTGATGCTTGAATCTAGACTGCATAACACGCTTTTTATAATCCTATCAAACAACCGCTCTAGACATTTGAATTTTGCATAATGCGCTTTTAATAATCCTTTCGGACAACCGCTTGTTTTTGTTTGGTAAAGCGTTTTTCACGTTGCAAATTTGCAGACGGAGTTTTCGAATGAAAAATGTCACAAAAAAAAAAAAGAAGTTGAAGGCCAAAGAGGGCAATAAAATGTTTATTTGGAAATTTGAAATGACCAGTTTTTGCCACTAAAAATATTCTAAGCTTCAATCTGATGCAAGAATTATGGGCTAAAGCCTATGTACATAGAGAATGCACGCTGCTCTGTTTGTAACAGCTTATCAAGCTGTGTTGTTTATGAAAACGTGATAACGGTGTTAATCCACTTACCTGGTTTAAAATGACGGGTTAGAAAATACCTGCTTCCTTAATTGACAAATGTATATCAAAAAGTGCTGTAATGCTTCTCCAGCAATTAATTGATATGAAAAGAAGACCGTTGAAAAAAAAAAACCGCAGAATCCCATGACACAACAAAGGTCATTTTGAATTCTTCCGATCAGAGGCACTTTAAACTGTCTTTTCATCTTAAATTATGGATTTACACAGTGAATTTACATAATATTTGTATAAAACAATAAGTGAAAGCTAAAATCACTGTTCAGTAATGAGGAAACAACTTTGGTGGTTGTATAAAATGTGAATTATTTTACCTACAAGTTACATGGTGGAGGGTGGAGGTAAAGCCTTCCTGTGTTACAGTGTTAGCACAGGATCAAGTGTTAAAGAAGAATGAAAAAGACTTTTTATGGATGTGACCTTTATTTTCTCCTTTTTCAACAATGTTTTAAGCTATGAAAGATAAATCCAGTCATTCTAGCTACATTTGAGTTGTAAACTGAAAATGCTTTTAAGTATGAATGGGTCTAAAATTTTGCTGTTTGGTAAACAGTAAAAAGATGTGTTTGTGTCCATTTATTCATAATGATGAACTATATTCTAGAGCTTCAAGTAAATATTCATCTATCCACATCATTCCAACAAGTCTGTAGATCATTAGATGAGGTATTTTCCTGTTTGATTTGTCCATGAATAAAGAACATGATTTGAAAATTTGGTTTTATTTCATCCTTATCTCTCCATAACAACCAAGTAATTTTTACCCTTGGACATTTCTCTTTGACTCTTGGAAAATTCCATTTTGACTCTTGAAAATTTGAGCCCAAGAATCAATAACTCTTGAGATCCAGGACCTAGTGAGAACCCTGACTTAGTGTTCAGTAAAGGTACAATTTTTTTTTTTATCTCTTGAGCATTGAAGACAAATGTCTCATACTTTTTTAAAAAATGTCATTAAAAAAATACAAATGAGATTTTCCTCTCATGGCTTTAGTCTGACAGGCATATCCCTGTGGTTTGCTGCAATGTGTTCATTTGTATGCTATCACCAGTCCCAATTTTTTTTCCTTCTTTATCATTGTTAAATTCCTCGGAATGCTTCGGATGTCGGTGGTTCATAGTTTGTAGTATATTTCACGTTCCCCAAGTATTATTCGATCACAAATTTGTACCTAAAGTTCATAGATAAATTAGTCTGATTGCAAACTTGTGAAGGTGTTAAAACCCGTAACCAAACTGGATTT
The DNA here is from genome assembly GCA_946811185.2 of Hippopus hippopus. Classification (NCBI taxonomy): domain Eukaryota; kingdom Metazoa; phylum Mollusca; class Bivalvia; order Cardiida; family Cardiidae; genus Hippopus; species Hippopus hippopus. Next base: position 36,972,857 of record OX328104.1, read on the forward strand.
TCACACCTGTTGATTGACAACGTCAGTTGATACCAATTAGCCACAAACGGTTTATGTAATTAATGGCTTTGTTTGGTTTTATATGTCAATTAATGCACTAAATTAATTGATCAAAGTGACAATTAATATTCAGAAATTCCTTAAAACAACCAAACTGTTATAAATTCTCAGACAAAACTTCCGATCGTCCTATTTTTTTTATCTACATGACTACACTACACACAAAACTTATTGTTGAGCAACCTGGTGTAGACCCAGAAATGGGGGGAAAGCCAGGTCGACAACTGGAAAGTAGGAAATGGAAATGCGACCTGACACAAAAACATTCGAGGTGAAGTACAAGAAGCTTAATGGAAATATTGTGGGCAAAAGAGAAAATGCTGAGTAACCAGGAAATTCTCCTTTTCCCGCTATGTGTTCTACCCACCAAGAGGCAAAGTCCATCATTTCAGCCTCATAAATTTGTCTGCAAATTTTCTCAATTTGAACAAGTCTGCATTTTTTTTCTATGATAAGTTAAATGAATTAGACAAGGGGATAAACCAATGATAAAGGTTGAAGTCCTCTGAGTCTTTTGATCCTCAGAAGGGGAAACCACTCCATTGGAATTCAACTAACACAAAAACAAGAGATCCATGCATTGTTTCATGTGTTTATTATAACTAGTACATGTATTTATAAATGGATGAAATAAAAATAAATAAACTTCCATTTATTACTGTATTGAAACCATTCATGTATCTACTACACTGTATTTGGGACTCAGAAAATATTTAAAAACGTCTAGCCCAAATAGAGGGTACTGGAAGACATGCTTTGTCAATACGATCATAGAGGTCGGCATACGGCACCCAAAATATCCGAACACAGTCACACTTTTTGGTTCATACTACGTTTTAGTTCGTATAAAAATCCTGGTCCCTTGCGATACAAACTAAAGAGATTCCACTGTACATACAGTAAGTTAAGTTTCACTTATCATGCCCAAGCTGATAATACAGAAGCCGATAATTTGTAAAAAAAAAAATAACTTCATTTTACTGGAAATGATATCTGAATCATGTGCAATAAATGTCAAACCTAGTTTCGATTCCACTGGAAGTGGGTCAATGGATATTTACATTCAAAATAATGAAATTACAAGGAAGTAACCGTAACATTTTTTAATTATTTTGGTGTTTTTGTAAAGATTAATCATTAGTCTATCGATCAAGGACCTTATTGCTAGCTGGCAAAGAAAAGATCGACACATACAGCCATTTGATATGATGCCAGTATTTTTATTTATCAATCCAGAATGGGCATAAGGATAGCTGCTATTAAAGTGGGCGGAGAAACAATCACCAAAATAACGTTGGAGCAAACCTTCAGACTGAAGGTAGTGTTACCAATATTTTCTCCATTTTTCATTATGTTTTCAAAACCCTTACTTATCATGGTCATAGAAACAGGGAGTTTTTTGGTAATGGGTGAAGGCATGGTAGGATTAAGTTTTTTATGTATCTTTTTTAGAATCCCTTTGGAGATGTGGAGGAACCCAAGAAGGAAGAAAAGACCAAAATTCCAGTTGATGTGAAAATTGATGATGATAAAGATGATGATGAAGACATTTTTGGTGGTAAGCTTATCCTCATCTTTTTCTAGCTTGATCCTGTTTCTGTTGGATCAGTTACATTATACTGTTGCGTAGACAAAGAAGATGTGAAATTGGCACAAAGCTGTAACTGACTGTCTGTTCATTGTCGGTTAGGTTTCATTTTCAAAGCTACTCAGTTGCTTTTGCAATTAGGGTGAACCTTCAAACCGAACAACAAGATTTTAGACTTGTCCATTTCAAAGCATTTGCAGGTGACAAATAAACTATAACTCTAATGATAAAGGTTTGTCTTTGAAAAACCTTCTCTAGGGTTGTTAAAAGACCAGTATGAGCGATAAATAGTTAATTCAAAGATTTGTAATGTATATCACATCAACAGACAGAGAAGTAGTGTGTTTTTTTCATAAATCAGGATACCTTGTTTTGTCCTAATTTCTACTCATCTTGTTAGAAATTAGGGCATAAAAATGAAATTTGTGGTATTCAGTTCTATTTTCTCATCAAGAAAATTCCATTGGGTACCACCAACATTGGTTATGGTAAGGAAATGGTTTCTAACAACTATTGAATGCAGCAAAATTTATACCTAGCTCAAGAAACATACTGACCATTTACATCCATCACTTAAATGGGGTCATCATTGATTCATTGGTCAAGATGTAGGATTTACTAAGCAGAGGCCTGAACTTTGATCCTAGTCCAAGGTACTGGACTTTTTCTAAGGAGTGTTCTCGGGCAAGACACTTCAGAACTCTAGTCTGCTACTTGCAAGACCCAAGACACATGAATGTGAGCTGTCACCACAATACAACTGAAATGCAGTTGAAACTTACATGTAACATCTTCCAATCAATCAAGCATCACTTAGCTAGGGCTTGACATACCAATAACACCCCAAGCCATCAAAGCAAGATTCTGTACTGTACTATAATAAAAGTAATCTACATAGATTATGAAGGGAGGGAAGTGTAACATTTTAAGTTTTTCTGCTTCAGATGGTGGTTAAAAGGTGATGTCATTCATCAGAATTTTCTCATGAAGAAAATTCAGTAGTACCAACTATAAAAGTTTTACGGTAGCTTAAACCTCTTTATTTCACATCGGTTTTGAAGCAAGTCCTGGAACTTATATTAATCACTTGTGATGATGACTTCGGAAACTCAACTAATACTTGTGATTTATGTAATTCCAAAGGTTGACTCTGCTCATGAGGATTTGAACCTGGAACCTCTGATGTGAGGGTCATGTACACTCTACAAAGACACTAGTACCTCCCATTTGTAAGTTTTGGTGTAAAAGTAAAGTTTGCAAAATATACTATATTATTTCAGGTGGTGGCACAGAGGTTAAGCTGGACTCGGATGAGGGTGAACCTGACAAAGAACCTGAAGTTGTGAAACAAGAACCTGCACCTGTAGAAGAGGTAAACCTCACTGAGGACTCAACTCCAGAGGCAGAAAATGAACCAGAACAAGAGCCTATTACTCCAATTAGTGCAGAGGAAGAGAGGAGGGACAGACCTAAGTTGGATGTTTCACAGTCCACCACAACTGTCTCATCTAAAGTCTCTACTCGTACTTCTTCAAAAGACAGTGACAAGGTAAGTTGATCTTCTTTGATATTCTCTAAGGTTATCAGATATGACTCTATGTGCTTTTGCAAACAGTTTAGATCAAGATCAGACTACAAAGAACTTAGAGTCTTATCATTGACCTACTCTGTCATATATGGTGAAATGTTTTCAATAAAATAGAGCTTGATCTTTCTAAACTTTACCATTGAGTTGAAATTCTCAATTAAACCTATACCACACAATCCCGACTTTTAATGACCCTGTGGTAAGAAGCTTTTGAAAATGCTGTTGGAAAAGGAGAAAATGCTGGTAACCAGCATTTTCTCCTTTTCCAACAATGTTTTCTATCCTTCCCAAAACAAGTTTTAATTGTGACTCACATTTACTTAGTCGTCTGCAAATGCTTTCAGTTTAGACAAGTCTAATATTTTGTTGTTTGGTAAAGAGTTAACCTATTAAGCAATGTAAGGGTTCTTTTTTACTTGTTGGCTGTTACATAAAGAATTGCGATAAGTGTTTCCAGTGAACAGAAAAAAGCAAGTTAATGTAATGTCAAGGCAGCTTTTGCTAAATTATGTCTCAAAATATGTTTTGAGAAGAATATTGTGTGAAGTAGTGATAAAAGAATCACAGGAGAGCATTGATAAGTGCACTGGCTGCCATTATGTAAATAAAATCATATTGAAAATGGTTTTAAAAACAAACAAAAAAACAAACAAAACAAAATATGTAATATAAATTCAAGGCTTTTCCAGAGGAAAAAGAATTAGAGATTTATCAAAAATGTTTATTTTTTTTCATTTCAGATTGAGGAAAGTTCCCATACTATTGACATTACAGTAACAGAGCCACACAAGATTGGGGATGGTATGGGAGCTTACATTGTGTACAAAGTAATAACTAAGGTAAGCTGTTTTTTTCTTTTATACAGCTTACGATAACTTTACCAAATGGCAAAATTTTTGATGGAAATCATATATGATAGGGTAAAGAGATTGTGGGAAAAGCAGAAAATGCCGATCCCCAGCATTTACTCCTTTTCCCATAGTGAATTTAAAAGCCCTCTTCCACAGGGACCTTAAAACAGGAAATTGTTTGGTATAGAGTTGATGAAGAACAGAACCAACTTTTAATTTCTTTAGGCATTCTCAAACTCATCTTATTATTGGAAAACAGGATTCACTTAAATTTTTAGGATATTACCAGTAATACCCTTTGGCAAGAAAGAAAATATTATAGAATAGCAGTAATCTTGGGAAATTATTTTCTTGTCATAATATCTGGGTTTTTTTTACTTTCAGACAAACATTCCAGTTTTCAGAAAAGGAGAACTTATTGTGATACGCAGGTTTAGTGACTTTCTGGGTTTGTATGAGAAACTCAGAGAGAAGCATGCTCATAATGGTAAAATTGTGCCACCAGCTCCAGAGAAAAGCCTTGTTGGTATGATTTTACCTCTGTTCAACCCTTTACTAAACAATCTTGCGTTTTTCCCATACATAGGAAGACTCATGAAGCATCATGGGAAAAGGAAAAAAAAAATGCTGGTATCCAAGAGAGCATTGTTCAATAGTAAGACAGGGATGGTTTCCATTAAAAAAGTGAAAGGAGCCAAGATACAGTCATTATCCTTGTATTACCAAATATTGGAATCTTATGTCCCCTGAACTCTGTACCCAATGACAAAACTTTAGACTGGCCTGAATTGAAAAATTAAAAAGCATTTGCAGACAACAAACTTAGGGCTATTTCAGTTAAACATAGATACCAGGAGAAGATGGCACTTTCAATTAAGATCATCCCCCTACAGATTCAGGTTTCTTTTCAATTGTACCACCTGCAGAAGCAGTTTGTATCAAAAAAATCCTGCTACAGAAGCAAATTTTGTATGGACAGAAGCCAGTTTTCATCTCTTGTTATACTGTTATGTAGAGCTTTATTTTGTGATTGGGACTCACCAGAGTATCGTAATTACTCTACATAAAACCTCTTTACAAGAAAACCTGTGGTGATCAGAAAGTAGCAGGGTTTGCTGTTGTTGTATCAGGGTTTTAACTATTTTGCTCATCCTTTTGTAAACAATATGGCAGACATTGAAGCAACCTATCTTTGGATGAACCATTTAATTTAGGTAATATATCAGTTCTAGTTGTGTAAAATATTTGCTTCTATGTCTTCTATAGTGCTCTACACATTTGAATCATATTTCAGCTGTAGAAAAAAGACCTCCCATCTAAAGAAGCAAATTTTCTACCACCCTCTCCTCCTACAGAAGCACTGAACTCAAAGGAACACCCCATGACAGTAGTTTGAAAAAGTGCCATCTTCCCCCAGACCTTTATTTTACTGGAATTGGCATAAATGTTGGTCAAATGATTGGATTTGTAGTAAAGTATAGAAAATAATGTTGGAGAAAATGCTGGTTTCAAGCATTTGCTACTTGTTTCAAAATGCTTTCAAGCCTTCTTCCTCAGAGTTCTTAAAACACATGACTATTTGGTAAGGGGTTATCTGAAATATGAGGTTTGGGGAGAAGCCCTAAGAAACATGCCATAATGCAGGTTGCTGATAAGCTCTGACTCGGTTTCAATTTCTTTGACAAATTTCATACTCAAAGGCTTTTTGTTAGTCTGTTTGACCCTCTACCACGTAATCCGGACTTTTAACAAACTTCAGGAAAAAGCCCTGTAATCCTTTACAATTCATAGTTTTAACCACCCTCAGGTAACAGGCATTTTGAAAACATTGTGAGAAAAGAAAAAAATGCTGGTAACCAGCATTTTCTTCTTTTCCCACAATGTTTTCTTGCCTGCCAAAACCAGATTTCAATTTTGAAGTCATATTTAATTTGTCATCTGCAATTTGGAAATGTCTAAAAATTTTGTCCTTTGGTAAAGAGTCAAAAACATTGAGGGAAAAGAAGAAAATGGTAACCAGCATTTTTCGTTTTCCCAACAATATTTTCTACTGTTTGTTATATGCATGTAATTTGGGAAAGGGTTAAACCTTATTGATAAGCCTTATTTACTGTGAATTTCATTAAAGTTGTTATCTGTGAATTTCATTCCAGAAGGTTACGAGTAAATTATAGCACAAAATTAATGTAAGTTAAGTGTAGAACCCAAACAAGTGTTATAGGAAACTATTTCAGGTATGACAAAGGTTAAGATGTCCAAAGAGGAATCTGGCTCTGCTGACTTCTTGGAGAGACGAAGAGCTGCACTTGAAAGGTAGAGGATAGTTTCAAACCTCAACTCTTTATCAAACAGCAAAATTTTAGACTTGTCCAAATTGAAAGCATATGCAGACGACAAAAAAAAAAAGTGAATAAAAAACTGAAACTGGTTTTCAAAAGGGTAGAAAACACATTTGGGAAAAGTAGAAAATGCAGGTTACCACAATGTTATCAAAAGCATTCTTTCTCAGGGTTGGTGAAGCAGAGATTGTGCTGTAAAGGGTCAACAAATGACTTTTCAAAAAAGTGATGCTTTTTTTTTAGCTCCACTGGCCGAAGGCCAGCGGGCTTATGTCATGGCCCGTTGTCCGTCATGCATCCGTCCGTCCGTGCGTTATCTTTTATTTCAAACGTCTTCTTCTCTGAAACTACCCATCCAATTTTGATGAAACTTCACAGAAATGATCCTGCCATGGTCCTCTTCAGAATTTCTTGAAAGAATTTGATTCCGTCAAAAACTCTGGTTGCCATGGCAACAAAACTTAAAAATATTGGAAATCTTTGAAAATCTTCTTGTCTGAAACCATAAGGCCTAGGGCTACCAAATTTGGCATGTAGCTTTATCTAGTGGGCCTCTATCAAGTTTTTTCAAATTATAATCCTGGGGTCAAATTTGACCCCGTCCCGGGGGTCACAAGTTTTACATGGGCTTATATAGAGAAAACTTTAGAAATCTTCCTGTACCTAGCCATGAGGCCTAGGGTTACCAAATTTTGCATGTGGCTTTATCTAGTAGGCTTCTACCAAGAGTGCACAAATTATAGCACTTGGGTCAAATTTGACCCCAGCCCGGGGATCACAAGTTTTACATGGGCTTATATAGGGAAAACTTTAGAAATCTCCTTGTACCTAGCCATAAGGCCTAGGGCTACCAAATTTTGCATGTGGCTTTATCTAGTGGGCCTCTACCAAGAGTGCCCAAATTATAGCCCTGGGGTCAAAATTGGCCCTGCCCCAGGTGTCACAAGTTTTACATGGGCTTATAGAGAGAAAACTTAAGAAATCTCCCTGTACTTAGTCATAAAGCCTAGGGCTACTAAATTTCGCATGTAGCTTTATCTAGTGGGCCTTCACCAAGAGTGCGTAAATTATAGCCCTAGGGTAGAATTTGATTCATCCCCAGGGGTCAGAAGTTTTATATAGTGAAATCTTTAGAAATCTTATTGTTACTAGCCATAAGAACTAGGGCTGCCAATTTTAGACCTGTCTCAGGGGTCTCATGTTCAAAACCAATTGGCCAAGTATTGTAATGTTTGGAATGTAGGGATTTTACGTATTAGCCAGTGGAGCAATACAGGGCCATCATGGCCCTCTTGTTTTACCATCCTGAGGACAAAGGCTCATTTGAAAACATTTTTGAAAAAGGAGTACCTGCTGGTAACCAGTATGGCAAATCAAGGATAAATCTCATGATTGGATCCAGTTGTAATTTATTGTCCTGCTAATGCTATCAGTATGGATATGTCTAAAGTTTAGTGTTCTATTAAAAAGTTAAATCTTGGAGTGCTCAACACAGTCCTATTGATAGTGTAGGCAATGTAGATTGAGATCAAACTGCCTTTTGTAGACAGTGTAGATCAGGACAAGACTGCACAAAACATGTTGTCAGATTTTTTAGCTCACCTGAGCACAACGTGCACAAGGGGAGCTTTTAGGATCACCCTGTGTCCGTCGTGCGTTGTTCGTCGTACGTCGTCTGTCATCAACAATTTCTTTAAACATCTCCTCCTCCTAAACCACTGGGCCAATTTGGACCAAACTTGGCTGGAATGTTCCTTGGGAGGTCCTCTTTAAAATGTTCACAGAATTTGATTCCATCAAAAACTCTGGTTGCCATGGCAACCAAATGGAATTTTCTAAGAAATTCTTTAAAAATCTTCTCCTCTGAAACCGTTGGTCAGATTTTGAAATCATTTCACAGAAATGTTCCTTGGGGGACCCTTTTCAAAAATTGTTCGCGAAATTTTGATCCGTCGAAAAACATGGCAGGGGGCGGGGGGGCTCCTTGTGTCAAGTGGTGTCAACAATTCTTTAAACATCTCCTAAACCGCTGGGCCAATTTGGACCAAACTTGGCTGGAATGTTCCTTGGGAGGTCCTCTTTAAAAACTTTTCACAGAATTTGATTCCATCAAAAACTCTGGTTGCCAACCAAATGGAATTTTTAAGAAATTTTTTAAAAATCTTCTCCTCTGAAACCGCTTGTCAGATTTTGAAATAATTTCACAGAAATATTCCTTGGGTGACCCTTTTCAAAAATTGTTCGTGAAATTTTGATCGTCGAAATACATGGCTGCGATGGAGGGGAGGGGGGGGGGGCTGTTTGTATTCTTTAAAAATCTTCTCCTCTGAAACCGCAGGTCAGATTTTGAAATAATTTCACAGTAATGTTCCTTGGGTGACCAATTTCAAAATTTGTTAGTGAAATTTTGATCTGTCGAAAAACATGGCTGTGGTGGTGGTGGGGGGGGGGGGGGGCTCTTTGCATCGTGCGGTGTCAACAATTCTTTAAACAACTTCTTCTCCTAAACCGCTGGGCCAGTTAGAACCAAACTTTGCTGGAATGTTTCTTGGGAGGTCCTCTTTAAAAACTGTTCACAGAATTTGATTCTATCAAAAACTCCTTGCACTGTATTGACTTAAAGAAATTCTTTGAAATTCTTTTTCTCTTAAACCATTTGTCAGATTTTGAAATAATTTCACAGAAATGTCCCTTACATGCCCCTTTTGAAAAAAATGTTAGAGAAATTTTGATCCGTCAAGAAACAAGGCTGTGGTGGTGGGGGGCTATTTGCACTATACGGACATGAAGAAATTCTTAAAAATTCTTCTTCTATGAAACCACTAGTCAGATTTTGAAATAATTTCACAGAAATGATCCTTTGGTGCCAAATTATGCCCCTTTTTTGAATTACAATTTTAACTTAATATCCAGCACCCAACAGCCAATTGTTGGCACCCGCATGCGGTGCTCTTGTTCTTTTTATTGAAGTTATTGAAGAAAAAGTTTTGGAATAACAAAAAAAAAAACTGGCTATGGTCTACTCAAATATTCAGGTGAGTGATCCAGGGCCATCTTGGCCCTCTTGTTATCTACTCTGGCCAATATTTTGTAAAATACTCAAGCAAAGCTCCCTTGAAATGGTAATGTTTTGGTCTCTTTTACTGGTTGAGAAGGTCCATTCCATATATCTAGTGTTGAAAAAGCTAAGCTTAAGGTGTTTATTTCAGCTGTTCATCTCATTTGATAGGAGAGATTTGGGCATGCACTATAATGTAAGACATTTAGTTTGCTGGTCGTACATAGAATCATACTATGTACATGCCTACAAATACATAACAATGGTTTTACTGTAATTTTTTTTTTTATCTTCTCATTGAAACTATAGGTATATGAACAGAACTGCTAGCCATCCAACACTAGTTCATGACCCTGACTTTCGTGAGTTTTGTGAGCGAGATGGAGAGCTTCCCAAAGCCACAAATACATCGGCACTCAGTGGAGCTGGGGTAAAACGTCTCCTTAGTAAAATAGGGGATTCTGTGGAGAAAATCACTTTCAAAATGGAGGAGACAGATGAGGTAAAGTGTTGTCTTTGATATGTTTTGTAGTAGTGCTAGAATTTGCATAGCTTTTCCATGTACTGATAAGTTTGATGAAAATTTTACCATCTAAGGAAATTTACTATGATGTTTAATCTGTCCATCCTTCTTTTTTATCTAGGACTTTTTAGATATGGCTTCAAATTTGCTTTTACATGAATGTGGGGCAGTTATGTTTTTGTTGAGGGTGAAAAATATTTGGCTTGCACAAGGCACTGAACTTTCATAATGTATCTGAGTTCTTGATTGCTAAAAGCTCAGATTGGGAAAATTGTAATCTATTTTGAAAGAAAAATAAAAAAGCCCAAATATTTTGTTGTAGAGGTGATAGGTTGTTTGCTTTATTTTATTACATGCAGTCTGTTCTATCCTCTAACATTTCTATTTTCCAAGATAAATATTAACCCTTTACCAAACAATCCTGTGTTTTAACAACCTGATTGAAAAAAGCTTTTGAAAACATTGTGAGAAAGGAGAAAATACTGGTAACCAGCATTTTCTCCTATTTTCCACCATGTTTTCCACTTGTTTTAACACAAAGTCAAGCATGTAAACCATTTTCTATTTGTTGTCCCAAAATGCTTACAGTTTGAACAAGTCTCAAAATCTTGGTGTTTGGTAAAGTGTGAAATATTATTGAATACAAAATTCTGCAGCAAATTTACTCAGCCATCCAAGATGCTTGTAATATAACAAAATAAATTGACAATTGAATGGTCTACAGTCATTACCAAACTGTCACATGTTTCTAGTACCCTAACAGAGGAGGCATTTGAAAACGCTGTTCAAAATGCAGAAATGCTGCTTACCAACATTTTCTCCCCCTTTGTGTTTTGTACCTTTTCAAGAGCAAATTTCATTATTTTAGCCACATTTTAATTTTTACAGTTGTTTAGTCTATTCAGGTTACAGGGCTTATTGGCTAAAAGATCCATTTTTATCAGTAAAATATGGATGCAATGACAATCAAGAAAAAATGGTAAATGGAGAAATTGCTTAACTCTATACCAAACAGCAAAATTTTAGGCCGGTCCAAATATGAAAGCATTTGTAGACAAATTTAAAGTTGCTGAAATTCTCTGATTTGTCTTTAATAGGATAGAAAACATTGTGGGATATAGAGAAAATGCTTTTTTATGTCAGGGTCATTAAAACTCATTTGGTGAAAGCATTTAACAGAAAATCTACTTGACGAAAGCCATTTCTCCCTTTTTCATAATATTTAGAACAGTTTTCATATAGCACTGGTATTTGAGGGAGTTTTGTAAAGTGAAAGGTTTCATTAAGGTCAATTCTGAAAATAAGTTTTGCTAAACAGATGTTGGAGATTATCTGAGAACAAAATAGTGGGCTTATTTTGAGCAAACAGTGAATATTTTAGATTTTTACCTGCATGTCATAGCACTTTAATATTAGGCACTTTATACCTTTTGTAAGTAGTCATAGATACTGTAAAATTAGGACAAGAGTTAAAGGAGTGTATTATTAGATTTGACCAGTTCATCTCTTCACCAGAAAAAAATTTAGACTCATCCAAATCAAAAACATTTTGCAGATGACACATGAAATATTACTAGAATGACTGGGTTGTTTATGAAAGAGTAGAAAGCATTGTTGGACTGCTTTTTTTACAATTTGTTCAAAAAGCTTTTTTTCTTTAAAACACAGGATGGCTATGAAAATAATCCAATGTTCTTACAACCTTGAGGGAGTAGGCTTTTGAAAACATTGTAGGAAAAGGAGAAAATGCTGGCTAACACCTTTTTCTCCTTAACTCATGTTCTTTACTCATTCAGAGACAAATCTCAATATTTGAGCCATGTTTGATTTTTTTGGAAAAGTCTAATATCTTGTTGTCTGTAAGGAGATAAAATGCAAATCTTGATGTATATTTTACAGTCTCCTCTAGAGCTGATGTTCTAGGTAGTCAAATGTTTTTAGCAGTCAAGACAGTTCATGTTGGTTGTTGCAAAGAATTGATTACTTTAGAATAAGAATATCTGAAGCAAAAATAGCATGTACAACTTGTGTTCATTACCTAAAGCTATGTTGTCGGTCTCAAATAAATCATTAACCTTCTCCTATATGAGCCATGCTCATATGCCTTGTTTTACCACAATGTGCTTTTGGCTGAGGATGCCCCTCCCCTACATTGTGTCAGAACTTAAGACATATTTAGCAGTTAATGAGTACTTTTGATTTAGTATGATATAATCGTTTCATAGGATGAAAGTTTTTTTTAAGATAGAGTTTTTCAATTGTAGGGCCACTTTGGTCTGATTTCAATAGATTTTTGAAAACTTTGTAACAGAGAAATTACTAAAACTGATTATCATTTTGCCTGTTTGTTTTGATGCCATATTAATTGAGTTTGTAATATGAATTGCTTGTTCTTGTAGAGTCTTTATTATGGAAAAGTCTTTATGGCTTATTTTGAGCTAAATGAATAGAGTTCTTCTTTCAAAGCAGAATAAGGTTTTTACTTAGTGACCATTAATTCTTTGTCAGATGACAAACTTAAGCCTTATTCAAAGTGAAAGCATTTGCAGACAACAAATTAGATGATAGGATTTGATGGGTTGAAAGAAACAAGTTTGATGAGGAGAAAATGCTTGCTACCAGCATATTCTCCATATCTCCTTTTCTCATAATGTATGCCATTAACCAACATTTTCTCATTTTCCCACATTGTGTGCTATCCTTCAAAAGACACATCCTATCAGTGAACCTGGATTTATTTTGCTGTTTATAATACATGCTTTTAGTTTGGACAAGTCTATAATGCTGTTGTGTGGGAAAAAACTAAAGTAATGTTCATCTTAATTCTTTACCAAACGACAAAATTTTCAGACTGGTCTAAATTGAAAGCGTATGCAGATGACAGATTCAATGTGGCTTAGATAGTGGTTTATGTTACTGGAAAAGTGAACAACACTTTGGGTAGAGGAGAAAATGCTGATTACCAGCATTTTCTCCTTTTCCCAAATTGTTTTTTCAGACTTTACTCTAATGTTGTTTAAAAATTGGGATTGTTTGGGAAAGGGTTAAACCCTCTTTTTTTTTTATATTTATTTTGATGTTTAAGTAATTTCAACATATATTAATTCATTGCCTGTTAAACTAGCCATGGTTAAGTGCGTTTGCTCTCACATATTTTTGCGCAACTCTTCCAAATTCGATCTCGGAACAGTTGGACTATGACATGCAGGTAAAGGTATTGTTTGTGGCGCGTTATTGTGTAGCGTTAGCAAGGCTGAAACAAGTAAGCAAGAAACCTTGACTAATTATAATGCAGGCTTAACCTTTTATCAAATACAGAACTTTTTTACTTGTACAAATTAAAAGCATTTGCAGACAGTTGTGGGAAAAGGAGAAAATGTTTGTTACCAGCATTTTCTCCTTTGACTTCAGTATTTTGGAAAGGCTTGTTATTCAAAGGTGTTATAACTCGGGATTGTTGGGAAAGGGTTATTGCAGATAACAGGCATTTTCTCCTCATTATTTTTCCATCCTTTCAGAGACTAAAACCATCAGTGTTGCATCATTAAACTTTGAGTCTGCCAATACATTCAATATTTACTAGTCTAAAATTTTGTTGTCAGGTGACTGATATGCATGTTCTTATGAATATACTATAGAAATAATTCACACTTGTTTTCCATTTTGAAAAAAAAAAAGGAAAGTATTTCTCCCTATCTGTGGGTCTGTATGTTTGCTCTTTCTATTGCATACCTGGGTCCATATTCACCATCCATTTTGAAGAATGTTCTTAGTCTTATTCCCCAAGATTTTTTAGATTTGAAAGAAATACAACGTCTGATTGGCTGAACGGCTAAACCGAATCATTCGCTTTAGCCAATCAGAAGTTATATTGCTTTCAAATTTAGAAAGTCTTGCAGAATAAGAATAAGGAAGTTCTTAACTCTTTACCAAACGAAAAAATTTTAGACTGGTCGAAATTGAAAGCACTTGCAGACAACAAAATAAACTTAAGTCAAAAATTGAAATTTGTTTCCAGCAAGGTAGAAAACAGTGTGGGAAAAGGAGAAAATGCTGGTTATCAGCATTTTCTCCTTTTCCCACAATTTTTTTCAAAAGGCTTCTATCTCAGGGTTGTAAAAACCAGAGATGATTTGGTAAAGGGTTAAGGAAAGTTGATGAATATGGACCCTGGTCTGGCAAAGGGTTTCTTCTTAGCTCAGTAACAGGTCATTGGCTTTGTTACCTGGAAAACATTGTTTGATCCACACTGTTGAATTAATCATGTGTGAGTGGATTGGAAGACCATCAAAAATCATTCATGCTGTATACCATATGGCTTGCAACACACAAAAAGGGGCATTTGGATATTTGTGTAAAGTGTCATCTCAGATCAGCCTGTGCAGTCCGCGCAGGCTAATCCGAGACGGCATTTTACAACTACATTAGGTTTTGTTCTTCAGTAGACTTGCACAAAACAGAAAATTACATAAAAAAGGAACGTGTCGTTTCGGATTAGCAGGCACGGACTGTGCAGGCTGATCCGAGACGACACCTTATGCAAATTTCCGAATGCTTCTTTTTCGCGTGTTGCAAGCCATATGGCAAAATTCTAGACTAGTGCATATAAAAAGTGTTTGTGGACAATATTTTTAATGTGGCTCAATTGATGAGATTTGTATTTGAAAGTGATCGAAGACATTGTGAGAAAAGGGAAAAAAAAAAAAACTGGTTACTAGCATTGTATCAATTTCTAATGATGGTTTCAAATGCCTTCTTCCTCAGCCTCATAAAAGCACTGGATCTTTTGGTGTTTGGTTAAAGAAAGAGATTAAAGAAAATGGAGGGAAAGAACTAGTCTTTTGTTCAGTATTTTCAAATATATATTTTAATCTGAAAGAACCAAGAACATTAAACTGATCTTGCATCTATGCTGAGAATTTGTGACTTAATCCAGCAGGAAAACCTTTGACCTGCTGTGCAATTTTTTTACTTGACTGAATATGTCTGTTTTGATTTATTAAATGTCATAAGAGTCTCTGCAGTGTTATATGGTTATTCTCATTGAAGCACTGTTAAAAAACATTTAACCCTGTACCATTCAATCCCAAGCTTTAATGACCTTAGGGAAGAAAGCTTTTAAAAATGTAGTGGGAAAAGGAGAAAATGCTGGTTATCAGCATTTTTTCCTTTTCCCATGGGGTTTTCTACTCTTCCAAAGAGGAATTTCAGTTTTTGAGTCACATTTAGTTCGTGGTCGGCAATTTTGCTTGATAAAGTATTAATGGAAGCAGAGAAATACAAAATACTTTAACCTTTTGCCAAATAATCCTAAATTTCTAACACCTAGGGGAGGAATGCCTTTGAAAATAATTTTTTTAGGAAAAGAAGTAAAAGCAGCATATTTTATCCTTTTTCCACTGTACTTTCTAATGTATTTCAAGACAAATACCATCATTTGAGCCACCTTTGGTTTGTCATTTACAAAGGATTTTAACCCTTTACCACAAAATCCCGACTTTTAACGACCCTGAGGAAGAATGATTTTGAAAACATTGTGGGAAAAGGAGAAAATGCTGGTAACCAGCATTTTCTCCTTTTTCCGCAATGTTTTCTAACCTATCAATAACTGATTTTGTCATATGGGCCACCTTGAATTTGTTGTCTGCAAATGGTTCCAATTTGGACCTGGCTAAAATTTTGTTGTTTGGTAAAGAGTTAACATGGACAGATTATCTTCAATTTTGTCTTCGGATAAAAACTTAAAAGATACTAACAAAATGTATTCATTTTAATTATTGCAGTAAACTTTCTCCAAAAGATATACTTTTTAAAGAAATATGCTTTCAGAAAAATGAAGGAAAATGCATAATGCTCTTGTTTCAGCCAAGTTTTTGTGCATCGAGTGAAGAAGTTACTTTTATTTTTAGTTTATTATTTATTGAGACCTTTTTCCCCCATATAAAGCAATTCATTTATGCTGTTATTCTTTTGGATGTAGAATTATTTTGCTGCACTGTTAGTTATCAAAATAAAAATCAAAAGCAAATTATCAATATCATTAAGAACACGCACCATTAAGTAGTATTAGCAAAATCCAGGAATATTATGCTCCCCAGAAGTTATTTTTAGAAAATAGTACAGATGTGTTTTGAGAGGTACTCTTTCATGAAAACACACTCTATGTGATAGAAAGAAGCTGTCATTTTTAAGCCCACTGGCAGAAGGCCAGAGAGCTTATGTCATGGCCCAATGCATGGTCCAATGCATTTTGCATCTGTCTGTCCATCCGTCCGTCAGTCTGTGTATGCTTGCATGCATGCGTGCATGTATCCATGCATTAACATTTATTTCAAACATCTTCACTGAAACTACCATCCAGTTTTGATAAAACTTCATGGAGATGATCCTGCCATGGCCTTCATCAAAACTTTAAAAAAAAAAAAAAATGAGTTCAATGAATAGTCTGGATACCATGGCAACAAAACCAAAAAATATTGAAATTCTTTAAAAATCTTCACTTCATATCCCTACCAAGATTGTTCTATTTATAGCCCTGGGATCTAAAGTGGCCTTACCCCCCCTCAGGGTCACAAGTTTACATGGGATTATACACCGAAAACTGAAAGCAATGTCTGGCTTCTAACTGCAAGGTCCAGGTTTACCAAATTTTGCATGAAGCTTCATCTAGTAGATCAGTTGCAAGATTGTTAGAAATATAGTCATGGAGGTAACAGGTTTTACAAGATCTTAAAAAGAGAAACCTTAGAAATTTTCTTGTGGTTCGTGAACTGAATATGACTTAAATTCATATTGTTTTCAAGGGAAATAACTTCTGTTATAACAGGTATATAGTTTGTTCTATTTACCTTCCTTGATTATCAAACTGCAATATTACATGATTGGTGTTAGGTGTTAAAGTTATTTGGATAGTAAATGTTCAGTTTTCAGGGAGATTGATATATTTTGATGCTTATAGTTATTTTCAGATGAGTTGAATATTTGATAGAAAGTGGGGTTTCTATCATTCAGTTTTTTGTTCCAGAAGTTTACCATTCATGCCCTTGAAAAAACCTGCATATATTCACTGATACAATCTTTGCATTTAAAAAACATAACTTTTTCCTGTTGGAAGTCAGGGTCCTGTGTGGCTCAATGGTAAAGTGTATGACTCCTGACCTGGAGGCTCCAGGTTGAAGCCTCACTGGATCCACAGGTTTTTAGTGGGAGTGTCCTTGAGCAAGACACTTCAGAGCTGTTAAAACCCTGGAATGCATGAATTTGTGAGCTGTTGCTGTGGTATAACTGAAATAATGTTGAAAGCGGTGTAAAACCACCATTCAATCAATCTTTAGGAATTGGGGAGGAGGGAGGCCAGAGCTAGGCTTTTTTTAATATGTAAGTTTATCACCATACACACTCTTTACAATTTATGTCTCTGTCATTGCTAAATTAAGTGCATGATATATTTATTTAACTCTTTACCAGATGAGAATTTTTTTGACTGGACCAATTTTAAAGCCATTGCAGGCAACAAATTTAATGTAGGATAAATGATTATTTCTGCCTTTGATAGGGTAGGAAACATTGTGGAAAAGGAGAAAATGCTGTCTACCAGCATTTTCTCCTTTTTGCACTATGTTTTCAACAGCCTTCTCTTTCAGGGTTGTTAAATTGATTGTATGATAAAAAGTTAAAAATCCAGTTGAGTGATACAGGGTCATCATGGCCCTCTTGTTCTTAAAGCTTTTAAATGCATTTTTGGCATTTTGAATTTTTCAATTTTTTGGACAAACAGTACACATGTGTGCTAAAGCATGCCTGTCTCTATTCTAAACCATGGCAGAAAAAGCTCTACAATAGCACAGTAGTTGTAATTTTACATTCTTACTCTTTACTAGGTGGCAAAATTCTAACCCTGTCCAATTTAAAAATTTGCAGATGAAAAGATACATGCCATTTGTGTTTGAAAGGCTCGAAAACATTTTGAGTAAAGGAGAAAATGCTGGTATCCAGCATTTTCTCCTTTTCCCCATAATGCTTAAAAAAGCCTTCTTCCTTGGGATTGTTAAAATGTGGGATAGTTTGGTAAAGAGTTGATTATTTTGCATCCAAAGACCCTACCTTCGAAATACTGATAACATGAATGTTTTTGTCTTCAAGTAAATTTAGCACATCAGTGGATATACATTTTATTTCTGGCTCTTTTTCCATTATAAGATGTAAAAAAATTGTTTGTTTTGATACAAGAGGAAGATAAACATTATTTGCGGCTTTGTCACCTTTGAAAATGTGAATTTAATTGGTCACCTTACTATATCTTTATTTATATCAACACAAACAATTATCTTTGAAGTTGTTTTTTGCTTACCTGAGCTTAAGGATGGGTGGTTAAGATACTGCTTTGTTCCTCGTCTGCATTTTCCTTGTACATCAAACACTGGCCACATTTTAGTCTGAATCTTCATGAAATTTAGGGTTTTTTTCACCAACAGCCCTGAATTATATTCCTATTCCAGGTCTCAGGAATTTTTTAAACTTTTGAAAATAACACAATTTCTGATTGGCTTAACTCTTTACCAGACAAGAATATTTTAAACTGGTTCAAATTGAAAGCATTTGCAGACGACAATTTGAATGTGGCTCAGTTGATGGAATCTGTCTTTGATAGAGTAGAAAACATTGTGGGAAAAGGAGAAAGTGCTGGTTACCAGCATTTTCTCCTTTTCCCACAATGTTTTCAAAGGTTTCTCTTTCAGGGTCGTTAAAACTCAGGGTTGTGTGGTAAAGAGTTAAATAAATGGTTAAGCCAACCAGAGGTTGTGTTACTTTCAAAATCTAGAATTACACCAGGAAGGCCAAGTTTAGACTCTTTGTCTTGAAATTTCAGAAAAGTTCAATTTGTGTCTTGAGCTTAACCACAAGGTTGAATCATGCTATCACACTAGAAACAACAGTAGAGTTTTAATCTTTTTGAAACTTGATTAGAATTTCCTTCTTGATGATTTATGACAAAGGTACTCAGAACCTTTGTCTTGATGGTATTTGAGACAAAGTTGAATTGGGACAACCTTGATTGAAAACTAGGTCAAACTTTCATAAAACTGTAAACACAGACTGCTTTTTAGCTCCACTGGCCGAAGGCCAGCGGGCTTATGTCATGGTCTGTTGTCCGTCATGCGTCCGTGCGTCCGTCCGTCCGTGCGTTAACTTTTATTTTAAACATCTTCTTCTCTGAAACTACCCATCCAATTTTGATGAAACTTCACAGAAATGATCCTGCCATGGTCCTCTTCAGAATTTCTTGAAAGAATTTGATTCCATCAAAAACTCTGGTTGCCATGGCAACAAAACTTAAAAAATATTGGAAATCTTTGAAAATCTTCTTGTCTGAAACCATAAGGCCTAGGGCTACCAAATTTGGCATGTAGCTTTGTCTAGTGGGCCTCTATCAAGTTTCTTGAAATTATAGCCCTGGGGTCAAATTTGACCCCGCCCTGGGGGGGTCACAAATTTTATATGGGCTTATATAGGGAAAACTTTAGAAATCTCCCTGTACCTAGCCATAAGGCCTAGGGCTACCAAATTTTGCATGTGGCTTTATCTAGTGGGCCTCTACCAAGAGTGCCAAAATTATAGCCCTTGGGTCAAATGTGACCCCACCCCGGGGGTCACAAGTTTTACATGGGCTTATTTAGGGAAAACTTTAGAAATCTCCCTGTACCTAGCCATAAGGCCTAGGGCTACCAAATTTTGCATGTGGCTTTATCTAGTGGGTCTCTACCAAGAGTGCCCAAATTATAGCCCTGGGGTCAAAATTGGCCCTGTTTTACATGGGCTTATATAGGGAAAACTTCAGAAATCTCCCTGTACCTAGCCATAAGGCCTAGGGCTACCAAATTTTGCATGTGGCTTTATCTAGTGGGCCTCTACCAAGAGTGCCCAAATTATAGCCCTTGGGTCAAATTTGACCCTGCCTCGGGGGTCACAAGTTTTACATGGGCTTATATAGAGAAAACTTAAGAAATCTCCCTGTACTTATTCATAAAGCGTAGGGCTACCAAATTTCGCATGTAGCTATATCTAGAGGCCCTCCACCAAGAGTGCATAAATTATAGCCATAGGGGGGAATTTGATTCACCCCGAGGGGTCAGAAGTTTTACATGGGCTTATATAGTGAAATCTTTAGAAATCTTCTTATTACTAACCATATGAACTAGGGCTACCAATTTTAGTCCTGTCTCAGGGGTGTTATGTTCAAAACCAACTGGCCAAGTATTGTAATGTTTGGCATGTAGGGATTTTACGTATTAGCCAGTGGAGCGATACAGGGCCATCATGGCCCTCTTGTTCATTTAACTCCTGGAAATTTCTATATTGATGATATCTCAGGGATCATTAAAACATGGGATTGTTCAGTACAGAGTTAAATCAACTTGAAGCTTAGCCCTGAATGTCGCTAAATATGAATTCCAACCTAGTGTTATCGATCTCAGTTTAGCGACCTATGATCCCATGTTTGAAGCTTAGCTCTGAATGTCGCCAAAACTGAATTCCAATGTAGTGTTATTGAGCAACCTATGATCCCATGTGATCTTCTAGTTTTCATTAACTCTGAGAGCCCAACGGACAACTTATGTTACCATATTGCAGGCAGTGTAGATCATGATGAGGTTGCAAGTTTTAAATGATCCAGAGATCCCTTGCTGTAATATAAGTGAAACAGTAGAGAAGATTGTGCAAAAACACAATTTAAACAAATGAAAATGTTAAAAATCTCATTTGATGTCAGAATTATAGAAAGGCTTCATCATGGGGGAAACTGTTTCAGAGTTTTATTTCAGGTCTGCATTGATGCATGTAAATTTAATTTTATTGTTGTCCCCTAACTCTTTATAAACCCACAAAATTTTTTGACTCGTCCAAATCCAAACAATTTGCATACGATAATTTAAATTTTGGCTCAAATGGTGAAAATTGTCTATGAAAGAGTAGAAAACAATGTGGGAAAAGGAGAAAACCTGGGTACCAGCATTTTCCTCCTTTCCCTTTATGTTTTCAAAAGCCTTATTCCTCAAGGTCATTAAAAGTCAGGCTTGTTTGGTGAAGGGTTAAATCTTTACTAGACAACAAAATTTTAGACTACTCGGAAATTGAAAGACAGACTACGATTTAAATTGTGGTCCAAGTTTTTTTTTTACTGCAAGGGAAGAAAATATTGTTGAAAAAGGAGAAAATGCTACTTGATAGCATTTTTTCCTTTTCCAACAACATTTTCAAAAGCCTTTTTTCTCAGGGTCATTAAAACTTAAGATAGTGTAATAAAGGATTAACCCTTTACTGCACAATCCTGATTTTTAATGACCCTGAAAAATACAACTTGAAAACAGTACATGAAAAGGGGAAAATGCTGTAACCAGCTTTTTCTCCTTTTCCCCACAATATTTTCTTCTCTCTCCGACCAAATACCATCATTTTAGCCACTTTTATTTTGTCGTCTACAAATGCTTTCAATTTGGACCAGTCTAAAATTCTGTCATTTGGTAAAGAGTTGAGATGCTTTTCACAGTTGTAGTTGCCTGTATGGCCAGTGTAGATCAAGATCAGACTTCAAAAAAAGTGCAGCATGATCTTTGATCTACACAGTCTGCCTTGCTGAGACATTAAGACAAAAGCAGTATTGAAATTTAAATAAATAGGGCTTTATTTCTAGACTGAAGGAGTGTCCATTTGGTTTATTCCACACTCTAAGGGTTACTTTTATTAGTCATGTATTATGGCTTTGAAGGTTTGATAAGTGAAATTTGCTATTTGATATCTTTTGACTCATTGGAAATTGACACTATAGAAAACTTTTAATTCCTTACAGAAGATGACTTTTTGTCTGGCAGCAACTCATGTTTGAAAAACACTGTGACAAAGGGAGAGATTGCTCAAGAGAAATGATCTACTGTTGCCATAATATTTTTACTTGTATTCAGTTGTAAACAGTTCATTTACTAAACAGTTCCATGTCTTCATGTCTTAGTGGAAGGAGGCTTTTGAAAAGACTGTGGGAAAAGGAGAAAATCCTGGTTACCAGCATTAATTTTTCTCCTTTCCCACAATATATTCCAAGGCCTTCTTTCCTAGGGGCATAAATACAGGGAATTATTTGGTATAGGGTTAGATTTTCCAGATGGCTTCATTACATAGGCCGTGCTATGGAAATATGTTAAAAACGATGTTGGAAAAAGAGTTCTTTACCAGTACCCTCTTTCTTTATTCCTTGTTATGCACACAAAATGACTGGATGGTACGCCTTGTGGAATTACCAAAATCAACTGTACTGCATTTTGATTAAAGTCCCTTACCAATAAGAGGTTAGAACCATGAAATAAACTGAATATGTGGTTTTTTTTTCGGTAAAAGATAGAAACTTACTTCATCCCTTGAATGTCGTACTGTAATATTTTCACTCATGGCTGCGCCACTTGTGGAAATATTATCGGTGATGTTCACTCAATGAAATTGATTTTGATCTTTCACTGTATATAAGAAAAAAACAAATACCGGTATCCTTTATTTACTAGATTCTAATCGTGTTTTTGTCATTATTCTTACAGTGGTTTGAAGAGAAGCAACAGCAAATAGAAAATTTAGATTCTCAACTGAGAAAACTTCATGGTGCAATGGAAAATTTAGTGAATCACAGGAGAGGTAAATTATTTACCTTCTATACAATCAATATTCTATGCTTAACCCTTTACCACACGACAAAATTTTAGACCTGTCCAAATTGAAAGCATTTGCAGACGACAATATCAATGTGGCTTAAATGGTGTGATTTTTGTTTGATAGGGTAGAAAACATTGTGGGAAAAGGAGAAAATGCTGGTTACCAGCATTTTCTCCTTTTCCCACAATGTTTTCAAAAGGCTTCTTCCTCAGGGTCGTTAATAGTCGGCATTGTGTGGTAAAGGGTTAACCCCTTACAGAACAATTTCCCGTCGTAACAACCCTGAGAAATAAAGCTTTTTGAAAACATTCTGGGAAAAGGAGAAAATGCTGGTGACCAGCATTTTCTCCCTTTTTCACAATGTTTTCAAACCCTCAAAAGACAAATTACATCACATGGGCTATTTATTTTGTCATCTGCAAATGCTTACAATTTGGACTGGTCTGTAATTTTGTCTTATGGAAAGGAGTTAAAATGACTTGGTTTGATGCTTTAGTGGTGTATATGTAAGTAGATTCTTGTGTAAGGTTAGCCCTTTACCACACTGCAAAATTTTTTACTCATCTTTAATGAACCATTTGTAGGGGAGATACTAAACATGGTTCAAATGATGAGATTTATTACTGAAAGGGTAGAAAACATTTTGGGAAAAGGAGAAAATGCTGGTTACCAGCATTTTCTCCTTTTCCCATAATGTTTTCAAATGTGTCCTTCCACAGGGGTGTTAAAAGTCGGAATTGTGTGATTAAAGTGAATACAGGAATATTATTGAGTTTAGCCCTTTACCAAAGGCAATATTTTACACTTGTCCAAACTGAAAGCATTGACAGACGGTGAATTTAATCTGACTTCATTAATTGGATATGTCTTTGAATGCTAAGATTGTTAGCTTAGCTGTTTTCCAAGAAAACTGCGAGGTATTGTCGGAGCTCTAGCGCCATCATCTGCTTTGTGATCATCTCTGTCCTCATGCAAAAACTCTGACATTTTATAATATCACTGTTATTAAATGATATTTGCTTTAAACTTGAACAAGTTGTCAACTATCAAATGGGGAATCTATACAATAAGAGCAGGTAACCATCAGTCTTTTTGACAGTTATGCCCCTTTCTTGACATAGAATTTTCACTGAAAATCAAGCAAATTCAGCTAAGTGTTGGCACCTGCATGTAGTGCTCTTGGTTTTTTTTTCTTTCAATGCTGATCTTCACGGAGGATGGAAGGTGCTTTGACATTTCAATGAAACCTACAAAAAAGACTTGTATACAATGAAATTTATGTTATTGATTTATGCTGCATCATTTTCAGAGTTAGGTGTTGCTACGGGAATATTTGCCAAGAGTGCTGCTATGTTGGGAGCAGCCGAGGAACACACAGCTCTGTCTCGGGCTCTGTCACAGCTTGCGGAATGTGAGGAGAAGATAGAGCAGCTTCAGCAGGAGCAGTCAGAACAAGATTTCTTTGTGATGGCAGAACTCTTAAAGGATTACATAGCTTTATTAGGCGCAGTTAAGGTGTGTACTTTTAAATCTTGATTTAAAGCCTTTTTATTTAAACCCCGCCAGCTTTTTTCTTACTGAAAATATGGACTTTCACGGCATATCCATAAATCAGCTTGGAGTAATTCAAGAATTTACAAGACAAACCCTCTCAAAAAGGTGCATTACACTTCTGGTAATTTCTGCAACAAACTGGACAGAACTTGTCTATATAGCAACAAATAGTATTAGTCAATGAATGACTAAATATTCTCATTTGGTAAAAAATTGAGTAACCATTGCAATTCAGAGCAATTGCTACCTATGGGTTGACACTTGACCAAAAAGTCCAGTGTATTAAAGAAGTTGAAGGCACTTTAAGAAGAAGACTTTTGAAAACATCATTAGAAATGGAGGACACTGCTGGTAACTAAGATTTTCTCTGTTTCCCCCTTCAGTTTTTTCTACCCTTTCAGAGGCAAAACCAATTGTTGATTTGTTACTCAATGTGTAGAAAAGCAATCACTGGCTTGGAATTAGTCCTTTGGAAAGTGTGTTTGACTGTTATTTGATTAACTGTGAAACAAAAACATCAGATATCATATATAAGGGATGAGGGAGGAATTAATGAATATCATATCATCTTGCAGGGTAATAGTTGAGTCCAAATATCTTGCTGTCCGTAACTATGGCTCCTGATCATCAGATTATAGCAGGGTTTCAGTGCTTTGTCGATAACACCAAAATAAACATATGATGTGTTTTTGTAAGGTTTTGAATATTCTTCTTCCGTTTCCCCCCACACAGGAAGTACTTCATGAGAGAGTAAAAACATATAAAAACTGGAAGGAGGCCGAAGCTACCTTGACCAAGAAGAGGGAGGCCAAAGTGAAACTTGAGCTGGCAAGAAAAACAGACAAGATTTCACAAGCCCAGCAGGAAATTACAGATGTAAGTGTAAAGAAACCTTCAGATATTTTGGGGGCCCTGAATGGCTATGGAGCAAGCCCCATAGCTCTCTTTACCAAACCACAAAATAGTAGACTTGTCCAAATTGAAAACCGTTGCAGATGACAATTAAAATGTGGCTCATATGATGGAATTTAACTGTGATAGGATAGAAAACATTATGGGAAAAGGAGAAAATGCTGGTTACCAGCATTTTCTCCTTTTCCCACAATGTTTTGCAGCTTGGCCAATTTCTCTCCCAAGACTGATGATTTACATGAACAGCCTTGACATGATCCGTTTGTGAAAGCTGTCTAATGGCCATTCATTGTTAACGTGGTTGTCTTAAAAGATTGCCGTATATTCTGTCATCATTGCGGAAAGACTTTTGATATTCTCTGATATCTGTGTCATTACTGATGACATTTACTTCAAATTTGGGCTAGTGGTCAAACTCAGGCTAGTTGTTAAGTATCCAAAAGGGAATCCATACCAATGCACTAGGTAACCCTCAAGATACCTTTAAAATTGTTTTGCCCTTTTTTAGCTCACCTGAGCACAAAGTGCTCAAGGTGAGCTTTTGTGATCGCCCCATGTCCGTCTTGCGTCGTCCGTCGTCCACAATTTCTTCTCTTCCTAAACCACTGGGCCAATCTTGATGAAACTTGGCAAAGATGTTCCTTGGGTGAAGCTCTACCAAAGTTGTTCAAGAGATTGAATTCCACCCATAACTCTGGTTGCCATGGCAACCAAAAGGAAAAAAAATAGCAAAATCTTTGAAAATCTTCACAAATTTAAACATAGGAACAAAGAAGGAAAACTTTAAAATTCTTCTTCTCTGAAACTGGAAGGGATAGAGCTTTGATATTTGGTATGTAGCATCTCCTAGTGGACCTCTACCAAGTTTGTTCATACGATGCCCCTGGGGTCAAAACTGGCCCCACCTGGGGGTCACAAGTTAGAACAAAGGAACAAAGAAGGAAAATTTTAAAATTCTTCTTCTCTAAAACCGGAAGGTGTAGAGCTTTGATATTTGGTATGTAGCATCTCCTAGTGGACCTCTACCAAGTTTGTACATATGATGCCCCTGGGGTCAAAACTGGCCCCGCCCCAGGGGTCACAAGTTCGAACATAGGAACAAAAAAGGGAAAACTTTAAAATTCTTCTTCTTTGAAACTGGAAGGCTTGGAGCTTTGATATTTGGTATGAAGCATCTCCTAGTGGACCTCTACCAAGTTTGTTCATACGATACCCCTTGGGTCAAAACTGGCCCCGCCCTGGGGGTCACAAGTTTAAACATAGGAACAAAGAAGGAAAACTTTAAAATTCTTCTTCTCTGAAACTGGTAGGCATAGAGCTTTCATATTTGGTATGTAGCATCTCCTAGTGGACCTCTACCAAGTTTGTTCATACACTGCCCCTGGGGTCAAAACTGGCCCCGCCCCGGGGGTCACAAGTTGGAACAAAGGAACAAAGAAGGAAAATTTTAAAATTCTTCTTCTCTAAAACTGGAAGGTGTAGAGCTTTGATATTTGGTATGTAGCATCTCCTAGTGGACCTCTACCAAGTTTGTTCATATGATGCCCCTGGGGTCAAAACTGGCCCCGCCCCAGGGGTCACAAGTTTGAACATAAGAACAAAAAAGGGAAAACTTTAAAATTCTTCTTCTTTGAAACTGGGAGGCTTGGAGCTTTGATATTTGGTATGTAGTGAACCTGTTCTAAGTTTGTTAGCCCACCTGAGCACAACATGTTCAGTGATTTCAAAATTGGGTCAACTGGGGTCATAAACTAGGTCACTAGGTCCAATTAAAGAAATACCTTGTGGGCACTCTAGAGGCTACATTTATTGCTCAAATGACCTGAAATTTGGTCAGAATGTTTGTTTTGATGAAATCTCGGATGAGTTTGGATTTGGGTCACCTGGGATCATAAACTAGGTCACTAGGTCAAATTAAAGAAATACCTCTAGGGCACTCTAGAGGCCACATTTTTTGCTCAATTGACTTGAAAATTGGTATGAATGTTTGTCTTGATGAAATCTAAGATGAGTTCAAAATTGGGTCACCTGGGGTCATAATCTAGGTCACTAGGTCAAATTAAAGAAATACCTTAAGGGCACTGTAGAGGCCACATTTCTTGCCCAATTGACTTGAAAATTGGTCAGAATGTTTGTCTTGATGAAGTCTCGGATGAGTTTGGATTTGAGTCACCTGGGATCATAAACTAGGTCATTAGGTCAAATTAAAGAACTACCTTTAGGGCACTCTAGAGGCCACATTTTTTGCTCAATTGACTTGAAAATTGGTCAGAATGTTTGTCTTAATAAAATCTCACATGAATCTGAGTTTGGGTCAACTTGGGTCATAAACTAGGTCACTAGGTCAAATTAAAGAAATACCTCTAGGGTACTCTAGAGGCCACATTTTTTGCTCAATCCTCTTGGAAATTGGTCAGAATTTTTGTCTTGATAAAATCTCACATGAGTCTTAATTTGGGTCAACTTGGGTCATAAACTAGGTCACTAGGTCAAATTAAAGAAATACCTTTAAGGCACTCTAGATGGCACATTTATTGCTCAATTGACTTGAAAATTGGTTAGAATGTTTGTCTTTATGAAATATTGGATGAGTTTGAAATTGGGTCACCTGGGATCATAAACTAGGTCACTAGGTCAAATTAAAGAAATACCTTGAGGACACTCTAGAGGCCACATTTATTTCTCAATTAACTTGAAAACTGTTCAGAATGTTTGTCTTGATAAATATTTTGATGAGTTCTAAATTTGGTCACGTATGGTGATAAAGTAGGTCACTTGGTCAACTTACGGAAATTTCTTGTGGATGCTCTAGATGCCACATTTTAAGCTCAATTGACCTGACAATTGGTCAGAAATTGAATTTTGCACATGGAGTGAAATTTTGCCTATTGACTCAGGTGAGTGATCCAGGGCCATCATGGCCCTCTTGTTTTTTTTCCAATTTAAGTACTACTGATTCTTGGAATCAAACAAGCCCTGTATATTTCTAGAAACAACAGTGTTGTCACCAGTCTGTATGGCTCTTATTACAATATGCATTTGGGATGTGTTTTATTACCCGTCACATTATAGTGTTATTAATCAAGTAATTTTGTATTGGCCAAGATACAGGTGTAAGATCTGCCATATCAACCCAAGGCCAAATTTTATTGAATTCTGACTTGATTTTATATTGATCAAGTCTTGTTTTGCTTTACATTGACCAAGTTTGTTGATATTGGCCAAATTTGTCAATTGGAAGTGAATGGACCGTTCTTGTCATCTTAACACAATAACACAGTTTGTTAATTAATGAAATTATGAAGTTATTGTACATTCTAACATGACACATGAATTCGGCTCTATAAACAAGTGCAATGAAAGCGTGGTAAAATCTACGTTATTCTATGTAGAGTGATGTCATTCTATATCGAGTGACGTCATTCTGTATAAAGTAAGTAAGTAAGTTATTCAATGGAATATAATCTGCATCCGCGTTTTTACTCTAAGTATGAACTTGTTTTCCTTTGATTAAGAGTTGGTCATGTTAGAATCGAAATAATCTTCTTTCTATGGTGGTTCATCGTTCAATAAACTACGTTGTGAGTTATGAGGCACAATGAATAAAACACTCTGGCTAGTGCCCTCGTGGATTATTTATTGTGCCTCATAACTCACAACTGTGGTTTATTGAACGATAAACCACGATAGAAAGAAGATTATTTCTTAAATAAAGCTTTTGCCTGTTTTTCTAAAAATTTCACAAGTGCTTTTAAATGTAAATCATACATTTTTTCAGATCACTGTTTTTGTCAATCATCAATTTTGAAAATTAAACATTTATCAGTGAAAATTACAAGATATTTTTGTCTGTTGTACAGTGGGAACAAAGAGTGGAGAAGGGGCAGAGAGATTTTGAGGCCATTTCTGCGACTGTACGGAAAGAAGTAGCTAGGTTTGACAAAGTCAGAGTGACGGATTTCAAAACAAGTGTGATCAAATATCTACAGAACCTGATGGAAAAACAACAACAGGTATCATTTAAGATCTTTTAACTCTGTACCAGACAATGAAATCTTTCACTTTTCGTTGAAAGCAACTGCAGATGAAAATTGAGTGTTGCTCAAATGATGGAATTTGACTTTGAAAAAGTTACCAGCATTTTCTCCTATACCCACTATGTTTTCAAAAGATTTATTTCAGGGTGTCTTTGAAAAAACAGGCTCTTTGGCTAAAGACTCACTTGGATATATCATTTGTTTACCAGTTTGTTTGGTGTTAAAAACTGTTTGCATATTTCAGTTATATTGCTATATTGCTATGACTAGTATGTCTACACATGTATTCCTGGAGTTTCTTTTACCAGTACTTCCAACATAAACATTCTCAAAATAATGTTCAGCAATGAGAGTGGATGAATCTGTTTTAGATGACCATCATCAATCAATGAAAGGAGATTTAGCTGAGCTGGGAATCAATCTCTAGGCCTTTTTTTCCTAGTACCAGTTATGGTAGATAAACTGGCAAAATGATACTGTACATGTATACTGTGCCTAATAACACTGCTGAAAACAGCTTTTACTTCATGAACAATCGATATGGAATATTACTACAGTCTGCATTTCTGCGGGTGTGTAAAGAGGTGTATATCGGATGAGACCAAAGGTCGAATCCGATAATCACCTCTTTACACATGCAACGAGACATGATCTGACCATGCAGAAATGCAGACTGTTGTAATATTCCTTTTATGATATACCTAACCACAATAACTATAAAGAAACATCACAAAATCAATACAAATAACCAAAAATTCAGAGAACTACATTTCATTGTACATATATGTACAATTTTTATGAATGGCTGATAAATATGCATAGATAACATTAAGTCTGCATAGATCAGTATACATTTAAAAATGGCGGTTGCTACCCCCGAGCCGCTACAAGAAAAAAGACAACAACTGTGGCTTGAAAATTATTTCTTAAACACTGAAAAGGTATTCAGTGGTTGTTATTCACTGTTACTGTCAAGAACAGTACATTTCTTTTCGTTTTAATGCAGGAGGCAAGTCAAACTTGTGATTATTAATCGCGATTCCCAAGTTCACATGTGTATCATACAGTAGCATTATGGAAATACCCTTTCGAAACAACACATGCTTATGTAATGGGTATTGATATCGGACAAAATCAAAATCTGCCTGGAAACAATTTTTGAAAAAAGTACATGACAAGTAATGGATGAAAAAGCTATATAAATACACTAAAAATGGGGTTTCCGTGCTTCGTCATGTGGACCGAATGTGTTAGGAATTTAGCGAAAAGGCCTGAACGTCAATACACAGACGTCTGTACACGACTTGGGACTTTGCTCTACACACGATACTAGGCTGATACGGAAAAATTTTCTGTTGAGTTGTATCGGCGAGTAAGATAACGCCCGTATTTTACTTAGATCATAGAGTTATATAATAGAATCATTTATTTCCTAATTTAACAAATTGTCTATATTTTCAGGTGATTCGACATTGGGAACAATTTTTACCAGAGGCTAAGGCAATAGCATGAATGTGAATTCTGTGTAGGACTTTAAAAGACTCAATTCGTTAAGTAATGAAAGCAACAGGCCTCAGCCCTTAAACTGTTGGAAGCAACTGTAGATAGCCTTGTTTACAGTGTAGAACACAATCAGATGGCTCGAAATGGACAAGATCTACACTGTTTGATGTGTTTAGATATTGTAGCAGTAACTACCTTTTGATCACAATAATTTGATTAAATTTTGTGTAGGCGAAATGTCCATACAGTTTTATACAAATGAACAGTTTAAGGTTAAAGCTTTTGGAGGAACTTGGCATAGACTTTAACTCTTTTACCAAACAATCCTGAGGCTTAACAATTGTGAACGAGATGTTTTTACCCATTCAAGCCACATATGATTTATCATCTGTAAGTGCTTTGAATTTAGAAAAGTCAGACATTTTTTCGTTTGGTAAAGGGCGATATCTTTACCACACAATCCAAAGTTTTAACAACCCTGATGGAGAAGACTTTTGAAAACATTATGGGAGAGGAGAAGATTCTGGTGACCACTATATACTCCTTTTCCCATTCCTTTGTGATATGCAAAAGCTTTCAGTTTTACTAGTGTAAAATTTTGTCCTTGATAAAGAGTTAGAGCATAGTGCTATATATAAGTATGTTTATGTATACCGGTATGTATGTATGTATGTTTGCAATCTATTTGTGTAAAATCAAATTACCATTGAAAGTTATGACTTTCTCGTACATATTATGTCATTTATGAAAACATACTGTTAAATGTATACCTCGAAGCTAAGAATCATTCATCAGTTTATAATATTGCTTTTTTAGCTCACCTGAGCACAAAGTGCTCAGGATGAGCTATTGTGATCACTCACCGTCCGTCGGCGTCCGGCTTCCGTCCGTCCGTCTGTCCGTCCGGCGTCCATCCGTCCGTTCACATTTCTTTGTTTACACTCTAGCATCTACAAATATTAACCAATCGGCACCAAACTTGGTCAAAATATGTATGACCATAAGATCTCGGATGAGTTCGATTATGGGTATAATCGGACCAGAACAACTAGAGTTATCTGCCCTTGAATTAGAAAAATTGCTATATTTGACTTTGTTTACACTCTAGCATCTACAATTTTTAACCAGTCGGCATCAAACTTGGTCAAAATACTTATGACTGTAAGATCTCGGATGAGTTCAATTATGGATCTAATCGGACCAGAACAACTGGAGTTATTTACCCTTGAATTAGAAAGTTCTGTAGAATAGTTCTTTGTCTGGAGCTTAACTTTGTCATCTCCAGTCCGATTGACTTGAAACTTGGCATTTGTAGTTGTTGCAATATAACGGAGTGCAGTGTGAAAGAACCATAACTCTACCTCATACTGTCTATGAGTTATTTCCCTTTGATTGTCATTTTTACAGCATTTTCTGCTTGTCCGGAATATAACTTTGTCATCTCAAGCCTGAACATCTTCAAATTTGGTATGCATGATTGTATAAAAATTACGGAGTGCAGTGCACAAGAACCATAACTCTTCCTAGCACGAATTTTGAGTTATTCCCCTTTGACCTTCATTTTTATAGCATTTCTTCCTTGTCCGGAGCAAAACTTTGTCATCTTAAGTAGGAATGACATGAAATATGGTATGCTTATTTGTTGCAATATGTGGAAGTGCAGTGGGCAAGAATTGTAACTCTACCTCGTACTGTCTTTGAGTTATTTCCCTTTGATCATCATTTTTACAGCATTTAGTGCTTGTCCGGAATACTTTGTCATCTCAAGTCAGAACGACTTCAAACTTGGTATGCATGTTTGTTGCAATATTATGGAGTACAGTGCGCAAGAACAATGACTCTACCAAGCGCGGATTTTGAGTAATTTCACTCTGATATTCATTTTTACAGTATTTCTTGCTTGTCTGGAACGGAACTTTGTCACCTCAAGTCAAATTGACTTGAGACTTGGTAAACATGTTTGTTGCATTACCTGCCCTTTGCGATTATTATACCTCCTTGACAACTGGCGGTGGGACGGGCTTATCTTGCGACAATTTGCCGCTCTTGTTTCATTATCATTTGGCCTTGAACCTCAATATTTGGTATTTATCTTCATTGTAGACCTTTACTGCTTAGTACTCAGGTGAGCGATATAGGACCATCATGGTCCTCTTGTTTTCAAATCTCCATTATTTCAACTGAAATTATTTTTGAACTTGCCTTTTATTGAACATTCGGAACAAATGAGCCATGCTCTGGCAAAAGGGGGCTTAATGCATCTCCGTGATACACGATACTGGCCCAGTCATCACATAATTATGGATCTATAATTGCAACTTTTTTGAATAACTGACTTAACCATGAGGCAGACTGGTCTTTTGACAAACAGAAAATTGACCAATAGCGAAAAGTTTCGGCCCAGGTCAGCCTGAGCGGACTGCGCAGGCTGACCTGGGTCAATACTTTTCGCAGATGCATTAAGCCCCCTTTTCATAGCTTAAATATTTCATGGCTCTTTAATATTTTTTTTTTTCTAATCCCTTTCTCTTCACCTGTAATGATTTTTTACTTTCACATTCTTTTTACGGAGTCAAAAGGTTATCATTTATGAATAACATATATTCTATCCCAAAATTCTACTGTTACACCTCATATTATCGTTGTCTGCGCATGTCATATTCTTCGAAGATTCGACCTGTCTGCTATGACGCATCCCTGATCCAATGTACTAGGGAAAAGTAGGGCTTATACCGAAGCTATTACCCACTGGGTAAATCTAAATTTTTTGTTGTTTCATAAAGAATTAATTTTGAAGCATTCCAAACAAGATTAAAGCAAATAGAGAAATTCCATATGGCAAGTTATTTTTCCTCTTGCCTCATTGTTTTGAAGAAAAAACCCTATATCAGAAGCTTCAAAATTTCTTTGCATAATTGACAGAATGTTTAAAATTTGTATGGCATACAAATTTTATTGCCAAGATGAAATAGTAAGATTTGAATTATTAAATTTCATATTTTTTTTAGTAACAGTAAACTGTGCATGATAAAAATCCTGTTTATAGCCCACAATAAAAATTTTTACTTTAAGATTAAAATGATAACCTTTTACCAACCAATCCCAAGTTTTAAAGACCCTCGAGGAGAAAAGATTTTAAAACATCATGAGACACAGAGAAAACGCTAGGAGTCCACAATAATTCCTACCTTTTGATAGGCAGATTCACCATTTGAGCCACATTTAATTTGTTATTTGCAGCAGCTTGAAATTTTGACAAATCAGATTTTTTTTTCATTTGGTAAAGAGTTAACCCTTAACCCTTCCAAACCGACAATTATTAGACTCTACCAATTTCAAAATATCGCAGATGACAAAATTCAAAATTTGTACAAATAAGTTAAGTTCAGTGATAGGGTAGAAAACATTGTTGGAAAAGGA
Source organism: Hippopus hippopus (assembly GCA_946811185.2). Lineage (NCBI taxonomy): Eukaryota > Metazoa > Mollusca > Bivalvia > Cardiida > Cardiidae > Hippopus > Hippopus hippopus. The sequence continues at coordinate 37,006,986 of OX328104.1, forward strand.
GAAACTGCTGGTTACCAGCATTTTAACATTGTCCCACAGTATTTTCAAAAACCTTTCTGTTCAGGGTCCTTAAAACTCAGGGTTGTGTCGTAAAGGGTTAGGTTGTCTGGAGTGGCTCTTTTTTGGCCTTTGCAAAAAGTGTAGACCAAGAAATTGTGTAGTAGAATACTAGGTGGAGACTGTTTTGATTCTGTGCCAGAAACCGTACACTTGTAATCACAACTTAGAATTGCAACGTAGATTGTCACTTTCATGTACAAGTATATAGAAATGAAAGGTTGCACACCTGGATTTGATTTTTTTTGTTTTTTTTTTGTTTTTTTTTAATTTTCATTTCAGTCAAAGTTAAAAATATGGAAAAGACAAATCAAGTCATCTACCTTTGCTCCTTTCAACATTTTTAAAACTACTGCTTTATTTGTGATCATACAAAAACCAGCTGTAAATTGCTCTTGAATACATTGTGAGAAAATGAGTGATTGCTTGATCCGGACAGTTGGCCCTGGGTCCACATTTTTCCCATATTTAAAAGAGTCATGCAAGTTTTTCTCTACAAAAAAATGTACTTCTTCGGGTGCCAGAATTTAACCTGTTGGTAAATAGGGTACATTCTGTGCAGTCCAGTCTCGATCCATTTTGTCCTTTAAACAACTTTAAATTGTGATATGGCCTGCAACAAGCGAAAAGGGGCATTCAGACATTTGCGTACAGTGTTGTCTCGGATCAGCCTGCGCAGTCCGCGCAAGCTAATCCGAGATGACACTTTCTATTGTTGTGTTATTTTCTGTTTTGTGCAAGTCTACTGTAGGACAAAATCGAATGTAGTCGTAAAGTGTCGTCTCGGATTAGCCTGCGTGGACTGCGTAGGCTGATCCGAGATGACACTTTACTCAAATGTCTGAATGCCCCTTTTCGCGTGTTGCAGGCCATATAAAATCAAGAGCTGATTTATCTTTGGGACATTTCCACTATCCACATAAAGGCCAATCAAAAATAAGCTGAAGGATTAGCCGTCTGACTGGGTGTCATCCATTTAGGTTGCTTGTCTCTAAAACTTTACAGAACAATTTAGGAATGCTAACCCATTACTGTTACTCAGTGCACTAAAATATGATATCACCTTGAAATGGGACCAAATTTTATCATATACAACTGCTGTATGCAAAGGAAAAAAGGTGTAATGCTTAAAGCTAAATAGCTAATTACGATGCAGCCTTTTTTTTAGCTCACCTGAGCACAAATTGTGTATTGTGTCAGCAATAAAAAAAGGGAAAATTTGGTAAATCTGTCAAAATCTTCTTGTCCAAAATCATAAGGTTTAGTGTGGCAAATAGCTGTGTCTAGAGAACCTCAACCAAGATGTTCAACTTGAAAGCCCTGGGGTCAAAACTGGCCATAGAGTGAAAACACAGAGTGAAAACTTCAACAATCTTCTTCTTTTCCCAAACCATAAAGCAAAGGGCTACCAAATGTTGTAATATAGCATTTTCTACTAGAAGGCTCATTTAGCATATTATAGCGGGAAAGTGACTTTTGTAATGACAAACTGATCATTGTGGGTAAAGGAGCAATCGCCTGTAACATGCATTTGTTCCTTTTTCCACTGTAATTTTCCTGTCTTGTTGCCAAAATACAAAAAATCTTATATGACTGTGTAGTAATTGGTTTATAATTAATCAGTTTATAATTAATCAGTTAGGTCTTTGATTGTTATGTACAAAAAATGACATAAAATGATATTTTTTTGAGGAAATGGAAAAAAAAAATCTTTTGTGTGAATGTTTGAGAGTAGAATCATGAGCTTATTCACTATTTAACTCTTTACCACACAATCCCGAGTTTTAAGAACCCTGAAAAAGGTTTTTGAAAACATTGTGGGAAAAGGAGAAAATGCTGGTAGTCAGCATTTTCTCCTTTTCCGACAATGTTTTCTATCCTATCAGAGACAGAAATTATCACTTAAGCTACAATTATTTTGTCGCCTGCTAATACTTTCAATTTGGTCAAGTCCAAAATTTTGTCGTTTGGTATAGAGTTAATTAAGGTTATCTTGGGTATGATTAAGTCAGTGGTGTCTTTATTATTTGACCTAGCCTACACACTTTGTATATGCGTATCTATATCGATGATCGTGTACGAAAACTGCCGAGAGAAGGTGTCCGAAAACTGCCAAGAAAAGGTGTGAGAGTAGCTGACGGAAAGTGTCGGATTTTGCCGATTTTTGTTATACCCTTGACGTCATAAGGCTATGTGTATTTTATGGAATTTAAGATTAAATTATGTAGTCCAATTTACATTTGAATTTAATGTTTTTTTTTTTTTTTTTTTCAAGTGACCTGCCTGCATATCTTTTATTTATTTCCATACCGATAAATAAAAATAATAGTAAATGATGCCTTAAAAAAAAAGTAAAGAAATACATTTAATTTCAAAATCTGTTTACTCATTCAGTATAAAAAAAAAATGTTGTACATTACCATGACAACTGGTCAGTGAAAAGAGACAAAAATATGCACGTTTCTGCAATTAGACAAAACAAAGTAACCCGACTAACATGAACACCACCTTCACTTTCTATCCTACAGGTGAACGAAACCGTGAAAATAATTCTTATGAAACCAGGTGTAGGAATAATAAGCTTAATTATGAAGCGTTTTTGGAAAAACAAATACATGTCAGTATTTCCATGTCGTTGTTGTTGATTTCGTTCCTTTATACTTAGAGGAAAAAGTGGATCTGTATTGATGCTGTATGACATGGGTCTATTCAGATTATAGATTAATTTAGTAGGGCAATAGTTTGTAAGTCATCAATAAGATAGAGACGAGAAGGAAAACGAATGTTGGTATTTGAATGTGGAATGTTACCTGTTAACGGTTCTAGATTTTGCGCCAAAATTTCTTGAAAGCCTTTTGGGAATAATTCATAAATAACATGCATGGATTAGATTAAAGACACATCCTTACAGCTAGAGAGAAAAAAAAGCTTTTAAAACTTGAAAGTGTGTATAATGGCTCAGCTGTGTAAATGTAGATAAATTACCATTATATATGGTGTAAGGGATAGAAAAACACAAGGGATTTGTCCTCATTTACAACCGGAAACGACAACGACGATTGCTTGGAAGGCCTTCAAAACATTAAGTGCATATTCTATCCGTTTTAATCTGTGCAACCTTGCAGCCACCAGGGGCAACATTTGGCATGAAGATAAAAGAATGATTATAGTTTCATAAAATAAGGACGAAATGGGTTAAAAACTGGCTGAAAACGAGTATAGATGTATCTTTAAGTGGGATCGTATTCAAAGAGCTATGAAGATAGGGCTTCCGTCATTCAAAACGACCAGCCAGCATAGCTCAATTGGTAGAGCGGAGGACCCGTGAACGTGATGTTTTGGGTCACTTGAGGGTGTGGGTTCGATTCCCACGGCTGACCATCTAAAATTACTAATAGTCTTTCGGATGAAACGTGAAACCGAGGTCCCGTGTGACGGTGCTATACACCGAACACGTTAAAGAGCCAGGCGTATATTAGGATGGGTTTCGTCTTGTATCTGGACTATCCTCCGTAATAATACTAACAGCCTTCATGGGGCGATGCCCATATGGGCAACCGGTGGCGAAGATAAATAACGCGAATTCAACCAGTCGGTCATTCAAACGCCAAAATTACTGCGTTACAGTCCGGTTTCTGTACGCTTGCAAGGAAGAAATATCTGTTTTACAAGAAAATTTGATTAACGGAAAAGTATATAAGTATGCCCTTTAACTCTCAGCAGCCTAGCCCCGTTAGCTCAGTCGGTAGCGTACAGGACTTGAGACCAGGAGGTCGCTGGTTCAATCCCCGGCTCGGTCAATTTCTTTCCGAGGGTTGATGATAGTCATTGCGACAGGATTCATTCCTCTCTCACTGCTCCACTGTTTTGACGATCGTTATGTGGGAAAGCAGCCAGTGGCTCGAAAAGAATATTGTGCGGGGGGCTGGAAAAAAATCCAGGAAAGCAAGGCTAGGTTCACTGGCCGCCGTGATTTAACTGAAATAATGTTGAAAACGGCGTTAAACGGCATACAATCGATCATTTAACTCTCCGCCCCAATGGAAAGAGTTGAATTATACAAGCATGACGTACTTAGCCGCACAATTGTTGTGATTTTTGTTTGTTTTATGACTAAACGATATTTCTATTTTAATCCTCGAATCAACAGTCCGTATATTGTTGATAAACTTACCCTTTAGAATATAAGTTGCTTTTGCGGTCAGTGTAGACAAGATCAGGATGCACTTAACGCTAAGTGTGATCTTGCATCAGTAGTGTCCACTATGTAGATACACTCTTGCTAAAAGCAGTAGTGAAGTCGTTAAACTTAGTACGGGTTTATGTTTTCAGATTCAAAGTCACTATTTGAGTATTTTCTCGGTTGAAGGGTTAAAAATTATTGAATGGTAGTTTTTGTACACGTAGACGATTAGAAATAGTAACCCAGAAACCCTGTCTTGTTTTCTAGGGCAACGATCTTACAAAACGACCCGGTTCTTGTGCGAACTCGAAAAAGAAGGCTTTCTAAAACATTGTGGGGAAAAAGAAGAAAATGCTAATAACAGCTTTTCTCCTTGTCCAATATTGTTTTTTACCCTTTCTAGGACAACTGGTATCATCTAAGCCAAGTTTAATTTATTGTCCGCTGATGTTTTCAAATATGAAAAAAGTCGAGAATTTTATCTTCTGGTAAAGCGTCAGACTAGGGACTCCCAATGTAGCCAAAGTGCCGATCGGGCAGTCTCATGATAATTGCAGTTTCATAAAATCCGAATGACGCTTGAATTCTGTATAACAGTCACGTGAAGTTATGATAAACGAATATGCATTTTTGAGGCGGTTTGGTTTTAACTGGATTTTGGCATTCTTCAAACCTTGGGTGATTCTTTGATCAAATCCCTAAGCTGATTACGATGGGTTATATGCACCTACACGTTACATATCTTCGCCAATCTACCGTTCTTAAAATTGTAAGACTCCACGATAAAGAACAAAAAAACACACACACACAAGTCACAATTTTCTGTCGAAATCTTTCTAAATACATTTCCGTTGACAAACAGCTGTACATTTGACTTTTAGGGAGGTCTATCAATTCCGTTGGCAGATTTCACCGGCAGGTTGATAGATGTGAATAAGTTCACCGTGGTTGTTGATGTTGCTGCTAATCGCTATAAATGGACCCGCCATCTTTAAGATCATGAGACTGAAGTACTTAAAATGGACGAGGTTAGATATAGCTATGGAATCGGCCGATTTGTGACGAGTGCGGATTTCGGATGTCACAGAACAAACTAAACAAGATCTAGTCCCCGTTGCAACTACGCCTATATACTTCACCATGGGAGGTAACCATTTTCTGAACAAATGTGACTGATATATCTAAGCGAGACGCACTTGTCTGAAACTCGAAGGTTTCACTTTGGTTAAAACTTAAACTGGTTAGATGGTTAAAATATTTTGGAATCTTTCGTGATGCAAATTTTCTAAAATTTTTCAAATTTTCCTGTTAATTACTGATAAATACGACTGTGTATACTTTTCTTTGTGCTCATAATGAAACTTGGCAGTTACACTCAGTTCAGAAAGGTGGAATTTTGGCGTTTAAATGAAGTTAGAAGTTTTTGCAATTAGGAATTACATCCGTTTCTCTGAGATACGATTTGACGTCATATCATCTAGTGGAATACGCTCAATACATTATCTCCCGCTAGATGGCGATCCATTCAGCTATGATCAGCTAGCATGTAATCTATGCACCGGTCATTTATTAAAACCGTGTGACGGTGCTATACACCGAGCACTTTAAAGAACCAGGCGTATCTTAGGATGGGTTTCGTCCTGTATCTGCACTATCCCCCGTAACAATACTAACAGCCTTCATGGGGCGTCGCCCATATGGGCAACCGGTGGCGACGATAAACGCAAATTCAATCAATTAAATTTATCACATAACAATCCCACAAGCCTCGGTAAAATTCTGGCGCGAAATCTAAAAATACAGATAGGCTATGTATCAATATTTACCCTTAAGCTACTAAGCGCGACAAAAAATGACCTTTTGCGGACAGTATAGATCAAGATCAGACTGCACAAAACGTGCAGCCTGATCTTGGATCCACACCGTCCGATAAGGAGATCTTTTTCTCTAAAAATAACTTTGAAATATGAACATTCGGATATTTACTATCGGCTTGAAAGTTTCATTTCACTTATTTAGCAGGTTAAGGGTTAAGGCAAATACCACTGATCTTTTTTTCAATTCACGTCATCATTTATTTGCGGTTTGCAAACTTTTATTGGCATGCTGAATTCAGAGATTAAACACTTTTGAAGTTTGGTATTGTGATGAAAATCTTTATATTCACATGTAACCCTTTAACACACAATCCCATGTTTATAAAGACTCCGAGAAAGAAAGCTTTTGAGAAATTGTAGGGACAAGGAGAATAATCTGGTAACCAACATTTTCACATTTTCTCGCATCGCTTTTAAAACTGTCGCAGTCAAATCCTGTCACGTTTAATTTGTGGTCTGCAAATGCTTTCAGTTTGGATAATTCTAAATTTTTGACGCCTGGTAAAAAGTAGATCTAAAACATATTCTTATGATCAATGGTTGCATCAAATGCATAGCTTAAAAGTACATCGACGCTAAACCTTTTACCAAACAATACCGAGTTTTATCGACACAGGGAAAGAACGCTTTCGAAAACATTGTGGGAAAAGGAGAAATGCTGGTTACCAGCATTTTCTCCTTTTCCCACAACGTTTTCTACCATTTCAATAACAGAAATCTTTTTTGTAGCTAAACCGTATTTTTCTTTTGCAAATACTTTCAATTTGGACAGGTCTAAAATTTTGTCGTCTGGTTAAGCGTTGACGAGAGAAGTGAATGCAGGCAACAGACTGGAACATTCGAAGCTTCAAAGCGAATGCCTCACATCTCGTATATCTATGAGCCTTGCTGTTATGCATCTTGGTGATGAATTATACCAGGCAAGTCATCATATAATTTTGAGGCTATAAAGACCATTTTGTCTAACAGTCGGCTGAATCATGAGGTAGAATTGTCCTTTGACAAGCAAAGAATTTACAAATAGCAAAAAGCACAAAACAGGCTGATATAGGTCGCTACTTTTTGCAAATGCATTTAGCCACCTTTTCACAGAATATGACTCATATATCTAAAAATCGAGTAAGCCAGGCCGAGACCGGAGTTTTCTGTCGATAACGGTACAGACATTGTAAGCCATGGGTCGCTGGTTTAGTTCTCTAGCTCAGTACAATTCTGTCAGATGTTTGATAATAGCCTTTACGACAATATTCATTTCTTCCTTACTGCTGATGCGTCGATGTTTTAGCGGGAAAGCAGCAAGTTGCTTTGAAAGAATTTGTAAAAAGTAATGGATCAAAAAGAACCCCAGGAAAGCTTGGATAAGTGCACTGGCCTCTGCGATATGAGTAAAATGCTGAAAAATGGCGTTGAAACCCAACAGACAAGTTAACCAAAATGATCCAATATTTTGTAACGGCCAGTCTCACCCGAATATCGTGAAGCAACTCATACACAATTCGCAGCAGTGCGGATTGAGGCGAATGGATTCTAAATCGGGTACGGAAGTTTTGTAGGGAGTGGTTTTCAAATAATGATTAAAGTAATAAGAAGTTACAGGTTATCTTCACGTGGTAAAGATTTTTCTAAAATATGAAATTAACCGAAAATTTCTTTAATAACAACAGAGCGCAAAGAACTGCATAGCACGAACTGTTTTTATTCGGTTGTATAACAAATTCATGACCCTTAACCATTCAGAATTATTAAACCCTATTTCAGACAGCAAAATTTTAGACTCGATTGTACTGATAAGAACTTACAAACAGCAAATTAAATGTGGCTCAATTTATGTAGAGAAAAAATGGTTGAAAAAATTGTGGGAAAAGGAGAAAACGCTGGTTACCAACATTTTTTCTTTTTCCCACAATTTTTTCATGGGCTTTCTCCGTCATGGTCGTCAAATTCGTGATATTGTGGTAAAGGGTAAAGACATACCTATGAACTATGCAAGTGACACAAAAAGGCGAACATTTGAAGGAAACTAAATCGTCTCTTTTCATGTGATACTGTAATCATTGCTGTAAAAGAAGCAATTTCTAGCCACGCAATTACTTTTCACCGGACGATGTTTTTGTAAGGTAATCCTATGCGGGGGCTTTAGAATAGACATTTCTATCTTGTAACAAGTCCATTTGAATGTCTGACAGAGTATTGCACCCGGATGACGTAGGTATGGGTTTTATAGCTATATAGATAGCATGATTGTTACTATTTTTAAAACCGAAATGATTTATGGGTAAATTAACTGATTCACCAATTTGGTAGCAGTCCTGTGACATCCGAGGCTGTTTCTGCGAGCGGTGTAGATGACGATCAGACTACCCAGAACATGTGCGGCCTATCCACGTGCAGTCTAAATTTGGATCTACCCTTTCTCTTAGTTTGTGAGAAATGTTGTAGAAATCTTAAAGGTAAAGAATCGACTGGCCTAATTTGTTAAAGTTCTTTCACCTGTCGGCGAAGCAGGTCAAAATTAGCCACGCCATGTAGCTCAGTCGGTGAGGTAAAAGGTTTAAACACATGGATGACTGGTTCGATTCCCAGCTTAGCCAAGTTATTTCCAAAGATTAATTATTTATGTCATTGGGGTAGGATTCAGTCCTCTCTCACCGCTGACTGTGACATTGTTTCGACAATGTTTATCTGTCGAAAGGCAGCCAGAGGTGGCTTGGAAAGAACATTGTGAGAGGCTCCTTACCGGTCGCAAAAAGCATTTGTAGGTACACGTGGCTATAAGTGAAATATTGTGGAAAACGGTAATAAACAGTGAACAAACAACCAAAATGTACCAAGTGCTTATTTCTTGTAACTCTGGACGCAGGAGTAAGTAACACCATGTTTTTACAATTGTATTCAAATCAAAAACAAATAAAATGTCCCAGTCACTGACTACTTTTCTCACATCCATCAGAGGTGAAAGTTTGCTTTAACCAGGTATCAAACAAGCAACAACCAGGTCACGACTCGGATACGCTAACCACTGAGCTACCCGGTCAGGCTTCTAGGCACAAGCATGTCCTGCACTTTTCACCTAGACGATCTCTTTCAAAAGGCACCTTCCTATGGACATTCTAGGTACAAGTTTGACATAGGTAACCCTTATACAAAAGCTTCCTCCTCACAATATTCTTGGTACAAGTACTACCTACGCCTTTCGCCTAAGTGATTCTTACTCAAAAGCTTCTTTAGGACATTCTAGGTACAACCATGACCCACACCTTTCACCTAGGTGATCCTCATTCAAGAGGCGTCTTCGTACGGACATTCTGGATACAAGTACGATCTACGCGTTTCACTTAGGTACTCCTACTCAAAACCTTCTTTATGTAGACAATCTGGGTACATAGGCGACCCACGCCTTTCACCTATGTGACCCCTACTCAAAAGCTTCTTCATGTGGACACTCAGGGCACAAGTGTGACCTGCACCATTTACCTAGGTGACTCCCATTAAAAAAGTATTTTTTCAAAGGACATTCTGGATACAAGTTTGACCTACACTTTTCGCCTATGTGACCCTTACTCAAAAGCTTCTTTCTTAGGATATTCTGGGTACAAGTATGACGTACACCTTTCACACAGGTGACTCCTTTTCAAAAAAATTTTTACCTAGGCTATATTGGATCCTAGTATCATCTACACCTTTTGCCTCGGTGACCCTTATTAAAAAAAAATGTTTTCTTAGGACATTCTAGGTACTTTTATGACCTACGCCTCTTACCAAGGTGACCTTTATTCAAAAGCTTCTTCAAAGGACATTTTTGCTACAAGTATGACCCACACTTCTCACCTAGGTGACCCTTATTTAAAAGCTTTCTGAGTACATTCCGGCCACGTGTGTGACCAACCTATGTGAACCTTATGAAAAAAGGCGCCTTCTTGGGACATTCCTGGTATATGTATGAAGTTTTATAACCCATGGTCTATTTTCGAATGTGGAAACATTTTCTCTTTCACTAGTGCGGACGGATAGGCACGTGACACCAGTCTAGGTAAAACTACCGTACGGGAAGAAAAAAAAAAACATCATGATTACTCATATGTACACTTGTGATCCGAACATCATTCAATTTTGTTTCTGCTTCTATAAATAATCTTTTAACCCTATACCTATCAATCACTTGTTTTAACGCGAATGAAACTTTTCGATAAAATTTTGACAAATGTTTCCCCACAATGTTTTCTACCTTTTTATATATGGCTTCCAACACGTGAACAGGGGCAATCGGACATTCGCGTAACGTGTCGTCTCGGATCAGCCTGCGCAGTCCGCGCAGGCTAATCCGAGACGACACTTTACGACTACATTAGATTTTGTGCTGCAGTAGACTTGCGCAACACAGAAAATAACACAAGAAGGGGAAGTGTCGTCTCGGATCAGCCTGTGTAGACTGCGTAGGCTGATCCGGGACGACGCTTTACGCAAATGTCCGATTGCCCCTTTTGCGTGTTGCAGGCCATATATATCCCCTTTTTTGTGAGCCATATTTGATCTGTCGTCAGCAAATGCTTTCAATTTGGACAAGTCTAAAAGTTTGTCATCTGGTTAACCGTATCAATATCCAGTTTATGATCCGTTTAAGTCAACCACAAAACCACAAAACCGCAAAACTAAGATATTCGATACATAAAGTGTTCTTAGAAATAAAAAATATGCTTTATTGAAGATATGCAATTAGCTGTAGTTTATTCGTGTGTATGGTGACTTACGACGTTTTCAACATTATTTCTGTTATATCGCGGACCAGTGCTGCTAATTATGCTTTCCTGGAATTTAACCAGTACCTTGCACATTATACTTTCCAAGCCATGGCCTGCTTTCCCGCATAAACGTGGTAAATATAATGATCAGCTGTGAGAGAGGAATGACTCGTGTCGCAATGGCTATCATCGATCCTCGAAAAGAAATTGGTGGAGCTTAGGAATCGAACCAACGCCATGGTTTCAAGCCCTAGCCTTTACAAACTGAGCGACCGGGCGTGGCATTAGCTTTATGTATTTAAAAAAAAAAACGATGCTGCACGAAGGAGCCAAATCCATGTATGAGGAAATAATGGTCGCGAATAGTAAAAACGATACCTCGCAAGTAAAGAAAGCAACTGGCGCATTTGAGCAGGATTGCACCCTAATCAGACTACAGAAACCTTGCTTATCGGCGATGTGGAACCAGGTAAATTTTCTCCCGATGCCCCTCTCTGTCAGCGAGGTTTGTGGTGCAGCTGCATGAGTAATTGTTCTTACGATACTTCGGAAACGGTCCGGCAAACGCCCAATAATGCTTCAGCAGTGGCCACACTGCTTTCGGGAATGTCCTCCAAACAGCTGTCGTAAATAAACGGGGATGGCTCACGACGTTCGGGACAGCTCCGAGGGACTTCTCAAACGCGAGCGCGACCCGGAACTTTCTCCTAATCTAGTATGGATATTGGGGAAGAATCAATGTGTACCTGTTATCCAGCAAAAGCGCCTCGTGGGAGGGGGGGGGTGTATATTCAGATTCTTGGGCTCGACGCAATCTCTTTGGCATGATGGCAAGGTTGTTACATATCGTTATGGCTGAGCTGCAGGAACAACACCAGTTATATCGGTTACCTTTTTTCTTCTGGCTTCATGTAGTAGATATCATCGAGTGAATCGTTGATACAGTGGAGATCGTTTAGGAAAATTATGATTTTCGTCATATTTCGGAAAGAATTTGGCCAAGCTGGTGCTTCGAACTGGGTTTTAAGCCATGTACTTTAACAACTAGGCTGCCGGGCTAGGCTAATTATGACCTGTTACGCTGACAGATGAAAGCGCTACAATTAATTCTTTAATTCCAAAGAATGCCATTTTAAAAAATGACATATGAGCTACAACTAATTGTTCGTCCCAAAGAATATTCTTTCAGTAAGAACAATATTTCGCATTTTCACACAGCTGTGATCAAGATATCTCAAAAGCTAGCAGAAAGACTGGATACAAAGCCAGTCTACACGCGGACATACCGTAGGTATTCTGAGCACTTTGATCTTAAGCCTTGGGCTCCTAAAAGCGACTCAAGGACCTTTTACAGACAGTATAGCTAAAGATCAGATGGCACAGAATGTGCAGTCTGATCTAGGATCTACACTGTCCGGTAAGGAGATATCTTTCCTTAAAAAATATCTTTTGAATAGCACAATTTGGGTTTTTACAGTCACCTTAAAAGTTTGATTTCACTTACAGGATAAGGGTTAATCTATATCAAATAGACTCAGTGACGTCTTGGTAAAGTCTTTACTAAACAACAAATTTTTAGACTGGTCTAAATTGAAGGGAGTTGCAGACGTCAAAATAAATGTGACTGAAAAATTAAAATTTGTTTTTGGAAGGGAAGGAAACATCGTGGGAAAAGGAGAAAATGCTGGTTACCAGCATTTTCTCCTTTTCCCACAATGTTTTCAAGAGGCTTCTTTCTCAGGGTCGTTAAAAGTCGGGATTGTCTGGTAAAGGGTTAAAATTAAAGACCTGTAGGTCACCGACAGACAGCTACCTGGCTCGGCTGTTAAAGGGTTAACTAATTACAAAATAATCCCGTGTTTTAGGCTTCCGAAGAAGAAAAGCTTTTTGAAAACAATGTTCGAAAAGTGAAAATGCGGCTTACCAGCATTTTCGCTCTTTCCCACAATGTTTTCTATTCTTTCAATGACGAATTTCTTCATTTGAGCCCCATTTACTGTGTCGTCTGCAAACGCTTTGAATTTGGACAGGTCTAGAACTTTTGTAGTCTGATTAAAGATTAATCTATCGAATAATTTGTACTTTAGATTGTTCGTCATACAAGGATGTTGAGCATTCTTTCATAAAATCTTACTTTTTTACGTTATTTCATCATCCGGTTAATTATAAGCCATTAGATAAATGGAGCTGGTAGGAGACCGATTGTAATTGTTTAGGGTAGACGGCAAAGGGATCGTTTTCAAGTCTTATAAGTCTTTTAAATAATTTGCATCGGGTATCAAAGGTAAGTAATTCAGTTCAAATATCAAATGCAATTAATTTATTTCAAAAGAATTAATTTTAATAATTATTTAACAGAAAAATATGGTTAACATTTTGGTGAAAAATATTAATGCAGTTGTTGCAAAAAAAAAAGCTGTTTTTTCAACAAAGTTTTTTTTGCAAGCAGACAAAGAAGCAAGTATCCCTTGCAAAGAAATTGTTTCTTTTTCGGTAGTGTTTTAAACGGCTGACAACTGCAATGATCTAAAATAGTCGTATAGATGTAGTAATTGATTAAATTTCTTTCTATACTTAAATACCATCAATATTTATCTTTATGTACCCGTTTTATATAAAGTTAGATGATTTTACTGAAGTGATCTTATTAATGTCTAATAACTGAGAAAAAAAAACATGCTCTGTAAAAAAGGGGCCTAATGCATCTGCAAAATGTATCCACCCAGTATCGCAGTCCCCACAGGCTGACATGGGCCGAAGCTTTTTGCTATGTGTAAATTTTCTACGTATCCAAGGACCATTCTACCTCCAGATCCAGTCGATTGTTAGACAAAATGGATTTTATGGATCCATAATTATGTGATAACTTGCTCGGTAAAATGCATTACGGAGATACGTTAAGCCCCCTTTTGCCAGAGCATGGCTCGTTTATATATTATTTTAATCTTTATACTTTTTGTGGCATTTGTCGAAGACAATGCCGCTATGAGTTCAATATTGAATTTTGAAGACCATGTATCGTATTTTGTGCAAAGCCGAAGGAAATAAACCTAATTAAACTCAATTTTTCTCAGACAAATGAGTTTTTCGATCGCACTTAGATATGTAATTAGAAATGGCATATTAAAATACAATGGGTGAGGCCATCGATCGTGGAAATACTTCTTTTTGATTGAAAATAGCCTCACCAGCTCATAGCCTTCTATTGGCGCATTGATATACCCAAAACTTGTCTACTGACCGCTTCGTCCCGGGCTTTTTCGTTCCAAAACCAGTTCGTCCCTGGGCTTGTTCGTCCCATGATTGCGCGCTACTCCATTTGATTGTGCATGAATATTTATAGATTGAAATATTTGATTGTAATGTTGGGAATTTGATCTTTACGACCAAAGATAACTCAAAATCATAGTTTTCAGGTACAAACTTAATTTTATTCGATATATTTATATGGCTTCTCTCTCTCTCTACCAATCATGCATCCTACTGTCAAGGGGCATTACTCCTGACTCCTCCTGAATCATTAAAGGGAGACCACCAATACACAAATAATCCTAACTTTGTCATGAGCACTCTTCCTTTAACCAAAATGGTATTAATTTGCTTAGTAGGTTGACTTTCAAGCCAATAATATTACTCTTTTTTTTCATATTATTAATTTCACACAATGGCTTCCTTGACAAGCGCCACTCCAGCGTTTTCAACGCTTTGAATTGTAAAAGAGTCTTTCGACAGAAGAACAATATCCTATGTGATGAAAAATGTCGGAATTGTTAGTTTATTAAGCTATCTTACGATAAATATGAAACTCTTTAAATATTTAAAAAATCACCCACCCAGTACATCTGCTAACTCATCTAAATCTGAATGCAACTATCTATTTCATTATTTTTACTTTTTTCTTGTCATTTTCCCTTTCGATTAAATTGACTTAATGTCGTATTCGTTTGACATTGAGTGCACAGTTTGCATTATGAGCTGATTTTCTTTCTTTCTTTTTTTTTAAAACAATGCTCATAATAACAAAATGATGAGTCAGGGCTCAACTTTGTGAAAGATAAATGCAGATGCGTATCACTTGTTCGATTTTGATTTTTATATATGTGATATTTTCTTTATCAAATAATCTCTTTTTCTAATCATTGTAATATAGCCATTGTTTTTTATCTTACACACGTTTGAATTAAGATTTTGTGACACCATAAAGGAGCGTTATGTGACGTCACCGGTCAAAACATTGTATTCTTGCCCGTTATTTCTAAAAACGCTCGACACAAGTTTCCCGATCAGTTCAACAGTGGAATTATTGCTGTTTAAAGTAAAGCTAAGGTTTGTATGATTTCCAGATTTAAGATCAAGTAATTATGTCAGCTACTTTGGACCTAATTTAAGCTCCGAACGTATACATATGTCAAAGCGCAGAGTCGGTCTCATTCATGAATTGAATATGTAGGTTTGTAATAGAAATATAACGCTTTTCAAATAATTCTTGAGATACAGTTATTTGATGAGAGAATCTGATATTCGTTGGTTTTTGAGATTTTTTTTTAACTCATCAAGAAAAAGTGCTATTAAACTCGCCAAAGACTCGCTTAACCCTTGTGCTGCCGTTTACGACCATGGATGACTTTTGCGGAGAGTGCACAGTAAGATCAGCCTGCACATACGTGCAGTCTGATCTTGCTCTACGCCCTCCGATGCTTTATCGGCGGTTTGGGTCATATGAGCCCAGCCCAATGCCCGTACATTTAGTAAAATATTTTTGTGTAATCGTCAACAACTTTTAATCGGCAGGATAAGAGTTAACAACAACTTCCGTAAACTGGTTGAATAAAATTTTATCTTTAGAGACATCTTTACAGCCAGAGAGTAAACAAACGCTGTTAAAACTTGACGGTGTTATAAATCATTCAGCTGTGTAAACCTAGATAAAAAATCAATATAAGGTGTATGGGGTAAAAAAACTGTAGGGATTTGTCTTCGATTTAAACCGGAAACCGTGCTTGTTACGTCTATGGCTAGCCGCAACAGAATGAAATGCATTTTCTATCTGCCGTAATCTGTGAAACCTTGCAACCATCAGGGACAATATTTAGCATGAAGATACAAGAGTGGTTATAGTTTCATAAAATGATGGGGAAAAAAACGGTTAAAAAACTGGATGAAAACGAGTGAAGATATATGTTTAAACGCCAACTTATGTCAGATTTTATATAAGCCATTCTCTGGCAAAAGGGGGTTTCGTGTATTTTCGTGATGCGTTATACCGAGAAAGTCATCATGTGATCATGGATCTATAAAATCTATTCTGTCTAGCAACCGACTGATTTACGCGCTAGAGTGGTCCTTTAACATGCAGAAAAATTACATAAAGTAACGACCTATGTCAGCCTGCGCGGAGTGCGCAGGCTGACATGGGTTGATACCTTTTGTAGATGATTTACACCCCTTTTCAAAGAGCATAGCTCTGACAAAAGGGGGCTTAATGCATCTCCGTGATGCATGATACCAAACAAATCATCATTTAGTCATGGATCCATAAAATCCATTTTGTCGTCTAACAACCGACTGAATCATGAGGTAAACTGGTCCTTTGACAGACAGAAAATTGACCAACAGCGAAAAGTTTCGGCCCAGGTCAGCCTGCGCGGACGGCGCAGGCTGACCTGGGTCGATACTTTTCGCAGATTCATTAAGCCCCCTTTTCACAGAGCACGGCTCATATATTGTATGGCTGAGAGAAATCGTGTACATTTATAATAAACTCACTCACTCAAACATGGCGGAAAATGCATAGAACTTGCAGGCATAGAACTTGCTGATATTGAATCCGCATCGTCTTCAACTTGAATTTAAACAACATTCGTATATCTTCGTTTTTTGCAGATCTAAAATGAGTAAAGAAAGTAAAACATTTACAAAGATTAAATGAATTGACAGTGAAAAAGCCGTAGTAAGTCGCGTGAAACAGTCAGGAATTTAAACAATCAGAACAACAGCCTTACTATTTGTTTGCTTAGTGTAGAAAGTTGTTTTCAATATTATTTCAGTTATATCCCGGAGGCCAGTGCACCTATCAATGCCTTTCTAAAATTTCGCTCAACACTCTTTGCGCTTGCTGCTTTCTCCCACATACACTTTGTCGAAACAATGTTCAGCGATGAGAGAAGAATGAACATTGTCGCAATGTCTATCATCAATCCTGGGAAAAAAATAAGCCGAGCTTGGGATCGAACAACGACCCCGTTATTACAAGCTTGTTTCTGTTCATTCTATTGCAGTCTGATCTTGGGTCTAAGCTGAACATAGGCTGATTCTTTTCAAGCAAAAATAACTCTGAAATCGCACTACTTGGCCAGAAATGTTCATTCAGTTTATTCAGCAGTTTACGGTTTATCGCTTTTTTCTTCCTCTTCTTCTTCATCTTCTTTTTATCAATCGTACAGTATATATTTTTTTCATCAGAATGATCCTTGTAGGCGTTTGTACTATCAAGTATCAAATTTGATACTATTGCACTATGAATCAAAGCACTGAAGGTACTGTTGTATGTAATTTGGAAACGACCAATATCAAACTCAAGAGGCAATTGGTGTAAAATTCTGAACGTCGAAAAGCAAAATAATATCTCTCTTTCTATTTTATATCAAAGTCTGTTTAGAAAAAGCCACAGAATTAGTCTACCTGTGCCATGCACAGAACGTGCAGTCTGATCTTTGATCTACACTGTCCGATAAGGAGATATCATTCCCTAATTAAAACATATCTTTGAAATAGCAATATTTGGGTTTTAATTATCGAAATGAAAATTTTATTTTAGTTATTTAGCAGGATAAGAGTTAAAGTTTAGATCAAGAATTTCTCAGTTTTTTATTTAGATCCCATCGAGTATGAGTCTTGGGTACAACGTTTGTTGGCACATTTTCCTGTATTCGGTACTAATGACTGTGTCCCACGGAAATGAACCGAAGGCGAATGAAGCTTGCGAATGCTTGCCAGACAGAACAGAATGTTGTGAAGACGAGTCCAGGCATTTGATTCATGACTATGGAAGAAAGCAATACAAAATACATCGGTACAGAAGCTTGGGTGTGCTTGCTGTCAGAAGACAGACCAGGCTGATGCCAAGAATTTTCAATCGGGGTGAAAAATATTCAGAAAATAAACGAATCAATGACAAAGAAGCCGACACCGCTGCTGAAGTGAGGCGGAAAAGAAGCATCGTAGATTCGTGCTGTGAAGTGTAAGTACACATGAATCTTAAATGCTGTGGAAAAATGAAAGTTTAACTTTTTGAAAACAGTCCCGTGTTTCGATAGGCCTGAGGAAAAATTGAAAAAGAAATCATTTGTAAAAGGAGAAAATGCTGGTAAACACAAATCAATCTTTTTCCTTCACTGTGACCTACCCTCTTAAAACAGAATGTCATCATTTGAACCACATTCAAATTAGCCATGATCTGTGACAAAAGGACGTTAAGTGATTTTGCAAAAAGCATCAGATCAGGTCAGCCTATGCAGCCCGCGCAGGGTGACCTGGGTCGAAACTTTTTGCTTGAGGTAAATTTTCTGCATGCCAAAGGACCATTCTACCTCAGTAATCAGT
Source organism: Hippopus hippopus (assembly GCA_946811185.2). NCBI lineage: Eukaryota > Metazoa > Mollusca > Bivalvia > Cardiida > Cardiidae > Hippopus > Hippopus hippopus. Next base: position 37,025,444 of record OX328104.1, read on the forward strand.
CAGTTGTTAGACGGAATCGATTTTACGGATCCATGATTATATGACGATTTGTTTGGTATAATGCATCACACAGATGCTTTAATACTTCTTTTCCGAGAGAGTTGCTCACATGCTTGCGATATTGATGGGTGAAAAACTTTATTGTCTCGCAAATGGTTAAAGGGGCAATAGATCCACATAAATGTCGATCCATCCTTTAATCTCTCTTTGCAGTTGACCCGTTCGGAATTATTCAAGTCGTTCTTTATTTAAGGAATGAAGAGAATTTTTTTGTTTTCATTGAGGTTTGAAAGCGCGGTAAAACTGCTCCTTCATGACGTCAAATGACGTAATTCATGACGTCATTACAGTATTGAACGTTTGCAGATTGAGTGGATTTATTATTAGAAGTTCAATACACTAGAATTAAGTTGAAAATAAGATCGTTTAAACCCAGCAGAGTAACAATGAGTTTTCAGCTCTCGCTTTGAATTTACTGTTGGACTTTTTTTTCAGTATTCAGAAAAAACAAATTCAGCTAGCAATTTAATCTTCGGACTCGATATAAAATCAGACCGAAAAAACATTATGAAATCTCGTATATACATGTTTGTTTACATTACTTTGACTGCAAAAGTAGTTCCGGCACTGCTAAATTTTTTTTTTTTTTTTCATGGTGCTATGAAAAAAATTTTTCAGCCAATCAGAACTCGCCAATGTTCATGAAAACTATTAATATTGAATTATATGCTTGACAACTTTACATTATCAAACAGAAACTCTCAAAACTTTTTCAAACTTAACCCTTATCCTGCTAAATAACTTGAATGAAACTTTCAAGCCTATAGTAAAAAGCCGACTGTTGCTATTTCAAACTTATTTTTGGGGGGAAAACGTCTCCTTATCGGACAGCGTAGATCCAAGATCAGACTGCACGTTCTGTGCAGTCTGATCTTGATCTACACTGTCCGCAAAAGGTTATACAGTCGCACTTAGCAGCAGAAGGGTTAAAAGGAAGGCAATTTCTGACTGACTGGCTGAAGTAAATGGTTTATCCAGTCAGAAACTGTGCTACTTTCTAAGATAAGCATAAGACAAAGCCTGCTATTTAGAATGGTTGGTGACTTGGGGACATATTTTACGCTCTGACTGTTCCAGAGAGACAAAAAGGATAGAAGTTGTCGCTGTTGTTGATACTGATAACGCCACAAATGTCAGAGATGTTGTTCGAGATGCGAACAATACGGCACCCAGTTTTGTCACAAGATATTGTAAGGAGTAAGTACATTTTATTGGCGAAATACACTTTTACCTTCTATGACTTTTGGGGCAAAGAGAATAGCGAAAGCCTGAACCTAGCCCCAGAATTTCGCAACGGCTTTATCTTGATCTGACACGTCTAACTCCGAGAGATTTGAAACAGAAATTGTATGCACTTAAAAAAGTTTATAAGCAACTATTTTTTATAGTATTTTCGTTCTCATCGCTAGCACATGTAAGTGAATCGGTGAGTCAGTAAGAAATTTTATGGATGAGGGAGTATTAGGTGACAAAGTAATTCAATGAAAAGGAAAAATCAGAGATATAGCAAGTAAATGAGAAAATGGGTATTTGGCGATTAATTGGAAAAGTGAGAATGAAAGTTTGCGTTTATTTATCGTCGCCACCGGTTGCCCATATGTGCGGCGCCCCCTGAGGTTTGTTGGTTTTGTTACGGGGGATGCAGACGAAACCCATCTTTAGTTACGCCTGCTTCTTTGACGTGCTCGTTGTATAGCACCGTCGCACGGGACCTCGGCTTAATGTCTCATCCGAACGACCATTTGAATTTTAGATGGCCAGCCGTGGGAATTGAACCCACACCCTCAACTGACTCGAAATTTCATGTTTACAAGTCTTACGCTGTACCACTTGAGCTATGCGGGCTGGTCAAAAAAAAGGGAAAAATTTCTTTTAATCTCGCTAGCTACTTGTACATTTGAAATCATTACTTCGAAAAACAGCAAAAATGTCCCGTTTTCAAATCAAGCAGCTGGCCCCTTTAACAAGCGGAAATGATTTAATTTTGAGCTTTCTCATACATTTATAGTATCTGTTATTCAAAACAAGCATTTTATTTTAAAAATCGCTCTTAGGCTCGCCACCTACTTGTACCTTTTGATTTCACTCTAAGTAAAATTGAAAAATATCCGCATTTTCATGACGAGTAGCTGGCCCCTAAAATGAAACAGAATTCATTGATTTTGATATTTTCAAATCCTCATACGTTATCCTCAATAGATTTGTTGAAATATTTTGAAAAATCTCTCTTAATCTAGCCAGCTACTTGTACATTTTAAATCATGATTTCGCAAAAGTGCAAAGTTGTCCCATTGTCAGATCAAGTAACTGGCCCCTTTAATAACCGGAAATGCTTCAATTTCGAGTTTTCTCGTGCATTTATACTCTCTCTTATTCAATACGAGCATTCAATTTCAAAACTTGCTCTTAGGCTCGCCAGCTACCTAAGTAAAATTGAAAAATATCCGCATTTTTATGACCAGTAGCTGGATCCTTTAATGAATAACAATGGATTGATTTTAATATCTTTAATTTCTCCTAAGTATCCTCAATATGATTCGTTAAATTATTTTAAAATATATCTCTCTAAATTTAGACAGCTACTTGTACGTTTTTAATCATTGTTTCGCAGTAGTGGAAAGTTGTCCCATTTTTAGATTATGTAGCTGGCCCCTTTAATAACCGTAAATGTTTCAATTTAGAGCTTTCTCATGCATTTATAGTCATCTTTATTCAAAACACGCATTTAATTTCAAAAACTGCTCTTAGGATCGCCAGCTACTTGTACCTTTTGATTTCACCCTAAGTAAAATTGAAAAATTTCCGCATTTTCATGACGAGTAACTGGCCCCTTAAATGGATAAGATTTGATTGATTTTGATATTTTTAATTTCTCCTAGCTGTCCTCAAAATGATATGTTGAAATATTTTGCAAAATCTCTTTTAATCTCGCTAGCTACTTGTACATTTGAAATCATTACTTCGAAAAACAGCAAAGTTGTCACGTTTTCAAATCAAGTAACTGGCCCCTTTAATAAGCGGAAATGATTCAGTTTTGAGTTTTCTCATACATTTATAATATCTGTTATTCAAAACAAGCATTTTATTTCAAAAATCGCTCTTAGGCTCGCCACCTACTTGTACCTTTTGATTTCACTCTAAGTAAAATTGAAAAATATCCGCATTTTCATGACGAGTAGCTGGCCCCTAAAATGAAACAGAATTCATTGATTTTGATATTTTTAAATCCTCATACGTTATCCTCAATAGATTTGTTGAAATATTTTGAAAAATCTCTCTTAATCTAGCCAGCTACTTGTACATTT